>VMYD01000214.1:0-1449671 GCA_007663325.1 Eucalyptus pauciflora | reverse complement strand
ATATATATATATATGTTGTCTCGTATTGTTTTCACCCTCCAAACGGCTATAACAACCCATGGCTTATCAAATTGAGAAAAATAACCTAAAGTTAGCTAATTAATCAAAATCACAAATGGAAATGGTGTAAGCTGCTATTCATTGAAATTGCAAAAGCTGTGCATTGTTATGAAAATACAAGACTGCCCATATTATTCAAAACGATGATGTTTTATTCCAGCACCTTAAGTTATTTTCTAATTCGTTTTTATACGGACTTCATTGCCTCGTTTCCACTAAGCTAATGTGCTCAAACTGATATCTACAAAGGAGTTTTTTTTTTTTTTAATATTTGCATTTGAACTTTTTATTGTAATCTTTCTTAATTAACATATTTTAAACATAAATTATAATTATTAAAAGTTCACACCTTTGACCAAAGAATTTTTCTAAGTAAAACTTAAACTAAAGAATTGTACACTACAATGAGTTATTTCAGATGAACTTCAAAGAGACATTGTAAAATGAATGTAATGTATTAATATTCTTTGGGAAAATTCCAAAATGGGACCCGGAGTACTATATTTTTCTCAAATAAAGGTCTAAAGTGAACATTGTTTCAAATAGAGACCCGAAGTGCCATCACTTTCTCAAATAAGGGCTTGAAGTGGATGCTGTTTCAAATGGGGACCTAAAGTGGTTATGTTTGTTTCAAATAAGGACTTGACTTTTCGGCAATAAAGGGTATTTTTGTCTTTTGCCATTTTCCGCCTTTTTTTCTTTCCTCTTTTTTTTTTTTTTGGGAAATTTCAAAAAAAGACCCAAAGTGCCATTATTTTCTCAAATAAGAGCCCGAAGTGGACTTTGTTTCAAATAAGAACCTAAAGTAGCTTTGGTTGTTTCAAAATATGGACCCTACCTCACCAATTGCCGACCAGCTAAATTTTTTGACCGGTCAATGGTATTTTCCCTTTTTTTTTTCCCCTTTTTTTTTTCTGGTTCTTCTTCTTCGTCTTTGTCGATGGCTGTCGGCGATCGGCGATACCCACAAAGGGCTGGGCAAGGGTCGCCTTCGCCAGTGAGGGCCATCCACGCTAGCCATAAGCGAGGGATGGCGTTGCTTGGGCATGGCGACCCTCACCTAGGGGCCATCTACAAGGTCGGCCCTCACTAGCCACTAGTAAGGACCGACGTGGGCGACCCTTGCCCAGCCCTCTGTGGGCATCGCCGGTGGTCGGTCGGCCACTAGCGAAGAGGAAGAAGAAGAACCAAAAAAAAAAAGAGGAAAGAAAAAAAGGCACAAAATGGCAAAAGACAAAAATACCCTTGATCGCCGAAAAGTCAAGTCCTTATTTGAAACAACATCCACTTTATGTTTTTATTTGAGAAAGTGATAGCACTTCGGGTCCCTATTTGAAACAATGTTCACTTTGGACCCTTATTTGAGAAAAATATAGCACTTCAAGTCCCATTTTGGAATTTTTCCATATTCTTTTAAATTAGAAACTTAATCATTAAGTTTACTAAAATACTTGAATCTTAGATGATTCTCACAAAATATATGTAAACTTCTCCAACTTGAACACACAAGAAGAAGAAACAACAATTTGAGAAAGGTTGACAAATTATTAATTTGATTGATCTATAATAATAGTATACTTTCTTCTTTCATCAAACTTATCGTTAATTAGGTCTTAGTGAAGGTTATCATATGCCATCTAAATTAATGTATTAAAGCTGCCGCACTCCTTTTCTCAGCCGAAATTGCTATTGTAAAGTTGTATCAAATAGTCTAATCACGGGCTTATTTTTTCTCTTCAATTTGAGAGTGAGAAAGTATAAAAATCATTTATTCATTCAAAATTTAAACAGTATATAATGACCTGATTTTTTTAAGTGTTGGATTAGATCTTTTCTTTCTATCTTTTCATTTCACATTAGACAGTATGTAATTGATGATAGTCTTTTTTCTTCTTGTGATTTCTAGCCAAATAGTAAACCTGATTATCATATCTTTCTCCTTTTTAATTGTACAGATTACTCTTTTCACTTTCTGCATAATAAGAAATCACGTTATACTTACCTTACGACATTTCGATATCTCACTTTACCTAACTTAAACCGTTCAAGATGCTTCATCATGAACTTTAACGATAAATTTATTCAATTTTTCATGATCATACCGAGTAATTTATGCTAAATATCACTTCATTGAAATTTATAATTTGACTTTGTATATCACAAATACAACGAGATATTATGGTTACGAGTCATTTTGCACTTTAACACTATCTATGTACGGGGGGTTTCATAAACTACAACTTATACTATAAAATGCAAAAATATAAAATATAAAATTTTAAAAAGTTACTTTTCATATATGGGTAGAAACTTTTATTGAGGTGACAAACCCGTCACATCATCGCATTCAAACCGTGCTCATACGATAATAGCAATTATCACCCCCTTCATGAATCACTGGCGCTGTTAGATGTCATTATGAAAGTCATTGACATTATAAGGCACATGCACACGCTACTCTACAATATCATGCCACAATTTGAGAGGTAGGTATGGATTAGGATAGGCTCTCGAGCAAAAAGCTTTATATATTACCTTTCCTTCGGCAACTTTAGAAAAAAAAAATGCCTCCATAGTAAATCCATAAGTGACTCAAGAGTTAGATCTCTATAATATTTCCTTTAAAAATACTAATTCAGCTGTAAACCTTTTAATTGTATCAATATAGTCCTAAACTTTAGCATGAAATTCTAATGTAGCCTTTTCGACCAATTTCTATAAAAAAAAAAAATACTAACGTGGCATCCGGTCATTACCAGTTGATTGTCTTGTGTGGTATGTTGATGTGGGCAATTTATTGATTGCCATGTTTGCAGTTTCCACTGGCAATTGATTGGAAATATTACATTGGAATTTTTCGCCAAAATTTAGATCTATTTATATTGCTGAAATTCAAAGATTTATGATTAAATTGGCATACGTATAATATATTTAGGATTAAGTGGGTAATTATCCTACCTCCTTTAGGGCTCTTTTCATATCTCACCTTTGATGGGTCTGATTACAAGTTTAGACACATCACACATATGCAAAATTTTGTGGGTGATATCTGTGCATGCCTTGTAACTCACTAATTAGATATACGGTTGAAGAAAAAAACACATTTTTATTTAATATAGTGAGGAAGTCGACTTGAGTAGGTTGATTCCAGATCAATGAAGTATATCATTGATCTCTTGAATCGGATTACTCGTGAGCCAAAAGTGTTCGAAATTGAATAACCTAAATATAACATCGTTTGGCCTTTTGTATCATATGCCAAAGTACATGAAATGTCATGCGTGATCATCCGCTATGGATAAGTTTTTCATGGACAAAAATGGATAAACATATACTCGTGTAAAATGATATATCAAGAATCATTTTCCTACTTTTACAGCATGCGGCATGGCCAGTCGTGCCCATGTTGTAGAACCTAAATTTCATGTCATTTGAGAATTATTTCTACACTCTCTCGTGATCCACGGTGCAGTGTCTATGTGTAATAATGGCCTTTCAGAACGTTATGGCATTACCTAGCAATAGAATCTTTTTTTCTTTTTTGAATTACTTCGGCCAAGCAGCATTCTTTTGAAGCGATTTAGCATAAAAAAAAATGGTACAAATGGTCTATCAACTTTGATCAAATATGTAATATCATTTTCGGATTTTCAATTTATTCAATGTAGTCTATGAACTATCAGTTAATGTTCAATATAACTTCTAGATTATATGGAAATATTTCATATTGTTCATTCGTTAATTCAAAATTAATGAAATATGCTGACATGGCTTCCAATTCATTAACGTTGAATAGTGGATTAAAAAAAAAAGTTACAAATGGATTATTCACGTAAGATATCCATCCTAAATCATGATATAATATTCTATGTCATAAAATACGGACATGTTAACGCTTAATTTTTTTCTCCATGTCTAAAGTAGATGGATAAAAGAATTGACATGTTGACTCATGTTTAAAAAAAATCCAACGTGATATAAATAATCAGCGCCGTCAATATAACGTTTGAATTGTCGTTTGAGCAAACAGAAGGATTGCATTGAACATTCTATCAATAGTTTAGCAATCATATTGAACAAATTAAAATCCCAAAAACAACATTGCATATTAGACCAAAGTTCGTGGATCGTTTGTGTTGTTATCCCATTTTTTTTTCCATCAAGCCAAGGCTACCCTTTTTATATAACTCTTGCAAAAGGTAAATTGTAGTCGAACATACCGCATGACAATCAATGAAACCCTTATCTAGGAAAATAAAATTTGCACACTACATACAAAGGTCAAAGATTGTATCCCGACATGGATCCGGGTATGCCGCTTTGGTATTTTCTTGCATGTGCACTAATGCAATGTATCAGGACCTGTTTAATAGCTTTAATTATAATCAAAGCCTATATAATTTATGGTACAATTATCGTCGGGCATCATCAATTGCCCATTATGGCTTCCGTAATTGCGTGCACTCATTCGTCGGTTCGACCGTCTTCTACTCCACGAACGAAATACCATTGATTGATGCGTATCGGGGGTGAGACTTGATTGTGCATTATAACATCGTGGAGGCAATCATGTGAAAGTTAATTACGGAAAATTTAATTAATTAATTTATTTTGGTATTAGAGAGAGAGTATCGATGCCGGCTTGTGTTCATGATTGATCAGATTTGTTGATTAGCTGGAAATTCGTATGTTATCCTTCCTTGGTCCGGGCAAAGGCAGATCATGTAATTTAGATTCAACTGTTTTGAAGAATTATCAAAGCGATCGGCTCAAGATTGATGCGACAGATCCCGTATTTAAATCAAGTATCTTTACAAGTGACTTCAATCCGAAGTAATCTCAAAGGTTGCATCTGTAATATTATGGATGGAGTTTTACTCAATGCACGCAAACGAGTCGATTTACACACATCCGTGAGATTAATCGGGTCAGAACATTCAGGTACGTGTGATATAAGAAAAGGTAATATAACACATCATGCTTCTTGGTGAATAAACTAGTCCTCTCAGAAACCTTCTGCTTTTGTCTTTCCCTACGGTTGGATATGGAATTGATTCTACTCCAAGTACTTTTCTCTACATGTTACAGAACATTCGAATTTTCGACTCCATAATTTTTTGTCATGCATGTAAATTATCTCATTTACATGGATTAGGTAAAGCCCAACCTAAAAAAGACAGGCAAAATCAATGAGATTACTCTGAATGAAAGAAATTTTGATTTGACCACGGTGGCCCACTCAGTCAACCCAATCGAAACCCCAAATTTTTCCCTCGAACAACGTATTAGTAGTGTGGAATGCCTTAAACGGGCCAAAGCATAAGTCGCATACATTTCGATGTTTTGGGGCAATTCATTGTTGTATCTCCCTCACTTATCGATATCTCAAAAACCCAATGTCCCAAAGGCAGTAATTTACAAGACCCTATTCGTGGCCGTTAATTATATCTAAATGATTCTCGTGTGGAATGCAAATTCCGGTAAAGACGTATGTCCTAATTATTGTAAATGTCATTGCAAACTACCTAGGCCCGATACACTGACCAAAGGATGACACGAATGATGGAAAAAACGAACATGATGGCATCGCACTATGCGTCTGCAGTAAGGGCGAGTTTACTTTCACTCGAGTGGGAGATATTCTAGATCGATCTGTGCTTAATGTAATCATGGTTTGACGACATCAATGATGAGCCTCGCACCGAAAGCTTCGTCTCCTCAGCGACTGGCTGGCGAGCATTTCGCTGCAAGAAGAAGGCAAAAGCGAGTAGCTTTAGGGCCATTATGGAGGAAGGGGAAATTAGGGTTTTGGAGGCTTTTTCACTCGGTTCATGATTTCGCATTTTCGATTGACGTTCCCACTAGTTTCGGAATGACCGGCCTCTCATGATGTTCGGACTCGTGCGTTCGGAGTGCCTTTTGAATCTTATGTTTCTCTCTCTCGTTCGTATATACTTGTGCGTGTGGATAAGCGCGGACATTAGCCGGGTTTGATTTCCAGCCATGCCGACTGTCGATAACTTTACGAGAGTTTTCGCAACTCTCTCGAATGTCGAGCCGCTTTTTACTTGATCTACGATATTAGGGTGGTAGCATGCAAACCCGGTTATCAGAATACCTGTGAAACATCCTTAAAGTTTCATGCATCGGTGAAGCTTGGACATTTGAATTGGGCAAGTGGCTCTACCCCATAGTAGTATGTATGTAGTAAGTGAGATTCGAATGAGTAACCTCCAATTCTTAAGCTGAGAATTTCGTATCTCTCCAATCAACTACTCTAACCTTACAGGACTACTAAACATAACACACACACACACACATTTATGAAAAATGACATAAATAGTCCATTTGGCTTAATATATATAGTCATCACTGAACTTTTAATTTGTTCAGTCCAATCTCTTAATATTCCATTATAAAGTTAAATCAATCATTCAATATTATTATTCACTAGTTTTCATAATTACATTGTTCCCTTGATTTTAGAATTTTTTTTATTTTCTATTTTAGTCCTTCCTAAATCAACCAAAAAAAAGATATATTTTTATTAGCTTTTTACCATTTTGGTCTTTATAAGTAGCAACATAGTTTTGTTTAGGCATATTTTAACCTATGATCTCTACAATAGTTAAAGTATACGGTTATATTGGATTTATATTCCTTTTATTCTAAAAAAAAACTGTTCTGATAAGGATATTTGATAACGATATTAATTCACCTATGAATTTCTCCTACTTATACTAGTCTAGATCTTGCTCCTAATTTCTAGATAGTCAAAATTTCGTAGCTTTTTTGTCTTTAGGGTGGGGTTTTCTTAATAAATTAAGTTAAACTCGTAAATTAGAAAATAAAAATGATAGTCATACCAACCTGACACAACTCTGAATAGAACTATTGTGATATTAAAAAAGACGTGGTAAAAAAAGTGATATATATATATATATATATATATTTGTTGTTTTAGGAAAAGTATTGAAATGAAGAAAAAAAATTATAAAAACCGAGTAACAGTTCAAGAATCATATTAGACCGAAATTTATGGACTATTTGTGTCATTTTTTTTTCCTTATTAAATTAGTCTACTTTGAATGGGAAAATTATGTTTAGTTTGTTTATTTATGTCGTGGATTTTGATGAAGAAACGGACGTAGACGTCGGTGGTGATGGGAACGTACATGATTGCAAAGCGGAAAGACGACGAAAGAGACCGAACCAGTTTGACTTGGAACGTATCAAGCTTGTCAATTTCAACAGATAAAGAAAAGCCAGATTTGGTGGTGCACCATACGGCGCTCCTACCGATTTCAAAGTCAACTTCACGACAATTTCTCGTGCTTTTGACGGATTTCAGGGTCGGACCAACCACTCTCTTGACCACATGGAAACCTCAATTTGGGGGCAATCGAATCCTTTTTTCTCTTTTTAAATTCTTTTATAACGATTAATTTAAACATAAGTTTTAGGGAATTAATAAGTTTAACTCACCTTTTAATTGATTTCATTTATCGAGTTATTATTGCTATTATTAGTCATGTAAGAAACAAATGGTATAGTTTCGTCGGACTAGCGCTGTTGTCGTATTCTAGAAATGCAATTGGGAATTTCAATAACTCTTTGAAGCTTTGAAAACCCAAAAGGCAGGCTTCGAAGAATTCGCGCACTGTGTTGTTAACTAGTAGTAATGTCTGATTTGGAAGGAGCTAGAGAGCCACTGATAATTAGGCTCCACTCGTTTTGCGACAAATGAATAATTAAAAGATATTTTCCTGAAAATGATCATTGTATCGCTTACAAAAATAAATGAATGAAAAATATTTGTATCATCCATGAAAATGATTAGACAAGATAATAAAAATATCTTTCATGAACTAATTATTTGAAATGATATAAACAATCATTTTCAGATTTTTTTTTTAAATCATTCATTTTTCGCGAAACAAACAGAGCCTTAGTATTAACTCCGAAAGTTAGCTTAGATTCCTCAGTTTTTTAATATCACGAAGTTTGTGAGAGGCTGTTTTATACTTCAAAATCCAACAATTTCCTAGGTTTCAGATTTGTTTTCTATTTTTAGGCACTGAGGGTAAGACTCCGAAAATTCACTGGATTTTAGGCTCCATTTGTTTTATAGAAATCATTTAAAAAATATTTTTCTTAAAAATGATCACTTATATCACTTACAAAAAATAAATGAATTGTAAATATTTTTGTTGCCCATGGAAAAATTTAGACATAATTTTTTCGATTTAAAAAATATTTTTGATTATCTAGTTATGTCAAACAACGGAAGAGATATCTCTTGGAAAGTATTTCTAAATAATTTATTTTTTGCTAAATAAACGGAGCCTTAAAAATACTTCTTTGCAATGTGGAGGGCATATACAGTAATTTGATACTTATTAAGAATTTGAGTTGAGAAGAGTTTCACCTTAATTAAATTCATTCTTTTATGTGATATACGAATTCTGATATTTGCGTTTTTTCTTTCCACTGGTCCCTAATCCTCTTTACCCCTTGCCTGGTGATAAAATTATTTATTTAAGCATTTACTAGTAAAAGATACGTCAGTTTATAGCGGGACCAATTTGCCATTAAATTGATTCAAAGGTAACTTCACATTTCATTTTTTCTTATAAATTTTTTTATTCTTACTTTAAAAAAAAATTCCTAATTTTGAAGGTATTAAATCCTTGCTTATATATATATTTGGAGAAGAAAGAGGGGGAAAAAGAGAAATCCCTTATTATGGGCCGTATGTAGGCCCAACTGTCAGCTTAAAAGAAGTGGGTAAAGTGGTCAACTCCACCTGTATTCTTTGACACATAACTTACACAATATATGATAATTATTTCCAAGATAATACTTTTAGATAAAATTTTAGTACGGATTAACTATCAAATTAACATTAGGAAAAATAACTGTATTAGCTAAAAATCACGTATATATACAAAATTATATATTTTTAACTTATAATGACATACTTTTATGTTACCCAAGAAAAAAAATTGTGTACATATTATTTGTTACACGAGAAAAAAACCCAAATATAGCTCAAATTATAAAGTGTTTTAGAATATCCATCTAATAGTTTAATTCATTAGGTGTGGGGAGATTATGTGTCACTCATATATTGATGGTTTTATTGTAGATTTGTGCAATACATTGGGAGTATGTTGAGTTTTGGGGGAAGTTTTTTTGGTTACAAACAGGATTAAATAATCATGTGTGGTGTAGGCGTGGATTTGTTTCTTGAATCAACCAATTAGAGACCAACACTAGCTAATTTTAGTCCCTTGTGAAATGGACACGACTTTTGATTTGTGTGAAGCAGTTGCTGTTAACCCACCACAAGCAACTAATGAGTTGAAGAGTGGTGAGCCACGATACCAATTTTCATTTTGTTAGAATGTCCAACTTAATGGCTTAAGGTGGAATGGGACTATATGAATATAAGGCACATCATAACAATATATTTAAGTGTGGGTTTACAGTCAACAACGTGCTTCGTGACTAATGATAATAAATGTTGTTTAGCTTAATATTTCTAATTAGCGCAGAAAAATAACACCAAAATGCTGATGAAGCATACATAATTTCAATATATTAGCGAAAAGGTGCTCGACAGACATTGATTTATTAAATCTTATAATATGAATCAGCTTGATATAGAAAAGTAAAAGCATAAAATTTACTATATTTTATATCAAACTCCAGCTTTTTTTTTTAACTTGGCGACGATTAATGTACATCATATTCTGGATAAGTTCTTTGAACATATTTGTATTATAACTCTCGTCTCCTAACCATTAAAATGGGGGGCATCGTCTCTCGCCGTATGACATAATGTTCCTGCTATTCCAAGCCGAGGACAGGCCAAACCAGGCATTTCAGGACAGGAACCAGGAGCAGGTCCACTTGTTCCATCCCTATCCTGGAAACCAACGATTTTGACATACGATGTCCCTCTTCACGAAATGGCCAGGCAAAGGCTGATGCAGAATCACTGTTTTTGGCTTTGTCTTTGCTTCTCGGTTTCGTAGAATGTTGTATTTGTAGCAGGAAGGGCAATCATAATTGCAAAGAGGAAGATGGGGTCACTACCATGTTTCTCCATGTTTGTTAGGCCTTGGTTTCTGACTTCATATATATTAAAATACTGTAGGAGTACTAGGAGATTTTCGTCGATTTGTACGAGAATGTAATTGATCCGATAATTTGGATTATTTCCTAGGTAAGCTAGATTTTTGCCATATTATTTTGTTTCCTATGGATATTGTTCAGGTGTAAATGTTGTTAGGGTGAAACACATAATTCATATAAGCAACGTGCAATTCATTTTCCTCATTAGTCTCTAACTTGGTATCGGAGCCAATGACTTTGGCCATAGAGTTTGGGATAGCTAGAGATATGTTATGGTATTGTCAAGATCAACCCTATCTTGCGGAAAGAATACTACTGTCTGTTTACAGATAGATGCAAAGGTGCAATGCTATTACTATGATATGAGTTAGTTTTAGTTGCGCATTCAATACTATGTACTAAATTGTGTTTTCCTTTGCCTTTGTGGTCGGAGGAAATTGTCTCTTATAAATATGAATATTATCGAGATTCAAAATTAACTACGAATAAACGTAATCCCCAATAAAAAAGACTGGTTAAAGGAAATTTCATCCAATCAGAGATGGAAAAAAAATACTATCGACATATGTTTTGAACTAACAACACCTAGAGCTTCTATAAATTGCTGTAATTATAAGAATGTTGTATATATGAGAATTGTGCCGAAGGTCTCATAAAGCTACAACAATCCTTTTCACACGGTTGTCAGAGTTGGAAGAACCGTACCTAATGGACATGTTACTACTTGACCAAGTTGTTGGAGCTAGTCATTAATACTTCGCCTAAAATATAATTTTCTTGGTCCGAACTTTTAAAGTCTTATGAGTCAGAATACTTGAAAGTGACGTTGATGGAGTTGCTGAAGAGTTACCGAGCATTCGTATGAACAAAATCTAAAAGGTGGGCTCGGGGTGAGATTTCTTCTAACATCATACTATAAATAGGCTATGGAAGTTGTTGCAGCCGCTATAATATGAGAAAAATTCAAATAGGAGCTTGAAGTTGGATTATTTTTCAATAATTTAAAGTGGATTTTATTTCAAATTAAAATCATAAATGACCAATTTAGTTTCAAATAAAAGACCAGGCTCACCAATTGGTCAAATCTTCCCTAGCTAGCTTATTCCAACAGTGACATCACAGTAATACATGGAAAATTCTAAATTTTATCATTAAAGTGCAATTGAATCTTAAAATTTTAAAAAAGTGCAATCAAGTCATAAAAACTTATCAAATTTGTGCAATTGAGTTGTTCAGTTAAATCTGTCCAACTTAACTAACAGAAAATATTGACGTGGCTTTTCTGAATATTTTATCTCTCTTACGTGGCGATGATATGGGTAAAACATGAAACGTAAGGCTAAAAACGATGTTGTTAGAGTCCAAATTTGATTTTCATTACAATTTTTACAATATTACAATGATAAGTTTTAAGATTTCTAGTATGCTTATTCCAAAATTTCCAATGTACTTATAAGGGTAAGTTTTAGGATTTCCAGTACACTTATTCTAACTCAAACATTCAATTAGACAGCCAAGGAAAGTGGTCCAACCAGCTAGAGGGTGCCCAGCAACCTTAATTGGCTTTCGACAGAAGAAACGGGTGGCAAGGATTCTCCGCGGCACTCTCGAGTAGTCACTACAAGGAGCAAATCCTAGATTTAAATTAGGGCTTCTTCAGATTGAGTCAAAAACAAAAATAATATCGCCCCTAATGTTGTCGTCGGAATAAGCTGGCCAGTGAAGATTTGGCCGGTTGGGGAGTTCAGGTGCTTATTTGATACTAAGTCGGTTACTTTAAACTCTTATTTAAGACATGCTCTACTCTTAATCCTCTTTTAAAAAAAATGATTTTGGCTTGAGGCCTGACCTCCAACAATTGATCATTTCCATGTGTCATAGTCCACTTTTTTGATAGGACATTGGTATTTCATTTTCAATTTTATAACTTAGCCATATAAAGCAACAGTAACACAATAATTATTTGAAAATTAGTAAAAAAATAGAATTATGATTACTAGGGATCCGATTAGTTTTTCCGACTTTGTCTTTTACATAGCTACACCAAACAATATAAATCCTGTACATATGATTTGTTGAAACTTCTGAATTCATGTGGACTTAAAAGATCCAACGAATCGTGTGAATCGAGGGTACGACACTGGTGCCATGGAAAAAAAAATTACACAAGCAAATCTTAAACATATTGTACAAATGCAAATTTAGTTATAAACCTTTTAATTTTATCAATTTAGTCCTAAACATTTATGTGAAATTTCAATACAATTATTCTAATTAATTTTCACTAGAAATCGCTGACGTGACAGTCCAATGATCGCCTTGTCACATCAGCAATTCCCAGTGAAAATTGACGAAAGGACTATATATGAATTTCATGCAAGGTTTAGTACTAACTTGGTAAAATTGAAAAGTTTAAGGCTGATTCGGTATTCGTACACTAAATATATGACCGATTGGATAATTCTGCCGTTGGTGCAACCAATAATTTGTTTGTCTTTTCCCAATTTTTTTTCCTTTAGGAGCCACATGACCCTTTATAGATTTTTCTTTACCCTATAAAATGGACCTTCAAATTGAACCTGAGCACTCCCTATTCCCCAAAAAAGTAGAGTAGCATGCATGACTTACCTCGCCGCAAAAGGCTAAAGAGAAAAAGGAATAGAAAATCATGTGATAGAACAGGGCAATTGCGTTCATGAACTCCACCAACTTTACAGCACACGAACAGAAAACTTTAGTGCGAGTTCCCATTGATGGCGAGCACTGTTGCCGCAGTTGCTACTTTCGTGCTAGCTTAGCGACGACTGTGGAGACCCCATGGAAAAGTGCGATTCGACTCGCTTGTGTTCGTCGGCTAATTCAGATTCGGATGTGTATTCCGAGCACGACCCATCACCAAGAACTACGAAACAAGCATTGGCCATATCTCGATTTGACTCTGCTGCATTTGTCTCCTTCATGTTGGAACATAAACACATGGGAAATCACCGATCACAGATTATATGTACTTTCCAACATGAGAATCCAATGTCACATGAAGCATTCAATTTTCAAATCGTCCATTTTTCTTTTTTTTTTTGCCCCCGGCTTGGCTGTTCCGATATGTTCTGGTGGCTGGCTACCGGCGAGGTCAGACAAGATAGAGTAATCTTTGGCCAGCGTATCCTAATCCGTTGTTTGATGAAACATGGTGATGAGCAAATATATGTCATGTGTATTCAAGGTTGGCTAAGTAAAGTCGGAGAAAGTTACATCTATGTTATGGAGAAACACACACAAGATTGTTTCTTGCAAAGCAACGAATTGGAAGAGGAAACGAATTGAAAGAGGAAGAGGCACCGGAGATTCATGCTGATTAGAGTTGTTGAGACCCAAGTAACAATAGGGCATTTCGATGAATAGATGAAAAGAGAGGGTAAAAGGAATGTAAGTCATGATCTTTCTAACTTTTGTTAACTCCGTCTCGAGTTTGAGCATGCTTATGGGAAAGTCAACCCAATGAAAGTCCGGCATGTATACTAAACGTCGTCTGAAACTCTATCTCCAAGCAAATTTGGTGGAGTTTGAACTTGGGTTAAAAAGAAGAAAATTGAGGTTTCGAAAGTTGAGTTCCCAAGCCACACAAGAACATATGAAAGACGAAATCTTTCTTTGTGTGGGTTTTTATTTTTGCTGAACTAAAGTGGGTTGTTTAACCATTGAGGCTTACCACCCTTCCCACATGGGAAGGGGAAAATGGGGGGTTCGAATCTCCATATTTTCAAGGGAGTTGGAATGGGGACGGTTTAGGTCTAGGAGTGAGTTTTGACTCTCACGTCTTGTAAAGAGGTATGGTAAAAGTCGGAGAAAGAAAATTAAAATAATAGTAGAGTATGACCGAAAAAAAGAAGAAGAACTAAAGTAGGTTGTTCTTTTAATGAATTACACATTGGCGCAATTAGAGGGGTGCTAGAGTTTTTTTTTGGGTAAATTTTTTGAGTGAATTTTCAATGAGAGATACGAGAAAATATATGTGAGTATGCTTTGGGTTTGATTAAGGACTATAACATCACAATTTTCCGGATTCATAGCAAATTTCTTTGTTGCTATCTCTCTTAGTAAGTAGGTATTAACACTAGGATTGAACTATGTAAATCTATATCATCCTTTTCGTTTCTTGTCGATTTCTTTGATTAGTTTCTTCCCACATTTAACATTACTAAATTGTTAGATTCATTAGTTTTCGTATTGTATCATAATAGATGTCATATATTTTATCATGATGTATGCCGATTGTTGAATATCATAAGACTTGAGATATTTTATGGCACCTGATTTGGTAATAGTCTATATCGAAACAAGAAGTGTATTTAGAAACTTAAAAGAAATTATTCATAAAATCATATTATGCTGTATCCTAATTTCTTTTTTAGAGATCAAATGCAGCACTAAGGGTATTAATTTTGGTTCGATTGGATTCGGGTTGTATTAGTTCTTTTCTTACGATACTAGACAAGAAAAAACCCACATTGATTTTATTTTTTCCAAAAGCTTATGTGACTAGAAGCCAAGAAGTTATTGAATAAGAGAATATAACATGATATCTATTGGGATGCGCCTCATAAGTTAATGAGTTATTGATCAATCAAATTATATATCAACAACTCCATATCACATTGCATTCTTGATGCGAATTTCTTTAGCCCAACACCCTTATATGTGTACCTTAATAATATAAGGTTTGGCTAGTTTTGAGAAATACCTCAGCGTAATTTTTAAGCAAGCTTGCTAAGGAATTTTTTATTTTTTTCAATTTTAGTTTATTGATTACATAGAACGTGAGAAAAATAGTATATTGAAAAAGGGTTGAGTTTAAGAGTGCCCCAAGGCACTTCTTAAGCATACTTAGTTTAGAACGATGGAATTTTCAAGATAATTGTGCATAACCATGATAGTCACCACATTGGAAAATGCACGAATTTATTAATTGATTTTTTTGCAAGTGCCCCTGATGTACTTTTTAACCAAATCTTAGATCATACAATCTTGAAGCTTGCTTCGGAAATAATTAACGAACAAAGAAATGTTTTTGCAAATAAATAATGGAGAAATCTCATGGCTTTAGGGTGTGTCTATTTCGCAGAAAATGAATAATTTTAAAGGATCGCTTAGATCACTTAAAAGAACAATCGAAAGAAAATCATTATCATCTTTTACAAAAATATTTAAACATAAATTGTTATCTGTGATGGAAATATTTTAAATTAATTAATTATTTTAAGTGATATAAATATTTTTTTAAATAATTTTTTTTTTCGCGAAATGGACTTCATCCTTAATCACAAGTATTGATTACGAACCCCACATGTGAAGAGATTGCAGGGGCTTTTCGTGAAGTCATTTAATGGACGCCTGAGTTTGGACGCATCATCGGAAGATCAGGGGTCAACCCGAACAGGAAAGTGGAAATGCATTGAATTCTCCTCACCAAAACTCTTGACGTTTTCCCTTCGAGCTGAACCCAACGTCATTTCAATGCCAGAATTTGCTCAAAAACCAAAGTCAGAATAAAGTATTTTATGTGACAGACATTTATTACTCTGGCTTGGAGAAACCATAGGAAGACATCAACCACAACTTATTTTCATTTTTTTCTTACATGAAGAAGGACAAAGAAAAAAAGAAAAAAAAGCATAGTCACCAAGAGCATGAGAGTTGAGAGATATACACACTCGTTATATACACAATTTGTCTATGTCTCCATATGCTAAATTAATTAAATTTTTAAAAAAATTGTGAGATCTAAAGGAGTTTTATATCGACAATGAACATTATTGAGATCAAGCTACATAGATTAGCTAATAGATCGCATGGATCATCATTATGATTCCCTTATGCTACAATTTACATCTCCCTTATGCATATGCCAAGTTTGTTAAATGGTTAACCAATTGGAACTTTATTACCCAACTTGAATTTTTGTATTTTTGCGCGACGCCCCCATATGATTCATGTCATGTCAATCGCGCTCTAATTTCGACTAATAACATATTAAAAGTCCATGGGTGAAATTAATTAAATATTGATTTTGATCCAATTCTCTTTTCTGAAAGGATTGAGTACATATCGATTAAAGGTCAAAATACAAGGAACATTATGATTTGATTCACTAATACTTCAAGTCATTTGTGAATGTAACTGCCTCATTTTCTGTATTTTTTATGAGGCCTCTTTCTAATTAATCCACTTAATCTCGACATGCCAATTTTGAATGACACTTTGCTAAAATGGGAGGCAAAGAATTTGAATGTTGGGTCTCATGATCTAAGTGGAAAAGCTTACTTACTCACTCAACTAGTAATAAAGAGGAAATCATCATTTTTCACTTATATTCTCTTTATTGCTAGTTTTTTTTTTTTTTTTCAGTGAAAAATGAGGATTTGCTCTTATATATTGCCAAGAAAGGACAGGCATGAACAATTAAAGAATAGCATTAAAAAATTAATTTATTGGATAATTGAAAGAGCAGTATCTGAAAAAGCTCATGTCAGTAATTGGAGAAGGAATGGAGGAATGGATTCGAGGTCAGTACTGTGTCAGACTGTCTGAATGAGAAGGGTGAAAAGGACGAGATTTTCTCATTTCACTCTACTGTTCACCTGAATAGACAGTGCCTTCCCTTCATTAATAAAGAAAATGGATTGGATATACACATAAAAAAAAATGAACAAAATTAAATAAATATAGGGAGTAAAGGAATGCCCCCGAGACAAACCCTGCGAAGGACAGGAGGGCTTTGGCTATAAAGTTGACAAGATAACTTAAATTGTTGTTTTAATTATTGTGTTATCTATTAATTTTGTCATTGGGCTGTCTGTCTCTCCCACGACAGCTTTCCGTATCTTCTGAATTCGGAGAACGACACGATAGATTCAATTCGAATTGGGAAACTAAACAACTAATCCATTAATTTCGACTTAACATGCATTGTGAAATATTTAATTTATTTAATAAAATTCTTGAATTTTAATTTAATGTGTAATGTTATTCTTAAATTTTAAATTTGTTCAATATAATTCTTGAACTTTTAGTATGTGTTTAATTTAATTAGAAATATAACAATTCAAGAACTAAATTAAACATTTATAAAAATTTCATGAACTATACTGAATAAATAAAAATTTTAGTGATCACATTATATATTGAGTTAAAATTTGAGATCAATTGAGTCAATTAAAAATTCCGGAACCACATTGCATATTAAAGCAAAGTTCATGGACCATTTGTGTATTGTCCTTTTTGATTTCGATGTGCAAGTGGTGAGCAATCTATCGTTTATTGTTGGAAGAAGTATTATATCTAAAGCTCTGTTTGTTTTCTGAATTTTTTTTTTCAAAATGATCACACATATCCCCCAAAATAATTAGTTAATGAAAAATGCTTTCATTATCGCAATATTTTCATGGATGATGAAAATATTATTTATTCATTCATTTTTGTAAGAGAAACAAGCTACTATTTTTAGGAAAAATGTTTTTCAAATTATTTTTTTTTTAAAAAAAAATGATACTAAATAGAATTTTAAATGAGAATGCAATGTGATTGCTTAAGTCACATATCTTGTAAGAAATACTTATTGAAATAAAATCATTAGCATTATTGAAATATATTTTTTAGAATAAAGCTTAGCCTTTGTTAACTGTGGGCGAGCTAGTACATTGTTTTGAGGAATGTATGATTAACATAATTGCATGCAATAGCTCACCAACCACGAATTGAAGTGAAATTAGGTTTTCGTATAGTGTTGTGGCACTTCATTTCGAAAATTGCCTCTCTAATATACATTTATTTATTTATTCTCTCTAATATACATTCACAAAAGCTAATATTTTGTGAGGAAATAATTTAAAAGTTTGAAATCTTGCATACGAAATACAATCGACATATAAAACTTTGAATTGACAATCAAGTTCTGAACCAAGGGCAATCTAGTCCTAGCCACTCCATTAATGTAATTAATTCCTAAGTACTTACTATAAAATGCAGTCGATTGACAAAATTAAAATGAAAGTACAACTTAAGGTTGCCATGTAAACAAATTTTTGATGCTGTGTAATAAGTTAGTAATATTCATTGAAAAGGCGCAAATGCACTCTCTTACAAAGATTTTAGGACATGATTGTATTGATTAGAAGGGTGTAGATTATGATTATATTTTGTATATAAAATTTAGGACTTTCAATGTACCTAACTCAGATCCTTTTTATGTAAAGGGTATCTAAGATTTTATCTAAAATTTATAATTTTAGTTGGAATTGATTAAGGTCTTGTTTTTTGGTATGCAGAGGGTTGGGATTTCTCATACGCTCCTTGCAAAAGTTTATTTTTAATGCATCCTAAGGTAACTTTTTTCTAAGTGTGGTTACTGACTGGATCATACCTTCATGTTCCCGTGCCAACCCATTTCATGTTGAGATGTGTGAGGAAATGAAAAAAATAATTTTCTTTCACCAATAATGCAAAAAAGTCGATTTGTGGGCCTTCCAAGAGTGATTCATGAGCCTCCAAATAGCTGGATTTCTACCCGTGATCTTGAGTTGTAAAAGAGAATAAGGCAAAATATGAAAAGAAAATGAAAAAAAGAAGAATCAAGAAAAAGGAAAAGAATTATAAAATGAAAAGAAAGTACTTACTCAACCAAATGGGTAGTGTAAAGATGTGGGAGCTAACTTTAGCAAAATATTTCTGACCATAAGTACCTAGTATATAGTCTGGGAAAACAAAAAATTAACAAGTATGCGATGTTTACTTGACGAAAAAAATGAAGAGTTAGATGATGTTCGAAAAATTGAGTAGTCACGAGTCACATCTATATGTCACATGCCTATTTTGCAACAAGGACAACAATTTTAAAAAAAGTATCGGTTTGTCATGATTATGGGCATATCATGCCCTTGCTTTAAAATCCCCAATTTTCCTCTTTGAACGTGAAATTAATTGATCGATTGTCATGTGCATGTCATGTCCTTGCTTTAAATCCCAACCCATTTTCCTCTTTGAACGCAAAATTAATAGATCGAAATCGACTTTTTAAGTGAAAATGCCATTGACCAGACGAAATTACCTTTGCCATCATGTTGGCCTTGTGGGTTGAGATTAACCTGAGTGAGTTACATTGTCTTATTTGCACGAAATGTAATGGCCGGAAGGACTGCCATCTATGCATCAAGTTTAAGATACCCGTTGCTTAAATGGCGCAGCAAAACATAGGGCAAATTTCAAATCCCCTTTTTATTTATTTATTTATTTATCATAGCAGAATTGCTTGTTGTTCTTTTTTAGAAATATACTTGGGGAAAAAACAAGCCTTTTTCTTGGCATAGAAAAGGCACGTGAGATGGATGTGACTCATGGCCATTCAGATTTTGATACTTCATACTACTTTTGGGGGTTGTATTGACGTACTTTTGGCCAGTAGATGGGGTACTTTAAAAAGAAATTCTGGTAGATGGAGTATATTAAAAATCCGAGACAAGAACGAGGGGTTAGTTGAAACTTCTCCCTAGAATTTCATATGTTTGGTATGCTGAACTATGAGCTATCTCTCCCACTTGGTGCGGATTATATCGATTGAATATCACAATTTTTTGTACTTAAACTTCCCCCATACATAACCTAGAGACACATCTAGTTGTAGAATAGTGGGATCATTGTCAAATCTTTGCACTATTCTAGTAGGAGAAAGCTATGACCATAAGCTGTTTTATGAGAGATTTACATATAGTAATTTATCTTTAGTTCTTTTAACCCCATGATGACCAAATAGTGAATCGTCCGTCATTGAAATCTTACCCCCTAAACAAGCGTTAAATATGAGGTTCAACTTTGGTTAGGTGCAATTTCTTGCGGTTAGGCTATATGATATAAGTCCTATGAATTACCTAATCTCAATGTAGATGGCTTTCTTTTGATTAGACTTGAGAGAGAGAGAGAGAGAGAGAGAGAGAGAGAGAGAGAGAGAGAGAGAGAGAGAGAGAGAGAGAGAACGTTCCTAATCTTGTGTAGATTTTGTTGTTGCTTAATCCTGCTCTAATGATCGATTTTTAAAAAATTAAAGAAGGATTTGGAAAAGCTCCCTCCCCTCTGCCCTTTTACCCTTTTGCGTTTGCCCCCTCCATGCCTTCTTTTTTCATGACGTTTGACAAAGTGAGAGAGCAAGAAAAAAACAGTGCAAAATTGAGGACGCTCTCACATCACTCCAATCCTTGTAGTAGACCCATTCAAAATAACCTTTTTTTCCAAGCCTCCTAAGTTTCTGTTTCCTCCATTTTCATCTGAAGAAGCTTCTGATTTCCTCTCCTCTCCTCTCCACCTCTCTCTCTCTCTCTCTCTCTCTCTCTCTCTCTCTCCCACCCACTCTCACACACATCCAAGCACACAAGACCTCAATCTAGCGGGCACGCACACCCACACACTCTCGCACGAACTTGCGCATCTGAAACTGCCCATGTTTCCTTCCCTTCGCCGCTCACCGACAGCCCCAAGAACCCACAAATCCGAGTGACCACAAATTCCCACGAACGAGCAATGATCTTCTTCCACAGAAGGCCTCCGACGACTCCGACGGCTCCGCGTCTCTGGCTGCTCCTGCTGATGTCCCTCCTCTTCCTCTGGCATTGCCATGGATCGTCAAGAAGCACCAACGTGTTCAAGCTGAACGGCGACCACCCCAAGTCCCAGGGCATCGGCCACTTCTCCGGGTACTTGCCGAGAGGCCTCCCAATCCCAGTCTCCGGTCCTTCAAGGAAGCACAACGACATCGGCCTACAAAGCTCAAGATCATCACCTTGACAGACACGGAAAGAGAGAGAGAGAGAGAGATATATCAATTATTTTTTTAACAGAAGGTGACCTTTTTTTGGTTCTTCCTCTTCTTGCTTTTGCTCAAGACAAAAAACAAAAAGCTTGCAGGGTTGCTGGTGGGGTACTGTACATGAGGGGTGGTTGGGTAAACTCAGCGTTTTTCTTTTGGAGGGTTTCCGTGATGATGATGATGGTGGTGGTGGTGGTGGTGGTGGTATCGTATTAGGTATGCTGTTGATTCCTCCCTTTGTACCGATGGAGGAAAGACCAAAAAAAAGAAAAAGAAAATACTGGTTAATCAAATTATAACTTGCGTATACATACTGTTGTTTCCTGTATTGGGCTTTCGAGTGTCTGCTTTAAACGTAGAGATTCAGGAGAGGTTGCTGTCAGAGAGAGAGAGATCTGATGATGATTGTAGCTTTTGTTCATGCTGTTGCTGTACGACACATCTGTTCGTGGGACTACGTCTCGTGTGGGTAAAGCAAAACCCCCTAATACATGCAAAAGCTTCTTCTTCAGTTCGTACCCTAACTTCTGCTAGTTTTCACTTCTGTATTTTCCTTCATCTGTCCAGCAGCCCCTCTGTCATGGAAGCCAGAACATACTTAGCATTACCATTTTTCACTTTTGTCGCTTACTCTATCAAATAATAAATTCAGAAAACGTGGAGTAATTTCGATTTCTTTAGTTAAATAGGAAGAAATGAATTATCTCTTGCTGATATCTTTACGATAAGCCGTTTGCGTGTTTGTGCGGGCGTGCGCGAGCATCTACAGGTCCTAAATCATCGGTCGGCTCGTAAGGGATTTCTTTTGGGCTGGCAAGATGAAGATGAAGTTGAGTGGACGACCATTTACTATTTTTTATTTTGGACCTACGAGCATTTAATGAAACAACGAGATTACTGGCGTGAAAAAAAAAAAAAAAGACGACCAGCGAGATGAATTATGGATTTCGACATAGGATCTAGAGATATTTGCTAGAGTTATGCGCCGTAGAAGGTTGGTGAAGCCTCAAACGCCGTCGTTTGTGAAAAAAACCTTAAATCACGACCAGCCATTTCCAATGTACAAGGATTATCATTCAGTGATTCTTATAAACTTAATTTGTTACTCAAGTTCTATCGATCCCCTCGTTGCTAAATGTCGTTAATTGCCCTTAGTCGGTCAAGAGAAGAAAAGGTTCGTGAGCTAACTTCCAAGCGATTAAGAATCGAACCCTATGTCTAATGCGAAGCCTATAATATAATTGCTTTTCCAAATTAGCTAAGTAATTTACTATCTTAAGTTAATGTTGATCAAGAAAAGAAAGTTATTATTGCTTGAAAAGAAAATTTAAAAAGAAAAAGAAAAAAGGCTCGTCCTTTGGGCGTATCCCTTAACTTGCGCCTGTTTTTCATGAGAAAAGACAGTCCAATTATTACTCCAGAGATGTCCATGTGTATAGATATAATTCATCCTATAATACCATTGATGAGATCACCACTTAATGGATTATATAAAACCGAAATTTAAAAAAATAAGAGTAAAGTAAGAGATCCATTATTGGAGGAGTATATAGTATATGGGTATTTGGATATTATTCTATGATTGCAAAATCATCGAGCTTCCATGGTTTTCTAGCACTTATAGTTGCACCAAACTAATTTCAATTTACAATGGTACCAAAATCTTTAGCTAGGATTAAATGCTTGTGCCGCCGAAATTAATTTCATTAAATGACAACATCGGCAAGGTTGTTTGGTAATTCAAGTGCGGCGCCCTCGGTAAAATTTCATGTTCGAGCTTAGCCTAGTGATCTAATATATTAGTACAAAATTAATACAGTTGGAACCTAACAATAGAGATATTTACATTAAATCGATTAGGTGGCTAAGAACATAGGTATGGATCCCTAGTCAAGAAGGAACATTGATAGTATAGGTAGTTGAAATTCATGGTAATTTTAAAAAGAAAATTATTTGCTAATTTCTTTTAGAGTCAAAGGGTCTGTCAGACTGTGGGTCACTGTTATTTTTTTTTTCCATAATTTCTTATAGAACTAAAGATTGAATTTTGAGGGGGAAAAAAGAAGGGGGGGAGGGGGTCGAAAGTCAATATTATATAACCCAAAAGTCAATAGAATATCTTGTTTCTGTGTACCAACCATGTGAGGTGTCTCAATTCTCGTATTTTATATATTCAGAGAGGTCACCTTGTGGGGAAAATTCTCAATATTATTTTTTATGTAGTGCCTCATTGACCAGTAAGACAATCATACTTATATTCAACTTCTTCCTTGTTTCATGGCGAAAAGTCTTGTATAAGATAATAAAATTATACAAAAAAGTTTGCCCGATTGGCTAAGAGTTAGAAATGCAATGATGGCTTTTTTCTTTTTTTTTGGTTGCATATGTGGACCAGAATTTTGTGAAAAAGAAATATAATTAGGAGAGCCCATGGAAATAATTGTCTGAATTGGATTAATCATGAGTTTCGAAGCTATGAAGCTTTACTTTTGGCACGTTTGTTGTGTAAAGATGGTGAATGTATGATGGATATTTTTATAAGCTCAAGGTAAAGCGGCCAATTTTTTGTTTTTTCCTTTCCTATAATACAACATTCTTGAATTATCTTACTTGCAATATTGTATACAAGTAAATTATTAAATGTTTAATATTAATAACCTTAAATGTTGTTGTTATGTCAAAAAGCGTCTTTTATAATTTAATTTCAGTTTCTCGTACATGATCTAAGAACGCTTTCCCATGTTCAGTGTGCAACTCAATCTATTCCTACCCATGCTCAATTCTATAATTCTATTGGAGTTGCTCCTTATCTCAGCTTCTTGCCCTCCACGATTACTCTCCGCTCTCATTGAATCGGATCGGATCATTATGGGTTAGGTGAAATGATAAGAAGAGTCTCTTTCTTTTTGGGTGCATTTGTTTGTTTGATATGCAAAGTAAATGCAATGTCATGAAACTTTGCTTAAAAGTGAACAATTAGAGAATGCCCATTGAAAATGATAATTATGATAATACTCCCTCTTTTACTTGATGATCATATGTATCAAGGGAAATCTAATTAAGGGTAGAAAGTATAGGAGGTCCCGCCATCAGGCTTTAATTAAATCTCGCTTTCTTTAACTTTTGTACATTAAAAGATAAACTTTTGCAATAATTATATCACGGAGAATGGGGGGAGGGGGTGGTTTTGTGAATTAATTTCAATCAATGATGTCTTTTAGAAAGCTGCAAGAATGAAGGCTAGAAAACAAAAAGGAGAATGATTTAAGTTTCAATTGGCCGACAAGCAAAGATCGATGAGACGAACGATCACTGTCAATTAGTCGAGAATTATGCAAAGTCCGTGTAATTTGACATCATGATAAGAAGAAAAAAACAAAAGAGAGTCAATTTTACTAACCTGCTAGCCTGCAAATCTACACTAAAAAACAAACAAATTAAAGAAAACGCCAGTTGTTGAGATTAGGGATCGGAGCAAAGGTTAATGTCAAGACAGGTAATATTCAAATTTTGGTGCTTTTTTTTTTCAATTTCATCCCTAATTTGCAATTTTTGCGATTTTTGTAGTCGCAAACGACGTCAGATTGACTGATTGGAGTCCAATCAAGCTCTTGAAATTTGATTATGAGTTTGATTATGCATTATTATGTATTGGTGTTGAAGTATTGTGGGCTTTAGGCCTTGTGGGCTTTGGGCCTTGCGATCTTTTGGGTTTATTGTGTTGCTTTAAGCCCAAGTGCCGAGTCTTTTTTTGGGGCTCCATGTGTGTTTCTTCTTGCGACTCACTTGTCAATGAATGTAAATCTTTTTTTTTTTTTTGAATAATTTAGGGCATGGATGTAGGGGCTCGGCTGCCTAAACGTTCATGAAATACTATAGAAGCCTTGCGAAATGGTTATGTCCGGGCCCCTCGCATGTGCAAGGATCTTGACTTATAGCTGTTTACATTCAGTTGATAAATTTTGAGAAGTTAACCTCCAATTTCTGAGCTGGAAATATCCCGACCTCATCCAACTATATTTAACTAAGGGTTATGACCTTACATTTTTTTTTTGAAATAATCTATCTTATATATGAGTTACTTTTATTTGATTGAATGAATATTTCACTGTACAAGTTAATTAAATTCTTTCTTGAACTATATAATAGAATCTTATACTTTTATGAATTGTTAAAATATATTAATACCAGCAAAAGGGAACACACATCAGAAGTTAATTAGTTCCTTTCTTGAACTAAATAATATTTATCCATATCTATATGATGTATATCATATAAGATTATAATAATAAGAGTAAAGGGCACCAACGTTAAAGGAAAAAAAAGGAGCTGCACGGTTGAGACTTTTGAGAGAGAGGCCCTTAGAGAGAATAATTAAAAGAACAAATGTGTTTGATTTTTTATCTCAACATAAAATTGTTGAGTTGATTTCCATATTACAAAGTGTTACACTTCACAAGGAAATGATAAAACAATGAAATGATAAATGGAAACATTATATTACAAAAGTTGTCGATCCGTTAATTTTGACATTTCCAAGAATCTACTTGTGATTTTAATTGGCATTTTTAAATTCTCCTTCGTGGATCGATAATCAGTGCCTATACTTCCCCTCAATTTAGAATGGGAGAATCCCAAACTCTCAATTTAAATTAACATTTCGTGACATAAGTTTCCAAATGCATTTCTCGACAATAGTTTTGTGAGCAAATTTTTTCTTGCAGATAATGATAATCTAATTCGATACATTTAGTTTTTGCTTATCAATCAACATATTTCAAAAGGAATGACTTTTAAGTAATCTTCGTAGTAGTTGATTCCATTGCACGATACTCTCGGCACTTGGTTGAACAACCGTTGGTTCCTTCTTAGCATTCCATGATATGCAGTTGCTTCCAAATAAGGTACTAATCCGATAGTCAATTGTTGAGTCAAGTGGCAATAAGTGCAATCTACACCACAAAGTCTACACCACAAAGACATACAAGTCCAAAGTTGACTTGGACAAGATTCACATCCTCGATCTATTGGCCATTGACATAATGTAAGAAGCCTTCACAATTCGGTAATGACTCAATGCAAATTGACAATTTTTTTTTATTGTATGTGAAATATTCAGCCGGACGATGGCAAAGTATTAAAGAGCTTCGAAGACACTTTGATATAGATTAGGGTCCGAAAATAGTTTTGAATCTATACTAGGATGAGAGCTAGCGGCCATAGGCGTGGAAACTAGCTTGCAGCCCTCCATTTATGCATGTTGAAGAATAGACACAGCATATTGTTTTTGACACAAATAAAATCTATCAGGAATATCCTAACCTGCACACCCAGATAACAATGCAACGGTCCCATATGCTTCATTGCAAATTCACCATCCAATGTAGATATGAATCCATTAGGTAATTTTGATCATCATCCGTGACAATCGGGTCATCCACATATAAAACTAAAGCGAGAATACTATGATCTGATTTGTGAATGAACAACGACGGATTCACAATGCTGCCAAAATAAAATAAAATGATGCTAAAAGAATCAAGCTAAAAGTGTCAAATTATGCTCTTGGTTGCTCGAGGCTATACAAAGCTTCTCTTGTATGCAAACATAAGACGAGTGTTTTTGGTTCTTAAAATCGGCGGTTACTCCATATAAACACACTGTGAAACCAAACCATGTAAAATGTTATTTTTAACATCTAATTGTTTGATGGGCCAACCCCCAATGGTAGCAATGGTGAGGATTATCCTTGTGCTCCCTAGTCGAATATATGGGTCTAGGAAATCTACTCCTACTACTCGAGAATATTTATTAGTGACTAATTTTTATTTGATCTTTCTAATGTACCATTGGCGTTCAATTCGAATTAAAGTCCCATTTATAAACCACATTATTAGTATTTGGTGGACTTGAAACAAGAGTCCAAGTTTTATTCCGATGCTGTGCCTCAATTTCCTCTTTCATTGATGCCAACCACCATGGATGTTTTAAAGCAACACGTGCATTGTTTGGTTCCTTAATAGAGAATCGATCGTATGTAAATGAGCTAATGAAGAATCATGAAGGAAATCAATAGAGGAATCTTGTGTAGAATTAATAGTGCTTGACAACATTTTCAAGAAAACTTCATTAGCCAAGTTGCATGGAGAATCGAGTGATGCACAAGATGAGTCACCAATTTCAATATGATTTTGGTGAACATGTGAATAACTTCCATCAATGTTTTCCTATGAGAATTATCATGAGTAGTAGAATTCAATAAGTCAACATACAATATTCCAAGTCCGACATTGTCGTGTTATGATCTAGCCAGCTTATTAATTCAGGAGTCTTGCCTGAAATAATGAGTTGGGCATGAGAGGAAAATATGACCACATCAAAGACGATGTGTTGTGATATATAGATTCGACCATTTGGAAGATAGAGACATCAATATCCCTTATGATGATCACTATAGTCGAGGAACATACATGGCGAGAACTGAGCATTGAACTCATCCCTAAGATAAGGAAAATACCTACAACCAAAAACTTGCAAAAAATTTAACTATTATGATTAGGCGCACAATTACAATGATATAGAGAGTAAAAGTGAGAAAGAGAAATCAAGATATAAAGTTATATCTTAGTTCACCCTTAAACTAGGGATATATCTAGCAGAGAATTTCATTGTGATTAGCACATCGCACCTCTTCGTTATATCCCTCAATTCATAAAGTATGAACCATCCTGTCAATGGGGAGTATAAATCAACCCCAACAAATTTGATTTTCACTAGATAAGAATTCATAAGGTGATTGTATGTTTGATAGCCTTGTAGGATGTCGATTTAGGAATAAAACAATCCTTTTGAAAGCTTTTGATCAAATATTATTAGGAATTCATTTTGGTGAAGCATAGTCAAGCCAATTTCATAGAAATGACTACGTTTTCACTCGACAACTCCATTTTTGTTCTAGAATATATGGGCAAGATACTTGATTACCAATGCTATTCTTTTGCAATTGATTTTAGAAATCTGTTCGTTGAACTCTGCAACTCCATCAGATTAAAATCTTTTAATATGCCCTTTAAACTGCCTAACCAAGTACTTCTTGAAATTGAGAAAACATGCATGAAAGTCAGATTTTGGCCGTAATCAAAACAACCAAGTATAGCACGTATAATCATCTACAAAGCAAATACAATACTGAAACTTTTGAAATGAGAGTATTGGAGTCTTTCCTCACAAATCACAACGTATTATTTCAAAATGCTTAGCATTACTAAATTTGAAAGTTTAAAAAGGAAGTTTAAATGCTCGACCTATTTTATCAATTACCACATATGGTAGTAGGTTTATTCCAAGCAATGACAGTATCGTCGCCTTTATTTTGTAGATGATGGATTGTTATCGATTATGAACATCCCTACCTTTGATGCCAATACATTCTAAACCGGATTGAAGACTCTGCTTGTTTTGGCACCTTCAAGGTATATAGATCACCATGATGGTCTCTTGTCAGAACCTTCTCTGTTTTAATGTCTTTTTTTTTTTTTTTTTTAAATAGTGGTAGAGAACTTAAAATTTAGAGGAACAAGTATAATATATTTTAAGTCAATGCTCTCTTCGACCAAATTGATCCAAGCGTTACCAACGGGCGAAATTTTAATTGAGTCATCATTTCCAACCATAATGCTATCTTTTCCACTATAGGGTTGTAAGCTAAAGATGTTACCTTCATCTCAAATCATTTAACGCTCTAGTATCAGCAAACTCTTTCGAATCTTAATTATCTTCAAGTATAAGCGCAACAAATTCCCTTGACACATCTAATGGGAGGAAAGATTGGTTAAATCGATTAAAGAAATTTAAAGCAATATGTATTTGATTGTTACATGTTTGACTAGAAACAACTTTGGCATATCCTTGCACAAGCTTTTTGGATTGAATTGTTGCTTTTGACCCTGCAAATGCATAAAATTAGCTAAAATTTTTTCACTCTTGGACCATTGTGAGAAAACCTCCTTCCCTGAGAAGAAACAGGATTTCTACTAAGATGTTGGAATTTTTTTCCCTTCTTGTCCTTCTTAAAATTACTTTTCTAGCCAAAGAAGGCTGTCCTTTTTTGAATTTCAAGGGAGCTTTTATTTGTTAGTAGACTCTCACAAGTTTGTAGCTGCGAAATTAGATCAGAGAAGGTTAGTATAAGAGGCGTGAACATAGAGGTAGCGAATGAATGAATTATATTGGTTGCTTAAGAACTTCAAAACAAAGGAACTCCTCTATTATTAAGGGGACGGACAAGAGGAGATAACTCATCAAAGTATTTTTGAATGCACCCAAGATACTCATAAAGAGAGATACCTTGACAAAATTGTTTTGTAATGCTAACCACACCTTGTTAGAAGTTTTCTAGTCTAATATTGAGCAAGAAGTTCTTTGGAGAACATTGCAATGATATATCTTCGTAGAAGGCGATCAAAACACCTCGATGTAAAAACTCTAGATTTGTTATTTCTTTTTGAATTATAGCTACTTTTTGAGAACTTGGGAGTGGTTATTTTAGGACTTGGCATTTGATACTCATTATCAATGAATTTGACAACATCTTGAGATTCGGTTAATGTTAGCACTTATGATTTTCAATAAGAATAGTTTATTTGTCTCAATTTCAGTGTCATAAAAGTGTTTATGTTTAGAGATGAGGGGTATGGATACTTTAACATGCCAGTGGAAGCCATGTTAAAAATCGATTTTTTTTGAAGATATGCTTTGACAACATAACAGAATAAATGTGTACGATTCTTGTTCTCAACATACAATTGTTGAGATGATTTTCTTTATATAAATATATATTTCAATATGTTACATTTCCTAAGACGAATATACAAAGATAGCAATGATAAATGAAAAAAATTCTTATACAAGAATTGCCAATCCCTTGATTATAAAATCTCCAAGGATTTGCTTGTGATTTTGATTGCCATCTCTAGATTATTCTTCCTTGATCGATAAATTAGTGCCTCTATAAAGATCGGTCATAATCACATGTATTTTGTTGTAATCCCTTTATAAATTATTATAAAATATTGAGATCTAAAGATTCATAATTGTTCGATGGAATTTACACTTATTTGATTAGACAGCTACCACTTCTTTAAATATCTAATAATTAATGCTACGTTTGTTGTTTGGACATGGATTGTGATGTGATGATATAAGGTTGGATTAGAAATCTTCAGGATTGTGAAAAATGTAAGCCGCGAAAGCACAATCTCACGATCTCTATAGTTGGAAACAATAACATATATAATCGAGTAGAAAAATTAACGCACATGTTCCGCCTCTCACATTTAGTGTTTTGGTAAATGCTCCTTATTTGAGGATAATTGTGTGTCAAGGTTAGAAGAGAAACTTGAGCATTATTTATAGAGTTTTCAATCATCCTTTCATTATGGGTCGAACTCAACTTGATTCACACTAACTAGCCCCATATTAAGACTAATTAAGAAACTTTGTATCTCACATTATTAGACAAATATTGTAAAATGGTAAATTGCAATATTAATTAATGTAATCCACATCAGAAAAACTCTTACATTCTCTCACTTGAGCAATATTAATTGAAATTGTACTGTACGTGCGCACTTTGATCTAAAGATAATTCTTAATGGTCAATCCTATCCCATAAAATTTCAAATACCGAATCATGGCGATAATTGTATATATACACACAGAACCTTCTATGGTCACAAATGCTTTTAACTTTATTAATATAAATTCAATATGATAGTGCGGCAAATGGATAATACCTCTCACGGATAGTAATATCTTATGTGTTATCCTATTTATCAGTCAACATTCCTTTATCTTAAGTGTCACAAAAATTGATGCCACTAGAGAATACCTTTATGGTTCCAATAAACCCACATATATTTTATTCTTATGATTAACATTTTCTTATGTATAATAAGACATATACTCAAGGCTAATAACAGGATAAACCGGATGCCCCTAGTCTTCACTGAAGGTTTCATGATACCTTGAGATTTTCAATAGATATATGTAGTCAACTCAATAATAATGCATTCAGAATCACTTTATTGAATGTATAAGAGTTTATATATATAACAATGTTACTAAATATAATAAACATAGATGTAAATTTTAGACTCTAATGCTTTTAAACTCATGTTAATGACATGTGATTCAAAAACATAAAGGCAAAGGCCTTTAATTAGTGGATCTATAATCATATCATCTATGAAAGTCTACTTTATTGTAACATTACCATTATGTATCCTTTCTTTATGGCAAAAAAGTTGACCGCTATTATGTTTAGACCCCTTAAGACCTTTGTTATTGTTAATAAATAACACTATTGAGTTATTGTTTCAATACAATCGTATGGGTCTATCCATAAAGTCAAATAAAGTTAATTCCCTATGAGATTTCGGAGCCAAGTAACTTGAGTAATAGTCGAAAAGCATGCTACAAACTCTACTTACATGATAAAAGATGATATAAATTTTTATTTACTACACCTCTTGCTAATATAAAGATATATTCCGTTGTTGACTTCATGTTATTCTAATAGCCAGTAAAATTTGCATACGAATACCATACTAGTTATAAGATTTGAAAATGTTCGTAAATCAACATATAATCTTTTGTCATCTTTAAGTACCTCAAAACCTCCATGGCAGTAACCTAGTGGTTGTGTCCTAGATTTAACTAATATTTGCGTAGAAGTCTTGTTAGAAAAGCGATGTTTGATTTCGTGCAAATTTGAGCATACATAATATTTTCTAGTGCACTAAGACAAGTGACATTGTGATAATTGTTCAATTGGGTTTTCTCAATGTCTGAATGAGGACATCGTGACAAATTCAGTTCATCACCCTTAATGATAGGAGTAATTTCTGGCTTACAGTGTTGCATTCTAAATCTTTTTAAAATACGATCTACATATGTCCTATGAGAGAAATCCAATATATAGCGAGAACAATTCTTACAAATTTCAATACCAATGACAAAAGATGCATCATTAAGGTCCTCCATGTCAAAATTTTTCGATAATATTTGCTTTGTCTCATTCAGTATTTTAAGATCACTGCTTGCAAGCAAGATATTATGTGCGTAAAGTATGAGGAAAACAAATTTTCTTCCACTAACCTTGCAGCATATACACTGATTTACTTTGTTCTTAATAAAATTGAACGAAGTGACAACACTATTAAACTTTAATAACCATTGTCTAAAAACTTGCTTGAGGCCATAAAAAAACTTTTTAGTTCACACACAAGCTTATTTAAATCATATACTGTGAAACCTTTGGGCTGCACCATATATATGTTTTTTTTATCTCCATCTAAAAAGGCAGGTTTAATATCCATCTAGTGTAACATCATATTAAAATGAGCTACTAATGCTATGTTAACTCTAAAAGAATTTTTACAAGAGACTAGAAAAAATGTTTCTTCACAGTCATTTTCTTCTTTCTGAGTAAGACACTTGGCTACCATTTTAGCTTTAAACTCCTCAATCTTTTTTTTTTGGAGTCCCTTTTAGTTTATACATCCATTTGCAATCGATGAGCTCGTGACCTTAAGGCAACTCAACAATTTCCCAAACACTATTATGTTTTATAGATTGTATCTTGTCTTTTATCTCATTTAACCACATATGTAATTGAGAACAAGAAACAACGTTTGTATAAGTCACTAGATCAATCATGCAACAAATATCGTAATCATGCTTTCATCGAGAGACTATATAGTTTGGTGGTATAACTGATCATCTCTCTTTAACAGATCTCTCGAGTGAAACTACAATCACTTCACTCCGCACCTAAGAGGCGTGAGATCTCTCATCAAGAATTGTCTTAATAACAATATCTTGAACCTCAACAAGCTTCGTTTGTGATGTAGGTGTCTATATAGGCAAAAACAAAAAACATAGTGGTCTTCACCATACTGTTATCATTAGTAGTGTGAGAGCAGCTATTATTTACGGTTACGTCGAATTCCATAAACTTATTGTCTATAATTCCACAATTCTTATACCTTCATTGGGGTTATAAAATCGATACCCATTCAAATGATTTGGGTAAGATATGAAATAATACCGAGTGGTTTTAGATTTCAACTTACTTAATGTTGGCTTATATAACCTCACATCTGTAGGACACCCCCAAATCTTAAGATGATTTACGTTAGATTTACGTCCAATCCATAACTCAAAAAATTAATGAAATAACTTTGGTAGAACCACGGTTGTGTATGTGAAAGGTTGCATTCAAAGCATCACTTGATAGAATATTAGGTAAATTAGTCCTATTAATCATACTCATAATCATATCCATTAGGGTGTGTTTGCGCCTTTGGCCACATCATTATGTTCAAAAATTCCAAATATAATAAACTGAGCTACTATCCAATAATTCTTCAAGTATTTAGTAAAATGCTCTTTAAGTTATCTAGCACTGCCATGTCTACCAAAACATTCACTACCATGGCCAATCTGACAACCATTATGACCGTTTCCAACTATTTCATGATTTTAATCCAAAATAAAATAAAATTGAGCTTATAAAAAAATTCAGACTTTTCCTTAATCAAGTACAAAAGAAATAATTATCAATGAATGTGTTGAAATAAAAATTTCTACACGAGGTTACCTTTTAGGGTTCACTAAGATCATTATTAATGGCATCCAACAAATCAAAACTTCAGACTGCAATTTTTTTTCCTTAGTTATCCTACCTCTACAACTGTCTATGCAATGCATAGGATTAGTCCTTAGGCAGAGATCTTTTGAAAACAACATTTTCAGCCGTATAAGCGACATATATATAAATATATCATTGGGAAATAAACATAATCTATACAATCTATTGGACAAATTGCAACACCCAACCTTTTTTGAATTAAAAAATATATAAATACCATTACTCTTTATTTCAAAAGAGTAGTCACACATGTTCAAACAAGATATGATAACTAAATTTCATCTAAATGAAGGTACCTAAAAAGTGTTTTTTAACATCAAACTAAAATCATAATCTAGAATTAAAATGACATCTTCCATGAACTAAACGTCAATCTTAATGTTGTTTCCCATAGTGAACTTTGATTCATCCTGATTTGGCTTCCTTCGGTTTATGAATGCCAAAGAATCATTAATTGGAGGCTCACGCTTGGACAATCAAGTTTTAAGATATTTGTTGCAGTCTATCTTTAGGTGACCTTTCTTTTTTAAAAAGAAGTACGTAAGACCAGATTATCGGAATGATCGGTGGTTTCATGAATTCCTTTATGAGTATCATTTTTAGACTTCAAATCTACCATCTTTAAGATGTAATCCCTAACCTCATTAGAACTATCATACATTATGTTGAAGAGTTCTTGCAAATGTGTCCCAATCTTGACATTAGACAAGACACAATTTCAAGCCACTAAGGTTTCCATCATTTTTTTAGCAGTGCACTTCTCAAGTGTTCTTGAATGGAACGCTTCATGAATAACAATCAAATTTGATTTTTTCAAGCAGCAAAATGTGCTTTCTGAAATTTTATACCATCAGCGGTGTGATCTACCAACTTATCATTTATAAAATGAATTTGAATATCTGCCAACTCCATCCTAAATAGAAAATTCTCTTTCCACAACTTAAATTTGAACTAGTAAGAACCTCAATAGTTATAGAGTTATCATTTACAGATAATGTGACTAAAATTAATTGGCATCATGTGAGTACTATGTAACTTTTAAAAACAAATCAATACATATCCAGAGAGTTATATATAGCCTCACATAAAACCTTTGGACAGAATATATGACATGTAATTGTATACTCTCCATATGACAACAGACATGAGAATATATTTCAACCTTTGTGAATTCACCGCCTTTGGGTGTATGAACCATTACGATTAGTCACTTCTCAACTGTATGTTGTTTATGTATCCCTCCATAAACCAATATATAATCACCTCATTTGAGAGTATGATCGCACATTAGAACATGAGACATCCCACTATAATATGAGATCGATATTTCTTAGATTGATATTTCTCAAACCCAATCAAATGTGCCACTTTAGCGGTCACAACTCGATTGAATCCTTGAAACTCTCTCATACTGGAGATATAACGTATTTACCTTATACATGTGATTTTAAACTTGATGACAATGGCAATCACATGTCATGCCAATTACATTGTTTCATTCATTGATATACATTGAACCTTATACATGTTATCAATGAATTAATCTCTACGCATTTTTTATGTGAGCTAACACCTATATTTTCAAAATTGTAGAAATATACGAAAAAACGCCCTAAAAATGCGACTGTTTAGGGTTTTGTATGTATTTTCACATCCATAAAATCATCAAAAATAAATATCCCATAGTGTAGAGCATTTCCATAGGAGCACACAGACTCCAATAACATCCCAATCAAAGCTCGAATGAGCCTATATGTGCCTCCAAAGTGCATGATGCGTGCATCACACTCGCTAACGTGCTAAACTGGTTCGAACTACTGGTCCGACCAATCAATGGTCAATGGTCAATGGAGAATCGAATTGGGTGGGTCAGTAGGTCAGACTCGAGTTAGTCTTTAGGTTAGATCTTGGGTTAACCACATGGGTCACTGATGTTACAATGATGTTAGCCCTAAAGCATGCTAGGCACGTGCTGTTGTTGCCCCGCACATGAGAAAACGTGGGTGGGAGTGCGTTGTGACACGTCTTCGACGTGCGCCAACTCCTAGTGGTGTGTGGCCGTGTGTGCGACCTTCTCTAGAGGTGCGCCACCTACTGATTTGCTCGTCTTAACAAGCTCTTTCCTTTTATGTAATCAAAATCGATTTTTGCTACACAAAGAAATCACAAAAAAGGACAAAACTATACGTTCGAATTCTAGTCTATGGATGTTCTGATACCACATATAAGTTGCAAAAGCATAATCCAAGGATCTCTATAACTAGAAATAAGAATACATATAATCGAGTAGAGAAATTACAAAACTTGTTTTGGAATCCATTCATTTTTTATGCAGATTGCCCTCTGTATCACTGGCTCAATGAGGCCCCTCTCACTTTTAGCGTTTTGGTAAATGCTCCTTATGTAATGATAATTGTGTGTCAGAATTAGAGGAGAAATTTAAACACTATTTATAAAGTTTTCAACCAGTCTCTCTCATTATGGGTCGAGCTCAAGTTAGTTCATACTAGCCATCTCTATATTCAACTAATCAAAAGACTTTCTATCATTTTATTAGATCAATACCATAAAACGATAAATTATAATATCAATTAATATTGTCAACATTATGAAAACTTTTACTTAAAATCTCATCTTATGTTTGGTAAATGTTGAGATATAACATGGATATCGGGATGAGCGCATCCCGATGCCCGCCACGCCAGTAACCTCCTACAAACTACAGTTATGAAAGCCACGGTCACCACGTCAAGCTGCGACATAGGGCCCATTTGGTTCGGCTTTTGAGAAATGCATTTGCAAAAATGCAAATACCTTTAGATGAAGAGGATTTTCGAAAATGCAAATATCATTTGGTAAAATTTGCTTTGAGAAACAACTTTGGCCAAAATACCGTTTGATAAAATTTGCATTTGTAAAAAGACTTTTATTAAATTAAAAAAATAAAATAACTATTTGTATTTTTTTTTTGAAGTTTAGCCACCGGACCGCCGAATTTGGTGGCTAGACTGTCGGATGTGGTGGCCGGATGGCCGGATTTGGCCCTCAGACGGTCGTCGGGGTTGACCCCGACAGCCGCCTAGGGTCGTGTGACCCAGGCGACGGCCGCCTGAGGTCGCCCGGCGACCGTCGCCTGAGTTCGCGCGAGTCTACCTTCTTTTTAGCAGAATTGCAATCGGCACTTCTTTTCCTGTACTTCCTCGTATTCATATGATCGGGGATATTCATTTTTTAGCTTTAACTTTTTTCCCCATTGCATGTTTTCTGATATCATAACGTAATTCATCCCGTCGCAAATCTAACTGGAAATAGTAGTGGTCCATTAAATTTCACCAGAAAGAAGAAGCTTTCACACCGTTAAGAAACAGTTCGAAAGAAAGAAGAGACTTAAGATCATAAAAAAATAACACAAATGTTAAAGAAAACAAACACTACCATATTTGGTCCCGATCGATACTTAACAATAGCAACAAGAAACCTATTAGTCGATTCTAGTGCCCAAAGCACCAACCACTAAAAGAAACTTGCATTCGATAAGACCTTAATTATTTTCTTAAGAATCAAATTAAGAAAAAAACCACAAAGGATTTGCATCATCACTATCAAAACTACGTTGAGGATCTGCTGTCGAAGTGGACCACGTTAGCACGTCATTGGATAGACGAGATCTAGGGCTTAGCCGACCTCAAATTTGAGATCCAAGGATCGACCTTCCCGGTCTAGCTTGCAATCGATGGCAACTGCGGCCTGCTCAGTAAGAATCAATGGTGACGGGCTGTGGATGCGACGACGGTGGTTGAGGGTGGAGGCGACGGCGATCGTTTATCATGTGATGGTTCTCAAACAGTGTCGCGACCTGATCTCGCCACCCTCGATGTCAAAGGGGGAAATGTTAGGTTTAGGAGTACTTGATCATAAGATCGCGAGCTCTCCCAAGCTTGTACCCCACGTGACAACGAATTTATTTATACGATCTAGGTATTTAACAACCTAAGAACATACAGGAGTCGCCACTAGCCTTATATATATTTTTTTGGGGGTCGGCTAGAAAACCAATCGAGGGTTACGCTAATATAACTATTAGCGCCCTTTCGGTACCTAATAGTATGTTGTGTTTTTTCTAACATGTCCATGCATCTCTTTTTATATTTTCGGGATCACCAATTCTAAGCTAAGCGATCACGCGTGGTGGATTACTTTTATGCTATTCTATTTCTAAAATAAAAACAATAAAAGAAATCAATCAGAGAAATTGAAAGTGCAAGACATGAAGTAAACAATCAAGAAAAAGCAGTAAATCTAATCATGCAATCCTAAAGTATATGAAAGAGAAAACAATCAGGAAAGAAAGGAAACCCGCAACTCGTCGGGTTTTATATAATGCATGGAACCCGAGACATATATCGGGAAAACAAATAATACAAGATAATAGTCGGAATGGACATCGACTTCCATCGTCTTCACACCAAAGTCCATTTTTGGAATCCTAATCTAAACCTAATCTAAGAAACATGTGAATAGGTGCATACAAATGAAAGAAACAAATTTCTAAACCAAATGATATGTAAATGATGCAAAATCAACATCATCTGAAAGATTAAGATTTGAGACTTCCTAATAGGGTTCAAATCCAATCAAGATCTAATTGATGGTCAAAAATTGATATTTGTGAAATCGCGCATATCAGCCACAAACAAAACATAATGCACGTTTATTGGTTCGTAAGACCACTTAGACAATGCACAAAAATGTGAAACTTGCACATGTAAGGTTGAATGCGAAAAAAGGTTTGGGTAAACATTTAACCCTAAATCAGAATGCAAAGAAGTCACACAAGTCATTAACATTGCAAAGTGACTTAGAACCAAGAATGTCATGCTTGACAAATTTCAATTGTAATTAGCCAAATGGATGCATGATATTCCCATCAAACGAGATTCAAATATGATATGCCATGCATTGATGCGAAACTTGTAACATGTGTTTCAAATGTCAAGAAGACAATGAGGCATGATTTGGCCCTTAACACAAAGAACCAGCAAAATCAATACACAGAAATAGCAAAAAAAACAGCATATCATTGACAACTAAACAATTTTCCAGAATTACTTCCTAACTTTTAAAGAAGATTTCATGTGGCTAATGATATCGGATTATGGTGTATTATAGCTCATTGGAAAGCTAGTCGAACCATCTTCAACTCTCATGAAAGCATCAATCACAGAAAAACATAGCAACCAGCTCATATCAGGTCATTTGCACAGAAGGTTATTCAAAACAGAGCACAAGTCAGAACAAAAAAATTTCAAACAAGGTCAGGGATATTCTAGACATATTCGACCTGGGTAAATGACCTTCAATTATCACGGAATTTTTATTTGATATAGATTGGAACCTAATGAACAACTTTCATTTAGGCATCAACTTTAGAGTCCAATCACAAAAAATCATGTGAAAATGGCAAACAGCACAGGTCATTAAAGTAGAGCATGAAAACAGAACACCTAATCATTTACAAATTGTAGCTCCGTTTGTAACAATTGTCGAATCTAGTAAATGGTGACCAAGTCCAAGAGCTCACGGCATCCATTACAAAATATCAAGAAAGAAGCAAAATCTATCCAAACATGCCTTTATGTTGACACAATCGCAATGTCTACAGATTGAAATTAGCAGAACTTCAACATAAGAACACGTTACAAAGTGTATGTTCCTGTACCACATGAGGAGGTAGACAAAAGGGCTCACAACAACCAAACCCATGTAGAACAGAGCTACAAAACCATATACGTTGACATTGAAAAACTCAATGAACCAAGCAAAGCAGAAGAGCATTCAATCATGTAGTAGAGTTCTAATGACAAATGAATCAGGCATAAGAAAAAATATAAAACCACCATAAACTACTAAAAGAATGGAAGAATCATGGTTGGCACAGGACAGCTCCTACAATGCCAAAACATCATTCATTGACCAACGATCCCAGAATTTAACAATTACATGACATTCTTTATGTATGAAGAGGACAGCTCCTACAATGCCAAAACATCATTCATTGACCAGCAATCCCAGAATTCGGCAATTACATGCCGTTCTATATGTATGATAATGTCTCCAGTCACGTAATGAAGTTGGATGTTAGAAGCTCAGGCATTAGCATCATTCGAATTTCAAAGGTAATACAAGACCTAATGACATTATTCAACCACCAAGCACTCTAGTCACATAGTTATAACCACACTCCAGTTTCTTATTGACAAAACTTGTCCCTCAATGAAGACAATAGAGCATACGTACAGTTTACCATTTTATAAAACTCGACTTTTCACTGCCGAAGCCCAACATAAAAGGTGCATTCTCACTGCTGGTTTTATTTTTATTTTTCATTTGTTTTAAAAAGTTTCCCGATTTCCCCAATAATACTTCAACTGAACCCAGAACAACAGAGTTTTCCCATCAGATGCTCTATATCTAGAAGATGCAAGACGGAGCCTTTACCCCTGGATTTTTCTATAAAGAGTATCCATCAGCAGAATACTTCTCAACATATTGCTCGACAAGCTACACTAATATTGACAGATGTGCCTGGATGCACCAGAAAAGTTAACTAACTTGAAGAGATACAGTGAATTGACGGGAGAAATAAAGAGAAAAAGAAATTAAACTACGATGGAGCAAAAATACTAAAGACAGAACCTCCACTCACAGACTTTTCTGTTAACTATTAGCAGAGCGCTTCTCAACAAATCATTTCACAAGTTGCATATATCTTGACAGATGTGACTAGATACACCACAGAAGACAACTAATGGCGAAAACGAAAAGGGGCAGATCGAGCACGTCGAGAACGTCGATTCACATAGAGCCAGAGGGGGTGATCAGTTGACTCACCAGTCCTTACCGCCGGGAAGGGGAGATCACTGAACCGCGGTGAATAATCGGGCAAACGGAACAAAGAAACGATCGGAAGCCGTTGTCGACGCCGCCGTCGCTGCTGTCGATGCGAATCCGAGCCTTGTACTTCGAGCTCCTCGACTGGCCGTCCCAGCGAGTCAGATCCGGTGCGCAAGAGAGTGATCGAGAAGGAGAGACACCGATCCGGAGTCAGCCATATCCCCGTCCGGGAGTGAGATCTCGAGCGCCTCCGATCCTCGCCAACAACCGTTCGTCTTCGATCTCCAGAAAGAGAGCCAGAACTGCTGGCGTCCTCGTCGCCGTGACCGCCGACGCCTCTGATCGAGAGAACGATCGAGCCTCCGATGAAAACCCTAACGGATCGAGCTCCGATCGATCTAAATCCCTCGAACCCAAAAGCAATCCAGAAAGAGAGATCGATCCCCCAGAGAGAGAGAGAGAGAGAGAGAGAGCGCGCGCTTTTGAGAATTTTTCGAGAGAGCCCCGAGAGAATTCGCGCGCGAACCGTTTGAGAGAGAGAGCAAAAATCTTGTCCAATGGCTCCCTCTGGACGAGTATTCTCCCCTTTTTATTTTTGTCTTTTTTTTATTCATTTTCATTTCATTTGTTTTCTTTTCTTTTTTTTTATTGTTTTATTTTCATTTTCTTTTATGTTTTCATTCATTCATTTTTTTAAAATCTTTTTGGCTAATTTTTTTATTTTATATATTTTTGAAAAAAGAATATTTAAAATGTCGACAAAAAATCGGATATCAAGATGCTCGCGTTGGAGGTGGTGACAGGTGTCCTTTTTAGCCTTGGTCGTCAGAACACAATCGGCTGATTAGATGGCAATCAGTAATTGTTAAAGATGATGACAGTCGCGCAGTGGTCGGAGGCCACGATGATCGTGCGGTGGTGATTCCTGTGCAGACTAGCAAAGCACCATCCCCATGGTTGCTTCATCCCTCCGTCATTGGAAAAAAAAGGGTTTGTTAAGTTATTTGAAGATTTTTGTTCTCCAATTTGGATTTATCCCTTCCCTTCCAAATCTCTTATACAATATTTTATCCAGGTATATTCAAATTTATCCGAGTTAGGAATATTGCCAAACGATGAACAAGATAATTTCGGACTTGAATTCGGACCATGACATGCAGCATAAGGATTTAAGAAACCTTCGGGACAGAAAGAGAGGAGAGTATAAATTTGAGGTCTTAAAAAATTGATAGGATTCATGATCAGCCATCCTGACGTTGACTTTTGGGGTAAAATTGTTTTTTTGCAGATCTGATTTCAGTTGGTGATGATTGAAAAATGTCTCAAATCTCTTTCTGGACTATATCCAAAACTTACAGACCGCACTTTTGGAATGCTCATCTTGGGACTTTCAAATGAAACTTTTTTAACCATGATACCACTAGCAAATACGATTCGAATTATCATTTGGTTGATTGCCAACGTAATATACTTCTTACAGATTCTTCCTGGAATGAGTAACATATATATTTGTAGTTAATTTTTTCTAATCAATTTCTTTTACATGACGACCATAATATGTGACTTATCGTTTACAAAAGTGGTGGACCTAATAAAAATCCATACAATTACTGGCAAACGATGAGAAACTTGAAATTATTTATAACAAGCCTATGGAAGTAATTCTAATACATCAATTATTTATTGACATTAGAAGCATTAATGGCGTAGAACAATATTTTGGAAATCTGGACTTTTCTTATGGCTGAGAAACACGACTTTATTATCGTATCTATCGAGAAATACAATACACGGCTCACATTTCCTCTAAGCTAAACCTACTTGGTGGTCTAGTGTCAACACTTGGTTGTTAACAAGAAACTTCGAGCCCGACTTTGATTTGGAAATTCAGAAGTTAAGAAAATTCAGCAGGCGGTTTGAGAAATTTATAAATCTAGAAGGGCCATACTTTCCTCCATCTTTCTTAGAAGGTAATTTTGTCAAATCATGCATCTGACCGGTGGATTACGAATTATGGATACCAATGACATACAAAAATTAACCAAATATAAATATAGGCGATGTCCATATTTATAACTCATCAGTCGAAAGATGATTAGATTCCAATGCACTTTTATGATGGGTGATACCAACCATATTGTATAATCTTTTTGCATGGATTTTCAAAATGGCCCGAGCTACATAAAACCTCGTATGCACTTCTATCTTTATATCATACCTTTGTTCTCTGATTTTATTTGTGTCACGCCCCGAACCCCGAGCGCGTACCCATCCCTCTCTGGTCGATAAAATTTTGCGACTTCCCAGGACTAGTCGCCGACCCTTTTCATTTTTGTTGCACATGCGGAAGCGAAAACAAATCCCCTGACAGTAACTATCTCGGGATAGAAAAGCAGAACAATAATTTCACAAACAAACATGCCTTTATAAACATATATTGAGTCAAGTATAAGAGTCTATGGTCCAAAGACTACAAAAAAACTATTCTCCAAAAAGAAGCGGTCCTATCCGACCTATACTTCAAATCACCATTCTCTCTGCTCCAGGTCCTCCACTTGATGACCCTGAAAGTGGTTATACAATAACCAACGAGACAATGTCTCAGCAAGTCTAAGCTCTAAACTGCAGCTAGGAGGGAAAGACACTACGAAGCATCCTAAGCACGCACTCACACAATCAATGAGACTTACCTCGTCTCAGTTCCATCCTACAGGTCAGCACAATTCACATCACAAATTAGAGCATCACTCAAGCTTAATTAATTGGAACACAATACTCAAATCATCATGCGTTCCTAGTTTTGATCTCGGCATATAGCACGGCCTACTCTCTGTTCGGCGGTCTTCTGGCATTGCCAGGCATCGTCTCACCCCATTGAGCACGGCACGTCACTACGTCGACGGCTTTCCCGAAGGAGCATAGGGTCTAGAATCTACTGCGACCGGCTTACCTTTATCAAGGGGTATCCCAAATAGGGGATAACGTCCAGCTCAACAGCCCGAGACGATTTCTCTTTGTCATCACACGATTACTCAAATATGGCCCAGGGCACCGTGCATTGCACTCAAATGCTTCAATTAAAATGGTGAACCTGGCCTTTTTCTTCGTATTATAAATCCGCATGAAAATAGTCGTATGTGGGTACACAGTCAACTTGACCCAGAAAAATTAACATTCTTCTTTTTTAAAATCCCACTATTTTATATATTATACAAAGCCATTTTCGGTGTTAAAATCCGACACCCGGGATTTTCTGAGTAATTATTGAAAATTCACAATTTTTGGAATTAAATACCATAAATTCAATAATTACTTAATTTGCATAATTTAACACTCAATTGCAGAAACTAACCACACCATTGCAATCAACACGAAATTCCGGTCACCAGCCATCTCAGCCTAATTTCCAGAAAAATAATTAATAATTAATTAATTTCGAAAATTAATTAATTAATTCAATTTAATTTCTAAAAATACTAACCTAGGCCAAAATTATTAAATTAAATACCAATACGGACCCGGAAAAATCCCGAACCCTTCTAGATAAATAATACAATTTAATTAGGCCTTAGCTAAACCATGCTAATCACCTAACATGCTCAATTAAATAATTAAATCACTAATTTAATCTAACTAACCACCTAATTCCTAATTAAATAAATCTAAACACCCCTTATCTTACCGGTGTATCGCGAAAACCGGTTCACCGTGACGACGATGCGATGGTGGCCGAAATCTTAATTTTCGGCGGTGTCGGCGAACACTCGGGCCGGGCCTAAAACGGGCCCAACAAATCTCAGTCCAATTTGAGATTTTCTTTTGAATTGGACCGGGCCTGAAGCGGTCTGACTTCGCGGGCTTGGGCCCCAAAATGGAGGGCTTGGACTGCTGACTTCTTGGCCAATGCTGGGCTAAACTTCAAAACTGAAAGTGGGCTATAACTTAAATGGACCAAGCTAGAGTGGGCCTCAAAAAATGGGCTTGAAGACTGCTGGAATGGGCCGGCCTGTTGCGGTTGAAAGCTGGGCTGATGGGTTTCAACTTGCGGCAGAAATCACGGTGGAGTTGGGCTCATGGACGGTGCTGCTTCACTTGGACTTCACGAGCCTGCTTTGTGGACGGTGACGCTTCTTCGCTGGGTCTTCGAGCTGTTGAAGACGAGGGAGCAGCGAAGGGAAATGAAAGTCGGTGGCGTCGTGGACGGCGTGGCAGGAGATGGGCGGACGATGAAGCAACATCGAATAAGGGAAAAATGATGGGGTCAACGTTTTGCTTTTGTGAGGGATGTTGTTGACCAAGAAAGGCAAAGATTGGTGATTCTTCGATGGAGTCTTCAAGTTGATGAAGTCCACGAGCGTGTGGGCTTCTTCGGTGGGTTGTTGCGTGGCTTCAGGGAAATGGCCGCATGAAGATGGAAGGAAAATAACTGCCGGTTGAAAGAGAGCTCGGTGGAGAGGCACGCGAATGGAGTCAACAAAAAACGACTTCGTTCTTGTGGGTGTTGACTGGCATGAGGGCAAGTGGCAGCTGAAGAAAATCTCGGTGGCAGAGAGTTGTTTCGGTGGAGTCTTCGATGGGTGATGAAGCGGCAAAGCGGTGGGAAATTGAGCGCGTGGTTCATCCAAAAGAAAAGATGAAGCAGTTCTCCCTTTGCTGAAGTAGAAGCCGCGAAGGAGATGGAGTTCGGTCGAGCTTGTCCAACAAGCTAGAAGAAAGAGAAAGACCAAAAGTCCACAAATCTTAGCCAATGTCTTAAATGCTTGGTCCCCTTAAAGCAATCCAAACTTATCCCATTTGGTCTCTATTACTTTCTTGCCAAATAAAACCAACTTATCCGATTTAAAGCCAAAAATTGCTTTCTTCTTCTAGATCCGAATTTCATTGGATTTTGAGTTTCGATTTTGTCAACGATTTCCCAAATACGATGTCCAATTTTGATGAAAAAAAACCCATGTAATTTCTACAAGTGCCCCTCGTCAAACAGCTCAGCTTGCAAGTCAAACTTTCCTTTAATTTAGCTTGTACGAATTTCCGCTAATATTCCGCGGCGTCCGAATCGGATTTCCGTAAAAATCTCGGAATCTCTCAAAATTTCTCGGAGGATGAGTTGACGTTCCTATTATAGCTCGTGACACCACAGAACTTTCAATTTTTGAAATTAGGTTCAAATAAGCGGTTAATTTCAATCCGGCGTGCTTTTAGTGTGACCTAGTCTACCGGGTAACTTTTAGGAATTTTTGGTGCAATTGACCCGTGATCGATTTATCTCGAGTCACATAGTACATCTTCGACACATTAGCGACTCTCGATTGTCGTGAAAATATCGAGATTTCAAATACGGACACAGAGTACCTAAAACGTCAGAAAATCAATTTAGTGCCGATCGGTGAGAATTTTGAAATCAAGTGGAATCACCCACATTCTGATAACATATCTCAGCCAAATCGACCTATCTCTGATTTCTGATCGATTCTGACAGTGCCGCAATGACCCTTGTAGACCGACATGGTCGAGCAGTCGATTCCTGTTCGAATTCTCAAGTCCATTGCATTTAGATTCCTTAATTGATTCCCCAGATAGACTAGTTATCTCGTGAGTGGCCAACTCAGAGAATAGCACTATAGACGCGTCGATGAAAAACCCGATTTATTTAATCGAAAACTAATTTAAAAATTCAGGCTGTCACAATTTGCTTGTATCAGCATATTTTAATCTAACAATAAATATTAGTCCGTTTTATGTGACTAATCACACGGACTCTGGGAAATCCAGATGAACGGCTCAAACACGAGTAAAATGAGGAACCAAACTTGAGTTGCGTATCGCGTATTGTGCACTTGCAGCGGAAAGGTAATGCCGGTGCATGACCATTAAGCTAACCGTTTTGAGGGTGAGTTTGGGAACGTCTTGACGAGGACTAGTACTTCAAAATTGTTAATTGGCGAATAAAAATGCCGATGCTTCATTCATTTACAAGAACAGCATATAAGGGAAACTAAGCTGGCGGCAGCGTGATCTCGTGCTAGAACAGAGGTATCGTTGAAGCCGGCGCGATGGCGGGAGGACCAAGCCGCGTCGCGGAGTAGGAGATATCGAAGATGTGTGAGAATCTTCAATAGGAATGTAGCAAAGCGGAAACTTCCCTGAATCACAATTTGTAAAGATGATGGTCAAGTCTCTAGAGAGAACCCACGACGGGTCTTATGTCGGAAAAGTCTTTAATAATGTACAAACCAATCCAGTCAAGTCCTTGGTTGCTAACCAATGCCTGAATCGTTCCAAGATTGATCTTAGCTTCGCACTTTCGCCGACATAAATCTAGCAATTCACAGTGATCAAGCATAAGCAAAACATGAATTCCCATTTGCTATAACACAACATAATTGCGAATTAAGGAGGAGGTGGAGGTGATATCTCATGCGAGAATGGAGGTTTCGATGAAGCCCACAAAAGGTGCCTGGAGGACTATGCTCTCACTTAGTTTATCTTTAGATTAAGAGATGCTTAAAGATAATTTTTCCTAAGCACCCAATCAAGAAACACAATAATCAAACCTTAGATTGAAGGATTAGTCTTCCATAGTGAAACAACCTAGAAAAGCATCTTCACAGTTAATTCAACCAATCAAACTCACGTGAATTTGACTTATCTGTCCGACCTTAATTGCTGAGAAAGGGACTGGAACTAACCAACCTTGAATGATTGCAACAAGATCAAGCCTTGCATGTTCTCTCCTATAATTAAGCAATTCGAAGCCCGCATCTTTCTCAACATGGCGTTTATCATGTTTGTTCTCTTTCTTTTAGCTTCTGCTTCCCTCGCAAAAGCTCAAGAAACAAGATCAAACATAACACTACGTTCTTCCCTGAGTCCAACCTCTAACTCCTCTTCTTGGCTCTCACCTTCAGGACTCTATGCCTTCGGGTTCTACCCTCAAGGCCAGGGCTACGCGGTTGGAATTTTCCTCGCTGGATCCTGCCCAGAACAGTCATCTGGACTGTGAACCGGGACAATCCACCTGTTTCTGCTGGTGCCACCGTGCTCTTCACCAACGATGGTCGCCTCATACTGCGATCCTCGCAAGGTGAAGAAACTTCCATCTCTTCAGCAGCTGAGTCAGCCTATTCCGCCTCTATGCTTGATTCGGGCAATTTTGTGCTATACGATCCTAACGGAAGCGTACTATGGGAGAGCTTTGACTACCCGACAGATACGCTTTTGCCGACCCAGCGCCTCCCGGCAGGCCAACAGATAATCTCTAGCATCTCAGCAACGAACCACTCGACCGAACTTTTCCGCCTCAAGATGCAACATGATGAGAATCTGGTTCAGTATCCGGTGAACACTCCGGATACTGCTCCATATGCTTATTACGCATCTTCAGCAGGCGGCTTGGGAGACAATTGTTGGACACAAATTGCGCAATCCCAAGATCTCCATAACCAGAACAAGAACATGCATAATTAAGCAGAAGAATTAACGCACCTGTTTTGGAATCCATCAATCTTGAAGCGGAAGTGGAAACACAATGTTCCACGCGCAAGTCCTTCTCCTCTATTGCCCTCCGTATCACTGGCTCAATGAGGCGGCCCCCCTCACGTTTAGCGTTAGGTAAACGCCCCTTAGGTGAGGATACATGTGAGAATTAGGGTTAGAGGAGAGACTTAGCGCTTTTTATAGAGTTTCCAGCAAGGCCCCCTCATTACTCGGCCCACACTAGCCAGCCCATATTAGACTAATTAAGAAACCTTCTATCTCACCTTAAACCAATCCCCGTAAAACGGTAAACGTTAAACGGTAAATTACAATATCAATTAATGTAGTCCACATTAGGAAAACTCTTACAACAATGTCTCGCTCAACTTTGATGTTGACGGTCATTTATTCTTGCTCAACACCACGGGCTATGTCATAACGCATGTAACGTCCGGAAGGTTTCCAACGAACAGTGCGAATTATATCTTTAGGATTGATTCTGATGGCTTGATGAGATTATATTCGTATGATTTGAATCAAAAGGGAAATTGGTCGGTTAAATGGTCGTCTACAGATGATAAATGTAATTTCAAGGGCTTATGCGGCCTAAACGGTTTCTTTGTCAAAAACGACCAACAAGCTAATTGCCTGTCTTCCTGGATTCGATTTTGTTGAGCCGGGAAATTGGGCAGCTGGCTGCGAGAGGAATTTCACGGTGGAGATTTGCAAGACAGGAGATGCAGGTGCGAGTTACAACATCCAAGCTGTTGATTATACCCAGTGGGAAGATGATTCGTACTCTATCGTTTCGTCGACAGACAAGGATGGGTGCAAAAAGGCCTGTTCGGAGGACTGTAACTGTGAGGCTGCACTCTACAATGGTGGGATTTGCAGGAAACAAAGGCTTCCATTGAGATATGGAAGAGTATTGATAACTGATGCGACCAGTGCGCTGATCAAGGTAGGCATCGCGAAACCCATTAACGCTAATCAAAATAAGGAGGAGGTAACCCGAATGGATATACTACTTCTTAGCCTTTCGCTCCTCGCTTTTGGATTCGTTATGATAGCTATTTCTCTAGTTCTAATATGCAAAAACAACATGTGGACGTATCAAAGGATCCGTAATAAGATAGAGGTTGGTTTGGCAGAAGATCAAGCACCTCGACTGTTCACTTTTGCAGAGCTCGAGTTAGTCACGGACAATTTCAAGGAACAGATAGGTAAAGGAGCATTTGGGACAGTTTATAAAGGGGTGATTGGCGAAAAGATGGTTGCCGTCAAAAGACTTGATGTCACGCTCCGAACCTCGAGCGTGTATCCATCCCTCTCTGGTCGATAAAATTTTGCGACTTCCCAGGACTGGTCGCCGACCCTTTTACTTTATTGCACATGCGGAAGCGAAAAAAAATCCCATGACAGTAACTATCTTGGGATAGAAAAACAGAACAATCATTTCACAAACAAACATGCCTTTATAAATATATGCTGAGTCAAGTACAAGAGTCTATGGTAAAAGACTACAAAAGACCGTTCTCCAAAAAGAAGTGGTTCTATCCGACCTACGCTTCAAATCACCTCCTCTCTGCTCCAGGTCCTCCACTCGATGACCCTGAAAGTGGTTATACAATAACCAGTGAGACAATGTCTCAGCAAGTCTAAGCTCTAAACTTCAGTTAGGAGGGAAAGACGCTAAGAAGCGTCCTAAGCACGCAATCACACAATCAAGGAGACTTACCTCGTCTCAGTTCCACCTTGTAGGTCAGCATATTTCATATCACAAATAAGAGCATCACTCAAGCTCAATTAATTGGAACACAATACTTAAATAAACACGCGTTCCTAGTTTTGATCTCGGCATATAGCACGGCCTACTCTCAGTTCGGCGGTCTTCTGGCATTGCTAGGCTTCCTCTCACCCCATTGAGCACGGCACGTCACTTCGTCGACGGCTTTCCCGAAGGAGCATAGGGTCCAGAATCTACTGCGACCGGCTTTCCTTTATCAAGGGGTATCCCAAATAGGGATAACGTCCAGCTCAACAGCCCGGGACGATTTCTCATTGTCATCACACGATCACTCAAATATGGCCCAGGGTACCGTGCATTGCACTCAAATGCTTCAATTAAAATGGTGAACCTGACCTTTTTCTTCGTATTAGAAATACGCATGAAAATAGTCGTGTGTGGGTACACGGTCAACTCGATCCAGAAAAATTGACATTTTTCCTTTTTAAAATCCCACTATTTTATATAGTATATAAAACCATTTTCGGTGTTAAGATCCGACACCCAGGATTTTCTGAGTAAATATTGAAAATTCACAATTTTTGGAATTAAATACCAAAAATCCAATCATCACTCAATTTGCATAATTTAACACTCAATTGCAGAAATTAACCACACCATTGCAATCAGCACGAAATTCCGGTCACCGGCCATCTCGGCCTAATTCCCGGAAAATAATTAATAAATAATTAATTTCGAAAATTAATTAATTAATTCAATTTAATTTCTAAAAATACTAACCTGGGCCAAAATTATTAAATTAAATACCAATACGGACTCGGAAAATTCCTGAACCCTTCTAGATAAATAATACAATTTAATTAGGTCTTAGCTAAACCATGCTAACCACCTAATATGCTCAATTAAATAATTAAATCACTAATTTAATCTAACTAACCACCTAATTCCTAATTAAATAAATCTAAACACCCCTTAGCCTCAATCACCTACTAAGAAGAGTTTAGAGTATATAAACTCACCGGTGTATCGCGAAAACCGGTTCACCGCGACGACGACGCGACGGCGGCCGAAATCTTAAATTTTTGGCTGTGCCGGCGAACTCTCGGGCCGGGCCTAAAACGGGCCCAACAAATCTCAACCCAATTTGAGATTTGTTTTTGAAACGGGCCGGGCTTGAAGCGGCCGATCTCGTGGGCTTGGGCTGCTGAATTGGGCCAAGTTGCATATGGGCTCAAAGTTGGATTGGACTGCTGAACTTTTGGACCCGGCTAAACTGAAAATCGCTGGGCTTGATGGATTGAAGACAAGCCCAATTGTTGGGCCACAAAGCTTGCGTGGACTGCTGCTGAAACTGGGCCGAAGAAAATGTGGGCCTGTCTTCGGTGGATTGTTGGGCTGAATTCATGCGGGCTCGTGGACGGCTGAAATCGTGGACTGGCGTTGAAGATGCGGACGAAGGGAGCTGCTTCGTGGACGTTGGTGGAGACAGCTGGATCCGTGAGGTTGGCAAGAAACGGATGTGAGCTGACGAACAAATTGCTGGCGAGCTGGCGAGCTGGTGGAGAAGACACGAGGAAGTTGGGCCGTCGGTGAGTGGAGCTGCAGGCGAGAAGGTAGCAGCTTCGGTGCTGCTTGACTCGCTGAGATAGACGGTGCGCGGACGAAAGGCGACGCGCGGCAGAAGCTGGAATTGTCTCGGTCAACAAATGAGGAGTCGATGGAGGGGTTCTTTCGGTGGACTTCGTGAGTGGGCGGTTGAGTGGACGTGAGGCAGCATAAAATGAGGAGAAATGGAGGGAATTGCAGGTTTTATCAAAGGAAATGAAGAAAGCAGAAGTTGCTCGTCCAAAGATGGGGTGTTTCGAGCAAAAAGGAAGATTGAAAAGAAGACAGCCAAGGGGAAAGAACCGGTGAAGATGACGTGCGAAGGAAGATGAGGAAAAATCAAAGCAAAATATCTCCAACAATTAATGATTGGTCCCCTTTTTGGCTTGCATAAATATCCAATGTTCCCCATATTATTTTCTTGCTCAATTTTCACTAATTAAACCCGAATGATGCCAAAATGCAGCCCTTCTCTCTTTGATCCGAATTTCACATTTTTGGTACTCAACTTCGGCTTCAATTTCTTCTCCGATTCCTTCAATTCGAAGTCCAATTCATTGAAGAAAAAGTCCACAAAAATTCTATAAATTCTCATCAGCACACAGCTCGGCTTGGAAGTCAAAACTTGCTTAAATTCGGCCCATACGAATTTTCGTTTAATTTCTGCGACGTCCGAATCGGATTTCCGTAAAAATCTCGGAATCTCCGAAAATTTTTTGGAGGGTGAGTCGACGTTCCTAAAATAGCTCGTGACACCACATAACTTTCAATTTCTGAAATCGGGTTCAAATAAGCGGTTAATTTCAATCCGGCGCGCTTTTAGCGTGACCTAGTCTACCGGGTCACTTTTAGGAATTTTTGGTGCAATTGACCCGTGATCGATTTATCTCGAGTCACTTAGTACATCTTCGACACATTGGCGACTCTCGGTTGTCGTGAAAATCTCGAGGTTTTAAATACGGACACCGGGTACCAAAACGATAGAAAAATCGGTCTAGTGCCGACCGACGAGTATTTTGTAATCAGGTGGAATCACCCACACTCTGATCACATATCTCAGTCGAATCGACCTATCTCCGATCTTTGATCGATTTCGACAGTGCCATAATGAACTCGGCAGATGGACACGGTCGAGCAGTCGATTCCTGGTCAAATTTTCAAGTTTATTGCATTTAGATCCCTTAATTGCTTCCTCAGATAGACCAGTTATCTCGTGAGTGGCCAACTCAGAGAATAGCACTATAGACACATCGACGAAAAGCCCGATTTATTTAATCGAAAACAACTCAGAAAATTCAGGCTGTCACAACTCTTCCCCTTTTATAAAAATTTCGTCCTCGAAATTTAAACCTATTACAATCTTTAAGCAAAGAGGTAGGGATACAGTCGTCTCATCGATTCCTCAGTTTCCCAAGTTGCTCCTTCTGTGCCGTGGTGTTGCCAGACCACTTTGACCAACGGGATGGTGTTGCTATGCAAGACCTGCTCCTTACGGTCCACATCTGAACCGGGCTTTCTACGTACGACACTCTGTCGTCCACATCCAATTCTTCAAAATTGAGCACGTGGGTCGGGTCAGGCTCATACTTCCTCAACATCGACACGTGAAAGACGTCATTCACTTGTGCCAACCTTGGCGGTAATGCATGACGATACACTAGAATCCCGATTCTTTCAAGAATCTCAAATGGACCTACATACCTCAGACTTAGTTTTCCTTTCTTGCCAAAGCGTGAAGTACCTCTCATTGGTGACACTTTCAGAAAAACGTGATCACCAACTTGAAATTCCAATGGCCTTCAACGCTTATCTGCGTTGCTTTTCTGTCTGCTCTGAGCAGTCTTTAATCTGTCCTTGATAACAGCAACTGCATCTACTGACTGCTGAACCAACTCTAGGCTTGTGATTTTCCGTTCTCCGACTTCATCCCAACAAACCGGCGTTCTACACGCTCTGCAATACAATGCTTCGAAAGGAGCCATCTAAATACTCTGTTGGTAACTGTTGTTGTAGGCAAACTCGACAAGGTGAAGCTGTTCCTCCCAACTTCCCTTGAAATCCAACACGCAAGCTCACAGCATGTCTTCGAGGGTTTGAATTGTCCTCTCGGACTGGCCATCCGTCTGAGGATGATATGTCGTATTGTACTGCAGCTTCGTTCCTAATGCACTCTGTAGACTTTTCCAAAATGCAGCTGTAAATCTAGGGTCTCGGCTTGATGTAATCATCACCGGCACTCCATGTAGTCGAACTACTTGACGTACATACAGATATGCATGTCTATCCAAACTGAGGTCCTTTTGAACTACAATGAAGTGAGCCGACTTTGTCAGTCTGTCGACCACAACCCAAATAGAATCATTTCCTCTCTGACTCCTCGGTAAGCTCGTCACAAAATCCATTGTGATATGTTCCTATTTCCATTCTGGGATCGCAAGAGGTTGCAAAAATCCTCCCAGCTTACAATGCTGTGCCTTCACTTGTTGACATGTCAAACACTTGGCGACATGCTTGGCTATATCCGCCTTCATACCTGACCACCAAAAGTGTTGACGCAGATTCTGATACATTTTTGTACTACTAGAATGAATGCTGTAACTGCTACGATGTGCTTCTGACAAGATCTCCTCTCTAAGTTCTACATTGTCAGGTACAACCAATTGCCCTCGGAACCTCAGGGTTCCGTCCTCAGAAATCTGAAAGTCAGTCTTCCTCTTCTCGGTATCCTCTTGCAGGATTTTCTGAATATCCGAATCTGTCGGCTAAAGTGTCTTAATCCTTATCTGCACTTCCGGCTCAATTCTAAGGGTGGCCATAAGGTGTGAAAGGCGGCCTACCTCAAATTTGAAAACCGAATCTAGAGCTCTCTCGACTATGTTCCATTCCTTAATCAGTATATGAGCAACTGAAGACTTCCTACTTAGTGCATCTGCGACTTTATTCGCTTTTCCTGGGTGATACAAAATATCACAATCATAGTCTTTTAGGAGTTCCATCCAGCGACGCTGTCTCATATTCAACTCCTTTTGAGAGAATGAATACATGAGACTTTGATGGTCTGTGAAGATTTGGAATCTTTCTCCGCACAAATAATGTCTCCAAATCTTCAGGGCAAAAATAATTGCTGCGAGTTCTAAGTCATGCGTCGGGTAATTCAGTTCATGGGGTCTCAACTGACGGGACGCGTATGCAACAACTCTACCATGTTGCATCAGCATGCAACCCAATCCTCTGAATGACGCATCACTGTAGATCTCGTATCCTCCAGGACTAGATGGTATGGTCAGCATAGGTGCGGTAGTTAACCTTTCCTTAAGCTCTTGGAAATTACGCTCGCACTTGTCTGTCCATATGAACTTCTCTTCCTTCTTTAATAGTCGAGTCAAAGGCGACGCTAACGCTGAAAACCCTTCTACGAACCTTCTGTAATATCCTGCTAAACCCAGAAAACTTATGATCTTTGTCACTGTCGTTGGTCTCGGCCAGTTGATAACTGCTTCAATCTTACTCGGGTCTACGGAGATTCCTTCTCCTGAGATCACGTGACCTAGAAAAGCAACACGAGTCAACCAAAACTCGCACTTGCTAAACTTAGCATACAACTCATGAGTCCTTAGAGTCTGCAGTACCAACCTCAAATGTCCTTTATGCTCCTCTGGACTTCTCGAATACACTAGGATGTCATCGATGAACACGATCACGAATTGATCCAGGTATTCTTTGAACACTCGGTTCATCAGATCCATAAAAGCAGCTGGAGCATTCGTCAATCCAAACGGCATGACCGTGAATTCATAATGACCGTACCGAGTACGAAACGCTGACTTCGGTATATCTTCCTTTTTGATTCTCAGCTGATGATATCCTGTCCTCAAGTCGATCTTTGAAAATATCGACGCTCCTTGTAACTGATCAAACAAGTCATCTATTCTCGGTAATGGATACTTATTCTTGATCGTCACTTGATTGAGTTGCTGATAGTCGATGCACAGGCGCAACGATCCATCCTTCTTCTTCACAAATAGAACCGGTGCTTCCCAAGGTGATGCACTAGGACGTATGAATCCCTTATCCAATAACTCTTGCATCTGCACCTTTAGTTCTTTCAATTCTGATAAAGCCATACGGTATGGAGCCTTAGAGATGGGCTCTGTCCTGGGGGCTAACTCAATCACGAACTCTATTTCTCTTTCTGGCGGCAGACCTGGCAATTCTTTCGGGAACACATGTGGAAATTCTTGAACTACTGCTATGTCCTCGATCTTTAGCTCCTCAATTGTCGTATCCACGACAGTTGCCAGGTAACCTCGACAACCTTCGTCTAACAACCGGGTTGCCTCAAGAGATGAGATTAGAGTAATTGAGGGTCCTCCTCGACTCCCAATAAACTCGAAACTCTCACCCTTTATTGGGTTAAACTGGATCGCCTTGCGATAATAGTCTAGCTTAGGTCGTTGCTTGGTGAGCCAGTCCATGCCAATTATCAGGTCAAAATCATACATGGCTAGGACTATCAAGTCTATCTTCCCCTCTCACTCACCAATCGCTAACGTGCAACCAGGACAACCCACTGTAACTAACACATTATCCTTTAATGGTGTCGATATACTGACTACTGACTTCAACAATTCAGAAGTCAATCCTACTAACTTAACATATTGCTCAGCTATAAATGAATGCATTGCACCGGGGTCAAATAAAGCATAAGCAGCGTTGTTGTTCAGTGAAACAGTACCTGCAATCACATTAGCCGCATCCATCGCCTGTCCTCTTGTGATAGCATAGGTCCTTCCTTGCACTGGAGGCCTGAGTAGTCCACTTTGCTGTGCATTTGGTGGCAGAAGTCCTCGATTCTGATTTATCTGTGGCGGTGGTGGCAACTGCAGCGGTCCCATCGGTCTCCTGGGACAGTTTCTAGCCAAGTGACCTTGTTGGCCACACTCAAAACATGCACCCGGCCTAGAGTGGCACGGGGCTGACCCATGTCGTCTTCCGCAGAAGCGACACGCACCATTCTGTCTCTATGCAGACTTTCCTATTCCACCCTTCCTGTTGGGCGAAATGGGATACCTTCCTCCAGGCATAGGTTTGTTCCCAAACCTATTCCTATCCTGGTTAAAGCCAAACCGCGACCCAGATGCGGTGGCTTGTTCATTCAGATTCTTTTCGATCAGCTGGGCTCGTCCGTATAGCTCGTTGTAATTCTTTATATCTAATGGCACCAGTGGATTTTTCAACTTCGGTTGGAGGCCATCCAAAAACCTCATTACCTTCTCCTTAGGATTTGCAATCAATCTCAGGGCATACTGTGAAAGCTCGGCGAACTTTGCCTCGTACTGGTCCACAGTCATTGAACCTTGACGAAGGCGCAGAAATTCCGCCATCTTCAATTGCTTGGCACAATTGGAAAAGCACTTGCCATTAAATGCTCTAACGAAGGTGTTCCACACCGGAACCACACCTTCAGGGAATACCTCTTCTCTGGTGGCTCTCCACCAAGTACTTGCAACCCCCTGCAATTGATATATTGTAAGGGTGACCTTTTCTTCTTCATTGTACCTCAGCAGTGCAAACGCTTTCTCCAATTCTTCGATCCAATGGGTTGTAGCCTCGGGATCTCCTGTCTTGGTGAACTTCAGTGGTTGTAATTTCAGGAATTGCTCAACAAGCTTGTGAATAGGTCTCTCGTTCCCCTGTGGAACTTCAGCAGGTGCGACAGTGGCTGCGGCAGCTTGATTTTGGGCCTGTTGCCCCATCAAGTTTCCGATTGTCTGGAGCGCCTACATGATCCCCTCGAACCTCGGATCACCAGGGGCTACTGCCCCAGCACCAACCGGCGGAACCGGTGGCGGTGCTGCACCACTTGCGCTGGCCTCAGCCTGCGCTCTACCTCGGGCACCGCCTCTCGTCGGCGTCCTTGCCCGAGTCACTGAGGATAAGGTCCTCTGCCTAGGAGTCATCGGCTCCTGATCACTCATGTTGTAGCTCTTCTACAAAACCGGCTTCCAATTCCATAACGAATTAGAAACTGAGTGATCACCACTACCAATTTACCAAACAACTATCAATCACATGCATCAGCATACAATATAAATGCCTTTCCTACTAACTATCCCAAGAACCCATCGCACCTTATCACTCCAAACGCAAACTTCGCTCTGATACCATAAAAAGGGGATGTCACGCCCCGAACCCCGAGCGCGTACCCATCCCTCTCTAGTCGATAAAATTTTGCGACTTCCTAGGACTAGTCGCCGACCCTTTTATTTTATTGCACATGCGGAAGCGAAAAAGAATCCCCTGACAGTAACTATCTCGGGATAGAAAAGCAGAACAATCATTTCATCAACAAACATGCCTTTATAAACATATGCTGAGTCAAGTACAAGAGTCTATGGTCAAAAGACTACAAAAGACTGTTCTCCAAAAAGAAGCGGTCCTATCCGACCTACGCTTCAAATCACCTCCTCTCTGCTCCAGGTCCTCCACTCGATGACCCTGAAAGTGGTTATACAATAACCAGTGAGACAATATCTTAGCAAGTCTAAGCTCTAAACTTCAGCTAGGAGGGAAAGACGCTAAGAAGCGTCTTAAGCACGCAATCACACAATCAATGAGACTTACCTCGTCTCAGTTCCACCCTGTAGGTCAGCATATTTCATATCACAAATAAAAGCATCACTCAAACTCAATTAATTGGAACACAATACTCAAATAAACATGCGTTCCTAGTTTTGATCTCGGCATATAGCACGGCCTACTCTCAGTTCGGCGGTCTTCTGGCATTGCCATGCTTCCTCTCACCCCATTGAGCACGGCACGTCACTTCGTCGATGGCTTTCCCGAAGGAGCATAGGGTCCGGAATCTACTGCGACCGGCTTCCCTTTATCAAGGGGTATCCTAAATAGGGATAACGTCCAGCTCAACAGCCCGGGACGATTTCTCATTGTCATCACACGATCACTCAAATATGGCCCAGGGTACCATGCATTGCACTCAAATGCTTCAATTAAAATGGTGAACCTAGCCTTTTTCTTCGTATTAGAAATACGCATGAAAATAGTCGTGTGTAGGTACACGGTCAACTCGATCCAGAAAAATTGACATTATTCCTTTTTAAAATCCCACTATTTTATATAGTATATAAAATCATTTTCGGTGTTAAAATCCGACACCCGGGATTTTCTGAGTAAATATTGAAAATTCACAATTTTTGGAATTAAATACCAAAAATCCAATTATCACTCAATTTGCATAATTTAACACTCAATTGCAGAAATTAACCACACCATTGCAATCAGCACGAAATTTCGGTCATCGGCCATCCCGGCCTAATTCCCGGAAAAATAATTAATAAATAATTAATTTCGAAAATTAATTAATTAATTCAATTTAATTTCTAAAAATACTAACCTGGGCCAAAATTATTAAATTAAATACCAATACGGACCCGAAAAATTCCCGAACCCTCCTAGATAAATAATACAATTTAATTAGGCCTTAGCTAAACCATGCTAACCACCTAATATGCTCAATTAAATAATTAAATCACTAATTTAATCTAACTAACCACCTAATTCCTAATTAAATAAATCTAAACACCCCTTAGCCTCAATCACCTACTTAGAAGAGTTTAGAGTATAAACTCACCGGTGTATCGCGAAAACCGGTTCACCGCGACGACGACGCGACGGCGGCCGAAATCTTAATTTTCGGCGGTGTCGGCGAACTCTCAGGCCGGGCCTAAAACGGGCCCAACAAATCTCAACCCAATTTGAGATTTGTTTTTGAAACGGGCCGGGCTTGAAGCGGCTGACCTCGCGGGCTTGGGCTGCTGAATTGGGCCAAGTTGCATATGGGCTCAAAGTTGGATTGGATTGCTGAACTTTTGGACTCGGCTAAACTGAAAATCGCTGGGCTTGATGGATTGAAGACAAGCCCAATTGTTGGGCCACAAAGCTTGCGTGGGCTGTTGCTGAAACTGGGCCGAAGAAAATGTGGGCCTGTCTTCGGTGGATTGTTGGGCTGAATTCATGCGGGCTCGTGGACGGCTGAAATCGTGGACTGGCGTTGAAGATGCGGACGAAGGGAGCTGCTTCGTGGACGTTGGTGGAGACGCAGCTGGATCCGTGAGGTTGGCAAGAAACGGATGTGAGCTGACGAACAAATTGCTGGCGAGCTGGCGAGCTGGTGGAGAAGACGCGAGGAAGTTGGGCCGTCGGTGAGTGGAGCTGTGGGCGTGAAGGTAGCAGCTTCGGTGCTGCTTGACTCACTGAGATGGATGGTGCGCGGACGAAGGAGATGCGCGGCAGAAGCTGGAATTGTCTCGGTCAACAAATGAGGAGTCGATGGAGGGGTTCTTTCGGTGGACTTCGTGAGTGGGCGGTTGAGTGGACGTGAGGCAGCATAAAATGAGGAGAAATGGAGGGAATTGCAGGTTTTATCAAAGGAAATGAAGAAAGCAGAAGTTGCTCGTCCAAAGATGGGGTGTTTCGAGCAAAAAGGAAGATTGAAAAGTGTTAGATGTGTGTGTTCTTGTGTCTTTGAGACGCAAGAAAGAAGAACATTATCTCGTTCGGGCCGTGACTATTATACATCAAGGATACGACGGTTTGTTTCCACGTGATTGCTAGCACAATCGAAGTGGTGAATATCCAAAATTCTTTCTTCCGTTCGACGTTCGTTGTTGGTGTGTCTGAGCTAGAGGTCCGACACTTGTGGGACTCGAACTGTAGAACATCCGAACCGACTTGTTTAAAGCGCGCTTCGAGAGGTAATTTGTTTAACTCTCTTTTTACATTTAGATTTTGATTAAAACGCACGAACAACGCCTAAGGAGAATCATGTGTAAAATATATCTTTGTTTCCGCTGCGTTTATTTTGTTAATTTTCTTATACATGATTCATGAAAACACCAACAGTGGTATCAGAGCCAACCTTAGGCGTTTTTTCGTGCGTTTAATTGATTTATAGTTCAAATATATTTTTGCGTTCTAATGGCCAATTTATTTATTTTTAAGAGAATTGGTTCTCTTGCTCTTATGTGGCCTATAGAAGTTGATTAATTTATGTGATAAATTTAATCAGCCAAGCAAAAATTAGAACTAAATCAATTTTGAATCAAAATCCGTAACTTGTTATACTTTGTTTTTATATTCTGCAAATGATATGTAGAATTTTATGTATGCCTTCCAGAGCTTTAAATTTTGAATTTATGGCTCGTAAGGAAGGGTGGTGATCATGGAAAAATCCCCAATTGTTGTATGGATGAATGTATGATGATTACAGGTATTCATTTTTGGGGTTGTAATTATTAAATGGAGGCTGCGTCCTTCCTTTTATTTTATTTTAATTTTTCATGATATGTAATTATAGTATAGTTTAGTATTTCAATTGTTGATGTAAATACTACAAAAGAGGAGGAGCCATTGGAGGAGCCATTAAACTGGTGAGCTCTCTGGGCCCGGTCTTTGAAGAGTTCAAAGATTGAAGAAAAAGTGAAGAGTAGGTCCATATTATTAAAACATTAAAATGGCTAAATGGGTCTCTTTGGCTCGAGACCCATTGAACCATAATTCCATGATCACCACATAGGATAGATATTATGTGATATCTATTTATTTATTGTGTTTATGATATTATGCATGTTAAACCGGTTAATGTGCAAAGTGAGACCGTTAATAACGACCCAAATCTCCTTACAAAGAATATTAAGTCGAAACGGGTTTCGGACTCGTGGCCTTCCATTGTCGTGGTTTGATTCAATATTATTGTGGTTAACTGACCGGCTATGGATACATAGGGGTTAATTACCATTTATAATATTGGACCACTCCATTATACATATGATGTTGTGGGGTTGGAGCCAAATGATTTCTAATAACTGTTAGGTGAGGAAATCGTTTGTGTTTTCAATACTTGCATGAGACGATGGGCTAGACTTAACTATGATCATGATGCCAATAACTGTTAGGTGAGGCTTTCATGATCTAGAGGCCGAAGTTATGATTGGGACTCGCATATGATGCGTTGAACAAGTTGGTTCACTCACTTAGTTCATAGAACACCAATAACTGCTAGGTGAGGTGGACTTTGGACTAGTGGGACTCCAATCCCCACTAGTAATCTTTACCCAACAAAGATTACCGTTTCCCATCTTAAGGAGTATGGGATTCGAATATAAATTTAGTGGGAGGATCTATTTCATTTAAAGGCCAAAATGAAATAGTTATTTTGAAAGATACAACGGCTAACAATTTATTTTCTGCAACAGATATATTATTACTCTGAAAATGGTGACTACAAACCCACTCGCTTCTATACTTGACAAGAATTGTTTGACTGGACCCAATTTCACTGACTGGGTGAGGAATTTGAGAATTGTTCTCAATTCAGAAAAAATTGGGTATGTGCTTGATGAAATGATGCCAACCTCCTTTCCTGAGGGTGGGACCCAAGAGGAGCGTGTCACTTATGATAAGTGGCGTGACGATGACTTAAAAGTTAGGTCATATATGCTTGCTTCTATGAATAATGAATTGCAGAAGAAGTATGAATCTATGGAAGATGCTAGGTCGATCATTTTGCACTTAAAGGAATACTTTGATGAGAATGGTCGAACCTCTAGATATGAGATATCTAAGGCATTGTACCGTATGAGGATGGCTGAAGGATCATCAGTTAATGATCATGCTTTGAAAATGATTTGGCACATTGAAGAATTGGCTAGGCTAAATCTCGTTATGGACAACGAGTTAGCTGTGGATTTGATCCTCCAATCTTTACCCGATTCCTTCTCTGGTTTTGTCCAAAACTTCCACATGCATAAGATGGATAAAACTCTCGCTGAGTTACATAGTATGCTGGTAGTTTATGAGAAGGAAATGCACAACACGAGACCAAATGTAGTGGCTATGGCTAAGGCTTCTTCTTCAAAGGGTAAGACTGTTTTAAAGAAGAATAAATGGAAGAGGCCTGCCAAACCTGTTGTGCAACCAAAACCCAAGATTGATAAAGGGAAATGTCATTACTGTGGTGTCAAAGGGCACTGGAGGAGGAACTGTAGGAAGTACCTCGCGAGCTTGAAGGTCAAGCCCAAGGACCAACCTTATGAAGGTATGGTGTCTATGCTTATTGAAACTAATCTTATGGTTAGTGTTGAATCCAGCTCATGGGTTCTAGATTCTGCTGCAACTTCACATATTTGTATGTCTTTGCAGAATCTGGAAATAAGCAGGATGATAAGGCGAAATGAGATTGTCCTGACGTTTGCAAATGGAGCAAGAGTTGCTGCATTAGCTATAGGGATTTTTCGTTTATGTTTGCCTTCTGGACATGTATTGGTTTTAAAGAACTGTTTGCATTATAAGAATGCTGTTAGGAACATCATCTCTATACCTCGTTTGGGTAAAGAGAATTATGAATTTTCTTTCACTAATGATGTATGTTCTATTTATCATAATAGAACATGTGTTGGTTCTAGCTTATTAACCAACAATCTTTATACCATTACAATGTCCGGTAATGCGATTACCAATGTCAATAAGCAAAATAGAATTGATATAAATGCCATAACTAATAAACGCCCTAGAGACGGTCCAAATAAAAAGTATGTTTGGCATCTCCGATTAGGTCATATTGGAGAAGACAGAATTAACAAGTTGAGTAATAATGGGTACATTGATCCATCAAATTTTGAGTCATACTCGACTTGTGAGGCATGTCTTCTAGGAAAAATGACCAAAGTGCCTTTTGTAGGACAAAGTGCGCGAGCTGCTGACATATTAGAATTAATACATACAGATGTATGTGGACCAATTAATGAAACTGCTAGAGGTGGTTACAATTACTTCATTACCTTTACCGATGATCAGTCACGGTATGGTTATTTATACCTCATGAAGTATAAATCTGAATCCTTTGAAAAGTTCAAGGAATTCAAGGCTGAAGTTGAGAAACAAACAGGAAAATGTATTAAGGCTCTTCGATCGGATCGAGGAGGTGAATACCTTAGTACTGAATTCCTGGACTATCTTAAAGAGAATGGCATTTTATCACAATGGACACCTCCTGGAACTCCAGAACATAATGGTGTATCTGAACGAAGAAATCGTACTTTATTAGATATGGTGCGATCTATGATGAGTTACACCGATTTGCCAATATCCCTTTGGGGATATGCCCTTGAGACAGCTGTATATATACTGAATAGAGTGCCGTCCAAATCCGTTCCAACTACGCCCTATGAGATATGGCATAGTAGGAAACCTAGTCTTAATCATATTAAGATTTGGGGTTGTCCAGCTTTCGTGAAAAAGTTGAAAATGGATAAATTGGAGGCAAGATTTGAACAAGGTCGCTTCATTGGATATCCAAAGGAAACTCTTGGATATTACTTCTATTTTCATTCAAACCAAAGAATTTTGGTAAGCAAGCACACTTCTTTTCTGGAGAATCAGTTCATCCAAGAAGGTGGTGCTGGGCGGAAAATAGTCATACAAGAAGAAAATAATGAAGTACCAAACGACCGAGTTCAGATACCAATCTCTGATTCAGTGGGAGCTTCTGATACACAACCTCTTAGGAAAAGCGCTAGAATGTCTCGCCCACCTGCTCGTTATAGACACTCAGTTGATCATATTGAACCAATATTCATTGTGAATGATAGTGATCAACCTGGTGATCCTAAAACCTATGAGGAGGCGATGTTCGACATCGATTCTGGTAAATGGCTAGAAGCCATGAAATCCGAAATGGATTCAATGTATTCCAATGAAGTTTGGACCTTAATTGACCTGCCTGATGGTATTGTACCAATTGGCTGTAAATGGATCTTCAAGAGGAAGATGAATGCTGAAGGTCAAATTGGAATTTACAAAGCACGGCTGGTGGCGAAAGGATATCGTCAGAAAGAAGGAATTGATTATGACGAAACTTTCTCACCTGTGGCCATGCTAAAATCCATTCGGATTATGTTGGCTATAGCTGCACACCTGGATTATGAGATATTCCAGATGGATGTCAAAACGGCTTTTCTAAATGGTTTTCTCGATGAAGACATCTATATGGAACAGCCACAGGGTTTTGAATCCAGTAAAAAACGAAAGGTGTGTAAGCTTAAGAGATCCATTTATGGACTCAAACAAGCCTCCAGAAGTTGGAACATCCGTTTTGATGAGGTAGTCAAATCGTTTGGCTTCATAAAAAATCCGGATGAACCTTGTGTATACAAGAAGATCAGTGGGAGTGCAATTGCATTTCTAGTTTTGTATGTCGATGATATACTTTTGATTGGAAATGATGTACCAATAATATCATCGATAAAAATATTCTTGTCACAGAAATTCTCCATGAAAGATTTAGGAGAGGCAACCTATATTTTAGGTATCAAGATCTATAGAGATAGATCAAGACGATTGATTGGCCTCTCACAATCTACGTACATAGACAAAGTGTTAACACGGTTTAACATGCAATGTTCCAAGAGAGGATTATTGCCTTTTAGGCAAGGGATCCGTCTTTCTAAGGAGATGTCCCCACACTCCTAAAGAAAGAGAGCGGATGGCGAAGATACCATATGCATCTGCTATTGGAAGCATAATGTATGCTATGCTATGTACTAGACCTGATATTGCGCATGCTGTAAGTATTACTAGCAGATATCAGTCTGATCCAGGAGAAGAGCACTGGATAGCAGTCAAGAATATTCTTAAGTACTTGCGAAGGACTAAAGATTTATTCTTGATATATGGAGAAGGAGAATTTGAAGTTGTAGCTTATACTGATTCCGATTTTCAGTCGGATCCGAATGATTATAAGTCTACGTCTGGTTTTGTCTTCACATTCAATGGTGGTGCAGTTAGTTGGAAAAGTTCCAAACAAAGTATAACTGCCGATTCCACCACTGAGGCAGAGTATGTAGCTGCTTCTGAAGCAGCAAAGGAAGCCGCTTGGATGAAGAAGTTTATTTATGAACTTGGAGTCGTTCCTTCAATTGAGCAACCGATCACATTGTTTTGTGACAACAATGGGGCGATAGCTCAAGCTAAGGAACCAAGGTCTCACCAGAAGTCCAAGCACATTGAGAGACGCTTCCATCTCATCAGAGAAATTGTTGGGAGAGGTGATATCGCCTTGCAGAAAATTGCCTCAGCTGAAAACGTGGCAGATCCCTTCACTAAGGCCTTACCTCAGTCTTCTTTTGAAAGACATATTGACAAAATGGGTTTGAGGTACCAAACAAGTTGGCTTTAGTGCAAGTGAGAAATTGTTAGATGTATGCCCTAAAGCTGCTATGTAATAGTTACATATTAGGGATTTAAGTTGTACTTTCATTATTATTATTTAATTAGTGGCAATGACGTATTCATTCATTTGTCCAATTATTTTATATTGATGAATGATTCCATAAGATCAATTGCAACTAGACCTATTCTTGAGGCGTCAAGAATATATGTGATGGGTTCATAGTTAGACCGAATCTTTAAATTGTTCCCGGTCGATGGATTATTGAGTGGATATTAATAATCCTGTTGAGACCGGTGTGTTCTTAACTTCGCCATTAAGTATTGGATACTTAAGGGAATGATGAGTCATATGTCATTGGGTATTATGATGCCTGAGTTAGAACACAGGTGTTTGTATTAGACAAATTCACTGAACGTGACGCATATAGAACGATTAGTGACATGGAAGCTTTTAGCGTGGTCAATGTCTAATTGTTCATGTTTTGGTCTTGTGTAAATAATCCTTAGACCTGAGGCACAGTGTTAACTTGTGTATTGAACAACTATGGTTCAAGGGTGCACATAATGCCGGGTCGTTGATCCGTCTTTATACCTGATGGTCATAATTTGTTCATATATGAAGTTACACGTGTGCGCAATATGGAATCTGTCTCCTTGTTATATGCAAGGTATGATAATGATGTCCTATGCGATCTAATTGTGACACTACATTGAAATCCTCGGCCGGGGTTGTAATTGAGAATAAATTGTTTATGTCTCAAATAAAATGCATGTCAATTAGATTTGTGCATATGATCGAATTAATGACTTGACTAATATTCCATGGTCTTTGTTTGATCGGGACATAGTAAGACAGAGGGATTGAATTACACTGTAGCCAAAACTGACAGGTTCATTATGTTCTTAAAGTATTCACACTATCTGGGTAGCCGTGACATATTGCTAGATGTCAATCATGGCTTGTAAGACCCAAAGTTTAATCGGGACAATTAATTCTTTTGGAAGTATTAATGTGTTAGTACAAGTCTTACTACCAGCTTAGTGATGAACCTAGCGATATCACACACCATAAACAATTAGGATGACGTGGAACAAGAGAGAAATATTATTGCAAATGTGTTTGCAATTACTGCAATCGAATTGAGTCGATTTGAAATTAAATTAAATGAGATTTAATTTAATTTGTATTATAGTCACGAGCCTACTTGCATATGATACACACGCATGCCCAAAGTGGATATATATTAAAATACCAAACAAGTTGGCTTTAGTGCAAGTGGGAGATTGTTAGATGTATGCCCTAAAGCTGTTATGTAATAGTTACATATTAGGGATTTCATTTGTACATATAAAGATTATGTTCCTTTTATTTTATTTTTTTTTAAAAAAGAATTGATTAATTAATTATTTGTTCATTTAATTAATTAATATATATATATATATATAAAGCTTCATGCATGTGCACGAAGCACATGCATGAAACTTGGATGGTCAGCAACCGCTGACCATCATCCACGAATTCGTGCATGAACGGTCAGCAGTTGCTGACCATCATGCACGATTGTTCGTGCATGAGCAACCGCTCATGCACGATTGTTCGTGCATGAGTGGGGACGATCAGCAACGGTTGCTGATCGTCCATCGATCAACAACGGTTGCTGATCGGTTTATAACTTTAAAAGAGTTGTTTTTTTTTTTATAAAGAAATGCGACACTTCAAAGGGTTGAAAGACAGAGAAAATAGAGCAAAGTGTGTGTGTGTGTTCTTGTGTCTTTGAGATGCAAGAAAGAAGAACATTATCTCGTTCGGGCCGTGACTATTATACATCAAGGATACGACGGTTTGTTTCCACGTGATTGCTAGCACAATCGAAGTGGTGAATATCCAAAATTCTTTCTTCCGTTCGACGTTCGTTGTTGGTGTGTCTGAGCTAGAGGTCCGACACTTGTGGGACTCGAACTGTAGAACATCCGAACCGACTTGTTTAAAGCGCGCTTCGAGAGGTAATTTGTTTAACTCTCTTTTTACATTTAGATTTTGATTAAAACGCACGAACAACGCCTAAGGAGAATCATGTGTAAAATATATCTTTGTTTCCGCTGCGTTTATTTTGTTAATTTTCTTATACATGATTCATGAAAACACCAACAAAAAGAAGACAGCCAAGGGGAAAGAACCGGTGAAGATGACGTGCGAAGGAAGATGAGGAAAAATCAAAGCAAAATATCTCCAACAATTAATGATTGGTCCCCTTTTTGGCTTGCATAAATATCCAATGTTCCCCATATTATTTTCTTGCTCAATTTTCACTAATTAAACCCGAATGATGCCAAAATGCAGCCCTTCTCTCTTTGATCCGAATTTCACATTTTTGGTACTCAACTTCGGCTTCAATTTCTTCTCCGATTCCTTCAATTCGAAGTCCAATTCATTGAAGAAAAAGTCCACAAAAATTCTATAAATTCTCATCAGCACACAGCTTGGCTTGGAAGTCAAAACTCGCTTAAATTCGGCCCATACGAATTTTCGTTTAATTTCCGCGACGTCCGAATCGGATTTCCGTAAAAATCTCGGAATCTCCGAAAAAATTTTGGAGGGTGAGTCGACGTTCCTAAAATAGCTCGTGACACCATAGAACTTTCAATTTCTGAAATCGGGTTCAAATAAGCGGTTAATTTCAATCCGGCGCGCTTTTAGCGTGACCTAGTCTATCGGGTCACTTTTAGGAATTTTTGGTGCAATTGACCTGTGATCGATTTATCTCGAGTCACATAGTACATCTTCGACACATTGTCGACTCTCGGTTGTCGTGAAAATCTCGAGATTTCAAATACGGACACCGGGTACCAAAACGATAGAAAAATCGGTCTAGTGCCGACCGGCGAGTATTTTGTAATCAGGTGGAATCACCCACACTCTGATCACATATCTCAGTCGAATCGACCTATCTCCGATCTTTGATCGATTTCGACAGTGCCGTAATGAACTCGGCAGATGTACACGGTCAAGCAGTCGATTCCTGGTCGAATTCTCAAGTCTATTGCATTTAGATCCCTTAATTGCTTCCCCAGATAGACCAGTTATCTCGTGAGTGGCCAACTCAGAGAATAGCACTATAGACACGTTGACAAAAAGCCCGATTTATTTAATCGAAAACAACTCAGAAAATTCAGGTTGTCACACTTGATAAGTTGTTGGCTGAAGGGGAAAGAGAGTTTCAGACTGAGGTTGAAGTCACCGGTCGAACACACCATTGAAACCTAGTCCGCCTCCTCGAGTATTGTATGAAAGGAACGGATAGACTTTCGGTGTACGAGTACATGAGCAATGGATCACTTGCGAGCGTACTCTTCAGAAGTCTCGAAAGCCAGCCGTTTTGGGACGAAAGAATGGAGATAGTACGGGATATAACCCAAGGAGTGCTATATCTACACGAAGAGTGTGAGACACAAATTATCCACTGCGACATAAAGCCACAGAACATACTCATGGACGAGAACCATGCCAAGATTTCGGATTTTAGACTTGCAAAGCTGCTGAATGCAGACCAAACCATAACCTTTACGGGAATTCGTGGGACGAGAGGTTATGTGGCGCCTGAGTGTGTTGCGATAAGGCGAGCGATCGAACAATAATATAGACAGAAGAAGAAAATAAAGCGAACACCGGATTTACATGGTTCGATCATAAAGACCTACGTCCATGGGGAGAGTAGTGCCGAATTTCACTATAGATCAAGCGATACAAGGAGATTACACACTCGAGTCACTCAAATACTCTCTTGGTGTTTCCCAAGCCCCAATTACACCCAATAATGAACGCAGTATTTAGCCTTGAAATTCCTCAAAAAATAATCTCTCAATCTCATGAAGGAATTACACGTAAATCTTACCACAAGATTTGATTGGCTACAAACACTAATCTTTCTTGGATGTAATTGCACGAACAAAAAAACCCGCCAAGCACTCGCTAGAATAACGGCGCTTCAACAATCTTTGACAACGGTGAGCCCTTCTGCGATAGACGAACAGTCCATATAAATATGTGCATGTATCTCAATTCTCCACAAAAAAAAAAGGCACGCTCGTTGATTGACTCCAACGTGGATAAGAGTCCCATGCAATTCGAGGTAAATTTGCTCAACAAAGTCAACAGATAACAACTATCTCTTCACCGACTGCAATTGATAGAAGAAAATCCAAAGTCCAAATCTCCTTTTGAATCCTTCTTGGCGATAATAATTAGGAAATCATTATCTATAATTTCCTTTTGCACTTTCTTCCATTGCCAACTCTAATTCACCAAAAGAAGTTAGCTTTGTTCGATTTCGGACGTCCACAAAATATTCAATTTGGAATATTCGAAATTTTGCATTGGGCTCAAACTCGAGACATATTTTAACAATCTCCACCTTGGCTTGATGTTTGAGCCAAGTTGCAATCGCTTTGCAAAAATTCAAACTTTACCGCTACTTTCCCATAGCCCTCGATGGGCTCAACCGCCACAGTAATTATCCAAGTCCAAGCTTCGCTTGAACTTCGCCATAACTGAGGACCTCATCAGAGTACAAACTCCACATGCGCTTTTAACTGCTCCGTAAGGATTTTCTGACGCAACCTCCGTAACCACAGATAAAGTAAAACTATTATTGCATCCATATTTGTTAGAAGATCGAATTCGTACTTGTTAATTTCAGCAGTTACAACAACCATTGTCTCTATAGGCTTCACCTCGCTACAAGCACCATCCGTGTCGATTACTTTGCTAGTACTTGTACTTGCTACCTCAGGAGTTTCTGGTCGCAACTCCACCTCAAGCTGAATACCATTCGGATTCATTTGAATACTGCTATTATCACTCATAGCCAGAAGTACTAGGGACTCGTCAAAAGTAACTTCTCTGTTGATAATAGGTGAATTTAACTCCATGCACTTTATTACCATTCCATTGAGCTTACCATCACTCGCTCGAATATAACACGGGCAACCAAATATTCTAAAAACAGAATAATCAGCAACGTTACCTGACCACACTTTTTCAGGAGTCCCATATCCATATCCAATTGCAATTGATGGGGATCTATTCATCAGGTAGCACGCCATACTTAGCGCATCCGCTAGGAATCTCCTAGCCATACCAACACTAGAGAGCATTTTATGGCTGTCTCTAGCAATGTTTTCCTCATCAATTTTGCAATGTTGACACCTAAATTTTGGCGATCCGGTCATTTATTTATTGCATAGAAAATAAGGGGTTAATTTTATCCCTGAAAAAATAGTTAATTATATAACATATAGTTTTAGGTGCATTTATTTTCAATTTGCATTTACATTGGGCCGGTGACAAATGGGTTTGAATGGATGGTTCGGAACTTTAATTTGATAAGTTGGGCTAAGCCCAGGAAGGGAGTAAATCGGCCCAAGCCCGTATCCTCGGGGAGATTTTACGAATTTAACTTTGTGAGATTTCAATTCAAAAGCAAATATTGCATTTGGAAAAGAAATCTTCGTGGATATCAATTTTGAAAAAATTAAAACCCTAATCCGTGTCCTATAAATAGGTTAAAACGTGTAGGGTTTTAAGGGGGGCACACAATAGAAACACACGGCCACATTGAGGGGTTTTTCTTCGGACCACTAGGCAAAGAGGGCTTCTCTTCGTTCTTCTAAGAACACAACACAAAAACAAAAGAAAAAAAATAAGCTTTAGAGGAAAAAGTCAAAAGGGAAAGCAGTAGCAATTGCAGAAGGTGATAGATAGAAAGTGACGTGAGAGGTGAAATAAAAAGAAAACATAACAGCACAGAACAACACTGTTCTTCTTCTTTGGGTAGCCTCCTCGTCGTTGACACCTTCGCCTTCGCGCCCCTGCAACGACCCACGACGCCAGCACTCGCACCGCCCCAGCGTCGGTCACCGTGCTAGCGCTAGCCACCTCGCCGATCACCGCCGCGCTGCCGGCCCGTGCCTGCCTCTCTGCCCGAGCGTTGACGCTTGCTCGTCTCCTCGCGCCTGCTGTCGCTGCACTATAGTAGTACATCGACGCTGTTGCTCCTGCGCCGCCTGCAACCTCCAGATCCCATGCCTTTGCTTGCGCCTCCGCCTCGTCTGCAATCTGTAGATCTTGTGACCCGGCACCAACGCCCGCCACTACTGCTTGTGACCCCGTCCACCTCGCCGCCGCTGCAACCTGAGGCCAAAAGCCACCGCTTGTGTCCGCAGTTCACCTCCACCCTCTGATCAATCGTGCCTCTGCTCTGCCGGAGTCCGAATGTTGGTAGCTCCGACCCCGACACCCCTGCAGTTTCGCCTTCTGCTGTTGCTCGACGCCACCGAAGCCCACATCACCGGTTTGTTGCCCTGCCAGACGTCGTGCCGATCCTTGCTCATGCCCTACAGCACCCGAGCGACCACTCGAGCTGGATCTGCAGCTCTCCGCTCACGACGCCTGCCTAAGAAGCACCGACACTCTCCGACACGCGAGTCTGAAATTCCGACACGCGATTCCGACACGCACGGGGTCAATTTTAAAAATTTTCAATACTTAAGGGGTCAAAATGTAAATATATGAAAAAATAATGAAAATAACAAAATAAAGGGGAAAGAAGAAAATTCTTACTCTCAATTTCTCACTTAAAAGTCCTGATCTTCTCATGAGTGACGATGGAACGCTCCTCTTCTCGTCGGCATCGTTCCATTGCCCCCACATACTTAAAGTTATAATTTTCTTTGCTTCTTTCCACCTCTCACAAACATCGCTTGCGAGTTATCTCTTTTGGTCTATGTTATTGGCTTGTGAGTTATCTCTCACATTTTCCATGACGAATCTAGTGATTTCCTTTTCTTTTGGTCATGCTTCGAGAGTTCTTGTCCTGGATTTTCATTTTTCTCGAACCTTGTTTTGTAGAGGAGCTCCAAGCTAGTCTATATCATGAACTCTAAACTATGTCTAGGACTATAAGAAATCTCACTAATCTCCGACAAATATAAGAAAACAGGACATATTCCTTCAAGTTTACTCTTTCGTGTTTGCAATTTTTGAATTTCTCGTTCAATCTCTGTCAAATTAAAACAATGAATGATATTAACAAATGTTTGATTAATATTTTTAGTATAAATTAATTCTATGCTCTTTTTTTTATTATTTATTTATTTTTACATTTATATATAAAAATATATATTTAATGAAAAACGTGTCAGAATTCTCTATTTTTTGAGAAATGACGTGTCGGCGTGTCGTGTCGCGTGTCCGTGTCGGTGCTACATAGACGCCCGCACCCGAAGTTTGCTGCCCACGACGCCCTTTGCCGGAGTCCGAACGCCGGCAACTCCGACCCCGACGTCCTTGCACCGCCGGCCCGCTGTAACCTGAGCCTTTGCCGGTTTGCTAGTCCCCCTTGCTGGAGCTCCGACGCTCGCCGCCATCCCTCACCGGACCTTTGGCGAACCACCATGTTGCTGCCTGTCTTATTTGGAAAAAAAAAAAAGCGAAATCAATTTAGGTAGTTTTTTCTTTTATTTAATTATCTTATTTTATTTTTTATTATTTTTGTTATTTTACTTTATTTGTTCTTTTTTAGTATAATTATTCCTTAGTGTAAGGATGAGATGTTTGGCATGAAATAGCCTCTGAAATTTTTGATTGATAGTATGATTTTTGTGCTCGAAATCTAATTCGCAATCGCTTGAAAAATCTCCAATCCGATCTCACGCTCGAGATTCGATTCCCGATTTCTTTAAAATTGGCCACCCCGATCTCATGCGTGAGATATGGTTCATCAATTTGGATATCAATCTTTCTCTGATTTGCCGTCGTGTCGTTTAAGTTAATTTTTTTTTTCATAAAAAAATCCAAAAAATGTGAGTTAGATTAGGTTTATTTCTTATTTTAGGGCTTGCATATTTAGAATAGGAATTTTATTTCGAATTTCAAGATAATAAAAATAAAAATAAAAATAAAAATAAAAATAAAAAATAAAAAATCAAATCAATCAATTTAGGTTGCTTTTTTTTTTTTTTTTTAAACTTAGGTTGCATGTTTAATTATTTGACAATTTTTAATTTCGAAATTAATAGAAAAAATAAAAAAATCATCATGATATGTCATGTAGAGTTATGGCATCCTTTGTACGTCATTGCATATTAGGGTAAAATCGCACGTAGTTTAATTCTAGATAATATTTTTTAAATTTATTATAAGTTTAGATATTTTCTTAGATAGATTGCATTTTAGGATTACTTGGGTTAAGATAATATTCTAGTTTAAATTAGGATTTGGCTTAACCTAATTCCTAATACGAATTGAATAGAATCTTAATCTAGCTAGATAATTTTCACATCTTTCCTAATTTTTAATTTCATGAAAAATACAAAGAAAAATGTCTTAGAATAAATTAGTTTCATTTTCTAGGATAAATTGCATTTTTTTTAAGAAAAAAGAAAAAAGAATGTCATGTGCATGTCATATAGGATTAGATTCATGAATACATGTCATTTAGTGATTGTTGTTAGGTCAATTTAATTAGAAATTGCATGTCGTTAGAATTAGGTCATTTAGTTATATTGCATTGCATATTGCATGATTTTCATTAAATAAGTGAAAAAGAAAAAATTGCGTGTTAATTAGAGATCATATCTAGGGTTGTTGATGTGAATTCTGATTTAACATTGCAGATGCTTTCGTTACTTTGAGGTAAGTTTTTGCAATTTATTCATTGTTTATCTGAGTGTTAAATTAGTGGTTTGCGCACCTGCATGATCGCCTCACATGTTAGGGAAATAGATTTAAAATCAATTTGAATTGCCTGCCAAAAACGTTTTTTTTTTTAATTAAAAAGAAATGGTACTGAAAGGGCATTAGAGAAGTCTAGTGTAACCAAGTCCCCGTACCCAAAATCTCTGGTTCGTAGGAGTAAAATAATTCTCTCATTATTTTACTTAGGTGTCTAATTGACCTACCATAAATTGATTAGTGGCGACTCCTAAATAAAATCCACTTGCATGGTAAAAATTTGAACCCAAGTCACGAATTGGTATGGGCTTGAGAGAGCCCGCGCTAAGTTAGACTTAGTAGTCCATTAGCCAAACCCTAGGTGGTTCACCCGAAAATTTGGTCGTAACAGCTTGGCGACTCCACTGGAGACTTGAGTTAATACTCTTAGTGGACTTAGGCCAATTTTTGAAAAAATATTTTTGTTTGGCAACGAGGATCCCATGTATGTCCCTAACATTTAAGGTGTTAAAATGTTCTTGCAGATTGGGAGCTATAAGGGGAGTAGTGATTGCGAACCTTTGTCTTGCAGGTTGGAGTTAGGAATGTATGGTTTATTTGCACATATGAAATGTTGTTTGATTTAAATTGTTGTGCATGCTTTGCATTTAGCACTACATTCTTGCACACATAACTTGCTGCCAGACCTGGGCTGCATAGAATTACCTAGGATGGTATCGAGATGGATACCACTCTGACCACATGTCTGCGGTACAAGTCGCCTATCTCGATCCCGAAATTTCTTTTATGGTGTCAAGAGTACCCACCTCGGTTCGCATGCCTGCGACCTGGGTTGGCTCTTTGACCAAGCCGGAGTCATGAGGACCTGACGTAGTCCACACGCCCGTGGCTAGTCCGATCATCCTTGTGGCTCCACTTTGATAAGCCTTATAGATTAGAAATCGAGCCACTTACCATGCGCATGTCTATGTGATTGCCATTGATTTTCCTTGGTGAAGTAAGTATTCTATCCCTATACTATGCAATTTACTTACTTTGTCATACTTTTGGTCCGTCCATGACAATCTAGGTTAGTTGTTTGATCTAATTCATTTGTCAATTAAGAAATGAAATGAGGAAATTGCCATGCAATGTATCATTTGCGAAAAAAGATTTGGAGAATTTGTTTTCAATTCATGTCTAGGAAATTTAGTTTTGCTAGGGTGTCTATCTTTATTTTCCTAGTCCATTTTTAGGAAATGCCCTTCTTGTACGAACTTTTCATAAATAAATAAAAAAAATGGAAAAATCGATTAGATTATTGTCATGGATTGACTTTCTATTTATACATCATGCTTACATGCTCCCGTTCATTTGAATTAGGTGATTATGGAGTGATCCCGCTCACCCATTCGTTCACGATCGAGAGCTAAAATGACGGATCAAAAAGAGCTTATTTTGTCAAGCAAAAGTGCTGCGATCTATCTTTAGTGAGAAAATTTTGACTCCAAGAAGAGAGCCAAGAAGACCTTTTGAACTGTCTCATTTTCCTGAGGTAGCCGAATTTGATGCCATCATGAAGAGACTAGCGACATATTTAGATGGAAGAATATTTGACCTGAAGGGTCCACATCATAAGATCAAGGAGGGTGAAGAATTCAAGTACACATGATTTATGACCCTAAGTAGTTCGATTTCCTCATTTAATTAGGGGCATGCACCTTCCCACGTGTGGGAATTTTTATCGATTTTTAGGGATTTATTTCAATTTCTTCTATGCTTGAACATCACATTCCAATAAATGTAATTCGATTGATGAATATCAGTAAAATTACAAATTTTGTTTTGAGGACATGATGGGGAACAACAAACCAGCCCGGTGACGATATCCAACAATGAAAAGAAAATATCATCCATGGAGAAATTCTAAGGACTGGGCTTCTTCATGCTTCCTCGTCCAAAGAAAAAAATATCATTTTTGAAGCCATTTCCAAAAGCATGCATTCTGTTACCCTTGTTGTTTTTCCGACTCATTTACTTCATGTCTTAGAGCATAACAAAGAGGCGTTTGAAAGTAACGCATCAATTTCCAGTGATAGTGGGCCCGTTGATTTGGGAACATACATCTGAAAGAAAAATAGACGTGGGGGCAAAGGATCATTTCCTAGCTAATCTTGGTGACATCTCCCAAGAGTGAAGAAGACATTAAATATTATTTATCCTCTTACTTGTCTCGAGCGATTTCCTTGCACATCAATAAGAAACCGAGGGCAAGTCAAAAGAAGGTCATCTAGATTCCAAAGTGTGATGTGTGGCACATCTCATTACAATTTGTGTGAGATGTCATTCTCGAAAGCCAAATGAAGTTTCTCATTTCCATGAGAAAATGATGGAACAAGTGAAAAGAGGATCACCTGTCTTGGATGAAATGGATACATTGCATTCATGAATATAATTAATTTTGGAATTGACACTCTATTATTTTCCTTGTAGATGACGAATTGGGGCACTACAGATTCTAGTAGTGACATGACTGAGACAAAATTTCGATCCGAGCCAAAATAGATGTGCAATTTGAATTCACTTTGATGCTGCATAGTATCCTATTCATGATATGTTCTCTTGTGCAGGGGCAAATGCGGATTTTCAGTCCTAATCGATAAGGAAAACTTAAGGACATCGATTGCTAAGGCAATCCCATTAGGGAACAATCCTCCGTATGAGTGCTTAAAACCATTTTTTTAAGTGTGGTAAATTGTTTTGAATTTGACATTTTTTCATGCTTAAAGCTGTTGGGCTCTTTTAAAAAAGGGATCAGCATAGTGACTCTTACATGTTTTGTTCACCAATTCCACTAAAGAATATCAAGATGGACTAATTTAATGAATGATGTGGAATGAATTGAACATACCAAATGAGATGAGTCGTGATGATGAAAGGCAAACCCTATCCTATACACAGTTCCCTACTTATACACTTGTGAGATGAATGTAGGAAGGTTTATATACACAAGGTAAAGAGTTCTCTCGCAAAAGGTACGGCAACCGAAATGATGAGAGGCAATTCATTTCTCTATCCCAAACACTACAGGTGATCCATTGCTTAACCCTTTTGAGCCCATACACTTATGGATATTCTTTTCAAATTACCCCTGTCAAGAATCACCCCACATCGGGGCAACTGGGAGATAAGATGGCATCATGAGCTGAGGAAAATGAAAGGAAATTTTCTTGCCCTCACTTGCATCAATCTTCAAGTCATGCTATTACATTGAATTCATGTGGTAATTTAAGTGCCTTAGGATGACGAAAAACATTTCATTCTCTATCATATTCACTTATATAATTTGCATAACCTATTTGAGCCTGCAATTTCATTTCTTCAAACCCAGTTGATGATCATCCCCCACATTGAGGCAAGGCAAAAGGCAGATGAAAACCTTTGAAAGTTTGAGTGTCATTCAAAGTGTAATTGCTTGACGTATGCATTGTGCACAAGAGTTGAAATCAAAGTAGAACTAAGGGGGCATGAAAAAGCAGTGTGCTTGGAAAAAGCAAGGTCAATGCCCATGAAAATAAGTGAAGAAAAAAATGCATGAAAACTGGGGGCATGAAAAAGCGGTGTGCCTGGTAAAAAGCAAGGCCGATACCCATAGATGAAAATGAAAAAAAGTCAAGAAAGGTGACTATCGATTGTAAAAGGTTGCATTCCTCATGGAGCAGCATGCAAAGAACACAAATACCGAGCTTTTACAGTTAGTGGAGCACATTGCCAAGACAATCCCTGGTGAAAAAGAAAACTGGTGGCAATGCCAAAATGATCATCAGCTCTCACCCTTTACATATCTTTGAGCCGAATGATCCTTTCATTTCTCAACTCATGAACCCAACCTATGTTACGTCCCTTACAAAATCTCTTCAGATTAGAGCACTTGAATTAACATGGGAGTTCATATGTTTATAAGCATCACTCGAAAAAGTGCAAGTAAGATTATTTCTTTCTCATTTTGCAGGGTTCTTGACTTGTAAACTCGGAGATGATTACAAGATTGTTCTTTCAATATCCTTGACTCAAAGAGTTACTTTGTTAAGCCGTTGACCAAGCCCACAATATGGTCCCTCTTAAAGACCTCTCAGATTGGTAAGGTTGTACTGCTTGTGAGAATATTCGGACCCCTATTGATATGGTGAAATGGAGTGATTCTCTTAAAATTGCATTTCTGAATGAGAGTGAGTGAAAGTCCTTTCTAACCGAATGTCTCTCATTTAGTATTCTTAGAAAATCCATGTCGTGAGTGAAAATTGTCTTAAACGATAATTCTCTCCGGTGGAAATTTGGGTGATGCAAAGGTCATTATGCATGAACCTTAATGGAATTAATAAAAGCCTCAGTGGATTTTGAAGTGTGCATTCCAGAATAGCCTTAATTGCTTATTTCTTTGGTAAATGCATTTTTGCTCTAAATCATGTCTGACAAGTAATGTTTTCTGAAAGATTCAAGAACTCATGACATTCAGGTTCCTTTTAGAATGCCTCATGATATTAGGAGATGAGAAACCATCACGAACATTCAAGGTGCATCTTTGATGTTCCAAAATTTATTTTTACCAAGAGGTGAGAGGCTTCCATAAGATATCTAAGTTCCAGAAGACATATCCCCAAAAATCAGAGGTATCACCAGGTAAGTATATCTCTACCCATACTCTAAATACTTGTCATTGTGCGAGTATTCTCGACACTTGACTTGGTCAAGCTGTCCCTTTATATTGACCTGGCGTGCTTTCGAACCTAGAGTCATTTTCATTGACTCCGCATGCTTCCATAGCCCGATGTCCCTTTTAATAGACCCGATGTGCTTTCGTAACTCGGAGTTCTTGACCTGGCGTGCTTTCGTAGCCTAGAGTTCTTTTCATTGACTCGACATGCTTTCGTAGCTCAATGTCCCTTTTAATAGACCTGGCGTGCTTTCGTAGCCCAATATCCTTTTTCATTAACTTGGTGTGCTTCCGTGGCCCGATGTCCCTCTTTGTCGACCTGGCGTGCTTCCATAGCCCGGTGTCCATTTATATTGACCTGGCGTGCTTTCGTAGCCCAGAGTCCTTGATTGAGTTGTCCTCCAAAGATTTTTCTCCAAATTCAGTCTGATTAAAGCGACCGAAGAAAGGTGTGGGTCTTGGTCAGATGATCTATGTTGCAACGCTGGGTGACCGAAGAAAGGTTCGAGTCCTAGCCAAGCAAAACCTTAATTTAGCGACCGTAGAATGGTACGAGTCCTAGACAATATTTATTGCTCTAACAGGTGACCGTAGAAAGGTACGGATCTTGGAAAAGCAATTTCACCATTCAGCGACCGTATAAAGGTACGGGTCCTGGAAAGTGATTTCATATTCAGGTGACCGTAGAAAGGTACGGGTCCTAGAAAGTGAATCTTCGTTTAGGCGATCGTAGAAAGGTATTGGTCCTAGACAATATTTATTGTTCTAACAGGCGACTGTAGAAATGTACGGGTCCTGGAAAATCAATTTCCTCATACAGGTGACTATAGAAAGGTACAGGTCCTAGACACAACCAAGCACTGCCATACTGGGTGACCGTAGAAAGGTACGGGTCCTAGGAAAGCAGTTTCCTTACAAAATCTTGCTGCCATACTGGGCGACCGTAGAAAGGTACGGTCCTAGGAAAGGAGTCTCCTTACAAAACCTCGTTACTATTCTAGGCGATCGTAGAAAGGTACGGGTCCTAGACATGCAACACTAACTATCTTGAGTTACTCTACTCTCCTTGAAGGTAAGTTATTCCAGGGAGGTTCCTTTATCATTTGCATTAGCAGTTTCATGCATCATATAAATTGCATTTTAAAATGGGATTCATTTTCCGACAAAAAATCATTCACTACATGTGTATGGTCAGAATTTATGTCTCAATTTGTCTTTGAATGCAATTTCTACGAACTCACCTTTAAAGAGGGACAGCTGTTGACACCTAAATTTTGGCGATCCAGTCATTTATTTATTGCATAGAAAATAAATGGTTAATTTTATCCCTGAAAAAATAGTTAATTGCATAGCATATAGTTTTAGGCGCATTTATTTTTAATTTGCATTTACATTGGGTCGGTGACAAATGGGTTTGAATGGATGGCTCAGAACTTTAATTTGATGAGTTAGGCTAAGCCCACGAAGGGAGTAAATCGGCCCAAGCCCGTATCCTCGGGGAGATTTTACAGATTTATCTTTATGAGATTTCAATTCAAAAGAAAATATTGCGTTTGGAAAAGAAATCTTCGTGGATATTAATTTTGAAAAAATTAAAACCCTAATCTTTGTCCTATAGATAAGTTAAAACACATAGGGTTTTAGGGGGGCCACACAATAGAAATACACGGCCACATTGAGGGGTTTTTCTTCAGATCACTAGGCAAAAGGGGCTTCTCTTCGTTCTTGTAAGAACGCAACACAAAAACAAAAGAAAAACAGAAGCTTTAGAGGAAAAAGTCAAAAGGAAAAGCAGTAGCAACTGCAGAAGGTGACAGAGAGAAAGTGATGTGAAAGAGGGACGTGAGAGGTGAAATAAAAAGAAAATAGAATAGCACTGAACAACACTGTTCTTCTTCTTCGAGTAGCCTCCTCATGGTCGACACCTCTGCCTCTGCGCCCTTGTAGCGACTCGCGACACCAGCACTCGCACCACCGGTCATTGCGCTAGCGCCAACCACCTCGCCGATCACCGCCGCGCTGCTGTTCTGCGCCTGCCTCTTCGCCCAAGCGCTGACGCTCACTCGTCCCCCCGCACTTGCTGTCGCTGCACTACAGTAGTACATCGACACCGTTGCTCCTGCGCCGCCGCAACCTCCAGATCCCGTGCCTCTGCTTGTGCCTCTACCTCATTTGCAATCTGCAGATCTTGTGACCTGGCATCGATGCTCGCCGCTACTACTCGCGACCTCGTCCACCTCGCTGCCGCTGCAACCTGAGGCCAGAAGCCACCGCTCGTGTCTGTTGTCCGCCTCCACCCTCCGATCAATCATGCGTTTGCTCTGCCGGAGTCCGAACGCCAGCAGCTCTGACCCTGATGCCCCTGCAGTTTTGCCTTTTGCTGCTGCTCGACACCACCGAAGCCCACATTGCCGGCTTGTTGCCCCGTCGGACGCTACGCCGATCCCTGCTCACGCCTTATAGCACTTGAGTGACCACCCGAGCCGAATCTGCATCTCTTTGCTCGCGACGCCTGCACCAGGAGTCTTCTGCTCGCAACGCCCTTTGCCGAAGTTCAAACGCTGGTATCTCCAACCCCGACGCCCCTGCTCCGCCGGCCCGCAATAACCTGAGCCTCTGCCGGCCTATTGGTCCCCCTCGTAGGAGCTCTGACACCCGCCGCTGCCCCTCACCGAACCTTCGGCAGACCACCACGTTGCTGCCTATCTTATTTGGAAAAAAAATGCAAAATCAATTTAGGTAGTTTTTTCTTTTATTTATTTATTATTATTATTATTTTACTTTATTTGTTCTTTTTTAGTATAATTATTCCTTAGTGTAAGGATGAGATGTTCGGCATGAAATAGCCTTTGAAATTTGTGATTGATAGTTTGATTTTCGCACCCGAAATCCGACTCGCAATCGCTTGAAAAATCGCCAATCCGATCTCACGCTCGAGATTTGATTCACGATTTATTTAAAATTGGCCAACCCAATCTCATGCACGAGATATGGTTCATCAATTTGGATATTAATCTTGCTCTGATTTGTCGTCGTGTCATTTAAGTTAATTTTTTTTTTCTTAAAAAATCCAAAAAATGTGAGTTAGATTAGGTTTATTTCTTATTTTAGGGTTTGCATATTTAGAATAGGAATTTTATTTCGAATTTCAAGAAAATAAAAATAAAAATAAAAAATAAAAAATGAATCAATCAATTTAGGTTGCTATTTTTTTTTAAAACTTAGGTTGCATGTTTAATTATTCGACAATTTTTAATTTCGAAATTAATAGAAAAAACAAAAAAAATCATCATGCATATGTCATGTAGAACTAGGGCATCCTTTGCATGTCATTGCATATTAGGGTAAAATTGCACGTAGTTTAATTCTAGATGATATTTGTTTTAATTTATTATAAGTTTAGCTATTTTCTTAGATAGATTGCATTTTAGGATTACCTGGGTTAAGATAATATTCTAGTTTAAATTAGGATTTGGCTTAACGTAATTCCTAATTCGAATTAGAATAGAATCTTAATCTAGCTAGATAATTTTGACATCTTTCCTAATTTTTAATTTCATGAAAAATACAAAGAAGAATGTCTTAGAATAAATTGGTTTCATTTTCTAGGATAAATTGCATTTTTTTTAAGAAAAAAGAAAAAAAATGTCATGTGCATGTCATATAGGATTAGATTAATGAAATACATGTCATTTAGTGATTGTTGCTAGGTCCATTTAATTAGAAATTGCATGTCGTTAGAATTAGGCCATTTAGTTATATTTTATTGCATATTGCATGATTTTCATTAAATAAGTGAAAAAGAAAAAAATTGCGTGTTAATTAGAGATCATATCTAAAGTTGTTGATGTGAATTCTGATTTAACATTGTAGATGCTTTTGTTGCTTTGAGGTAAGTTTTTGCAATTTATTCAAGATGCCCCATCTTGCCACAATTCCAACAGACAATATCACCAGTCCTAGACTGACTACGCCTATTTATATTAGTTCTACTTTTACTAACACGTGTTCTAGATCTTCCTCTGTTTTCACCTACTAAAGCAGCAAATACGGGTTTGCCAGAATCTCTTCTACGGATGTCCTCACTTAGAATCAAATCTCGAACCCCATCAAACGTCAAATTTGTTGACCCAGAGGAATTACTAATGGTAGTAATGGTAGTATGCCAACTATCAGACAATGAGGATAACATAATTAAAGCATGTACCTCATCTTCAAAGTCAATCTCAACTGAACTCAATTGACAAACAATCACATTGAATTCATTGATATGATTCGCAACTGACGCACATTTGTTCATTTTCAAATTAAACAGACGTCGCATCAAATAAACCTTGTTGATCGCAGATGGCTTATCATACATATCTGACAGGGCTTGCATCAAATCAACAGTGGTCTTCTCCTTCATGATGTTAAACGCAACGTTATGAGCCAACGTCAACCGAATTACACCTATAGCTCATCTATCCAGCAAATCCCAATCAGTTTACTTCATCGATTCTAGTTTCTCCCCAGATAAGGGGAAGTACACTTTCATCTGGTAAAGATAATCTTCAATCTGCATCTTCCAGAAACTAAAATCCTTCCCATCAAATCTGTTGATTTTCACTTTCCCTTCTTCTATCGCCATCGATTCGCTTTAACTTAGCCAAACCTGGCTTTGATACCAGTTGTTTCGATAAGACGAGCGATCGAACAATAATATAAACAGAAGAAGAAAATAAATTGGACACCAGATTTACGTGGTTTGGTCGTAAAGACCTACATCCATGGGGAGAGCAGTGACGAATTTCACTATACATTAAGCGATACAAGAAGATTACACACTCGAGTTACTCAAACACTCTCTCGATGTTTCCTAAGCCCCAATTACACCCAACAACGCACGTAGTCTTTAGCCCCGAAATTCCTCAAGAAATAATTTCTCAATCGCACGAAGGAATTACACGCAAATCTTACCACAAGATTTGATCGGCTACAAACACTAATCTTTCTTGGATGTAATTGCAGGAACGAGAAAAACCCACAAAGCACTCATTAGAATAACAATGCTTCAACAATCTTTTACAACGGCGAGCCCTTCTACGATAGACGAACAACCCAAATAAATATGTGCGTGTATCTCAATTCTCCAAAAAAAAAAAGGCACGCTCGTTGACTGACTCCAACGTGGATAAGAATCCCATGCAATCCGAGGTAAATTTGGTCAACAAAGTCAACAGATAACAACTATCTCTTCACCGACTGCAATTGATAGAAGAAAATCCAAATCTCCTTTTGAATCATTCTTGGCGATAATAATTAGGAAATCATTATCTATAATTTCCTTTTGCACTTTCTTCCATCGCCAACTCTAATTCGCCAAAAGAAGTTAACTTTGTTCGATTTCGGACGTCCGCAAAATATCCAATTTGGAAAATTCGGAGTTTCGCATTTGGCTCAAACTCGAGACATAATTTAACAGAGTGGCACCGAAACTAGCTTGTGATGATGAAAGCAGACGTTTACAGCTTCGGGATCATGTTGTTGGAGATCATCTGCTGCCGGAGAAGCATGGAATTGGACTTTCCAGAGAGGGAAGCCATCTTGGAAGAGTGGGTTTGTGAATGCTTTTGGAATGGTGAGATTGGAAAATTGACAGGAGATGAGAAGGTTGATGAGGATGAATTGAAGGCTGCTATCAAGGTCGCACTCTGGTGCATCTCGGATGACCCGACGCTCCATCCTACAGTGAAGAGAGTTCCATTGATGATGGAAGGAAGTGCCGAAATCCTGATGCCTCCTCTTCCTTCTTCTTCCATTTGTACCGTCTAAGGTTATGTTTGAATACTTGACAGAATGATGTATATATTATTGCCGGGAATCAAAAACTCCTATCTAACAGTGATTCTGGGATTGGACCAAGACATGTGGACATATTTTTTGTTCCTTAAATGAAGTACAGATGATATTTCATTTGTGTGTATAGCATTACTCTATATGCCAACATCGGTCACTTGACCATATTGTACAGAGAATCGACACCACATGCCCGATTTATAGATAGAATGAAACCGACTACAGAGCTAACGAAACAAGGTTTGTCGTCTTAGAGTGCATGCGTCATCCAACCATCATTTAATTCTCTGCCGTCTTCGCAATATATATCTCCAGACTTCAGAATACATGTTTGCTTTAGCCATGAATGCTTTGTTCAAATTTCGAAATGAGGATGGAATGGCGATGGTTTTTCAGGTTCTTTCTAGCCAAGTCTTGTGAGATCCAGATAGGCCGAATGTCTTCATACTAATTTAACTATTAATGTATTCAAAATTTTATTTGAACATCCTCCATCTGTTTGAACATGAAATCTTACTACATTTGTATTTTACTCATCTCTTTTATGTCATCCCCGATTATATGATTTTCTTCTTTTTGAAGAAAGAAGTTCAAGGACCAAATTATAAAATGAGCAAAAGTTCAAACACCTTGCCGTGTCATTATCTCCTTCATATAATATGCAGGCCAGCTGGTGGTACCGGAGAAAGATGGAGAAATTGAATTATTTAGACCAATCTTCATAGATTGTTCTTTTTTAGTTAGAAGAACGAGTTTATCGAGAACTTTGCAAAGTAGTCGGAGTCAGTTAAGACTGATAGAAGAATGGCACCGAAGGAGTGATTTTGACAAGGTAAGTAGACTGAAATTGACTTGTGTGGATGCTATCACTTGGCAGATCTGGCTGCTGCTAAGTTCCATTCACCTTTTGCATGTCTTTTCACTTGCCGTGATAGGCTGGTTGCTGAACGAGTCATCTTGACCAACAGAAACAAATTTGAAATTTCTGCAGCGAGTACTCATATACACAGGGTCTCAGATTTCCGTCATTTACAAACCAATACTTCAGAAAAGGGAGTGATGTTCGTTGAATCGCCGCGAATTCTTCAGGGGGTTATTTCATGGAATGGAGAAGCGACACTATCCAATGCTTGCGTGAACTTTTAGGAGATAAGAGTTTGCACGGGAGATGGGTAGTTCTGCAAGTGACTTTAGTCTCAGTTTTGTCAGTGCACTTTCTTCCATTCAAATTGAATCTCCTATTCCATACTGCGATTCTACTCACTCACCGTCGTCAACATCAGCACCATCTGAGTGTTTGCAAATGCCCGTCATACTGCAATGAATGCTTTGATAGCGAACGGCCGATCACCTAAAACCCACTTGCACTCAACAATCTGTGACCGACAACGAGCCTAGGGACGGGTTGTCCATGACATCCAGGATTGACTCTCCAATGGCCTCGGAACTTGCTTCAATTTCCATCACAACTCGTCCGATGCCATGTTCAAAGGCACCGCATGTTTTCAAACTCAAAACAGACTTAACGCCCCAATCTGCGGGGCAGGGAACTGGTAGTGAGTCTGGCTGTTTTCTTTTTTCCTTTGTAACACATTTTATTCTAAAGGAATCCAACGAAGCGGAAACTTCCCTAACTAAGAATTTGAGAAAATGAGATTCAAGTCCTAGATTGAAGATGCTCTACCATTCGAACAATATAATATTTATAGACCCAAGAGAACTCCCGATGGGTTTTATGCCGGAATATTAGGGAATGTGTAACCTAGCTTTAATACATTCGTGGACTTGCAACACTGAATATGCAAGTGATGAGAAACAAGAAATTATTTCGGATTTTGGACTTGCAAAGCTGCTAAACGCAGAACAAACCAGAACTTTTACCGGCATTTGTGGGATGAGAGGTTATGTGGTGCCCGAGTGGCACCCGAACCAGCCCGTGACGGTGAAGGCAGACGTTTACAGCTTTGGGATCGTATTGTTGGAAATCATCCTTCGCCAGAGAAGCGTGGATTTGAACTTTCCGGAGAGCGAAGTCACCTTGGAAGACTGGGTTTGTGAATGCTTTTTGTTGAACTCAACAGACTGATGTACATAATGCTGGGGAATCAAGAACTCCTACTGTCAAGTCCTCGGTTTCGAGCAATATATGTACACATATTTTTTGGCAAAAGTACACCTAAAGTACCAAAACTTGACACAATTGAACAATTTAATGTCAAAAGTTAGGAAAGTGACACGTGTCACTTTTTTAAAAAATGGGACATTTAGGTGCCATCTCCTGTGAACCCCGCCGGAAATCCCACGTGACAATTTTTTATTAATATTGCTCGCCTATGTGGCTCGTCGGAGAGCTAACTTAGCAAAGGAATGTAAAAATGATATCGTTTTGGCATGGATTTGAATTTTTAAATATAAAATTAATTAAATTAAAATTTTAAAAAAAATTAAAAAAGAAAGGAAGTACGCGGGTGAGGGCTTAGTCCTCGCCGTCACTGCCTCCTGCCGTCGCTGGGAAGGGCCGGCGATAGTGGGGGAGGGTTCGGCCGGGGTCACCGGCCCCTAGGGCGAGGTGGGCAGTGGCCCTTGGCCCGACGACCCTAGCCAACCCTCCCCCACAGTTGTTGGCCCTTCTCGGTGACAGTGGGGAGGTAGTAGTGGCGAGGGCTGAGCTTTGGTGCATCTCGGATGACCTGACACTCCGTCTTACAATGAAGAGAGTTCTATTGATGATGGAAGGAAGTGCCGAAATCCTGATGCCTCCTATTCCTTCTTCTTCAATTTGTATCGTCTAAGGTTATGTTTGAATACTTGACAGAATGATGTATATATTGCCGGGAATAAAAAATTCCTATCGGGCAGTGATTCTGGGATTGGACCAAGACATGGAGAAAATATTAGGTGGTCCGGGACCGCCACGTCAGCGTGGTCCCGGACCACTCACGCGGTGCCATGTGTGCGAGGAGGGGACAAAAGAGAGAAAGAGGAGAGAGAGCGTCAGAGAGGTGGGCAGAGAAAGAGGAGAGAGAGCGTCAGAGAGATGGGCCCGGTTATGGTCTTTTGTCCCCTCCCCGCACACGTGGCGCCGCGTGAGTGGTCCAGGACCACGCTGACGTGGCGGTCCCGGACCACCCAATATATTCTCCCAAGACACGTGGACATATTTTTTGCTCCTTAAATATGGTACATATCATATTTCATTTGTGTGTACAGCATTACTCTATCTACCAACGTCGGTCACTTGGCCATGCTATATAGAGAATCGACACCACATGCCCGATTTATAGATAGAATGAATCGACACCACATACCCGATTTATAGATAGAATGAAACCGAGTACAGTGATGGTGGATAAGGGTTGTCATTTCAGAGTGCATGCTTCATCTAACTAACGTTTAATTCTCTCCGTCTTCACAATATATATCTCCAGACTTCATAATACATGTTGCTTCAGCCATGAATGCTTTGTTCAAACTTCGAAATGAGGACAGGATGGCAATGGTTTTCCACGTTCTTTCTGGCCAAGGCTCGTGAGATCAGGATAGGCCCAATGTCTTCGTACTAATTTAGCTATTAATGTCATCAAAATTTTATTTGAACATCCTCCATTTGTTCGAACTTGAAATCTTACTATTATCGCATTTTACCCATCTCTTTTATATCATCCCCGATTGAATGAATTTCTTCTTTTTGAAGAAAAAAGTTTTAAGTACAAAATTGTAAAAGGAACAAAAGTTCAAACACTTGCCATGTCATTATCTCCTTCACATAATGTGCAGGCCAGCTGGTCGAAGTAGAAATTGAATTATTTAGACCAATGTTCAAAGATTGTTCTTCTTTGTTAGTTAGAAGAACGGGTTTATCGAGAACGTTAGAAAGTAGTCCGAGTCAGTTAAGACTGATAGAGGAACGGCACTGGAAGAGTGATTTTGACAAGGTAAATAGACTGAAATTGACTTGTGTGGGTGCTATTACTTGGCATATCTCGCTGCTACTAAGTTCCATTCACTTTTTGCATCTCTGTTCACTTGCCAATCAAAATCATGTCGACTTTGACTTACTTGTCCCAACCTTAATAGCTGAGAAAGGGGCTGGTGCTATTTAACCTTGAATGATTCAAGGAGATCAAACGCTACATGTTCTATGATCAGATTGAGCAATTCAGAGTCTCCATCTTCTCAGCATGGCATTTATCATATGTTTTCTGTTCCTTTTAGCTTATGCTTCTCTTGCAATAGCTCAAGAAACAGGATCAAACATAACACTAGGTTCTTCCCTAAGTCCAACCTCCAACTCCTCTTCTTGGCTCTCACCCTCAGGACTCTATGCCTTTGGGTTCTACCCTCAAGGCCAGGGCTACGCGGTCGGAGTTTTCCTCGCCGGTATCCCTCCAAGAACTGTCGTCTGGACTGCGAACCGAGATGATCCATCCGTTTCTGCTGGTGCCACCTTGCTCTTCACCAACGATGGTCGCCTCATACTGCTATCCTCACAAGGTCAAGAAACTTATATTACTGCGGTCGCACTGTCGGCCTATTCCGCTTCTATGCTTGATTCGGGTAATTTTGTGCTGTACGGTCCTAAAGGAAGTGTGTTATGGGAGAGCTTTGACTACCCGACAGATACCCTTTTGCCAACCCAGCGCCTCTTGGCAGGCCAACAGATAGTCTCTAGCATCTCGGCAACAAACCACTCAACCGGGCTTTTCCGTCTCAAGATGCAACACGATGGGAATCTGGTTCAGTATCCGGTGAACACTCCGGATACTGCTCCGTATTCTTATTTCACATCTTGGACGGACAAAACGGGAGACAATGTCTCGCTCAACTTTGATGTCGATGGTCATTTATTCTTGCTCAACATCACGGGCTATGTCATAAGGACTATCACGACTGGAGGTTTACCGACAAAACGCATGATTTGTATTTTTAAGATTGGCTCTGATGGCTTGATGAGATTATATTCGTATGATTTGAATCAAAAGGAAAATTTTTCGGTTGTATGGTCGTCTACAAATGATGAATGCGATCCCAAGGGTTTATGCGGCCTAAATGGTTTCTGTGTAAAAAACGAACAACAAGCTTCTTGCCAATGTCTTCCTGGATTCGATTTTGTTGAGCCGGGAAATTGGGCAGCTGGCTGCGAGAGGAATTTCACAGCGGAGACTTGCAAGACAGGAGACGCAGGTGCGAGTTACGTCATCCAAGCTGTTGATAATACCCTTTGGGAAGATGATTCATACTCAGTCCTTTCGTCGACAGATAAAGATGGGTGCAAACAGGCCTGTTTGGAGGACTGTAATTGTGAGGCTGCACTCTACAAGGGTGGGAATTGCAGCAAACAAAGGCTTCCATTGAGATATGGAAGAATATTGATAACTGATGCGACCAGTGCGCTGATCAAGGTAGGCATCGCGAATCTCGTTAACGCTAGTCCTAACAAGAAGGAGAAAACCCAAATGGATATACTATTTCTTAGCCTTTTGCTCCTCGCTTTTGGATTTGTTATGGTGGCTATTTCTCTAGTTATAATATGCAAAAACAATGTGTGGACTTATCAAAGGATTCGTAATAAAATAGAGGTTAGTTTGGCGAAAGATCAAGCACCTCGACTGTTCACTTATGCAGAGCTCGAGTTAGTCACTTACAGTTTCAAGGAGCGGATCGGTAGAGGAGCATTTGGAACGGTTTACAAAGGGGTGATTGGCGAGAAGATGGTTGCCGTCAAAAGACTTGATAAGTTGTTGGCTGAAGGGGAAAGAGAGTTTCAGAATGAAGTTGAAGTCATCGGTCAAACCCACCATCGAAACCTAGTCCGCCTCCTCGGGTATTGTATGGAAGGAACGAATAGGCTTTTGGTGTACGAATACATGAGCAATGGATCGCTTGCGAACATACTCTTCAATAATCCCAAAAGTCGGCCGTTTTGGGAGGAAAGAATGGAGATGGCACGGGATATAGCCCGAGGAGTGCTGTATCTGCATGAAGAGTGCGAGACACAAATTATCCACTGCGACATAAAGCCACAGAACATACTCATGGACAAGAACCGTGCCAAGATTTCAGATTTTGGACTTGCAAAGCTGCTAAACGCAGGCCAAACCAGAACCTTTACTGGAATTCGTGGGACGAGAGGTTATGTGGCGCCTGAGTGGCATCGAAACCAGCCTGTGACAGTGAAAGCAGACGTTTACAGCTTCGGGATCATGCTGTTGGAGATCATCTGTTGCCGCAGGATCATGGAATTGGACTTTCCAGAGAGGGAAGCCATCTTGGAAGAATGGGTTTGTGAATGCTTTTGGAATGGTGAGCTCGAGAAATTGACAGGTGACGAGAAGGTTGATGAGGATGAATTGAAGGCCGCTATCAAGGTCGCGCTTTGGTGCATCTCGGATGACCCGACGCTCCGTCCTACGATGAAGAGAGTTCTATTGATGATAGAAGGAAGTGCCGAAATCCCGATGCCTCCTATTCCTTCATCTTCCATTTGTACCGACTAAGTTTTATGTTTAAATTCTCGACATATTGATGCATATAATGCTGGCGAATAAAAAACTCCTATCTAGCAGTGCTTCTGGGACTGGGCCAAGACATGTATACATTATTTTTGCTCCTTAAATGAAGTATAGATGATATTTCATTTGTGTATAGCATTACTCTATATACCAACAACGGTCGCTTGGCCAAGCAATAGATACCACATTCCCGATTTATAGAAAGAATGAAACCGACTAAAGTGATGACGAATAAGGGTTGTCATCTCAGAGTGCATGCTTCGTCCAACTACCATTTAATTCTCTCCGTCTTCACAATATATATCCCTGGACATCATAACACATGTTGCTTCAGCCATGAATCTTTGTTCAAACTTCGAAATGAGGATGGGATGGCTATAGTTTTCCAGGTTCTTTCTGGCCAAGGCTCATTGAGTTTTAGATAGGCCAAATGTCTCCGTACTAATTTAACTATTAATGTCATCAAAATTTTATTTGAACATCCTCCATTTGTTCGAACATGAAATCTTACTATTATTGCATTTTACCCATCTCTTTTATATCATCCCCGATTGAATGAAAATCTTCTTTTTGAAGAGAAAAGTTTAAGTACCGAATTGTAAAGGGAACAAAAGTTCAAAGACTTGCCGTGTCATTATCTCATTTATATAATGTGCAGGCCAGCTGGTGGTATTGGAGAAAGATGGAGAAATTGAATTATCTAGGCCAATCTTCAAAGATTGTTCTTCTTTGTTAGTTCCGAGTCAGATAAGACTGATAGAAAAATGGCACAGAAACAGTGATTTTGACAAGGTAAATAGACCGAAATTGACTTGTGTGGATGCTATCACTTGGCAGATCTCGCTGCTGCTAAGGTCATTCACGTTTTTGCATGTCTGTTCACTCGCCGCGATAGGCTGGTTGCTGAATGAGTCCTCTTGACCAACAGAAATAAATTTGAAATTTTGTAGCAAATACTCATTACGCAGGTTTTAAGATTTCCGTCGTTTACAAAGCAATACTTCAGAAAAAGAAGTGATATTCATTGAATCGCAGCGAATTTTTCAAATGGTTATTTCATGAAACGGATAAGCGACACTATCCAATAGTTGTGTGAACTTTTGGGAGATAAGAGTTTCATAGGAGACGTGTGACGTCCTGAATTTTGACCCCGTCTCAAATATATGAAATTGGCTTTTCGTCAACGCGCCTATGGTCTTTTTTCTCTGAGTTGGCCACTCACGAGTTAACTAATCTATTAAGTAAAACCGTTAAGGGATATAAATGCAGCAGACTTGAGAATTCGATCGGAAATCGATCGCTCGATTGTAATAATCAGCAAAGGTCAATACGGCACCGTTATAATCAAATTGTGATCGGATATAGGTCAATTCGATGGAAACACGTAATTGAATTGCGGGTAATTCCACATGATTGCGAAATTTGCGTCAAACGGTACTAACTCGATTTTCTATCGAAATTATACTCGGGACACATAATTGAAACCTTGTGATTTTTATAACAACCGAGAGTCGCCTACAAGTCGAAGATGCACAAATGTGGATCGAAAATTATCGACAACGGGTCAAATGCGCTAAAATCCTATCGAGACCAAATTTTTAGGTAAACCACCTAGGGTTTGGCTAATGGATTGTTAAGCCTAGACTTAACTCAGCTCTCCCAAGCTCATACCAATTCACGACTTAGGTTCAAGTTCTTAACATGCAAATGATTTTCAATTAGAAGTCGCCACTAATCTATTTTTGGTGGGTCGATTAGAAACCCAAGTAAAGCAACGAGAGGTTTACTTTACTCCTACGAACCAGAGACTATGGGTACGGGGACTTGGTTACACTAGATTTCTCTAATGCCCTTTCGGTACCATTCTTTTATTTAAAAAATGTTTTGCAAGCAACTTGAATTGATTTTAAATCTATTTCTCTAACATGTGAGATGATCATGCGGGTGCGCAATCCACCGATTTAATATCTAGATAAACAATAAATAAACTGCGAAAAAACTTACCTCAAAGTAACGAAAACATCTGCAATGTTAAATTAAAATCTACATCAACAACCCTAGATATGGTTTTTAATTAACACGCAATTTCATTTTTCCTTTTCACTTAATTAATGAAAATCATGCAATATGCAATGCAATATTAACTAAATGACCTAATTCTAATGACATGTAATTTCTAATTAAATGAGCCTAGCAAAAATATTAAATAGCATGCATCTCAATGAATCTAACCCACATGTATATGATATTTTACCCTAATATGCAATGACGTGCAAAATATGCCCTAATTCTACATGACATATGCATGCTGATTTTTTTGTTTTTCATTTTTTCATTTTTTTTTTAAATTTCGAAATTAATAATTGCCCAATAATTAAACATGCAATCCAAATTGAAAAAAAAAGACTAGCAACCTAAATTAATTGGTTTTTTTTTTTGGATTTTTTTTGGATTTTTATTTTTAAAATTCAGCATAAAACTTCTATTCTAAACATGCAAACCCTAAAACAAGAAATAAACCTAATTCTAACCTACATTTTCGATTTTTTTTTTTAGAAAATTAACTTAAGTGACATGACAACAAATCAAGCAATATTAAATTGACGAACCATATCTCGTGCATGAGATTGGGTTGGCCAATTTTACATAAATCGCGAATCGAATCTCGAGCGAGAGATCGGATTGGCGATTTTTTAAAAGTGATTGCGAGTCGGATTTTGGGCGCAAAAATCGGACTGACAATCACTAATTTCAGGACAATTCACGCAATTTCAATTTCGCATTAAATGGATAATTACACTAAAAAAGAGAAAATAATGAAATAACAACCATATTAATAAAACAACAAAAGATAAATAAAAACAAAATTGACCTAAATTAATTTTGGCTTTATCTTTTTTCTTGTTTTTTTTCTTTAAAAAGAAAGGAGGCTGGTGGCCGGTCCGGCGAGGGGGAAGATCGCCGGCTAGGGTTCCGGCGAGGGGGTTCTTGCGGGACGCTGGATCTGGTGGCGTCGGGACTCCAGGCGGCAGGGACCAACGGAGGCGAAGCAATGCGGGCGAAGCACGGGGTCGCGGGCAGGGAGACCTCGAGCGCGGGCAAAGGCGGAGGCGGCGTCAGGGCGGCGCAGCGGGATCGACAGGCGATGTCGCGTTCCAACGAGGCAGATCTGGGCAGAAGTGAGCGGATCTAGAGCGACGGTGTCGGGGAGCAACTCCGGTGCAGCGGATCGGGGTTGATGCGGCAAATCAACGACGACGGGGCAGCAAAAACGTAAGATCGTCGCTGGATCTGGGAGTTGCAGGCGACAGGACTCCGGTGGCTAGATCTTGGCTCGGCTACAGTGGCAATGCAACAGTGTCAGACGCAGCGCGGCTGCGGTGGAGCGGAGACGACTCGAGGGTCGCCGGCGGAGCAACGACAGGTGGCACTTCGTGAGATAGCAACGGTGGGCAAGTGGCGTCGGCGCCGATAGGGACCCCCCACGAGGAAGATGAACAGTCGCGTGGGGGAGCATTTTTTTTATTTTTCCGGTTTGGTCTCTCTCTCACGTCACCTTTTCAGCTTTTCACTTTTGTGTACCTTTTCACCCGAAAGAAAGAGCCCCTTTTTACTTTGCACGCGTGTATTTTATAAGTACAAAAAATGTATCCTTGCGACATATATTTTTCTTTTTTTTGCTTGCGCACGATATCCCTAAATATGTCGTTGAAATATACACACCCTACGCAATATTCCCTTTTTGTATTTCTCGCATATTATATCCAGAAAAATTCCCTCTTTGCACAAAATACACCCCTTAGTGTATATTACCTAAAAATATGAAAAATCTGAACGGAATATGTGAAAAATCTTCCCTTCACCGGCGGCCTAAAATAAAATAAAACAAAACAAAAACAAAAATAAAATGTTTCTAAACTATATGCCATGTGTATTTTTTTTTTATTTTTAAAAATCAACCCCAAAAATTTAGGTATCAACAAATCCCTAAAAGCTACCCGATAGGTTATGTTGTACTAAAATCACGTTCAGTCGATTTTAACCACAAAATTGAATTCGGTTTTGGAAATCGGATGTTTGAGCATGTCATAATTTATTTTTAAGACGTTGTCTCATCTTTCAGCGAATTTTCATCGAGTCCGAGATTTTTGCGGAAAATCAATTTTGACAAAAAGGAAAAACAAGGGAAATTCGGATGGGCTGCTTCAAGGGACCTTTTGGCTACCAAAATGAAGTTGTTTGTGAAGAAATGAAGGGAAATTAGCCATTGGTTGGCCTCTTGACTAAGTTGGTTGAAGACTTTGGGGGCTTCCACTTGAGTGGCTTGATATTTCTCAAGCTCTCCCATTGGCTTCGACCTCGACTTTCAATCCCTCTCTCTCTCCCTCCAATTTTCCTCATCTTTCATGCGTGCGGCCCCTCTTCTCAGCCGAACCCTTGTTGCTTCTTCTTCTTTTTCATTTCCATTTCCCTTGGTGCCGCAAGCTACCAGCTCAAGGCCAGCAGCCACTGCCTGCCCTTGCAAGTCCACCCTCAGCTCCATCCACCAGCACCTAGCAACCACCCTCACGCCCTCAGCCGCTTGTTCCAGCCGCCGCTTCATCCGCCTCCAGCTCACCCCGAGCCAGCCCGCACCACCTCACGTCCTCATCGCCAGCCCCCACCTCCTCATCCAATCTTCGCTAACCAGCCAACAACCGCCTAGCCACCAGTGGAACTGCCACCTTCGCGAGCTGCAGCCCCAACTAGCCTCCAAGCATAACTGAGCAGCTCCAGAACCGCCCCTTCAGCCGTGAGTTGTAGGGCTATTTTCAGCTCCGGTTGATCCTCTGTTGGAGATGCAGTAGCCTCGAGTCTTGGTCACCATCGCGCCATCATCGCCATGAGCCCGCCACCATTGAATTCCAGTGAGTTAGCTCCCTAATCCCGGAGTAGGTTGTTAATGTCACGCCTCGATCCTCAAGCACGTGCCCATCCCTCTCTGGTCGATAAAATTTTGCAACTTCCCAAAACTAGTCGCCAACCCTTTCACTTTATTGCACATGCGGAAGCAGATTAAAAATCCCATGATAGTAACCATCTCGGGATAGAAAAGCAGAACAATAATTTCACAAACAAACATGCCTTTATAAACATATGCTGAGTCAAGTACAAGAGTCTATGGCCAAAAGACTACAAAAGACGATTCTCCAAAAAGAAGCGGTCATATCCGACCTATGCTTCAGATCATCTCCTCTCTGCTCCAGGTCCTCTACTCGATGACCCTGAAAGTGATTATACAATAACCAGTGAGACAATGTCTCAGCAAGTTTATGCTCTAAACTTCGACTAGGAGGGAAAGATGCTAAGAAGCATCCTAAGCACACAATCACACAATCAAGGAGACTTACCTCATCTCAGTTCCACTCTGCAGGTCAGCACGGTTCATATCACAAATCAGAGCATCACTCAAGCTCAATTAATTGGAACGCAATACTCAATCTCAAATAAGTACAAGGGTCCTGATTATAGGGCCAAATCATTATGACACGTCACATACGGTGTCACACAATTTTGTCCCATAATTAGACACATTCAACTCAATTCATCATGCATTCTTAGTTTTGATCTCGGCATATAGCACGGCCTACTCTCAGTTCGACGGTCTTCTGGCATTGCCAAGCTTCATCTCACCCCATTGAGTACGGCACGTCACTTCATCGACGGCTTTCCTAAATACTGCGACCGGTTTCCCTTTGTCAAGTGGTATCCCAAATAGGGATAACATTCGGCTCAACAGCCCGGGACGATTTCTCTTAATCATCACACGATCACTCAAATATGGCCTAGGGCATTGTGTATTGCACTCAAATGCTTCAATTAAAATGGCGAACCTGATCTTTTTATTCGTATTAGAAATATGCATGAAAATAGTCGTGTGTGGGTACACGGTCAACTCGACCCAAAAAAATTGACATTCTTCCTTTTTAAAATCCCACTATTTTATATATTATATAAAACCATTTTTGGTGTTAAATTATGACACCTGAGATTTTCTGAATAAATATTGAAAATTCACAATTTTTGGAATTAAATATCAAAAATCCAATCATCACTCAATTTGCATAATTTAACACTCAATTGCAGAAATTAACCACACCATTGCAATCAGCACGAAATTCCGGTCACTGGCTATTCCGGCCTAATTTCCGAAAAAAATAATTAATAATACTTAATTTCTAAATTTAATTAATTAATTCAATTTAATTTCTAAAAATACTAACCTAGGCCAAAATTATTAAATTAAATACCAATACAGACTCGGAAAATTCCCGAACCCTCCTAGATAAATAATACAATTTAATTAGGCCTTAGCTAAACCATGCTAACCACCTAACATGCTCAATTAAATAATTAAATTACTAATTTAATCTAACTAACCACCTAATTCCTAATTAAATAAATCTAAACACCCCTTAGCATCATTAGCCTACTAAAAAGAATTTAGAGTCTAAACTCACCGGTGTATCGCGAAAATCGGTTCACTGCGACGATGACGCGACGGCCGCCGAAATTTTAATTTTCGGTAGTGTCGGCGAACTCTCAGACCGGGTCTAAAACGGGCCCAACAAATCTCAGCCCAAATCTGAGATTTGTTTCCAACTTGGGCTGGGCTTCACTTGATTCGCGGGCTGAATTCGCTGGGCTTTCGAGACTGGGCTTGACTGAAAATGGGCTTCAAATTACTGGGCTGATCTTGCTTTGAAGAAACTGTTGGGCCAAAGCTGCCGAATTGGGGCTGACTTCAATTTTGGTTTGTAGGGGAGTTGGGCTGCAGAGAGTTGGGCTGCAGAGAGTTGGGCCGAAAATAGGCTGATCTCGTTGGCGTGGGCTGCTCCTTGGCCTGTTGACGCGAGCTGAAGAATTGCGAAGGCTGCAGACGCACGAACGTGCTGGGCCGAAGACACGCACGATGGGAGCAGCTTCGGTGGAAGATCTCGCGCGGCTGAATGGACGAAGACACTAAAGCTGCAGACGCTGAATTGTGGACTTCACTGGCGGAGGCGTGGACGAAGGCAGCTGCTTCGGTGGCTTCAAGTTTCGTTGGCAGCTGCAGTGTGAGGCATGCGGTCAACCGAACGAAAATCAGGTCGGTTTGTTGACCGTGAAGACGCGCTGGCAGCCAAGGAACGAACGGAGAGGAGACACAGGCAGGTGGAGATGCAGCTGGCGTCGTTGCTTGTGGAGGAGGCTGCTCGGTTCGTTGACTTAAGTTGGCTGGACAGAAGACGCGTGGAGTCGAGGGCGGTCAGCAAAAGGGCTTCGGTTTGGTGGGTTGAAATCAGCGTGGGGAGTTCGCTGGCTGACCGAACGTGGCAGCTTCTGGGAACAAATGAAAGCAAACGAAGAAGGAAAATACAAAAGTAGTTGGTAGAACCGAAGGAAGAAGAAAAATGAAGAATGGGCAGAGAGGGACGGTCGATGGAGAGGCAGCTAGGCGAGCGTGTTCAACAAGCTTGAAGGGGCTTAAAGTCAAACAATCTTATCTCTTCAATTAAAGGCTTTGTCCCCCCCATTTCTTTCCAACACTATAAGTCCATAATAAATAAATTTTGATGCAAATAATGCACCCCACAACCAAAGCTCCGAATTTCATCAATTAGGTGCGAATTTCCTTTCTCGATTGTCCAAATCGAGGTTTGATTTTGATGAAGAACAATCCCGTGCAAATTTTTTGCAAGTCCCTGACACTTGAAGGCTCGATTTAGAAGTCTCAATTTCCATCGACTTAGCCCATCTGAATTTTCGTTAATTTCCGCGACGTCTGAAACGATTTTCCGTAAAAATCTCGGAATCTCTAAAAAATCTTCAAAGGATGAGTCAACATTCCTAAAATAGCTCGTGACACCACAAAACTTTCAATTTTTGAAATCGGGTTCAAATTCACGGTTAATTTCAATCCGGCGCGCTTTTAGCGTGACCTAGTCTACCGGGTCACTTTTAGAAATTTTTGGTGCAATTGACCCATGATTAATTTATCTCGAGTCATAATGTACATTTCCGACACATTGGCGACTCTCGGTTGTCGTGAAAATCTCGAGGTTTCAAATACGGACACCAGGTACCAAAACGATAGAAAAATCGGTCTAGTGCTGATCGACGAGTATTTTGCAATCAGGTGGAATCACCCACACTTTGATCACATATCTCAGTCGAATTGACCTATCTCAGGTCTCTGATCGATTTCAACAGTGCCGTAATGATCTTGGCAGATGGACACGATCGAGTAGTCGAATTCTCAAGTCTATTGCATTTAGATTCCTTAATGATTTCCCCAGATAGTTCAGTTATCTCGTGAGTGGCCAACTCAGAGAATAACACTATAGACATGTGGACGAAAAGCCCGATTTATTTAATCGAAAACAAATCAGAAAATTCAGGCTGTCACAGTTAATTACACTTAATGGTTAGTTTAGTGTTAATTATAGTAAGTGTAACTAGTTAGTTATGATGGCTAGTTAGTTAGGTTAGTTTACCCTAGGTTAGTTTAGTTAACCATAGTTAGTTTACCATGGTTAGAGTAATTAACCATAATTAATTTAATTAAGTTGGATTTATTTAATTAATTGTAATTTATTTAATTAATTATAATTAGCGTAAATTATGACAGATTAGCCATTTAGTGAAATTTTACGCTGATTCTCGTGGTTGAATTTATATGTGGAATTGATTGCTTATATGTGCAATTGAGTGGTTGGTGATCGTTATGGATTGTTATTGCAAAATTCGATTTTTTTATGGGTATTTAATTAGAAAAATACCGGGTGTCGGTTTTTGATGCCATAATTTTATATACTATTTAAAATCGTGGAATTTTAAATTGGGAGTGTACTATGTTTAATGATTCGATTTAAATGTGTGATCATGCATGATTTTTTTATTAAGATGATTTTTAATATGAAGGAAATTGGCTAGGTCCATTATTTGAAATTGAAGTATCTGAGTGCAAAGCACGGTATTCTTAGCCAAGTATATGCGCGTGTGATCACCTAAATACCCTGATGCGTTTACGTGAGATGGTGAACCCATCCTGATGCGTTTACACGGATCGTTCATGCTCGATAGGGCGAGACGACGCCCGATTATGCCGGATGATCGCCACTGTTGAGTTGGCCGTGGCCAATGGGTCGTAATAACTGAAACACGCCTGAGTGGTTGTGATAGCTGCGCCTGATTATATGGCGAAATTGTGTGGCACTGAATGAGACGTGTCATAACGGTTTTACCTTATAATCAGGACCCATGTGATTGTTTACAAGATTAAATGAAGTGTTCTGGTTATTCAATACGTTTGTTGTATGCATATGATATATGTGGCACACTAATATGTAGGGATGTGCTGATGCGAGGTAAGTTTGTGTGTAACGCCTATTTAGGTTGCCTCTTTGTGAATTTGCGTCCTAATCAGGGTTTAGGGTTTTGACTCACTGAGATTTATCTCACCCTGTCGTGGTTACCCATTTTTTAGGTCCCTAGTATGGAGAATCCGAAGCCCAAGGCAAAAGGGTCCGACGTGTAGGTTGTCTTGTAGTTTCTTTTTGAAACAGACTTATGTTTATAGACCTTTAAGACTAACTTGGCATGTATATAAAGTGTGGTTTGTGAAAAAGGCGTTCGCATGTTTTGACTATCCCTGTGTTGGTTGGTTGTTTGGGTGTTTATTTAATTCGTTTCCGCATGTGCTTAATTGATAGATAAAAAGAAATGGTTGGTGACGCGTCCTGGGAACGTCGCAATTCAGTCGACCATCAAGGGATGTGCGTGTGCCTGAGATTTAGGGCGTGACCAGACGGATGGTTTTGCAAGTGACTTTTGTTTAAGCTTTTTCAGTGTGCTTTCTTTCGTTTTAATTGAATCACTTATCCCATACTGCGATTCTACTCACTCACCATCATCAACATCAACTGATGAAAGTAATTTAAAGGTAAAATGCTCACAACTCACACAAGGTAGAGAAGATAAATAGGCCTATAGATTTATTTCTCCTTAGCAAAAAATAATTACAAGACTCCCCTATTTATAGACTTATTACATGACCTTTACTCTTCCTAGTAGAAAAAAGCGAGTGTTCCGAATAAGATCTAAAAACTAACAAAACAATTACTATATTTCACCTTATCTCTAGAAACAATCACTATCTCTAAAAACAATCATTACACTTAGAAATAGGAATAGACTCATTATAGATAATAACAAATAGACTCATTAAAGATAACATTGCAATTATGACTCTTTTTCAATGACGGTATTGAATAGTTATTTGTACCAATGAATTCGGTTTTATTTCTAACATTTCCCCTTAAACCAAATTCTCTTCCATCGATCATTCCAAGCAGGCTCTTGAACTTTCAGAAAGCATCAATCTTGAGAGGTTTGGTAAAAATGTTTGCTACTTGATCTCCCGTCTTCACATGCAACACTTCAACCTCATATTTAACCTGTTCTCGAATGAAGTGATATCGAACATCGATATGTTTGCTTCATTCATGAAAAACTGGATTTTTCGCCAATGCAATAGCAAAAACATTATCAACAAAAATCTCAGTTGTTCTCTTTTGCTCCATAAGAATATTCTTGAGTAGTTTTCTCAACCAAATTGCGTGACAAACACATGAGGATGCAGCTACATATTCAACTTCACATGTTGATAGAGTGACTGGATTGTTTCTTTGACGACCCGTGAAAGTAGTGTCACACAGGAAAAATACAAAGCCTATAGTGCTTTTTCAATTGTCAATATCTCCACCATAATCACTATCCGGATAAGCTCTAAGTTGGAAGGATTCAGAGTAATAGTAGTGTAGGTCATGAGAAGTAGTATCTTTGATGTACCGAAGTATTCTCTTTATAGCTTTAAGACGAGATAACTTTGGTTTCTCCATATATTGACTCATAATTCCAACACTATACATAATATCCGGTCTTGTGCATGTCAAATATCTCAAACTCCCAATCAAGCTTCTATAATATGTTGAGTCAACATCGACACCATCATCAAACTTTGAAAACTTGGTTCCGTACTCCATTGGTATATTGCTGGAGTACAATTCTTCATGTTGAATTTTTCAAGGATATTTTCTACATATCCTTTTTGGGGAATAAAAATCCCATCGGCGCTTTGCTTCACTTCAATCTCAAGGAAATAATTCATAAGACCATTATCGGTCATCTCGAATTCTTTCACCATCAATGCCTTAAAAGCATCAATCATCACCAAATTATTTCCAGTAAAAATAAGGTCATCGACATATAAACAGGCGAGTAGAACATCACATTTTTCTTGCTTCAAGTAGAGTGCATGCTCATATGGACATTGAGAAAATCCATTTGCCTTGAAATATGCATTGATTATGGAATTCCATGCTCTTGGCACTTGTTTAAATCCATATAGAGCTTTCTTCAACTTTAACACTTTGTCTTCATAACCTTTGACAACAAACCCCTCAGGTTGTTCAACATAAATCTCTTCTTCAAGAATACCATTCAAAAATGTTGATTTGACATCCATTTGATAAATTCGTCAATCACTTTGAACAATGATAGAAATAATCAATGTAATCGTTTCCATGCGATGACATGGGCAAAAACTTCATCATAATTGATTTCCGTTGTACCCCCTCACGACTAATCTAACCTTGTATCTTGTCACTTCTCCTTTCTCATTCTTCTTGGCCTTGTACACCCATTTAACTCCAATCGATTTCTTATTCTTTGGTAGATTAGCAAGCTCCCATGTTTGATTCCTCTCAATGGCATCAATTTCTTCATTCATGGCTTTTCTCCATTTTTCTTCTTTGGTCGTCTCATCATAGACAAGTGGTTCACAATCTGCAAGAAGACATACAAAGTGAAACTCATCAGTAGCATCATAAATGTTAGACAATCTCCTTGATCTTGGCACTAATGGTTCATTGACATCATTTGGAGAGGTAGGTGATGATAAACTTGAAGAAGATACTGGAGAAGAAGGTGTAGAATGATCTTTCAACTCCGTTTGATCGGTATCACCACGAGCTTTCACTTCTTTTTTTTTTTTTATTGTCTTCCCATGAGCCATCTTCATCAAACTTGACATCTCTGCTTATATACACTTTCAAAGTGTTAGGATCAAATAAATAGTAGGTTGTGGACGAGGAGTCATTTAATAAAGATGAGTTTTTTGCTCTTGTCTTCCAGCTTTGATCTTTTCTGGTTCAGGACATGAGCATAAGCAATGCTCTTGAAAATTCTAAAGTGTGAAACACTTGGTGTTCTCCCGGTCCACACTTCTTGTGGAGTTATGCCTTCAAGTCTGAATGTAAGACATCTATTTTGAAGATAGACCGCACACGAAACAGCTTCAGCCCAAAGCTTCTTGGGCAAATTTTTGCTCTTTAACATGCTTCGAACGATGTCAAGGATGGTTCTAACTTTTTCGTTCAACTACGCCATTTTGTTGAGGAGAATACAGAGCCATCAAGAAACGCTAAATACCATGATCATCACAGAATTTGTTGAATATGGCTAAGGTGAATTCTCCAACACGATCAGTTATCATAGCTTTGATAAAATAGCCACTCTCCTTTTCAACTAGGTTCTTGAATTGTTTCAACATATCAAACACTTCTATCTTTTCTTTTAAAAAATACGTCCAAATTTTTTGATTAAAATCATCAATAAAGGTAACAAAATATCGATGATTACCATATGAATGAGGAATGATTGGGCCACACAAATTAGAATGAATCAACTCGAGCGGCTCTTTGCTCAATAAGTCGCTTCCTTCGGAAAGCTACTTCTGGAATGCTTACCGATAACACACCATTCACATAATTGATCGAGATGATCAATATGTGGTAAGCCATAAATCATCTTCTTGTGAGAAAGCAAATTGAGTCTGCGAAAATTGAGATGGCCAAACCTCAAATGCCACAACCATGAAGGATCATCCACGCACGCTTGCCTTTAGACATTGAGACATATCATTATTTATATTGAGAGTAAACTTGTTATTCTTCAACATCTTCATATTCGCAATCAGTTTATTATTCCTATCTCTTAGCACAAGACTAAGATTTTTCATATGAACTGTATAACCTTTCTCCAAAAATTATCCCAAAGTCAAAATATTGCTTGACAATTTTGGGACATAATAAACATTATAAATAAACTGACGTGCACCATTCTTCAAGCGAATCAAAATTGTACCTTTGCCTTCGACAAGAATTTTGGAGTTATCACCAAAAGAGACTTTTCCTTTAATTGTCTCATCTAACTCAATAAACATCTCCTTTCTCCAGCACATGTGATTGCTTGCATTGGTATCCAGATACCACATATCAGTTTGACCACCTTCGTCTTTTTTGAACACCAATAATAAAACTTGATCGGCATCATTCACCAAATCGTCTTTTCATCTGCTTTGCTATTCTCCTTGTTCCAGCAGTCAAAAGCATAATGGCCAAGTTTATTATAATGATAACATCGAAATTTAGATGTATTATACCATTGGCCTATCAAGTTCTTTTCTCTTCCATGAACACCTCTTTGATATTGGTATCTATCGTCACTTCAAGTAGCATCACCTTTGCTTCGTCCACAACCTCTTCCTTGAAAGTGACCTCAGCCTCGACCACGATCAAGATCACGATCTTGGTTTGTCCCGCGAGTTTGCATGGGCTTGTAATGAACCCATAACCTCATCAATCGTCATGGCATCCAAGTCTTTGGATTCTTTAATTGCAACAGCAATATGGTCGTACTTCTTGTCTAAGGACCGAAATATTTTCTCAACAATATGGACATCTGAAACGTTTTCTTTATTTTTTTTTCCTCTGGTTGACGATCACCAAAACTCTTGTGAAATAATCAGCAATAGATTCAGATTCTTTCATATGAATTACCTCGAATTCACCTCTCAAGGTTTGAAGGCGAATCTTCTAAACTTTATGTACTTTTTGATGTGTGTTATGAAGAATCTCCCATGCCTCCTTTGCAATAGCAGCTTTCGAAACTTTTTCAAACATGAAATCATCTAAAGCTTGATATATGTTTGATAAGGCATATTGATCATTCGAACGAACCTGCTCCAAGGCATTCCTCTAGTTTTGGTTCAAGGTAGCTTCATCCTTTGGCTCATCATAGCCAGTGTTGATAAGTTCCCACACACCATAGGTTCCAAGTAGAGCTTTCATTCTAATGGCCCATTTACCATAGTTGTCTTTGCTAAGATGAGGGTATTAAAGAGGAAGCCGATTTTTGTTGACGCTATGATCACAAACCGTAAGCTCTGATACCACTTTGATGAAAGTAATTTAAAGGTGAAATGCTCACAACTCATACAAGGAAGATAAGATAAATAGCCTGTAGATTTATTTAACCTTAACAAAAAATAATTACAAGACTCCCTTATTTATAGACTTGTTACATGACCTTTACTCTTTCCAATAGAAAAAACCAGTGTTCCAGATAAGATCTAGAAATTAACATTCTGAATAAGATCTAGAAACTAACAAAACAATTATCGCATCTCACCTTATCTCTAGAAACAATCACTATCTCTAAAAATAATCACTACACCTAGAGATAGGAATAGACTCATTATAGATAATGACAAACAGACTCATTAAAGATAACGCTGCAATTATAACTCTTTTTCAATGACGGTACCGAACAATTATCTGTACCGATGAATTTGGTTTAATTTCTAACATCAGCACCATGTTTGCAAATGCCCATCATAATGCAATAAATGCTTTGATAGCGAACACCCGATCGCCTAAAACCCAGTTGCATTCGACAAATTGTGACCGACAACGAGCCTAGGGACATCACATCCAGGATTGACTCGCCAATGGCCTTGGAGTTTGCTTCAATCTCTGTCGCAACTCGTCCAATGCCATGTTCAGAGGCACCCCAATCTACAGGGCAGGGAACTAGTAATGAGTCTGGCTATATTCTTTTTTCCTTCCTAACACATTTTATTCTAAAGGAATCCAACAAAGTGGAAACTTCCCTAAATCAAAATTTGAGAAGACGGGAGTCAATTCCTAGATTGAAGATGCTCTACTATTCGAACAAAGTAATATCTATAGACCCAAGAGAACTCCCAATGTGTTTTATGTCGGAAATTAGGGAATGTCTAACTTAGCTTTAACACATTCGTGGACTTGGAACAGTGAATGCGCAAATGATAAGAAATATGAAATTACTTGGGTTTTAGACTTGCGAAACTGCTAAACGCAGAACAAACCAGAACTTTTATCGGCATTGTGGAATGAGAGTTAATGTGGTGCCCGAGTGGCATCGGAACCAGCCCATGACGGTGAAAGCAGATGTTTACAGCTTTGGGATCGTACTGTTGGAAGTCATCTGTCGCCAGAGAAGTGCGGATTTGAACTTTCTGGAGAGCGAAGCCACCTTGGAAGACTGGGTTTGTGAATGCTTTCTGTTGAATACTCAACAGACTGATGTACATAATGCTGGGGTCAAGAAGTCCTACCGGAATGTCCTCGATTTTGAGCAATATACGTACACATATTTTTCCATTAAAATAAATATACATGATCTTCATTTTTGTGTATAGCCTTAATTTAGCTACGAACAAAGGTCACTTTCCCATGCTATTCGAAGAATCTATGCAACATTCCTGCTATAATTAATAGACAGAGTTAAACCGACAACAGTGGTGATGAACTAGAACTATCATCTCAAAGTGCATGCTTCATTCAACTATCATTTCATTCTCTTTGGTCTTCACAATATATATATCTCGACTTCAGAACACATGTTTGCTTCTGCCATGATTTCTTCTTGGCCGAGGCTCGTGAGATCCAGATAGGCCGATTGTCTCTGTACCGATTGTACTAATTATGTCATCAAAGCTTGTTTAGAAACCAACATGACAAATTCCAAACGGGTGTTTAAATATGGTCCATTTGTTCAAACATCAAAACTTATTATTTACTCGATAGTAAAACATGTTAGCTAACTTCTTTCTTGAAATGACTAATAGAATCTTATGCTTTATAAAGTGTTAGAAGATGTTAACACAAGTAGAAGGTCACACACATGAGTGCATGCACAAAAAGGAAAAGAGCAAACTAGGTGTATGGTTGAAAAATATCCCAAGTTCCTTTGTGGACTATGTCAAAAAGTTAGAGACAACACCTCGGGATGCTCATATTGGGACGACACATATCTTTGTTGTGATCGAACAACAGTAAATACAATCGATTTTTATTATTTTGTCTCCTGCCAATGAAGAAAAATCTTTGTATCTACCAAGGGATGAGTGACATAGTATTTATAGTTAAATTTCTAATTGGATTCTTCCACATGTCAATCATTCAATAGTGTATGTCTAACTTAGCTTTCACACCCGATGACGGACTCAATAAAAATCCATACAACTACTAACAAGTGATGAGAAACATGAAAGTATTTTGAATAAGTCTTTGGAGAAAATTCTGTTACCTCGATTATTTATTGACATTAGAGTAATATAAACCCCGTAGAATAATATTTTGGAAATATGGACTTTTCTCATAACTGAGAAACATGACTTTATTGTCATATCTATTGACAATTATAATACACGGCTCACATTTCCTTTAAGCTTAACCTACTTGGTGATAGTAGTCAAGACATGGTGGTTAAAAGAAGCTTTCCAGTCTCAATTTTCTTTGGAAAATAAGAAGTCATGGAAACTTGTCATGCAGTTTGGAAATTTTATGAACTTACTGTTGAGAAAATTTTAATTGTTGATGAAAATACAGGCAGTAGTTTATTGACTTTTGATGTTCCGATGCATGATAACAATCATTGCTCTTACGGTATTTGTCTCTATTATTGTTATTGTCGGGTTCAAAGTAAATATACCTTCAAAATATACATAAAAATCATAGAAAAGAGAGTTTAAGCAAATACTCAATTTTCCATCTAAAATTTCACCTTAAATGTGTTGTCAAGCATGTATGAGAAAGGAGAAGAAGAGAGAATCACGGAAAAAAGAATGTTATGAAGAGGAGAAAGTTGTTGAACAATATGTGATTTGGTCCTATTTATAGATAACCAAACAATACATCCATTAGGAATAGGCACCTTATGGAAAGCATCACTTCTCTTCATATCAATAATAACTTATTCTCCTGTCCAATTCAATCTTTTCTCTTAATTATATATAACAAACTATTTCAGTATTTACATGATTATGTTTTTCTCCATCCCTGAAAATTCCCCTAAACTATTTTGTTAATTGGTGGATTACAACTTGTGGTTACCAACCACAAACAAACTTAATTAGGTATAAACGTGAGCGTTATTCACCAATTAAAAGATGGATTAGAATTTTATAACTCCTCAAGGTTGGGCAAGAATGGAAATACCAGGGATTTGAGTTTGCCATTGAGCTCAATGCATCAATCTAATCGGACAAGCTACATTAAACCTTGTGTGCACTTTTGTCTTTATATTGTCCCTTTCTTTTAGTGTTTATTGTTTATTGCTTTTTTTTTTTGGTCCTACTCCATTTCTACTCTAATACTCAATCTCAAATTTTTGTCCTGCCTTCTTATAGAGCATGAGAGTCAAAACCCACACTTGAAGCTAAATCGTCCCCACCCCTGAAAATGTGAGTATTCAAACCTCCCACCCCCCCCTTCCCATGTGGAAAGGGTGACCACTGGAGTAAATTCCGGTAATTTTTTTTATTGCTTGTTGAATTGGACCCCTTTGGTCGGTTTGTATAAACACGTCCCATTCTAATGATAAATATAAGTTCATTTGAAGCGATCAAATGTCAAGACCTTGAAGTGCCCTATTGATGTCATCAAAATTTTATTTGAACATCCTCCATTTGTTTGAACATGAAATCTTACTATTATCGCATTTTACCTATGACATCCTGAATTTCAATCATGTCTCGATTAAATGAAATGGGCTTTTCGTCGACGTGCCTATGGTCCTTTTTTTCTCAGAGTTGATCACTCTCAAGCTAACTGATCTATCAGGTGAAGCCATTAAGGGATATAAACGTGACAGACTTGAGAATTCGATTAGAAATCGACTGCTCGACTGTGATAATCGGCAAGAGTCAATACGGCACCATTATAATCGATCAGTGATCGGAGATAGGTCTTTTCAACAAAAGCATGTAATTAAATTGTGGGTGATTCCACTTGATTGCGAAATTCGCATCGAATGGCACTAATCCAATTTTCTGTCAATTTTGTACCTGGCACCTGTAATTGAAACCTTAAGATTTTTACGACAACCGAGAGTTGCCGACTAGTCGAAGATGCACAAACGTGGATTGAAAATTATCAACCACGGGTCAAATGCGATAAAATCCCTAAAAGCTACCCGGTAGGTTAGGTCGCACTAAAATCGCATCCGGTCGATTTTAACCGCGAAATTGAACTCGGTTTCGGGAATCGAACGTTCGAGCGTGTCACGATTTATTTTTAGGACATCGTCTCATATTTTGGAGAAATTCCATCGAGCCCGGAATTTTGGCGGAAAAATCAAAATTGGCAAATTAAAAATCAAGAATTCGTATGGGTTGCTTTGGTGTGAATTTTAGCCACCAAATTGGTTTGTTTGTGAGGAGATGGGAGCTAAATTGCCATTGGAGTGTCCCTAGACTTTGTGGGCAGAATTAAGGGACCTCTTAGCCTTCAAATTGGATTAATTGGTGGGGAATGGGATGGATATTGAAGAGGAAATTCGTATGGCTGCTGCATGGGCATTTTTTGGCTGCCCATTTGGCTTGTTGGTGAAGTTTTGGGAGGGAAATTTGCTAGTGGATGATGCTTGGACTTTGGGGGCTTGTTCATCATCACCTTGATATTTTGCAAGCCACGGGATTGGCTCAAACCTTGACTTTCTTTTCCCTTGTCCCCCCTCCCATGCGTGAAACCCCTTGGCCGAACACCCCCTCAGTAGCAACTTCTTCTTCCTTAAATCTTCCTTTTCTTCCATTGTTGTTGTTGCCACCCCCAACACCGAACACTTCGCCAACCATTACCCTCACGCCTCCTCCTCCATGACGGCACCACCCTGTTCGTCCTACTCCAGCCCATGTCTGCCAACACCGAGCCGACCGTCCACCGATCTCCAGCCGTCCCCGCACTCGACTAGCTTCACCGTTGCTGCCTCCAGCCGGCCCTGCTTGTCCAGCCGGCCGCCTCGCGGCCTCAGCCGGCATCAGCTTGGTCCAGCCCACCAAGCCAAGCCCGACCAACCCCTCGGTCCAGCTCGTCCAGCCCAGCTTAGCCCCTCTAAAGCAGAACTGAGCAGCCCAACCGTGAGCCTTGTGGGCTTTTTCAGCCTCGGTCGGCCCTCCGTTGGAGACGCCGTAAGCTCGGGTCTTGGCCGTCGTCACGCCACCGTCGTTGTGGACCCGTTATCTCGATAATTCGGTGAGTTAACATCCTAATATCTGATTGGGGGGTTAATTACACTTAGTTGGATTAGTTTAAGGTTAATTAGGATAAGGGGATTTAGTTAGTGTAACTAGATTAGTTAGGATTAGTTAGTTAGGCCAACTAGTAGTTAGGTGGTTAGTTAGGTTATTTAGTTAGCCTAATTAGATTAATTAGTTAGTCTAGTTAGGTTAGTTTAATTAGTTTAATTAGATTAGTCCGGTTAGGTTATTTAATTTAATTAAGTGTTTTGGTTTAAATAATTTGCAATTTATTTAATTAATTGTAATTTAATTAATTAATTATAATTAGCGTAAATTGTATCGGAATAGCTGGTTAGTAGAATTTTATGCCGATCATCGTGGTTGAATTTATTTGTGAAATTGATTGCTAAATTATGCAATTGGATGCTTGGTGATAATTTTTTATTATTATTACAAAAATTGATTTTATGGTATTTAATTAGAAAAATACTGAGTGTCGGGTTTTGACACGAAAATAGTTTATGTACTATATAAAATCTTGGAATTTTAAATGGGAGAGTACTGTCTTTATGGACCGATTTAAATGTGTGACCACACACAATTATTTACCGGGTATTTTTAATATGAAGAAAATTGGCCAAGTCCATTATTTGAAATGGAAGTATTTGAGTGCAAAGCACGATGTTCTTGACCGAGTATGGATGTGCGTATGGTCATTATCGGAACCTATCCTGATGCATTCACGCGGGACGATGCTTGATTAAGTTTAGATGCCCTTGACAACGGATGCCGGTCATAGTGGAGGCTAGGCTGATACTCCTTTAGGAATGCCATCTAGATGTAGACATTGCCATGCCCGACGAAGCAAGACGACGCCCGGTTATGCTGGATGACCGCCGACTATTGAGTTGGCCATAACCATTGGGTCGTAAATAATTGAGACATGATTGAGTGATTGAGATAGTCACGCCTGATTATGGGACGGAATTGTGTGGCACGGAATGGGACTTGTCATAACGATTTAGCCTTATAATCGGAACCCCTGTAAGTGATTGATATATAAAAGTGAGGTGTTCCAGTTATTGAATACATGTACTGTATGCATATGAGATATGAGATGTACTAATGTGCAGGGAGGTGCTGAGGCGAGGTAAGTCCTATATGATGCATGTTTAGGCTGCCTTTAGGTGAATCCTCATCCTAATAGGGGTTTAGGGTATAGACTCGTTGAGACTTTGTCTCACCACATCGTGGTTTAAAATTTTATAGGTCCTTAGATGGAGGTTTGACACGTCCGTTTTGGGTGGCCACGAGAGGCGGAGACCAAGCGTACCCTTCTCCTCATCCACAGGACCCCTTGGACTTGTGAGCTCATAGTGACCACCATTTGGGTCGATGAGGGCCTACCTCAATTGGTACCTCATCGCTTCAAAGCGTGGTTCCGTAACGGGCCTAACAGGGTTCGGGAGGGCCCCTTGGAGGGTTTTGACGAAGCTGCCGTCGATACCGAGTATGAGGAGGTACTCGACCCCGTCGTGGATGTCGATATTTTGGAAGATATCGCGGCGAACTCGGGGCCCGAGGCTAAAGGGCCCGGTGTAGAGGTAGCTGATCCCTTGAACATCAACATCCTAGATGGTGTCATAGTAGACCCGGATCTCGAGTAGGTAGGGTCCGGGGTAGGGTTAGCTTGGTAGTTTCTTTTGGATCTAGACTCTTGTATATAAATTTGATATGTGTATACGGTATGTTTTATGAAAAAGGTGTTAGCATGTTTTACTATCCCATGTGATCGATTGTTGTCTGGGGTTTATTAGTTCACTTCCACATGTGCATAAAATGAATGGGTCGACGACGCATTCTGGGAACGTCGCAATTCTATCAACCATCGAGGGATGCGCGCGCGCTCGAGGTTCGGGGTGTGACATTACCCATCTCTTTTATATCATCCCCGATTGAATGAATTTCTTCTTTTTGAAGAAAAAAGTTTTAAGTACAAAATTGTTAAAGGAACAAATGTTCAAACACTTGCCGTGTCATTATCTCCTTCATATAATGTGCAGGCCAGCTGGTCGAAGTAGAAATTGAATTATTTACACCAATCTTCAAAGATTGTTCTTCTTTGTTAGTTAGAAGAACGGGTTTATCGAGAACTTTAGAAAGTAGTCCGAGTCAGTTAAGACTAATAGAAGAATGGCACCGGAAGAGTGATTTTGACAATGTAAATAGACTGAAATTGACTTGTGTGGGTGCTATTACTTGGCATATCTCGCTTTTACTAAGTTCCATTCACGTTTTGCATCTCTGTTCACTGCCTTGATAGGCAGGTTGCTGAACGAGTCCTCTTGACCAACAGAAACAAATTTGAATTTTCTGCAGCGAATACTCATATATACAGGTTTTAAGATTTCCGTCGTTTACAAACCAATACTTAAGAAAGAGGGGTGATATTCGTTGAATCACCGTGAATTCTTCAGGGGGTTATTTCATGGAACGGATAAGCGACACTATCCGATGGTTGCGTGGACTTTCGGGAGATAAGAGTTTGCATAAGAGATGGATGGTTTTGCAAGTGACTTTGTTTCAGTTTTTTCAGTGCGCTTTCTTCCGTACCAATTGAATCGCTTATCCCATACTGTGATTCTACTCACTCGCCATCGTCAACATCAGCACCATCTGAGTGTTTGCAAATGCCCGTCATAATGCAATGAATGCTTTGATAGCGAACACCCGATCACATAAAGCCCAGTTGCATGCGACATACTGGGATCGACAACGAGCCTAGGGACATCACATCCAGGATTGACGCGCCACTTGCGTTGGAGTTTGCTTCAATCTCTGTCACAACTCGTCCGATGCCATGTTCAGAGGCACCCCAATCTGCAGGGCAGGGAACTAGCAATGAGTCTGGCTGTTTTCTTTTTTCCTTCCTAACACATTTTATTCTAAAGGAATCCAACGAAGCGGAAACTTCCCCAAATCAGAATTTGACAAAATGAGTCAATTCCTAGATTGAAGATGCTCTACTATTCGAACAACGTAATATCTATAGACCCAAGAGAACTCCCAATGTGTTTTATGTCGGAAAATTAGGGAATGTGTAACTTAGCTTTAACACATTCGTGGACTTGCAACAGTGAATGCGCAAATGATAAGAAATATGAAATTATTTCGGATTTTGGACTTGCGAAGCTGCTAAACGCAGGACAAACCAGAACTTTTACCGGCATTTGTGGGATGAGAGGTTATGTGGTGCCCGAGTGGCACCGGAACCACCCTGTGACGGTGAAAGCAGACGTTTACAGCTTTGGGATCATGCTGTTGGAAATTATCTGTCGCCAGAGAAGCGTGGATTTGAACTTTCCGGAGAGCGAAGCCATCTTGGAAGACTGGGATTGCGAATGCTTTCTGCTGAATACTCAACAACTGACGTACATAATGCAGGGGAATCAAGAACACCTACTGGAAAGTCCTCGATTTCGAGCAATATATGTACACATATTTTTCCATTAAAATAAATACACATGATCTTTATTTTTGTGTATAGTCTTGATTTAGCTACGAACGAAGGTCACTTTCCCATGCTATACGAAGAATCTATGCAACATTCCTGCTATAATTAATAGACAAAATTAAACTAACAACAGTGGTGATGAACTAGAATTATCGTCTCAAAGTGCATGCTTCATTCAACTATCGTTTCATTCTCTTCGGTCTTCACAATATGGGTGCATTTGGTTCGGCATTTTAAGAGTCCATTGGGAAAATGCAAAGTAAATTTAGTCTAAAAAAATTTGGGTAAATGCAAAGGCCATTTGGTAAATTATGTTTTAATAAATAACTTTGAGAGAAATGCTGGTTGATAAAAAATACATTTGAAAAGCCCTTTAGGTGAGTGATATTAGTTTCTTTATTTTTATTTGTTTAAAATTGAAAAAAAAATTATGCAACTTTTTAAATATAAATTTTGACAAAAATGCTAAAAAAATCAAATATATATATAAATGCTAAAAAATCAAATACACACATATATATATATATATATATATATATATATATATATTTTTTTTTTTAAAAAGACCAAGGCGGCATTGGGTGTTCAATATAAAAAAATATATATAATTAAGCTCCATGATTTTTGCTTACACAAGTGTTGGGTGTTCTTGGCTTATGAGTACATGATGGAAAGGGGAGTGCAATTTGTGTTTTGAGAATTGATGCCACTAGGGTCACTATCGTTTGGGATGCGTGGCCCGCTTTACGCATCGTTTGATTGGAATTATAAGAATCTTTCTCTTTATAAGTTGAAGGTTTGTTAGTCAAAAGAAGAAAATGCTGAAAAATTGGTCCATGACCTTTCCCTTATGATGGGTTAGAAATTTTTAGAGCCAAACATCACCAAGTAAAGTGTCATAAAGACCATGACTTCAACCGAACCATTGATCATGTACTGATCCAAAAGTCAACACACATGAAACCCCAAACGATCTTGACCTCTTGATGGATCTGCGCAAGATCCATCCTTACACAGTTTAAATCCTTTTCTTTTGGCCGGCGTGCTTGTTTAAATTCTAATAAAACTACGAAATTTAGAGATTACCATGTTTGCTCCAAAATTGGTGGCATAACTTCTAAAAAACAAATTCCTAAAATTACATTGATGATATTCCTTACTCAAAAATATGCATATAATGCTGGCGAATAAAAACTCCTATCTAGCAGTGCTTTTGGGATTGGGCCAAGACATGTATACATTATTTTTGCTCTTTAAATGAAGTACATATGATATTTCATTTGTGTGTACAGCATTACTCTATATACCAACGTCGGTCGCTTGGCCATGCTATAGACACCACATTCCTGATTTATAGACAGAGTGAAACCAACTACAGTGATGACGAATAAGGGTTGTCATCTCAGAGTGCATGCTTCATCCAACTAATGTTTGATTCTCTCCGTCTTCACAATATATATCTCTAGACTTCATAATACATGTTGCTTCAGCCATGAATGCTTTGTTCAAACTTCGAAATGAGGACAGGATGGCAATGGTTTTCCACGTTCTTTCTGGCCAAGGCTCGTGAGATCAGGATAGGCCCAATGTCTTCGTACTAATTTAGCTATTGATGTCATCAAAATTTTATTTGAACATCCTCCATTTGTTCGAACATGAAATCTTACTATTATCGCATTTTACCCATCTCTTTTATATCATCCCCGATTGAATGAATTTCTTCTTTTTGAAGAAAAAAGTTTTAAGTACAAAATTGTTAAAGGAACAAAAGTTCAAACACTTGCCGTGTCATTATCTCCTTCATATAATGTGCAGGCCAGCTGGTCGAAGTAGAAATTGAATTATTTACACCAATCTTCAAAGATTGTTCTTCTTTGTTAGTTAGAAGAACGGGTTTATCGAGAACGTTAGAAAGTAGTCCGAGTCAGTTAAGACTGATAGAAGAACGGCACCGGAAGAGTGATTTTGACAAGGTAAATAGACTGAAATTGACTTGTGTGGGTGCTATTACTTGGCATATCTCGCTGCTACTAAGTTCCATTCACGTTTTGCATCTCTGTTCACTTGACTTGATAGGCTGGTTGCTGAACGAGTCCTCTTGACCAACAGAAACAAATTTGAATTTTCTGCAGCGAATACTCATATACACAGGTTTTAAGATTTCCGTCGTTTACAAACCAATACTTCAGAAAGGGTGATATTCGTTGAATCACCGTGAATTCTTCAGGGTGTTATTTCATGGAACGGATAAGCGACACTATCCAATGGTTGCGTGGACTTTCGGGAGATAAGAGTTTGCATAAGAGATGGATGGTTTTGCAAGTGACTTTGTTTCAGTTTTTTCAGTGCACTTTCTTCCGTTCCAATTGAATCGCTTATCCCATACTGCGATTCTACTCACTCGCCATCGTCAACATCAGCACCATCTGAGTGTTTGCAAATGCCCGTCATAATGCAATGAATGCTTTGATAGCAAACACCCGATCACATAAAGCCCAGTTGCATGCGACAAACTGTGATCGACAACGAGCCTAGGGACATCACATCCAGGATTGACTCGCCAATTGCGTTGGAGTTTGCTTCAATCTCTGTCACAACTCGTCCGATGCCATGTTCAGAGGCACCCCAATCTGCAGGGCAGGGAACTAGCAATGAGTCCGGCTATTTTCTTTTTTTCTTCCTAACACATTTTATTCTAAAGGAATCCAACGAAGCGGAAACTTCCCCAAATCAGAATTTGAGAAAATGAGAGTCAATTCCTAGATTGAAAATGCTCTACTATTCGAACAACGTAATATCTATAGACCCAAGAGAACTCCCAATGTGTTTTATGTCGGAAATTTAGGGAATGTGTAACTTAGCTTTAACACATTCGTGGACTTGCAACAGTGAATGCGCAAATGATGAGAAATATGAAATTATTTTCGATTTTGGACTTGCGAAGCTACTAAACGCAGAACAAACCAGAACCTTTACCGGCATTTGTGGGATGAGAGGTTATGTGGTGCCCGAGTGGCACCGGAACCAGCCCGTGACGGTGAAAGCAGACGTGTACAGCTTTGGGATCGTGCTGTTGGAAATCATCTGTCGCCAGAGAAGCGTGGATTTGAACTTTCCGGAGAGCGAAGCCATCTTGGAAGAATGGGTTTGTGAATGCTTTCTGCTGAATACTCAACAACTGATGTACGTAATGCTGGGGAATCAAGAACACCTACTGGAAAGTCCTCGATTTCGAGCAATATATGTACACATATTTTTCCATTAAAATAAATACACGTGATCTTTATTTTTGTGTATAGCCTTGATTTAGCTACGAACGAAGGTCACTTTTCCATGCTATACAAAGAATCTATGCAACATTCCTGCTATAATTAATAGACAAAATTAAACTGACAACAGTGGTGATGAACTAGAATTATTGTCTCAAAGTGCATGTTTCATTCAACTATCGTTTCATTCTCTTCAGTCTTCACAATATGGGTGCATTTGGTTCGGCATTTTAAGAGCCCATTAGGAAAATGCAAAATAGTTTAATCTAAAAAACTTTGGGTAAATGCAAAGGCTATTTGGTAAATTATGTTTTAATAAATAATTTTGAGAGAAATGCTGGTTGATAGAAAATACATTTCAAAAGCCCTTTAGGTGAGTAATATTAGTTTTTTTTTTTAATTTTTATACGTTTAAAATTGAAAAAAAAAATTATGCAACTTTTTAAATATAAATTTTGACAAAAATGCTAAAAAAATCAAATATATATAAATGCTAAAAAATCAAATATATATTTTAAAAAAAAGACTAAGGCAGCAGCAGGTGTTTAATATAAAAATAATAATTAAGCTCCATGATTTTTGCTTACACAAGTGTTGGGTATTCTTGGTTTATGAGTACATGATGGAAGGGGGAGTGCAATTTGTGTTTTGAGAATTGATGCCACTAGGGTCACTATCATTTGGGATGCGCAGCCCGCTTTACACGTCGTTTAATTGGAATTATAAGAATCTTTCTCTTTATAAGTTGAAGGCTTGTCATTTCCAAAAAAAAAAAAAAAATGGTTGAAGGCTTGTTAGTCAAAAGAAGAAAAGGCTGAAAAATTGGTCCATGACCTTTTCCTTACAATGGATTAGAAATTTTTAGAGCCAAACATCACCAAGTAAAGTGTCATAAAGACCATGACTTCCAACGAACCATTGATCACATACTAATCCAAAAGTCAACACACATGAAACCCCAAATGATCTTGACCTCTTGATGGATGTGCGCAAGATCCATCCTTACATGGTTTAAATCTTTTTCTTTTGGCTGGCGTGCTTGTTTAAATTCTAATAAAATTGCGAAATTGAGAGATTACCATGTTTGCTCCAAAATTAGTGGCATAACTTCTAAAAAACAAATTCCTAAAATTATATCGATGATATTCCTTACTCAAAAATATATTGTGGCATTAATTTAATATTAAATCACCAATGTGATTTCCTAGGAATTAATGTCACATAGGAATTCTCAATAATAATAATAAAAAACTATGTAACTTAAGTGATTTAATTTTAAAAAATATGATATTTAAATGTTTGCCTTAAAATTTTTTAACATTATTTGTGTCCTTATAATATCCAATTTTATCAAGAAAGTGATGGTGACCTATGTAGCACGGACACTCTCCGGAAGCCTTTGTGTCGTGTCCGACACTCCGACACGTGTTCGACACGCTCCGACACGTCCCGACACACTCTGACACGCGGTCAACAAGTGTCGAAAAATCCGACACGTGGTCAACTCTCTCCGACACGCTCCGACACGCGAGTCCAGAATTCCGACACGCGATTCTGACACGCACGAGGTCAATTTTAAAAATTTCTAATACTTGAGGGGTCAAAATATAAATATACACAAAAGAAGTAATAACATAAGTAATAAAATTGCTATAAATATACACGCAAGGGGTCAATTTTTTTTTTTCAGTTTTGTTTTTTTAGATTTTTTTTTTTAAAGTCTTTTACTATGAAAGAAGTAATAAAAAATGCTATATATGATAAATAAATAAATTTAAAAATATCATTTCAGCATTTTTCTTTAAACAATGTAGTTTTCCTCTAAGTTTTGTGTATTATTGTAACAAATTAAATAATGAATGATATTATTTAATATTTTTCGTGTAAATTAATTCTAGGCTATTTTTATTATTATTTATTTATGTATTTATATATAAAAATACATTTAATATATAATGTGTCGGAACGTGTCGAAATTATCTATTTTTAAGAAATGACGTGTCGGCGTGTCGTGTCGTGTCGTGTCGTGTCATGTCACGTGTCGCGTGTTTGTGTCGGTGCTACATAGATGGTGACTAACGGTTGCCGTCGCGCAACCGTCGTGGGAACCAAGCGAGGGCCGCTTGAGGCCGCAAGACCCAAGCGACAGTTGCCTAGGTCGCGTGCTGCCTGTGTCCGATGCGTGAGGGCCGCCGAAGGCAACATGACCTCGGGCGGCCTGACCAACGGTTGCTAGTGCCAAATCTGGCTCAGCGTTGGCCGTAGCCTTTCGCTAAACAAGCGAAGGGTTGGTCTTTTTCTTTTTTCTTTTTAAATAAATATATATTTGATTTTTTTAGCATTTATATGTATTTGCTTTTTTAGCATTTTGAAAAATAATAACGAGGGAAAAATAAAAAATTTGAAAAATGGGGTAGGGTAGTTTTGGAAAAAAAATATGAGTTTCAGTATTTGGCCAAATGCAGAAAACTCAACTAACATTGGACTTTTAGTCTTTTCAATACTAGCCTTTTCAATACTAACTTTCACTTAAAACCTATTTCAAAATGGTTGCCAAATGGTCAAACATTTTTCCAAAAAGCTATAGAGGCCAAAAGCCTATTGGGAATGCTAAACCAAATGCACTCTATATATATTTGGACTTTAGAACACATCTTTGCTTCTGCCATGATTTCTTCTTGGCCGAGGCTCGTAAGATCTAGATAGGCCGATTGTCTTTGTACTGACTGTAGTAATTATGTCATCAAAGCTTCTTTAGAAACCAATATGACAAACTCTGTACCGGTCTTTAAACATGGTCCATTTATTCAAACATCAAAACTTATTATTTACTCGATAGTAGAACATGTTAGCTAACTTCTTTCCTGAAATGAATAATAGAATCTTATTCTTTATGAAGTGTTAGAAGATGTTAACGCGAGTAGAAGGGTACACACATGAGTGCATGCACAAAAAGAAAAAGAGGAAACTAGGTGTACGGTTGAAAAATATCTTAAGTTCCTTTGTGGCTACGTTGAAACAACCTGTGAGAACCGTGATGACGTATTTCAACCAATCAAAATCATGTCGACTTTGACTTACTTGTCCCAACCTTAATAGCTGAGAAAGGGACTGGTGCTATTTAACCTTAGAGAACCGTAATGACTTATTTCAACCAATCAAAATCATGTCGGCTTTGACTTACTTGTCCCAACCTTAATGGCTGAGAAAGGGACTGGTGCTATTTAACCTTAGAGAACCGTAACGACTTATTTCAACCAATCAAAATCATGTCGACTTTGACTTACTTGTCCCAACCTTAATAGCTGAGAAAGGGACTGGTGCTATTTAACCTTGAATGATTCAACGAGATCAAACGCTACATGTTCTATGATCAGATTGAGCAATTCAGAGTCTCCATCTTCTCAGCATGGCATTTATCATATGTTTTCTGTTACTTTTAGCTTCTGCTTCTCTCGCAACAGCTCAAGAAAAAGGATCAAACATAACACTAGGTTCTTCCCTAAGTCCAACCTCTAACTCCTCTTCTTGGCTCTCACCCTCAGGACTCTATGCCTTTGGGTTCTACCCTCAAGGCCAGGGCTACGCAGTCGGAGTTTTCCTCGCCGGTATCCCTCCAAGAACCGTCATCTGGACTGCGAACCGAGATGATCCATCCGTTTCTGCTGGTGCCACCTTGCTCTTCACCAACGATGGTCGCCTCATACTGCTATCCTCACAAGGTCAAGAAACTTCTATTACTGCGGTCGCACTGTCGGCCTATTCCGCTTCTATGCTTGATTCGGGTAATTTTGTGCTGTACGGTCCTAAAGGAAGTGTGTTATGGGAGAGCTTTGACTACCCGACAGATACCCTTTTGCCGACCCAGCGCCTCTTGGCAGGCCAACAGATAATCTCTAGCATCTCGGCAACAAACCACTCAACCGGGCTTTTCCGTCTCAAGATGCAACACGATGGGAATCTGGTTCAGTATCCGGTGAACACTCCGGATACTGCTCCGTATTCTTATTTCACATCTTGGACGGACAAAACGGGAGACAATGTCTCGCTCAACTTTGATGTCGATGGTCATTTATTCTTGCTCAACATCCCGGGCTATGTCATAAAGAATATCACGACTGGAGGTTTACCGACAAAACGCATGATTTGTATCTTTAGGATTGACTCTGATGGCTTGATGAGATTATATTCGTATGATTTGAATCAAAAGGGAAATTTCTCGGTTGCATGGTTGTCTACAAAGGATGAATGTGATCCCAAGGGTTTATGCGGCCTAAATGGTTTCTGTGTAAAAAACGACCAACAAGCTACTTGCCAATGTCTTCCTGGATTCGATTTTGTTGAGCCGGGAAATTGGGCAGCTGGCTGCGAGAGGAATTTCACAGCGGAGACTTGCAAGACAGGAGACGCAGGTGCGAGTTACGTCATCCAAGCTGTTGATAATACCCTTTGGGAAGATGATTCATACTCAGTCCTTTCGTCGACAGATAAAGATGCGTGCAAACAGGCCTGTTTGGAGGACTGTAACTGTGAGGCTGCACTCTACAAGGGTGGGAATTGCAGCAAACAAAGGCTTCCATTGAGATATGGAAGAATATTGATAACTGATGCGACCAGTGCGCTGATCAAGGTAGGCATCGTGAAACCCGTTAACGCTAGTCAAAACAAGAAGGAGAAAACCCAAATGGATATACTATTTCTTAGCCTTTCGCTCCTCGCTTTCGGATTTGTTATGGTGGCTATTTCTCTAGTTATAATATGCAAAAACAATGTGTGGACGTATCAAAGGATCCGTAATAAAATAGAGGTTAGTTTGGCGAAAGATCAAGCACCTCGACTGTTCACTTATGCAGAGCTCGAGTTAGTCACTGACAGTTTCAAGGAACGGATAGGTAGAGGAGCATTTGGAACGGTTTACAAAGGGGTGATTGGCGAGAAGATGGTTGCCGTCAAAAGACTTTATAAGTTGTTGGCTGAAGGGGAAAGAGAGTTTCAGAATGAAGTTGAAGTCATCGGTCAAACCCACCATCGAAACCTAGTCCGCCTCCTTGGGTATTGTATGGAAGGAACGAATAGGCTTTTGGTGTACGAATACATGAGCAATGGATCGCTTGCGAACGTACTCTTCAATAATCCCGAAAGCCGGCCGTTTTGGGAGGAAAGAATGGAGATGGCACGGGATATAGCCCGAGGAGTGCTGTATCTGCACGAAGAGTGCGAGACACAAATTATCCACTGCGACATAAAGCCACAGAACATACTCATGTTGGAACCAAAATGATTTGGAACCAAATTGTAGGGTATGCGACCCTTTGCTCTAATATTAATTGTAGAGTGCGCAGCTTATAAAATATGCGGAAGCTTTAAAATACTCAAATCAAACTAGCTGATACAAGTACACACTCAAACTAATTAATACAAACATACACTCAGCTACTCTATTTTCTTCCCTTCTCGATCACGGAGGGATAGCTCGCTCTGAGGCTGCAGTGCCTCTCTCTCTTGAAGTTCACCGTTGCACCTGGTGACTTCCTCGCTGTTCCAAAGCTCTCACTGCTGGAGGCTTCCCCTGAAGTTCACATACGTGTGACTTCCCTAAAGCTCACCTTTGCTGTGGTGACTTCCTCTCCGGCCTGAGGTTCTCCGCCTGCATGTGGCGTGAGCCCTCTCCCTGGCCTTCTTGACATGAGGCTCCAAGCCTCCCTACTCTGCCTGCGGTGGCTTGAGGCTGTTAAGCCTCTCTGAGACCTTTCGGCCTTGAGGCCCTTCTGCCTTTGAGGCACTTTGGCCTAAACTCAAATGCTTCACGAACTGCCATATTTATAGACATCTTCCACCGCCTCACGTTGCCGACTTTAGTGTGAATTAAGAACAGCCGCAACTTTTTCTTCACGTCCAAGTACTGGCCACTTGAACTTTGCTTCTTCATCAAGAGTACTTGCTGTCCACGTACTCTTGATCCTTCTTTCTTCATCCTTCAGCCGCTATTCTTGACTTTCTTCAAGTTTCTCTTCTTCACCGCCTCACGTCCAGACTTCATGCAAGTTGAACTTTGCTTCCTGCTCCTTGAAGACTCCAGCAACAACTATAATATTATTTTAATGTGTGCCCATTCTTTTTTTAATCAGCTTGTGGCTTCTTCAAGAACTCTCTTCTTCTTTGGCGATTTAAGTGTTGCGCTGCAGCACACTTCTCTTCACACTTCTCTTTGGCGGTTTATTATCATATTAGGTGTTGATTCCAACAACTCATGGACAAGAACCGTGCCAAGATTTCAGATTTTGGACTTGCAAAGCTGCTAAACGCAGACCAAACCAGAACCTTTACTGGAATTCGTGGGACGAGAGGTTATGTGGCGCCTGAGTGGCACCGAAACCAGCCTGTGACGGTGAAAGCAGACGTTTACAGCTTCGGGATCATGCTGTTGGAGATCATCTGTTGCCGCAGGAGCATGGAATTGGACTTTCCAGAGAGGGAAGCCATCTTGGAAGAATGGGTTTGTGAATGCTTTTGGAATGGTGAGATCGGGAAATTGACAGGCGACGAGAAGGTTGATGAGGATGAATTGAAGGCCGCTATCAAGGTCGCGCTCTGGTGCACCTCGGATGACCCGACGCTCCGTCCTACGATGAAGAGAGTTCTATTGATGATAGAAGGAAGTGCCGAAATCCCGATGCCTCCTATTCCTTCATCTTCCATTTGTACCGACTAAGTTTTATGTTTAAATTCTCGACATATTGATGCATATAATGCTGGCGAATAAAAACTCCTATCTAGCAGTGCTTTTGGGATTGGGCCAAGACATGTATACATTATTTTTGCTCTTTAAATGAAGCACATATGATATTTCATTTGTGTGTACAGCATTACTCTATATACCAACGTCGGTCGCTTGGCCATGCTATAGACACCACATTCCCGATTTATAGACAGAGTGAAACCGACTACACTGATGACGAATAAAGGTTGTCATCTCAGAGTGCATGCTTCATCCAACTAACGTTTAATTCTCTCCGTCTTCACAATATATATCTCCAGACTTCATATTACGTGTTCCTTCAGCCATGAATGCTTTGTTCAAACTTCGAAATGAGGACAGGATGGCGATGGTTTTCCACGTTCTTTCTGGCCAAGGCTCGTGAGATCAGGATAGGCCGAATGTCTTCGTACTAATTTAGCTATTGATGTCATCAAAATTTTATTTGAACATCCTCCATTTGTTCGAACATGAAATCTTACTATTATCGCATTTTAACCCATCTCTTTTATATCATCCCCGATTGAATGAATTTCTTCTTTTTGTAGAAAAAAGTTTTAAGTACAAAATTGTTAAAGGAACAAAAGTTCAAACACAATGTGCAGGCCAGCTGGTCGAAGTAGAAATTGAATTATTTAGACCAATCTTCAAAGATTGTTCTTCTTTGTTAGTTAGAAGAACAGGTTTATCGAGAACGTTAGAAAGTAGTCCGAGTCAGTTAAGAATGATTGAAGAACGGCACTGGAAGAGTGATTTTGACAAGGTAAATAGACTGAAATTGACTTGTGTGGGAGCTATTACTTGGCATATCTCGCTGCTACTATGTTCCATTCACGTTTTGCATCTCTGTACACTTGCCTTGATAGGCCGGTTGCTGAACGGGTCCTCTTGACCAACAGAAACAAATTTGAATTTTCTGCCTCGAATACTCATATACACAGGTTTTAAGATTTCCGTCGTTTACAAACCAATACTTAAGAAAGAGGGGTGATATTCGTTGAATCACCGTGAATTCTTCAGGGGGTTATTTCATGGAACGGATAAGCGACACTATCCGATGGTTGCGTGGACTTTCGGGAGATAAGAGTTTGCATAAGAGATGGATGGTTTTGCAAGTGACTTTGTTTCAGTTTTTTCAGTGCGCTTTCTTCCGTACCAATTGAATCGCTTATCCCATACTGTGATTCTACTCACTCGCCATCGTCAACATCAGCACCATCTGAGTGTTTGCAAATGCCCGTCATAATGCAATGAATGCTTTGATAGCGAACACCCGATCACATAAAGCCCAGTTGCATGCGACATACTGTGATCGACAACGAGCCTAGGGACATCACATCCAGGATTGACGCGCCACTTGCGTTGGAGTTTGCTTCAATCTCTGTCACAACTCGTCCGATGCCATGTTCAGAGGCACCCCATGTAAGAGTTTTCCTAAATGTGGACTACATTAATTGATATTGTAATTTACCGTTTAACGTTTACCGTTTTACGGGGATTGGTCTAAGGTGAGATAGAAGGTTTCTTAATTAGTCTAATATGGGCTGGCTAGTGTGGGCCGAGTTGAGCCTGGCCCGTAATGAGGGGGCCTTGCTGGAAACTCTATAAATAGCGCTAAGTCTCTCCTCTAACCCTAATTCTCACATGTATCCTCACCTAAGGGGCGTTTACCTAACGCTAAACGTGAGGGGGCCGCCTCATTGAGCCAGTGATACGGAGGGCAATAGAGGAGAATGACTTGCGCATGGAACATTGTGTTTCCGCTTCCGCTTCAAGATCAATGGATTCCAAAACAGGTGCGTTAATTCTTCTGCTTAATTATGCATGTTCTTGTTCTGGTTATGGAGATCTTGGGATTGAGCAATTTGAGTCCAACACGTGGTATTAGCTATGAAGCACGGACACGTTGCTGAGGCTTACGTGTCGTGTCCGACACGTGTCGACGTGTCCGACACGCTCGGACACGCTCGGACACGTTCGGACACGCGGTCAACGCGTGTCGAGAAATCCGACACGTGGTCAACTTTTCTCGACACGCTTCGACACGCGTGTCCGAGAGAGAGATTGTTGAAGAAGACACGCGTGTCAAAGAGAGATTGTTGAAGAAGGCGATGATGGGTAGAGGTGAGGCCGAGGAAGCGGAGATGAGGCCGCGACAGCGAGAGGAAGGGCATAAACTGAGGCGAGGCTGCGATGGAGGGCCGGCGGCGAGGCTGCAGCTGTTGCGAAGGAGGAACGGCCGAAGGCGACAGCGATGGGGCGACCAAAAGAGTTGAGAAGATCGTGAGGAAGAAACTGAGGGGGCGGGGGAGCTGGTTGTGGCGTGGGGGAGGGGAGGGGGGGAGAGAGCAGGGGAAGAACCGAAGAACAAGAATGGAGAGGATTGATGGGGGGCGCAGCCTCGCAGGGAGCAGGTGGTGGCGTGTGGGGAAAGGGAGGGGGAGCGGGAGAGAAGAGAGGAGAGAGGGGAAGAAACTGATGGGTATGGGGGCAATTGATGGGGCGCAGAGAGCAGGTGGTAGCGTAGGGGGAGAGAGAGAGAGAGAGAGGAGAGGAGAGGAGAGAGAGTGGGGGAGTGGGGGCAGATCCGCAGAAAGGGGAGGGGATCCGCAGGGTGGTAGCGTGAGAGAAGAGGAGGAGAGAGAAATGAGGAGAGAGGGTTTGAGGGGAATAATTTTTGTTAAAATAAACAATAAATTTTTAAATATGCACACATATTAATTATGAATATGTTTTTTAAATTTTTTTATGAATAGATTTATTAATTTATTAGTGTAAATTTATAGTAAGTTTTTATTTATTTATTTACTTATTTGTGAATTTGAATCAAATTAATTAAAAATAAAAAAAATTATTTAATATATAACGTGTCGGAACGTGTCGGAATTCACTACTTTTTAAGAAATCACGTATCGCGTGTCGTGTCGTGTCGTGTCGCGTGTCGCGTGTCGCGTGTCGGTGCTACATAGGGTATCAGAGCCTCTATAACCCTATAACTTGAATGCATTTTATTTTGCCCTAATTTGTGATTTTCGAATTTTTTAAAGACAATAAAAATAAAATTAAATCACAAATTCGGATTGGGCTCGACGAGATGAGCAAGACGGTCGGCGGCGCGTCGCCGGGAGAGGCCTCACGCGCCCCACCGACCCGCAGCGCCGCCAAGGAGGCCGCCCAGTCCGCACCTGGTTATTTCGGCGTGTACTCCACGCGCCGCGCACTCAGGCGGCGCGTGCGGGCGCGTGGAGCGTTGGATCGGCGCGTGGTTGACGGCGTTGGATTCGTGTGGCCGTCCTCTATCTTGTGGTGAACTTATTTTATTATTTTGATGATTTTATGGATGTGAAAATACATACGAAACCCTAAATACGTGTATTTTTAGTGTATTTTTGCGTATTTTTCTTATATTTTCTGTGATTTTGGAAATATAAGTGTTGGGTTACAAGTATGTTATCACATAAACATTATAATGGTGATCTCATTGGAATCTGTTTTTCAAGTTCGCTATATATATATATATATATATATATATATATATATATATATATATATATATATGTATGATTAATTTTTTATTAATGAATAAAGTAGTGCAATTAGTATGATATGTGATTTTGGTGATTTACTGCCCCTATCACTAAAGCTAAAATCACATGTATATGGTGTATGTGAGGAGTAAAATTTATATCCCTGGTATGAGAGAGTTTCAAGGATTCAATTGAGTAGTGACCACCAAAGTGGCACGCTTGATTGGGTTTGAGAAATTTCGGTCTCGTATATTGATTGGGATGTCTCCTGCTCTAATGTGTAGTCATACTCCCAAAGGGGGTGATTATATATTAGTTCATGGAGGGATACATGATTATGTGGTGGAAGAGTGACTGATCATAGTGGTTCGTCTGCCCAAAGGTGATGAATTCACGAAGATTGGAATATATTCTCATAACCGCTATCATGTGGGGAGTGTACAACTGCATGTCATGTATTCTGCCCAAAGGTGATTATATGATTTTGCATGTAACTCTCTAGATGTGTACTTGTGTGTCAAGTTACACATTGCTCACATAATGCTAATTATATATACATTGCTTGATTTTTTAATCACATTTTCTGTAATTAATAATTCCACTATTATTGAGGTTTTTACTGCTTCAAATTTTAAATTGTGGACATATGATTTGTTGTTTGAGAATGCAATAAAATTTGCTTACTGTCCATGAAGCGTTCCATTCTGGAACCCTAGAAAAGAGGTTTGTCTGCGAACTGCACTGCTATAATATGATGGAAGCCTTAGTTGCTTGAAATTATGTCTTGTTTGATGTTGAAATTAAGACATATCTGTAAAGATTGTGTTTAAGTCCTAATGATATATACATCTCATATAAGGATGAAAAAGTTGTTTCCAAAATTTTTCTATTTACTCTTAACGGTTATCTAAAGACTTCTATAGATTATTGTGGAAGTAAAATTGACCGAGATAAAGAATAAATTGGTTAGAATTAGTCTTAAAGGTTGTCAGATTTAATAGTGACAGTGAGTATTTTGACAAGTATGACAATGCGGAATAGCTTAAAGGGTCATTTGTCAAATACTTGATAAATTCTGAGGTGGTAATTTAATTACTATGCTTGAAAATCCTAACAAGAAGATTTGGCTAAAAGGCATGAATCATCATAATGAACATAGTGATGAGTATGATGAGTAAAACTAATTTATCTAGTCTTCTGTGGGTTGATATTATGAAAGCAACTTTTTCACATATAAAAAGTGTCATTATCAAAGTTGTTTATAAACTTCTTTTGAGTTATAGATTGGGCATAGATTACTTGAATCATATTAAATTTAGGGGTGTCATGCAGAAGTGAGATTATCTAATCCAATTTTAAGTGTGTTGGAATTCAGATCAACTCGGAATTATTTTGTATCTTATCCAGATTGTTAAAGGGGTATTGATCTTATGACCCTAAAGAAGATACAAGAATTATGGAATCACATACTTTAAAGTTTCTTAAGATCGACGTAATTGTAAAGGATAGCTGCTCTCAGACTATTAAAGATAATAGTGTGATGGGGGTTACTGTGTTTTTGTCTTTATCTATACAAATAATTATTGAATCTCCTGTACCATGGACTAAACTTGTTGAGGTTTAAGGTACTATTCTTGATATAGTTTATAATGAAATTTCTTAAACCTCTCAAGTGTAGAATGAAATGGTTGCAGATTTATTAAGGAGATTTGTTAGGGAAAGACAATTAGTTATATCATCAGACTATATAGTCTATTTGTGAGAGCATGATTACAATATCCATTACATGGTTGTTTTAGCAACTTATATAAATGTCGTTTCTTGTTCTTAATTAAGTATGTGATTAAATGCCATAAAAAAGGATAATAATATTTTTACTCTGAAAGAGGGGTGGATAGTTAATGAAGAAATAAATAATTATTTGTTTACTACTAATTCTTTCAGAGTGAACCTGGCATTGATAGTTTTATATGGAGTTACATCAAAGAGATATAAAATCTATATAAGTGCAACTGGAGATTTTTGCTAAACTTGTGTGTAGACTGAAAATTTTTAATTCATGGTCTTAAGCAAATTTCCAGGCAATATTATTAAAGTTTCATAGTGTTGTTATTTTGTTCAATTGGGAACAAAGTAATCCAATATACTGCAAGGTCAGTGGGAGGAAATTTATTTTTTCTCATACTCTATGTACATGATATTTTGCTTACAAGTTGTGACCTTGAGACATCTTATATCTTTTGTACTAAGGTCTGTAAGGATTGTTTTTGTCATATTATATTAGATTTTCTCGAAGGACATTTGCTAATTGTATATTGGAAATATTCAATATACATTATTGCAAGCCAGGAATTGCTCCTGTTGTTAAGGGTGATGGGTTGAATCTATCACATTGTCCTTATTTAGATATTGAGAAAATCTAATTAAATGGTGTACCTTGTGTCAGTGCACTTAAAAGTATTTTTGAATGTGTTGTTTATTTATAACAACAGAAGTCTCAAGGGGTCTAAACACATGGATGTCAAGTTTTTGACTATAAAGGAATCGGTACAGAATGGTGACGTTGCAGTAGATTATATTCTAACAGATGATATGGTTGCAGATCCACTAACTAAAGGCCTACGTCCATGTATATTTGAGCGATATGTCATTAGCATGGGCTTAGGAGCATCTTAGGATGCTGTTATTTAGTGGGAGCTGTTTTATTTTTCTTTGAATAATGTTTACATCTGTTTTTTGTTACAATTTAGTAACATTTTGATATATATATATATGTCAACTTTTGCATTCAATAAAATGTTTTTGAATGGTTTGTTATTATGTTGAAAATATATATATTGTTAAAGTCTCAAGGTATTGCTTAAACCTTGAGTGAAGGCTAGGGGCATACGGTTATTAGCCTTGTCCATATGTCTTGTTGTATATAAATAATGGTTAACCGTAAGGACAAGACATATGTGGGTTCATGGAACCATAAATGCATTCTCTAGTGGCACAAGTTTTTTGTGACGCTTAAGGTAAGAGAATGGACATTCTCTAGTGGCACAAGTTTTTGTGACGCTTAAGGTAAGAGAATGGTGACTGACAAATGAGATATCTCTATGAGAGATGTTATCCATTTGACACACTACCATATTGGATCCATATCAATAGAGTTGAGAACACTCGTGACCATGGAAGGCTCTGTGTGTATACATGCAGTTACCGCTATGATTCGGTGTTTGAGACTTTATGGGATAGGATTGACTATTAAGAATTATCTCTAGACCAATGTGCGCACATACAGTACGATTTCAATTAATATAGTCCAAGTGGGAGAATGTAAGAGTTTTCCTAAATGTGGACTACATTAATTGATATTGTTAATTTACCGTTTAACGTTTACCGTTTTACGGGGATTGGTCTAAGGTGGGATAGAAAGTTTCTTAATTAGTCTAATATGGGCTGGCTAGTGTGGGCCGAGTTGAGCCTGGCCCGTAATGAGGGGGCCTTGCTGGAAACTCTATAAATAGCGCTAAGTCTCTCCTCTAACCCTAATTCTCACATGTATCCTCACCTAAGGGGCGTTTACCTAACGCTAAACGTGAGGGGGCCGCCTCATTGAGCCAGTGATACGGAGGGCAATAGAGGAGAATGACTTGCGCATGGAACATTGTGTTTCCGCTTCCGCTTCAAGATCAATGGATTCCAAAACATGTGCGTTAATTCTTCTGCTTAATTATGCATGTTCTTGTTCTGGTTATGGAGATCTTGGGATTGAGCAATTTGCGTCCAACACCCCAATCTGCAGGGCAGGGAACTAGCAATGAGTCTGACTGTTTTCTTTTTTCCTTCCTAACACATTTTATTCTAAAGGAATCCAACGAAGCGGAAACTTCCCCAAATCAGAATTTGACAAAATGAGTCAATTCCTATATTGAAGATGCTCTACTATTCGAACAACGTAATATCTATAGACCCAAGAGAACTCCCAATGTGTTTTATGTCGGAAAATTAGGGAATGTGTAACTTAGCTTTAACACATTTGTGGACTTGCAACAGTGAATGCGCAAATGATAAGAAATATGAAATTATTTCGGATTTTGGACTTGCGAAGCTGCTAAACGCAGAACAAACCAGAACTTTTACCGGCATTTGTGGGACGAGAGGTTATGTGGTGCCCGAGTGGCACCGGAACCACCCTGTGACGGTGAAAGCAGACGTTTACAGCTTTGGGATCATGCTGTTGGAAATTATCTGTCGCCAGAGAAGCGTGGATTTGAACTTTCCGGAGAGCGAAGCCATCTTGGAAGAATGGGTTTGTGAATGCTTTCTGCTGAATACTCAACAACTGATGTACGTAATGCTAGGGAATCAAGAACACCTACTGGAAAGTCCTCGATTTCGAGCAATATATGTACACATATTTTTCCATTAAAATAAATACACGTGATCTTTATTTTTGTGTATAGCCTTGATTTAGCTACGAACGAAGGTCACTTTCCCATGCTATACAAAGAATCTATGCAACATTCCTGCTATAATTAATAGACAAAATTAAACCGACAACAGTGGCGATGAACTAGAATTATTGTCTCAAAGTGCATGCTTCATTCAACTATCGTTTCATTCTCTTCGGTCTTCACAATATGGGTGCATTTGGTTAGGCATTTTAAGAGTCCATTGCGAAAATGCAAAGTAGTTTAGTCTAAAAAACTTTAGGTAAATGCAAAGGCCATTTGGTAAATTATGTTTTAAGAAATAACTTTGAGAGAAATACTGGTTGATAGAAAATACATTTGAAAAGCCCTTTAGGTGAGCAATATTATTTTTTAAATTTTTATTTGTTTAAAATTGAAAAAAACATTATGCAACTGTTTAAATATAAATTTTGAAAAAAAATGCTAAAAAAAATGATATATATAAATGCTAAAAATCAATATATATAATTTTTTTTAAAAAAAGACCATGGCAGCGGCCAGTGTTCAATATAGAAAAAATAATTAAGCTCCATGATTTTTTCTTACGCAAGCGTTGGGTGTTCTTGGTTTATGAGTACATGATGCAAGGGGGAGTGCAATGAAAAGGCTGAAAAATTGGTCCATGACCTTTCCCTTACAATGGGTTAGAATTTTTTAGAGCCAAACATCACCAAGTAAAGTGTCATAAAGACCATGACTTCCAATGAGCCATTGATCACATACTGATCCAAAAGTCAACACACATGAAACCCCAAACGATTTTGACCTCTTGATGGATGTGCGCAAGATCCATCCTTACATGGTTTAAATCCTTTTCTTTTGGCCGACGTGCTTATTTAAATTCTAATAAAATTGCGAAATTTAGAGATTACCATGTTTGCTCCAAAATTGGTGGCATAACCTCTAAAAAGCAAATTCCTAAAATTACATCGATGATATTCCTTACTCAAAAATCCGTTGTGGCATTAATTTAATATTAAATCACCATTGTGATTTGCTAGGAATTAATGTCAATGACACATAGGAATTCTCAATAATAATAATAAAAACTATGTAACTTAAGTGATTTAATTTTAAAAAATATGATATTTAAATGTTTGCTTTAAAAATTTTTAACATTATTTGTGTCCTTATAATGTCCAATTTTATCAAGCAAGTGATGGTGATTGACGGCTGCCATCGCACAACCCTCGTGGGAACCAAGCGAGGGCCGCTTAAGGCCGTGAGACCCAGGCGACAGTCGCCTGGGTTGCGTGCTACCTACGTTCGATGCATGAGGGCCACTGAAGGCAGCATGACCTCAGGCGACCTGACCAACGGTTGCTAGTGCCAAATCTGGCTCATTAATGCCGTAGCCTTTCTCTGAATAGGCAAAGGGTTGGTCTTTTTTTTTTAAAAAAAAAAATATATTTGATTTTTTTAGCATTTATATGTATTTGCTTTTTTAGCATTTTTTTAGCATTTAGAAAAATAATAACGAGGGCAAAATCAAAAATTTGAAAAATGGGTGAGGGTAGTTTTGGAAAAAAAATGTGTTTCAGTATTTGACCAAATGCTGAAAGCTCAATTAACATTGGACTTTCAATCTTTTCAATGTTGGCCTTTTCAATATTGACTTTCACTTAAAACCTACTATGGTTGACAAATGGTCAAACATTTTTCCAAAAAGCTTTAGAGGCCAAAAGCTCATTGGGAATACTAAACCAAACGCATTCTATATATATATTTGGACTTTAGAACACATGTTTGCTTCTGCCATGATTTCTTCTTGGCCGAGGCTCGTGAGATCTAGATAGGCCGATTGTCTTTGTACTGACTGTACTAATTATGTCATCAAAGCTTCTTTAGAAACCAATATGACAAACTCCAAACGGGTGTTTAAACATGGTTCATTTCAAACATCAAAACTTATTATTTACTCGATAGTAAAACATGTTAGCTAACTTCTCTCCTGAAATGAATAATAGAATCTTATTCTTTATGAAGTGTTAGAAGATGTTAACGCGAGTAGAAGGGCACACACATGAGTGCATGCACAAAAAGGAAAAGAGGAAACTAGGTGTATGGTTGAAAAATATCTTAAGTTCCTTTGTGGCTACGATGAAACAACGTGAGAACCGTAATGACTTATTTCAACCAATCAAAATCATGTTTGAAAAATATCTCAAGTTCCTTTGTGGCTACGATGAAACAACCAGAGAGAACCGTAATGACTTATTTCAACCAATCAAAATCATGTTGACTTTGACTTACTTGTCCCAACCTTAATAGCTGAGAAAGGGATTGGTGCTATTTAACCTTGAATGATTCAAGGAGATCAAATGCTACATGTTCTATGATCAAATTGAGCAATTCAGAGTCTCCATCTTCTCAACATGGCATTTATCATATGTTTTCTGTTCCTTTTAGCTTCTGCTTCTGTTGCAACAGCTCAAGAAACAGGATCAAACATAACACTAGGTTCTTCCCTAAGTCCAACCTCTAACTCCTCTTCTTGGCTCTCACCCTTAGGACTCTATGCCTTTGGGTTCTACCCTCAAGGCCAGGGCTATGTGGTCGGGGTTTTCCTCCCCAGTATCCCTCCAAGAACAGTCGTCTAGACTGCGAACCGAGACAATCCACCCGTTTCTGCTGGTGCCACCTTGCTCTTCACCAACGATGGTCGCCTCATACTGCGATCCTCACAAGGTCAAGAAACTTATGTTACTGCGGTCGCACTGTCGGCCTATTCCGCTTCTATGCTTGATTCGGGTAATTTTGTGCTGTACGGTCCTAAAGGAAGTGTGTTATGGGAGAGCTTTGACTACCCGACAGATACCCTTTTGCAGACCCAGCGCCTCTTGGCAGGCCAACAGATAATCTCTAGCATCTCGGCAACAAACCACTCAACCGGGCTTTTCCGTCTCAAGATGCAACACGATGGGAATCTGGTTCAGTATCCGGTGAACACTCCGGATACTGCTCCATATGCTTATTACGCAACTTCATTAGGCGGCTTGGGAGACAATGTCTCGCTCAACTTTGATGTCGATGGTCATTTATTCTTGCTCAACACCACGGGCTATGTCATAAAGAATATCACGACTGGAGGTTTACAGACAAAACGCATGATTTGTATCTTTAGGATTGGCTTTGATGGCTTGATGAGATTATATTCATATGATTTGAATCAAAAGGGAAATTTGTCGGTTGTATGGTCGTCTACAAAGGATGAATGTGATCCCAAGGGTTTATGCGGCCTAAATGGTTTCTGTGTAAAAAACGACCAACAAGCTACTTGCCAATGTCTTCCTGAATTCGATTTTGTTGAGCCGGGAAATTGGGCAGCTGGCTGCGAGAGGAATTTCACAGCGGAGACTTGCAAGACAGGAGACGTAGGTGCGAGTTACGTCATCCAAGCTGTTGATAATACCCTTTGGGAAGATGATTCATACTCAGTCCTTTCGTCGACAGATAAAGATGGGTGCAAACAGGCCTGTTTGGAGGACTGTAACTGTGAGGCTGCACTCTACAATGGTGGGAATTGCAGCAAACAAAGGCTTCCATTGAGATATGGAAGAATATTGATAACTGATGCGACCAGTGCGCTGATCAAGGTAGGCATCGTGAAACCCGTTAACGCTAGTCAAAACAAGAAGGAGAAAACCCAAATGGATATACTATTTCTTAGCCTTTCGCTCCTCGCTTTTGGATTTGTTATGATGGCTATTTCTCTAGTTATAATATGCAAAAACAATGTGTGGACGTATCAAAGGATCCGTAATAAAATAGAGGTTAGTTTGGCGAAAGATCAAGCACCTCGACTGTTCACTTATGCAGAGCTCGAGTTAGTTACTGACAGTTTCATGGAACGGATAGGTAGAGGAGCATTTGGAACGGTTTACAAAGGGGTGATTGGCGAGAAGATGGTTGCCGTCAAAAGACTTGACAAGTTGTTGGCTGAAGGGGAAAGAGAGTTTCAGAATGAAGTTGAAGTCATCGGTCAAACCCACCGTCGAAACCTAGTCCGCCTCCTCGGGTATTGTATGGAAGGAACGAATAGGCTTTTGGTGTACGAATACATGAGCAATGGATCGCTTGCGAACGTACTCTTCAATAATCCCGAAAGCCGGCCGTTTTGGGAGGAAAGAAGGGAGATGGCACGGGATATAGCCCGAGGAGTGCTGTATCTGCACGAAGAGTGCGAGACACAAGTTATCCACTGCGACATAAAGCCACAGAACATACTCATGGACAAGAACCGTGCCAAGATTTCAGATTTTGGACTTGCAAAGCTGCTGAACACAGACCAAACCAGAACCTTTACTGGAATTCGTGGGACGAGAGGTTATGTGTGTTAGGACTAGAATTAGCACCTAGAGGGGGGTGAATAGGTGACTAGAGCGATTTTAACAATTTAATATGAATAAGAGATTAACGCATTAAAAACAACAATCGATGCAAATGAAAGTAATGAAAGATAAAATGATTAAGGATAGAGAATCAAGACTCCAGATTTATAGTGGTTCGGCTTAGACCAAGCCTATGTCCACTCTCCCACGCTAACAGCCTTCTTGGCTGGATTCCACTATGCAATCAACAAGAGATTACAACTTTGAGTGCAAACACTTAGTAGTAGATCACACTATCTCACTAAGTCACTCTTTTGGTATTTCTCTCGAGATTACAAACGTTTAAGCTCACGAGAGACAAGTGTATGATAGAAGATCGCTCAGACTTTGGAATTATAAATTCTACACTCTATCTCTTACTTGCTCATCGGTCCTTCATCTCCTCAAATACTCCTCCACTTCCAAAACTAGCTGTTGGACAGCATCCTGAGGATCGTCTTCCAATATACCCATTGGACAGCTCTGTAACAAGAAGATTTGGTAGCCGTTGAGTGACAAAAGTAGAATCCCAAATTGATTCCGATCGCCCATACAAACGAAATCTTGGTTTCCATAAGTAAAGCTTCTTCGTATAGAAAGTTCTTGTCTTCAAGATCTAATTGTCAATCAATTGGATTGAGTTAATCAAATCAATCTTGATGTGGAATCCAAACCAGATCACTAGCCGTTATATGATTGGGGCTTGAGTTACATTCTGTCGAATCTGGATGTAAAGTCTGAGAGCAATAGAACTTACAATCTGAGTCTGAGTGCGATAGACTTTACAATCTGGGTTTGAACAGATTTAGTTTTAAGGTTTGAACACAGTCTGTTATGTTCAGCTTCAGCATAGAGTCTGTCTTCTAGTTCTTCATTCACGTTTAGTCTGGACTTTGTTAAAGTTGACAGACTTCTGATGTAGAACGGACTTTGACACTAAAGTCTGGTAGTCTTCAGACTTTGATACAGAAATCTGGAAATCTTCAAAATATACTTTGGACATGTGTTCCATTCAGTTTTCTGGCTGTCTTCAGACTTTGACAATATCCTTTACACGTTCAATCATTTGTATAGTCTATTACTCAACCATCAAACATGTTAGTAGCATTTGATTTATTTTGTCATCTTCAAAACATCATAAGAGATTTCCCTAACAATGTGGCGCCTGAGTGGCACCGAAACTAGCCTGTGACAGTGAAAGCAGACGTTTACAGCTTCAGGATCATGCTGTTGGAGATCATCTGTTGCCGCAGGAGCATGGAATTGGACTTTCCAGAGAGGGAAGGTATCTTGGAAGAATGGGTTTGTGAATGCTTTTGGAATGGTGAGATCGGGAAATTGACAGGCGACGAGAAGGTTGATGAGGATGAATTGAAGGCCGCTATCAAGGTCGCGCTCTGGTGCACCTCGGATGACCCGACGCTTCGTCCTACGATGAAGAGAGTTCTATTGATGATAGAAGGAAGTGCCGAAATCCCGATGCCTCCTATTCCTTCATCTTCCATTTGTACCGACTAAGTTTTATGTTTAAATTCTCGACATATTGATGCATATAATGCTGGCGAATAAAAACTCCTATCTAGCAGTGCTTCTGGGATTGGGCCAAGACATGTATACATTATTTTTGCTCCTTAAATGAAGTACATATGATATTTCATTTGTGTGTACAACATTACTCTATATACCAACAACGTTGCTTGGCCATGCTATAGACACCACATTCCTGATTTATAGACAGAATGAAACCGACTACAGTGATGACAAATATGGGTTGTCATCTCAGAGTGCATGCTTCATCCAACTAACGTTTAATTCTCTCCGTCTTCACAATATATATCTCCAGACTCATAATACGTGTTGCTTCAGCCATGAATGCTTTGTTCAAACTTCGAAATGAGGACAGGATGGTGATGGTTTTCCACGTTCTTTCTGGCCAAGGCTCGTGAGATCAGGATAGGCCGAATGTCTTCATACTAATTTAGCTATTGATGTCATCAAAATTTTATTTGAACATCCTCCATTTGTTCGAACATGAAATCTTACTATTATCGCATTTTACCCATCTCTTTTATATCATCCCCGATTGAATGAATTTCTTCTTTTTGAAGAAAAAAGTTTTAAGTACAAAATTGTAAAAGGAACAAAAGTTCAAACACTTGCCGTGTCATTATCTCCTTCATATAATGTGCAGGCCAGCTGGTCGAAGTAGAAATTGAATTATTTAGATCAATCTTCAAAGATTGTTCTTCTTTGTTAGTTAGAAGAACGGGTTTATCGAGAACTTTAGAAAGTAGTCCGAGTCAGTTAAGACTGATGGAAGAATGGCATCGGAAGAGTGATTTTGACAAGGTAAATAGACTGAAATTGACTTGTGTGGATGCTATTACTTGGCATATCTCGCTACTGCTAAGTTCCATTCACGTTTTGCATCTCTGTTCTCTTGCCTTGATAGGCTGGTTGCTGAACGAGTCTTGTGACATTATGAATTTTAGGTTCTGGTTTCGATTGAATATGTTGGGCTTTTCATCGACGCGCCTATAGTTCTTTTCTCTGAGTAGGCCACTCACGAGATAACTAACCTATCAGACGAAGCTGTTAAAGAATCTAAATGCAATAGACTTGAGAATTCGACTAGGAATTGACTGCTCGACCATGTTAATCTGCAAGGGTTATTACGGCACATACTGATTAGAGACCGGAGATAGGTCGATTCGACAGAGCCATGTGATTAAGTGTGGATGATTCCACCTAATTGCAAAATTCTTGTCGATCAGCACTAGCTCGATTTTTCTGTCATTTTGGTACCCTGTGTCCGTATTTAAAACTTCGAGACTTCCACGATAACCGAGAGTCGCCAATGTGTCGAAGATGCACTTTATGGCTTGAAAATAATCAACTGCAAGTCAATTGCATGAAAAGTTCCTAAAAGCTACTCTATAAATTAGGACACGTTAAAATCGTGCCAAATTGAAATTAACCGTGAAATTGAACCCAATTTCAGAAATTGAACCCAATTTCAGAAATTGAAAGTTCTATCATGTCACAAGTCATTTTAGAAACGTCGACTCATCGTCAGAATATTTTTCTGCAAACCGAGATTTTTGGCGAAAAATCAAAGTATGGTTATTTTGGATCAGAAATTCGTAGGCCCGCTTTTGGTTGCATTTTTGGGATACAAGTTGGGTCAATTAACAAGGAAAAATGTGGATTGAAGTGAGGACACCTTGGCTGAATTTATAGGCTTTGATTTGAGCTCAATTGAGTAAGAATTGAATGAGATTGAAGGCCAAATGTCCAAATTCGTAGCCAAGGGGTGGGGTGCAACATTTGGGGACTCAACTAAGGCTTGTTGGGGAAGTTTTGTGAGGGAAAAGAGGCAGAGGATAGGGCTGAGTGGTGGGGGCAAGTGTGATGAGTGATTGAGGATGAGATTGTGGACTTTGAAGGTTTGTGGTGGTCCCCCTTTAGTAGCCACCTTCTTCATCCTCTTCAAACTTGCTTTCTCCATTGTAGAGGCCTTGAGAGAATCGGGAAACCGAGCAGAGTAGCCTCCTCCACCGTCGCATGCCCGCGGGACCAGCCAAGCCTGCTGTTTCCTCCTTTGTTTCCTCCTTCTACCTGTTTCTGCTCCAGCTGACCTTTCCCTAAAGATCTAAGTTAAAAGTTGTCTTCCCGTGTGAATTAACTCATGCTCCACCCACCATCATCTTCAGGACATCCATTTCGTACGGGGGCACTTCGCCGCTTGCCGGAACGAGTCGTCGGCCGTCCCGTCCGCCGGCGAGAAGGAATGGCCCGTCGGTTCGTTGGTCCACTTGCCCAGTCTGCCTATTTCGCAGTTTCTTCGATTTTTCTCCCATTCCAGCCCTTCCTTTGCCCGTTCCAACCACCAGCAAGTCCCCTTTGACCCCGGGGAGCCACCGGTTGCCAACCACTCGCTCACCGGAGCTCCGATAAGCCCGATTCCTCGTTGTACAACTGTTGCTTTTTCTTCCCGGTTCAGCAAGCAAAAGCTGAAGTTCCAGCAAGGCCTTGGGACTTCGTGGCCCATTTCCGAGCCCTTCCCGGCCTTGGTTGGTGTCGCCGCTAGGAGGTTTGTCGCCCGCCTTGGCCTCGCCGTCGCCGTGGACTCATCGAAACGCTAAACCGGTGAGTTTAACTCATTAATCCCTACTTTGTAAGTTAATATCGTTTAAGGATTGATTAGTTTAGACTAAGCTTGGATTATGTGGTTAGTTAGAACGGATTAGTGAATTAGTGTAATTAGCAAGTAGACAGATTGTAATATTTAATTAATGAGTCTCGAAATTTTTTTGGCCTCGTCTCGGCTTTTAATTAGGCTTTACGGGCCTAAGTTGCTATTTTTGGCAATTATTAATTATTTTTCGTAATTATTTGATTAATTATTATTTTCCGAAAATTAAACTGGTATAGTTGGTGATCGGAATTTTGTGCTGATTGCAATGGTGTGATCTGTTTATTTAATTGACTACTATTTTATGCAAATTGAGTGCTGTTTGTGATTTTGGGTAATTATCCCAATTTTTTTTTAATTTCAGTATTTAATTAGAAATTCACCGGGTGTCGGTTTACAACACAAAAAAAATGTTTTTATTGACTATATAAATGGTGGGAGTTTTGAAAGTAAAGATATTATATTTTTGGCTGAGGCCAACAGTGTACCCACACACGGTGATTTTTATCAGGTATTTCTAATACAGAGAAGATAGGCCAGGAAATTATTTTAATTGAGGAATTCAAGTGGGAAGCTCAATGTCCTTGGCCGTAGATGAATAATCGTGTGACGATTTATAGTCGTAGGGAGATGACTATCGAAAGTTGAGATGACGCATGTTGTGCGTGATGTTATGAGTTAGACCAAGAAAACCGCCGAAATATGGCTGTGCCTATGGGGTCGTAATTAACTGCCAAAGTATGGTTGTGCCTGTTGGGCCGTAATTAACCGCCGAAGCATAGCTGTGCCTATTGGGCCGTAATTAACCGCCAAAGCATGGCTGTGCCTATTGGGCCGTAATTAACCGCCGAAGTATAGCTGTGCCCATTGGGTAGTAATTAGCCGCCAAAGCAGGCCCTGCCCATTGGGCCGTAATTTATCACCGAATTTGGAACAGGCTGTGCTCATTGGGCCGTAATTCCCGCTGAACATTTAGTAGGCCATGTCTGAGTGTGGCCGTAATTATTAGTTGGAATGAGTAATTGGAATGACCGTGTGATGGTCTTGATGACATGGAATCGACTGGGTCGATTGATCGATGATTCGATCTGTTTTGATGATTTGAGTTGTGGGAGTGATTCGATAAATTTGTGAATTGTACTGACTTGCAGGAAGGAATCGAGGCAAAGGTAAGTCCTCTGACTCGTGCTTGTGCTTAGGCAGCCCTTGAGGCGTATTTCCTTCCTAGTCGAGTCTTAGGGAGTGAACTTGCTAAGACGTCATTTCACCTTGTTGTGAGATAACATTTTCAGGTCCCTAGGGTGAAGAACCCGGAGCTTGAGGCGGAAGGGTTAGGAGCATGGATGACTCAAAAGTTCTTTTCGAAGATAAACTTAGTGTACTTAGACTCTAGAATTGACCTCTGTTTGTAAACCAGATTGTGGTTTTTAATAAAGTGTTGATTTGAAAATTGTGGCCCTACTTCTCTATCCCATCTTTATGTTGTCTGGGGATTATTTATTCTTTTCCACATGTGCATTAAAATGAATGGGTTGGCGACGCGTCTTGGGATGTCTCTATTAAATCGACTAAGGAGGGATGGGCACGCGCTCGGAGGATCGAGGCATGACATGTCCTCTTGACCAACTGAAACAAGTTTGAATTTTCTGCAGCGAATACTCATATACACAGGTTTTAAGATTTCCGTCGTTTACAAGCCAATACTTCAGAAGGAGAGGTGATATTCGTTGAATTGCCGCGAATTCTTTAGGGGTCATTTCATGGAACGGATAAGCGACACTATCCAATGGTTGCATGGACTTTTGGGAGATAAGAGTTTGCATAGGAGATGGATAGTTTTGCAAGTGACTTTTGTTTCAGTTTTTTCAGTAAGCTTTCTTTTGTTCCAATTGAACCGCTTATCCCATACTACGATTCTACTCACTCACCGTCAACATCAGCACCATCTGAGTGTTTGCAAATGCCCGTCATAATGCAATGAATGTTGTGATAGTGAACACCCAATGTGACATCTTGAAATTCGACCCCATTTCGATAAAGTGAAATGGGCCTTTCGTCGATGTGCCTATGGTCCTTTTTCTCTAAGCTGATCACTCACGAGTTAACTAACATATTGGGTGAAGCCGTTAAGGGATGTATCCGCGGTAAAATCCCTAAAAGCTACTTAATTGGTTGGATTGGACTAAAATCACGTTTGATCGATTCTGACCACGGAATTGAATTCGATTTCGGGAATCAAATATTCGAGCGTGTCATAATTCATTTTTAGGACCTCGTCTCATCGTCCGTCAAATTATTGACGAGTCCGAAATTTCAGGAAAGAAATTATCGGAGGAAAAATCGAAGACCAGAAGAAAATAAAAAGGGAAAGAGAAATGGAAAATAATAGTAGTAATAAGAATAAGGTAATTTTCTTATTATTTTACTATTTTCTTTTTTTTCTTTTCTCTCTCCTCTCTCCCCCCTTCGTGTGACACCCCCCCTTTCCACCGAATTGTGGGCTGTCACCCACTTTGCTCTTTGCTTTTTCTACTTTGACAATTCAAACTTATCTTTCTCTCTCTCTCTCTCTCTCTTCTCTCTTCTCCCCCACTCCCACGTGACCGAACCAACTTCTTCTTCCTTCTTCTTTTGCGAACCAGCCCAAAACCAGCAAAGAAGAACAGCAGCTCGCTTGAAGACTCGCCGTCGCCGCCCACGCATTACCGCCCGCGCCTGCGCATCCATCGCTTGTCGCCGTCCCCACTGTGCGCCATCCAGCCTGTTCCGCCTCTGTCCAGCCGCGTTCAGCCACCTCCGGCCACTGCCCAGCTCCGTTCGGCCACCGTTCGGCCTCCCCGAAGCCCCTCTCACCCTCTGCCGGCCTCGCCTCACCGTTTTGGCCATCGGACTAGCTCCGGCTAGCCCAAGTTAGCCACCCATTGAGTGGGTTTCTAGCGCTCTTTGGGCTCGCTTTTGGGCCATTTCCAGGCCCCAAACCCGAGCCGTGCTTTGGGAAGTATCGTTACTTGCGCCGTCCTCGTCGGATTGATCCAAGTTGCGCGCGATTCCGGTGAGTAATCTCACTAATCCTTGCTTAGTGGATTAATGACACTTAAGGTTGTTTAGTTTAAATTAATTAGGTTTAGGTGGTTAGATTAGTATGGATTAGTATTTATTAGTCAATTGTGATGAGAATTAGACAAATTGAGTGTGCATTTAGCAAGTAGACGTGGTCTACTATTTATTGAGGGTAGCTCAGGATTTTTCCGACCCTTTATCGGGCTTTAATTTGACAATTCGGGCCTAAGTGAAATTTTTAGTATTTAAATATTATTTTTTGAAATTAATTAATTAATTAATTATTTTCTGAAAATTCAACCGGGATGGCCAGAGACCGGAATTTTATGCTGATGATTGTGGTGAAGTCTGTTTATTTAATTGGGCTTTAATTTGAGCTAAATTGAATTTTTAATATTTATTAATTAATTTTCGAAATTAATTAATCAATTAATTATTTTTGGGAAATTAAGGCTGAGATGGCTGATGACCGAAATCTCGTGTTGATTGTCGTGGCGTAGTCTGTTTATTTATTTGAACTCTACGTTGCATGGATTAATTTAATTGTGATATTTTAGGGATTTACCCTAAATTGGCTATTTAGCATTTTAATGCCTTGTTGGACTGTAAGTGGAGAGAGTGGTGAGAGCTAACTGAGAATTCTATTGGCTGAGACTGATCAAGCACGAAGTATAGATAGGCGTGGTTCGATGATTAAGAATATCATTGTGCGAAAACGGCGTCTTAAAGAACGCACGTAGACTGTCTATGACTTGTGGCAGGCGTGGTTCGGTGATTAAGGATATCACTGTGCGAAAACGGCGCCTTAAAGAATGCACGTAGACCGTCTGTGATCTATGACGGGCGTGGTTCGGTGATGAGGAATATCACTGTGCGAAAACGGCGCCTTAAAGAACACATGTAGACCGTCTGTTACTTATGTCACCTTGGCGAAAATGACACCCGAGAGTATTGATGTGGTTCTGTGACCGAGTGCACTATGGGAAGTTATATAGTGTGGAATTAATGACCTAAGATGGTCTGTTTGACATGTAATCGACTAGTTCGATTGATCAATGATTTGATCCGATTGCCATGATTTAATTGACTGTCATGGAGTATCTGTATATAACTTGAATTGCAGGTTGGAATTGAGGCCAAGGTAAGTCCTCTGACTCGTGCTGTGCTTAGGCAACCGAGTAGTGTATTGGTTCCCTAATTGAGTCTTAATGGGGTAGAACTTGCTGAGATGTAGTCTTATTCTGGTTGTGGGACAGCATTTTAGGCCTTTAGAATGGCAGCACCTCCACCTCCTCGTCCTCGTATGCATTATGGTGTCCCAGAGCAGATTTCAGAATTTGAGACCCACTTCCATGTTCACCCTCATCTGGAAGGATTGGTGTACGTTTTAGTTCAGTCGACCATTTGGGTTAACGTGGGAGAGGAAGACCAGAGGCCCCACCACCGATATCGGTCTTGGTACTGTGATTATTTCGATGGACGCAGAGAAGGTCCTATTCCGTAAGAGGACGTGCCTTTTGACATGATGGAAAAGGCGTTCGGAAAGGGAACAACCGATTGAGTGGATGGATCGGTAGTGGATGCGAGGGACCCGCAGCAGGAGGCCGAGGCTCGCACTTCCGTATATTCGACCGAGGAAGACAATGGGCTTGAAGGTAACGGTGAGATGGCGCAGCAGGAGGTGGAAGGACCAGAAGAGGACGGAGATTAGGGAGCAGTTGAGGAGATGCCTGAAGATGAGCCGGCATTTGAAGCCGAGGACGAAGCTGAAGAGGAGGACGAAGAATTAGAGGAGGAGGAACTTAGCGAAGAAGGAATCGAGGAGGATCCGGATGATCCTAAGTATGACCCGGATGAGTACTGAGATTCCATCCTCTTTTGTGAATCCTGTTTTAGTGTGAATAGAGGAGGTTGTGAAGGGTTGTGAAGTACACTGGTTTGTGTTTTGTATAAAAGTTTGGTTATGAGTTTCAATATGAAAGTATGGCCTTGCTTTTCTATCCCATTGTTTTATTATCTGGGGATTTTCTTTTTACTTCCGCATGTGTATATTAAATGAACAGGGTCGGCAATGCGTCCTGGATGTCGTTATTAATCGATCAGGTGAGTGATGGGCACGCGTTCGAGGATTGGGGCGTGACACCCGATCACCTAAAACCCAGTTGCATGCGACAAACTGTGACTATCACGACCCGAACTCCGAGCGCATGCACATCCCTTCGTGGTCGATACAATTTTGCAACATCCCAAGAACTGTTGCCGACCCATTCATTTTACCAAGCATGCGGAAGTGTAATCATAAACTCCAAACAACACAGAAATGAGATAGCAAACATGAGGTTATATTTTTACAAACCACACACATTTTTACAATAGCATTTATATATAGAAGAGTCTAACACAACATGGTGTATTTCAAAATGAAGAGCTTCTAGGCTATCTACGCTCCAAGCTCCTCATCTATGGGGCCAAGTCTCTACCTACAACCCTACCAGACTCTTCGATAGACTAGGGTGAGTGATCACCCACTATCGAGATTAGACAGCAGGCCCGTCAATATTTGGCAGAAGTTACTGAGGTATCCATACTCCATTGCTTGCAATCCTCTGCTCCTTGCCTGTTCACCCTCCATCTAGGGACCTAAAAATTTTTAGCCCACTACGGGGTGAGATCACATCTCAGTGAGTTCAATCCCTAAATCTCGATTAGGAGAAGGGTACACTCTACATGCAACCTAATCACGTTTCTCACAACTCTTTTAACCTTAACATTTCCTTGCACATTAGTATCAATCGCATAATACATAACAATATCAATATTATATATCATGTTAATATTTCCATAGATGTATATGCAGGGATGTAAATATTAAAACCATAGTACGGGCCCCCAATTACTAGACTAAATTGTTATGGTACGTCTCATATCGCACCACACAATTTCATCTCCCAATTAGGTCCCTCAAGTTCGATCATTCACGCGTCTCGACAAATTTCAATTTACTGGATGTGGTCAACCCAATAGATAATGGTCATCCGGCATGGTCGGGCATCATCTCATGCCATTGAGCACGGCAACGTCTACATCTAGACGGCATTCCAATTAGGAGCATCAATCCAACATCCACTGTGACCGGCATCTGTTGACTTGGGGCATTCTCGAAGGAGCATCGTCCGGCCCCAAAAGCTCGTGACGGATTCTTATATCATGTATGCATTCACCCAATACCACAATTCAATGATCAATTGCATATTTCATTCACAACATCTATTAAGTAAATTTCCAGCAAGAAACACCTTGAGAATAGTTACAACTTACTACTGACCGAAATTGGCAGAAACTGTCCATTTGCGCACTTCCGAGTTTAAAACCAGAAATCAAGTCAAATGAGTTCGAAAAATTCTCAAACTTGAGTATTTTGTAAAGGACACATGAATAGACATTTTTCATGAGACACAAAGACCCATATCCTTCTGGATTCGGCCCAGTAATTCATTCAATCCAGCACCAAAATTGGGTCCGTTTTCAGATGGTCTGTTTTCTGCAATCAGCTTAGTTTGGGGTCCGAAACAAATCCGTTTGGTTTGAAATTCGAGTATGTTAAACTAGAAGACATAAAAAACAACTTTTGTGAAGAAACCATATGGAAATTCGAACCCTAAGGGTCAGGAACAACCCTTAGAATCCCAACAGGTCAGGATTTCCAGTATAGTCCAACTTTCTGTTTAAAGATGACGGAGTTAAAAATAATCTTCTTTTATATTTCCAAAAATTCCTAGAAAAATATATGTTATAATTGAAGATGTCTAAAACATTTCTTCAGAAGGAAATTACTTCAAAATCTCAACACATCTCCGTCTACGAAAATAGCAAACCACACGTGTCTAGAAAGCAGTTCTGGAGAACAGTCCCTGCCTTTAGTTGAACGGTCCACTACGGTTCTGATCTTGTTGTTTAAATGAAGACTAAACCTTTCTATGACTAATCTAACCTTTCTAAACTAACACTAAACTATATTTAACATCATCTAAACCTTTCTTAAATTATTTAAATTCCTAGACAGAGGTACACAGCCCCTAATCAAGGTTTAGGAAAACAACTCACTTAACTAAGGAAACTTAAGGTTGCACTTGCTGGTGAGCAACAACAGCCAAACTGCGACCTCCAAGGACATTGGAGAAGCTCTAGTTGGCTTGGAATAGGGCTGAGAAGCCCTCGACTCATGGCTGAGAAGGCTGGCTCTTGGCCGGTGGGAGCTGAGCAGTGAAGGACTTGCAATTGCAAGGGTGCGGTTGCGACACGGCAGCACTGGCTTGCTTGTTGGTGGCTAGATAGCAACACGGAGGAAGGTTTTGGGTCCTTCGGTGGTGAGGTTAGGTTGAAACAGAAGAGGGATGTGCTGAGGTGCGGTTGCGACACCAACGGACGGAGGTGCAAAATTTTCGGTAGAGAGAAACTAGAGTGGCGCTTGGTTGGTTAAGATGTTGGCTTATTGGCGAGGGGGTTTGGTCCTCAAACGATTCCCACGATAAAGAAAAGTGGAACATGAAGGCAGCTGGGTCGAAACTTCTAGTGGCCCCATAGGTTGTAGCGCCAAAACCAAGTCTTCTCCGCTTCTGTTTACTTGCTGTTTGGTTTAGCAAAAAAACAGAGGAAGCAAAAACAACGGTTCAAACGTTTAAAGGGGAAAGAGACAAAAGCTTTTTCGGTTAGGGAAGGAGGAAGGGAAAAGGAAAGAAAGGAAAAGAAGAGGGAGAGGCAGACGCACGCTGCTGCTGGCTGGGGATCATGTGCGGAAAAGAGGGGAGAGAGAGAGGAGGAAAGGACTATAGAGGGTCCCCTCTTCATTTTCCACAAGCCTTTGGTCATTCTTTCCATGGAAAAAATGGTTCCTATCACTCTCATGAGGCCCACCGCCCTTGAACACAACTATCAACTCCAAATGAAACTCAAATGTTGAAGAAATCCATGGTGTTGGGCATTCTTACGAATTTGCCTTGTTTCTAAAAGCTCTCCCTTTTCCATTTTACCATTTCACCATCTTAGTTAATAAGGACAATTCTTCATTTAAGTCCTTATAATTCATTCTCCAAATGTTCCACAATAAAAGCCCAAAAACCAATTTAAAATGTGGCATTTCCCTTATTCTTTTAATTTGTTGCATTCGGAGATTTTCACCCATAATTCCCGTAGTCAATAATTCTTGGAAAGATGTAACAACATTCCTAAAATTAATTGTGACACCTTAAGTTCTCAATTTCTGAAATCGGAATAAATTTCGCAGTTAAATTCAGTTAAACGTGGTTTCAGCGCGACCTAAACTATTGGGTAGTTTTTGGGAATTTTCGGTGCAATTGGCTCGTGGTCGATTATTTCCGAGCCACAATGTACATCTTCGACTCATTGGCGACTCTCGGTTGTCATAAAAATCTCTAGATTTCAATTACGAGCACAGGGTACCAAAATGACACAAAAATCGATTTAGTGCCGATCGATGAGAATTTTGTAATTAGATGGAATCACCCATGCCTAATTATATATCTCTATCGAATCGACCTATTTCCGGTCTCTGATAGATTTTCAACTGTGTCGCAATGATCCTTGCAGATTAACACGGTCGAGCGGTCGATTCCTGGTCGAATTCTCAAGCTTGTTGCATTAAAATCCCTTAATGGCTTCTCCAACTAGTCTAGTTATCTCATGAGTGATCAGCTCAGAGAATAGCACTATAGCATGTTGATGAAAAGCTCGATTTATTCAATTGAAAACAGAAGTAGAAAATCAAACTATCACAACTCTTCCCCTCTTTAAAAAAATTTCGTCCTCGAAATTTAAGTCGTTACATCTCTCAAATCGAAAAGGTAAGGGTATTGTTGTTTCATTGCGTCCTCACTTTCCCATGTTGCTCCTTCTATGCCGTGGTGTTGCCAAACCACTTTGACCAACGGAATCGTCTTGATACGTAGGATTTGCTCTTTCGATCCACAATTTGAATTGGTCTCTCCTCGTACGACACCCTATCGTCCACGTCTAATACTTCAAAATTCAGTATGTGTGTCGGATTAGGTTCGTACTTCCTCAACATCGATACGTGGAAGACGTTATGGACTTGAGCAAGTCTTGGTGTAAACGCAAGGTGATATGCCAAAGTCCCTATTCTTTCCAGAATTTCAAAGGGACCTATGTACCTCGGACTTAATTTTCCTTTCTTGCCGAAGTGTGAAGTACCCCTTATTGGTGACACCTTCAAATAGACGTGCTCACCAACTTGGAATTCCAGTGGTCTTCGTCGCTTGTCGGCATAACTTTTCTGGCGACTCTAGGCAGTCTTTAATCTATCTCTGATGATGGCAACTGCATCCACTGATTGTTGGACTAACTCTAGGCCCGTGATCTTCCGTTCTCCGACTTCATCCCAACACATTGGTGTTCTACACGCCCGGCCATGCAATGCTTCAAAAGGAGCCATCTGAATGCTCTGCTGGTAGATGTTGTTGTAAGCGAACTCAACGAGATGAAGTTGTTCTTCCCAACTTCCTTTAAAATGCAGTACACAAGCCCGTAGCATGTTCTCGAGGGTTTGAATGGTCCTTTAAGATTGGCCATCCGTCTGAGGATGATAAGCTGTACTGTACTCCAGCTTCGTTCCTAATGCAACCTGCAAACTTATCCAAAATGCAGCTGTAAATCTTGGGTCTCAGTCTGATGTGATCGTCACTAGTACTCCATGCAGACGAACAATTTGACGGATGTATAGCTCTGTATGCTTGTCTAAATCAAGGTCTTTCCGTACTGCGATAAAGTGGGCCGATTTCATCAGTCTATCGACCACTATCCAAATGGAATCATTACCCCTCCGACTCCTTGGTAATCCTATCACGAAATCCATTGTGATATGCTCCCATTTCCACTTGGGAATCTCGAGAGGTTGTAAAGTCCTCCCTGTTTACAGTGTTGAGCCTTTACCTGCTGACATGTCAAACACTTGGCGACATGCTTGGCTATATATGCTTTCATACCAGACCATCAATAGTGTTGATGCAAATTCTAATACATCTTCGTACTGCTAAGATGTATGCTGTAACTGCTACGATGTGCTTCTGATAGGATTTTCTCTTTAAGCTTTGCATCATCGGGTACACACAATCGTCCTCTGAATCTCAACGTTCCATCTTCTGAAATGTGAAAATCTGGTTTTCTCTTTCCTACCTCTTCCTGTACAATTTTCTGGATCTCTGGGTCGGTCCATTGAAGTGTCTTGATTCTCATTTGTAGTTTCAGTTCAATTCTGAGGGTGGCCATAAGATTTGAAAGGTGGCCTACTTCAAATTTGAAATCCGAATCTCTGACCTTCTCAATTAAAGTCCAGTCTTTGAGTACAATGTGTGCCATTGAAGACTTTCGACTTAGTGCATCTGCGACCTTATTAGCCTTTCCAGGGTGATACATAATGTCGCAATCATAATCCTTAAGAAGTTCCATCCAGCGACACTGTCTCATATTCAACTCTTTCTGAGAGAATAAAAACTTGAGACTTTGATGGTCTGTGAAAATCTGGAATCTTTCTCCACACAGATAATGTCTCCAAATCTTCAAAGCAAAGATAATTGCTGTGAGTTCTAAATCATGCGTCGGATAGTTTAGCTCGTGAGGTCTCAACTGACAGGACGCGTATGCAACAACTCTGCCATGTTGCATTAACACGCAACCCAGTCCTCTAAATGATGCATCATTGTAGATCTCGTATCCTCCAGGACCAGATGGTATGGTTAGTATAGGCGCGGTGGTCAGCTTTTGCTTAAGTTCCTGGAAACTACCTTCGCACCTGTCTATCCACACGGATTTCTTTTCCTTCTTTAACAGTCGAGTCATATGCGACGCTATTGCTGAAATCCCTTCTACGAACCTTTTGTAATATCCTGCTAACCCCATAAAACTTCTGATTTTTATCACTGTCGCCAACCTTGGCCAGTTGATTATTGTTTCAATCTTAGAAGGATCCAAAGAGATTCCTTATCTTGAAATCACGTGACCTAAGAAAGCAACACGAGTCAACCAAAACTCGCACTTACTAAACTTGGCATACAACTCATGAATCCTCAAAGTCTGGAGTACCATTCTCAATTGTCCTTCATGTTCCTCTGGACTTCTAGAGTACACTAGGATATCATCGATGAACACAATCACAAACTGATCTAGGTATTCCGTGAACACTCGGTTCATCATATCCATGAAAGCAGTTGGGGCGTTCGTCAGTCCAAACGGCATTACAGTGAATTCATAATGGCCGTAGCGGGTTCGAAACTTTGACTTAGGAATGTCCTTCCTCCTAATCCTCAGCTGATGATTTCTCGTCCTCAGGTCAATTTTAGAGAATATCGACGCTCCCTGTAGCTAGTCAAACAAGTCATCAATTCTTGGTAGTGGATACTTGTTCTTGATCGTCACCTGATTGAGTTGACGATAATCGATGCACAATCACAACGTACCATCTTTCTTCTTAACGAAGAGAACTGGGGCTCCCCACAGCGATGCACTGGGGTGTATGAATCCCTTATCTAATAACTCCTGCATCTGCACCTTTAGTTCTTTCAGCTCCGACAATATCATTCTGTAAGGAGCCTTAGAAATTGGTTCTGTCCCGGGGGCTAATTCAATTACAAATTCAATCTCCCTTTCTGGCGGTAGACTTGGCAATTATTTTGGAAACACGTCCGGAAATTCTTGTACCACTGCAATATCTTTGATCTTCTGCTCTTCAACTGTTGTGTCCATGACAGTCGCCAAGTAATTCTGACAACCCTTATTTAACAACCGGGTTGCCTTGAGTGATGAGATTAGGGTAATCGAAGGTCTTCCTTGACTTCCACTAAACTTGAAACTGTCACTCTCCAGTGGGTTGAACTGAATCGTTTTACGATAACAGTCCATCTTAGCTCGTTGCTTGATGAGCCAGTCCATGCCAATTATTACATCAAAATCATACATGACTAGAACTATCAAGTCTATACTTCCCTCTTGCTCACCAATCATCAACTTACAACCAGTACAACCCATTGTAGACAATACACCATCTTTTAATGGTGTCAATATACTAACAAATGATTCCAACAATTTATGACTTAATCCTATTAGCTTAATAAATTGTTCAGCTATGAAGGAATGAGTTGCACCAGGGTCAAATAAAGTGTATGTTGAATGATCATATACGAAAACAGTACCTGTTATCACATTTGGCGCGTCCTCTGCTTGACCCCTGGTGATGGCGTACGTCCTTCCTCGTGCTGGAGGCCTAACTGGTTCACACTGCTGTGCATTCAAGGGTGCGTACCCCTCGTTCTGACCCATCGGTGGTGGAGGTGGTAACTGCTGTCCCATTGGTCGTTTGGGACAATCTCTGACCTGGTGGCCTTGTTGGCTACATCCATAGCAGGCTCCCATCCTAGCATGGCACGATGCAGATCCATGTCGTTTTCCACAAAAACGACAAACTCCATTATTGCTTGGTGCTGACTTGCTCACCCCACCTTTTCTATTAGGTGGGACATGATACCTTCTTCCGACCATGGGTTTCTTCTCAAACCTAATACTGCTCATGTTCACGTTAAACCTTGACCCTGACGCAGTAGCTTGCTCGTTCAAATCTCTTTCTATTAGTTGGGCCTGACGATAAATTTCTTGGTAGTCATTCAGATCAAAAGGCGCCAATGGTTGTTTCAGTTCTAATCGGATGCAATTCTTGAACCTTCGAGCCTTTTCTTTGGGGTCCTCTACCAGCCTTAGAGCATATTGAGACAACTTTGCAAACTTGACCTTATACTGGTCAATAGTCATTGATCCCTGGCGGAGATGCTTAAACTCTTCCATCTTCTGCTCTCTGGCGCTCTTGGAGAAGTACTGTTCATTAAATGCCCTGAGGAAGGCGTCCCACAACGGAACTACTCCTTCTGGAAACACGGTCTCTCGAATGACTGTCCACCAGATATTGGCATTATCATGCAATTGATAGACTGCCAGAGTTACTTTCTCTTCTTCACTGCACCTCAAAAGTGAAAATGCCTTCTCTAAATCCTGAATATAGCGAGAAGCAGTCTCTGGATCTCCAGTATCGATGAATCTTGGCGGACTCAACTTCAAAAACTATTCCATCAGCTTATGTATGGGTCTCTCCACAACTTCGTTCCCTAGTGGAACCTCAATAGGCAGAGCAGTAGGTGCGCTGGCAGCAGCAAGTGCGCCAGCAACAGCGGCGTTGGTAGCAGCAATAGCGGCAGCTGTAGCGGCGGCAGTAATGGCGGCTGCTTGATTCTGGGCTTACTGTCCCATTAGATCTCTCATTGCTTCTAGCGCCTGTATGATCCCAACAGTTACTGGATCACCAGGTGCTGCTACCCCAGCACCAGCCGGTGGAATTGGCTGCGGTGCTACTCCACTAGCGCTGGCCTGAGCCGGCACTTTACCACTATTACCTCGGGCACAACCTCTGGTCGACGTCCTAGCCCAAGTAACTAGTCGGATCGCCCTTTTCCTAGGCGTTCTCCGATCCTGCTCACTCATGGTGCAGATTCTTTATGGACACCTGCCTCAAATTCTAACACCAGGTTAGAATTTCGAGTGAGTTCACAAACAAACTATCGATCAGTTATCACTCACATGCATCAGCATATTAAAAATTTTTCCTACTAACTATCTCGTGACTTATCGCACCTTATCACTCCAAACACTAACTCGCTCTGATACCACTTAATGGGGATGTCACGACCCGAACTCCGAGCGCATGCACATCCCTCTCTGGTTGATACAATTTTGCAACATCCCAGGAACTATTGCCGACCCATTCATTTTACCAAGCAAGCAAAAGTGTATTAATAAACTCCAAACAACACAGAAATGGGATAGCAAACATCAGGTTATATTTTTACAAACCACACACATTTTTACAATAGCATTTATATACAGAAGAGTCTAACACAACATGGTGTATTTCAAAATGAAGAGCTTCTAGGCTATCTACCCTCCAAGCTCCTCGTCCATAGGGCCAAGTCTCTACCTACGACCCTGCCAAACTCTTCGATAGACTAGGGTGAGTGGTCACCCACTATCGAGATCAGACGGCAGACCCACCAATATTTGGCAGAAGTTACTGAGGCATCCATACTCCATTGCCTGCAGTCCTCTGCTCCTTGCCTGTCCACCCTCCATCTAGGGACTTGAAAAATTTTAGCCCACTACGGGGTGAGATCACATCTCAGCGAGTTCAATCCCTAAATCTCGATTAAGAGAAGGGTACACTCTACATGCAACCTAATCACGTTTCTCACAACTCTTTTAACCTCAACATTTCCCCGCACATTAGTATCAATCACATCATACATAATTGTATTAAGATTATATATCACATTAATATTTCCATAGATGTATATGCAGTGATGTAAATATTAAAACCATAGTACGGGCCCCCAATTACCAGACTAAATTGTTATGGTACATCCCATACCGCACCACACAATTCCATCTCCTAATTAGGTCCCTAAAGTTCGATCATTCATGCGTCTCGACAAATTTCAATTCATTGGATGTGGTCAAGCCAATAGATAACGGTCATCCGACATGGTCGGGCATCGTCTCACACCATTGAGCATGGCAACGTCTACATCTAGATAGCATTCCGATTAGGAGCATCGGTCTAGCATCAACTGTAACCGGCATCCGTTGACTTGGGGCATTCCTTAAGGAGCATCGTCTGGCCCCAAAGGCTCCTGACGGATTCTTATGTCATGTATGCATTCAGCCAATACCACAATTCAATGATCAATTACATATTTCATTCACAACATCTATTAAGTAAATTTCTAGCAAGAAACACCTTGAGAATAGTTACAACTTACTACTGACCGAAATTGGCAGAAACTATCCATTTGCGCACTTCCGAGTTTAAAACCAGAAATCAAGTCAAATGAGTTCGAAAAATTCTCAAACTTGATTATGTTGTAAAGGACACATGAATAGACATTTTTCATGCAGACACCAAGACCCATATCCTTATGGATTCAGCCTAGTAATTCATTCAATCCAGCACCAAAATTAGGTCCGTTTCCAGATGGTCTGTTTTCCGAAATAAGCTTAGTTTGGGGTCCGAGAAAAATCCGTTTGGTCTGAAATTCGAGTATGTTAAACTAGCAAATATAAAAAGAAAATTTTGTAAAGAAATCATATGGAAATTCGAACCCTAAGGGTCAGTAACAACCGTTAGAATCCCAACAAGTTAGGATTTCCAGTATAGTCTGACTTTCTGTTTAAAGATGACGGAGTTAAAAATCGTCTTCTTTTAAATTCCCAAAAATTCCTAGAAAAATATATGTTATAAGTGAAGATGTCTAAAACATTTCTTCAGAAGGAAATAACTTCAAAATCGCAACACATCTCTGTCTACGAAAATAGCAAACCACACGTGTCTAGAAAGCAGTTCTGGAGAATAGTCCCTGCCTTTGGTCGAATGGTCCTCTACGGTTCTGATCTTGTTGTTTAAACGAAGACTAAACCTTTCTATGACTAATACAACCTTTCTAAAATAACACTAAACTATATTTAACATTATCTAAACCTTTCTTAAATTATTTAAATTCCTAAACAGAGGTACACAGCCTCTAATCAAGGTTTAGGAAAACAACTCACCAAACTAAGAAAACTCAAGGCTGCACTTGCTAGTGAGCGGCAGTAGCCAAGCTGCGACCTCCAGGGACGCCGGAGAACCTCCGGTCAGCCTAGAACAGGGCTGAGAAGCCCTTGGCTCACTGTTGAGAAGGCTGGCTCTCGGCCGGTGGGAGTGAGCGGTGAAGGACTTGCAACTGCAATGGTGCGGCTGCGACATGGCAGCGCTGGCTCGCTTGTTAGTGGCTGGACAGCAACACAGAGGAAGGTTTTGGGTCCTTCGATGGTGAGGTTGGGTTGAAACAAAAGAGGGATGTGCTGAGGTGCGGTTGCGACACCAACAGACGGAGGTGCAGAATTTTCGGTAGAGAGAAACTGGTGTGGCGCTTGGTCGGTTAAGTTGTTGGCTTATTGGCGAGGGGGTTTGGTCCTTAAATGAATCCCACGACAAAGAGAAGTGGAACATGAAGGCAACTGGGTCGAAACTTCTAGTGGCCCCATAAGTTGTAGAGCCAAAACCGGGTCTTCTTTGCTTCTCTTTACTTGCTGTTTGGTTCAGTAGAAAAATAGAGGAAGCAAAAAACAACAGTTCAAATGTTTAAAGGGGAAAGAGACAAAAACTTTTTCGGTTGGGGAAGAAGGAAGGGAAAAGGAAAGAAAGGAAAAGAAGAGGGAGAGGCAGACGCATGCTGCTGCTAGCTGGGGATTACGCACGGAAAAGAGGGGAGAGAGAGAGAGAGAGGAGGAAAGGACTATGGAGGGTCCCCTCTTCATTTTCCACAAGCCTTTGGTCCTTTTTTTCTGTGGAAAAAATGGTTCCTATCACTCTTATGAGGCCCACTGCCCTTGAACACATCTATCCACTCCAAATGAAACTCAAATTTGAAGAAATCCATGGTGTTGGGCATTCCTACGAATTTGCCTTGTTTCTAGAAGCTCTCCCTTTTCCATTTTACCATTTCACCATCTTAGTTAATAAGGACAATTCTTCATCTAAGTCCTTATAATTCCTTCTCCAAATGTTCCACAATAAAGGCCCAAAAACCTTTTTAAAATGTGGCATTTCACTTATTCTTTTAATTTGTTGCATTCGGAAATTTTCACCAATAATTCCGATAGTCAATAATTCTTGGAAAGATGTAACAACATTCCTAAAATTAATTGTGACACCTTAAAGTTCTCAATTTCTGAAATCGGAATAAATTTCGCAGTTAAATTTAGTCAAATGTGGTTTCAGCGCGACCTAAACTATTAGGTAGTTTTTGAGAATTTTTGGTGCAATTGGCCCGTGGTCGATTATTTTCGAGCCACGATGTACATCTTCGACTCATTGGCGACTCTCGGTTGTCATGAAAATCTCTAGGTTTCAATTACGAGCACATGGTACCAAAACGACACAAAAATCGATTTAGTGCCGATCGATGAGAATTTTGTAATTAGATGGAGTCACCCATGCCTAATTATATATCTTTATCGAATCGACCTATTTCCGGTCTCTGATAAATTTTCGACTGTGTCGCAATGACCCTTGTAGATTAACACCGTCGAGCAGTCGATTCCTGGTCGAATTCTCAAGCCTGTTGCATTAAAATCCATTAATGGCTTCCCCAACTAGTCTAGTTATCTCATGAGTGATCAACTCAGAGAATAACACTATAGACACGTCAATGAAAAGCCTGATTTATTCAATTGAAAACAGAAGTAGAAAATCAGACTGTCACAGTGACCGACAACGAGCCTAGGGACATCACATCCAGGATTGATTCGCCAATTGCGTTGGAGTTTGCTTCAATCTCTGTCACAACTCGTTCGATGCCATGTTTAGAGGCACCTCAATCTGCGAGGCAGGGAACTAGCAATGAGTCTGGCTGTTTTCTTTTTTCCTTCCTAACACATTTTATTCTAAAGGAATCCAATGAAGCGAAAACTTCCCGAAATCAGAATTTGAGAAAATGAGAGTCAATTCCTAGATTGAAGATGCTCTACTATTCAAACAACGTAATATCTATAGACACAAGAGAACTCCCAATGTGTTTTATGTCGGAAAATTAGGGAATGTGTAACTTAGCTTTAACAGATTCATGGACTTGCAACAATGAATGCGCAAATGATAAGAAATATGAAATTATTTCGGATTTTGGACTTGCGAAGCTGCTAAACGCAGAACAAACCAGAACTTTCATTGGAATTTATGGGATGAGAGGTTATGTGGCGCCTGAGTGGCACCGGAACCAGCTCGTGACGGTGAAAGCAGATGTTTACAGCTTTGGGATCGTGCTGTTGGAAATCATCTGTCACCAGAGAAGCATGAATTTGAACTTTCCAAAGAGCGAAGCCATCTTGGAAGAATGGGTTTGTGAATGCTTTCTATTGAATACTCAACAACTGATGTATGTAATGCTGGGGAATCAAGAACACCTACTGGAAAGTCCTCGATTTCGAGCAATATATGTACACATATTTTTTCCATTAAAATAAATACATGTGATCTTTATTTTTGTGTATAGCCTTGATTTAGCTACGAATGAAGGTCACTTTCCCATGCTATACGAAGAATCTATGCAACATTCCTGCTATAATCAATAGACAAAATTAAACTGACAATGTCACACCTCGGACCTCGAGCATGCGCACATCCCTCGGTGGTCGACTAAATTGCGACGTTCCTAGGACTTGTTGCTGACCCAATCGATTCATGCACAAGCGTAAGCGAATTGAACAATCCCTTGACAACTACAAACATGGGATAGAAAAATAGGACAACAAATTTCACAAACACAGTTTTATAAACACACTAGGTTTATATACATAAGTCTATAAACAAAAAGAGGGTCTATCATGACACCGTCAGGGATGTCGAGGTCTAGAGGGTCAGCTACCTCTACTGTAGGCTCCTCCACCTTCGGCCCTGGGTTCGTCTCGATATCAGCTATGATATCAGCGTCCACGATAAGGTCGAGTACCACATTACCCTCACCTTCAACGGCGGGTCTGTCGAAATCATCCATGGGACCTTCCCGTTCCTTGTTTGGCCCGTGACGAAATCACTCCTTGAATTGATGAGGTACCCACTAAGGTAGGCCCTCATCGACCAATATCGTGGTCACGATGAGCTCACGGATCTAAGGACTCCCAGGGATATGGAAGATGGTACTCTGCTCGCTATATCCTCGTGGCTGCCCAAAACGAACCGGATGAACATCCATCTAAGGACCTGAAAAGATTAAGCCCACGACGGGGTGAGACAATATCTCAGCGAGACGCCCTAAACCCCGATTAGGAAGGTAATATACTTAGAGGCAGTCTAATTACACATCATCGAAGACTTACCTTGCCTCAGCACCTTCTTGCACGTCAGTACAACTCATATAACATTTATAAATGCAATAGATGCAGCCAATAACTGGAATGCCTCACTCTCAAATTAATCAATTACAAGGGTCTCAATTGTAAGGCCAAATCGTTATGACACGTTCCATTCTGTGCCACACAATTTTGTCCCATAATCAGGCGCGGTTATATCTCACTCAGACACGTGTTCCAATTAGTTACGACCCCACGGGTACGGCCTACTCCACGTTCGGTGGTCTTCCGGCATAGTCGGGCGTCGTCTCGCCCCCATCGAGCATGGTAACATCTACCTCAAGACGACATTTCCGAACGAGCATCAGCCCAGCCTCTACTGCGATCGACATTCGTTGACAAGAGCATTCCTGAAGGAGCATCGTCCACCTGACCTTCATCGGGTGACGAATTCTCATAACCATCACATGTACATCCAATCCCAGCCAAGGATATTGTGCTTTGCACTCAAATGTCTTGATTTAAATAATGAACTTAGTCTATTTTCTTCATATTAAAAACACCCGATAAAATAATCGTGTGTGGGTACACGGTCAAATCGAATCATGGAAAGTGACATATTTCCTTTTAAAAATCCCACTATTTGATATAGTACTTAAACATTTTTGGCGTCAAAAACCAACACCTGGTTTTTTCTAATTAAATACCAAAATTCCATAATTTTGAAATAATAAATCAAAAATCATAATCATCACTCAATTGCACAATCTAACAATCAATTGCACAAACTAATTATATCACGACAATCAGCACGAAATTCTGACAATCGGCTATCCCGGTATAATTTCCAGAAAATATTAAATAATTAAATAAATTATAAATTAATTAAGTAAATTCAAAATAATTAGATAAATGCCTAATTAAGCCAAATACACTAATCTAACCACTTAATTGGACGTAATTAAATAACATACTAAGCTAGATAAATCATACAATCTAATTAACCCTTAACTAAACTAATCTAACCACATAATTAGCCTAATTAACCAACTAAATCACTAATTACACTAATCTAACCACCTAATCCAATCTTAGTCTAAACTAAACCTCCCCTAAGTATAATTAACTATTTAAGTAGAGTTTAGCAAGCAAACTCACCGGATTAGCGAGTTGATGAGTTCACGGCGACGGCAACGTGGAGGCGAGTGAAACACGGGCCTACAGCGACACCCAATGAGGCTTGGAAGGGCCCGGAAAAGGCCTACACAACCCACAACCCGAGCTGGAACTTCGGTTTTGTGGCTGGTTGGAAGGGTCGGTTGAGGGACTTGGCGGGCGGAGCTAGACGACCAGACGGCGACGGCGGGACTAGGCGGAGGTGGTTGGCGGCTCGAGGGCTTCGAGACGGCATGCGAGGTGGACGGAGTTGTGATGGGCTCGAGCTGGAGGTGCGGACGCGGGAACGCGCGGGTGGAGCTTGGGCGGCAGCAACTTTGGTGGCACCGGTGTGAGGCGGCTTGGATGAAATAGCAGGGAAGGAGAGCTGGTTCTCTGGTTCTCTGCTTCTGTTTTCAACAACAATGGAGACCAAGGAGCAAGGAAGAAGAAGAAGAAGAAGAAGAAGAAGAAGAAGACGAGGTTGCAGCTAGAGGGGGGACAAAGGCCACCAAAGTCTTGCCAAAATATCACAAACACTCAAGTGATACAAACACTCAAGTGATGAACCCACTAACCTTCAGCCATATCCACAGCCAATTTTCCCTCCCTAATCTTCTCCAAGAAGTCGAGGATGATGCTGAAATGTTGCAGCCCCCCCATGGCTACGAATTTCAAGCTTCCAACTTCAATTTCAATTCAATTCCTCTTCAAGTGGCCTCAAATCAATGGCCAACTTGCCAAGGCAGGAGTCCACATCAAATTCCACAATTTCCCTCACCAATTGATCCATCTTGGATGCCAAAAGCGCACTAAAAAATGGCCATCCGAATTTCCTGATTCCAAATCGTCCAATTTTGATTTTTCACTGAAAATCCGGGCTCACTGAAAATTCTTCGAATGATGAGTCAATGTTCCTAAAATAAATCATGACATAACAGAACTTTCAATTTCTGAAATTAGGTTCAATTTCGTGGTTAATTTCAACCAGACGCAATTTTAGCGTGACCTAATCTACCAAGTAGCTTTTAGGAATTTTTAGCGCGTTTGACTCGTGGTTGATTATTTTCGATCCACATTGTGCATCTTCGATTCATGGGCGACTCTCGGTTGTTGTGAAAATCTCGAGATTTCAAATACGAGCACAAGGTATAGAAATGACAGAATAATCGGTTTAGTGCCGTTCGACGCAAATTTTGTAATTAGGTGGTATCATCCACACTTTAATTACATGCCTTTGTCGAATCGACCTATCTCCAGTCTCTAATCGATTTTAACGGTGCTGTATTGACCCTTGCAAATTAGCATGGTCGAGTAGTCGATTTCTGATTGAATTCTCAAATCTGTCGCGTTTAGATTCCTTAACGACTTCACCAAATAGATTAGTTATCATGTGAGTGATCAGCTCAGAGAAAAAAACTATAGGCGCCTCAATGAAAAGCCAATTTCATTTAATCGAAAACAAGGTTGAAAGTCAGGATGTCACAGATAACAGTGGTGATGAATAGAATTATCATCTCAAAGTGTATGCTTCATTCAACTATCGTTTCATTCTCTTCGATCTTCACAATATGGGTGCATTTGGTTAGGCATTTTAAGAGCCCATTAGGAAAATGCAAAGTAGTTTAGTCTAAAGAACGTTGGGTAAATGCAAAGGCCATTTGGTTTATGTTTTAATAAATAACTTTGAGAGAAATGACGGTTGATAAAAAATACATTTGAAAAGCCCTTTAGGTGAGTAATAGTAGTTTTTTAATTTTTATTTGTTTAAAATTGAAAAAAAAAATATGCAACTTTTTAAATATAATTTTTGACAAAAATGCTAAAAAAATCAATTGTATATAAATGCTAAAAAATCAAATATATATAATTAAAAAAAAAAAGACCAAGGCGGTGGTGGGTGTTCAATATAAAAAAAATAATTAAGCTCCATGATTTTTGCTTACACAAGCGTTCGGTATTCTTGGCTTATGAGTATATGATGGAAGGGAGAGTGCAATTTGTGTTTTGAGAATTGATGCCACTAGGGTCACTATTGTTTGGGATGCGCGGCCCACTTTACACATCATTTGATTGGAATTATAAGAATCTTTCTCTTTATAAGTTGAAGGCTTGTCATTTCCAAGAAAAAAAAGTTGAAGGCTTGTTAGTCAAAAGAAGAAAAGGCTGAAAAATTGGTCCATGACCTTTCCCTTACAATGGGTTAGAAATTTTTCGAGCCTAACATCACCAAGTAAAGTGTCATAAAGACCATGACTTCCAACAAACCATTGATCACGTATTGATCCAAAAGTCAACACACATGAAATCCCAAACGATCTTGACCTCTTGATGGATGTGCGCAAGATCCATCCTTACATGGTTTAAATCCTTTTCTTTTGGTTGGCGTGCTTGTTTAAATTCTAATAAGATTGCGAAATTTAGAGATTACCATGTTTGCTCCAAAATTGGTGGCATAACTTCTAAAAAACAAATTCCTAAAATTACATCGATGATATTCCATACTCAAAAATCCATTGTGGCATTAATTTAATATTAAATCACCAATGTGATTTGCTAGGAATCAATGTCACATAGGAATTCTCAATAATAACAAAAAAAAAAAAACTATGTAACTTAAGTGATTTAATTTAAAAAAATATGATATTTAAATGTTTGCTTTAAATTTTTTTAACATTATTTATGTCCTTATAATGTGCAATTTTATCAAGCAAGTGATGGTGACTGATAGCTGCCGTCGCGCAACCCTCATGGGAACCAAGCGAGGGCCGCTTGAGGCCACAAGACCCAGGCGACAATCGCCTGGGTCGCGTGCTACCCACGTCCGGCATGTGAGGGACGCTGAAGGCGGCATGACCTCGAGCGACCTAACCAACAACAGCTAGTGCTAAATCTAGCTCAGCGGTGGCCGTAGCCTTTCGCTGAATGGGCGAAGGGTTGGTCTTTTAAAATATATATATATTTGATTTTTTTAGCATTTATATGTATTTGCTTTTTTAGCATTTAGAAAAATAATAACGAGGGCAAAATCGGAAATTTGAAAAATGGGCGAAGGTAGTTTTGGAAAAACAAATGAGTTTCAGTATTTGGCTAAATGTTGAAAGCTCAACTAACATTGGACTTTCAGTCTTTTCAATGCTTGCCTTTTCAATACTGACTTTCACTTAAAACCTACTTTGAAATAGTTGCCAAACAGTCCAACATTTTTCCAAAAAGCTTTAGAGGCCAAAAGCTCATTGGGAATGCTAAACCAAACGCATTCTATATATATATTTGGACTTTAGAACACATGTTTGCTTCTGCCATGATTTCTTCTTGGCTGAGGCTCGTGAGATCTAGATAGGTCGATTGTCTCTGTACTAACTATACTAATTATGTCATCAAAGCTTCTTTAGAAACCAATATGACAAATTCCGAACGATTGTTTAAACATGGTCCATTTATTCAAACATCAAATCTTATTATTTACTCGATAGTAAAACATGTTAGCTAACTTCTTTCCTGAAATGAATAATTGAATCTTATTCTTTATGAAGTGTTAGAAGATGTTAACGCAAGTAGAAGGGCACACACATGAGTGCATGCACAAAAAGGAAAAGAGGAAACTAGGTGTATGGTTGACAAATATCTTAAGTTCCTTTGTGGACTATGTCAAAAATTTAGAGACCGCACCTCGGGATGCTCATATTGGGACGAGACATATCTTTGTTGTAATGGAACTACAATAAACACAATTGATTTTTATTATTTTGTCTCCTGCCAATGAAGAAAAATATTTATGTATTTACCAATGGATGAGTGACATAGTAGTTATAGTTAAATTTCTAATCGAATTCTTCCACATGTCAATCATTCAATAGTGTATGTGTAACTTAGCTTTCACACCGACGATGGACTCTATAAAAATCCGTACAACGACTAACAAGTGACGAGAAACATGAAAGAATTTTGAATAAGACTTTGGAGAAAATTGTGTTACCTCGATTATTTATTGACATCAAAGTCATAAAAACCCCGTAGAATAATATTGTGGAAATCTAGACTTTTCTCATAACTGAGAAACATGACTTTATTGTCATATGTATTGACAATTATAATACAAGGCTCACATTTCGTCTAAACTTAACCTACTTGGTGATAGTAGTCAAGTCATGGTGGTTAAAAGAAGCTTTCCAGTCTCAATTTGCTTTGGAAAATAAGAAGTCATGGAAACTTGTTATGCGGTTTGGAAATTTTATGAACTTAATGTTGAGAAAATTTTAATTGTTGATGAAACTACGGGCAGTCGTGTATTGACTTTTGATGTTCTGATGCATGATAATAATCATTGTTCTTACGGTATTATATGTCTCTATTATTGTTATTGTCGGGTTCAAAGTAAATATACCTTCAGAATATACGCAAAAATCACAGAATAATGAGTTTAAGTAAATACTCGATTTTCCATCTAAAATTTCTCCTTGAATGTGTTGTCAAGCATGTATGAGAAAGGAGAAGAAGAAAGAACCACGGAAAAGAGAATGTTATGAAGAAGAGAAAGTTGTTGAACAGTGTGTGATTTGGTCCTATTTATAGATAACCAAACAACACATCTATTAGGAATAGGCACCTTATGGAAAGCATCACTTCTCTTCATATCAATAATAACTTCTTCTCATGTCCAATTCAATCTTTTCTCTTAATTATATATAACAAACTATTTCAGCATTTACATGGTTATATTTTCTCCATCCCTGAAAATTCCCCTAAACTATTTTGTTAATTGGTGGGTTACAACTTGTGGTTACCAACCGCATACAAACTTAGTTAGATATAAATGTGAGCGGTATTCACCAATTAAAAAATGGATTAGAATTTTTTAACTCCTCAATGGAAATACCAGGGATTTGAGTTTACCATTGAACTCAATGCATCAATCTTTTTGTATAAATTTTTGAAATGGGCCAAGCTATATAAAACCTTGTGTGCACTTTTGTCTTTATATTGTCCCTTTCTTTCAGTGTTTATTGTTTATTGTTTTTTTTTTGTCGGTCCTATTCTATTTCTACTATAATAATCAATCTCAAACTTTTGCCCCGCCTTCTTATAGAGTATGGGAGTTGAAATCCACACCTAAAGCTAAATTGTCCCCACCCCAATCCCACCTAAGAAAGAGGGAATTCAAATCTTCCACCTCCCCCTTTTCATATGGAAAGGGTGGCCACTGGAGCAAATCCCATTAATTTTGTTTATTGCTTGCTAAATTGAACCCCTTTGGTCAGTTTTTATAAACACATCCTATTCTAATGACGAATATAAGTCCGTTTGAAGCGATCAAATCTCAAGACCTTGAAGTGCCCTATTGATCATACGGACTTGGAGATGTAGATGGACGGCTCAAACACGAAAGCACACGGTAAAATGAGGAACCAAACTTATGCTGTACATCGCGTACCGTGCACGTATAGTGGAAAGGCAATGCTGGTCATTAACCATTAAGTCAACCGTCTTGAGGGTGAGCCAGCCAAAGTCTTGACTATGGCCTGTACTGCAAAATTGTCTATAGACAAATAAGATGCCGAGGTTTCATTCATTTGAGGGAAGCTAAGGCAGCCGCGGCGGCACCGGAGAGATCTCATGCTAGAACTGAGGTTTCGTCGGGGCTGGCACAGTGGCAGGAAGTCAATGCTCTCCCCTGGTCAATTTTCTAATTACAAGGTGCTTAAAAAATCGATCGTAATCTGGTGTCGTGCCATGAAATCAAGTCATATTGAAGAATTGCCATACCATTCAAGCAAATATAATATATAGTGCTCCTACATAACCCTTGACGTATTTTTTGTTGGAAAAGCATTTAATAAAATGTTAAAACCGGTCCGGTCATGTTGACTTTAACATTGCTAGCCTAATCTTAACTACTGAGAAAGAGACCGCTTGTAACCAATGCTTGAATCGTTCCAAGTTGATCTTGGCTTCGCATATTACATTAATCTAGCAATTCACAGCGATCAAACATAAGCAAAACATGAAGTTCCCAATTGCAATTGCACAACATATGAATTGGGAATTAAGGTTGCGATGAAGGCAATACTCTCACCAAATTAATCTTTTGATTAAGAGGTGCTTAAAGAAAATTATACTACATAACTAGGTTTAGTGCCACGTGGCGGTGGTGGAGTTCTTCCGAAGCAACCAAACCAAGAAAACAACAATCAAATCACAGATGGAAGGACTACTACTTTGAAACAACCTGAGAGAACCGTAATGACTTATTTCAACCAATCAAAATCATGTCGACTTTGACATACTTGTCCCAACCTTAATAGCTGAGAAAGGGACTGGTACTATTTAACATTGAATGATTCAAGAAGATCAAACGCTATATGTTCTATGATCAGATTGAGCAATTCAGAGTCTCCATCTTCTCAGCATGGCATTTATCATATGTTTTCTGTTCCTTTTAGCTTCTGCTTCTCTTGCAACAGCTCAAGAAACAGGATCAAACATAACACTAGGTTCTTCCCTAAGTCCAACCTCTAACTCCTCTTCTTGGCTCTCACCCTCAGGACTCTATGCCTTTGGGTTCTACCCTCAAGGCCAGGGCTACGCGGTCGGAGTTTTCCTCGCCGGTATCCCTCCAAGAACCGTTGTCTGGACTGTGAACCGAGACAACCCACCCGTTTCTGCTGGTGCCACCTTGCTCTTCACCAACGATGGTCGCCTCATACTGCGATCCTCACAAGGTCAAGAAACTTATGTTACTGCGGTCGCACTGTCAGCCTATTCCGCTTCTATGCTTGATTCGGGTAATTTTGTGCTGTACGGTCCTAAAGGAAGTGTATTATGGGAGAGCTTTGACTACCCGACAGACACCCTTTTGCCGACCCAGCGCCTCTTGGCAGGCCAACAGATAATCTCTAGCATCTCGGCAACAAACCACTCAACCGGGCTTTTCCGTCTCAAGATGCAACACGATGGGAATCTGGTTCAGTATCCGGTGAACACTCCGGATACTGCTCCGTATTCTTATTTCACATCTTGGACGGACAAAATGGGAGACAATGTCTCGCTCAACTTTGATGTCGATGGTCATTTATTCTTGCTCAACACCACGGGCTATGTCATAAAGAATATCACGACTGGAGGTTTACCGACCAAACGAGTGATTTGTATCTTTAGGATTGGCTCCGATGGCTTGATGAGATTATATTCGTATGATTTGAATCAAAAGGGAAATTTGTCGGTTGTATGGCCGTCTACAAATGATAAATGTGATCCCAAGGGTTTATGCGGCCTAAATGGTTTCTGTGTAAAAAATGACCAACAAGCTACTTGCCAATGTCTTCCTGGATTCGATTTTGTTGAGCCGGGAAATTGGGCAGCTGGCTGCGAGAGGAATTTCACAGCGGAGACTTGCAAGACAGGAGACACAGGTGCGAGTTACGTCATCCAAGCTGTTGATAATACCTTTTGGGAAGATAATTCATACTCGGTCCTTTCGTCGACAGACAAAGATGGGTGCAAACAGGCATGTTTGGAGGACTGTAACTGTGAGGCTGCACTCTACAATGGTGGGAATTGCAGCAAACAAAGGCTTCCATTGAGATATGGAAGAATATTGATAACTGATGTGACCAGCGCGCTGATCAAGGTAGGCATCGTGAAACGCGTTAACGCTAGTCAAAACAAGAAGGAGAAAACCCGAATGGATATACTATTTCTTAGCCTTTCGCTCCTCGCTTTTGGATTTGTTATGATGGCTATTTCTCTAGTTATAATATGCAAAAACAATGTGTGGACGTATCAAAAGATCCGTAATAAAATAGAGGTTAGTTTGGCGAAAGATCAAGCACCTCGACTGTTCACTTATGCAGAGCTCGAGTTAGTTACCGACAGTTTCAAGGAACAGATAGGTAGAGGAGCATTTGGAACAGTTTATAAAGGGGTGATTGGCGAGAAGATGGTTGCCGTCAAAAGACTTGATAAGAGGTTGGCTGAAGGGGAAAGAGAGTTTCAGACTGAGGTTAAAGTCATCGGTCTAACCCACCATCGAAACCTAGTCCGCCTCCTCGGGTATTGTATGGAAGGAACGAATAGGCTTTTGGTGTACGAGTACATGAGCAACGGATCGCTTGCGAGCGTACTCTTCAAGAGTCCTGAAAGCCAGCCATTTTGGGAGGAAAGAATGGAGATAGCACAGGATATAGCCCGAGGAGTGCTATATCTGCACGAAGAGTGCGAGACACAAATTATCCACTGCGACATAAAGCCACAGAACATACTCATGGACGAGAACCGTGCCAAGATTTCGGATTTTGGACTTGCAAAGCTGCTAAACGCAGACCAAACCAAAACCTTTACTGGAATTCGTGGGACGAAAGGTTATGTGGCGCCTGAGTGGCACCGAAACCAGCCTGTGACAGTGAAAGCAGACGTTTATAGCTTTGGGATCATGCTGTTGGAGATCATCTGTTGCCGCAGGAGCATGGAAATGGACTTTCCAGAGAGGGAAGCCATCTTGGTAGAATGGGTTTGTGAATGCTTTTGGAATGGAGAGATCGGGAAATTGACAGGTGATGAGAAGGTTGATGAGGATGAATTGAAGGCCGCTATCAAGGTCGCGCTCTGGTGCATCTCGGATGACCCGACGCTCCGTCCTACGATGAAGAGAGTTCTATTGATGATAGAAGGAAGTGCCGAAATCCCGATGCCTCCTATTCCTTCATCTTCCATTTGTACCGAGTAAGTTTTATGTTTAAATTCTCGACATATTGATGTATATAATGCTGGCGAATAAAAAACTCCTAGCTAGCAGTGCTTCTGGGATTGGGCCAAGACATGTATGCATTATTTTTGCTCCTTAAATGAAGTACATATGATATTTCATTTGTGTGTACATCATTACTCTATAGACCAACAACGGTCGCTTGGCCATTCTATAGACACCACATTCCCGATTATAGACAGAATGAAACCGACTACAGTGATGACGAATAAGGGTTGTCATCTCAGAGTGCATGCTTCATCCAACTACCATTTAATTCTCTCCGTCTTCACAATATATATCCCCAGACATCATAACATGTGACATCCTGATTTTCAAGTTCCGATTTCGATTGGATAAGTTGGGCATTTCATCAACGCACCTATAGTGTTTTTCTCTGAGTTGGCCACTCATGAGATAACTGGCCTATTTGGTTAAGTCATTAAGGGATTTTAACGCAATAGACTTGGGAATTCGACCAGGAATCGGCCACTCGGCCGTGCTCATCTTTAGAGGTCATTGCGGTACAAATTAAAAATTGATTAGAGATCAGAGATAGGTCAATTCGACTGAGATGTGTGGCTAAACGTGGATGACTCCACTAAATTGGAAAATTCTCATCGACCGGCACTAAACTGACTTTTCTATCGTTTTGGTACCCTGTGTTCGTATTTGAATTCTTGAGATTTTCATGACAACCTAGAGTCGTCAATGTGTCGAAGAGGTACGTGTGGCTCAAAGGAAATCGACCACGGGTCAATTGCACAAAAAAATCTTAAAAGCTACATAGTAGGTTAGGTCACACTAAAATTGCGCTAGATTAAAATTAACCGCGAATTTGAATTCGATTTCAAAAATTGAAAGTCCTGTCGTGTCACGAGTCATTCTAGGAACGTTGACTCTCCTTTTGAGGAATTTTCAGCGAGTTCGGGATTCTTATGGAAAATCGTTTTAGACGTTTCGGAAAATGAACATAAATTTGGATTGGCCAATTTGAAGGGATTTTTGATATCTGGTGTGAGTGAATCACTTACAGGAAATTTCGTGGGCTTTTTTCGCAACAAATCGGACCCCAATCGGAGAAGTTTGTTTAGAAAATCGGATTCCGAGAAAAATGAATGAAAATTCGAATTTGAAGGAAATTCGTGGATAGACGACCGTCTTATTTTAGTCTTCTTTCGGATTGGCAAAATTGTTTGAAGTTGAGTTGAATTTAAGGATTCATAAGACTTTGTTTAAGAATTGTTTTAACTTCAAAACACCCCCTTTGGTCCCACTCGCATGCCCCCATCCGACCGACTCTCTGCTTTGATTTTTTACTGCTTTTTCTCCCTTGACCATAAAACCCTTCTTCTTATCCATTTGATTACGTAACTCTCCTTTCTTCTCTCCTTTTCACACAATTTTTCTTCTTCCGTCGACGTTCCCTACATATTTTGTCCTTTCATTCTTATCTTTGAATTGTTGTTGTTGTCCCTTCCTGGATTTTTCTTCTGGCCCCACGACTTCGATGACCCGCCCCTGTTTTCTTTCGGTTTTCTTCTTTCATTCACCTGCACGTGAATTCTGCCCCCACAGAAACCCCATCAATTCTTCTCTTCACCTGCCAAGCCCGAATCCCCTCACAAGTAGCTCGTCCGCCGCTCCTTCGTCAAGCCCACCGAAGTCAAACTTCCTTCAACGAAGACCAACCTCCACTGTCTTGTTCTTTCTACCGTCTCCAGTCATCGAACAACCCAACAACCACCCGAGCCCGACAACTTCTTCAGCTCATTTCTCTTTAGCTCGTGTTCTTCCTGGTCAGCCCACCAGAACAGCCTTGTGTCTCTCATTTTCACAGAAGCAGTGAGCTTTGTGGCTGCCAAGTTCAACTTCAAGCTAAGCCGCACCAGCTCGTATCTCCATCCGCGGCCTCCAAAACCAGAGCAGGCCAAACCTAAGGAGCTGTTGTTCTTCTCTTCATCGAACCAGACAGCAACCGCAAGGCTTTGTGGGCCATTTTTTGGGCCCGTCTTAGCCCCGCTTGGTGGTCCCGCTTTGGAGAGTATCGTCCCCCGTTGCGTCCCTGTCGATTTGCACCGATCGGATCACCAAACAAGTGAGTTTAACTCACTAATCCTCGCTTAGTAGGTTAATGATGCTTAGGGGTTGATTAGATTTAATTAAGTGCGACTAGGTGGATAGATTAGATTAGAGTAATTAATTTAGTGCTTTACCAATGCATGTTAGGTGGTTAGTTAGTACAATTAGGGTCTAGACGAGCTCTAGTATTTAACTAGAGTGATTCGGAAATTTTCCAGGTCCGTTTCGGCGTCCAATTAGGCATTACGGGCCTAAGTTGGATTTATTGATATTTATTTAATATTTTCCGTAATTATTTATTTAATTAATTAATTTCTGGAAATTAGACCTGGATAGTTGGTGACCGGAATTTTATTCTGATTGTTGTAGTGCAATTTGTTTATTTAATTGAGTTTTAATTTGTGTTGATTGTGCATGAATTGCATTTTTAGAATTTATTCTTTAATTGATTTATTTTCAGAAATTGATTGGAAAATAATCGAGCGTCGGTTTACAACGCCAAAAATATTTTGATGGACTATATAAAATGGCGGGAATTGTAGAAGTGAAATTATGGTATTTTGGCTAAGGCCGACCATGTACCCACACATGGATATTTTTATCGGGTATGATAAAAATGATGAATTGATTGTATGGTGGGAGTGGTATACTATAATGGCCTGGGGGCCCTAAATTATTAGCTTTGGGCGAGCAATATTTAGCAGCTTCGGTGAGCACTATAGATATCAATTTTGGCGAGCATTATAGTTATCTAGCAGCTTCGATGAGCAAATGTTATTAGCAGCTTCGGTGAGCAAATATTATTAGTAGCTTTAGTGAGCAACGATTGATCTAGCAGCTTTGGTGAGCAAATTTAGACATCAGCTTTGGGGAGCAACGATATATGAATATATCTATTTTAGCTTAGGAGAGTAAAGTTCGAATCGATAAAGTTTATGGATTGATGGTATCGATTGTATGGAGTCGAATGGTTCGACTAATTGATGGTTGAATGGATTTACCAACATATGGTCTTGATGGTATGGAGTTGATTGGATCAATTGATTGATTACCCATTTTGATTTGATTGAATTGAAATGATTGGATGATTATATGAATTAAATTAATTTGCAGGGAGGAACTGAAGTCAAGGTAAATCCTCTGACTCGTGTTGTGCTTAGGTAGCCCTTATGGTGTATTAGCTTCCTAATCGAGTCTTAGAGGGTTGAACTTGCTCAAACATTATCTCACTGATTATTGTATAACCATTTTCAGGTCCTTAGATGCTGTTGGTGAAGGACCAGAAGCCCCGAAGTGTGGAAAGGTGGATAGATCAGAATCGGCGAACGGGTCTGACCAGTAGGTCATAGGACAGTTCCTTTTGGAATGAGCTGACCTTTTTGTAAATAGTATGGTCTTGTAAATAAACCAGGTTGTTTATAAAATGTTTGTTGTGGTTTGAAAAATTGGTCCTACTTTTCTATCCCATATGATTGTTGTCTGGGGATTTATATTATCGTTTCCGCATGCGCTTCAAAAATGAATGGGTTGGCGACGCGTCCTGGGACGTCGCATTTAATCGACCAAGGAGGGATGGGCAGGCACTCAAGGATCGGGGCGTGACATAACACATGTTGCTTCAGCCATGAATGCTTTGTTCAAACTTTGAAATGAGAATGGGATGGCTATAGTTTTCCAAGTTCTTTCTGGCCAAGGCTGGTTGAGATCCAGATAGGCCAAATGTCTTCGTACTAATTTAACTATTAATGTCATCAAAATTTTATTCGAACATCCTCCATTTGTTCGAACATGAAATCTTACTATCGTTGCATTTTACCCATCTCTTTTATATCATCCCGATTGAATGAATTTCTTCTTTTTTAAGAAAAAAGTTTAAGTACCGAACTGTAAAGGGAACAAAAGTTCAAAGACTTGCCGTGTCATTATCTCCTTCATATAATGTATAGGCCAGCTGGTGGTATCGGAGAAAGATAGAGAAATTGAATTATTTAGACTAATCTTCAAAGTTTGTTCTTCTTTGTTAGTTCCGAGTTAGATAAGACTGATAGAAAAATGGCACAGAAACACTGATTTTGACAAGGTAAATAGACTGAAATTGACTTGTGTGGATGCTATCACTTGGCATATCTCACTGCTGCTAAGGTCCATTCACGTTTTTGCATGTCTGTTCACTTGCCGCGATAGGCTGGTTGCTGAACGAGTCCTTTTGACCAACAGAAACAAATTTGAAATTTTGTAGCAAATACTCATTTACACAGGTTTTAAGATTTCTGTCGTTTACGAACCAATACTTCAGAAAAAGAAGTGATATTCATTGAATCGCAGCGAACTTTTCAGGTGGTTATTTCACGGAATGGATAAGCGACACTATCCAATAGTTGCATGAACTTTTGGGAGATAAGAGTTTGCATAGGAGACGGATGGTTTTGCAAGTGACTTTTGTTTAAGCTTTTTCAATGCGCTTTCTTGCGTTCCAATTGAATCGCTTATCCCATACTGCTAGAAAATTTGTTAACAAAGTTCACACAAACCTAGGCTACGTCTCCACGTAGAGGCACTTTGCGTATCCACTAGACTTCGAAAAAGGTTGGAATACAACAATGATCTTTTCTCAAGATCAGGACACAAAGAGATTGAGAACTCTCGTAAAGAAAAAACTCACTTTTTTCTTCTCTCTTTTTCTTGCCTCTCTATGTTCTTTTTCAATGTCTTGACGGCCAGTGTCTTGCCATCACTAATATAAAGGTATCAATTTTAACCTAAAAGCAAATATGATAGACTAGACAAAAAAGCCCCTAAAAATATTTGGCTTCATCTATAACATAAACGTGGTCCATTTCTTCAAACATCAAAACTTATTATTTACTCGATAGTAAAACATGTTAGCTAACTTCTTTCCTGAAATGAATAATAGACTCTTATTATTTATAAAGTGTAAGAAGATGTTAACACGAGCAGAAGGGCAAACACATGAGTGCATACACAAAAAGGAAAAAAAGGAAACTAGTTGTATGGTTGAAAAAATATCCCAAGTTCCTTTTTGAAATATATCAAAAAGTTAGAGACTGCACCTTAGGATTATCATATTGGGACAAGACACATCTTTATTGGGGAGCTAGATAACTGAAGTGCCAAAACTTGGCACAAGGGGATACTTAAGTGCGAAAAGTTTAGAGAGGTACATTTAAGTGTCAAAATCGGAGCAAAAATGATTAGTTAAGTGCCAACGGCGAGAAAATCTGGTCAAATTGAATACATAGCATTTTTCGATGACATGCTTTACTGATATGGCAAATATTTTTTTTTAAAAAATACACATGGACAACAAAAACGATGTTGCCCCACCCACGCTTACTTGGGCAAGTTAAACGACGTCGTTTTTTCCTTTGTGCTAAATGACGTCATTTAGCTTATTATTAAGGACTAGATATGGCTGTCTCCATTCACACTCACAATGCTCACACTATGACATCCTGAATTTTTCAGTTATGCTTCAATTAAATTAATCGGGTCTTTCATCAACGCACCTATAGTGCTATTCTCAGAGCTAATAACTCATGAGATAACTAGTCTATCTAGGGAAGTCACTAAAGGATTTTAATGCAATAGACTTAGGAATTCGACTAGGAATCGATTACTTGACTGTGCTCATCTGCAGAGATCATTACAGCACAGTTAAAAGTCGATTAGAGATCAGAGATAAGTCGGTTCGATAGAGATGTGTGGCTAAACGTGGGTGATTCCACAAAATTACAAAATTCTCGTCGACCGGCACTAAACTAATTTTTCTATCGTTTTGGTACCCGTATCCATATTTAAATCCTCAAGATTTCACGACAACCGAGAGTCGTCAATGTGTTGAAGAGGTTCATTGTGGCTCGAAGAAAATTGACCAAGGGTCATTTGCACTAAAAATTTCTAAAAGCTACTCGATAGCCTAGGTCACGCTAAAATCGCGCCAGATTGAAATTAATCGTGAATTTGAATCCGATTTCAGAAATTGGAAGTTTTGTCATGTCACGAGTCATTTTAGGGACATCAACTCAATCTCTGAAGATTTTTCTGCAAACCGAGGTTTTGGCGGAAAAAGTCGTCTTAGGGCCGTTTTCGACTGGGAATTTCCAAGGACCGTTTTTTATCGCGAAATTGGGATGCAAGTAGGGTCTATAGGTGAGGAAAAATACCAATTTGATCAATGATACGTCGGTGGGATTTATGGAAGCCGAAATGAGTTGATTCGAAGAGGAATTGAATGGAAATGGAATCCATTCCAACCAAAATTCGTGTGCCCCCATGGCCCATGACATTTGGACCATTTCAAGGCTTCTAGAAAGGGGTTTTTGGTCTGAAAATGGTTGTGCAAGCCAGCCTTGCCATGACCTAAGAAGCACGGACACTCTTCGGAAGCCTTCGTGTTATGTCCGACACGCTCCGACACGTGTCGACACGCGATCAACAAGTGTCGGGAAATCCGACACGTGGTCAACTCTTCCCGACACGCGAGTCTGAAATTCCAACACGCACCGGGTCAATTTTAAAAATTTTCAATACTTGAGGGTCAAAATATAAATATATGAAAAAAAAATAACAAAAAAAGGGGAAAGAATAAAATTATCACTTTCAAGTTCCTCACTTATAAGTTTTAACATTCCCGTGAGTGACAATGAAACACCCCTCTTCTCGCCAATGTCGCTCCGCCGCTCCCGCAGACTTAAAGTTGTGATTTTTTTGTTTTTTTGCTTCTTTCCACCTCTTGCAGGCGTCACTTGTAAGTTATCTGTTTTGGTCTATGTCATTAGCTTGTGAGTTATCTCTTACATTTTCCATGGCGAATTTAATTATATCCTTTTCTTTTGGTCGTACTTCAAGAGTTCTTGTTCTAGATTTTCATTTTTCTCGAATCTTGTTTTGTAGAGGAGCTCCAAGCCAATCTATATCATGAACTCTGAAACTCTGTCTAGCACTATAAGAAATCTCACTAATTTCCGACAAGTGGAAGAAAATATGACACGTTCTTTCAAATTTACTCTTTTGTATTTGTAATTTTTGAATTTCTTCATCAATCTTTATTAAATTAAAACAATGAATGATATTAGCAAATGTTGAATTAATATTTTTAGTATATATTAATTATATGCTCTTTTTATTATTTATTTTTGCATTTATATATAAAAATATATATTTAATATATAACGTGTCGGAACGTGTCGGAATTCTCTATTTTTTGAGAACTAACGTGTCGACGTGTCTTGTCGTGTCACGTGTCGTGTGTCTGTGTCGGTGCTACATAGGCTGTGACATCCCAGATTTTCGATCCTGTCTTCTACTGAATAAATTGGGCATTTCATTGACGCACCTATAGAGCTGTTCTTGGAGCTGATCACTTTTGAGATAACTAGACTATTTAGGGAAGCCATTAAGGAATTTTAATGCAATAGACTTGAGAATTCGACCAGGAATCGGCTTTTCGACCGTGCTCATCTTTAGAGGCCATTACAACACAGTATAAAATCGATTTGAAATTAGAGATAGATTGGTTTGACTGAGATGTGTGGCTAATCGTGGGTGACATCACTAAATTGGAAAATTCTCGTCGACCGACACGAGACTGATTTTCCTATTATTTTGGTACCCTATGTCCGTATTTGAATTCTCGAGATTTTCACGACAACCGAGAGTTGCTAATGAGTTGAGTGGGTTCATTGTGATTTGAAGAAAATCAACCACGCGTCATTTTCATTAAAAATTTCTGAAAGTTACCCGATAGCCTAGGTCACGCTAAAAACGCGCCAAATGGAAATTAACTGCGAATTCGAGTCCGATTTCAGAAATTGAAGATTCTATCATGTCACAATAAATTCTAGGAGTATCGACTCAGTCTCAGAAGATTTTTCTACAACTCGAGACTTTTTGGGAAAAAATCGTCCTAGGGCCGTTTTTGTCTAGAAAAAGCCGGGGATCGTTTTTGATTTCGTAGTTGAGATGCAAGATGGATCAATTGGTGAGGAAAAATACCAATTCGATCTTTGAGATGTTAATTGAATTTATTGGGGCCAAATTGGCTTGATTAAAGCAAGATCAAGTGTCCAATTGGTGAAGAAATGCTTGCAAATTCGTATGCCCCCATTGCCTAGCCAAAATGGACCAATTCAAGAGTTGTAAGAAGTGTCTTGGTGGCTCACGGACAGCCAAGGAAGCCATGCCTGGCTGGAAATGGTCAAGGAGACCATGGGATGGAAGAAATGGCCTTGGTGGAGCCCTTGTCTCCTTATCCTCCCCTCTCTCCCTATTCAGTTGGCTGGCCATCCCCTTTACCCCTCCATTTCACACACCAGAAGCCAACAGGAAGCTAGCAACATCGCCGGAGACAGCAGGAACCACCTCATGCCACCGCACGCCACCTGCCGTCGCTGTCCGCGCGCGCGCCACCGCCCACGCCGTTGCCCACACACATCCTTCTAGCAGTCTTGTCACGCCGTCCCAACCACCGTGCCGTGACTTGAGAAGCCAAGCCGAAGCTGTCCAACCCGTTAACAACCCCTGTGAGTGCCACCATGGCCTGGTTTGGCCTTTTCACCCTTTCCCGGTCAATCCCCACCTAAATCGTGCTTGTTTCCTTTTTGTTTCAGCAAGAATAGAACATAAAGTTAGTGGGTTTTTTACCAAGCTTCAGGCCCGTTTTGGAGGTGTTCCGAGCCTTGAAACCTAGGCCCACTTTGGAGAAAGTCGGCCCCCGTCGCATTCCCCTCAAATTGAACCGAACGGTTCGATAATCAAGTGAGTTCAACTCACTAATCCTCGCTTAATAGACTAATGATACTTAGGGGTTGATTAGATTTAATTAAGTGTACTTAGGTGGATAGATTAGATTAGGTGAAATAATTTAATGCATTATTGTTGCATGTTAGGCGAATGGTTAGTGTAATTATCAAGTAAATAGCTTCTAGTATTTATTACACGAACCTCGGAATTTTTTTAGGTCCATTTCAGAGTCCAATTAGGCATTACGAGCCTAAGTTGGATTTATTGCTATTTAATAATTAATTTTTGTAATTATTTAATTAATTATTTATTTTCCGAAAATTAGATCGGAATAGCCGGTGACCGGAATTTTATGCTGATTATCGTGGTGCACTATGTTTATTTATTTGATTGCTAATTTGTCTTGAATCAATTTAATTATGATTTTAGGATTTTATTCATAAATTAAGAAATTTTGGTAATTGAGTGGAAAATTACCGGGCGTCGGTCTACAATGCAAAAAAAAAATCTATTTTTGGATTGTTGAAAGAAGTGGGAGAAATAAAAGTGAAATTATTTTATTTTGGCTAAGGCCAACCGTGTACCCACACACGATATTTTATCGGGTATGATAAAAGGTGAGAAAGAATGTTATATTACGTGACTCGTTGATTAAATACATCACCTTGGAGAATGCACGTGGCTTGGTGATTGAGTACATCACCTTAGAGAATACACGTGGCTCGGTGATTAGATATGTCACCTTGGAGAATGCACGTGGCTCGGTGACTAAGTATGTCATCTTTGAGAATGCACGTGGCTTGGTGAATAGGTATGTCATCTCAGAGAATGCACGTGGCTCGGTGACCAAGTACGTCGCCCTTGAGAATGCACGTGGCTCGATGACTAGTTATATATCATCTCAGAAATTGCATAGTATGGATTAAAATGATCGGGTAATGGTCTGATTGACATGAAATCAACTAGGTCGATTGATCGATGTTTCGATCTGTGATGGTTGATTGAGTGCCTATTTGAACTGTGCTGATTTACAGGTGGAATCTGAGGCCAAGGTAAGTCCTCTGACCCGTGTTGTGCATAGGCAGCCCTTAAAGTGTATTGGTTTCCTAATCGAGTCTTAGGGGGTAGAACTTGCTAAGACGTAGTCTCACCCCGTTGTGGGACAACATTTCAGGCCCTTAGTTGGCAGCACTTCCACCTCCCCGTCCTCCTATGCATTATGGTATACCCGAAGATATCTCCAAGATAGAAATTCACTTTCTGATACACCCCCACCCTGAAGGCTTGGAGTATGTATTGGTGAAATCCACGATCGGAGTTGATGTGGGTGGACCCGATAACATACCCCATGAGTACCAGTCGTGGTATCAGGAATATCACGATGGATGAAGGGAGGGTCCCATGCCGGAAAGTGATGTTCCCATGTTTGTGTTAGAGGAAGCATTTGAGAAGGGGACAGCAGATCCTGAAGAAGGAGCGGTGGTGGATGCCAAGGATCCCAAGCTGGAAGGCTATCCTGACTCTCTTGTATACTCGAACATGAGTTCCAGCTGGAGTGTCGAAGAAAGAGTAGTCAAGTCAGAGGATGAGGAGCCTGAGGAGGAGCTTGAAGAGGAAGACCCTGAAGAAGAACTTGAGGAGGAGTCAGAAGAGGATGAGAATGATCCGGAGTATGACCCGGATGAGGATTGACACCCCTACCTTGTTTTGTAAACTCTAAGCTGTGATCTGATGTGTGATAGATCTGACTGGTTAATAGTATTGTAATATATACTATGAGTTTGCTTTGTATAAAAGTGCGGTTGTGATTTTTCAGTTGTGAAAAATATGACCTTACTTTTCTATCCCATTATTTTATTGTTTGGGGATTTTCTATATGCTTCCGCATGCGTATTAAAATGAATGGGTCGGCGATGCGTCCTAAGACGTCACTATTATATCGACCAAGCAGGGATGGGCACGCACCCGAGGATCGGGGTGTGACACTTGCTTGGTACACTTAAGGGATAAAAGGGATGAGAAGAAGGCTTCGGTGGCCCCCTCCAAGGCAAATTGGTCCCCTTTCCCCCTCCTTCTCCCTTCCACTATTGAGCACCCCCCCTCCATTGCAGCTGAAGACTTCAAGAAACCTAGAAAAGCCGAGCTGCAGCCTTCCCTCGTCGTCATAGCTGCCCATCGAAGCCGAAGCCACCGTTGGGTCGCCATTGTGCCCCCGTGAGCTCACCTGCTCGTCGCACATCATTACCGTCCCAGCTGTGTTGTCTCGCCCAACTCGTGTGTCCAGGAGGTCCCCAAGCCAACTTAGGCCACCGTCCAGGCCTCCTCCGCCGTCGTGAAGCACCGCCACAGCCCGCATGGACCCGCAACCAACCCCACCGCCCGTTTCAGCCTCAACCGACCACCGAAGCAGCTTCTTCGAGCACCGAGCAGAGACCAAACAGTGTGGGTATCACAGCCAATGTTTGGCCTGCTTTAGAGGCTTTCCCGACTCTATTTAGCGGTCTTGCTTTGGAGTTTCTCAACTCTCACCGCTACCCCGTCGTTTTGATCCGAGCGGATCAGTGAAATTAGTGGGATTTTAAAGGGGAAAATATTATATTTTGGCTAAGGCTGACTATGTACCCACACACGATTATTTTTATTGGGTATGATAAAAATGGTGAATTTGTTAGATGGTCAGGATGGTCTACTATATCAACCTACGGACTTTGATATGTCAGCTTAGCGCAAGCAGTATACGGTATACTATATCAACCTACGGGCTATGATATGTCAGCTTAGCGTGGGCAGTATACCTTATCAGCTTAGAGCTAGCTATATTATTTATCAGTTTAGAGCGAGCTATATTATTTATCAGTTTAAAGCGAGCAATATTATTTATCAACTTAGAGTGAGTAGTGTCAATATACTATATTAGCCTGCGGGCGATATGTCAGCTCAGAGCGAGCAGTATACTATTATCAGCTTAGTGCGAGATATACTATCTATTATCAGCTTAGAGTGAGCAGTCCTGATTATGATCAAACTTTATAGATAGTATTAATTGAGATGACTGGGGAATGGTCTTGTTGACATGGAATCGACTAAGTCGATTGATCGATAATTCTATCTGATTGCTTGAAGTGATTTGATAGTTATTTGAATGATATTGATTTGCAAGAAGGAACTAAAGCAAAGCTAAGTTCTCCGACTCGTGTTTGTTCTTAGGTAGCCCTTGGGGTGTATTTTCTTCCTAATCGGATCTTAAGGGGTTGAACTTACTGAGACGTCATCTCACCTTGTTGTGGGATAACATTTCAGGTCCGTAGATGGCAGCTCCTCCCGAGCATTTTGGTCAACCTAAGAAGGTGACAAAGCAGAAGTATATTATCCCATTGCATGGGAGCCCCAGGGGATGGACCTATGAGTTGGTGAAGTCCATAGTATTGGTCGATGAGGCTTTACCCAAAAAGGTGCCCCATCAATACAGGGTATGGTATCGTCAGGCTTGAGATGGGGAGAGGGAAGGTCCCAAACCTGAGTCTGAGATTCCCTTGTACATGCTGGAAGTGGCCTTTGGGAAAGGCACAACAGATCCTCTAGGAGGTTCGGTGGTAGACTTGGTGGACCCTAATCTTGAAGATTCAAGAACTCATGTGTACTAAGAGGTAGGTTCCAGTTGGAGTGTGGATGAAGATGAAGGGGAGGATTAGAATCCGTAGTTTTGTGAAACCCCCCTATTTTGTAGACGTTATAAATAGACCAGCTTGTATTATATATGACATGGTTTGCTATGTATATATATAAGTGTGGTTGTGTTTTCAGTTCGAAAATTTGTGGCCCTACTTTCCTATCCCATTGTGTTATTGTATGGGGATTATTATTTGCTTCCGCATGTGCATTAAAATGAATGGGTTGGCGATGCGTCCTGGGACGTCGCTATTTAATCGACCAAGCCGGGATGGGCACGTGCTCGGAGGATCGAGGCGTGACACACACTGACAGTATTCTCTCCGTTGCCATTCCCAATCGTCGTTCATGCTCACTTAGGCCAGTCATTGGTCGCCGTCATTGCTCACTATCACCACTCACCGTCGTCGCTCACCCAAGTTTGTTGTCTTATTCCCCTCCCTTGTGATGTGAAATTAGGCCTCAAACTCAACTATTAATGCTCTAATGGGAAATTTAGGGCTCAGCTAGAAAATGTGGGGGTCGACTGGGAAATATAAGGCTTATATGGTACTTTAATATGCGATTTAGGGCTGAAATGTGGTGCTAGAACGATTAAAGAGTTCAAATTGGCAATTTAGGGCTCAGCCTTGAAATATAGGGGTCGGCAAAGGAAAAATTAAGGCTCCTATGCTAGTGTAATGTTTGACATCCTGGAATTTCGATTCTGTTTTCAATTAAATAAATCGGGCATTTCATCGACGCGCCTATAGTGCTATTCTCAGAGCTAATCACTCCTGAGATAACTAGACTATCTAGGGAAGTCATTAAGAAATTTCAACGCATTAGACTTGAGAATTCGACCAGGAATCGACTACTCGACCATGCTCATCTGCAGAGGTCATTACAGCACAGTTAAAAGTCGATTAGAGATCAAAGATAGGTCGGTTCGATAGAAATGTATGGCTAAACATGGGTGATTCCACTAAATTACAAAATTCTCGTCGATCGGAACTAGTTTGATTTTTCTGTCATTTTGGTACCCCGTGTTCATATTTGAAACCTCGAGATTTTCATGACCACCGAGAGTCGCCAATGTATCGAAGAGGTTCATTGTAGCTTGAAGAAAATCGATCACGGGTCATTTGCATTAAAAAATTCTAAAAGCTACCCGGTAGGTTAGGTTATGCTAAAATTGCGCCAGATTGAAATTAATCGCAAAATTGAATCCGATTTCAGAAATTGAAAGTTCTGTCATGTCACTAATCATTTTAGGAACGTTGACTCATCCTTCGAAGATTTTTCTGTAAACCGAGATTTTTGGCAAAAAGTCGATATATGGCCGTTTTCAATCAGAAAATTTAGAGAACCATTTTTTATTGTGAAATTGGGATGCAAGTAGGTTCAATTGGCGAGAAAAAAAATACTAATACGATTGAGGACTCGACGGTTGAATTTTTAGAAGCCGAATTGAGTGAATTCAAGAAGGAATTGAATCCAAATTGAGGGAATTGCCTTCAATTTCATAGCTCCCCCTTGGACACCACTTTTGGACCATCTCTCAAACTTCCTAAGCAAGATGTTGCTAAGGAAGCCAGCTGCATGGTGGACCTCACCAAGGGGACAAGAAGATAGGTTGAAGAGCAAGTGGCCCCCTCCAAAGCCAAGTTGTCCCTTTCCCCCTCCTCAGCCGATCAAGACCTCCATTGCAGCAACTAGAGACCTTCAAAAATTTCCAGAGAAATCGCAGCTTAGCCCCTCCTTCGTCAAGCATCCCTGCCAAGCCGCCTGGAGCCACCGCGTCGCTGTCGCTGCCACCGCGAACCCTGCATGCGAGTTGCGCGTCCCTAGCCGTCGTCCACCCATGCTCCCGCGTCCAGCTCGTCCCTCAAGCTAGTCCAACCACCGTCACAAGCTGGTCCCGTCGCTTGAGCCGCCGTGAGCCACCATGAGCCGCCGTCCGATCACCGCTTGCTGCCGCAAAGTCGTTCGCCTCCTCCCTGGTCAATTCCAACTCGATCCGAGCCCGGAGCAGCCTCTTCGATCCTATATATAGAACCGAAACCCAGTAAAGGGTTTTGGGCTTCGAGGCCCGTTTCCAAGCCATTCCCGACCCCGCTTGGTGTCCCCGGTTTGGAGATTGTCGATCATCTCCACATCCCCGTTGAAGTGAGCCCGTTGGATCACTAATCAAGTGAGTTTACTCATTAATCCCTACTTATGAAAGTTAATTATGCTTAAGGGTTGATTAGTTTAAGTTAAGTATGGATTCGGTGGATAGTTAGAATAGATTAGTGAATTAATGGATCGTTATTACATGTTAGTAGGTTCGAGTAGTGTAATTAGAGCCTAGACAAGCTTTGATATTTATCTAGAGTAGTTTGAAAAATTTTTGGGCCTGTCTCGGCTTTTAATTAGGCTTTTCCAGCATAAGTGTGCATTATTGGTATTTAATAATTGATTTTTGTAATTATTGATTTTTGTAATTATTTAATTAATTATTATTTTCTGAAAATTAGACCGGGATAGTCGATGACCAGAATTTCGTGCTGATTGCAATAGTGTGATTTGTTTATTTATTTGATTGTTATTTAGTGCAAATTGAGTGTTGATTGCAATTTTGGGGTATTTATCCCAAAATTTTATATTTTCAATATTTGATTTGAAAATACCAGGTGTTGGTTTAAAGCTACAAAAATGGATTTGAGGACTATTGAAATTAGTGGGATTTTCAAAAAGGGAACATATTGTATTTTGGCTAAGGCCGATCATGTACCCACACACGATTACTTTTATAGGGAATGATAAAAATGGTAGCATTCTCAGATGGTGAGAACAATATACAATGTTAGCCTACGAGCTCTGATATGACAGCTTAGTGCGAGCAGTATACTTTATCAGCTTAGAGTGAGCATCATGGGTATACTATATTAGCCTGACGGCTTGATATGTTAGCTTAGCGAGAGCAGTATACCGGTATACTATATCAGCCTCATGACTTGAAGTGTCAGCTTAGTGAGAGCAGTATACTATTTATTAGCTTAGTGTGAGCTATACTATCTATTATCATCTTAGAGTGAGCAGTCCTTGATATGATCAAACTTTATAGATAGTATTGATTGGATAGACCGAGAGATGGTCTGAATGACATGGAATCGACTGAGTCGATTGATCGATTGTTCGATCTGTCTGGATGATTTGAATTGTTGATGTGATTCAGTGAATGTTAAATTATACTGATTTGTAGGAAGGAACGGTGGCAAAGGTAAGTCATCTGACTTGTGGTTGTGCTTAGGCAGCTTTTGGGGCGTATTTTCTTCCTAGTCGGGTCTTAAGGGGTGAACTCGCTGAGACGTTGTCTCACCCCATTGTGGGATTACAATTTTAGGTCCCTAGATGGCAGCTTCTCCCGAGCTTTTTGGACAGCCGAAGAAGGTCACAGAGTAGGTATCTTACACCCCGCTTCATGGGAGCCCAAGAGGATGGGTCTATGAGCTCATAAGGTCCGTGGTCTGGGTTGATGAGGCTTTACCCCACAAGGTACCCCATCAATATAGATCATGGTACCGACGTGCGCGGGATGGACAGAGAGAGGGTCCCATACCGAAATATGAGATACATGTGTACGTGTTGGAGGTTGCTTTTGGAAAAGGCACAGCAGATCCTCCGAGTGGTTCAATGGTGGACCCATATCTGTCGGATCCAGGATCCCCGGTGTATTCAGCTAAAGGCTCCAATGAGGATGAGGAAGAGGATTTGTAGTTTTAGGAAACCCCCCCTGTTTTACAGACCTTGTTTTTATAGACTGGTATTGTATATGACATGGCTTGATATATGTATATATAAGCGTGTTGTGGTTTGAAAAATTTATGACCCTACTTTTCTATCACATCTTGTTGTTGTCTGAGGATTATTTAATTGCTTCCGCATGTGCATTAAAACGAAAGGGGTCGGCGATGCGTCCTGGGACGTCGCTATTTAATCGACCAATGAGGGATGGGCACGCGCTCGGAGGATCGGGGTGTGACATCCCCATTTAATGGTATCAAAGCGAAGTTGATAGATAAAGTGATAAGGTGCAATAAGATTATGGGATAATTAGTAGGAATGGCCTTTAATTCATGTCAGTGCATGTCTATGATAGTTGTCTGGTAGAAATTATTTGTTTGTATGGATCGCTCGACTTTTAATTCTATGTGGAATTGGAAGGTAGGTTTCAATAGAAATTGAGTCATGAGCGATCAAGAGCAGAGGACTCCTAGGAAGCGTACCATAGGGCCCATGACTCGGGGTAGGACGCCGACGAGAGTCGATACCCGAAGAGGCCATGGTAGAGCGCTAGCACAAGCTAGCACTTGTGGAATAGCACCGCCGCCTGTTGGTGCTAGGGTTGTAGCCCCTGGAGATCCCAAGTTCGAAGGGATCATGCAGGCGTTGGAAGCCATGTGAGATCTGATGGGGCAACAGGCCCAAAACCAAGCCGCTGCCACTGCTGCCGCCGCTCAAGCTGTTGCTACTGCTACCGTTGCCACCGCCGCCGAAGCCACCACCGTTGCTGCACCTGTTGAAGTTCCAGCTAGGAAGATAGTCGTGGAGTGGGAGAGACCAATCCACAAATTGGTAGAGCAATTTCTAAAGCTAAACTCGCCGAGGTTCACTGGTACTGGAGATCTAGAGACTGCATCTCTTTGGATTCAAGATTTAGAGAATGCCTTTGCACTGCTGATGTGCGCTGAGGCAAAGAAAGTTATCTTGGCAGTATATCAATTGCAGGGTAACGCAAATATCTGGTGGAGAGCCGCCAGAGATACTGTGTTCCCGGGAGGAGCAATCCCGGTGTAGGACACTTTCCTTAGAGTGTTCAATGATAAGTACTTCTTGGGTAGTGCCCAAGAGCAGAAGATGAAGGAATTTCAATGCCTCCGCCAAGGGACGATGACCGTTGACCGGTATGAGGTCAAATTCGCGGAGCTTTCCCGGTATGCTCTGAGATTGATAGAGGACCCCGAAGACAAGGCTCGAAGGTTCAAGAATGACCTTCGGCTAGAGCTGAAAAACCCGCTAGTGCCGTTCGATCTGAAGGACTATCGCAAGGTTTACAATCGAGCACAGCTGATAGAGAGGAGTTTGAACGAACAAGCCACCTCATCTGGATCGAGGTTTAATTCGAGTAGAGATGGGAATCGACATGGGAACAAGCCCATGACTGGAGGAAGATTCCACATCTCGCCCAGCAGGAAGGGTGGGATTGGAAAGTCGGTGCCAAACGGAATGGGTTGTGTTGCTTCTGTGGAAAACGACACGGTTCGGCCCCGTGTCCTCGAAGAATGGGCGCCTGTTATGAATGTGGCCAGTAGAGCCACATGGCCAGAGATTGTCCTAGAAGGCCAAGAGGAGAACCGCAGTTACCATCGCCACCATCGATGGATCAGATCAGAGGGTACGCTTCACAGAACGCACCGTAGGGTGGACAAATCAGACCCAAGCTCAAGGGACAGTGTATGCCATTACCAGAGGTCAGGTTGAGGATGCACCTGATGTGATCACAGGTACGATTTCACAAAATGACCATGCTGCTTATGCTTTATTCGACCCTGGAGCGATTCATTATTTTATTGCTGAGCAATATGTTAAGTTGATAGGATTAAGTCCTGAGTTGCTAGAGTCAGTGGTTAGCACATCTACACCGTTAAAGGATAATGTGTTGTCTGCATTGGATTGTTCTAGATGCAAGTTAGCAATTGGTGAGTGAGAGGGGAGGATAGACTTATTAGTCCTAGCCATGTATGACTTTGATTTGATAATTGGCATGGACTGGCTCACCAAGCAACGAGCAAAGATGGACTGTTATCATAAAGCGATTCAGTTTAACCCGTTAGAGGGTGAGAGTTTCGAGTTTGTTGGAAGTCGAGGAGGACCCTCGATTTATTTAATCTCGTCGCTTGAGGCAACCTTATTTGTTAGACGGGAGTTATCAAGGTTATCTGGCAACCATCGTGGATACGATAGTTGAGGAGTTGAAGATCGAAGATATCTTAGTGGTGCAAGAATTTCCCGATGTATTCTCGAAGGAATTGCCATGCTTGCCGCCAAAGAGAGAGATTGAGTTTGTGATTGAATTAGCACTCGGGACAAAGCCAATCTCTAAGGCTCCTTACCGGATGGCGTTATCTAAGTTGAAGGAACTGAAGGTGCAGATGCAGGAATTGTTGGATAAGGGATTCATACGTCCCAGTGCATCACCTTACGGAGCACCAGTTCTGTTCGTGAAGAAAAAAGATGGTTTGTTGCGATTATGCATCGACTATCGTCAACTTTATCAAGTGACGATCAAGAACAAGTATCCACTCTCGTGGATCGACGACTTATTGGATCAGTTACAAGGAGCGTCGATATTTTCTAAAATCAACCTGAGGACAAGATATCATCAGCTGAGGATTAGGAAGGAGGACATTCCAAAGTCAGCATTTCGAACTTGATACGGCCATTATGAATTCACCGTAATGTCGTTTGGGTTGACGAACACTCCAGCTGCCTTTATGGATCTAATGAACCGAGTGTTCAAGGAATATCTGGATTAGTTTGTGATCGTGTTCATCGATGATATCCTGGTGCATTCGAGGAGTGATGAGGAGCACGAGAGTCATCTAAGAATGGTACTTCAGACTCCGAGGATTCATGAGCTTTACGCCAAGTTCAACAAGTGTGAGTTTTGGTTAACTCGTGTTGCTTTCTTAGGTCACATGATTTCAGGTGAAGGAATCTCTGTGGACCCAAGCAAGATTGAAGCAGTGATTAACTGGCCAAGACCGACTACAGTGACAGAGATCAGAAGTTTTATGGGTTTGGCAGGTTATTACATAAGGTTCATAGAAGGATTTTCGGCTTTGGCGTCGCCATTGACTCGACTCTTGAAGAAAGAAGATAAGTTTATTTGGACAGACAAGTGTGAGCATAGTTTCTAAGAGCTAAAGCAAAAGCTAACTACCGCACCTATGCTGACCATTCCATCTGGTCCTGGAGGATACGAGATCTATAGTGATGTGTTGTTCAGAGTACTGGGTTGCGTGTTGATGCAACATGGTAGCATTGTTGCATATGTCTCTCGCCAGTTGAGACCTCATAAGCAAAATTACCTGACGCATGACTTGGAACTTGTAGCAATCATTTTCGCTTTGAAGATTTGGAGACATTATCTGTGTGGGGAAAGATTCCAAATCTTCACTAACCATCAAAGTCTCAAGTATCTATTATCTCAGAAGGAGTTAAATATGAGATAGCGCCGCTAGATGGAACTTCTGAAAGATTACGATTGTGATATCATATATCACCCTAGAAAGGTGAATAAGGTCGCCGACGCATTGAGCCGAAAGTCTTCAGTTGCACATATGCTGGTTAAAGAGTGGAATTTAATCGAGAGAGCTCGAGATTCAGTTTTCAAGTTTGAGGTAGGCCACCTTTCGAATCTAATGACCACCCTTAGAATTGAGCCAGATGTTCATATCGAGATTAAATTACCTCAGCTGATAGACCTAGATGTTCAAAAGATTCTATAAGAGGACACCGATAAGAGAAAGGCTGACTTTCAAATTTCTGAAGACGAAATATTGAGGTTTCGAGGACGACTGTGTGTACCTGATGATGCAGAGCTTAGAGAGGAGATATTATTAGAAGCTCATCGTAGCAGTTACAGCATTCATCCTGGTAGTACAAAGATGTATCAGAATCTGCGTCAACACTATTGGTGGTCTGGTATAAAGGCGGACATCGCCAAACATGTCGCCAAGTGTCTGACGTGTTAGCAAGTGAAGGCTCAACATTGTAAGCCGGGAAGACTTCTGCAACCTCTCGAGATCCCATAATGGAAATGGGAGCACATCACGATGGATTTCGTGACCAGTTTACCGAGGAGTCGAAGAGAAAATGATTCCATTTGGGTAATGGTCGACAAACTGACAAAGTTAGCCCACTTCATTGCAATACAAAAGGATCTTGATTTGGATAGGCACGCGGAGTTGTACGTGCGTTAGATAGTTCGTCTGCATGGAATGCCGATGACGATTACCTCAGATCGAGACCCGAGATTCATAGCTGCTTTCTGGAAGAGTTTGTAGGCTGCTTTAGGAACCAAACTGCAGTACAGTACGGGTATATCATCCTTAGACGGATGGCCAGTCTGAGAGGACAATCCAAACCCTCGAAGACATGTTGCGAGCTTGTGTGTTGGATTTCAAGGGAAGCTGGGAGGAACAGCTTCATCTTGTCGAGTTTGCCTACAACAACAGCTATCAACAGAGCATTCAGATAGCTCCTTTCGAAGCGTTGTATGGCAGAACGTGTAGAACGCCGGTATGTTGGAATGAAGTCGAGGAGAGAAAGATCATAGACCTAGAGTTGGTTCAACAGTCAGTGGATGCAATTGCGGTCATTAGGGACAGGTTAAAGACTGCTCAGAGTCGGCAAAAGAGCTACGCAGATAAGCGTCGGAGACCATTGGAATTCCAAGTTGGTGATCATGTTTTTTTGAAAGTGTCACCAATGAGGGGTATTTCGCGCTTTGGCAAGAAAGGAAAACTAAGCCCGATGTATGTAGGTCCCTTTGAGATTCTAGAGAGAATCGGGATCCTAGCATATCGTCTTGCATTGCCACCGAGACTGGCGCAAGTGCATGACGTCTTTCACGTGTCGATGTTGAGGAGGTATGAGCCTGACCCGACCCATGTGCTTAATTTCAAACAATTGGATGTGGATGACATAATGTCATATGTTGAAAACCCGGTTCAAATCGTGGATAGGAAAGAACTGGTTCTGCGTACCAAGACCATCCCGTTGGTCAAACTGGTATGGCAACACCATGCCACTGAAGGAGCAACCTGCGAGAGTGAAGAGTCGATGAGACAATTCTATCCCCACCTATTTGCTTAAAGTATTGTAATGGTTTAAATTTCGAGGACGAAATTTTTATAAGAGGTGAAGAGTTGTGACATCCTAAAATTTCAATTTTGTTTTCAATTAAATAAATCGAACCTTTCATCAACGTACCTATAGTGCTATTCTCAAAGCTGATCAGTCATGAGATAACTAGACTATTTGGGGAAGTCATTAAGGAATTTTAACGCATTAGACTTGAAAATTCAACCAGGAATCGATCACTCGACTGTGCTCATCTGCAAAGGTCATTACGGCACAGTTAAAAGTCGATTAGAGATCAGAGATAGGTTGGTTCGACAAAGATGTGTGGCTAAACGTGGGTGATTCCACTAAATTACAAAATTCTCGTCGATCAACACTAGACTGATTTTTCTGTCGTTTTGGTACCATGTGTCCGTATTTGAAACCTCGAGATTTTCATGACCACCGAGAGTCGCCAATGTGTCAAAAAGGTTCGTTGTGGCTCGAAGAAAATCGACCACGGGTCATTTACACTAAAAATTTCTGAAATCTACACGGTAGGCTAAGTCACGCTAAAATCGCGCCAGATTGAAATTAACCGCAAAATTGAATCTAATTTCAGAAGTTGAAAGTTCTGTCATATCACGAGTCATTTTAGGAACGTCGACTCATCCTCCGAAGATTTTTCTACAAACCGAGGTTTTTAGCGAAAAGTCGATATAGGGCCGTTTTCGATCGGAAAATTCAGAGGACCGTTTTTTATTGCGAAATTGGGATGCAAGTAGGTTCAATTGGAGAGGAAAAATACCAATCTGATCAAGGACTCGACGGTTGAATTTTTAGAAGTCGAATTGAGTTAATTCAAGAAGGAATTGAATCCATATTGAGGGAATTGCCTTCAATTTCGTAGCTCCCCCTTGGACACCACTTTTGGACCATCTCCCAAGCTTCCTAAGCAAGATTTGGGGTTGGAAAGGTTGCTAAGGAAGCTAACTGCATGGTGGACCTCACCAAGGGGACAAGAGGATAGGTTGAAGAGCAAGTGGCCCCCTCCAAAGCCAAGTTGTCCTATGACATCCTGGATTTTTACTTCTGCTTTCAATTAAATTAATCGGGCTTTTCATCGACGCGCCTATAGTGCTATTCTCAAAGTTGATCACTCATGAGATAACTAGACTAGCTCGGGAAGTCATTAAGGAATTTTAACGCAATAGACTTGAGAATTCGACCAAGAATTGACTACTCGACCGTGCTCATCTGCCGAGATCACTACGGCACAGTAAAGATTGATTAGAAATCAAAAATAGGTCAGTTCGACTAAGATGTGTAGCTAAACATGGGTGATTCCACTAAATTACAAAATTCTCATTGATCGACACTAGACTGATTTTTCTGTCGTTTTGGTACCTTGTGTCCGTATCTGAATCCTCGAGATTTTCACGATAATCGAGAGTCGCCAATGTGTTGAAGAGGTTCATTGTGGCTCGAAGAAAATCGACCACGGGTCATTTGCACTAAAAATTTCTGAAAGCTACCCGGTAGCCTAAGTCACGCTAAAATCGCGCCAAATTGAAATTAACCACGAATTTGAATCCGATTTTAGAAATTGAAAGTTCTGTCATGTCACGAGTCATTCTAGGAATGTCGACTTAGTCCCTGAAGATTTTTCTGCAAACCGAGTTTTTGGCTGAAAAAGTTGACAAAGGGCCGTTTTCGACCGGAAAAATCAGAAGACCATTTTTTATCTCGAAATTGGGATGTGAGTGGAATCTATTGGCGAGGAAAAATGCCAATTTGATCGAGGACTCGATAATTGAATTTTTATCAACCGATTTGAATTGATTCAAGGAGGAATTGACGTCCAATTGGAGGGAAATTAATGCAAATTCGTATGCCTCCTATGGACACAACTTGTGGACCACTTCAAGGGCATCTAGAAGTGATTTTGTGGCTGGAAATTGCTGTGGAATGCAGCTAGGCAAGGTGGAGCCCTCCAAGGGGACAATGAGATGAGAATAGACCAAGTGGTGGCCTTTTCCATGCCAAAACCGGTCCCCTCTCCCTCTCCCTTTGCTCCCGTCGACTCCCTCCTCCTTTCCCTTTGTTGTTCGAAGCTCAGCAACCCAGAACCACCGGACCAGCAAACCCGCACGCCACCACCGCGCCCCTCGCTCGCTCGCACGCCACCACGATTGCCCTGCTGGTCTCATGCCTCGAGCCGCTCATCCATTCCTGCTAGTAGCTACCCAGAGTAGCTAGGCCGTCGTGCGTCGCCATTGTGGTCGTCGGAGCCATCGCCTACCCCCGCCTGGACCCACAGTAGCCCCCGCCGGTCTCCCTTGCTCGTCCTCGCCTCAACCGCACCATCGGCCAGCTTCTTCAGCCAAGAGCAGAACTGGATAGCAGTGGGTCTCACAGCTGCTGTTAGGCCCGTTTTTGTGGCTTTCCCGACCTCAAAAAGCTGTCCCGCTTTGGAGTTTACCGAGCCTCGTCGTGTCCTTGTCGTTTTGATCTAAGCTGATTGCTTAACAAGAGAGTTTAACTCACTAATCCTTTCTTAGTAAGTTAATGACGTTTAAGGGTTGATTTGTTTAAGTTAAGCTTGGATTAGGAGGTTAGTTAGAACGGATTAGTGAATTAGTTAATCGTTATTGCATTTTAGGTGGTTAGAGTAGTGTAATTAGAGCCTAGACAAGCTCTAGTATTTATCTAGAGTGGTTGGAAAAAATTTCGGGCCCGTCTCGGCTTTTAATTAGGCTTTATGGGCCTAAATGAGCATTTTTGGTATTTAATAATTAATTTTTGTAATTATTTATTTATTTATTTATTTTTCAGAAATTAGACAGGGATAGTCAGTGACCGGAATTTTATACTGATTGCAGTGGTGTGATATGTTTATTTAATTGAATGTTATTTTGTGTTAATTAGATGTGAATTGTGATTGTGAGTAATTATATTAAAATTAGTTAATTTCGGTAATTAATTAGAACATCACCGGGTGTCGGTTTACAACGCCATAAACGAATTTGTGGACTATTGAAATTTTTGGGATTTTCAAGTGAAAAAATATTGTATTTTGGCTAAGGCCGACCATGTACCCACACACGAGTATTTTTATCGAGTATGATAAAAATGACGAAAATGTTAGATGGTCAGGATGGTATACTCTATAAACCTACAGGCTTTGATATGTTATCTTAAAGCGAGTAGTATACCGGTATACTATATCAGCCCGTGGGCGATATGTCAGCTTAGAGCGAGCAGTATACTATTTATCAACTTAGAGCAAGCTATGTTATTGATCAGTTTAGAGTGAGCATTGTCAGTATTCTATATCAGCCTATAAGCGATATGTCAGCTTAAAGCGAGCAATATGCTATTTATCAACTTAGTACGAGCTATACTATCTATTATCAGCTTAGAGTGAGCAGTCCTGATTATGATTGGACTTTATAGATAGTATTGATTGAGATGATCGGGGAAGGGTCTCGATGACACGGAATCGACTGAGTCAATTGATCGATATTTCGATATGATTGAATGATATTGACTTGCAGGAAGGAATTGAGGCCAAGGTAAGTCCTCCAAATCGTGTTTGTGCTTAGGCAGCCTTAGAGCGTATTTTCTTCCTAGTCGGGTCTTAAGGGGTTGAACTTGCTGAGACGTCGTCTCACCCCGTTGTGGGATAACATTTCAAGTCCATAGATGGCAGCTCCTCCTGAGCATTTTGGTCAACCTAAGAAAGTGATAGAGCAGAAGTATTTAATCCCACTGCATGGGAACCCCAGGGGATGGACTTATGAGCTAGTGAAGTCCATAATTTGGGTTGATGAGGGTTTACCCAAAAAGATGCCATATCAATACAAGGCATGGTATTGCCAGGCTCAAGATAGAGAGAGGGAAGATCCTATATCAGAGTCCGAGATTCCTTTCTATGTACTAGAAGTGGCCTTTCGGAAAGGCACAGCAGATCTTCCAGGAGGTTCAGTGGTAGACTCGACTGATCTTGAAGATCCAGCAACTCCTGTGTACTCAAAGGTGGAATCTAGTTGGAGTGTGGAAGAAGATGGAGAGGACGACAAGGACCTGTAGTTGTTTGAACACCCCCTGTTTTGCAGGCCTTATATATATATATTATGTCTGTTTGTATTGTATTATATATGACATGAGTGGGTATGTTATGTATATATAAGTGTGTTGTTGGTTTTAAAAATTATGGCCCTACTTTTCTATCCCATTGAATTGTTGTTTGGGTATTTTATATTTGCTCCCACATGTGCATTAAAATGAATGGGTCGACAATACGTCCTAGGACGTCGCTATAAAATCGACCAAGCCGGGATGGGCACGCGTTCGGAGGATCAGGGCGTGACATCCCCGTTTAATGGTATCGGAGCAAAGTTTAGAGATTAGAGTGATAAGGTGCGATGGTCTATGGGATAGTGGTAGGAATGACCTTTAATTTCATGATGGTGCATGTCTGTGATAGTTGATTGATAGAATTGATGTTTGTGTGGATTGCTCAGCTTCTAATTCGGTGTGGAATTGGAAGCAGGTTTCTTTAAAGAACCTACAGAATGAGCGATCAGGAGCATATGACTCCTAGCAAGAGGACAGTCAGACCTGTGACTTGGGGTAAGACGCCGACAAGGGTCAATAACTGAGGAGGCCGAGGTAAAGCACCAGCTCAAGCTAGCGCTAGTGGTATAACACCACCTCCCATTGGTGCTAGGGTAGCAGCCCCAAGTGATCCGAGAACTGTCGGGATCACGCAAGCTTTGGATGCGATGACAGAGATGATGGGACAGTAGGCCTAGAATTAAGCTGCCGCCTTCACCGCCGCCGTTACAGTCACCACTACTGACGCTACCAATGCTACTGTTGCTACCGCAGCAACTGCCACACCTGTCGAAGTTCCAACTGGGAACATAGTTGTGGATAGGGAAAGACTGATCCACAAGTTGGTGGAACAATTCTTGAAGCTGAGCCTGCCGAGGTTCGCAAGTACTGGAGACCCTAAGACTACCTCGCTGTGGATACAAGACTTGGACAAAGCGTTTGCACTTCTGAGGTGCAATGAAGAGGAAAAAGTGGTCCTGGCAATGTATCAACTGCAGGGCAATGCAAATACCTAGTGGAGAGCCGCCATAGAGTCCATGTTCCCGGGAGGAGCAATCCAGCTATGGGATGTTTTCCTCAGAGCGTTCAATGATAAGTATTTCTCGAGAAGCGCTTGAGAATAGAAAATGGAAGAGTTCCAGCGTCTCTGCCAAGGGACCATGACTGTTGACCAGTACGAGGTCAAGTTTGCGGAGCTTTCACAATATGCTTTGAGGTTAATTGAGGATCCAGAGGAAAAAGCTCGAAGGTTCAAAAGTGGCCTTCGGCCAGAGCTGAAGCGACCGCTGGTGTCGTTAGATTTGCAAGACTATAGAGAAGTTTATCGTCGAGCCCAGCTACTAGAGCAAAGTTTGAACAAGCAAGCAGCCTCGTCTAGATCGAGGTTTAGTTCACACAGAGAAGGGATCCAACATGGGGAGGCTCATGACTGGAAGAAGGTTTCAAGTTCCGCCCAACAGGAATGGTGGAATTGGAAAGTCAGGGCCGGTCTAGAATGGCATATGTCGCCTCTGTGGAAGGCGACATGGTACAGCCCTGTGCCCTCGTAGGAATGGCTCTTTTTTTTAGTGTGGCCAACAGGGTCACGTGGTCAGAGATTGTCCTAGGCGACCAAGATGACAACCGCAGTTACCACGGCCACCACTGTTGGGGCATATTAGAGGGTACGTGCCACAGAATGCACCGCAATGTGAACAGCTTAGACCCCTAGTTCAAGGAACAATATATGCACTCACCAGAGGTCAGGCAAAGGACGCGCCTAATGTAATTACAAGTATGGTTTCGTTGAACGACCGTCCTGCTTATGCTTTATTCGACCCAAGGCAACCCATTATTATATTGCCGAGCAATATGTTAAGCTGATAAGATTAAGTCTTGTATTATTGGAGTCAGTGGTTAGCATATCTACACCATTGAAGGATAAGGTGTTAGCTCTTTGGGTTGTTCTGGTTGCAAGTTAGCGATTGGTGAGCGAGAGGGGAAAATAAACTTATTAGTCCTAGCCATGTATGACTTTGATTTAATAATTGGCATGGACTTGCTCACCAAGCAATGAGCTAAGATGGACTGCTATCGCAAAGCGATTCAGTTTGACCCATTAGAGGGTGAGAGTTTTGAGTTTGTCGGGAATCGAGGAGGACCCTCGATTACCTTGATCTCGTCGCTCAAGGCAACCCGTTTGTTAGACGAGGGTTGTCAAGGTTACCTAGCAACTGTCGTGGATACAACAGTTAAGGAGCTGAAGATTGAAGACATTGTAATGGTACAAGAATTTTCAGATGTATTCCCGAAGGAATTGCCAAGTCTACCACCAGAGAGAGAGATCGAGTTCATGATCCAATTAGTACCCGAGACAAAGACAATTTCCAAGGCTCCTTACTGGATGGCGTTATCTAAGTTGATAAAACTAAAGGTGCAGATGCAGGGGTTGTTGGATAAGGGATTCATACATCCCAGTGCATCACCTTGGGGAGCACCAATTATGTTCATGAAAAAGAAGGATGGTTCGTTATGCCTATGCATCGACTATCGTCAACTCAATCGGGTGACGATCAAGAACAAGTATCCACTCCTGAGGATCGACGACTTGTTTGATCAATTACAAGGAGCGTTAATATTTTCAAAGATTGACTTGAGGACAGGATAACATCAGCTGAGGATCAAGGAAAGAGGACATTCCAAAGTTAGCGTTTCGTACTCGATATGGCCATTACGAGTTCACTGTAATGCCATTCGGTTTAACTAACACCCCAACTGCTTTTATGGATCTGATGAACTGAGTGTTCAAGGAATACCTAGATCAATTTGTAATCGTGTTCATTGATGATATTCTAATGTATTCGAGGAGTGATGAGGAGCATGAAAGTCATCTGAGAGTAGTACTGCAGACCCTAAGAGTTCATCAACTGTACGCTAAGTTTAGCAAGTGCGAGTTTTAGTTGACTCGTGTTGCTTTCCTAGGTCACGTGATTTCAGGTGAAGGAATCTCCGTGGACCCGAGCAAGGTTGAAGTAGTGATCAACTGGCTAAGACCGACTACAGTGACAGAGATCAGAAGTTTTCTGGGTTTGGCAGGTTATTACCGAAGGTTTGTAGAGGGGTTCTCAAAATTAGCGTCGCCGTTGACTCGACTCCTGAAGAAGGAAGAAAAATTTGTGTGGATGGATAAGTGCGAGTGTAGTTTCCAAGAGCTTAAGCAAAAGCTGACTACCGCACCTGTGCTGACCATTTCATCTAGTCCTGGAGGATACGAGATCTATAGTGATGCGTCGTTCAAAGGATTGGGTTGCGTGCTGATGCAACATGGCAAAGTTATTGCATATGCCTCCCGTCAGTTGAGACCTCATGAACTGAACTACCCGACGCATGACTTAGAACTCTCGACAATTATTTTCGCTCTGAAGATTTGGAGACACTATTTGTGCAAAGAAAGATTCCAAATCTTCACGGACCATCAAAGTCTTAAGTACCTATTCTCTCAGAAGAAGTTGAATATGAGACAGGGCCGTTGGATGGAACTTCTGAAGGACTACCACTGTGATATCCTTTATCACCTAGGAAAAGGAGAACAAGGTCACTGACGCTTTGAGTCAAAAGTCTTCAGTCGCTCAAATGTTGGTTAAAGAGTGGAATTTAATCGAGAGAGCTCGAGATTTTGTGTTCAAATTTAAGGTAGGCCACCTTTTGAATCTTATGGCCACCCTCAGAATTGAAACGGATCTTCAGATCAGGATCAAACTGCTTCAACCGACGGACACAGACGTTCAAAAGATTCTGCAATAGGACACTGATAAAAGGAAGGCTGACTTTCAGATTTCTGAGGAAGGAACACTGAGGTTCCGGGGACGATTGGTTGTACCTAACGATGTAGAGCTTAGAGAATATATTCTATCATAAGCTCATCGTAGCAGTTACAGCATTCATCCTGACAGTACCAAGATGTATCAAAATCTGCGTCAACACTATTGGTGGTCTGGTATGAAAGTGGACATCGCCAAGCACGTCGCCAAGTGTCCGACATGTCAGCAAGTGAAGGCTCAGCATTGTAAGCCGGGAGGACTTTTACAACCTCTCGAGATCCCATAGTGGAAATGGGAGCACATCACGATGGATTTCGTGATCGGCCTACCGAGGAGTTAGAGAGGAAATGATTCCATTTGGGTAGTGGTCGACAGACTGACAAAGTCGGCTCACTTAATCACAGTACGAAAAGACCTTAGTTTGGATAGACACGTAAAGTTGTACGTGCGTCATATCGTTCGTCTGCATGGAGTGCCGGTGACGATAACTTCAGACCGAGACTAGAAATTCATAGCTGCCTTCTGAAAGAGCTTGCAGAGTGCTTTAGGTACAAAGCTGCAGTACAATACGGCATATCATCCTCAGACGGATGGCCAGTCTGAGAGGAAAATTCAAACCCTTGAGGACATGCTGCGAGCTTGCGTACTAGATTTTAAGGGAAGCTGGGAAGAATAGCTTTATCTGGTTGAGTTCATCTACAACAACAGTTATCAGCAGAGTATTTAGATAGCTCCTTTCAAAGCGTTGTATGCTAGAGCATGCAGAACGCTAGTATGTTGGGATGAAGTCAGAGAAAAAAAGATCATAGGCCCAGAGTTGGTGCAGCAGTCAGTGGATGCAAGTGGCAGTTATCAGAGGCAAACTAAAGACCACCCAAAGCAGACAAAAAAGTTACGCAAATAATCGCCGGACACCATTGGAATTCCAAGTTGAGGATCACATTTTTATGAAGGTGTCACCAATGAGGGGTACTTCGCACTTTGGCAAAAAAGGGAAACTGAGTCCGAGGTATGTAGGTCCATTTAAGGTTCTAGAGAGAATCGAGACCCTAGCGTATCGTCTTGCGTTGCCACCGAGACTAGCACAACAAAATGACGTCTTTCACGTGTCAATGTTGAGGAAGTATGAACCTAACCCAACCCACGTGCTTAATTTTGAAGAATTGGATGTGGATGACAAAGTGTCATACATTGAAAGCACGGTTCAGATTGTGGATCGAAAGTGTTTGATAAATTCTCTTCAGATATTTTGAAGTTGACAAAACATTTTTCTCAGTCTAGTCTGAAGACTTGCAAACTCTACTGGCAAAGTCTGAAGATCAAAGTCTGACGCTAGCAAGACTCAAGTTTCAAAGTCTACTCTCATTGACAGTTTCCAGACCGACAAGTTAAAAACTTCTATTCTGATTCTATCCAACATAGTTTTTACTTCAACGGCTATGGAATATCTTTCGACTGGAATCAGCACTACAAGATCTTATATTCATATCCGAAATTATAGATTCTCTAAAGATTCACAACTTATTTGGAAAGTTCTACTTATGGAAACCAAGATCCTGATTGTATGGGCGAGCAGGATTGATGGGCTATCAACACTTACCTTAAAGAGCCCGAGATCTTTCTAAATTGATTATGTCCAACGGGTTGATTGGAAGAACTTCTTTGGAAGGTGCCAATGGTAATGAAGGCATGAATAAGTATATAAGAGAGACACTCAAGTTGTTTAAAGGTGTTGAATAGATGAATTCCAAAGTCTAAATCTCCTTTGTTATTTTGTGATCTTATTCTTCGAGCATTATATGTAATCAAAAGAGAGATCATAGTGTGGTGAGACCTTGAGGAAGTGTAGTAGAGCTTCTACATTGTGGACTCAATAGCATGAGACTGTAAACACTCTTTTTGATTCTTAGTGAAATCCAGCCAGAAGGGTTGTCCGTGCGGGAGAGTGGACGTAGGCTTGGTCTAAGCCGAACCACTATAAATCTGGAGTCTTGATTCTCTATCCCTAATCCTTTTATCTTTCATTACTTTCATTTGCAGCGATTGTTGTTTTAATTCATTAATCTCTCATTCGGATTAAATTGTTAAAATTGCTTTAGTCACCTATTCACCCCCTCTAGGTGCTAATTCTAGTCCTAACAATTGGTATCAGAGCTTGTGTACTTGTTTATAAGAAGTGTCTTTACTTCTGAGTAAAAGATCTATGGCTAGTATGTTGCCTATAGGGTTGGTTAAAGGTCAAAGCAATACCAGACCTCCATACTTTGATGGAAAAGACTACAGCATATGGAAAAACAAGATGAAAGCATTCCTAAGATAGAAAGATCCTTTGGAATGGGAAGTGGTAGATAAAGGAATCATTCCTACTGCTGCATCAGAATCAGAGAGAGGAAAAGAAGTTGTTGATCCCACTCTACTGACTCAAGAAGAAATCACCAAGAGACAGATTCTTGATGCTAAAGCCATTTACTCCTTATATTGTGCTTTATCCCCTAGTGAGTATAACAGAATATCTTCTTGTGATACAGCAAAAGAAGTCTGGGATAGGCTTCACATTACCTATGAAGGGACTGATCGAATGAAAGAAACAAGGATCAATATTCTTTTGGGACAATATGAAGTCTTTAAGATGAGATCAGGAGAATCAATAACTGACATGTTTAGTCGCTTTACTGAAATTGTGAATGGTCTTGAATATCAGGGACATCCAATCTCAGGACATATGAAGGTCAACAAACTCCTACGAGGACTCTCTAAAGACTATAATTACATAAAAACCTCAATAAGAGAGACATAGATGATTGCTCCACTCTCTGTAGACGAACTGGTTGGGACTCTTCAATCTTATGAAGTAGAACAGACCAACGAAGAGGAAGATTCAAAAGGTAAGAAATCTATTGCATTAAAGTCTAATGACTATTCTGATGCTACAGACTTTGAAGAAGATCTAGATGATGAAGAACTGGCACTCATGATAAAGAGATTCATATAGTTGAATAGAAAAGGAAGGAAATTCAATTGGAAGAAACAAAGCTCACAAAGGTATCAAAACAAATCAACAGAGGAAGATGATTCTAACAAAGAAGTGACTTGCTTTGAATGCAAGAAAAAGGGACACATCAGACCCAACTGTCCTCTGTTAAAGAAGAGAAAAGGAAAGACTGAGAAATACAGGAAGGCACTCAAAGCAGAGACCTGGAGTGATACTGAATGTGAAGAAAGTGATGATGATTATGCCAATATATGTTTAATGGCAAAATCAGATTCAGACTCAGACCTTGATTCAGATATAGACTCAGACAGTGAACTCGAGGTTAGTAACCTAAAAATTCCTGTCAAGGTTTCTAAATATATTAATGAACTTTGTCTTAGTCTAAAAACTTCTCTTAAGAGGATCTCCGAATTAAAAAAGGAGAATTCTACATTGAAGCAACAAGAAAAACTTTTGAAAGAAAAGTTTGAAAAGTTGGAAAAAGACTTTGCTATTGTGAAAGAAAACTCAGACTCTATTTCAAAAGAAAATAATCTTTTGAAAAATGATATTACTAACATATCAAAAAGATTTTCAAATGGTTCTGAAAAGTTGGATAAGATTCTTTCGATACAAAGACCATACTTTGATAAGTTAGGTCTTGGTATGACTTCTGAAACTATTCCACTGATTGATTTTCCAAAGGTGAAGGAAATAATCAAACAGAGACCAGCCATAATTGTTTATAAAAATCATTTCCAGAAAGCCTTTGTAAAATCTATTGGCAGAAATGCTTTGAAATGTTCTAAGTGTGAAAGCGCGGAACATTTTGAGAAAGAATGTCCTTTGGTTTGGAGGCCTGTTAAAAGGAATTGGGCAAAGACTGTTTATTGCTCTAACGTTTCTAGACCCAAGATGATATGGGTACCAAAGAAAGCTTGAATTCATTTTAATTGCAGGTTACTATCAAAAGAAAGATTAAATGGTATCTTGATAGTGGCTGCTCAAGACATATGACTGGAGACTCAAGTTGCTTCATAAAACTTGTCTAGATAGACAGAGGAAAAGTTTCTTTTGGCGGTAACAACAAAGGAAGAATTACTGGTCGAGGAACAGTAAAAATTGGAAGTTTGTCAATCAAAAATGTTTCCTTAGTCGAAGGATTAAATTACAACTTGCTTAGCATAAGCCAGTTGTGTGATACTAGTTTCAAGATCAATTTCCAGGAAGAAACTTGCTCTGGAATCAGTAAAGACTTTACTCAATATTTTACTAGACGAAGACATGGAAATATTTATCTTCTGGATGTGAATCATGAAAGATCACAATGCTTAATATCAGTACAAGATGAAGCTAATCTATGGCACAAAAAGCTAGGCCATACTAATATGAAGCAAATCACCAAGATCTCTTCCAAGAAACTTGTTCAAGGATTGCCTATTCTCAATTACTCAAAGTCTGATCTATGCACACCATGCGTACTGGGTAAACAGGTTAGAAACTCTTACAGACCAATAAATAAAGTTTCCACTAATCGTGTACTGCAGCTTCTGCATATGGATTTATTTGGACCTACCAGAACGCAAAGCATTGGTGGAAAAAGATTTTGTCTAGTAATAGTGGATGATTATTCACGATTTACTTGGGTCTACTTTCTTTTAAGTAAGTCTGAGACTTTCTCTCTCTTTTCAAAGTTTGCTAAGAAAGTGCAGAATGAGAAAGGTCACACTATCTCAAGCATTCGTACAGACCACGGAGGTGAGTTTGAAAATCAAAACTTTGCTAAATTTTGTGATGAATCTGGTTTTCAACACAAATTCTCCTCTTCATACACACCAGAACAGAATGGGGTTGTGGAAAGGAAGAACATGTCTTTACAAGAAATGGCAAAGAACTCTTTTAATTGGAAGTAATATTTCTTCAAGGTTTTGGGCTGAAGCTGTCTCAACTGCTTGCTATATTATAAACAGAGTGTTTTTAAGGCCAATTCTTGAGAAAACTCCTTATGAAATTTTTTAAAAAAAGAAACCAGTAGTTTCTTATTTTCAAGTATTTTGTTGTAAATGTTTTATTCTAAAGAATGCAAATGATCGTGTTGGTAAGTTTGAAGAAAAATCGGATGAAGGATTCTTTCTTGGTTACTCAACTGCAAGCAAAGCCTATAGAGTATTCAACAAGAAGACTCAAACTGTGGAAGAATCAATGAACGTCAAATTTCAAGACTCTCCACAAATTCAGCCAATTCAGACTGAAGAATCAGAGTCTGTTCCAGACTCTGATAGATCTACCTCCAATGAAGCAGTTAAAAATTCAGAATCAGTACAACAAGTTACTGATGAAGAATCAACTGAAGAAAAAGATCAACAATCTATCAGACTGTCCAGTAACTGGAAGCACAAGTCTAGTCATCCTGAAGAACTCATTATTGGAAACATTAATGAGGGAATTCGAACAAGATCCAAAATGCAAGAAGAGTCTAGTGCTGTTGCATTTATTTCTGAAATAGAACCCAAAAATATTGAAGAAGCTTTAGCAGATGAAAGCTGGATTGAAGCAATGCAAGAAGAGCTCAGACAATTCAGTATTAACGACGTATGGGAATTGACTCCTAAACCAAAAGGTAAATCTGTTATTGGGGCTAAATGGGTTTTCAGGAACAAAGTCGATGAAAAAGGCAAGGTAACAAGAAACAAAGCAAGACTCGTGGCTAAAGGATACACGCAAGAAGAAGGGATAGACTATGATGAGACTTATGCTCCAGTAGCAAGGTTAGAAGCAATTAGATTACTACTTGTTTTTGCTTGTTATAAGAATTTCAGGTTATTTCAAATGGATGTCAAAAGCGCATTCCTGAATGGATTTATTCAAGAAGAAGTCTATGTGGAACAATCTCCTGGATTTGAAGACTCAAAGAAACCAGACTCGGTGTTCAGACTGAAGAAAGCTTTATATGGATTAAAACAAGCTCCTCGAGCTTGGTATGAAAGGCTAAGTAATTTCTTAATACAAAATGGCTTCTCTAAAGGAAAAGTAGACACTACTTTGTTTATTAAAAAGGAAGGCAAAAGTTTTCTACTTGTTCAGATTTATGTTGATGACATCATATTCGGATCATCTAATGAGACTTTGTGCAAGAAATTTTCTAAGTCTATGCAAGATGAATTCGAGATGAGCATGATGGGTGAACTATCCTTCTTTCTTGGTCTACAAGTGAAACAACTAAAGGAAAGAATCTTCATTCATCAAGAAAAATATGCAAAAGAATTGTTAAAAAGTTCGGTCTGGAGAATTGCAAAAAGACTGACATACCTATGTCAAGTTCCTTAAAGATAGACAAAGATAAAGCAGGGAAGAAAATCGACCAAAAGTTATACAGGAGTATCATTAGTTTACTTCTTTATCTTACTGCATCTAGACCTGACATATTATTTAGTGTTTGCATATGTGCTAGGTTTCAATCAAATCCTAAGGAATCTCATTTAAGTGCTGCTAAACGTATCATTAAATATGTTGCTACTACTGCTAAGATTGGTCTATGGTATCCCAAAGAATGAGACTTTACTCTTCTTGGTTATTCAGACGCAGATCTTGCAGGTTGTAGAGTTGAAAAAAAAAAGCACTTCAGGTACTTGTCAATTGCTTGGAAACAGGGCAGTATCTTGGTTTTCAAGAAAGCAAAGTACTGTGGCTCTTTCAACAGCTGAAGCAGAATACGTAGCCCTTGGGAGTTGCTGTTCTCAAATACTATGGATAAAACAACAACTACGAGACTTTGGTATTGAAGACTCTTGCACAGAGATCAAATGTAACAATACCAGCGCAATCAATCTTACAAAGAATCCTATCTTACATTCAAGAGCAATACATATTGAGATTCGACATCATTTTATCAGAGATCATGTTCAGAACAAAGAAGTCTTGATACAATTCATTGACTCAAAGAATCCACTGGCAGACATCTTCACAAAGCCACTTGAGAAAAGCTTATTTGAGTCTATTCGCTCAAGACTTAATATTTTATCTCTTGAAGAATGTTGAAGCTCAGACTCAGAATCTAAGTCTGACAGAGTATTAGACTCAAAAGTTGTAAACTTGGAATACCAATCGACACGACTGTAAGTTCATTTATTTACTTAAACTGATATTTCGAAAAGGTAAGATTGACTGTTTATCTCTAATTGAGTTTATTAAGGCAGTTAATTTTAAAAAGGGGTGGTTATCAATTTGTTTAAGGCAGTTATTTTTTAAAAGGAATTTCTTAATATTTCCAAATTGCGACGCTTGAGTTACCTCGTATCGATTACCTTTTATACTCCTTCTCCTTCTTCGTTTTACTTTACCCGGAAACCCTAGCTTTTCACTCTTCTGGAATTTCTCTCCTAAATTTCTACTTCTCAAGTTTTTGACTTTCTTGCGATACAAGTGTGAAAGTTCCATCCAAGAAAGCGACAATGTCTTTCCAACGGAAATCCTCAAGGATATTATATGTTGTTCTAAGTTGAAATCCTCAACGCCCGATCGCTCCATCTAGTGAGGGGCCTACGCATTTTGATCTCACAGAAGAAAGTGACTTTCCAACAGAACAGACGCACCAACAATCTCAGCAGCGCACCTCCTCAACTAGCTCTCATGTTCATCATCCTCAACATGCAGAAGAAATTCTTGAAGATGTTGAACCTGTAAGATCCCTTAAGCCTGCTTTTGTTTATAGGCTATACTCTGCGTTGAATGAATGAGGTTCTGCAATGACCTTCATTGATGAATTTTTTAAAGAAAAATGTTATAAAAATGAGACACACTTTCTCACTGTGATGGAGCGATCGGGCATTGTTCCCGTTGGAACGGCAGCAAAAGTCTTGGAGGATGAAGATGATGAGGATGGTTTGCCTATCTCTGCCCTTGTTTCTCAGTATCCTGCACCTGTTTCAGCTGTTCCAGAACAACAATTTGTAGAGGAAACTGAGAAAGGAAACCAGGAAAAGGAATCCTTATAGGAAGAAGAAGAAGAAGAAAAAGAAGAAGAGAAAGAAGAGAAAGAGGAAGAAGAAGAGAAAGAAAACGAGGAAGAAGAGAAAGAAGAAAAAGATGAAGAGGAAGAGCCAGCAAAGACAGCCTCTCAGCATCAACCAGCAGACTCACCAGCCAAAGCAGATTCTCCAGCAGAAAAAGAGGATCAACAACATCTTGTCACTGAGGAAACTCCTCCAAAATGAAGAGTACTTCTCCCCTCCAGAAGACATTGAAACAGGGGGAGATGTCCAAAGAGAAAGTACTCCTTTTCTACTGACATTTACCAGTGCAAGTGCTAGTAGATCACCTCCTGATGCAGAAGATGTTCATGCTGCTCATTTTCCTGAGGGAGAGGCATCATCTCCAAACATTGATCTCCTTGCTGATATTCACACCGGCTTAACTCCACCATCAGACCGAGTTGACGCAAGCACACAAACTGACAATTCAGGAGATTTCAGAAGGTTGCTTGACATCATTTTGGAGCTCAAAGGCCAAATCTATGCTATGGGGTGTGAATTTCAGACTCTTCAGAATGAGAATCATGCTATGTTCATCTCCTTGCATGATCAGCTTAAAGAAGTTCAATGACAGATTCAGACCACTGTAAAAGGCACTACTCTCGCTCAACTACAGGAAGATTTGAGGAAGCTGGAAGGAACTGTCAAGTCTATGGAGGACTTTTAACTTGTTCGCATTCCTCATGCTCCTTGATTTTCTTACTTTTTAATGCTGACAAAAAGGGGGAGAAGACTTTGCAGGCAGATTTTCATTTTCACTATATCCTCATTCCAAACCCAAACCTTCACTTTAAACATCATTTTTTGGTTTTAATAGTTTGTTATGATTGTGATTGATATTTTGACTTTATCTTGAGTTTTTGAATGTGTGCTTATTACTGCATTACCTTAAGATATTAAATTAGATAAATATAGTAATGTCTGCACATGACTAATGAGGTTTCTGTGGATGCAAATCTGTGTACAGGACATCTGTGTACAGGACATCTACTACTATTTTTATTCTAATCTTTTATGAGATATCATTGCTTGCTTAAAAGTTGTATTGCAGGGAATAATATTCAAATCTGCAGGAAAGTTTTGTCACCTTCAAAAAGGGGGAGATTGTTGGATAAATTCTCTTCAGATATTTTGAAGTTGACAAAACATTTGTCTCGGTCTAGTCTGAAGACTTGCAGACTCTACTGGCAAAGTCTGAAGATCAAAGTCTGACGCTAGCAAGACTCAAGTTTCAAAGTCTACTCTCATGGACAGTTTCCAAACCGACAAGTTAAAAACTTCTATTCTAATTCTATCCAACATAGTTTTTACTTCAACGGCTATGGAATATCTTTCGACTGGAATCAGCACTACAAGATCTTATATTCATATCCGAATTTATAGATTCTCTAAAGATTCACAACTTATTTGGAAAGTTCTACTTATGGAAACCAAGATCCTGATTGTATGGGCGAGCAGGATTGATGGGCTATCAACACTTACCTTAAAGAGCTCGAGATCTTTCTAAATTGATTTTGTCCAACGGGTTGATTGGAAGAACTTCTTTGGAAGGTGCCAACGGTAATGAAGGCATGAAGAAGTATATAAGAGAGACACTCAAGTTGTTTAAAGGTGTCGAATAGATGAATTCCAAAGTCTGAATCTCCTTTGTTATTTTGTGATCTTATTCTTCGAGCATTATATGTAATCAAAAGAGAGATCATAGTGTGGTGAGACCTTGAGGAAGTGTAGTAGAGCTTCTACACTATGGACTCAAGAGCGTGAGACTGTAAACACTCTTTTTGATTCTTAGTGAAATCCAGCCAGAAGGGCTGTCCGTGCGGGAGAGTGGACGTAGGCTTGGTCTAAGCCGAACCACTATAAATCTGGAGTCTTGATTCTCCATCCCTAATCCTTTTATCTTTCATTACTTTCATTTGCAGCGATTGTTGTTTTAATTCATTAATCTCTCATTCGGATTAAATTGTTAAAATCGCTTTAGTCACATATTCACCCCCCTCTAGGTGCTAATTCTAGTCCTAACAGAAAGGAACAAATTCTGCGTACAAAGACCATCCCGTTGGTCAAAGTGGTCTGGCAACACCACGGCACTGAAGGAGCAACCTGGGAGAGTGAAGAATCGATGAGACAGATGTATCCCCACCTTTCTTTGTTTAAAGTATTGTAATGATTTAAATTTTGAGGACGAAATTTTTATAAGAGGTGAAAAGTTATGACATCCTATCTGCTTTCAATTAAATTAATCGAGCCTTTCATCGATGCGCCTATAGTGCTATTCTCAGAGTTGATCACTCCTGAGATAACTAGACTAGTTGGGGAAGTCATTAAGGATTTTTAACGCAATAAACTTGAGAATTCAACTAGGAATCGACTAGTCAACTGTGCTCATCTGCTGAGATCATTACGGCATAGTAAAGATCGAGTAGAAATCAAAAATAGGTCAGTTCGACTGAGATGTGTGGCTAAATGTGGGTAATTATACTAAATTACAAAATTCTCGTCGACTAGCATTAGACTGATTTTTCTGTCGTTTTGGTACCATTTGTCCATATTTGAATCCTCGAGATTTTCACGATAACCGAGAGTCGCCAATATGTCGAAGAGGTTCATTGTGGCTCGAAGAAAATCAACCACGGGTCATTTGCACTAAAAATTTCTGAAAGCTACCCAGTAGCCTAAGTCACACTAAAGTCGCGCCAGATTAAAATTAACCACGAATTTGAATCCAATTTTAGAAATTGAAAGTTCTATCATGTCACGAGTCATTTTAGGAATGTCGACTTAGTCCCCGAAGATTTTTCTGCAAATTGAGTTTTTGGCTGAAAAAGTTGACATAGGGCCGTTTTCAACCGGAAAAATAAGAAGATCATTTTTTATCACAAAATTGGGATGTGAGTGGGTTCTATTGGCGAGGAAAAATGCTAATTTGATCGAGGACTCGATACTTGAATTTTTAAGAACCGATTTGAATTGATTCAAGGAGGTATTGATGTCCAATTGGAGGGAAATTAATGCAAATTCGTATACCCCCCATGGACACAACTTGTGGACCACTTCAAGGGCTTCTAGAAGGGATTTTGTGGCTGGAAATTGCTGTGAAATGCTGCAGCTGGGCAAGGTGGAGCCCTCCAAGGGGACAATAAGATGGGAAAAGACCAAGTGGTGGCCCCCTCCATGCCAAAACCTATCCCCTCTCCCTCTCCCCTTGCTCCCGTCGACTCCCTCCTCCTTTCCCCTTGCTGTTCGAAGCTCAGCAACCCAGAGCCGCCAGACCAGCAAACCTGCACGCCACCGCCATGCCCCTCGCAGCCGCTCACTCACCCACACACCACTGCGATTGCCCTACCAATCTCACGCCTCCAGCCGCTCGTCTGTTCCTGCTCACAGCTACCCGGAGCAGCCAGGCCGCCGTGCGTCGCCGTTGTGGTCGTCAAAGCCACCGTCTGCCCTCGCCTGGACTCGCAGCAGCCCCCACCAGTCTCTCTTGCTCATCTCCGCCTCAATCGCACCACCAACCAGCTTCTTCAACCAAGAGTAGAACCAAACTGCAGTGGGTCTCACAGTTGGTGTTAAGCCCGTTTTTATGGCTTTCCCAACCCTGAAAGGCAGTCCCGCTTTGGAGTTTATGGAGCCTCACCGCATCCCCGTCGTTTTGAATCGAGCAGATCGCTTAACAAGTGAGTTTAACTCAGTAATTCATGCTTAGTAAGTTAATGATGTTTAAGGGTTGATTAGTTTAAGTTAAGCTTGGATTTGGTGGTTAGTTAGAACAGATTAGTAAATTAGTTAATCATTATTGCATGTTTGGTGGTTAGAGTAGTGTAATTAGAGCCTAGACAAGCTCTAGTATTTATCTAGAGTGGTTCAAAAAAATTTCGAGACTGTCTCGGCTTTTAATTAGGCTTTACGGGCCTAAGTGAGCATTTTTTGTATTTAATAATTAATTTTCGTAATTATTTAATTAATTATATATTTTCCGGAAATTAGACCGGGATAGTTGGTGACCGGAATTTTATGTTGATTGCAGTGGTGTGATATGTTTATTTAATTAACTGTTATTTTATGCTGATTGGATGTGAATTATGATTGTGAGTAATTACCCCAAAATTAGTTAATTTCAATAATTAATTAGAAAATCATCGGGTGTCGGTTTACAATGCCAAAAAAGAATTTGTGGATTGTTGAAATTAGTGGGATTTTCAAGTGAGAAAATATTGTATTTTGGCTAAGGTCAACCGTGTACCCACACGCAAGTATTTTTATCGGATATGATAAAAATGACGAAAATGTTAGATGGTCAGGATGGTATACTATATCAACCTACAGACTCTGATATGTCAGCTTAGAGCGAGAAGTATATCAGTATACTATATCAGCATGTGGGCGATATGTCAGCTTAGAGCAAGCAGTATACTATTTATCAACTTAGAGCGAGCTATGTTATTGATCAGCTTAGAGTGAGCATTGTCAGTATATTATATTAGCCTGTAGGCGATATGTCAGCTTAGAGCAAGCAATATACTATTTATCAGCTTAGTGTGAGTTATACTATCTATTATCTACTTAGAGTGAGCAGTCCTGATTATGATCAGACTTTATAGATAGTATTGATTGAGATGACTGGGGAAGGGTCTCGATGACATGGAATCAATTGGGTCGATTGATCGATATTTCGATTTGATTGAATGATATTGACTTGCAGGAAGGAACTGAGGCCAAGGTAAGTCCTCTGAATCGTGTTTGTGCTTAGGCAGCCTCAGGGCGTATTTTCTTCCTAGTCGGGTCTTAGGGGGTTGAAGTTGCTGAGACGCCGTCTCATCCCGTTGTGGGATAACATTTCAGGTCCATAAATGGTAGCTCCTCCTAAGCGTTTTGGTCAATCTAAGAAGGTGACAGAGCATAAGTAATTAATCCCACTCATGGGAGCCCCAGGGGATGGACTTATAAGCTGGTGAAGTCCATAGTTTGGGTTGATGAGGGTTTAACCAAAAAGGTGCCTCATCAATACAGGGCATGGTATCGCCAGGCTCGAGATGGAGAGAGGGAATGTCTTATACTAGAGTCCGAGATTCCTTTCTATGTATTGGAAGTGGCCTTTGGGAAAGGCATAGCAGATCTTCCATGAGGTTCGGTGGTAAACCCGGTGGACCTTGATCTTGAAGATCCAGGAACTCCTGTGTACTCGGAGGTAGGCTCCAGTTGGAGTGTAAATGAAGATGGAGAGGACGACGAGGACTCGTAGTTGTTTGAACACCCCCCCTATTTTGCAGACCTTATATATTTTTTACGTCGGTTTGTATTGTATTATATATGACATGAGTGGGTATGTTATGTATATATAAGTGTGTTGTTGGTTTTAAAAATTATGGCCCTACTTTTCTATCCCATTGAATTGTTCACTAGGGATTTTATATTTTCTTCCGCGTGTGCATTAAAATGAATGAGTCGGCAATGTGTCCTGGGACGTCGCTATAAAATCGACCAAGCCGGGATGGCCATGCACTCGGAGGATCGGGGTGTGACAGACCCCTTCTCCCTCCTCAGCCAGTCGAGACCTCCATTGTAGCAACTAGAGACCTTTAAAAATTTCCAAAGAAACCGCATCTCAACCCCCTCCTCCATCAAGCAGCCCTGCCAAGCAGCCCTGCCAAGCAGCCCTGCCAAGCCGCCTGGAGCCATCACGTTGCCGTCCCTACCACCGCGAACCCCGCTCGCGAGCCACACATCCCTAGCTGTCGTCCGCCCTTGCTCCCACATCCAGCCCATCCCTCAGACTAGTCCAACCACCGTCACAAGCTGCTCCCGTTGCCTGAGTTGTCGTGTGCCGCCTTCCAATCGCCGCTTGCCCCCACCAAGTCGTCCGCCTCCTCCTTGGTCGATTCTAGCTCAACCCAAAACCTAGCAAAGGGTTTTAGGCTTCGAGGCCGATTTCCGAGCTATTCCCTGCTTAGGAAAGTTAATTATGCCTAAGGGTTGATTAGTTTAAGTTAAGTATGGATTAGGTGGATATTTAGAATAGATTATTGAATTAATGGATCATTATTGCATGTTAGGTGGTTAGAGTTAGGGGTGAGCGCGGTTCTCGGGTAGAACCGAGAACTGAAGAACCGAACCGGAGGTTCCGGTCCGGTTCCCGGTTCTAGGGAGGCCGGTTCCCTTTTTCTGGGAACCGGAACCGCTTAGGGTTCCTGCCTTAAACCTAAAAAGTAAAAGCCCTCTTCAGTCTTCACGCTTCAATTGTTTTACCCTTCTACCGTTCTCTGCCCAACCCCAATCCCCGACGCCGCTCGCCTCATCCCTCTGCTAGACGCCACTGGTCGCCGGTCGTCTCTCTTCCCTCCGTTGGACGCCGCTCGCCTCATCCCGCCGTTGGTCGGCAGTCGCCGCTCGTCCTCTGCTGGATGCCGCTTGCCTCGTCTCACTGCTAGTCGCCAGTCGCCGCTCATCCTCTGCTGGACACCGCTTGCCCCCAGACGCTCACCCATCGCGCCGCTCGCCTCGTCCCGCCGCTCGCCTCGTCCCGCTGCTGGTAGCCGCTCGTCCCACCCCCAGATGCCGCTCACCCCTAGACGCTCGCCCTCGACGCCGTTGGTCGCCGCTCATCCCGTCTCGCCGCTAGACGGCACTTGTATCCCTGCTAGACGGTGCTCGCCCTCCGGTGATGCCCTTGACGACGACGCCCCCCTTGCTTCCCTTAACGCTGCTCACACCCCGCTCACGCCGCCGCTGGACGACGCTTGCCCCTTTTGGACCCGCCCTTACAACTTGGGTAATCATGTTCTCTTCTTTTATTGGAATGGGTTGTCGATTGTTTCTATGCTTCTACTTCTACTGGTGCGAGTTTCTTTAAGAAACGAGTCACAACGGGTAAGACTCAAGAGGCCGCTTTAGCAGTGTTACACGATTGTGATCACTTATTTTTGTCAACTTAAGGTTGATTTTCTTTAATTTTGTGTTAACATAAAACAGGGGAGATGCTAGTAGGGCCAGCCAACATATTTGAAGATTTGTTCCTAGAATTTTAAAGAGGACAATAAGCGTTTGCAAGGAGAGTAGTTTCCCTAGGAGGATATGGTGAAAAGCTTAATATTGTAAGTCTGGAGCTTTCCCTAACATGCTCGGGTATTGCTTTTTTCACCTTTTCTGAATGATAACTCCTAATATGACATTTTCATAGGTGTCTTTTCTTTCATCAACTATTGCCATGCTTTATATCAAGGCTCATGTCTAATGATTTTTTCTTCAATGTCTTGTTCTCATTGTCAAATAACGTTAATAATTGCTTCCTTCATCTATTGCCCAACAATGGAACAAGTCTTTGGGTCTTGCAATTGATTCTAACTTTGATGGCTTGCATTAATTTAAGATCTGTTTCAAGAGTCACAATGGAATTTAACCATTGTTCTCCTTTTCTCTTCATCTTTTCTAGTGGAGAATATCTTATCATGTATGATGTCTTCCTTTGAAGATTTGTCGCGTATTCAGATATAATTCTTGCATTTTTGCAGTTGTTAGCAAAGCAATTTCCTTCTTGCTTAATATGAGTAAAGAAAATACTTCTCTCTTTCCATGATTTATGATCAATTTCCCTTTACTTTTAGTTTTGTTTTATTATCTTATGATGTATGTATTTCATGAAAGGGCAGTTCTTTCCAATGAATGGAGACACAAGTTCACGACAGCCAAAAACAAGGGCAATTATGAAATGGTTGAGAGAGATTCGTTTCACAGCATTTGCTTCCTTGCATGGTAACTAAATTTAGCTTTTCCTTTTTTGTGCTAGATCCTGTCATGCTGGCAAGGCCTTTGATGACAACGCATGATTATATACTTGTTTATTGATGCATGATTTACACTTGTTTATCACCCCCCCCCTCTGCCTCCCATGTGTAATGTGATTAAAATTTTAAATATGAAGAATCATTTGAACAATGAATGTAACAATGTGCATCCTCTTATAATTTCTCAGGGTGCCCTAGTTTGCAAATTATCCATGGGATGGAACGGAGGACAAGAGGTGATCATCTGACATTCCGATTCATATGGTGAATTCGTGGGCCATTTATCTTGATAATTTGCTTGATTTCCCAGCTTGCGTGCAGAGCCTATTGTCACTTTGATCTGTGTTGTCTTGCATGTTATTTGCTAGATGTACTAGGCATTACTTTTTCATTGATCAGTTGTTCTTTCTCTATGTTCGTGAATTAAATCTCCAGCTAATATGTAGATCAAAGGTCTGCTTTGATCTCCAATTTGCAGCGTGTCCCAAACCTTTTCTGTATTACTCCTATGTTAAGTTAAGTCATCCTTTCATAGTGACGAAAAAGTTGAAATCATTTAGTTTTAGAGGGACAGCAGAATATAGAAAGGTGCTGCACATTAATCGAAGTTTACACGTGATCTTTTATTGGCCTACTTGATTTGTTGTTTATAACTTTTCATAAATTACTGCAGTAATTATACTTTTGCTTTCATATCCTGTATTCTTAATGACTATTGGCAATCCTAAATTGAAGGAGACATTAGTTTGCCAGCCCTGATGATGAAGCCTTTCGGTTCATGGCAAGTATATATAGTCGCTCTCACTATAACGTGTCATTGAGTAAAGAATTTGAAGGAGGAATTACAAATGGAGCAGCTTGGTATGACGGTTTTGAGGTAAATCCATTGTAGCTCATAATATAGGAAGTGCTGATCTTTTCAGTATTTTAATCTAATACCTTTGTGAAGTGAACCGCTAGACTTTGCAAAAGAAAAATAGTTCACATTCTATAATATTAAACGCTTATGAGTATTATAGATTGTGTTCGCGTTGTATTCTCTTTGATGAATGACAATTTTGTTTAATATTGCTGCATTCATTTCCATTTACCAGGGAAAAAAAAAAAAGAGGAACCTGTTGGAACCTGGAACCAACCCCGGAACCTGTGACAGGGTAGGTTCCAGGTTCTTGGTTCTGACGGGTAGGTTCCAGGTTCCAAAAAATGAGGAACCAATACCCGAGGGTAGGTTCCAGGTTCCAAGCGGAACCTGTGAGGAACCGGGAACCGCTCACCCCTAGTTAGAGTAGTGTAATTAGAGCCTAGACAAGCTCTAGTATTTATCTAGAGTGGTTCGGAAATTTTCTGAGCTCGTCTCGGCTTTTAATTAGGCTTTTCTTGCCTAAATGTGCATTATTGGTATTTAATAATTAATTTTCGTAATTATTTAATTAATTATTATTTTTCGAAAATTAGATCGGGATAGCCGGTGACCGGAATTTCGCAATGGTGTGATTGGTTTATTTATTTGACTGTTATTTATTGCAAATTGGGTGTTGATTGCAATTTTGGGTTATTTATCCCAAAATTTTGTATTTTCAGTATTTGATTTGAAAATACTAGGCGTGGCTTTAAAGTGCCAAAAATGGATTTGAAGACTATTGAAATTAGTGGGATTTTTAAAAAGGGAAAATATTGTATTTTGGCTAAGGCCGACCGTGTACCCACACATGATTATTTTTATCGGGAATGATAAAAATGGTGGCATTCTCAAATGGTGAGAACAATATACTATATCAGCCTACGGGCTCTGATACATCAGCTTAGCGTGAGCAGTATACTTTATCAGCTTAGAGTGAACATCATGGGTATACTATATCAGCCTGATGGCTTGATATGTCAATTTAGCGAGAGCTGTATACCGGTATACTATATGAGCCTCATGGCTTGATATGTCAGATTAGCGAGAGCAATATACCTTAGTAGCTTCTGGTGAGCATCATCAGTATATTATATCAGCCTGAGGGCTTTGATATATCAGCTTAGTGAGAGCAGTATACTATTTATCAGCTTAGTGCGAGCTATACTATCTATTATCAGCTTAGAGTGAGTAGTCATCGATATGATCAGACTTTATAGATAGTATTGATTGGATAGACCGAGAGATGGTCTAAATGACATGGAATCGACTGAGTCGATTGATCGATGGTTCGATCTGTCTAGATGAGTTGAATTGTTGATGTGATTCGGTGAATGTTGAATTATACTTATTTGCAGGAAGGAACAAAAGCAAAGGTAAGTCCTCTGACTTGTGGTTGTGTTTAGGCAGCCTTTGGGGCGTATTTTCTTCCTAGTCGGGTATTAGGGGGTGAATTCGCTAAGATGTTGTCTCACCTTATTGTGAGATAACATTTTCAAGTCCCTAGATGGCAGCTCCTCCCAAGCTTTTTAGATAGACGAAGAAGGTCACAAAGCAAGTATCTTACATCCCGCTTCATGGGAGCCCAAGAGGATGGGTCTATGAGCTCATAAGGTCCGTGGTCTGGGTTGATGAGGCTTTACCCCACAAGGTACCCCATCAATACAGATCATGGTACCGACGTGCGCGGGATTGACAAAGAGAGGGTCCCATACCGGAATATGAGATACATGTGTACATGCTGGAGGTTGCTTTTGGAAAAGGCATAGCTAATCCTCCGGGTGGTTCAGTGGTGGACCCGAATCTGTCAGATTCAGGATCCCCGGTGTATTCAGCTGAAGGCTCCAATGAGGATGAGGAAGAGGATCTGTAGTTTTATGAAACCCCCCCTGTTTTACAGACCTTGTTTTTATAGACTGGTATTATATACGACATGGCTTGATATATGTAAATATAAGCGTGTTGTGGTTTGAAAAAATTATGGCCCTACTTTTCTATCCCATCTTGTTGTTGTCTGGGGATTATTTAATTGCTTCCACATATGCATTAAAACGAAAGGGGTCAGCAATGCAACCTGGGACGTCGCTATTTAATCAACCAATGAGGGATGGGCACGCGCTCAGAGGATCGGGGCATGACATAATGTGTGATTTAAGGCTCGGATATGGCATTGTGATGTACGAGTGCAATTTTTAGGGGTCAAATGTGAAATGTGATGTACAAAGGCGATTTGTAGGGCTCGAAGTGGTTATCGTGGGGACCTCTAGTTATTTTTTTAAAATCAAAGTGTTGTAATGGTGTCATGGGGACCTATGCTTGTTGTGGGGACCTCTGTTTGTTGATCAATACTTTAAGGGAACGCAAGCTACTCAAAGTGGCTGTCGTTGGGACATCTTGTCAGTGTGGGGACCTCTGTTTGTCGTGAGAGGCATCTTTCCAGCAAATAGTCTAATTTGTGCATTTCTTCCGCATTTCTTCCATTTTCTTTAATACAGTCTATGAAAGTGTTGGGACCTCCATGTACAATTGTCCGTTGTCCTTTGTTGATGTGGTCCTAAAAGTTAATTATTTTTTTCCCTTAATTGCATAAATGACTTATGATAAGGATTATGTTGCTATCATTGTTTGCTACGGTGGGGATTTTGCGATTGGGTAGAATGAATGGGAGTATGAGAGGGGAAATGAGGTCACTATTTTTATTGATATTAATAATGCATCTTATATTCGATTTGTTAGGGATATAGTGAACTATTTGCCATGCATCTTAGTGTATTGTGTTCTTGGAAAGGGCTTGAGAGATGGTTTGAGAAACTTAGAAGATGATACTAGTTTTAAAGATGTCTTATACCATTATCTTAATGGCGAAAAAGCGAAAGTATACGTTGAGTACAATAGTGAAACTGATGACAAAAATGATGCCAGAGAGAGCACCTAAGTAGGAGAAGGGGAGATGGTGTTCAAGCTGGTAATAAGGAGAGGGATGAAGGACAACATGATAGACAAGAAGGGGAGGAGAGGAGCGTAGATGCAGTTCACCAAAGTGATGATGACATAGGCGATGTCACCATCACTGATTAGATTGGGACATAGCTGATTCGAGTGATGATGACGATGAAGCGTTTGCCTTTGAAAATTTCTTAAGCAATCATGATGATGAGAAGCTTGCTCAATCAAGAAAAAGGCAAAGGGAATTCTTATCATATGGGTTTATAGCTTTGTAGGTGACTGATAAAGTTCCAAGTAAGGCTGAAGGAGCTGTAGATGCTAGTGTTATTGGCGAGGAGACTAATTATGCATAAATCGTTAAGAATACTACTTCCCAAGATGAGCTTGAAAAGGATCAAGGAGCCATGCATTGAAAGAAAAGAAAGTTTCATTTGTATGATCCATCCGTCACCTGTCCTACTTTGTTAGTAGGTATGAAATTCCAAAATGCGAAGCAATTTATGGAAATTATATTGAAAAACTCTATTGCCGCATAAAGGAATATTGACTTCATTAGAAACACTAAGGGCTTCATAAGAGCTAGGTGTTCGCAGCAAAATTATCAATGGAAGATTTATGGCGTGTTTGTTAGGAGGAGTGGATCTTCCCAAATTAGAGCTTACCAAGAGGAACATACTTGTTCCATTAATTTTGAAAACAAAAGAGTAACAAGTGCATGGATGTCCAAGCACTTCTTTGATCTAATCAAGATGATGCCTAAGATGAAAAGTACTGAGTTTAGTCTGTTGGTGAAGAAGCATGTAGGCATCAATGTGTCTAGGAGTCAGTGTAAAAGATCGAAGCAAAAAGTGATAAGGATACTCATTAATCAGTATGGCAAGGAGTATGGGCAAGTGTGAGATTATGCTTGGAAGTGTAGGCTGTAAAACTCTTCAAGTAGAGTGTATGTAGAGATCGTGGAGAAGCCACTTCCAATAGTGGGATCAAGTTCGATGAGTTCTATGTGTATTTCGATGCATGTAAATGATGATTTTTATTTGGTTGTAGATGGATTATAAGATTGCGTAGCTGTTTCTTGAATGGCTTGTGCAAGGGAGAATTGTTGACCATAATTAAAAGAGATGCGAATAAACAAATGTTTCCACTAGCTTGGGTTGTTGTGAGGATAGATAACAAAGACAATTGGTCATGGTTCCTAAAAAATCTTATGACTGACTTAGAGATAATAAATGGGAAAGGGTGAGCGTTAATGAACGACCAACAAAATGTAATGTTTTGATCAATTGTTTACCTTTTGATATTAACAACGTGTTATTTGCTTACTTGTCTTGTTTTGAATTATTGCAGGGACCAGTTCTTGCAATAGTCGAGTTGCTGCCCTATGCCGAACATCAAATATATGCACGACACATATACACAAATTGGGCAAAGACCTATAAAGGGGATAAGCTGTAGTCGCAATTTTGGTAGCTAGCAAAGAACACAAACATGACTGACTTTAGGATGGCCAAAGAAGGTTTGCTTGAGTTGACAAAGGAATGTTCTACTTCCAAATATAATCGAAGCATTGGTGTAGAGCCTTTTTCACCAGGGAAATCAAGTGCGATAACATCAATAGCAACATTTGCGAAGCATCCAATGGGACGATAATATATGCAAGATGCAAACCAATCATCTCGATGATCGAAGATATACAAGTTATGGTCATGACTTGGCTACAAAAACAAAGAGATGGGGCAACAAAGTAGATTAGGCAATGTGGTCTTAGGATTGCCAAGATAATGGATGAAAACTTAAGTGCAAGTATGTACTATCATCTCATTTGAAATAGGGATGAAGGATATGAGATAGGGGTGTGCATGGTCCGGGCGGGCGGTTCCCGACCTAGAACCGGGAACCGCCCGCTAAGGACCGGTTCCGAAAAATTGGAACCGGGATCCACCCGGGAACCGGACTGCCGGTCCGGTCCGGTTCCCGGGTGGATCCATGGAACCGACCTTGACGCGAAGGCAAGCTGTGGCGTCGCGGTGACGGGCGAGCGGGCAAAGGGCGCTCGCAGCTGCTGGCGCGGTGGTCGGTGCGGAGGCGAGCTGTGGCGTTGCGGGTCACTAGGGTTTTGACGTCGGGCGGTGGACGAGCTCAATAGATCGGGCTACGTCCGTCCGCCTCGCGCAACTCCGAGCCGAGATCCTTGGGAAACCGACCCCATATCGGAAAAGTAGAGAACAAAGGGGGACGAAATCTACCGTGATTTTGACGCGAAAGAGAAGTCGGGGTGGGTCGTCGGCTACGGTTCAAGCATGGTGGTCGACGGCGGCTCTCTCCCTCACACTCTACCCTTACTCGCAGCTCTCAGATCTCACTCGATCTCCCCCTCTCTTTTCAACGTCTCACAATCTCACAGATCTCTCTCTCTCTCACATCATCTCTACTCGACCCCCCTTCATCGAGCTCTAGGAGGCCCTATTTATAGGCTAGAGGGTTCGGTCGACAGGGGCATTTTCGCTGCCGGTCTTGGGCGCACCGACCGGCCTCCCTCTTGGCCGAATCGGCGTCTCAGCCCGTCTTCTCCGCGTAGGCTTGCTCGGCATCGAAGGCGTCCACCAAGACGTCCCCTCCGTCCGGGTTTCTCGCCGGATCTCGCGCTGCTCCGTTCGGCGGCATTGATGGCTCCTGCGAGGCGTCCCCTTCGTCGCCGGTCTACCCTCCTCTCTCTCTGCCCTAGGTCGTCCTGCTTGCCTTTAGTCTTCACCGAGCGTGGTGTCCACTGTCCAGCACGAGGAAGGAAGGAGGAAGAAGAAGAGGAGAGGGCCGGACCGCGGAAAAGATGAAAAATGGATTGGGCCCAGCCCGCGTGAGGGAAAAGAAGAAAAGAGGGGAAAAGAGGGAAAATGGTCCGGTTTAGCTAGGGTTTGTTCTAGTATTTTTTTTTTTAATATTAAATATTAATCGGTCCGGTCCGGGTGGGCGGGCGGGTGGATCCGCCCATGGAACCGGGAACCGGACCGGTGCCCTCAAGAATCGCCGGTTCCGGGCGGTTCCGGTCCGGTTCCGGGCGGTCCGGGCGGTTCCCGGGTATTTTGCACACCCCTAATATGAGATAATGAAGGATTTTGATAAATATGTTATCCATCTTGGTACAAGAAAGTGTCCATGTTAAAAGCATGGCAACTAAGTAGAATTCCTTGTGCACATGCCATGCCATATGTGACATCTAGTTGAAGGGTCACAATGTGATATCCTGATTTTTGAGTATGATTTCAATGAGATGAAATGGGCTTTTCATCGTCGCTACTATAGCCTTTTTCTTTGAGTTGGCCACTCACGAGTTTTCCCCCACCCACATTTGTTTTCCCCCACTGAATAGCCCTTGCATCTCCACCGTCCCTCACGCCAACCTAAAGCGCCACACGTCCAAGTCTTCAGCTCCTTCGGTCGAAGCCCCAACAAAAGCCCATGCCATTGATTTCGAAGCTACTCCTTTCTAAGCCTTCGTCCACGCGGCTCCTCGTCCAGCATCAAGAGGCCGAAGAAGCGCAAACCAATCAACTCCAACCCATTGAAGACCGAAGCTGCTCTCTTATCCTCACGTCCAAGTCCCGCAGCTTCTTTGATTCTAGACCAAGCAAAGCAGATTTTTTGATGTTGGCTTGCTGGACTGTTTCAACCGGTCCGAGCTTCCCTTGGCCTCGCCGTGAGCCCGAGTCTTGGCCGCCGTCGCCATGAGCTGATTTTCTTGCTAACTGGTGAGTTGCGTTCTAATCTCTAATTAGTGGGCTAATGACACTTAGAGGTGGATTAGTTAGCTAATTCGTGGGTTAGTTAATTTAATTAAGCTTAGAATGGTTTAGTTAGATTAAGTATATAGTTAGTTATCTAGTTAGTTTAATTAGAATAGTTTGGTGGATTTAGTTAGAAATTAGTTAGTTTATATAATTAGTGTAATTGGATTGAATTAGGTAGAATGGTTAGATTTAATTGTTAGTTAGATTAATTAGCCTAGTTAGTTTAGGTTAATTCAATTAAGTGCTTTAATTTATTTATTTTGTAATTTATTTAATTGCCGGTAATTTATTTAATTATTTATTTATTTTCTGGAAATTAGACCGGGATAGTCGATGACCGGAATTTTGTGCTATTGCAATGGTGTGATCTGTTTATTTAATTGAGTTCTAATTTGTGCTAATTTTATGTGAATTGTGATTTTAGGAATTTATTCCTAAATTCATGTAATTTCAATAATTAATTAGAAAATTACCAGGCGTCGGTTTACAACATCAAAAATGTTTTTATAGACTATATTAAAAAGTGGGATTTTCCAAAATAAAGCTATTATACTTTTGGATCAAGCCGACCGTGTACCCGCACACGAGTATTTTTATCGGGTATTTTTAACACAAAGAAAATAGGCCATGGCACTATTTTAATTGAGGCATTTAAGTGCAAAGCACAATGTCCTTGGCTGGGATTGGATAATTGTGTGTTGGTTAAGAGAATTTATCATCCACTATATGTTGGGTGAACGATGCTTTCTTGTGGAAAGCCGTCTTGAGGTAGACGTTATCGTGCTCTATGGGGCGAGACGACACCTAGCTATGTGACAGATAGATCCATTGTATGTCAGTTAGGTTCGCTATATGATGGATAAATCCTCTATGTGACGGATAGATCCATTGTATGTCAGTTAGGTCCACTATGTGACGGATAGATCTGCTATGTGACAGTTAGATCGTGCTTGTGTGACTGTAATCACTTGAAATGCATAATTGACTAAAGTGTGGTGATTGGTGAAGATGTGATTTGGGATGTTCCAATTGGTGTGTGAATTTGCTATATACACATTGATTGTGAAATGAACTGTGCTAACATGCAGGAAAGAATTGAGGCGAGGTAAGTCCTCTGTGCTAATTGTGTGGTTGTGTGGTTAGGACCCTTCTAGGCGTATTACCCTCCTAATCGAGGCTTAGAGCGTGAACTCAGTGAGATTTATATCTCACCCCGTCATGGGCTTAAATTTTCAGGACCGTAGGGCGGCGGACCTAAAGCCGAGCTGAGGTGACCTAAAGTGTAGATCAGATAGGACAACTTCCTTTTTGAGTCAGTCTTTTGAAATCTTTTGAGTATGGGATTTTGTACATGACTTAGTGTGTTTATGAAAGCGTGTTTTGTTTAAGAATGTGTTGTCCTGCTTTTCTATCCCAAGATGGTTACTGCCAGGGGATTTGTTATTCACTTCCACATGCGCAATAAAATAAAAGGGTCGGCGACTCATCCTAGGAAGTCACAAATTTTTATCAACCACAGAGGAATGGGAACGCGCTCAAGGATCGGGGTGTGACACCCAATCTAGAAGATTACCTTGATGATTGGTACAAGAAAACGAAATATCTTGCTTTGTACCAATTCATGATGCAACCAATCAGAAGTAGTAAGTTCTTAGAGCCAACCGATTGTGAAGCACCTCAACCTTTGCCATTGAAAAGGAAAATGGGAGGGCCAAAATGAAGATAAAAAATGATGGAGAGAGAGACGTCACGGGTCAGCAAAGGATGAGCAGGACAGGTGTAAAGATGATGTGCTCTTATTGCCATGTAACATGACACAATACTAAAAATTGTCAATTGAGGAAATAGCCAAAACCAATAGGTGAGGGGTCTATCAAAGGACCTAGTGAAGGGATAGTTGGGGGGCCAATTAAACGCCAAACGGAAGGGCCAAGTTTGTCAATTGTTTTTCAGTCGAGGACAAGAAACACAATAAGTCATGACATTTGTGTTTATGTTGCTTTTTGGTTTATTACATATTTGTATAGAGCCTCAATTGCCTTGTATCTAATGTATTTGTCAGGTGACAAGAAGGACACCTGAAGGATTGGCGGAAGCCCCTGATGTGCCTAAAACTAAAGGGCATGTTCGAAGAAGGCAAAATAGAAGATGGCCAATTGAAGGATTGGGCGAAGCAACTAAAAGACCGGTTCAGTCGATTGTTCTTGAGTAGAGAAAAAAATATATGGTAATTTCAACAATTTATGTTTAGTTTTCCTTTAGGTTATTATATGACCTGATGTTATATTTATGATGTCTTTTGTCTCTTTCTCAGGTTCAAAGAATGCAAGCTAGAGCTCAACTACCAACTGAAGGGCCACCACGAAGGTGAACAGAAGGTGTCATTGAAACCGAAGCTGAAAGGCTAGATAGAAGAAAGACAACTAGAAGAAGACCAACTAAAGGGCCAGTTACAAGAAGGCTATCTAGAAGACGTTCAACTAAAGAATTGGCCGAAGAAGCTGAAACTGAACAACCAAATGTAGCTGAAGCTAAACAGTCAAGTGAAAGGCCAAAAGAATGGCCCAAGAAATCACAAGCGAGAAAAAAAGGTCAATAAATCACAGGTTACTGAAAGTGACACTCCCATTTGAACAAAAGGGGCTCTTGAGAAGAGACTAAGACAATATGGTTATAGTCTTCATATAGATGAGCATGCTGGAACAGTCATTATTAATATGAGTTTTGTTGACTGCATTTAATATAATTTATGGTGCAAACTTTTGCTGACAATTTAATTGTTTTTTGTGTAGCTTGGGAGAAGCTTAGAGGTTCTTATCTCTTAAGGCCCAAATCAAGAATCAACGGCTGCACCAAGAAAGAAAAAGACATTTGCCATGCCAACAAGAAAGAAAAAGAACCCCATTGCAACTCCATCTAGATCAATTCTACCTAGGATAGTTGTAGCTCCATCTAAATCAGTTTAGCCTGGAACAATTGCAACTTCATTCCGAGTCTGTTTAGCCTGGGATAGTTACAGCTCTATCTAAATCAGTGTATCCTAAGACAATTGAAGAAGAAGTTGCATGTCCATTTAGAAAGAGTGCAAGAATTATAAATCAAGTGAAAAGTTCATCAAAATAAGCAAAAATTGGAGGGTTGTGCATATTGATTGATGAGATGGGATGGGATAGGGTTTGTGGAGCTTATAAGTTAGTTTTGTTTATAACTTACTATAGATGGTGTTTTTTTTTTTTTTTTAGTTTGTCATTGAGTTTGTGATATTTAATTTCAATATCAACAATGGAATGATTTTGTTGCTTGTCAACTTTTTTTGCCATTTTCATTTTTTTGGATTTTGCTTTCATTTACTGCTTTTATTAGTTGGTGGTTGTGGTGGTTTTGGTTGTTCGTACTGTGATGGTGACCGGTGGTTATGTTGGTGGCTGATGGCTACTGGTGGTGGTTGGGGGCTGGTGCACACTTGATGCAAGTGTGCACTATGCACATCTTGTACCATGTAGTGCTAGTGCAAGCTGGTGTAATACTCAGCTTGCATTAATACCTTCTGCAGCATACCCACCACCAACATGGTAATTGTTGGTGGTGGTCTGTTGTGGTAGCTGGGGTGCTTGGTGGTGGCTGGTGGTGGTGCTTAATGGTGGCTGGTGGTAGTTGGGAGCTCTTGCAGCACCTAATGCAAGTGTGCAACGTGCACATCTTGCACCAGCACCTTCTGTAGCAGCACACCACCACCACAATGGTAGCTGGTGGTGGTGACTAGGGCGCCTAGTGACTAGTGGTAGTGGGTGGTAGCCGGTAGTAGTTGGTAGTGGCTGGTGGCTAGTGCAATTTTTAGAGGAAATCTACAAAAATTGGCACTTAATTGATCACATTCTAAAAAACTTGATACTTAAGTGTTCACTTTTAATCATCAATGACACTTACGCGACAAGTTTTAGTAATTACGTAACACTTAAGTGATCATTTTACATCACGATCGGCACTTAAGTAATCACTAAATATAACTTATGGCACTCGAGTAATTACTTGTGTCTGTCTTAAGTATATGCTAGTTTGCAGCAAACTAGAGAAGCAACTCATTCAATTCAATGTTTGCTAGTTTACATTTAGTTCAAGTAAAGAAGTCGCCACAACACATTGACTCAATACACATCATTGCCGATTTATATTAAAAAATAAGCAAATGCAAAATCTCATTCATTCATTCCCTTTCCTTGACCTCCTCATAAGCACAAGAAGTAAGCCACAATACATATGATAATACAAACAATAACAAAGTTACAACGATCTTGTGGACAACACAAACTTATTCTCATCTTTAAAAAAAAAAAAATAGCCTACATTTGATCCAAGACAATTACCTTTGTCCATTCATTTTCAACTATGGCAGCCGGAGAAATTTCTTCTCATCTTCAAGTGTTTTACATTTCATCATAAAGTAGAATAGACAATAAAACAACACCACAAATAAACACTTGGTAATACTTCCGTTCAATTTTCATCCTTGAAACTTCATTCTTCAAATGGTTAACCGAAGATGCTTCAGCTTGCATTGAGTCAACATCGTCTAAGTTGTCCATGAACGTAGATGGAGGTTGATGTCTTCCATTAAGTAGGTCCAATATCACCTATGTCACTTAGTGAAAGAATTTTGCATCAACCCATTTGAAATATTTGCACTTCAATTCTTCTCTATATTGAGCACATCCATAGAATTTTCTCCTGGGATTTATTCAAGTCCATGATATTCTTTTTTGACTCGATAACCAACAAAAACAGAAACGCCTGCCTTCTCCTTCGCTTCGGTTAGAGGAATTTGAGCCGTTGTTGAAAGTCCTACTCTCCATTTCCAATTTCGACTGTGAAGTTTGGGGTAAATCGAAATTAGGGTTTGAGATTATGGTTTGAGCACTTCAATAGGGATTTTGGCTGATTTAGGGTTTTAGGTTTGGGGCAATTGGGGAGATGACGTTGTTTTTGTTGACTTAGGGCTTTTAGTTTGGCCAACCATGGAAGACAGAGTCGTTTTGGGTGAGTTAGAGCTGAGTCAGCTCTCCAACGAGCTACGTAAGCAAGTAATTTTAATAAAAAAAATTGCCACGTAGGATTTCCAACGGGGTTCGCTAAACTTGACACTAAGTGCCCATTTTTTAAAAACAGTGACATTTAAGTGTACATTTCGTAACTTTTGGCACTTAAGTGTCCCTCCATACCAAGTTTTGACACTTATGTTGTACTTTTGTCATCTTTATTATGATGAAACTGCAATAATTACAATCGATATTATTGGGTCTCGTGCCAATGTAGAAAAATCTTTATATATTTACCATTAGATGAGTGACATGGTATTTATAGTTAAATTTCTAATCAAATTCCTGCATATATCAACCATCCAATAGCGTATGTAGCAATTAGCTTTTACACTAATGACGAGCTCAATAAAAATCCACACAACTACAGACAATTGATGTGAAACATGAAAGTATTTTAAACAAGTCTTTGGAGAAAATTATGTTACCTAGATTATTTATTGACATTAGAGCCGTATTAAGCCGTAGAATAATATTTTGGAAATCTGGACTTTTCTCATAAATGTGACTTTATTGTCATGTCTAGTGACAATTATAATACACTGATCACATTTCCTCTAAGCTTAACCTCCTTGGTGATAGTAGTCAAGACATGGTGGTTAAAAGGAACTTTCGAGTCTCGATTTGCTTTGGAAAATAAGAAGTTATGGAAACCTATTTTGTGGTTTAGAAATTTTATGAACTTGTTGAGAAAAAATTGATTGTTGATGAAAATACGAGCATTAGTTTATTGACTTTTGATGCTTTGATGCATGATGACAATTACTATCCTTACAATATGATTTGTCCCTATTATTGTTATTGTTGAGTTAATGTAAAGATACCTTTAGAATATACACAAAAATCACAGAAAAGTGAGTTCCAACAAATACTCAATTTCCCTTCTAAAATTTCACCTTGAATGCATTGTCAAGCATATTTGAGAAAGGAGAAGAAAAGAGAATCACGAAAAAGAGAATATTATGAAGAAAATAAAGTTGTTGAATAATGTGTGATTTGGTCTTATTTATGAACAATCAAACAACACATTTGGTCTTAGGAATAGGTATCTTATCAAAACCATCACTTCTCTTCATGTCAATAAGTACCTCTTCTTTGTCCAATTCAATCTATTCTCTTAGTTATATATATATATATATATATATATATATATATATATATATATATATATATATATAACAAACCATTTCGGCATTTACATGGTTATGTTTTTCTCCATTCATGAAAATTACCCTCAATCATCTTTTGATTGGTGGGTTATGAGTTGTGAATAAAGATAACCAGTAGCTATTGTAATATTTGAGATTTTGGACTGAGTCAAAAAGAAGTGGTGAGACCCACCCAAAAAAGAAAGGAAGAAAAACTCAAGTGTTGAAAAGTCAAAGAGAAAAAAGGAAGATATGGGGATGCTGGCTCTTCTTAAAATGAGAACTTTTGGGGAGAGAATGAGGAAGAGAGGAAAGGAAAGAAAGAAAGAAAACAAGAAGAATAAGAAGAAAGGGAAAGAAGAAAAGAGGGGTTTTGCGTGGGCTCACCATGGGGACCTCACCAAACCAAATCAACTACATATCATAACGCTTGATAAGTACTCACATCCCTCATTCGTTTAACCGGGGTAGTTTTCGGAATAAAAGCTTAAATTCGAAGTTACATGAAAATCGATTCGTGAAGTCCGATATTTTAGTTGAGGAGCTTTGGGATTTCATGAAAATGGTGGATTATGTTGTTGTAGAGTCAAAGGGTTTGATGAAAGTTGATTTAACGGTTTGGCCCGAGCAAAATTTTAGGGTTTGACAAGCGAGTTTTGTATTGAGTTTAAATTTGAATAATTGCTTCGGATAAAAGATTTGTTGGCACAAGGAAGTTATTTTGTTAGCATTTATGTGTAGTATAGCCAGTTCGTAGATAAGGTAGATTTCTATTTGATTTTAGCGTTATTCCTCACTTATCCATTAGGATTGTGAGTTCGACGACATGCGTACGTTTATTGTTTGGTCGTAGGCGATGAGGTGAGTGATGCTATTTATTCTATGAATTTGAAAACTTATGTATTATTAAGAGTAATATAAATTTGAGTATCATATGAGTATGAAAGACATGGCACAACATCTTATTTATAAATATGGAAGAAGTGATGTCTAGAGCATAATTTCTTCATAAATCCGGATCGGCATTTACTGCCCTATTGATTTTGAAATGACACAGTAAAGCATTTTTGGAAATGGCTTAAGTCGATTATTAGGCAATGAATGATGGAAACTATTTATGAAAAGAATTCTTTTGTTACATGCTATATGTTTTTGCTTAATGAGGAATTGAAAAAGGCATTATTTGAAATAACGTGAGATGATTATTGGTAAACGCCTCGATCAAATGCTTTGTGAAGAAATTACCAAAAGTTATGAGTATTGATATATGAAATGCTTTAATAAACACATTCTATTTGATAAATTTAGTCACAAAAGTTGATTCGATTCGATTTGCGAAACTAGATTATGAGATGAATTATGGTTTTGATTGTGAATTTGTTTTATAAAATGATACGAGAAATGCTTCACAAAAAAGTATTTCCATCAAATGGACCAAGTCACGAAAGGTTCTATGATTGGTTTGTAAAATGTATTGTGAATTATAAGATTAATTATGGATTAAATTTTTGGATATTGGATGATATGGGTTTAGTGCTCAATATCGTTATGAGCCCATGAAGGGACTTATGGATATGTATATCGGGTTTAGGATATTCTATTGAGCTAAGCCACTGACTTTGTAGGTGGAAACCTTGCCAATAGAAGAATCTTGGTCGTCTTGTCACAGGGTATTGTGTCGTGATCATAGTTTGATATTGAGCAAAGATTGGTCGATGGACAAATCATTGACGTATGATTTGATATGAGATTGATCAATGGACTTAACTATTAACGATGATTCATAATGGGTATTTTCTAAATTGTATATAGCTTATTGTAATGAAATAGCTCATATATGATTTGATATGTATATTAAAGAGTTGGATTATGAGTTTTTCATTGTGCTCCATACTTATACATATGCATAGTAGATGCTCAATCTGCTTAGAAGAAATATGTACTGCTAAATAAACTGTGGTTACTCACTCCTCTTTTCCAATATTTTTAAGTCTTTCAGTTAGTGGTAGTTAGAGCGAGAGTGTTATTGCGGGGGCTTGAATAGTTTGAGGCTGCGTCCTTCAAATGGAAGAATGGTCGTGCCATCCCTGTCCCTATAAGATCAAGGGTGTGACAACTATCACCTAGAAGGAGTCTGAATAGGTGACTATAAAAAAAATCTTGACAAATTAATGTGGAATAAAATAAATCAATATCAAAGTATGCACAAGGTTCATAATCTATTTTATGGTAGAGCAAACTTTAGAAGTGTCTAGCAAGTGTGCAATAGATCATAACAATAAACAATAAGAGTTTAGTAATGAGAGAAATTGCATACAACGTTCTTAGTGGTTCGGATAGCAAGCTTATGTCCACTGTCCCACACCGATAGCCCATTAGTTAGAATTCACTATATGATCAACAAGAGATAATAATTTTGAGCGCAGACACTCAGTGACAGATCACACTATCTCACTCAGTCACTCTTTTTGTACTTCTCTCATGATCATCAAGTTGAAACTCACGAAAGACAAGTGCATAGTCAAAGTACATTCAGACTTTAGAATTATAGATTCTACGCTCCATCTCTTACTTGCTTCTCGATCCCTTGATCTCCTTATATACTCCTCTACTTCCAAACTAATCGTTGGAAAGTCCCTAAAGGATCATCTTTCAATTTACCCATTGGATAGATATGTATCAAGAAGATTCTATAGCCATTGAATGACAAAGATAGAATCTCCACTTGATTCCGATTGCCCATACAATTAGTCTTGGTTTCCATAAGTAGAACTTCTTTATTTAGAAAGAACTTGTCTCGAGATTGATTTGCTGATCATATAGGATTGAGTGAATAAAATCTCTCTTGGTGTAGATCCAAACCAAATTACTAGTCATTTTATGGTTTGGGTTTGTATCACATTTTATCAATTTGTCTAGTTCTAAACTTGTTTCATTTGAAACTTGCTACGTTCTTAACTTGGCGCGTTCTAGACTTGTGTCCTGTTCTGCACTTGTGTCATTCTAAACTTGCAACATTTTGTGCTTGTGTCATTCTGTATGTAAAGTCTAAGTGTGTTTCTTCTAAGGTAGACTTTATAATGTAGACTTAAGTCTGAACATATTTATTCATAGAGTTTACGTCTGAACAGATTTAACTTTAAAATCTAGGCACAGTCTAAATAAATTCAACTTCAACATAAAGTCTATCTTCTGGTTCTTTCAAGTGTAATCCTTGATAATATTATTTACATGTTCTATCATCTGCAAAGCGGCTTGTGCATCTTTCATCTAGTTACTTAATCATTAAACACGTTGATATCCTTTGATTTATTTTGTCATTTTCAAAACATTATAAGGGATTTTTCTAACAATGGATACCAACCATATACAAACTTAATTAGATATAAATGCGAGTGATATCCAAATTTGTAACTCACTAATTAAAAGACGGATTATAATTTTTTGTAACTCCTCATGGTTGGGAAGAACAAATACAAGGGATTTGAGTTTGCCATTGAGCTCAATGCATCAATTTTTTTGTATAAATTTCAAAATGGGCCAAGCTACATAAAACCTTATGTGCACTTTTGTCTTTATATTGTCCCTTTCTTTTAGTGTTTATTATTTATTGCTTGTGGAATTGGACCACTTTTGTGACATCCTGAAATTTGAGCCCTCTGAGGGATGAATGAATGTGAATTTCGTCAATGCATTATTGGTTCATCTCACTCGAAATTGATCACTCCTAAGATATTGACCTTGAGAGGAAAGACTAATGAGGACAGAACTCGTACGACTAAAGAACTTGACCTGGGAAAACGACTTGACCGTGAGACTTGCGTGAGGACGATTCTGTAGATAGGTAGGCCGATTTCAAGGACGACTAGAAGTCGATTCGCGGACAAAACATAATGGAACTACGGGTGATTCCGTTTACTGTTATCGAACCCGCAAACAACCCTAAGTCGGTCCTCGATAATCGTGTATTTTGAAATAAGAATCTATCTTCCGCAAATTCATGTAGTCAAGGACGTCCATGTGTCGAGGTGTCTTGAACGTGGTTAGACACGAGTCGATTATGCATGAATCCTCAAAGCCACCTGTCAATCTGAGTTGTACCCAAAATGGCATTGGGCAAAATTGACATGGCTGAGAACTAAAGATTGGACTTCGAATTATCAGGAACATCCGAGATGGACTTTGGATGAAGCTACTTCGTCAGTTGACAGCGCCAGTTAAGCCGAGTACTTGGAAAAGGGATTTTCGGACCAAGGAAGCGAGCCCATGAGGAAGTGGGCCGGGCCAAGCCAGTGTGGGCCTCAAGCCCAAGGTGGGACAGCCACCATGGTGGGCCTAAGGCAAGCAAGTGAGCCCATTGGGCCCAATCCATTATTCATCTTCCAAGCCCATTAGTAAACCTTAAGCCCATTTGAGCTCAACCGATTCTCGAGCTCGTTACTATTCATTTCCAAGCCCATTTCTTAGGCCCGCCCATCATTTTCGGCCCAAGGACAAATTGGTAATTTGTGCAAGGTGGAAATGACTATTTTGCCCCTAAAAGTGTGTGGATAAAGGCAAAGGAAGAGAGAGAAGATGAGGTGACTTGCATGGGGATTTGGGGCTTGACTTTCTGCCCTCACATCACTCTCTCTCTCTCCCCTCCTTCGCCCCTCTCTCGATCGACCTCTCTCTCCCCGTTTTCCTTCTTCTCCAGTTTCTGCTCCAGCAGACCTTCCTCCAAAGATCTTAGTTGATTGTTGGCTTCCCATATGAATCAGCTCCCATGCCACCCACCATTGTGCTCTAGACATCCAAACCGTCCGCCTGGAGTTGGCCATTTGCCGGACGGAGCCGCCGGATGACCCGTCGGTCGGCCAGAAGCCAATGGCAGTCTGACCGCCTAGCCCTATTCTGCTCCAGATGACCTTCTTGCGAAAACTCGAGTTGTTCGTTGCCTTCCCGTGAGAATCAACCTTCATGCCACCCACCATCACGCTCATAAGGTCCAAACCTTTCAGGAGGACCCAGTCGCTTGCTGAACAGAGCCGACGGCCGATCCGTACGTTGGCCGGAAGAAACCGGTCACCGGTCCGTCGGTCCACCTGCCGCCTGCATTATTTCGCGTTTTCAGCCATTTTTCTCCCATTCTGACCCTTCCTCCGCCCATCTCAGCCACCAACAACTCCCCCTTGACCCCTTGGTGCCACCAATTGCCAGCTAACCCCTCACCAGAGCTCCGATCAACCGCCTAACTTCTTTCCCGCCTTTACAGTCCAGTTTTTGGGAGTTTCAATGGGAGTCCAAGCTATTGTTGTTGTTCTGAGCTTGGGACCGCCTTGGATTGTCGTGGTTGGGGTCCTGGTGCATAGCCTTCGTCGTTGCCACCGCATCCGTGTCTCCGGCCCATTTAACGAGTGAGTTTAGCTCCTAATCCTTTTATTAGTGCCTAAACTTGCTTAGGGTTGGTTTAATTAGTGTTGATTCTAGTTTAGGAGATTTAATTAAGTTATATTAGTCCTAAGATAGGTGGTTAGATTAGTGGCTAAGATTAGTTTAGTTTAATCTTACTTTATTGGCTTAATTGTGGCTTATGTGCTTAATTGAGCTTGGTTAACCTTAATGGATTAATTGTTTACTTTAATTAATGTTTTTAATGATTTTTGGATTTAATTTATTAGTTATTAAATTCTGAAATTTACTGTTCACAACACTGTTCACGAGTTATTGTTCACGGGCTCTGTTCACCCGAGAATGAAAAATTATCTAAATTCATGTATTTTAATCCTATGAAGTGAATGAGTGTATAAATGCATGGGCATCTGCATGAATCGAGTGATTTCCACAAAAATGGGAAAATGGGTTGTCCGGGGGACATTGGAGATAGACCATGTTTATGAGAAAAGGATGTGAATGGATTGTGAGCAAGTAAAGGACTAAGTACTACACAAGGACAAAACTTCGTGTGAGTCACCTCTAAAGCCTTACACTATTGCTTATTGTAGACAAGGGCTAAGTGTTACATGACAACTTGAGTCACTACCTCTAGAGCCTTGTAGTAGTGTCATGCATAATCAAGGGCTAAGTACTACACGATATCGAAACTCGTATGAGTCACCTCTAGAGCCTTATACTATTGCTATTTGTGGTCAAAGGCTAAGTACTACACGATATTGAAACTCATGTGAGTCACCTCTAGAGCCTTGTACTACTGTTATTTGTGGTCAATGGCTAAGTACTACACGATATTGGAACTCGTGTGAGTCACCACTAGAGTCTTGTACTATTACTATATGTGATCAAGGACTAAGTACCGCATGATGACGAGACTTCGTGGGGGTCACCTCTAGAGCCTTAAGTCTGTTATTGAGTTTGAGTATTGAGATGGTTGGGCCTTATTATGGGGTAGAATTGTGTGGCATGGAATGGGACGTGTCATAACGATTTTACCTTATAATCGGGACCCGTGTGATGGATTGATGCGTGATAGGTGGCGCACTAATGTGCAAGAACGCATGAGAATCATTGCATCGTTGATTTTGGTCATGCATGAGTTGAGCACTTTATTTATGGCACGCACGCATAAATCGATAACGTGCAAGGTGTGGCAATGGCCAAATGAGATCGCTTGTGACGCGACTCGCATATGATTGATGAACTGCATCATCTAATGGCCATGTGCATTGCGTGTATTGTGCTAAGTTATAACGTGCAGGGTATGGCATACCGGGTAAGGTTGCATGTGAACCAACTATTGATTGTGGGTTGTTAGTCGTAGTTTGTTTGAGGGGAGGTTCTAAAGAGATACCCCGAGTCGAGTTGGTGTACTAACCAAGGCTTAGGGGAGGACTCGCTGAGATTTTAATCTCACTGGTTATTGTATAACCATTTTCAGGTCCCTAGTATGAAGAACCTAGAGCTTGAGGCGGAAGGGTCAAGAGCATGGATGGCTCAGTAGTTCTTATTGGAGATAGATCTCTTGTACTTGGACCTTAGAGATGGTCTCTATGTATAAACATTGTGTGTTTATGAAAGCATGTTTGGTTGTGAAATTGTTTCTTGCTTTTCTATCCCATGTTTGTTGTTGCCAGGGGATTAGTTAATCCATTTCCGCATGTGTAATAAAATGAATTGGTTGGCGATGCGTCCTAGGAACGTCGCAAATTTCTATCGACCACCAAGGGATGTACGTGCGCTCGAGGTTTGAGGCGTGACAACTTTGGTCAGTTTTAATAAACATATCCTATTCTAATGACAAATATGAGTCCATTGGAAGCGATCAAGTCTCAAGACCTTCAAATGCCCTATTGATTATACAGACTCGAATAGCTCTAATGTGAGAGCACATGGTAAAATGAGGAACCAAACTTAAGTTGTGCATCGCATACCGTACACATATAGCAAAAAGGCAATGTTGTTCTTTAACCATTCGGCCAATTGTTTTGAGGCTAAGTCAACCAAAGTTTGATTGAGGCCTGTACTGCAAAATTGTCTATTGGCAAATATGATGCCATTCTTTAATTCATTTGCAAGAACAACATACACAAGGGAGATTAAGGTGGCCACAGAGCCAGTGAGATCTCATGATAGAACCAAGGTTTCGTCGATGCCGGCATGGTGGCCTATGAAGCACAGACACATTTTGGAACCTTCCGTGTCGTGTCGGACACACGGTCAACACGTGTCAAAAAATCCAACACATGATCAACTCTTCTTGACACGCTCCGACTCACATGTCCAAAATTGCAAGAGGCTGGGTTTCTGGAGTGGGTCCACAAGCGTGACAGGAGAGTGAATTGTTGTAGAAGGTGATGGAGGGTGGAGACGAGGGCGAGGGAGAGGAAGCGAGGTTGCGGAGGTGAGGCTGCAGTGGTGAAGCCACAACGGTGAGGTCACGACTGTAACAGAGTGCTGGAGGAAGAGAGAATGAGGTGACCGAGAGGGCCGCGATTGCGATACCACGATGGAGGGCTAGAGACAAGGTTACGACCATAAAGGTGGGAGGGCTAGAGGCAAGGCAGCAAGCGACTGCGATGAGGCAACCAAGAGAGAGTACAGATTGAGAGGAAGAGGATCGTGCAAAGAGGAGGAGGGAGCGGCCAGCATTTTTCAAGGGTTTCCAAGGTTGCTCTTTTTGCTTTAGAAAGAAGAGTAGAAAAAAGATAAAGAATGGGGATGCCGTGTAAGGAGAAGCCTAGAAGGAGGAGGAGGCGGCTAGGGTTTAGGTTTCCAAGGAAGGGCCAAAAAAAAAAATGGGGGTGCCGTGGAGGAGGAGCCTAGGAGGAGGTAGCTAGGGTTTGGGTTTCCAAAGAAGGGCAGAAAAAAATTTAAAAATGGGGTGGCATGCAAGGAGGAGGAGCCTAGGAGGAACATTAGGTGGCTAGGGTTTGGGTTTTCAAGGAAGAGCAGGAAAAAAAAAATTAAAAATGATGGTGCCGTGAAGAGCAGAAAAAAATTTAAAATGGGGATGCCAGTCCAATTTGGCGGGATTTGTCTTTTTTTTCTTTTCCTTTTTGGAGGGGGAGGGTGGAGGGTGATTTCAAGAAAAAAGATGGATAATGTTGAATAATGATAAATTCTAATCATCGTAAAAAAATCATAAATTTATTTTAATAAGTTGACTCTACACTTTATTTTTGAAATAATCATATGTATATATAAAAATTATATAACGTGTCTCAATGTGTCGAAATTCTTTATTTTTTGAAAAATGATGTGTCATGTCGTGTCGCTTGTCGTGTGTTTGTGTTCGTGCTACATAGATGGTGGCAGGAGGTCAATGCTCTCCCTTGGTCAATTTTCTAATCATGAGTCGCTTAAAAAGTTTACTGCAATTTGGTGTGGTGCAATGATAATTAAGTTCTCGGTTTAAGAATTGTTGTACCATTCAAAAAAATATAATATCTATTACACCTATAGAGCCCCTAACAAGTCTTATGTCGGAAAAGCATTTAATGAAACTTTCAAACTAGTCAAATCATATGGACCTTGATAACCACCGGGAAAAAAAGGCCAGTTGCTAACCAATGCTCGAATAGTTCCTAGATGATCTTATCTTCGCATTGTCACTGAATTAATCTAGCGATTTGCAATGATCAAACATAAGCAGAACATGAAATTCCCATTTGCAACTGCACAACATTTGAATTGGAGATTAAGGTTTCAATGTAGGCCACGCTCTCACCAAATTAATCTTTCCATTAAGAGAAGCTTAAAAGAAATTCAACCACATAACTAGTCGCCACTAGCCTATTGGGGTCGACTAGAAACCAAGTGAGATATGGAAGTGTACCTCACTTCCTACGCAATTAGAAGAAACTTGATTACACTAATTAACCAATTAGTAACCTTTCGGTACCTAATATTATTCATTTAAAAATGGATATTTTTTTATCAGGCGATCTGGATTGATTTTATACATATCCACTAACATGTGATGTGATCACACTGATACACAATAATTAACGTAACAATTAACAACCAAGGGAAGCATTAAATACATTTCACAAAATAGCAAAAATTTAACTCTAAGGAAAAGATAAATGCTAATCCCAATTAAACTAAAAGGGAGCCAAAATCAACATACCGATATTGTGCAATCAAGGGTATTTGTCTTTAAGGACAATTAAAACCTTAAGGTAGAGCCGTAATGGCTTGGTCAACCTTGAGTAGGATTATAAATTGAAAGACTTCTATTTTCAGGAGAAAATAACTCAAAATATTAATTTTAACATTTTTGAAGATTTTTTAAATTTTTTTTTTTTTAGAATTTTTTTTTTGGAAAAATCGAATTTTCGAATTTTCCAAAACATTTTGGGTTTTTTTAATCTTTTTGAATTTTTTGTTATTTTTCTAATTACTACTGAAATGTTAAGACTTTTCCGAATTTTGGAATTTTTTGAGAATTTTTTATTTTTTCTTAATTTTTTAATATTTTTGAATTTTTTAATAATTTCTGAAATTGTTTTGAATTTTTTAATAATTTCTGAAATTGTTTTGAATTTTTAAATATTCTTTGAAAGTTCTTGAATTTTCGGAAAATTTTTTGAATTTTTATCATCTTTCAAATTTTTAATCTTTTTCATTTTTTGAAATTTTGTTAATATATTTTTAATAGTTAATATTATAATGTTCGAGAAAGCAAGTTTGGACCGGATAAACCCGATCCGACTCACTGACCCGACCCAAACCCAGATTCTACCCAATCGAATAAAAACACAAAATATTTTAGCTTTTTTAAAAAAGTTTCTATTTTTTCTTTCTTTTTTCTCTTTTTGTCTTTTCCCTATTTGTCCTATTCCCTTACACTCTTCTTTGCGACTCCTCCTTCCCAAAGCCGACTTTTGCTCTCTTTTTTTTCTCTTTTTTTTCACTTTTTTTGCGCTTTTTTCTTTTTCTTTTTTCTTTTATTTCTTCTTTCTGCCCATCTTCTTCTTCGCAACAGCTCCTCTGCGTCCTCTTCGTCGAACTTCTTCTTCCATGGATTTCAACCGAACCCACACCATCCGAAATAATAACATCCTCCGAAGGCATTGTCATGGGCACCCACAACGGGCGTCCATTTTGACCACCACTCGCCAGCCAACCTCTCCGCCGATTTCCTTTTGTCATCGGACGGCCATTGTCGGCCACAAAGGAAGAAACGCAAATCGACGTAGAAGATGAAGTGGCGGGGACAGCGAAACGACCAAACAACCAACGCCGACCTCAACAAAACGAATCGACACGAAGACGCTCGGTCTTGCCCAAAATGGCACAGCGAGACTAGATCTTGGTGAAGCTGTTCATCGAGCAGGTTGTGTGCGCCATTGAACAAGTGGTCTCTAGCTCAACCGTGACTCGAGCCCGAGCTACTGAACCTTAGCAAACAACCGCCAACACGCAGCAACCTGGGTAACGACCTACGGGGGGGCCGGAGTTCATGTGAGCCGAACGGCCATGTGCTTCGGCCTGGCATGCCAAAAAAAGGGCAGTAAATAGAGGGGGGGAAAAGGCTTACCGATTCGAGTTTAAGGATGTCTACCGAGAGGGGTCATCCGACGGGGCTTGCGCGAGGCTGAGGCTCCCCCTTCCTCTCCGTTCAATCCCAGCTATGACTCTCTTCCGACCCTTCACTCGCTCGGATCTCTCTCTCTCTCTCTCTAGATTGAGCTCTCTCTTCCTCTCTCCTTGTGTCTACTCTCCCTCAAGCCCTCCGGTTCTCACCCTCTACAGAACGCTGCTTTCCTTGGCACCAAAACTAGAAAAAGCTTCAACCAAAAAACTCGTTTCCTCCCCCCTCTCCCTTTCTCTGTCGCTCTCTCTTGACCAAAAACCCAACCAAAAAAAAAAAAACCCGTGAAATAAGCCCTCCTCTCTCCCTCTTAAAGGCGACCGGCAAGCGCGCATGGCCTCTGCCGCTGCCAACTTGCCGGCCGGCCTGATCCCAACCCCTAGATCACGGCTGTTTTTGCTTTCTGCTACTATATGTCTCTGTCATCACAGAGGAGCGCGCGACGCGTGAGGGAGGAAGGAGGAAGAAGATGGCGCGTGGGCCAGGCCAGGAAAAGAACAAAGGAAATGGGTTTGGCCCAAGCAAGATAAAAGGAAGGAGGGAAGAAGAAGGGAAAAGAGAGAAGGCCAGACCGGCCTAGCCCCAGCCCCAGCCCGATCACGCTTTCTTTCTTTTTTTTAATAATAACTTTTTTAAAAAACAGTTCTTCTAATTAATTTTCTTTTTTTTAATAAAAGGCTCTATTTCTATTAATGTAAATGCTTCTAATATCTATAAGCCATGCAATTTAATGAAAACACAATACATTTTAATGAAAATTATTTACTTTACTTTTTTACTTCTTTTTTTTTTTAATCTTTTGTTTAGAGACTACTCCCTAATTATCTATGCAATTAAGTTCTAATGAAAATGGCAAAATTTAGGTGTTAACATTGTGAAATTGGACCACTTTGTCAGTTTTGATAAACACATCCTATTCTAATGACAAATATGAGTCCATTTGAAGCGATCAAATCTCAAGACCTTCAAATGCCTTATTGATAAAACAAAATCGAGATCTAGATGGATGGCTCAAATATGAGAGCACATGGTAAAATAAGGAGAAAATATTGGCTGGAGCTAGGATTCCAATGTGTCAAACTACATGTCCACTCACCGGGCGACACGTGTCACTCGGGCCTCATCACCTCAAAATCTCTTACACCTATGCCTCCCCCCCTTGTCACCCCTCTCTCTTCCCTCTCTCTTCTTTTTCCCTTTATTTCTTCTTCTTCCCTTTCACTCTGTTGTGGAACGCGCAAGCCTTGGACTCGGCCTCGACGAGGTTCGGGGGCATCGAGACCTTCCCGAACAACCTCCCAAAGCTCATCTCACAAGTCGTCCCATGCCGGCCCGTGCAAACGGAGACTTTTAGGCAAACCTTGCCAAAGAAGATGGGCTTCTCGACAAGCCTGTCGAGGTCGGTCTTACTGAGGTGGAAGGTGGCACAGCCGTTGCCGCCGCCCAATCCCCGGAGATGGGAGGTGTCACCATCGTGGGTGGGGTGACGCCGGCCTTACAATATTTTATCGAAATAAGGTTGTTTGTTTCTCGCTCTAACATAAATTTTTGTTCTTTTGTTCCCGGAAATAGATTTGGAATAAACCGAGAAAAAAAAAAAAAAACTTGTTTCTTGTTCCTAGGAACAATTCCAAGAAACACTTCTTCTTTTTCTCATTTTTCTTCTTTTTTTCTTTGGCCGGCGACCTCGCCAGAGCATCTCTGGCCCCCGGCGAGGCCGAGCTCGCCCAGCCACCGACAAGGCTCCGCCTTGCTGAGCCACCACCAGGTCGGCGTCACCCAGCAGTGGCTCGGCAAGGCCAAGCTCGCCCAACCACCAACGAGCCTCACCATGGATAGGCGAGGCCGTCAACCCTCGTCGCCGGGTCGCCGACCAAAAGGAAGAAAGAAAAAAAAATAAAAAAGGAAAACTAAAATAAAAATATTAAAAAATTAAAAGAAACAAAAAAATTATACAAATTTACCAAGCGTGTTTCTGTTCTTTTTCTATTCCAGGAATAAAAATTTTGTACAGTTATCAAACACGTTCTTCTGTTCAAAAATTGTTCTCCAGAACAGAAATAAATTTTTCTATTTCTATTCTCGGAAATAATTTTTGAACAGAAACATTACCAAACGGACCCTAAGAAACCAGACTTAAGATGTGGATCGCATACCGTACACGTGTAGCAGAAAGGCAATGCCATTCCCTAATCGTTAAGCCAAGCATTTTGAGGCTGGGTCGGCCAAAGTTTGATTGAGGCCTGTACGGCAAAATTCTCTATTGGCGAATATGATGCCAACGTATAGTTCATTTGCAAGAACAACATATTCAAGGGAGATTAAGGCAGATGCGATGCTGGTGAGATCTCGTGCTAGAACCAAGGTTTCATCGAAGCCGGTAGGGCGGCAGGAAGGTCAATGGTCTCCCCTGGTCAATTTTCTAATCACAAGTTGCTTAAAAAGTCAAACGTAATTCGGTGTCGTGCCATGATAATTAAGTTCTGGGTTTAAGAATTGCTGTACCATTCAAATAAATATAATGTCTAGTGCACCTAGAGAACCCTCGACAGGTCTTATGTCGGAAAAGCATTTAATGAAACTTTCAAACTAGGCCGATCATATGGACTTTGATAACTACTGGGAAAAAAGGGCGGTTGCTAACCAACGCTTGAATAGTTCCAAGATGATCTTAGCTTAGCATTTTCACTGCATTAATCTAGCGATTCGCAGCGATCAAACATAAGCAGAACATGAAATTCCCATTTGCAATTGCACCACATTTAAATTGGAGATTAAGGTTTCGATGTAGACCATGCTCTCACCAGATTAATCTTTCCATTAAGAGGAGCTTAAAGGAAATTCAACCACATAACTAGGTTTGATGCCACGTGGCGATGTGGGAGTTTTTACTAAGCAACCGATCGAGAAAACGACAGTCACACCTCAGATTGAAGGATTAGAATATTCAAACAACCTAGTAAAGAACCCTAACGAATTGTTTTAACCAATCAAAATCATGATAACCTTGACTTACTGGTTCCAACCGTAAGTTGCTGAGAAAGGGCCTGGTTGCTATCCAACCTTGACTGATTCCAAGAAGATCAAACGCTATAAGTTCTGTGATCTGGCTGGGCAATTCAGAGTCTCCATCTTCTCAGCATGGCATCTATCACATGTTTTCTGTTTCTTTTAGCTTCTGCTTCTCTTGCAAAAGCTCAAGAAACAAGATCAAACATAACACTAGGTTCTTCCATAAGTCCGACTGCCAACTCGTCTTCTTGGTTCTCACCTTCAGGACTCTACGCCTTCGGGTTCTACCCTCAAGGCCAGGGCTACGTGGTCGGAGTTTTCCTCACCGGGATCCCACCCAGAACCGTAATCTGGACTGCGAACCGGGACGATCCGCCTGTTTCTGCTGGCGCCACCTTGCTTTTCACCAAGGATGGGCGCCTTATACTGCGATCCTCGCCAGGTCAAGAAACTTCCATTACTTCAGCTGCTGGGTCAGCCTACTCCGCTTCTATGCTCGATTCAGGCAATTTTGTGCTATACCGTCCTGACGGAAGCGTACTATGGGAGAGCTTTGACTACCCAACAGATACCCTTATGCCGACCCAGCGCCTCTTGGCAGGCCAACAGATAATCTTTAGCATCTCGGCAACGAACCACTCGACCGGAATTTTCCGTCTCAAGATGCAACACGATGGGAATCTGATTCAGTATCCGGTGAACACTCCGGATACTTATCAATATTCTTATTTTACATCTTGGACGGGCGGCACAGGAGACAATGTCTCGCTCAACTTTGATGTTGATGGTCATTTGTTCTTGCTCAACACCACAGGCTATGTCATAAAGAATATAACATCTGGAGGGTTGCCGACAAATGGCGTGATTTATATCTGTAGGATTGACTTTGATGGCTTGATGAGATTATATTCATATTATTTGAATCAAAGGGAGAATTGGTTGTCCGTATGGCAGTCTACGACTGATGAATGTGATCCGAAGGGTTTATGCGGCCTAAACGGTTTTTGTGTAAATAACGACCAACAAGCTAATTGCCAATGTCTTCCCGGATTCGATTTTGTTGAGCCTGGAAATTGGGCAGCAGGCTGTGAGAGGAATTTCTCCGCCGAGAGTTGCAAGGCAGGAGATGCAAGTGCGAGTTACATCATCCAAGCTGTTGATAATACCCAGTGGGAGGATGATTCGTACTCAGTCGTTTCGTCGACAGATAAAGATGGGTGCAAACGGGCCTGTTTGGAGGACTGTAACTGTGAGGCCGCACTCTACAGCGTTGGGAATTGCAATAAACAAAGGCTTCCATTGAGATATGGAAGAACATTGAATACTGATCCGACCAGCGCGCTGATCAAGGTAGGCATCGTGAAACCCGTTAACGGTAATCAAAACAAGAAGGAGATGACCCGAATGGATATACTATTTCTTAGTCTTTCGCTCCTCGCTTTTGGATTCATTATGATGGCTATTTCTCTAGTTCTAATATGCAAGAACAAAGTGTGGACATACCAAAGGATCCGTAATAAGATAGAGGTTGGTTTGGCGAAAGATCAAGCACCTCGACTGTTTACTTATGCAGAACTCGAATTAGTCACCGACAGTTTCAAGGAACAGATAGGTAGAGGAGCATTTGGAACAGTTTATAAAGGGGTGATTGGCGAGAAAATGGTTGCCGTCAAAAGACTGGATAAGTTCTTGGCTGAAGGGGAAAGAGAGTTTCAGACTGAGGTTGAAGTCATCGGTCGAACCCACCATCGAAATCTAGTCCGCCTCCTTGGGTATTGTATGGAAGGATCGAATAGGCTTTTGGTGTACGAGTACATGAGCCATGGATCACTCGCAAACGTACTCTTCAATAGTCTCGAAAGCTGGCCGTTTTGGGAGGAAAGAATGGAGATAGCACGGGATATAGCCCGAGGACTGCTATATCTGCATGAAGAGTGCGAGACACAAATTATCCACTGCGACATAAACCACAGAACATACTCATGGATGAGAACCGTGCCAAGATTTCGGATTTTGGACTTGCAAAGCTGCTAAACGAAGATCAAACTAGAACCTTCACCGGGATTCGTGGGACCAGAGGTTATGTGGCGCCCGAGTGGCACCGGAACCAGCCCGTGACGGTGAAAGCAGACGTTTACAGCTTTGGGATCATGCTGTTGGAGATCATCTGTTGCCGGAAGAGCTTGGAATTGGAATTTCCGGAGAGGGAAGCCATCTTGGAAGAATGGGTTTGTGAATGCTTTTGGAATGGTGAGATCGAGAAATTGGCCGGTGACGAGATGGTTGATGAGGATGAACTGAAGGCCGCTATCAAGGTTGCGCTCTGGTGCATCTCCGATGACCCGTTACTCCGTCCTACGATGAAGAGAGTTCTATTGATGTTGGAAGGAAGTGCCCAAATCCCGATGCCTCCTATTCCTTCATCTTCCATTTTTACAGACAAAAGTTTTGTTGTGAATGCTTAACAGATTGATGTATCTAATGCTGGGGAATCGACTCCTCTATAGTAGTCCTTTTGGGGTTGGACCAATATATGTATACATTATACTTGTTCACTAAATAAAGTACGGATGATATTTCATTTATGTGTGTACTAACATTGGTAACTTTCCCATGATATACGGCGAATCAAATCAACGCCACATGTCCGATTTATAGACAAAATGAAGCCGACTACAATGATGGTTGTTGGAATATAATATGTGGAAATAATAGGATCTTGCAATTTACATCAACATGAAATCGCCAGAAAAATAAACGAAAAATAATAAGGACACCATAAATTTATATGGTTCGATCCGAATATCGGTACCTACGTCACACGCTCAAGTGTTTCCCACACCTAGATTTAACCCCAAATTCAAAGTACTTATAAATAAACAACTCATTTGAATATAAATTCACGGCACAAAATTACTCGCGTTCAAGCTCAAAACAAAACGCTCTACATAAGCCAAAATCAAGAACTCCGATGTTCGCCTTTGGTCCACGTACGTAAATATTTGTGTTCCTTGGGAAAGCTTTGTGTGGCTTCAAGGAAACTTGTGGCTCTTTGGAAACAGCGTGGATGTGCAGCTCCTTTCTTTATTTCGTAGGGTTTCGGCAGTCCAAAAGAAACCTCCCAAGTCTTCGGCACTTTATTTATATGTGTGCCCAAGGAAAAGACTTTGACGTGGGCTCACTTTTGGCTTCTTTCTTCGGCGTGGAATATTTGACTTTGGCCCCCACATAACTAACCTTATTCGGCCTCCTCCTGTAGACGAAGAAGAAAACTTTGCTGCTTTTTTTTAATTCTATTTTATTTCCTCTTTTGTAATCCGTCATGGAGTCCAACGAAGTTTCTTCTACTTGGGTAATCTTTATCAACAAATTCAGTTTAACAAATCGTTATCTGAATTCAAATTCAAGACATTAATTTAACAGTGGTGAGCAAGGGCTATCGTCTCAGAGTGCATGCTTCATTCAACTATTGTTTCATTCTCTTCTTTCTTTACTGTATATAACTTCAGATTTCAGAATTCATGTTGCTTCAGCCATGAATGCTTTGTTTCAAACTTACAGATGAGTTGGGATGGTGATGTTGTTCCAAATTCTTTTTAAGTATTTTACATGTCTATTTTCTATCGTTCCAGGATATTTTTAAGATACTTGATTGTAAAAGGGGCAAAGTTCGGACACTTAAGGTGTCATTACCCCCCTTAATATAATCTGCAGCACAGCCGGTGATGTAGGAGAAAGATTGAAAATAACTTATTTAGGCCAATCGTCAAAGATTGTCGTGCTTCGTTAGTTGGAAGAACTGGCTTGTCGAGTACATCACAAAATAGCCCATCTTACGAGGGAAAGATTTATTAAAAGGCGTCAAAATTGACATTTACGTATGCTCTCATTTGGTTGGTCTCGCTACGGCTAAGTTCCATTCACAATCTGCATATCTAATTCACTTGCCGTGACTTGCTGGTTGCTGGACGAATCCTCTTGACCAGCAGAAACGAATTTGAAATATTTGCAGCGAATACTCATACGCACTGGGTTCAAGATGTCCATAGTCAACAAACCAATAATACATCAGAAAAAAGGAGCGATGTTCGTTGAATCACCGTGAATTCTTCAAGGGGTTATTTCATGGAACGGGGAAGCGACAGGCCATCGCATTGGATGGAACGATGGTAGCGCTTACTTTTGGGAGATACGAGTTTGCACGGGAGATGGGTAGTTTTGCAAAGAGACCTTTTGTGTCAGTTTTGTCAGCGTGCTTCCGTATTGTTCCGATTGAACCGCCTATTCCTGATTGCGGTTCTACTTAGTGATGTGCATGGTCCGGACGAGCGGTTCTCAACCTAGAACCGGGAACCGCCCGCTAAGAACCGATTCTGAAAAATTAGAACCGGGATTCACCCGTTAGTTGCATGGATCCACCCGGAAACCAAACCGCTAGTCCGGTCCGATTCCCAAGTGGATCCATGGAACCGGTCTCATAATAATTATAATATCATTTTCTCGAAAGCTCCAATCTTGACGGGAAACAATTTTGATTTTCGACCAAAATTGCTGGTTCTTCGCCGTCTAACTCTATTCTTCTTCTCCTCCCCCTGCAGCCCTGCTTCTTCGCATGCTTGCTTTTAGCCCACCAATTGCTTGACGTTTTGTCAAGGTGCGCTTTGGACAATTATTATTCTTCTCCTCCCCCTGCTGCTTGCTTTTAGCCCACCAATTGCTTGACGTTTTGTCAAGGTGCGCTTTGGACAATTTAGCTTCAACGCCTCTCCATTTGGTTTGGCTTGGTTTGGCTAAGGATCAACGCCTCTCCATTTGGTGCACTTTGGACTTTTTTCCAACTTTAATTAATTTTTTAAATTATTTGATTTGGGTTTGTTAATTTGTAATTTCATTTTTTTTAATATTAAAAATTAATATATTATTTTAATATAATCGGTCCGGTCCGGGGTGAGCGGGTGGACAAATCCGCCCATGGCGCCGGGAACCAGACCAATACCCACTAGTTCCCATAAATTGTTCCCGGTTCCCTCAAGAACCACTAGTTCCGGGCAGCTCCGTTCCGGTTCCGGGCAGTCCCGGCAGGTCCCGATTGTTTTGCACGCCTAATTCTACTCAGACACCGTCAGTCAACATCAGCACCCTCAAGTGTTTGCAAATGCCCGTCAAACTGCAATAAATGCTTTGGTAGCGAACACCCGATCAACTTGACAACGAGTCTGGGGACAGGTTGCCCATCGACTCGCCAACAGCCTCAGAGCTTGCTCCAATCTCCATCACAACTCGCCCGATGCCATGTTCGAAGGCACCAAATGTTTTCAAACTGAAATCAGACCGACCACCCCAATCGGCGGGGCAGGGAACAAGCAATGAATCCGGCTGTTTTCTTTTTTTCTTTCTCACACATTTCATTCTAAATCGGTCAAAACCATGTTCGAACCAGTTTAACCTATGCCAGAGAATAGGCAGCAAGTCTAGTTGTCATTAAGAAAATTGAACAGGGTGTCGAGGGTCAAACTCCCTATCGGCCTCAAGGATCTTACCTTATCTCGAGTATATACCGTCTGAGAAATTTCTTTCAATTTTTGGGCTAGCAAGCTGTTTGAGTGGTTCAGTGATGAAGAGATACTGATGTGATGTTGTATTGAAGCGGAATACACTGCTTCCATATGCTTTGGGTATATGGTCAGAGAGAGATGCAAGAATCCTCAGAGACACCAGTTCTCGTCCTGAGTCAAGCCTGAAGTAAAATGGAATGAACAAGCTAACGGTAGTTAGATAGCTAAACACTGACAGGGATCCATTGGGCGCTGAGAAGGGAGCAATCGGTCGATGCTGTCAGCTTGGTATCGAGGATTTCGAAAAGGTGTTGCAAAATCAGATGCCCAAGCTGCAATGTTCTTTGTTTCAAGCTACCAGACCGCCTGTTTCAAGCTACCAGACCGCCTGTTTCAAGCTACCAGACCGCCTGTTTCTATATCATTCTATAGAGCTTCCCTAATTCATCTATCTCCAAAATAATATGATTTAACTTCTCAATGTAATATGATTTCAAAATTTGATGCTTTAGCTTAGATAAATTGAAGAAATATGTTATGCAGTTTGATGAAAAAATGTTGTTTCTCTCCCGTGCATAACACAGATCTTATGGCTAGTTCTATAACAATTATAAACATTGATATGGACATTCAATTACCTTTACAAATTGTGATGAAACGACAGATTTGGCCACAATTTTCCAAGCCCTCTGTACTACAGTGATTGTACAGTAGCCATTGCATGCTGAGGATCAACTAATTCTGAAATTGGAGATCACACCAGATGTATGAGGGATACAGTTGATGGAGCCATAACAAGAGAAAAAATGGCAGATATAGAAAAACAAAGTTACTGGGATAGCCTGCCTAAGGGCTAATTCTGAAAAAAGCACCAAGTTTAGGTCAAGTAATAATTCTGGCCCCAACTTTTTTTTGTCTCATAAAAAATCACAAACATTCACCCTTATCCCAAATCTGGCCCCCACCGTTAACTCTCTGTCTAAAGTCAACCTTGTTTCAATAAAAAAGGTTCTAATCGTGAGCTTGGCAGATCTTGTCCATGGTATCTCTCAACGAGCAGTGGTCTACAGCTTCAGATTACGACAAAACAGCAAAGTCTGGCTAGAGAAATTCAAACTGGAAAGCTGTTTTCTTGCCGGTGAAGTATAGGACATGATGAACAACTTCACTGTTATTCTCCAAGCTGAGGCTTAGAGAAGAAGCCAATGAATAGTGCTTTAAATGAACCCAGCAAGTGCACATGGATTTATTGCTTAGGACAATCAATGGTTCTAAGTTAAAGGGGCCAAATTTGGGATTTAAGTGAAACTTGGTGATTTTTTTTTTTAGACAAAAAAAAAAAAGTTGGGGCAAGAATTGTTACTTAACCTAAAGTTAGCGATTTTTTACGAGACAAAAGAGTTGGGTCTACAATTGCCACTCGACCTAAAGTTCATGCTTCTTTTTGGAATTAGGCCGCCTGATTAATGTACCCCTCTAGGGCTGGAACTGGAAACAGTTACCAACAAATTATGATGATGATATACAAGATTGCTTAGTCCTCTAAACTGAAGCATATTGATGGAAAGCCGAATTACTGGAAGAGGATGTTTTCTTTGCAGTTGATTAGATACTAACCTCCAACAAGTAAAATCACCATGAGTAAAAATTGGTAGTACTTCCACAGAAACACAACTTTTAGATTTTACATAATCGATCTTTTTCTCCTCAAAAATCTGTGCCGGTAAAACTCTTCAAAGGACAGACGGTTCACTGCAATGATGCATATCGAACAATTAATTCCACAAGTCTTTTAAAATGAAGCTGAGACAAGGCAGATGCTAAACCTGGATTAACAGAGAGTAGCCTGGAACAAATGTCAATGCAGTCAGGATGCAATTCAGGTAGCACAAGGTGAGAAAATGGAAGACTTTTAGATGACTTGATGCTCCGCAGAAGCTGCAGAGAAGAGAAACAAACAGATCAAGGGAACTCATATTACTGGGTTCAATAAGTTTAAACAAGCTATTGGTTGAGGAGATAATCCTACCTGAACATTAGTCGGCCCACAAAATGGTGGACGACCATTGAGAAGCTCAAAAAGAATGGCACCAATACTCCACATATCCACCTGCAGCAAATCACTCATCCTAAATTCTTTCTTCTTGTCTGTTTCCTTTTCTTTTTCTGGTATTTTGTGTACATCCCACTGGTCTAGACAGAGACCAACATTGCTACCCCAACAAAGGCCAGGGAATTGATCCTTGGCCAGGACCTTTGGAGAATGCAAATCTCATTCCAGATTTGATTATGCATTGACACAAGAATCTCGTACCTTATCATCATACTTTTGGAATAGAAGAACTTCTGGGGCCATGTATAATGGAGACCCACATACAATATCAGCAGTGCAACCTAGTTGTAAAGTCCTGTTCCAAGGATACCAAAAAAAATCCCATAATTTCACCTCAACTATGAAAGCAATTACCAAATTGAATTCTATAAAATGTCTAGCACATTTGAGTGTACCTTGAGAGACCAAAATCAGCTACCTTGAGCACTTTATCCTCTTCAGAACCAGATAACAAGATGTTCTGCTCAAACAGTGTCGAAAAAGGAAGAGCAGAGATAAGCTCATTTGAAGTTTAAACAAAGACATGTCTGCAACTTAAACTCTCAAAAACTTGCATTTAGAGAAAAAACATAGTTGTATCTGAAATTATTGATTAGAAGCAGAGTACTAGATACATTGCCTCACATGCTAACTAATTTTTTTGGTCAGAATGCCAACTATATGAAAAGGGGAAAAAGAATACACAACCAGAAAAATAACCAGAATCAGTCATGACATATTTCAACGCATCACCCAATCACTGAATTCTCCCTCTGAGCAGCAGTCTTCACATAACAAGCTTATCTATATGCATATAAGCAATAATCAAAGTAAACACAATCAACAATAAGGCATTCAGCTTCATGCTGATTACTTGCTTAATTAGTCCATTGATCACTCGGGTTGTCAAAATGTTTAGAAGGTAAGTGCAACTAAAGTTAACCAGTCTAGGAAAGTACCCATGGAAGGGATCATCATCGAGTTGATCTCATTGGCAATCCTAATAATTCTCTTCAGTTAAGCAGTCTCGACAGCTATTAGATAGGATGTCTTACGCAGTAGAAATTTGTTGAGACTCAAGGCAACCTTGATGATAAAATAGGCCTCAACAATGTAAACCTTTAATGCGAGGCACATATGCAAAAAGCTCATGACCTGCCTATTTGCAAAGGAAAATAATCTCATACCTGTGGTTTCAAGTCCCTATGAACCATATGGTAGGAGTGCAGTATTTCCAAGGCAGCTCCTACACGTTTGCCAAGTAAGCAAGGTCAGTAATCGATTCGAAGAAAGCAACACTCGCACGACATACAAATGAAACAGAGGACATACCCAGCTGCTGCATGAATCTTCTCGCGGTTTCTTCCCCAACCGGCCCGTGCAGTCGGACATAAGACGCTAAATCTCCGCCGGCACACAACTCCAGGACCATGTATATGCAACCATTGGCCTGATGATGAAAACCAAACCAATTTCAATCCCACGAGAAACCATCCCCAGAAATGACTCCACACACAAATTTCATCCACCACACCGACCCAAGATACATCAGGAAGCCCCACCCTCAATCACAATGTAAAGCATGTACAGCTGCAGTTCAGAATGCAAAATCTACATCTTTGATCCGTATTAATCACCCGACCGTCCATAAGACAACGACCCACGAGTTGAAAAGAGGTAAGCATCAACGTAGAGACCGAAGCACACGACCTGAAGCACGCGAAGGAGGCGAATGATGTTGGGGTGATTGACGGAGGACAGGAAATCGAGCTCGCAGTCCAGGCAGCCCCGGAGGTGCCGGTTCAGCCTCGAGAGGTGGACTTGCTTCACCGCCACCACCTCGCCGCTGGCCCTGTGCGCCGCCCTCCACACCGTCGAGGAAGACCCTTCGCCGAGCTTCGACGACAGGAGGTAGTCGCCGACGGCCGTCGCTTCGGAGAGATTCACGGTCGCCGCTTCGGGTTCCATCGATGTCCGAGGGAAGTGCTCGATCGTTTCGATAAAGATGAAATTTTCCTTTTTCCATTTCAGAGAAAATAGTCAATTAGGTACATGCTTACTTACAATTTTTTTACTAAATTAAATTATCTTATAGATATATCATTTGAACCTTTTCTTAAATTTTTTACCCAAAAACTAAATTTCTTAAATTCAAAATATTGCAAATTTTCATAATATTGAAATGTTAACTTTTATATATATATATAGATTTTTTTATCAGGAAAAGAAAAAAAATGCCATTAACTTTTGCTCAATCTTAATTGTCTATTTTTTTGTGAAATCAATGACCAAGTAGGTAAATATTTTTTTGCACAAGGGTTAGATTACATAGTACCAATTCGATGGGAGTGATCAATTCTCGGACGAGCGGGTTCTTGGCTTAGATCCAAAAATGGACCCTATGACATCTAATTCTATATTTTGAAATCAAACTAGTTGGTTTTCAGTTTTACCTGGAGAATCAGCACAACATTGACTCTATGTAAAAAACTCGAATTCTTATAATAAAATGTAAAGGTCACATCATTCACTAAAATAACATATATCCATCGAGTGATTGTGACGTTACTTATTTATGATAAGACTATTGTTCGATTCTCGATAGGTGTAAAGGCAATTACTCCACCCAAAAAAAAAAAAGAGGCTTCAAACTGGATTCCAAATAGAATCTATGGTATTAACCTTGGACAAGTTGGTGAAGGCCAGCTTGGTTTAGCTCTCGAGTTGAATCGGACTTGATGCTCGTCCCATTGGTGTCGTCGATGGTTGGTCCGAGATGAAGATGAACTTGTGTCTTTTTTAAATCCCTAGAGATGTGAAATTCTATTTATGTGAAGCAGGAAGAACCCAAGATTAAATCATTCAACCTATCAACAAGAACGTCACAATGTACAAGTTCCTAACAAGTAGCCCAAACAAAACATGCAAATGAATATAGATAAGCTCTCGAGTGTCTCTCAAACAGCTCTTGAAATTGGAGCCCAAATGGAAGCTGTTGTCAATGGCCTAGATTTCCAGCACAGAGCCAACCTATACTTCTCATATTGCACCCGGTACTCCCCGCTGAAGACGCTCACCAAGTACTTGGCTTGAGCCACATTGCTTGAGCTCAAAGGCACAGGCCTGAACCCCTTCAAGCAAAGCCCATCTCTCCACACCTTCCTCTCCCACTCCTCGCAAGGAAACTGCCTCACACTGTCCAGAATCCTCTTCCCCAACACCTCTTGCTCAATCACTTTGAGGCACATCTCGTACCCACCTGTGAAGCTGCTCACATTCACAAGTGAGTCAGAGAAGGCCATGTAGTAATGGAGTGCCTCACAGAAGAACTCCACAAAGGACAAGGAAGATGAGGCCTTGGCAAAATTCAGCAGCTCTTCTTCCACTAGGACAACAATCTTTGGTGACAATGCTGTCATGCCTCCCAAGAATGTCCTCACCATTGAGAGGCTCTTGCTAGGCATGTGCAGTTGGTTAATCATGCAATTCGCTATCACCGTGTGATCTGCTTGGTGGATTGTCCTGAAGTCCTCTTCTTTCTGGATTAGGAGCTGATCGAATGTGAACCTCAGGTCGATCGAGTCCGCAAACTCCTTGAGCCTCCTTCCGGTCTGTTGAATTGAAGCCTCGGTTTCCAGATCGGTGACGATCGCAGTGATCTGCAGCGAGGCATCGTCGTGTCTTGCTAGGTCGACCATCAAGGGCGGCCATTGGATCCCCTCCATGATGTCGAAGTCCACGACATGGACATCCCGGTCTGCCAGGGTCGCCTCAAGGATCGCTTGGTTGGCTGTGAAGTGCGCAAACTTGATGTACGGGGAGAGCTCTTGAATCATCTGAATGGCGGAGATGGTGTTTGGCCCCCTTGAGAAAGTCCGAGGCGGCATTTCGAGAGGACTGATGATGCTCTTCCAATGGAGGCCTTGAGCGAAAAACAAGGCCAATCTGTTAAATGGATTGTTCCCATTTTCTTGATTGAATAGATTATCATTCAGTTTGGAGATGATTGCAGAAGCCACAGGCCAGTTCTTCGATTCAACAGCTTCAGCTCCCATCAGTAAAAGATCAGTCGGGCTGCTTTCTTCCATCAACTCTTCTTGGATTACCCTCAAAAGGGAATGCTCTTCACCCAAAGAATCTTCCTCATTCGCTTCTTCTTGACCTTGAAAAACAATGTCCGAAAGTGGGTCAACTTCCATGACGCCAGTTTCTAGAACTTCCACGATGCTGGTTTCAAGAACTTCCATGGAGTCCTGTGCCTCCGGCGGTGGTGCAGTAGCAATGTCGAAGTCCAACAGTTGGGTGATTTCCGACTCAATCTGGAGCAGTCTTTCTGGGTTGAAGTGGGCGGGAGAGTCTGGTTGCAGAGGGAATGAGTTTGCTAAATAGGATTCATAGAAATTGTCGATAGAGAAAAGTTCATCGATGGGGAGGTCGATTGGTTCATGTTCCATGACAAGGAAACAAGCATAGACAACAAACGGAGCAAGCTCTTTGGAGAAACTGACCTACTCTTGGCCTGATTGAGTTCAGACATTCCTATTTATATATATATATATACCAGCTTTGAGAGACCATTGGTTATTAACCTGTCTAAGATGTGTACTACAAGTGAAGTACTTAATGTTCGAACGAGCACTCATGCATCTAGAAACAAACCCACACATATCCGCCAAGACAAATATATAAATTATCCACAACTTGATCATTGTTTAAGTGGGCCTGAGAAGTCCTAGATTAATGACCTTTTCAATATGTTAATTGTTCAGTAGCCAGTCACATGGACAGGGAAGCTCTCCTGTCCACCACTCATTCCGAAATGTAGAAGGACTAGATTCCGGAATCCTTGGCACGATCTGCCTATCCGAGAACCAAGTGTAATAAAATTGGTATCTGAATTGTTCTTTTACCAATGAAGCATCTTCCCATAGCTTGCATTCTAATCATTCACGCAAAGATGCCATTCTAGGTTGAAATATTCCATCTCAAGCATGAGAATACATGTTTCCTAGATACCCAATATGATGATTAATAGCTGGAACAAGTACCCAACAACCGAGTAAGCCTAACTTGGTTGAGACCTACATGATCTAAAGACCGCTATCTCACGGGTCAATTGGGAATGAATCTTGGCAAGTTTTTTACAAGGCATGACTGGAATTGATTGGTGTGAAGATGACTATGCTCCCATGTACAAAGTTGTAAAGACTAAGTGAAAGAAAAGCTGTTTTGTGCAGCACATTTTATCATTTTGTTGCTCTGAAGAGTGAAAAATTGGTCATATACTTGCATGCATTTGCATTGATTAGGTGCTCAACATAGACTCAACCCCTCACACAATCAAGTGCAAATATTCCATATCTATAAGCACCCTGGTTCTAACTTGTCTACCCGATTGATGTGGTTATTGAGTTTATTTCATGGACTTGGGGTTTATCTACGTAAAGTGTACTTCCCCAGTTCCACATCATATAAAAAAAGCCGAATGGTCGAGTTCAACCTACCTCCTCTACAATAGCTGATCCCGGCTTTCGTACTAAGCGATGAGTTGGGAATTTGCAAAAAGTAAACTAAAGAGAAATGTAAAAAAAAGATGCCACAAGTGCCATGCCTTTCATATGAAGCTCACTTAAGGGACAAAATTTTGAAAAACGTTCATTTTAATGTCATAACTTTTTAATTAATAACTTGTGGCAAATGTTCTGTTAAGGTCATCTCACATCAGTTGTAGAGCAAGCTAGTAGTCAATTTATAAGTATAAGAGAAAACATCACTCTTTGAACTAGGCCTAAGACCACCTAATACTGGTATTAGAGCCCATTGCTAACAACTAGTCATAGGGGAAAGTTATAGGTTATTTCTGCTCCAACCTAGGCTCGATGTGTAAGTGAGAGATTGTTGAGGTTGTCCCACATTGATTGCGAAAAAGGCTAGTGGCTGCTTTATAAGTGTAAAGGAAAGTCTCACCCCTTTGAGCTGCTCTTTGGGGTGAGAGAAGTCAAACGCCATATACTCAAATAATCAATTGAGATGTTATTGGACTCGAGTAAACTATGAAATTTGTCGCATTCAAAGTAATCAACAATTGAAAAGACTCAAATGAGTGTTGAAAGAAAGTAATGATACTTGCCATCCTTATCCCAAAAAGAAATGATAGTCCGAGCACAAAAATCTCTTCTCATGAATTCGTCAAAACATCCTTGGAGAATCTGCTAAATTCAAGTGATTCCAGGAAGGCCGTGTTGTAGGGTTCTTGAAGGCGGAGACCCCCCATTGGTTAGTCGGCGGTTGCTTCCCATTAAAACATAAACTTTCCACAAGACGACGTTTGATTGGCTTTTGTGATTAAACCAAGATAAATAATCCAGACACATGGCAATATCCAAAGCGCATTAACACGTGGATGTCTTCGCTCAGGGCGGACAAAGTCCAATTATTCGAGTTTTAGGGTTTTCAAAAGTCAGACATTATAGTTTTCGAAACGACAGTGTAACTAAAACTTCTTGAGTATGTTCTTTATTCCCAGGAAGTTCTCTAACTTATATTATGGTAATGAGGAATAATAATGCTTTAGCTAGCTCTTCTTTATTTTATTTTATTTTGCTCTCTGCTTTCCTAACCCTTGGTCTTCATGAAGAGACTTGTGGCATCTTCTATAAGGAAATGAAAAGGGAAAAAAAAATCGATGAACCAAATTAAACGGGGCTGCGTTGTCATTGCACCAAATTTTCACCATAAGGTTCACACCATATATTATATAGATGCGCCCTTTAAATGACGATGCCTTCCGTCGTCAGCAAGCGATGGTTGCCAAGGCCCTTTTCCCTAAAAATCTTGGGCACCACCTAGAATTGTCTCTTCGCGTCACGTTGCTGCACCTTCTTTGATTGGAGACAAAAACAATAAGATGCCAAAAGCTCCACCAGCCTAGTCGAATTATTCGTGGGTCCGCACTCTTGCATAATTTGGAGTTTGGATCTTCTTGCATAATTTGGAGTTTGAATCGAGACCGGAAAGTGAGATAGGTTCGAGACATGTTTGAGCGTGTTCAGGGTGAAGAGGAACCGGGGAATGAGAACTCGGGCTAAAGGCCAGGGCGTCCGGTCAGCGCCGGCCGCATACCTAGAAAGGCAAAGACGTGGTGCACGTGTTCTAGGTGCCCGAGTGACAAATTGACTCAGGCAAACAGGGGATGTAAAGCTTACTTCTTACCTGTTTTGTTATGTTACTCATTCGACTAACGACGAAAAGTGTTAAGGTTTTCTCTCTTTTCTCTCTTTTCTCTCTATTAGTTTTCTGTGTGAGTCTCTTAAGAAAACACTTTAAGGTGACAATTTTCTGAGTGAATTATCACTAACAAGCGGGCGCACAGCCAAGGAGTGGCAGGGCTGCTTGCTCGGTTCAGGTGTCCTGACAAAGCTTGCCAAGTTTTCGAACAATGCCAATAGCTAATGTGTTTTTCAATGCAGTAGCCAGGCGCCCAGTATAATTTTGGGAGGTGTCTGGCCCCAATGTGACTCCCATCCAGACTTGTTAAAATCATATCTTCATTGCTTATTTTAGAAGAGAATCATACAGAGTTTTGACAACCGCCATACAATCGTACAGACTTGTATCTAGAACTGGTAAATGCTTAAGTTTAAGCTTTTAGAATGATAGTAACTCTCTTTGCCGATTATGGTGGAACTGTTTTATCAATCTCTTCTCATAGAGTAAGCATATATTGAACCACCTAAATTCACTGGGTTCAAGTTTTATATCAGTGCCTTGTTTCTTTCATGAATCGTTTTATTTTCTCACGCTTCCACGCTAATCGTGAAAAACCGATGTTTAGAGCATGAGGTTATTATTTAAAATATTCCGAACGTTTTGTTTGTCTGCAATTATAGCTATGGCTTCTACGAAATTCAAGTAAACAGTTTCAACCTGTGGGACATTAGGATGTGCGCACTGTTGAAGAAGCAGGGTTTGGCGTTGGAGGGAGATAATAAATTTCTCAGGCTATGAAAGCGAAAGAAAAGCTGATAATTTGAAAAAACGGTAGGAGTATTATTCTGCTGAATTTAAGAGAAAATGAAGTGGCGTGTGAAACTAGTGCAGCTGCTGTTTGGGCAAAACTCAAAGCGCTGTATATGTCGAAATCACTTTCAAAGAAACTTTGCCTAATTCAACTTTTCTTCACTTAAAAAAAGAGAACGTCAGTCCAGGATAATCTAAATGAGTTTAATGAAAGTTAATGTCTCTGACGATTTCATCTTCCCGCGTTTGATATGGAATTGCAAGATCCATTAGCTTCTGCATTATTTGCAATAATAAAACTATTCTCAATTTGTTTTGGTCAGATGTGTGGAATCACCAAGCAAATTATATAGCAAAAGATCAATTGCGTGGTGCAATTTTGCCTGCTGCCGTCAGTCTAATAATGTCGGAGAAGGGATTGATTATTGAAAACGTCAAAGATAAATGTTAGAGATATTAAAATTGATCCAAAAAACTATTACTTAACATCAATGTCATCGGCGACTTATTTCATCTAGAGCATCAATGCCGAGATCATCTGATGATTTAAAACGTCAAAGTCCTAAACCTAATTTTCTTGGCCGCAACTGGTAAGTATATGCAACTTCATATAATAATACTTTAAGTTTTTTGGAATAAACGGTAATGCATATACTTCTGGTGGGTATCAAAGCCAACTATTTCGAGTTCATACCACCTTCACCCATTTATCAGTTCCACCTTCGCCCATTTATCAGTTTTCTTTCGTTATCTGCGCACGATTAATATCAGCAATTCATCTCTTCGCAAAAATCAAGTTCACATACTTGATGCTCTTCTAATTTTAATCAAATTAGCTTTCGAGTGAGGAGGAGTGTTTAGATTTTCAATATATTTCTATCATACTCTGATGAATTAGATATTTGAAGTAAACATACGTAAACATGACTTAGTGCAGTGACGGAAACGTGGCCAAGCAACATAAGATGAGAAATCTTTTTCTAATTCTAAAATGAAAAATGACTTGGATTCCTCTTAATATATCAGATAAACCCAATATGACATATTGGACGCTTTCCCTTGTCTAATACGTTTAACTTGCTCCTGGGAAATTTGCCATCTATCTTACCTCCGTTATCCTCTACATTATGGCATCGAATAAGAACTATATGTAAAGATATGTTATTAGGTTAAGATAAAGATAACTTTCAAAAGTTTGGGAATACATAAGGAGGCTAAATTAATTCATAAATGGACCTCATCTTTCGATATAATACAAGCTTTATAATCAATAGCTTAGGGAGCTAAGCATGATGATGGCGTGACTGTATTTCTTTTGATAAACTTTCAAGTTTGTCTTATTGAATGCTGATATCCCATCATTGGTCTAAGTTTAGATGTCTGAATCCATTTGTAAAATATGAATTCCCTTCCAATTATAGGTAGAATATCTCTTACTTAACGCCTAAAATCCAATTCTCAACTACTTAAGAACTGCGAGGAATCATATATTTCTAGGATGAATGTTGTCTCATTCATTGTGCTTGACCACCAACAAATTGAACTAGCTCTAACCGAGGTTCATATATTTTATCTTAGAAACATCCAAAGGCCAAGTCATTGTTTTTCCCTTTTTAGTGTCCCTTAAAGCCAGTCATAATTTCTGTCTGCTTTAATAATTGGAGTGAATATAGTGCGGTGTCAGTGTGAAAAAAAAAAACTGCTCACAAGTGGACGTATGTATACCATTGATTTGGTGGTTAGCGAGAGTGTGTAGTTATAACCCTCAAATTGTGGGTGGATAAGACCACCTATTGAGAAATAAGGAAAAGGTTACCCCAACAATGCAAGCTCTAATCTTCCTTATGATAACTATCGAGGCTAGATATGCTAAATTGACTTGGAAACCTAGTCTATATAGTGTTCTGTCGAATTCTTATTAGAGTACTATCAACTCGTTGTTTGCAACACGATTTTGGAAGTCTACATTGGTGGTCCGCTTAGAGATATTTTTTTTATTACATTTTTTGGTATGTGAGATATATGGACATCTCTTACATTTAATTTCAACTAAATCTGCATGCAGATAATGCCCATATATTTTTACAACCCATCAATCAAAAGACTATTAGGAGGAATTTTCATCCATCTAGAAATGGAGTAAAACACACTTCTAGTTATTTTGTTTATTTGATGCTAGTAAAGTTCACTATATTATCATTTGGTTGCACGTCACTGCATACGAGTTGCCTATGAATCTTGTTAAAGTGCATGTGTGGAATCATTAGGCGAACAAGAAAAAAAAATCATTTTCAACGCACCGGCTATGTATAACATGGGAGAAACAGTAGATTTGAAAATGACAAGCTAACTTTATTTATATTTTGAAGAAGGGTATTTGGAGCCCTCGTTAATCAAAACGAATATCTGGGAGTTTAAATGGATGACGTCCTTCCAGGGAAGAAAGATTGACTCCCTCAAGAATTAACATTTCTATGGAAACAACACCATCATTACCTGCCATGAATATCAAATTCGCGTCCTCCTCGTCCAATCCAAACCCGTCGCAAGACTTTCCCATCAAACCACCAGTTAACGCTTGCGACATCCGAGGCAGCAACAGTTCTGGTTTTACATCAGCAACCAAACCTGATAGAATCACTCGCCAATAGCAATCTTCCCTGGAGCCCCAGAGCAGATACCTGTTGCTGCTGATCACTAAATAAAGGGGTCTGGTATTTAATATCAAAGACTGCCGTTGAGAATTACTATAAAAGAACCTTTCATTGACAAAAGTAGTGGAAGTTGCCAGCTGTCGGCTTCATGGGCATGAATAGATTCCTTCGAAAACCTGCCTTCAGGAAAATACAAAGCGAATAAGGGTTCCTCAGATTCCACCTGACTTGCCAAACTCAGCACTTACGTAAATCCTGCGAAGAATTGGAGAAGATATTCTTTACTTGTATTTCATGCATTTATAGTACGAGGTAGCTAATGACTTATAAAAAGACATTAGCTAGAATAAATGTAAAAGAATAACTTTTCCCACTTACGGTCTTTATATATGAAAAGATAAAAAAAAAACCTTTATTTATAAAAAGATAGAATGAGTTTGCCAACTTTGAAAACTTTTGATGCACTTGTCAAAAGTACAAGAATTGCTTGAGTGAACTTGATCTAATTGAGAGTAATTTTTGGAATTACTTTGCTGTAGAGAGATATTTTCTCCAATACCCTGCAAGAGAGGTGCTCTTTCGTGAATTCCGACCTTCGACCGTAAATGAATAAATTGTTGTTGTGCAAGAGGTTTTGTTTGTGCATCTATAAGTTGATCATGAATAGACAAATGACACTTGTAACAAATCTTTGTTTACCATGTCACAAACAGAATGCTAATTAATGGCAATGTGTTTCATCTTGGAGTAAAAAACAGGATTAGCGCACATGCATAACATCAATGTTATGTTAGTGCACATATGTAGCACCAATGTTATCGCAATAAAAGCAAGGTGTGATCGAAGAAGATACTCCAAGTTCATGTAGGAGAGATTGAATACATGTGAGCTCAGAATCTATCGCAGCAACACGATACTCCGCTTTGGTTGATGAACGAGTAACAAATCGTTGAGCACCACAATGTAGAATTATGGCCAATATACTATGTAAACAGTTGTAGACTTATGGTCATCCATATCGCTTGCCAATCAGCATTAAAGAATGCATCAAGTAATGGAGAGAGACTACTTTGTAGGTGCAGGCCAAAATTGAAAATCCATTTGAGATAATGTAAAATGCGTTTAATAGGACTTCAATGTAATTGTGTTCGTTGATGCATAAATTGAGAGAGTTTGTTGATGACAAAAGCAATATCAGGCCTTGTGAATGCAATACGTTGAAGAGCACCAACTTCCTAAATTTAGCTGCATGTGTATGAGGTGAGACACCAATATGAGTGATAGAGCTGCCAATAGCCATTGGGGTGGCAATCTCCTTGGATTGTTGTTCGATCAAAAATGCCCCTTTTATTCTTGCATTGCGTGAGACAAAAACTGGACTTTGTGCATATCATCTCAACTCTCAAGAAGTATTGTACATCCTTGAGTTCTTTAAGTGAAAATTATCCTGCAAGAGCTCTCACAAATGTTGGCAAAAAATTTGTCCTTTCCTATCAAGATCAAATCATCTACATAAATCAAAAAATAAACAATTGTCGCGACCTACCCCTCGAGGAAGGGAATAGGTTTAGGGGTATTGCCTAAAGGACGGGCCTACGGTCCATGATTAGGCATGGGCTCTCACAAGCCCATACCTCACGTGACATTGGGGTGTTCTTAAGAATTTCGCAAAAAAAGGAGTCGCCACTAGCCTATTGGGGTCGACTAGAAACCAAGTAAGGCATGGAAGTATACCTCACTTCCTAGGCAACCAGAGAATTTAGGCTCGGGGACTTGATTACACTAATTAATAAATTAGTGCCCTTTCGATACATAATCTTATTCATTTTTAAAAAAAAAAAAAGATTTTTGCCAGGCAATTTGGATTAATTTTATACATATCCACTAACATGTGAGGTGATCATACGGGTACGCAATCATTATAGTAACAATCATAGTTGCCAAAATCCTAATTGCAGTAAAATTGAACACGTGCAATTGAACGTTCGCAAACGTAATCAAATATGCGAATTAAACATGCAATATAATCAATGTGCAAGCAAATAAAGGTCTAATTATACTAAGAAAGCAAGACATAGCAATTTCTAAACAAACCCTGAATCTTTTTAGATTTTTGAATTTTTTTTAAAAAAAAATTAATTTTTTTTAAATATATATATTCTTTTATTTTTATTTTTTTGGAATTTTATTTTGGCCGGGCTGGGTCGGGTCCAATCTGACTTGACCTAGGTCTGACCTGGTCGAGCAGGTCGGTCAAACCCACCCGAATCGGTCTGATTTGGGGAGGCCTTTAAGCCTGCCTGAATGGGCTAGGCCTGACCAGCCATGGTCGGGCCTATGCCCAATTATGGGTTGGCCCAACCAACGGACCCAACCCCCTTACAAAAGGGCTCCCCCCGTAGGCCCATGACCCAAATCGACTCTGGGCTGCCGGCCTATGGGGCGAGAGAGGCAGAGCGGGCCAAATCAGTGATCTGGCTCGGCTTGGCGTGCCCCCCCTCTGGTCCGCGACTGCCGAATCGCGACCAGAGGAGGCGACGCTATGCAGCTCGAGCGGTTCTTCGACCAGGGCACAATGGCACCACCTCAGTTGGGGCAGAGGACGATGCTCGTCCTCCAGCCAGGCAACAACGTCCCCTCCGGCAACCTATCGATCATGCTGGAGCTGTAGGCAAAGGGGCAGAGATGGAGGCTTCGGCTGGGGATTTCGATGAGCAAGTGGGGGGCACTCGGGAGCCGGGGGCTTCGAGCTTGGTTGAAGCTCGAGCGTGAGTCAAGACCGTTGACGACGCATGCCAAAACAACAGAGAATGCAACGGGGGACGAGTGGTGGCCGAAGCTCGTCTGAATTGGTCGAGAGGAGCTCCAGCCGGCTCGATTCTAAAAAAGCACGCAAGATGTTCGACAAAAAGACCAACATGGATCCCAGGGGAAATGACGGCGATCGGCGGTCAAGCGTCGATCAACGGCGGCGAAGATGCATCAACGGTGGCTCGGAGACGCATCGGCAGCAGTAGCCTCGATTCCATCCTCTACCCTTTTTCCCTCTCCCCCGATTCCCTCGGTGTTCTCCCTTTCTCCTTCCTCCTCTGGTTTTTTTTTTCCCTTCTCTTTGTTCTGTTTTTCTTTTATCTTTTGCGCCTGCTACATATCTTCTGCACCTGCTCTTCCTTTCCCTCTACCCCTGCTGCTCCTCTCTACCCAATGTCCCCTGCTGTTGCTGCTTTTTGCTTTTTGCAGGTCCCCCGTGTGACATCCTGAATTTTTAGACTTTGTTTTCGATTGAATAAGTTGGGCATTTCATCGATGCGTCTATAGTACTATTCTATGAGCTGATCACTCATGAGATAACTAAACTATCTGAGGAAGTCATTAAGGGATTTTAACGCAATAGACTTGAGAATTCAATCAGGAATCGACTGCTTGACCGTGCTAGTCTGCAAGAGTCATTACGGCACAGTCAAAAACCTATTAGAGACCGAAAATAGGTCGATTCGATTGAGGTGTGTGATCAGAGTGTGGGTGATTCCACTAGATTGCAAAATTCTCATCGATCGAACCTAAACTGATTTTTCTGTCGTTTTGGTACCCTGTGTCCGTGATTGAAACCTTGAGATTTTCACTACCACCGAGAGTCACCAATGTGTTGAAGAGGTATATTGTGGCTCGAAGAAAATCGACCACGGGTCAATTGCACTAAAAATTCCTAAAAATTACCCGGTAAGTTAGGTCACGCTAAAATCGCGTCAAAAATTAAGCGCGAATTTGAATCCGATTTTCGAAATTGAAAGTTCTATTATGTCACGATTTATTTTAGAAACGTCGACTCATCCTCCAAATGTTTTTCGGCAATTCCGGGATTTTTACGGAAAATCGATACGGATGATTCGGAAAACGAACGGAAATGCAGACAGGCCGAATTGAAGAGATTTTTTACTTCCAAATCGAGCTATTTGGTGATGGAAACTTGTAGAAATGGTATGGGCTTTTTCTTCAACAAAATGGGACATCAATTGGAGAAATTTGATAAAGAAATTGAAGCCTAAGGTTGTGAAATTCGGAGCTAGGCTTGGGAGGTGCAACATTTGGCACCAAAGTGGATTAATTTGTGGAAATTATGTGCTAGAAAGTATTTAGGGGATACAAGGATATGCATGAAGACTTTTGGTCCAAGGAAATGATGAAATAGATATTTTGCTTTGACTTTCAAGCTTGGTTCTCTCTCCTCCTCCTTCCATTTATGCGACCCATCCCCTTGCTGCCCATCTTCTTCGCGCAATCTTCCTCCTTCCCCGAAGTCCTCAGCTTCGGTCTTCTTTCTCTGCAGCTTCATTTCTTTCATTTTCCTCTGTCCCTCAAGTGAAGACCTCTGCCCATCTACTCCACTAATTCTTGTCACAAGCAGAAGCCCCAGAGTTGACTCCCCTCTGCCTCTGCCGAATTGACAGCGTTTACTCCACTCCCTTCACGTGCAGCTGCCACAAATTCAAGCAACACCGAAGCAATTCCACAAGCATCTCTCTCTCCACTTCGTTTTCTCTCGCTGCCGCCCCTCATTTTCCATTTCCCCAGCTTGCGGCCCACTCTTCATTCGATCAAAACCCCCTAGCAATGAAGACTCCAGCAAGTCTCCACGTTGTCTCTCTCTCTCTCTCGCTGCCTCATTGCCTCACGCCCTCAGCCCACACGTCCCTTCATTCGCGACGTTCAATAGCAACATCGTCCAAAGCAACCCGGCCCACCTCCATCGAGTCAACTAACCTTCCTTGAAGCCCCCAAGTGTTGACCGCAAAACTCCATCGAAAGCCAGCCCGTTGAGCCGAGGGCATGCCACCAGCGAAGCTAGCCCAACCATGAGCCTTGTGGCCGATTTCAACCCGGCCTAGTCTCCGTTTGGCGACGCCATTTCAAAGTTTATCGCTTGTCTTCGCGTCGCCGTCGCCGTGGACTCACCGGCCCGCAAATCCGGTGAGTTTACCCACTAAACTATGCTTATGGAGTTAATTATGTTTAGGGGGTGATTAGTTTAGGTTAATTAAGGTTTATGTGGTTAGTTAGATTAGATTAGTAATTTAATTATCCAATTTTGCATGTTAGGTTGTTAGTTTAGATCAATTAGAGATTAGACAGGTTGTATTAATTATCTAAATTGGTTCGGGAATTTTCCAGGCCTGTTTCGATATTTAATTTAGCATTTCCGGCCTAGTTTTGTATTTTTGGCATTTATTGGTATTTAATTAATTAATTTTGGTAATTATTTATTTATTTTACGGAAATTAGACAGAGATTGCCGGTGACCGAAATTTTGTGCTGATTGCAATGGTATGCTCAATTTATTTAATTGAATGCTAGATTGTGCAAATTGAGTGTTGTTTGTAATTTTGGGAAATTATCCCAAAATTTAATAATTCAGTAATTAATTAGAAATTATCGGGCCGTTGGTTTACAACACCAAAAATGTTTTCATACACTGTATAAATAGTGGGATTTTCTAAAATAAAGATATTATATTTTTTGCTCAGGCCGACCGTATACCCACACACGATTATTTTTATTGGGTACATTTTAATACGATGAAATTAGGCCAAGTGGAGTATTTAATTGAGGAGTTGATGTGCAAAGCACGAGATCCTTGGCCAAGAGTAATTTATCTTAGTTCAGCTTAGGTGAGCAATATAGATCTATAATAGCTTCGAGGAGCATTAACACCAATATAAATCTATAGCAGCTTTGGTGAGCAATAATACTTTAGCAGCTTCGGTGAGCACTATAGATATCAGCTTCGGTGAGCATCATAGTTATCTAGCAGCTTCGGTGAGCAAATGTTATCTAGTAGTTTTGGTGAGCAATAATTAATATAGCAGCTTCGGTGGGCAAATTTAGACATCAGCTTAGGTGAGCAATTTAGATATCAGCTTTGGTGAGCGAGACCATCTATTTCGGCTTAGATGAGCAGTGTTCGAATCGATTGAGTTTATAGATGGTATTGAATGTATCGAATTGAGTAATTCTATGGATCAATGGTATGAAGTCGAATGAGTCGACTAACTGATGGTTGAATTGAATTGAATTGTTTGGTTGAGTATTTGAATTATACTGACTTGTAGGAAGAATCTGAGGCAAAGGTAAGTCCTCCGACTCATGCTTGTGCTTAGGTAGCCCTCGGGGCGTATTTCCTTCCAACTGTTTCCTTCCTAGTCGGAGTTTAGGAGGTGAACTTGCTGAGACATCGTCTCACTAGTTATTGTATAACCATTTTCAGATCCTTAGATGGTAGTCGTGGAGGACCTGAAGCCCCGGAGTCTAGGGAGGTGAAGATCGAAGGATCGGCGAACGTGTCTGACTAGTTAGTCATAGGACAATTCCCTTTTTGTTGAGCCGGTCTTTTGTAGATAGCCCAGTATTGTATATAAACCTTTTGTGTTTATAAAAAGCTTGTTTCTGATGTGAATGGTTTCCTACTTTCCTATCCCAAGCTTTGGTTGTCAGGGGATTTATTTCGCTTCCGCATGCGCATTAAAATTGAATGGGTCAGCAACGCGTCCTAAGATGTCGCATATTTATCGACCACCGAGGGATGGGCACGCGCTCAAGGGTCGAGACGTGACACCCCGCGCACGAGGATGAAAGGAGGAGGGAGAAGGCTGGCGCGAGTCGGGCCAAGGGGGGAGTCAAACTGGGCCGGGCTACAGCGCGCGAGAGAGAGAGGAAAATAGGAGGGTTGGGCTAGGCCAAGGCCAGATTCGGCCCAACCCGCCCCCTCTCAAGTCCCTTTTTTTTTTGTTTTGTTGTTGTTTTTTTTTCTTCTTCTTCTTCTTCTTTTTCGTTTAAAAATAGGTGTCAACAACAATGATGCTGCCATGTTTGTATATAAAGAGCAAGAATCTGATTTGAATTGGATGAATCCAAATGAGATGGCAAAGGATTTGAGTACTTGATACCACGTGAGAGGGGCTTGCTTAAGATAATAAATAACCTACTTCAATTGGTATTCTCGTTTGGTACTCTTCTTTGTTGAAATGCATGTGTGATTTGTGCTAGAATAAATCTTACATTGGACAATTGGTGAGATGTTGAGTAGTTAATATTTTTTTCTCATACTTATTGTTTTAAGCTTTTGACTGAATGTAGGTTCAACTAAATATGTTAACAAGCTCGTACCTGGGTTCCCTCTTGGCTCTATCCAAATGAAGGTCCTAGGCTTGTAATGCGCTCTCCCAACAAATAAAATCAAAGCTGATAGTTAATTAGTGGCCTACTCTCAATGTGTATCGATGTTTGGTAAATATCTTAAGGAAAGAATCTCATGACCAACGCATTTTCTGAGCGACCTTCATCATTCAATCTTGTAAAAAAGACTTGGAATTAAGGTGGGCGTTGTTCTGTAGCAACATAACCCCGATAACAGTGTTAATAATTCGGTTCGGAGAAAGAGACTATGATGAAGGTGGCATTATTGTTGTTGTGGTTCTCATAAGGCAATAAGGTGGAAAGTCAAAGTTGCGAGATATTGGTGCAAAAGGATATCAAAATTAAGGAGGAGCAAAATTAATACTGAACTCATATGTAAGGGGAAGATTGTTGAGATGCACGTGAGTTATGTTAGAAAATAGTCTCAAATCGAAGAATGAGTGTAGTGTAGAATAGTTAATAAATCATAATTGGCTTATAACTTATCAGTTTAAGCTTTTAAGTGAAGATGGGTCACTAGATATGTTGACGGACTTGGACTTAAACTCCCTCCTAACGATTTCTCAAGGTGAAGATTTTGACTTTTGCTTGGTGCTCCCAACATTCTCATCATGGCACACTTAGTCTTCATTCTTTGCTTTTGGGTCCGGTCAAACCTAAATTGCATTTAAAAGGATTGATCCACTCCTTAGACCTTGCCAAAAAAACAATTTTCTCATAGGCGGATCAGGAGGTATCTAAATTATCCTGGATGGAATATTAACATCTTATTCATAATTGACTCCGTTTATTTCTCAAAAAATAAATTATTTGGACAACATTTTTCTAAAAACAATTGCTTGTATCTTTTACAAATACAAATGAACGAAAAGTATTTTCATCATTCACAAAAATATTTAGATATAAATTGTTGTCGATACCTCCTCGGAAGGACACTCTTTGAAGGCCCTTTATAGTTATTCGTATTTGGGCGATACCAATCCCTCCTAGCCCTGTGACGTGGGTGCGTATGCCAACCTCCATTTTGGGCACAACCTCCAACTTCGGATTGCTTATGTATTATCTTTTCGAGTACGACACAATCGCTAGACTCCAAGAATGGTGGCACTTGCAATACATTTTGTTCTTCATTATGGTTGGGATCTCATGACCATCAGATAATTGTATAACCAAGCCTTTGAGTGAAGTATGCTCTCTCTCTCTCTCTCTCTCTCTCTCTCTCTCTCTCTCTGAGAAAGCTTGCTCCATCCAAAGAGAGTTCCGTCACCACAATCTTACCGAGGTACACGTACTGCTACCACAAGAGAGTTTGAACTCGTGATCTCGCGTTCTGAAATACACTGGTAGCACTGGACCAACACCGATTGATGGTATCTATTGGTTGTTTGTTTGTAAAACAAACAAATTGATGCTTTTTCCTGTCCCACTTAAGAAAGTCGGGAAGAAGTGAGTTACTTCATAAGCGTGGGTTTCTTCTGGTTTATTCAAAAGAAGATAATGAGTTGTGGGTTAGACCTCACAATGCTTACAAATAATTGCGCAATTATTAAGCGCATTTAGCACTAACCCTCATCTATTTTTTTTATTTTTTATTTCGTATGGTTATCTTGATAATCTTTATCAGTCGAAAGGTTGTATTTGCTCGATCAGTATTTTTACAAGTTATGAAATTCAAAATTATTATAAATAAATAAAAAAGATTTTTTTATTTTTATTTTATTCTGAATTTTTTATATTTTTTCAAGGTAACCTTTGAAAGCATACCTTTTCACTTTGCAACCTTTCCCGAAGGTTTGCCTCTATTTATCAAGACTTAAATATGTATGTCAGTTTTGCAATGAAGGAGTGTCAAGTCTTTTCGAGTTTTCTTTCCAAAAATACAGCTATCATTTCAGTTGTTTGCCTTGAAAGACCTAGAGAAATACTATATAGCAATTTTAGTATTCTCAATTAACAATTTATTGTTTCCCAGAGAAAATTTGGCAATAAATATTAGCAACGTTGTAGAACAAATAATTCCTTAAAAAAAGCGATATCACATCTCAAAGTCTAATTTCATTGTTTTTCTCAATCGTTTGTCATGTTTTTCCCAATAGTATCTTGGTCTCTATCTTTGCTAACGAAGAAACGATTTTTGGGTCAAAACAAAAATAGGAATATATTACGCCAAGTGTCTTAGCTTTTTTGTCAAGAGGTCCATGATTCAAGTTCAATTGGAGGCTTTGATTATTGCACCTTGTTACTCAATTTTGGACTAAGACTCCATTTGTTTCATAAAAAATAGATTATTTAGAAAATATTGTCATATAAATAATCACTTGTATCACTTAAAATAATTACTCAATAAAAATAATTTTATTATTACTAACAATTTATGTCTAAACATTTTTTTACACTATGAAAATATTTTTTGGAGTGATATAATCGATTAGATTTTTTTTTTTTGTCAGTCCTACTCTATTCCTATTCTACACTCACTCTCAGACTTGTGCCCCGCCTCTTGCAGGGCGTGGGAGTCGAAACTCACTCTTGAAACTTACGCATCCCCACCCCATCCCCCCCTGAGAAGGTGGGGATTTGAACCCCTCACCTCCCCCTTCCATGTTGGAAGGATGGCCACTAGGGCGAATCCCAGTGGTTGATATAATCGATTAGATTGAAAAAATTATTTTTAAAATTATTTATTTTCTGCAAAATAAATGCTCTCTTGTGAAAAGGACACCATATTGAAAAAATAAAAATAAAAAAGGGGGTTTTTTTGGGGGGGGAGGGGGTGGGATGGAATTGGAAAGAGAAGAGACTGTCTTGGAAATCTTGAGATATTTGAATTTTGAGATGGTGAGATCGGTAGCTGGGCCTTTGCTTTGGGTCATCGAGACATAGAAAATTACAGATTGCCTTCCGTTTGTCTTCACGAATAACTAGAGCATTCGACCGACATCCATCGAATCCAACGCTATATTTCAGATTGATACATGCGATCTCATTTTAATTATTATTTGAAAACGAAAAAAAAAAAAGGAAAAATTATCCAAAAAATCATAAACATATTATACAGCAACCAATTCATTCTTAAACATTTCGATTGTGTCAATCTTATTTTAAAATTTTTTGACAATTTAATATTTCAGACCAATTTTGATAAAAAAAAAAATCACTGATGTGTAAGCTAGCTATTTTACATAACATGACTAAAGCCAATGTGAACAATTTTTTATATTTTTTTTAAATTTATAATTTTTTTTCTTTTCTTTTCTTTCTTTTTCTATTTCTTCTCCTTTAATCACCGGGCTTGGCTCGGAGACTAGCCACAAGCAAGTGCCAGTGAGGTTCAGCCCTCAACAAATCTGGCATGCATGAACCTCACTAGCAATTAGCCATGGCTAGACATTGCTAGTGGCTAGATGAGGCCAACCTCACCGAATCTAGTGAGGTCGAGCTTCACCAATCGCCAACAAGGTTCCACACCCTGACCCTCACTTGTGGTGATGGCCAACAACCAACAGGGGAAGAAGGATGAAAAGAAAAGAAAAAAAAAAGGTAAAATTCGAAGAAAAAAAAAACTTGTCCACATTAACACCTACCAGATCATATAGGATAGTTGGTACTAACTAGATCACAACGTCTATGATTTCTAATTAAAATTGGCTAAAATGACTAATTTAGTAAATCGTTACAAGATTTAGAATTAAATTGACAAATCATCCAAATATTTAGGACTAAATTGATATATTTGAAAAGTTTCGAATTAAATTAACACAATTGAAAATTTTATGATCAAAATGACTACCATGCAATAAGTTATAACTTTTTGAACAATTTATCTCAAAACAAAATCACACCAATTAGCATTCTCACATTTTTCATAATTATAATGCCTACATCATAGAAAAACAAAGAGAGTAATCCTTTTACGAAATTAGGGCAAGTGCAATGGGAGCTTTGATCATCAATCCTAAGCATCTTACTTAGTCCATGAAATTCTAAATCATTTCAAAGGTGGATATTCGAGTCATGATTTAATCGATGTTGACAATTGGTCGCTGGACAAACATACCGTTTCGATTTTCCATAAGCATGATCTCGCGTCTGTCTATTGTTGAACGGAGAACTTGATTTTGGGTCCATGGAACAATCCTTTACTCCAAAACCAAACACTTTACGCGATCATGTAGATGTGTTGGGTCTCCTTTTCAAATATGTAAAAGAATTCGTGATTCCTGGCCCAGTCGACAGCTAGGGTTTATATTTTTCCCTTTTTTTTAAACTTTAAGTGTTGGCTACAAGTAAGCACTCACTTTTTTTCTCCTTGTTTCCCCCTTTTTATTAAAGCATGCAAAAGTCTATTGGCCAACAAAATGAAGAAAGAGCACGCACAGTCGGCTGCGCAAAATTTTCACACTGGGTGAGGGTCCTTCAAGTTTGAGGAGATGTCTAATAATTGCATGCTTTCCAAGAATATGTGAATGAGTGAATGGGAAAGGCAACTAAAGATGCGTTTGTTTGTGCTTCTGTTCAAAAATTTGTTCCAGGGAACAATTTTTTATCAGAAAAACGCGTTTGGTAAACTTATTCCGGGAATAAATAAATAAAAAAGAACATAAACATGTTTGGTAAATTTGTGTTCTTTTTTTGTTTCTTTTAATTTTTTAATATTTTTATTTTATTTTTCCTTTTTATTTTTTATTTTTTCCTTTTGGCCGGTCGCCGGCCTTGGCCATGGCCGACGACCGGCTGACAAGGGCCGGCGGCCTTACCTTGGCTGGGCGAGCTCGAGCTCACCCAGATTCAGCGAGGCCGAGCTCGCCCAGCCACCAACGAGGCTCGACTCACCCAGCTTGGCCTTGTAAGGGGCCGGCGATGCTCCAGCGACCGGCCAAAGAAAAAAGAAGAAAAAAAGAAATAAAAGAAAATAATAAGAGAGAAATGTTTCTTGGAATTGTTCTAGAAACAATAAACAAGTTTTTCTTGTTTCTTGTTTCTGTTCCAATTTTGTTCCCGGGAACAAAAAAAATAGATTTGGAACAAAAACGCAAACAAACGCGTTTCTGTTCTTTTTTTGTTCCCGGGAACAAAAAAACAAATTTTTTGTTCAAAAATAGAAAAAAAAAGAATACAAACAAACACACCCTAAACCACCCAAAAAAGAAGGAAAAAAGAGAGAGAAAAAAATAAAGAGTTGTCGCTGAAGATGCTTGGTATTTCATAACTCGAGATTTTTCTATCTAGTCAAGTATCTGCTTGACTAACGGCCTTCTTTTAAAATAAGCTTAAGTACGTTGACAAGAGGGTTGTCAACGATGTGCCCAGAATCCTTCGGACAGGTAGAATAAGTATAAGGGCGGCATATAATCAATGTACTCATCCTAATGATATAAAATATAATCGGCGAGGTATGTTTGATATCTTATCAATAAATATATATGAGAATGAGCATCATGCGCTTCGTCAACAGGTTGATTAATCACAGGATCGCGGGCATGACCTGTGAGATTGCTTTGAGCTGGAGATACTTTCGACTTGAACATATACAATCTACTGCATCCGAATTAAACATTTATCCACTCATTCAACTCTTCAAATGAAATTACTCTTATATCCTCATAGGTAGTTACAGCAGTGATGAAGGGTGAGTGTATATATATCGAGATAGCTGGGCTATTCAATCTTATATATAGTGCGCACATAAGCCTATGAGATTCAATATCTAGAGGGACCTTTGTGCCGTAAGGGTGTGCTAAGGATGTGCTTCAGAAGCAAGCATCACCCGCACGTACTTACTATAGTAATGCTAATTTTTGCTTACCAACTCTGCAATTGTTGCCTCAAGCTTAATAGGAGAGCAAGTTTAAAGAGAAATGACCAAATTTTGAATATGTATGGTGGTGGCCATATTTATCAAGGTCTAGACCTATTGAAGCACGAGCCTAAACTTAGGAAATAACCAGCCAAATGAATAATTTAAAGATTATTAACTTTATTTTCGACGGGGTTTTAAAAATCATTGAATTTCTTAGAAGCGTACGCAATTCGCCCATTTGGACACCTGAGAGGAAAAAACAGTGTTCTAAGCCAAATCAGTGTCTCCTGTGTCTACTAGTTTTTTGAAGCAGAATGCATTAGGCCTAGCAGAGAAACCCCAGCTCAAGAGCGTCACCGAAAACTTGCCAAGGCTCGCTCAACTTCCATTCCCTTTCTTCACTTGAGTCTCGCCCTTTTAGAGGGTCGCTTTAACAGATCAAATGCCGTCGATTCAGGATCTTGATCTTCCTCGTGAATAATCGACAAGTGCACAAAAAGCTGACCCAGTCACATTAGATTTTAACAAAATCTCCAAGCCAATGGATCAATCTCTGTCCTTTTCTGTGGTCCCCTTGTTAGCAACAAGATGGATTTTTCCTTAGTGAATTCCAGCCCACAACCAGGTATGCATCCAGGTAGTGCTGCTTCTGTAGCAGATACCAAATTAACAATTTCTTTTTCTTAAATTAGCAAAAACAGCATGTCTTTAAAGCTTAGCCTATCTTTGATTTCCTTAACTTCAAAAAAAAAAGTTCATTATTTTTGTCAAACGCGTATCCCACTTGGTGTCCTGACTGTACTCAGCAACTATTTCTCATATTCAATATTATCCATTTCCGCCACTTTAATTCTTGTTTCAATTAACTATTTTGTGTTTATATGGAAGCGCGGCAAGTACAAGCCTACTCAAATCAACCCTTTAATAACTACAACTTGACTTTGATTATTACTATCCAAGATTTCTCTTTTCCTCTCATAGTAATCCAAGAGATTTTGTGACTGTGAAGTGTGATCGAGAGCCACGCGAAGATCCAATAGGGGCTATCTTTAACGAATCTCAGATTGCAAATCAACCAAGTTGTGTTGGGATTGGATTAATAGACCATGGCTGGTCAAGCTCTTCCTAACAAAACAATGAGACAGAGGGGGACCATTGGATTATCGGATCTAATCACGATCGATTTGGTTGGTTCGAATGCCGGATCCTACATCGTATGAACAACTCGAATGAACTGGAGCTCGGATAAAGACTAGATGTAAGTTAATGGGACCACTACGAGCATGATGGAAAAAGCGATGTAGGCAGCCTATGGGCTTTATAGGTACAGACTTGGAACGTCATGTAAAGTGAAACAGCTCGTGGCTTCCAGTTGAGCGCCCGATGAAGACATTGAGTAGAGCGACTTCTTAATTAGAATTAGTCATCTTCAGACCAATTTTAAGAGTCATTTGCTTTCGTGAGTTTCTGTTTCAGCGTGGTCCGAAAAAAAGAAAAAGAAAAAATCGAACTACGACGTTGTACCGACCTAGGTTGCTTGATTATTGGGTCCAAATGGTTTAACAATCAAAGTAAGATAACTTATGCAAAGAAACAAGGATTCTACATTACATGTAAAGTATACTTGCGGATCACTTGACCTCGGCTCAATTGTTTGTATTTAGTTCAAGGGGAAAAGTACCCAAAAAGTTTTAAACATATTATATATGTACCCATTCAATCTAAATTTTTCAATTAGACCAATTTAGTCATTAAAATTTATTACATTAGTACCAATTCAATTCATCTCAACAATTTAGACCAAAAATTACTCATGTTGATGCCAGTCATCTTACATGACACGGCTAGCACTAATATTGATATTTTTATATTTTTTTAGTATCTTTTTCCCTTTTCTTTTTGTCAATCGCCGGCCACTGCCATAGGCCATAGCTGGCAAAAGTCGGCCTCACCGAGCCACGCCTGGGCAAGAGCAAGCATCAACAAGGCCCCTCACCAAATCTAGGTGAGCCCCCTCTCACCAAGCAACGTCACCTTGACCTAGCCAAGGGTTGCCAAGAGTCGGCCTCGCCAGATCTAGTGAGAGGGATCTCACAGGCAGTAGCTCTCACTAACCACGGCCTACAGGCATGGCCGATGACCAACCACTAGCAAAAAGAAAAGGGAAAAAAAAGAAAAAATATATATATCCACGTCAAAGCTAAGTGTGCCATATAGGACGGCCACATTGGCGATTTATAGCCTAAATTGATTGGATGCAATGAATTGATAATAATGTAAAAAGATTTATGACTAAATTGACCCAATGAAAATGTTTATGATTAAATTAGTATCGATATAATAGGTTTATGACTTTTTATGATTTTTTTTCCCTTAGTTCATTCTTTATTTTTTTTTGGTTGAAAGTTCAAGTCTAGTTTGAGTAGTCCAAGTAACGTAGGAGTTCCCTCAACGCATTTCATTTATAGGCGCTTTGGTAACTGATTTTAAAAGTCTAAGCTTGACATAGAGCTTAGGTGGAAGAAGATCACGTGTATATAAAGAACATGCAAATCCTATTGCAATCGAATGTTGGATATTTTAATATCCCCTCTCACATGTAAGCCGAATTATGAGTGGTACAGGAAATTTGACTAATGGTGGTGGACGCTCATGCGAAAAAAGCAGAAGCTGCCTTAATACCATATTAGAAAAAAAAAAATAACCTAAAAGTTTAAGCTAATAAATGGAGAAAGATAATATGTTTATAAAAAGCATATAAACCTTATTGTGAAGTAATGTGAATTTTTTAGTTAAGTATGCCAATGGACTATTATCACATACCATTGGTAAGTGGAGAGGATTTCGAGTTGGGTTTCCAAATATTTGGGAATAGTGACTTGCTTAATTAATCACAAAAAAAAGACCCCAAAATTATCAAGAGAACTAATGCAAACTAGGAGAAAAAATTCTATGTAACGCTTATAGTATCTAGCTATATCGACCGATCCATATAGTATTAGCTAGCATTTGCTAAAGCTTCGGAACAAGCGATGTCAATAAATGATACAATAATTGCGAAAATCATATCTAAGATAGGGTCAATGACATAATATTAGCATGTCACGCGCCATGTTTAGTTTCACGTAAAGAGATCTCTCTCTTACGAAAGTAGATATGGATATAAATGTCCGACTCAACTTGACCCCTCTCTTACGAAAGTAGATATGGATATAAATGTCCGACTCAACTTGACGTAGAAAGGAGTATTCTAGTTAGGTACATAAAAACTAATCAACTTGCTAGTCCTACATTGATTCCCTAGGCAATATGCATCTTCATTCAACTCAACAATCGGAAGTGTCTGAATCCACAATCTCCCACCAACTTGTGAATTTATTATGACTACTTTTTATAAGGCAAAGAAAAGAGAAACACGATATCTTTGCATTAGCGTATGTGCGTTAGATTTCAAGGTTGGCGCCAATTATTCGCTCATAAGCTAGATTTTAGCCTAAAACTAAAGTATAGGAAGACATAATAGGAGAGACAAAAAGGAATATGGAAAAATTTGAACCTTTATGTGAGATTTGATCTCTAATTATGTGAAAAATAAATAAGGTTTTGATATTTACTATTATTGCACAAATACGCTTAATCATTTATTGGTGTCACTCTCTTGATTCTTATTAATACTTAGGGTATACAAACTACTAAAGGAGAGTACTAATTCCTCCCATTTAGGTGGCATGAGCCGCTTATCTGAAAAAACTCTTAAAGAAAAAAAAAAGTGAAAGAAAGAAAGTTAAGAATGATATGATTCTTTAAAGGTTTCTCTCTCCTGATGTGAAGACAGTAGAACATAAGTACATTACGCACAACCTGATCAAAAGTTCACTTACAACATGACCCCAACTTTATGTAAGAAAGTATCACTAGGGTACTAGCTCGAAGACTAAAAAATCCCTATTTTATGATGTTGAAGGGTGGGCAGGTTTCAGTGCAATTCTAAGGGAGGCCGGATATTTTGAAGATATACTAACGAAGGCTCAACCCTTCATTGTCAGAAATTAAATAGTTGTCCCAACACATCACGGCTCCCAGAAAGCAAATTCCAAATCCCCTTGACACTTTTCCCTATATATACTCCATTCTTGCACCCAAATTCCAATTTCTCTCTCAATCCACACGCTCTCTTTTCTCCTAATTCTTCACAAAAAGAAATGACTCCTCCTTCTTCCTCATCCTCCGACCCTCTATTTCAAGACTTGTACTTCTCAAGAAGACTGCTCCTACATGGCCCTCTTCACCAGACGCCAAACATGGCAACCGCGCCATCATATAGTAGAAGCACCCATGAAGAACCTTACTCTCCTGGCTACAACAGCTTTGACTCCAACGTTTTGATGGTCCTCTCTGTCCTGTTGTGTGTCGTAATTTGCTCTTTAGGGTTAAATTCCATCATTAGGTGTGCACTAAGGTGCTCCAGTTTTGTGTACTCCGACACGAATGGCCATAATTCCTCAGCTAGGCTAGCCAACACCGGGGTGAAGAGGAAGGCCTTGAAGACCTTTCCGATTGTGAACTACTCGGCGGAATTGAAGTTGCCTGGGTTGGATTCCGAGTGCGTAATCTGCCTCTCCGAATTCGCCATCAACGACCAGGTCCGGATACTGCCGAAGTGCCACCATGGGTTTCACGTCCGGTGCATCGACAAGTGGCTCAACTCGCACTCCTCATGCCCGACCTGCAGGCACTGCCTGATCGAGACATGCCAAAAGATCATGGGTTGCGGTGGTGCTCAGGCTAGCACTTCAGGACCGTCACCGTCATCTCCTGCTCAGGCTATCCAAATCACCCTCGCGCCACTAGAGCCAGAAGGGCCAGCGCGCAATTATCACGGAGTTAGCTAGGTAGGTGAGCTCAGAGTAGTTGACATAACTAGTTAGGAAAATGTTATTGGAGTTGCACATTGCGGTGCAGAGGTTGTTAGCCAAAATGGTGGGTCATAAAACCCAACAAGGGGAATAGCCAAAAGATAAGTGCGTGTTCATCAAAGCGCTACCTTTTGATTACCCCGCATAGAAGGAAAAAACAAAGGAGATTTGATACTTTTACCAAATCCGGGCACCTACAATAGGAAACCTAGATGTTTTGGTCATCAGTCCTAAGCATTTTATTTAGACAATCGAATCATAAACCATTTCCAATTACTGATAGTTGATCGCTAGATAATAGTACCGTTTTGATTTTTCATATACACAATCCGGCGTTCTCTATCTTTGGATGGAGAACTTGATTTGGGGTCACAAGAAGAGCCCTTCAATCCAAGATCAAACGCTTAATGGGAGGGAACATGCTCAAGTAGATGCAGTCGGTCTTCTTTCCAAATACGGATGAAAAAGAATTCGTGATTTCCTGTCCAGTTGACAGCTAGGGTTCATATTTTCCTTTTCTCAACTTTAAGTTTTGATAACAAGTAAGAACTCATTTTTTTTATCTTTTTCTCCCTTTTATTAAAGTATGCAAAAGTCTATTGGCCCAAAAAATTAGAAATATAAAGAGCATGCAAATTCTGCTACGAAAAATCGTCACACTGGAATAGTATCCTTTAAGTTGAAGAGATGTCTAATAATTTGCATGCTTTAAAGAACATGTGAATGAATGAATGGGGAAGGCAGTAAAACCAAAAAAAAACAAAAAAAGTGCTGCTGAAAATGCTTAGCACCTGCGAGATTAGTTCTTTGAGCTTTGATTGATTGGGGTTTCCTTCATCATAAGTGCACTTGGGGTATTTATAAACCTTCACATACGGTTACATACAATGATTATTAAAATTGAATAAAGAAATAAGTTCCTGATCCTATTGGCAATTATAAGAAATTACACGATCTCATATTGTCTACTAATACTTATCTACAAGAAGTTATAAAAATTCGAAAATAGCGGTAACAAAGATAACCACCCAACAATTATACCATTATGTCGATTACTCGCTATCGATAACTTTATTGATTGATTTCCTAAGTCTTGATGAAGGCTCTCGTCAATAACTTTCACGTTGTGTGTTGACAATTGTTCTATTCATTGATGACTTTCTATTTTTAATGAACTCTGCCCTCGTCAACTAAGTTTATCACTTGTGTCAATAATAACCAAAAGTTAGTCGTTTTTGGGTGTCAACTTATGCTCCCTTTTAAAAGAAATGAATGATTCATCAATAATTTGATGCTTTTAAATTAATTATCAAGAGCAATCAATCATTTGACAAATTTATTTTTTCCTTGTCGAATGGTCTCCTAAATTTTTTTTCTTCAAAATAAGACAATTAACACGATTACGGCTCCATACATGGTGCCACTTGCAATATTTTTTTGTTTACTAAATATTCTATACTTGGAATTGCCTGGCTTTTAGTTGATTTAATTAAGCCATCTTTCAAAAGTAAGTCAAAGATTACGGGCCCATTTGGTTCGGCTTTTGGGGAATGCATTTGCAGAAATGCAAATACCTTTGGGTGAAGGGGGTTTTCCGAAATGCAAATGTTGTTTGGTAAAATTTGCATTGAGAAACAATTTTGGCCAAAATACCATTTGGTAAAATTTGCATTTGTAATTAACTTTTATTAAATTAAAAAAGAAAAAATATGTTTATATTTTTTTTTTAAGTCCGGCCACCGGACCGCCGAATCCGGCGGCCAAACCGCCTGAATAAAAAATATGTTTATATTTTTTATATAAACATATTTTTATATAAAAATATAAAAATATAAAAATATAAACATAAAATATATATAATAGATATGCTTATATAAATATATATTTATATAAAAACAATCGGAGAAAAAAATAGATATGTTTATATTTATAAATATATATTTATTTATTTATTAAACATAAAATATAAAAAAAAAAATAGATATGTTTATATTTTTTATATATGAAAAAATAAACATATTTATTTTTATATAAACATATTTATTTTTATTCAGGCGACCGATCGGCTTCTCCACCGGAGAGATGAACAATATCGGAAGTTGCATTCCGAAGATGCAACTTTCCAAAGGACCTCAAAAACTGCATTGGGTTAAAGGCCCTTAGAGCCACTTGGAGATGCAATTGCATCTCGCCAAAGTCGCGCAAAAAAACGAACCAAACACCTTTGCATTTGGCCAAGGGACTTTAGAGCCCAAATGAGCATTCCAAATGCTGAACCAAACAGGCCGTACATCTGATTTGTTAATATTGAAAAAGTAAACCCGAGTATCTTTAACTTAGCCATTGTTATTTTTTAAATTTTGGCAAGCCTTAAAAATCGACAAACGTAAGACTTGTCAAGCACTATATTTGCAAATAGTTATCTCAATCTTTTTCTTCAAATCAGATTCATACTCTAACTCAAAATTTTCCATTAAAACCACATTTAGTGTAAAGTATTCATGTGGCCTTTTCTCTCTTTCTTTAAGCAGCTGCTCATATTTTGACAATATCGTTGCCAATTAAAAGAATCCACAAAGTCTTGGCTTTCAAATTTTTTTCTATAATTGAATTTCAATCCATTGTAAGCCAAATTTGTGAATTCCTATTCTGAGAGTGAAGTAAGGCATTTATTTCTACCCCAACGAGTGCCCCACATTGGACTATAAATCGACTAATGAGTTCAATGATCATTTGCTCATCTTCGCTTTTAAAAATGGCAAAGCTAGGGATTTTAAAGCCTCTTAGAAAAGGTTGATTATAGACCCTTCAGGATGTGGTTTCCTATGAGCGGGTATGCTATCACCCCTGTTTTTTTTACTCTAATTGTCATTGAGCTTTTACAGCAAGCTGCAATGGGTTCAATTTAGTTTGTCATCTTGCCCCCAAGGCGACGATGCTGGTCTTACTAGATTATCTATGTTAGCTTTATCAGCACAATTACAACAATTAGCCATATATTTTCAACATTTGGCAATGGTCCATTTTGTCGATCCTTTTGATTTTCCAGATTGTTAATTCCATTTTGGTTATTTTGATCAACATTAATTTGTTTATCTCTATTATTCTGGCCTTGATCGGAAGACTCAAATCTTTGCATATTTCTTTTAGGGGGTTGACTATTTTAACCAAAATAATTAACATCAATAAATGGAAAGAGACTAGAAGCGCACTCATTGCCACTGGATTTGCTTGATTTGGTAGTGGTTGATTGGATATTCCTAGCCTTCACAAGGCATCAATCACAGCATTGATGATCATTGGTTTGATATTAACAAACGTTTAACTTACAATGGAGTTGACCATATCATTCCGCTGTTCTTCAAGCAATCTTCTCGTGATTGGCAGCATACTGGAATTTGGACCAACTTTCCTTTATTGCTCTTCATTAAAATACCTTGAAAGATAAACTTTTTTCGCATCAATTTCCTTCTACGCTCTCGTACAGTTGAAAATACGGAATGCGCAACTACTTCATTACCAATTTGTAGCATTGGAGATTTGTTGTTGTCGACAGCATTATTGAACTCTTTGTTGATTTCTGATGGGAAAGTAAATGATAAAGAATTTTACAATAGATACTAGGAACAATCGTTGCCAATGATGTAAAATTCAAGAAAGTAAAGATGAAAGATAAATTTGCAGAAAAATCATTGAGTTCTTTGATTAATTGCATAATTTATTACATTGAATACACTTATACCTTCTACATATGATGATTATTGAATTTTAATAAATATATAACTTCTTAAGCCTACCGACAGTAACAAGTAGTTACACGATCTCATAATATCTAGTAACACTTATCTAGAATAAGTTATAAAAATCCAAAAATAACAGCAATATTAGTTATGTTTTTGTGTTGATTTTTCGCTGTCCAGGACTTTTTCAATCATCCTAAATCGTGATGAAGGCTCTCGTCGATAACTTTCACACTATATGTCGTCGATTGTTTAGTTCATATGAAGTTTTTTTTTTTTTTTATCAAACTTTCCTCTCATTGACTAAGTTCGTCACTTGCCAATAATAATCAAAAGCTGGTCATTTTTAGGTGTCAACAAATCCTTAAATGGAATATACTAACTTTTTCGACCGTTTTCTATAGAGGAATGAATTGTCAAGACGTGGACGTAATTTGCCCATTTAAAAACGCAACGGGAAAAATGTGTTTTGAGCCAAATCAGTGGTCTCCTATATCTACAAGTCTTTTGAAGAAGAATGTGTAGGCCTAGGAGAGAAACCCTTGCCCAGGAATGTCACCAGAAACCTCCCAAGGCTCTCACCTTTCATTCTCCTTCCTTGGCTGAATTTCTCCTTATTGGCTTGTGTCACTTTCCCAGGTGAAGATGCGATGGAATAAGGATCACAAATCCTCCAAGTGACTATTTAATGAGTGCACAAAAAGCTGACCCAGATAAGCAATGGCACGTGTGCTTCAAATTAGATTTAACAAAATTCCCAAATAAATGGACCAATCTCTCTTCCTCTCGTGGTCCCCTCGCTAGCAACAAGATGATGTTTCCTAGTGAATTCCAGCCCACAACTAGATATGCATCCAAGTAGTGCTACTTCTGTAGTAGTTAACAAATTAATCATTTCTTTATTTTGTATTTAATAAAAAAGGATGCCTTTAAGGTTAGCCTATCTTTGATTTCCTTAATTTATTAAAAATATATATATTATAATTGTTAAACAGTTATCCCGCACATGCTGTACTGACTGTACTCAGCAACTTTTTCTCATAATCAATCATATCCATTTCTGCCACTTTAATTTTTTGTGTTAATTAACTATTTTGCGTTTGCATGGAGGACTCTAAGTGCATGAATTAGCCGAAAGAAAAGCACAAATCAATTCAAATCAACCCTTTGATAACTACAATTTGACTTTAATAATTACTAGCCAAGATCTCTCTTTTTCTCTAAAAAATAATTTAAGAGATTTTGTGGCTATGACCGAGTGCCGCACAAAGACACAAGAGGTGCTATCATTATAATCTCAAATTGCAAATCGAGCAAGTTGTGCATGGGTTGGATTTGGGACCATTTAATAATTAGATCTACTCGCAATCTATTTGTTTTTTTGGAGTGCCGGATGCTACATCGTACAAACCAATCAAAGAAATTGGAGTTTGAATAAAGATAGGATGTAAATTAATGGGACAACTACAAGCATGATGGAAGAAGAGATACAGGAAGCTACAGCTAGAGACTTGCAACCTTATGGCTTACAGTTAAGGGCCAAATGAGGAAATTGAAGAGATTGACTTTCTAGAATTAGTTATCTTCAAACAACTTTTTATAGCCATTTGGTTTCGTGAGTTTCTCATTCAGCATGGTCCAGAAAGGGCAAATGTCGGATAAAAAGGAAAAAAAAATCGAACTACAACGATGTGCTACCGAAGGTTTTTGATTTTTGGGTCCAAATGATTTAATAATCAAAGTAAGAGAACTTATGTAGAGATGCGAGAAGGAGACTACGTTGTTGAGATACGCATGCTTTTTGTACTAGAAAAATCGAGTCTGGGACACCACCAAAACTTCGCACGAGGGTATACTTAAGTACCAAAAGTTAGGAAAGTAATACTTAAGTGCCAAAATCAGAGCAAAATGGATCAGTTAAGTGTCAACGGCAATAAAATCTGGCCAAACGCTGATGTGACGATTTTCCAGCGAGTCAAGTGCAAAACAACGTCGTTTTGCACGCTAACGTGTCTAGACAAGTGCCAAAACAACATCATTTTACTGCTAACATTAGCAAATAATTAATATAAAAATTAATTAAATTAAATTCAGAATCAAATTAAAAAAAAAAAAATGAACAGCAGCTAGCGGTTGAGGGCTCAACCCTCGCCGCCGGGTCGGCCGAGGTTGCCGAACCCTAGTTAGGGGCCGGCGACTCGAGCCGACTAGTGGCGAGGGCCTACGGTGATAGCGAGGGCTAAGCCCTCAGCCACCGGCTAAACCTCTTTTTTTTTAATTTAATTTAATTAATTTTTATATTAAAATTGGAATTGTGCCAAAACGACGTCGTTTTTTGTCTTTCTTTGCTGAGTCAGCTTTCCGACGAACCACGTAAGTGAGAAAAATTAATAAAAAATTACCACGTAGGATTTCCAATGGGGTTCGCCGGATGTAACACTCAAGTATCTCATTTTCAAAAAAAATGGTACTTGAGTATCACTTTCCTAATTTTGTATACTTAAGTGTTCTCTTGTACCAAGTTTTGACACTTGAGGTGTTCTTTTATCTAAAAATATCTCATATCGGAGAATTGAGGTATCTTGGAATAGTTAATATGTCTTTTGTGGCTTATTATCCAATGACTTAAGTTTTTTAGTGAAGATAAGTCTAATTGGATATGTTGATGGACTCACACTTAGCCTCTCCCTAAGCAATCTTCCTAAGTGAGGGTATTAGGCTTTTGTTGCACGCTCTCGTAACATGACCTCAGCTCAATTGTTTTTTTTTTCTTATGTCCTAGTCTAGTTTGAGCAGTTCAAGTAGTGAATGAAGTTAACTTAGGAGTTCGCTAAAATCATTTCATTTATAGCTACTTTGGTAATCGAGTTAAAAATCCAACCTTGATATAGAGCTTGGATGGAGAGAGACCACATGTATATGAAGAGCATATAAATCTCATTATCAGGTGATGTGAATTTATCATTTAAGTATGCAAATGGACTATTATCACATGCAATTGATAAGAGGAGAAGACTTCGAATTGGGTTTCCAAATATTTGGGGATAGTCATTTGCTTAATTAATCAGAAAAAAAACCCCAAGAGTATCAAGAAGACTAATGCAAACTAGCAGAAAAATTCTATGAAGCGCTTATAGCATCTAGGTACATCTGGTACTACCGACCAATCCATTTAGTATGAAGCTAACATTTGCTAAAGCTTCAGAACAAGTGGTGATTATAAATGATACAATATCAATTAGAATTAGACCTAAGATTGGGTCAATGACATGATATTAGCGTGTCGCTTGCCGTGTCTAGCTTCACATAAAGAGATCTCCCTTTTTCGAAAGTAGATATGCATACGAGCTTTGCACTTTTTGTTATGAATCTCTGTCTTTGATTGATGTAGAAAGGAATATCTTGGTTGAGATATAAGAACTAATCTAACTTTTTAGTTCTACATTGATTTCCTTGGCGATATGCATCTTCATCCAACTCCAACCTCGGATGCGTCTGAATCCACTACTTCCCACCAACCTATAATTTTTTTGTCAAATTCTCTTATAAGGAAAAAAAAAAGTGATCTCTTTGCATTAGCATTTGTGTACCCTCGCCCTGAGTGCAAGACAACTTGTTATTTACTATTATTGCAAGATTATGGTTAATTATTAAATATTTAAGAGGGGTTTCATCCTCTCTCAAAAGTATTAATTTGTACCCATATGTAACCAAATCACCTAATTTATAATGGGATTCCCTATTATAATATAGCAGTAAGGCAATTTACACCTATGCTATCATGTTAGGTTTGTGTATTAGCTTAGCGAGGATTAATTTCTCGATGCCTAAGTATATGATATATGCTAAGATGGCCATCACAGGGTAAAAACTCGGTCGACGATGCCAATATGTCGTGCATAGATTAACTTGCTAGAATAATCTTAGGAGTACAAGAATTCATTTAGCGGATGATGTAAAAATCTCTTATTGGATGTTCAAATATGTCCAGTTTATTCAAATACCATGTTTAAAATAGATCACATCATTTGGTAAAGTTCATTGCTATGCGGCCGTAAATCACGTTGTTCCGGTTATATGTAAATTACCGCCTTAATGTAGGAGTTGCAATTCATCAAAGTATATATTGACATTATAGTGTAAATATTAGTTTTAGATAGATAAATGTAATTTTCTTCTTAAGGAAATTTCATAGACGTGTATGAATATGTTGTTAATTATTTATAGGGTTAATACCACAAAAAAAATTCCAAATTATGCCAACTGTGGCACAAATATCCCGAATTCTTTTGTATTACAAAAAACCATAAACTTGTTCATTGTGACACATATGCTCCAATTTTTTTTTGTAACATAAAAATCTCTAAACGTATATCAATGTAACAAATATACATTGAACAAAACTAAAATAGATGGCATATATGTCACACATGTATACATTTGGGTTTTTTGTGACACAAAAAGAAAAGTCGAGGGTATCTATATCACGATAGACAAATTTAGAGTTTTTAGTGATGCAAACAAAAGTTTAGGATATTTATATCACAATGACATAGTTTAAGAGTTTTTGTGGTATTTGCCCTATAAATATTAATACTTAACCTTTTCAATACATAATTTCTATCTTTTATTTGGGAAAATTGTCCAAAAAATCTTAAACGTATTGCACTTTTGTCAATTCAATCATAAATCTTTTCAATTTTGTCAATTGAATTCTAAACATTTTTTTTCATTTTTTGCCAATTGAGTCTATATCCAATTTTGGCTGGAACACGTTGATCATCCTACATGGGTGCTGACGTGGACAAAATTATTATTTAAAAAAAATCAAATTTTTTAATATTGTCTTTTCTTTTTCTTTTCTTTTTCGCTCTCTCTTCTTCCTCTACCAATCACCCAACCTTTGGTGACCTAGGGAGGGACAACCTCACGGGCCTTAGGCAAGCCTCACGCATGGCCAACGAGGCTAACCCTTGCCCTTACTCAAAGCAGGCGAGGGGCAACCTCGCCAAAGGTTTGCAAGGTCGTCCCTCACCAAATCCTAGCAAGTGCAAGCTCACATGAGGCTAGCAAGGCCAACCCTCGTTGGCCTCTGGTAAGGGCTAGCGGCTAGGTGACCAACAAAGGAAGAAGAGAGAAGGGGGATAAAAGAAAGAAAGAAAATTAAAAAAAAATAAAAATGCATTTAAAAATAATCGATTTTATCCACGTAAGCGCTGGTCATGCCATGTAGGATGGTCGGCATCCATGTCACCAAATTCGAGTCAAATTGGTCAAACGGACTTAATTGGTAAAAAGTGAAAAAGTTTAAGATTCAATTGATAAAATTGAAAAGTTTATCACTGAATTGGCAAATATGTAATAAGTTTATAACTTTTTGGAAAATTTTCCCCTTTTTATTCTTTTGCTTGGTAAAAAATGGATGGGAAGGTTGATCAACACAATTATCCTCCTTGGACGTCACCCTAAAAGTTTCTACCCGCTACAAAATGTTGGACATCAGTGTTAGATATATAATCCACCCGAAACCTACTGTTCCATGGTTGACGAGTTGCTACCATAGCACTACAAGCGTGCCAAAAGCCCAAAAAAATAAAAATCTATCCATTTAACGTTGTAGATAACCAAAGCATAATTAAGTCAAAAGCTCGCCAACAACATAGCTCAAACACATAACCTCATGTAAAATAATATGACTCACTTATCACTAGATTACTAGCTTGATAATTAGAGAAATCACTAGTTATTAATATCGAAGGGTGGTGTGTAAGTTTTCGGTGCAGTTCAAAGGGAGGCAAGATAATTGCCCTACCGTGTGGATACTAGATCTAAATTGTGAGAACCTATGATCTTTCTCATATATGGGGGTAACCCAGCATACATTAATAGAGATAAATTGGAAACTACAGTCAACAACTATGACATCTCTAGATTAACTCACTCAAAATATTATCTGCCTCAGCCTATCCCACACCTAGCCTCACGATTTTGGTTTTTGGTGTATAGGCAGGCACTTTCTTAGGACATCACCCATCCTGGTAGTGCCTTTACTTGAGCACACTTAACTTTGAAGTTCCAAACAAGCATTGCCATTATGTTAGAAAGTGCTTTCGTGAGTTATTTCAGTTTTCACGTATATATCACAAAATCGCTCTCTTTGTTCAATGCATAGTATGGTTCATCCCTACCCCCTTCACTATTTCCTAGAAGCACGCAAGAGCCACTCATTATCTAGGCCCTCTTGCCTCGATGACCGCTCCCTGCCCTCATCAAACTAGTTCATTATAGGCCCACCAGCTTCCACGTTATTACACCTAGTGAAGGAGTTTCCGCTCTGATACCGTATTGTGATATCCCCAAATTAATTCACTCAAGTTATTATCCGCTTTAGCATATCTCATTTGAGCTTGATAGTTTTGTTCTTTAACATACAAGTGGATACTTTCCTAGGAGGTCACTCATTTTGGTAGTATTTTTACTTGAGCATGCTTAATTTGGAGTTCTAAAGCTAAGCATTACCACTACGTCAAAAGACGCCTTCTTGAATTAATTCCAATTTCCAAATATATATATCTCAAGATTGCTCTTCAGTTCATTTTTACCCACATTCGCCATCTTAGAAGCCTGCTAGGAGTCGCTTCTTGTCCAATCTCTTTGACCCTGACGACCACTCCCCCCTTGTCAAACCAGTTCATTACAAAAACTTAGTGACCAACATTATCACTCTTCCTGAAGATGGCTGGTCTGTTTGCATGCACCCCGATTCGTGATAAGATCGTGTGGGGCCATGGGGCTTACATGTAATGCATGACTTAAACAACATGCAAATAAAAATTATGATGATGGTATTTTTATTAAGGGTTGAGTCAATCCCTAATTTTCTCATGCGATGAAAAATTTAAATATAGTATCTAAAATTTAGATTTCTAACTTCCCCCATTTCCTGGCAGTTCTAAACTTCTTCCGGTGAGCTGCTTTTAGTGCACTATCTTTTGAGTATTGACAGAATGTCCGAGGGCCTGAATATGTGGCTGAATCTCAGCGTGTGTCGTTCGATTTTTTTTAGAATCGAGAGTCCCTCATTCTGTCGTCTTCCCTCCCCTAATAGCACATTGCAGCACGAACAACGATAGCTGATCCGTCCTAGAAAAACACATGATCTATTAAAGAACATAATTCACATGACATGGAAACAGTTCGTCTCCCGATGTATTTGAATCGCTCTAATGGGGATCCGTGTGGATTCCCCCGTGACGTCTTCCTCAGTATGTCGTCTTCACAGCCACATCAAATGAGATTTCCTTGTGGAGATATTTTCATAGGAGATATTTTCATAAAATATCATAAAAATATCATAAAATATCATAAAATATCTTCCGTCTGTTCAATTGGCCATCAACTTTGGAATTGTTTATTAGGATGTTTAGGTATCGAATCAATAGGATGGGAAAATCTAAATATGAAGTGGAAGGAAACATGAAGGATATAACTTTTCTCATTACGATCAATTCCCGATCATATCACTAACCCAATATCCACGGAGCACAAAAACCGATTTACAAATATATTTACAAAGTAATGTGACAAATCATTAGTGATAATTGTTTTTTTTTTAAATAAATCGATATTTGAATATCTCATTGAGATGAGTAACGTTATTTCATAAATATGTTTTACAAACCATTCTTCATATTCTAGCATTTGAAATGTCAATTGTGTTAGGATTAGCAGCACAGACACAACAAAATAGAGAGCATAGGCAAGAAAAAAAATCGTGGCATAAAATTTATCTTGATTAACCCTTAAACTAGGGTTACATCTAATAAAGGATCACTAGCACAGCTTATCTTTATATCGCAACTCTCAATTTTATATATATAAGCAGTACAAAAAAACCCTACAAGTCAAGAAAGTCTTAGAGGCCTATGCCTTTTGATCCATATTTGATAGGGAGTATGAATTTCACGTCCAATAAATTGTTAGTTAAGCAAAGAGATGCATCCTTTTAGGAAGTAGTGTACAGAAGGGAAGAAATTCTTGGCCAAACAACAGTGTGAGAATTGGCACAAGCAAACTCTTGCTTTTCCTTTTATTATTTCTCAAAACCGCCAAAATAAAAATAATAATAATAAAACGGTGTCTTTTAAGCTAGAGTCAGAAGGTTCCCGGCCCCTTCTTCAGGCAGTGGGTCCCTGTTGGCACTTGAACCCGGTTTGATTTGAGAGCGCCATTACAACGCCTCAAAAGATGCAAAGTGGAGGATCCAAATACGTGGAGATTGATCCAAGATCAAAAGGATTAAAAAGCAAAAAACCTAGTGCGGGTTAAACCCTCGGAATATTCTCAAAATATAAATCATTGTCAAAAATTAAATAATTGTCCCAACACATTATGGCTCCCAAACAGCATATCTCAAACCCCCCTTCACAATTTCCCTATATATACTCCATTCTTGCACCCCATACCAAGGAATCAATTCCAATCGCCCTCTTCAAGCCGAAGCTCAAATCAATCCACATTCTCTTTTTTTCCTCTTTTATCTTTCAAAACAAGAGATGATTCCTTCTACTTCCTCTTCCCATGAGTCTCTCTTTCAAGACTTGTACTTCTCAAGAAGATTGCTCCTGCAAAGCTCTCTTCACCGAACACCAAATATGGCAACTCCACCATCTAGTGGAATCCATGAAGAATCTCCGAACGACAATAGCTTTGATTCCAATGTCGTGATGGTCCTCTCAGTCCTATTGTGTGCCCTAATTTGCTCTCTAGGGTTGAATTCCATCATTAGGTGTGCACTGAGGTGCTCCAGTTTGGTGTCCTCGGAGACCAATGGCCATAATGCGTCGGCTAGGCTAGCCAACACCGGAGTGAAGAGGAAGGCCTTGAAGACCTTCCCGGTCGTGAACTACTCGTCGGAATTGAAGCTGCCCGGGCTGGACGCTGAGTGCATAATCTGCCTCTCGGAATTCGCCACCAACGACCGGGTTCGGATCCTACCCAAGTGCCAGCACGGGTTCCACGTCCGATGCATTGACAAGTGGCTCAATTCGCACTCCTCGTGCCCAACCTGCAGGCACTGCCTGATCGAGACGTGCCAGAAGATCGTGGGCTGCGGCAGCGCTCAAGCAAGCACTTCAGCACCCTCGCCATCTCCGCCCACTCCAGCTATCCAGATTACCCTCGCGCCACTAGAGCCGGAAGGACCAGTGCGCAATTATCGCGGGGTTAGCTAGCTAGGTAAGCTCATGATAGTTGATTTCTCTTGTTAGGAAAATAGTAGTTGGAGTTGGACATTGTCGCGTAGGGGTTGTTAGCCAAAGATGGTGGGTCACAAAACCCAACAAGGGAAATAGCAGACAAGATAAGTGCGTGTTCATCAAAGTGCTACTTTTAGATTCCCATGTACAGGAGTTTGAGATGATGGCTTCTTTTGTTTGTTGTTCCTTGATGTTTTAAGAGCATATAAGAGATTTAGCTTGAATCAACCGAGCTCCACTTTTCTCTCCGCAATCTTGGCTTTTATTCGAGTTACATTTTTTCGTCCTGAAACTATAATTATCTGAGGGAGGCAAGGCATGGAAAAAGCAAGTCAAAGTGGCTACTAAAGGAGTCTGAGAAGGAAGTCACTTGAAGACTTGCCAGGCCAATTGAACTAGGCAACTGCTGGTGCCTTTGAATTCGCAACCTACAATAAAGGTAAGAGCAAAAATAATTAGTATCAATTATTTATAATCAAGAGGGGTATGTGTAAGTATAGATGTGAAGGGGCGCATTCCCACTTCCATAATTGAAGGCCCCATGCCCCATGCCCCATTTCCCAAAAGTTCACCGCCAACATAGCAAGCAATAATAATAATAATAATAATAATAATAATAATAATAATTCCTCAATTATTAAAGCAGGAGTTTATAATGGAAAATATAATTTATCCGCATATCGATTTCAAATGTTGAGCAGTCATGGTTATGGTAATCTTATATGTAATTTCTCTCTCTATTTTATTTAAATAAGACCAAGAAAAGAGCGATTCATGTGAGAAATCCTAATGTTCTTGTGTTTTTGAAGAAAAAATTATCCACGCTCAGCTATCAAATGCTGGAAATACAGCCACAAAAGTCCAATACCTTCGCTCGAGGAGATCACCAAAAGAGAACTTTTAGTCTGAGCTTGTTAACATAAATACTTAAACCTACTTTAACTCAAAAGTTTAAACAAATGAGCTATAGGCCAACTATGATATATTATCTGCTCTACACAACACTAATTTTATGACGAGGGACTTCTCTTAACATCAAATAGGGGAAAAAACATAAGTTGCTTTTGATGGTTCGTTTGTTTGAAGGAAAAATATTTCCAAGAAATGGTTTTTCAACTTTTTGGTATTTAGATGAAGAAAAATTAATTGTTTTAAGGAAAACGTTTTCCATGGACTAAAAATAACAAGTTTAGAATGAAGGAAAATGATTGTCCCTTCTGATAAGAATGATATCACTTTTCATAAATCACAAAATAAATGAAAATTAATCGTTTTCCTTGAAATGATTTCCATTGTAAATAATTTTCCGTAGTCATAATGTTTTCAGTGAAACAAACGTACCTTAGAAAAAGATTTTCGTAGATCAAATAGTTTTCCGCCATCTAAACATTGAAAAATCAGAATATAAACTCTAAATTTTTAAAATATAGAAAAGTAGTACACTATACTACATGTTTATTGCGTAAAAGTCAACGTGCGAGTACCATGAAATTTATAAAGAGTCAAAAATAAACCAAAGAATGCGAAAGTCACTACAAAACGGACACATTTAAAGATAGACCCCAACGCTAGAGGATATGAAAATCAAAGGCAAAAGAACAAAAATTAGAAAGACAGAGGAGAGCGAGAGAAGCGGACGTTGATGTTCGGTTCCATTATTTGCAGTGTTGGGAGGAGAAATGGAAGTCGAGGATGAAACCACTACGTGCTATCAAATCAGATGTAAAGTGCACTAAAAAGGTGGATTCGTGGAACATAGTACTCTATATAGTACCATATCATGGCGGCCCAAATTCCATGATGATCATATATTGTGTCGTCGCAGCACTAGATTTGATTTGTGGGACATCAGATGAAATTTTTTCTTGCTATAGTAGCGTCGTTTGATTGAAGTTAGTGCTATGGTAAGGGAACGTGTGGAAACCATTGAATGTGGTGAAGTCATATTATGAGGATGAGAAGCGTTCATTGATTTAATTGCCTAGTGAGGTGTTATCTTCGACGAGATCATAAGTTTGAGCAACATTGTAAGTAGATCTTTGACTAGTTTAAGCCTTGGCCATTTGCTACCTCGTGAGAGAAACTTATGATTTTGGCGCACTAGTGAGGTTACTGATGTAGTCCAAGGTCGACTACTCAAATAATAGGATCGGAAGAGTGACTTACATGCATGAAAACTCAAGCACAAAATCGAGCGAAAATTTTTGTTCTATATTGGCTTGGGAAAATGAGCATAACTTTTTCAATTCAAATCAAAACAATCGAATTCCTAAGCCAAAAGAACAGAGGCTCTTTGATCTACAATTTTTATGTTTTAAGTTGTCTCAGATAAGCATTGTAGGCTTATTGATTTTGGGAGGAAGTGGGTGAAATGGGGTAGAACAAAATGAAAAAAAAAATGACAGAAACTTCAATGGTTGCTCTTCTAGGCCTCCAATGAAGTTAAAATCACATCAATTCTTCAAGATTGATGATGACTACAACTCTTCAAGGATGCAAGTTTTAAAAGCTCTAACTCTTCGAGGATACAGTGAAAACTCTTCTAGATTTTCAAGTGGTTTGAACTCTTCAAGGCTTAAAGGAATCGCCCTAAGCAAATTTTCAATAATCAAATTCAGTGTGTATATAGTCGTTTATGTACATAGAAATTAGAAACATTTAGAAAACTAGATGCTATTAAATGTACTAACATTTTCAATGCTTGTGGCCATTCTAAAGTATCTTGATGCAAGTTTGATGCATGGGACATGACAAAGTCATTACAAAGTCAAAAATGAGGCCTTATCAATAAAGGACTTTTCGATGAGAGTATTGTCGATTTTGAATGCACGTTGATCTTCTTGGTTGGATGAGTTGATCTTGAATGCAGGTTGCATCAATTGTGGTGACAAGTTCGTCAACTTTGGACTTTTAGATAGAGGTCGGGTAAATTTCGTAATTATGGCTCCAAACTGAATAATTCATGTCAAGCATGAGACTTTCATAACAACTTCCAAAAGGTATAGTTGCACTAGCCACCTCTCCTCAGTTTTTTTTTTTTTTTTTTTTACTAGTAACAAAAGAGAATATTATTACATCAACCACTAATATCTTTACATTTTTCCGGTTGGATGAGTGACATGCATGTAGTTAGCTCTGTAATCAAATACTTCCACATGTTAATCATCCAACAATTAATGTGCAGACTGTTATTTATCAACAGTAGACCCAATAAAGATCTTCAGAGAAAGTCTTTATTGTTTAATAATGAGGCTATGTGATAACCAAATAATTTAGAAGAGTTAGTTGAGCAATAAAGTATCTTATCTAAATAGGATAGAATTTTGTATTCAAATCACAACACCTTTCTAACTTATGGGTTTCCCCATCATATGTTTTCATATGACCCTTATCATATGGATCAAAACAGTGTAGTTTGCATATATCTATATGAACTGATCTAACTACAAGTTCCGATATTCTATATTATCTGATAATTAATATACACACATCAAATAAGCAACAAATGCTCCACTAAATATCATAGAAAGAATTCTACGTTGGATTTCTACTCAAGATAAGCTCTTTGGGTCAAGAAATAGGAACATTTCTTAAAAGTATCTCATCTGAGTGTAAATAAAGTGTAGTTGACCGAATCGAGGAGATGAGCTTAACCAGATGCGTTGAAATCAAGCTTACTAATGGGCCGAATTGGACCTCTAAGCCAGCCCATGAATAAAGAAAAAATCATTTTTTCATGTGATTGTGCCTAAACTGACCCAAGAAAAAAATTGCTTATCCAAACTTGTCTATTGGGCCTCTGCGGATTAGGCCCAATAGGCCAACCAGTCTATAACCAGATTCTATGTGGAAGCTCATGTAGTTTTTTTTTTTTTAATTGTTGAACCAGAGGAAAAGACAGAGGACATTATTTATAATTTTTAGTTTTTTTTTTTTTACCGAAATAATTTCAACACTTATTATTTTCATTTTGATTTTCCCTCACAAAGTCATCAAACTTAATAAGCAATTCTGAAATCATGAAAATGCAGTTATTATAGACAAACAAAGCCCATGTCAGTTCTATTTTTGTCTTATTTTCCAAACGAAAGAACACTAATTCATTTCTTATAAGGTTCGATGATCAAAATTTACCCCCGCTAAGAAAATTATCTAGGTCGAATTGTAAGAATTATGTGACCCACATGATATGATTTATTATATGATTTAATAATTATTGAAATGCTATAAAATAAATAATTATTGGTTACGAGAAGTTGCGACTCTAAGAAATTGAAAGGATATATCGCTTTGATGGAAGGCACATTTTCAACGAACATATAAATAGAGTCCGGACCTCTCTCCACCCACAATGAATAACAATAACTGAAAGGAATTGGATATTCTCTCCTCCATCGATAGAATACATTAAAGTATAGTGAGTTAAGGGAGAGAAATCGGATTTCTTCATTTGATTCGAGTTCTTTGGGTTTTCTACAACGATCATCATCAAGTGTAGCGCTATGGATAAAGGTATGTCTTCATCTGTTTGTGAAAATCATGAAGATCAAATATCACTGTTTTTACTTTTGAATTCCCGCATCAAAGTATTACATGTATAATCTAACAGTTGGTATCAAAACATGGTTTATGATCTCATGATTTTCAATTTAAAGAAATATTACGATTTATGTTTGATGACTCGTTGAATAATCTTGTTCGTATTATTTATTGTTGTTGAAATGTTTTCGGATGATTATGTCGAAGAAAATCCGAATGATGGAAAGTTCTGTAGAGAAAGGGACGAAAAATGGCGAAGAAAAACGTTTTTGTCGCACAGGGAAGAAGGCGCGTGGGTCCACGCGCGTGCGGAAGTTGCTGGCGCGTGGAACCCACGAGCCACGCGCCGTTTCGCACGCTCAACCACTGCACGCGTGGGATCCACGCGTGCGCCAACCGCTGGCGCGTGGGGATCACACGCGCAGAACTGCGCAACGGTTGGTAGGCGCGTGCAACGCACACGCCCGCGCGTTGGATTCGAGCGTGCAAGGCACGTGCCCGCGGCAATTGCCAGGTGCACCTGCGTGTTGGACGCGAGCGTGCCGAGCACGCACCTGCACGCCGAACGCGCGTGTGCCTTGACGTCCCGCGGGGCACTTTTACACTTTTGCCCCTCCCGCGGCTCCTAATTACTGTTTTTTTTCCCTTCTTTTGATGGTTATTTACAGTTATGCCTTGTTTAATTTATAATTACGGTTCTGCCCTTACTGATTATTTACCATTTTGCCCCTGGGTTATAAATTTATGATTCTGCCCTTATGGAATTATGATTTTACAATTCTGCCCTTATGCTTTAATTACAATTTTATGCATGTGTGCAATTTGGTAAATATTTGTATTTTACAATATTAAAAATTCATATTATGAATGGTTTGTTAGTCACCAAAGTGGTCAAACCTTGAAGCCTTTTAAAATTTTGATATTGTAAATTGTTTTATTCAATTACCCATGATTAATTGATGCAATTTATGAAATTGATATGTTTCATATCATTATTGATGTTATGGGTATATTGAAGTTTATTTATTATAAAAACTTAGGGATTAACCCAAAGGTTAATTATTATCTTATAATTCATGAACATGATAGTTGGTAGTTAATATGACTTGTTAAATTTGTTTGTATATCCAAAGATAGCAAATAAATTTTAATAAGATATATTTACAATTATCAAATAAAAGTTATTAGCATCATTATGGTTTTTATATATTTGTATATCATAGGATCGTCCAAAGCAGAATTATGATGTACATGTGCAGTTTAGTTTGAATCCGATTAGGTGATATTCTCAAGGCATTAATGTATGAGTATTTTCTTGCATTGTTTGCAATATCTGTACATGTTTCACTCCATTCGCATGCTTCGTCTATTCCCTTATTCAATGGGATAAATTTTCCTGATTTGAGTGAACAAGTCCAGTTTCACTTAGGTGTCATGGATCTTGATTTAGCACTTCAAAATGAGAAACCAGCTGCTATTACTGATGAAAGTAGCAATGATGAAAAGTCTTTCTATAAAGTTTGGGAAAGATCGAACAGACTGAGCTTAATGTTCATGCGAATGACAGTTGCAAACAATTTAAAGATTTCTCTTCCCAAGACTGACAATGCTAAGGAATTTATGAAATTTGTGAAAGATTATTTTCAAACTGCTAATAAATCACTTGTTGGTACATTGATGAGTACACTGACCACCATGAAATATGATGGTTCACGTACCATGCATGAGCATATACTTGAAATGACGAATTTAGCAGCAAAGTTAAGGACTTTAGGGATGAACGTGGATGAGTACTTTTTAGTACAATTTATACTATATTCCTTACCTCATGAGCAATATGAGACATTTCAAATGAATTACAACACAATAAAGGATAAGTGGAATGTAAATGAATTGGCCAGTATGCTACTTCAAGAGGAAACAATGATAAAGAATCAAAAGGCTCATTCTGTTCATCTCTCAAGTCATCAAAAAGTTCGAAAGAATTTCAAGAGGAAAGATGGAAGGAGCAAGAAGAAAGGACTACACCTCCTGAATAACTCTTCAAAGGTTTCTCAAATCCACAAGAAGGAACACAATCTTATTAAGTGTCATTTTTGCAACAAAATTGGACACTTGAAGAAAGATTGTCTAAAATGTAAGGCTTGGTTCCAAAAGAAAGGTAAGCATTGTGCTTTAGTATGTTTTGAATCAAACTTTACAGAAGTTCATTATAATACTTGGTGGATTGATTCTGGTGCCACCACTCATGTGTCAAATACGATGCAGAGATTTCTTACGATCCAAACCATAAAGCCAAATGAAAGTTATGTGATTACAGGGAACGGAAACAAAGCTCCAGTTGAAGGCATTGGCACTTTTCGTTTGATCTTAGATACTGGGCATTATTTGGATTTGTTTCGAACACTTTATGTACCTACATTTTCTCGCAATTTAATTTTTTTGCCGAGACTTAATGTGGCGGGATTTTATTGTAAGTTTGGTTCTGAATCTTTCAGTCTATTTAAGAGTAATACTCTTATTGGAACTGGAACTTTATGGGATGGTCTCTACAAATTTAAGCTTGATAATATTTTTGTTGAGACATTAATGACCTCGCATCATAATGTTGGCACTAAATGAAGTTTGGTGGATGAAAATTCTGCTTACTTGTGGCATAAACGTTTGGGTCATATATCCAAGGAAAGAATGCAAAGATTAGTGAAGAATGAAATTTTTCCAAATTTGGATTTTACTGACCTTGGAGTGTGTATTGATTGTATTAAAGGTAAACAAACAAAGCACACTAAGAAAGGTGCCACAAGAAGCACAGAACTTCTTGAAATTATACATACTGACATATGTGATCCATTTGATATTCTATCTTTTGGTAAGAAAAGTTACTTCATTACCTTTATTGATAATTTTCACGTTATTGTTACATTTATCTATTACATTATAAGTCTTAATCAATTAATACACTTGAAGTGTATATTAAAGAGGTTGAGAGGCAATTAGATAGAAAGGTGAAAATAGTAAGATCAAATAGAGGCGGTAAATATTATCGAAAGTATAATGAATCGAGACAATGTCCAGATCCATTTGCTAAATTCCTTGAAAGACATGGCATTTGTGCTCAATACACAATCCCAGGTACACCACAACAAAATGGTGTAGCAGAAATGCGTAATCGTACTTTAATGGAAATAGTTAGGAGTATGATGAGTCATTCATCTTTACCCTTGTCTTTGTGAATGTATGCTTTAAAGACTTCTATGTATTTATTAAATAGGGTTCCTAGTAAGACAGTTCCAAAGACTCCCTTTGAACTGTGGTTGGGAAGAAAACCTAGTTTACGACACCTGCATGTTTGGGGTTGTCAAGCAGAAGTAAGAATTTACAATCCACATGAAAGGAAATTGGATTCAAGAACGACCAGTGGTTATTTCATTGGTTATGCAGAGAAATCCAAAGGGTATAAATTTTATTGTCTTAATCATAGTACAAGAATTGTTGAATCTGGAAATGCTAGGTTCATTGAGAATGGTGACATTAGTGGAAGTGAAAGAATGCGTGATGCTTACATTCAATAAATAATGGTAGAAGTTCCTATACCCGAAGCTTCTAAAGTTGTTGTTCCTGATGTTATAGCACAATCTAACAATAATCAAGAACAACAAATTAATGAACAACAAATTAATGAACAACCACTCCATAATGAAGATGTCAATAATGAACCTCCAATAGTTGAGTCACAAGAAATAGTATTAAGAATATCTCAAAGAGAAAGGAGGTCGGCTATTTCTGATGACTATATGGTTTATCTACAAGAGTCGGAAATTGACTTAGGAATTGGAAATGATCCAGATTCATTTTCCCAAGCCATGGAATGTGAAGATTCTAATGAATGGTTTAATGCCTGCAAGAAGAGTTAAAATCCATGCATCAAAATCAAGTTTGGGATATTGTTGAATTGCCTAAAGGATGTAAGAAGGTTGGGTGTAAATGAGTCTTTAAGACCAAGCGCGACTCAAAAGGCAATATTGAACGACATAAAGCCAGACCTGTTGCAAAGGGTTTTACGCAAAAAGAATGCATTGACTATAAAGAGACATTCTCATAAGTCTCTAAGAAAGACTCACTTAGAATCATTATGGCTTTGGTGGCTCATTATGACTTGGAGTTACACCAAATGGATGTAAAAACCACATTTCTTAATGGGAATTTAGAAGAAGAGGTTTACATGGACCAACCCGAAGGCTTTTCAGTTAAAGGAAAGGAACACATGGTATGTAAATTAAAGAAATCAATATATGGACTTAAATAAGCTTTCCAACAATGGTATCTTAAGTTTAACGATACCATAACTTCATTTGGATTTAAGGAAAACATCGTTGATCAGTGTATATATATGAAAATTAATGGAAGCAAGTTTATTTTTCTAGTTCTGTATGTTGATGATATTTTGCTTGCTGCTAATGATCTTGGTTTATTATATGAAACCAAGAAGTTTCTCTCTAAGAATTTTGAAATGAAGGATATGGGAGAGGCAACATATGTGATAAGAATAGAAATATTTCGTGATAGATTACATGGATTATTAAGATTGTCTTAGAAAGCCTACATTGAGAAAATTTTAGAGAGATTTAATATGAGTAAATGTTCAACAGAAATAGTTTCAATTCAGAAAGGTAACAAATTTAGCCTTATGCAATGTCCGAAAAGTGAATTGGAACGAGAACAAATGAAGAATATTCCTTATGCATCTGTTATGGGGGGCTTAATGTATGCACAAACTTGCACCAGACCAGACATCAGTTTTGCTGTCGGAATGCTGAGCAAGTATTAAAGTAATCCTGGAATGGATCATTGGAAAGCTGCAAAGAAAGTTTTTAAATACCTGCAAGGAACGGAAAATCATATGCTTACTTATAAAAGATCCAATCATCTCAAGGTAATTGGATATTCGGATTCAGACTTAGCCGAATGTTCCGATACAAGAAAATCAACGTTTGGTTACTTGTTTCTTCTGGCTTGAGGGGCAATTTCATGGAAGAGTGCGAAGCAGTCAGTTATTGCTGCATCCACTATGGAAGTTGAATTTGTGGCATGCTTTGAGGCCATTATTCATGGATTATGGCTGCGGAATTTTATTTCAGGGCTTGTGATTGTCGACAGTATTGCCAAGCCGCTGAAAATTTATTGTGATGACTCTGCAGCAGTTTTCTTCTCTAAGAACGACAAGTATTCTAAGGGTGCTAAGCATATGGAGATCAAATACTTGTTTATTAAAGAAGAATTTCAGAAACGAAGAGTGTCAATTGAGCACATTAGCATCAAACTTATGATAGCGAATGCATTAACAAAAAGACTGCCGCCCAAAACATTTAATGAGCATGTTGAAAAGATGGGTATTATTGGACGTTATTAATGTTTGTATTATGATTGTATTAAGTTTATGTATTTGACACTTTGAGCTCACTTACGTGTTTCTGATATTTCCTGTTTTCTATCTAGTATACATTATGGAAATAGATGAATGTTAAACATGATAGTTTCTAAAGAAACATTATAGTTGGACTATTATTGTGACATCCGAATTTCCAATTATATTTTCAATAAATTGAAATGGGCATTTCATCTGCACGCATATAGTTCTTTTCCCTGAACTAATCACTCATGGGATAACTAGTCTATCGAGTGAAGCCATTAAGAAATTCTAATGCATCGGACTCGAGAATTTGACCAGAAAACGACCTTTCGACCGAGTTAACCTGCAAGGGTCATTACGACACAGTTAAAAATCGATTAGAGAGCGAAGATAGGTCGACTCGACAGAGGCATGTGATCGAGTGTGGGTGATTCCACCAGATCGCACAATTCTTGTCGAGCGGCACTAGACCGGCTTTTCTGTCGTTTGGGTACCCTGTGTCAATGTTTGAAACCTTGAGATTATCCCGACAACCGAGAGTCGCCAATGTGTCAAAAATGTACATTGTGGCTTGAATTGATCAACTACAGGTCAAATGCACGAAAATTTCTAAAGACTACCCGGTAGATCAGGATGCGTTAATATCGTGCTAGAGTGAAATTAACCATGAAATTGAGATCGAATTCAGAAATTGGAAGTCATGGTGTGTCACAAATCATTTTAAGAACATTGACTCATCTTCGGAGGATTTTTCATGCAAACCGAGTTTTTCGGCAAAATAATCAAAGTATGGTTAATTTGGCTCGAGAAATTAGTAGGTCCGCTTTTGGTCGTGCTTTTGGGATCTAAGTTGATTTTATGGTCAAGTGATTATGTGAATTGAAGTGTGGTAACATTGGATTAATTTTTCGGATTTCAATTTGGTTCAATTAGAAGAGAATTGAAGAATGGGATGTATAAAGTTAAAAAATTCGTGTGCCACGACGGAGGATGGAATTGGACCCATTGAATATTGTTGTGGGAGGTTTGGAGATAGTGGAGTATGACATCATCAAGTAATGTCATAGTATGCCATTTTGTTGGATTAAAGAAAGAGAAAAAGAAAAAGAAGTGATCCCCTCTCTCTCTCTTCTCCCTCTCCCTATGTGCGACCACCCCCCTCTCCATCTTCTTCTCCATCTCTCTTCTTGCTGCTGAAAGGAACCGAGCAGCCATGGCCATCGCACGCCACCAATCGGAGCTTCGCCGTTCGTCCGTCGCCGCCGCCACTCCGCCCGACCGCGCGCGCCTAACCACCGCTTGACGCCACCCTCGTCCGCGCACCAGCCCGCGTTCCAGCAGCTCGGGCCTTCCCCGGAGCTCCCTCCGGCCACCGTTCAGGTCCCACCTTGGTCCGGTTCGACTCCTCAACTTTCCCCCGACCCATCATCGCTTCAACCCGAGCTTATCTTCTCCTTTTTCAGCCATGGATAGCAGCTGCAGAAAATGGGTATGGCAGCTCGGTTTTGGCCCGTTTTGGCCGGCTTCCCGAGCCCGAATGCTCGGCCCGCCTTGAGGAAAGTCGATCCTCGCGTCGATCCCGTCATTTTGGTTCACTCAGCTCGCTAATCATATGAGTTTAGCTCACTAAATCTTGATTAGACGGTTAATGATGTCCTAAGTGTGCTTAGTCTAAATGAAATGAGTTTATGTGGTTAGATTAGTTTATTTGATTGAGGATTAGATTAGGGTGTTTAATTAAGTTAAAGTGTGTTTAGTTTAAAGTTAAGTAGGTTTATTTTTAATATAAGCCTTGATGTGACATAATGGGTTTTATCTTTTATTTACTTAAATGTTTCGAAATTCTGGAATTTAATATGTATTCCGAAATTATTAAAATATTATTAATTTATAAAAAAAAATTCAAAAAAAATATTTTTGACCTCAATTGCTTAAAATTTCGTGCTGATCGTTGATGTGCATTTAGAATTTAAATTTGATGAATGAATGTGGCAAATTGAGGGTTGATTGTGATAAATAGAGATTTTACTCATAAAAACCCAAGTGTTAGATTTTAATGCAAAAATCGGATTGTTAAGGATTATTATTGTAATTGGAGTATACAAATGAAATGTGGAGTTTCCAGAGGTCAATATTGATTTGTCGTGTGCTGGTTGAAAGACTCGAGTCACAATAGTGGCTAAGCCAACTGGACCTGTATTCCTTGTGGATTGCCGTTAATGTAGTGACGTGGCTCGGTCGCAGTAGTGGCTAAGCCAACTGGACCTGTATTCTTTGTGGATTGCCGTAAGTGTAGTGACGTGGCTCGGGTCGCAGTAGAAGCTAGGCCAATTGGACCTATGCTCCTTCAGAAATGCCGTCGACGTAGTGACGAAGCCGCGCTCCAAGGGGAGGAGGCGATGCCTAGCATTATTGTCAGTTGATAGCCGAACTGCGAGTAGGCTATGCCCTTGTGTGGCAGTGAATAATAATTGGAATGCGTGCCGAGTGCGATTGTGGTTCCTATGAAAGTGTTGGCGTTCCAATTGTTTGAATTCTTATTATTACCTAAGTTTGTGTGATATAAATTGTGCTAACCTGCAGGGAGGAATTAAGACAAGGTAAGTCGTCTGTGTGATGTGGCTAGGCCACCCGGGGTGTAATTTCTTTCTAATAGGGGTTTAGGGGGTTGAACTTACTGAGACAATGTCTCACCCCGTTGTAGGCCAAAATTTCAGGACTATAGATGGCGGAACCCTTGGAGGTTGATCAGTCAGAAGTGGAATTGAAGAACGAGTCCGACTAGTGGAGATAGGACTATTCCCTTTTTGTAGATTGCCCATTTTTGGTATATGTGTATACTCTAGTGTGAGTACTTTTGAAAGCATGTTTGTTTATGTATGTTTTGGTTTCTTGTTTTCCTATTCCGCGAGTTTTTGTCATGGGTTTTATAATACGCTTTCGCATGTGCATTAAAGAACTAATTGGGTCGGCGACTTAACCTAGGAACGTCGCATTTGAATGACCATGGTGGGATGTTGGCGCGCTCGGAGTTCGAGGCGTGACAATTATTGTACTTCTTATTTATGGATCATGTTAAGTAAAGTGCTATAGTTGTAGTACATAGAAGAGACTATGTCGATTAATGACATACAACCGCTATGACTCGCATTAGTTTTCTTTACTTAATTGTGATTATTATGTGATTGCCAATTTAATGAAAATTTTATAGCATAATCTTATTATGCACATTACAGTCTTTATTAAACCATGAAATGAACATCATATGGGCCAAGTGGGAGAATGTAAAAATTATGTGACCCACATGATATGATTTATTATATGGTTTAATAATTATTGAAATGCTATAAAATAAATAATTATTGATTATGAGAAGTTGCGACTCTAATAAATTGAAAGGGTATATCGCTTTGATGGAAGGCACATTTTCAACGAACGTATAAATAGAGTCCGGACATATCTCCACCCACAATGAACAACAATAACTGAAAGGAATTGGATATTCTCTCCTCCATCGATAGAATACATTGAAGTATAGTGGGTTAAGGGAGAGAAATCGGATCTCTTCATTTGGTTCGAGTTCTTTGGGTTTTCTACAACGATCATCATCAAGTGTAGCGCTATGGATAAAGGTATGTCTTCATCTGTTTGTGAAAATCATGAAGATCAAAGATAATTGTTTTTACTTTGAATTTTTGCATCAAAGTATTATATGTATAATCTAACACGAAAGAGCAAATTAATCAATTTTGGTGGAAAGAAAATACAATCCCAATACAAATTTCCCCATGATGCAATCCTCATAACCAACAAAAATTAATATGGCATTATCCAACCCCTAATGTTCTTTGTTAAATTGGATAGATAATTCCCTGTTTTATTGTTTTTTTTTTAATTTTGATTTGGTATTGCGATATTCTTTTCCATATTAATCTTGTTATTCCACTCACAAGATCATTTATTTTTAAATCAAAAACAATATGCCATACAATACAAATGATATTCTTTAATTCTATATGTATGCATATCACTATCAACTTTTACAAGAAAAAGAAAATTATTCGTTAATATATTGTGAATTAGTCATTAATGAAGGACACGCCTAAACAAAAGCCATCAAATTTGACCCCCAAAAAAAAAAGCCATCGAAGAGCTCCAATATATGACCTGGATCTTCTTAATTTTTTCAAAAAAAAAAATTATTACAAAGAAAGAACCAAATACATTGGAAATTTGAAATCCGAGCTCAGATATTTTATTTTATTTTTGGTCGAAAATAAGATGACTTCATTTAACTTGGAAATTTCAAGGTACTTACATCAAGAACATCTGCGCAAATTGATCAAACAAGGCTGTAGGGGGTGAATTTCCCAATTACTTGGAAGGAAGTTCTCACGTTGGGCTTTAGCTATCCAGTCCGCGGGCTTATTAGCCTCTCTGCTGCAATGGGCCAAGGAAAAGCCCTGAACCTCTTTTAACTTTGTTCTGATCCGGTCCACCAGCGGCAACAACTTCCAGTTCACTTCCTCTTCGCACTGAACACCCCGCACGATCTTGAGACAATCTGAGTGTACTTCCCAATTTCTGTTCGTGCGGCTTGAGAGGAAATTTAGGGTTTCCAAGAGGGAGAGAGCTTCTGTGTGTTCCGCCGAGAACGCCTCCACCGATTTCGCAAAACCAGCGACTATATTTCCCCGTGAGTCCCTGCAGATACAGGAGATGGCTGCGTTGGATTCCATCTGTCCTCTGTTCTCGGCCAAATCAGTTGGCTCAGCTTCTCGCTGGACGAAGGAGGCATCAATGTTTGCTCGAAATGAGCCAAAGGGTGGGGGTTGCCATCTGTGCGGGTGAGTCTCCCTCAGTTTCTTCTTTTTTGCGCTGTTATTCCAGGTTTCAAAATTTGCTTGAAGTGCTGTTGATCTAAACAGAGTTTGTTTCGGGTGCAAGGGTTTTTTCTCGAAGATGTGCTGGTTGCGATCTTGCCATATACACCACAGGGTTGTTGCGATCTGGTTGAATTTTGTTGCGCGGTGAGGGTTTTCTTTCTGTTTTTGCAACCAAACATCCAACCTTGTTAAGCCGACCCTGCTGATTTTGATTTGCAGCGAGCTGTCCTGCCAGATGGGAGTCGTCCATGGGCATAACAGTAGTGTATGTTCAATGGTTTCGACGTCTTTTTTGCATATGGGGCAAAGTGGTTCAGGTAAAACTCTTCGCCGATATAAATTTTCCACTGTGGGTAATGCATTTTGGCATGCGTTCCAGAGAAATAGTTGTACCTTAGGAAGGATTCCTGAATGCCATATATACTTCCACAAACTCGACGGGGTATGGTGAGAGGAAGTAGCTTGGTTGTGTTGTGGGATTGCTGCGTTTTCTCTTGTGGTGTAGTAGCCGCTTTTTACTGTGTACGACCCCGATTGCTCTTTCGTCCATACTAATTTATCTTCTGTCGTGGGTAATCCAGTAGGAGTAGCTAGAATTTCTTTTGCCTTTTGTTCATCAAACATCTGTCGGATCATTAATTCATTCCATGTATCAGTCATCGGCTCTATTAGTTCACTCACCTTCTCTGGCTCGTCTCTTGCAGCAGGGCCTCCAATTATTCCACTTCTCAGCCATCTGTCTTCCCTCACCAAGATTTTTTTTCCATTACCAATAGACCACATTACATTAGGAGATATTGAGTCCCTTCCCATAAGAATGCTGCGCCATCCCCACGAAGGTCTTGATCCTTTCCCAACCTGCCAGAAATCGCACTTTGGGAAATACAATCCCTTCATGAGTCTGCTCAATAGAGAGTTAGGTTGCTGTGAAACCCTTCATGCTTGCTTTCCTAGCATTGCCACCATGCTTGCTTTCCTAGCATTGCCACATTAAATGCTATAAAATCTTTAAAGCCAAGACCCCATTCCTTCTTCCTAAGCTTCAAAGTCTCCCATCGCTTCCAGTGAATCCCAGCAGAGTTTTTCCCATTTTTCCACCAAAAATTTGCAATTTTCCGTTCTATTGCTTTACATATAGACACCGGAATCTTGAAAATAGACATTGCATATTGTGGAATGGCATGTACGACCGATTTAATTAAAGTTTCCTTGCCTGCTTTAGTCAGCAAATTTTCCTTCCAGCTTTCTAATTTCTTATTCACTCGAGCCAAAATCCAGGCGAAAACATCTTTTTTCGATCCACCCCAATCCGAGGGGATGCCTAGGTACTTCCCTGTTTTTTCGATTTCAGGAACCCTCATCTCTGCTGCCATATTGACTCTTAGCATCCTCGGACAACTCTTGCTGAAGAAAATTCCTGATTTATTGAGATTGATAGCCTGGCTTGAAGCAAAGCAATATCGGTGTAGTATTTCCGCTAGGTTTTGACATTCTAAGATTGTGCCATTTAGGAAGAATATGGAGTCGTCCGCAAATAGCAAGTGTGATAAGGTAGGACAGCTACTATTAAGTTTAATCCCCTGTATTGTATCATCTTCCACAGCTTTTTTCATCAAAAGTGAGAGTACATTGGCCACTAGGATAAACAGATACGGGGATAGGGGATCACCTTGTCGAAGTCCTCGTGTAGGCTTGAAATAAGGTTGCAGTTCTCCATTGAAATTAATGCTAAAAGAGACTGTTGACACACATTGCAGCACCCATTGCACCCACGTCTCACAGAAACCCGTCTTTAGCAAGCATTCTCTTAGGAAGTCCCATTCGATGCGGTCATAGGCCTTTTTCATGTCCAGCTTTACCACCGCTTGGAATTTGCGTTTTCTTTCTCGAATTCTCAGCTTATGTAGCACTTCTTGCACCAGCAGAATATTGTCTTGAATCTGTCTTCCCCCCACAAAAGCACTCTGTTCCTCTGCTATAATGCTGGGTAGTATAGGTTTTAGTCGGTTTGTCATCACTTTAGAGATGATTTTATAAGCGAAATTGCAAAGGCTAATTGGCCGAAATTGTTCTAACTTTTCAGGGTTGGGGATTTTGGGAATGAGCGTGATTGAGGTTCTGTTTAGATCAGGGTTGAGGTACCCTGTCTCAAAGAAATTCTAAACTTCTCTAAATATGTCCTGGCTAATAGACGTCCAATGACTTCGATAGAATAGCCCGTTGAGCCCATCTGGACCAGGAGCTTTAGTGGCCCCTAGTTGTTGCATTGCAGCTGTAATTTCTTCCATTATGACTGGTTCTACTAGCCTTTTGTTCATGTTTGCATCAACTAAAGTTGGAATTTGTTGTATGACAGGTTGTAAGTTGCGCTGCCCCCCTGAAGTATACAAATCTGAGAAGAAATCTGCTGTTAGCTTCTTTAATTGCAGATCATCTTTCACCCATTCATCTGCAGCATTTTTCAGCAAGGTAATTCGGTTTCTTGATCTCCTCTGAATCGTCGTTGCATGAAAAAAATTGGTGTTTCTATCTCCCCATTTGAGCCATGAGATTCTTGAGCGCATGCCCCAGTACATCTCCTCTTGTCGCCATAAATTTTCGATTTCCCGAGTTAGCTGCTTTGCTGTCTCACTTTCATGATTCATCTCCTTGGCATTTGTTATCCTTTGTAACTCATTCCTCAGCTCATTTATTCTGGTTTTTGCGTTAAACATCCTCTGTTTGCTCCATTTTTCTAATTTTTGTGCCACCGTCTGCAATTTCTCAACCAATGTCACATTTTGCAACTCCACCTCTTTCCATGTATTGCTAACAATCTGACCACATTCCTCATTTTCAGACCAAAATGCCTCATATCTGAAAGCTCTCTTTTTCCTCTTCCTTTGCACATTCAAAGATAATAACAATGGACTATGATCAGACCCAATAGCTGGCAATGCAGAACATTCAGCATTAGGGTGTGCTATCCTCCATGCTAGATCACATAATGCTCTGTCTAGCCTTTCCTTAACTAAATACTCGTCGGTTCTGTTATTTTTCCAGGTGAAGGCACATCCTTTGCTCTCCAAATCCATTAAGGAACATTGGAGAAGGAAATCCCTAAATGCAGTAAGTCGGTAAGTTTCTGCCCTCCTCTTGCCCACTTTTTCCCAATGGTTTAGTATTTCGTTGAAGTCGCCCAAGCAAAGCCATGGTAGATGGTGGCCAGAACTGGTTCTGCATAGATCCTCCCATAACACCACTCTCTCTTGAAAATTATTAGGGGCATGGACAAATGTAATATGCATTCGCTACTTGGTTTCTTTAATGATGCATTGGACATTAATATATCTATTTGACCAAGATTCCATGATTAATTCTACTTGATCATCCCAGAACAGAGCTAATCCCCCTGCTATTCCTGCTGGATTCAGCACAAAACTGTTTTGGTATCTCAGCCTTCTTCTTATGCGTTGCACCTTTTGTTCTTGATTTTTTGTTTCCATTAAAAACATAATATTGGGCCTTTCCTGGGTCGCTAGGACCCTCAGAGCCTGGATTGTCAGGGGTGTGCCCAACCCCTGACAATTCCAGCTTAATATCTTCATGGCTTATCCGGTGGCTTATTAGGGCTAGCCACCAAAGCCCACTGGTGAGACTTCTCCATCCCATAGACAGGGGTTTCCACCAACTGTGTAGTGTCATAGATATGGGTTTTAGAAGACGGGCAAAAGCGCTTGCCTTTTTTCGCATTTGAGGCCTTTGAAATTCGAGTTTTTATTTTTGCTGGCCCCTCTTCCTCTGAAAGTATATTTTCTGCATCCATTGTCACCTTCTTGAGATGTTCTTCTTATAGAACCATGGCTGACTCTTCATCAATACAACTACTTCCTCTCTTCTGTGGTCCTCTCTCCTCCATTAATAGCATTTCAAAGGGCTGATATGGATGGTTGTTTTCCTGATATTCCTGCTGTGATGTGTTACCCTGTTCACAGATGGGAAAAACGTGTTCTGAATTTAGTTCCTGCTGGTTCTTCTCTGTTTCAGGAGCTGCATGAATGGGCGTCTCGGGCACACTCTCTACTTCCTCCGGTAATATCTCTTGTTTGCCATAAAATATTTTACCATACGGACTGAGCTGGCGAACTTCTGCTTTTAACCATTGGCCAAACCGTCCCGGTAAATTCTCTGCCAACCCCGATCTCTCATAGGGTATTTCTCTACAAAAAGTGGCGTAATGCCCAATTTTTCCACAAGAATAACAGTAATGTGGAAGTCGTTCGTATTTGAATTCTATCCACAGTCTTTTTGTCTCCAAATTAACCAGAACTCCTGTCTTCAGAGGTTTATCCAGATTCAGCCTGATTCTTGCCTTGCCAAACTTGTAGCTGTTGTTGCCTTTTGTTTCTAATTTCACCTCAACCACTTCACCCAGTTTCACTGCTAGATCTCTTATAACATCATAAGTTACTCTTCCAAAAGGCAGCCCGTAGAAATGCAACCAAAAGTCGCAGTATGTAAAATCATAGCATAACTCAGGAGTATCAGGATCACATTGTTGTAAATTAAGTAAATGACTAGAGAATGACCATGGCCTCATATCATACACTCTTGTTTTCTCAGCTTCGGATTGAAATGAGAAAGAGTAGTATCCTGGTTCGAGGACAGTGCAGGTAACATTGTCTACTCTCCACACTCTTTTCATTGTATTGAGAAAAGCAGTAAAGTTTGCATTCGGGTTAGTGTAAAATTTCCCAAACAAAGTTTTTTGACTTTCAGACAATTTTTCTGCAGGAATGTCACCTTTTATCTCCACAACGTCATCCGCCGACCATAGATTGCCAAGACTTTTGCAAAGAGCCGCGACTCGCCTCTCTTCATCATTCTGACCAGCCATTTGGTGTCCGCAGATTTCCTGAATGGCTTGAAGAAGTCTAGGGTTCCGGCAAGTAATCGTTTCCTGTTCGATTGAAGGGAGCTCGGATATGAAGATTTAGTGAGATGGGGAACGAAATGGGTGATGATCGGCCACTAGCTTAGGGTTATTCTAGTATAAACCGATTGGATTCCTCATAGTGAGGATTGTAGGCGAGAAACTTGGGAAATGGGTATGGATAGGTTTTTTAGGGTTTTAAAATGGGCGTATAGTGTTTTGGGATCTGGGAAAGCTCCGAGTGAATGATTATGTGTGATGGTTTGTGGGTTGCCATTGTAGCAGAAAAGAAGGATCAACGAAGAAGGAGATGCAGAATGAGACTACCCATTCGGTAGGGTGGTGCTCGCCATTTGGAAGCGCGAGAGAGCGTTTCGAGCTCAGATATATGAAGTACCTTTTTTATTCTTAGGTTAAAAGAGAAAGAGAGCTGGCTTACAAGGAATGAAGAAGTTAAGAGTCATATTTCAAATGGCAAAGATTGAGTAAAACCAATTTATCATAAAATATTTTAATCAAATAGTGAATACAAACTATTGGTAAAACTGCACAATCCCAAAACAAAAAAATTGTATGTGGGAAGAGTTGAAAAAAATATTTCAGGATTTAAAATTTTTTAGGAAGGTTACTATGGGATGTAAAAGATTCAAATATGAATATCAAAATATTAAATTATTAATTTTCACAATTAATTTATAATATTGAATCAAATAATTGATTTGGAAAAGAAGATAAATGATCGAGAATCCTAAGAGGTTGTTTTTGCTATTAGCAGTATAGATGAGTTTCTTTAAATTATACAGGCTTCCAAGTTGATATCTAAACATTCTTAAACTTCTTCATATTTTAAATATTCTAAAAAGATTTACAAGCACGAGATATTTATATAACTTCTCATTTTCTCATGGAACTTAGGTTCATTTGTTACTTTTTCATATTTCAACAAGCACTTGATATTTATGTAGCTTCCCATTTTCTTATAGAACTTTATCTTAGGGTTCATTTCGCGAAAAATTATGTTTGAAAATATATTTTTATAAAAATAATTATTTGTACCACTTATAAAAATGTATAAACGAAAAATATTTTTATCATTAGCGAAAATATTTAAACATAAATTATTGTCGATAATAAAAATATATATCGTTGATTAATTATTCTAAACAATATGATAAATCTGTTTTTTAAAATTTATTTAAAATTTATTTTTCCTTTTTTGCATAATTTTCTCACCAAATCATGGTCTTGCAACCATCATTCTTGCCCTCCGACGCCTGACCAGGAAGAAGAGGAGGCAGGGACGACCGACGTCGTTGCGCACAAGTCCGCGTTGATTCGATTACCCTTTGACCACTTCATCGTTTCGGATTCTTCTTCCTCGTCTCCGAATTTCAGGGTACGTTTCTCCTCTTTATCTCCCCATTTCCAGAGAACTCTCTTTTGGCTCGGTTGGCATCTGGGTCCGGTCTTGTTGCTGGAGATTCTTTGCGGTTGACGTTAGATCGGGTTCGGCGAGATCGAGATTGGATCTGGGTATTGCTCGATTTCTCTGTTGGATGTCGATGAATGGAATTTTTATTGATCTTGCCGGCTAGATCAGGGTTTATGTTCTTGGTCTTTGAGTTCTTGGGGGCGCTTCTTGTTTTGGTAATGGCATCGCGAGATTGAAACATGTGCAAATTTTCTTTGCATCGTCACCCTTTAATTGCTATCGAATGTGTAATTAGATGTGTACAGAAAAGAGTGATGGTCCTGTCTTTAGCCTTGACTTGAGAATGGCAATCCTGGGTTATCCCTGGTTTTTCCCTCTTCTTGTTTTTCCCGGGAAAATTTGGTATTTTCCCAGATTAGGGTGCTTTCCGTAGCTTGTTGATGGCTGTTTGTTTATAAGAGGAAGTTCTTTATCACTTTGTGAAATTGTCTTTTGCCTTTAAGTGATGAGCACAAAAAAATAGATTTGTGTCCTCAGTAGACAAAAAAGAACTGGTCGATTGCTACATAATTTTTCTTGCTAGTGTTCTAGTGGAAGATGAAGTTGTCTTCACCATATTGCTTTTCATTTTGGGCCTAGAAAACCTAATTCTTGATCAATGGTGAATATTTCACTCTGTAACACATTGAATTTGAGGACAGTGTGCTTGAGTGTGAAATTCGCAGAATCTCTTTCTTGACCCAAAAGTAAGAAAGGATAATGATTCCTGCGCAGAAAATCTTTTGCATGAAAAATCTGCTTGACTAGTAGCCTCCTTGCATAATGAATTGGGTGAAGAAGTGTGGTGTTCTCACCCTAATATATCCCTGATTCAAGGAACTGGATCTAACATTTGGTGAATTGTAATTAGTCTACAGTCTTACGACTTTTATCAAGTCTATTCCCAGATCGAGATTGATGCCTTTATTGGCTGTTTTATGGTGTCTGATATTTGTCTTTTCCACAACGAACTTTCTCTTGCTCAGCTGATGTTTGAGCCAATATTAGTCGAGCTTTCAACATATTCAATCCTCTGAAGGGACTTTCATGTTAACTTGGGAGAACAATTGATTGTTTCCTGTGCACTCAGCCTCATTATGGAATCCAACCATGAACAGGGATGCTAATTGCAATCCTTTACTTAAATTAGATCGGATTAAGACATGCCAATACTTCTATTAAAGCTTTATGATATAGTTGACCAGTTGTATGTCTTGGGTACAATCTGTTTCTTTGTCATCTGGAATCTTACCCAAGCCATTCCAGGTATCCTGAAATATGGATTTAATCTATTTTCGTTACGCTAACATGCTGCCATCATGGTGCTGGCAGATGTTGCTGTTCTGATTTACCAGAAAATGAACAAGCGGAATTATTAAAATAAACAGCTGTTTTCGACAGATTTTAAGATGAACGGGAGGATGAACAGGCGGGGCTATAAAGAGCCAATGTTCACACGGATGGTGACTTCTGTGTTCAGGTTTGCGCGGGTTGCGGAGTTCGAGATACTGTTCTTCCTTTTCTTCTTCATTGCCTTCCTCATCTTCAAGGACCTGGTGAGTCTTCCTGTCTTCCTTACTGTCTCGTTTCCCCCATGAACTTGCAGTAATCTTGAAGTTGCGAAACCACATGATTCATAGAGACAATTTATGTCCTGGACTCGATCTGTGACTACTATTCAACTTTGGAGACCTAGATATAGGAAAAAGGATGCATCTATTTGAATCAGTTTTAGCTCCACATGAAATTATTTGGCAGGCAGTTTAGTGGTGAATATTACCCTTTTCGCTATGTTGGTACGAAACTTGTTGTCCTCTGAAAGCACATCATCCGATATTTGAGAGCGCTACTACACACTGATCATCAGGACTAAAGATTAAGCTTTGTACTGATCATGTTTGGCTTTGTTCATTTGCAGACATCTCGGCCCGAATACAACCAAATCCTCGTAAAGAAGCCAGGTGGGATCGATTTGTGGCCTTACTAGCTGCTCAAACCAAATGTATGCTGTCTTTCATTTTCTTTTTTGGTCTTTTTTCCCCACTCGCGGTAAAAAATCTTGCTACACATAATGAACTGAGATTGGGATGATTGGGAAGATGTAGATTTTCGAAATTATCACCAGAAACTAACCTCTAACTGGGATCTCACCCTTGTATGCTGGGATTCCAGAGTCTTTCTCTGTTTTATGTTGATATTTGGTTTATGGAGCTCCATCATCTCAGAAGTTCCTGAGAAGCAACGCCAGACAATAGATCTGCACTGGGACTTGCTTTCACTGTTTCAATAATTTGAACTCTGAGCTACTTCACTTCTCCTTCACATCTTTTCAATTTGTACAGTTAGCTCAATGATTCACTTCTCTCTCTCTCTCTCTCTCTCTCTCCCCCATTTCTATTTGTACACTTAGCTAAAACAGCAAATTTTTCAAATACTTGTATATTAAGACTGATTTGTGAAATCTATATACTATGCTATGTGGTGGACTAAGTATTTAAACAAGTGGGTCATGCTTAAACATTCAATAAGAGCGATACATGCCTTGGTATATCAATTTTGAAAAAATAGCATTAGGACATGGTTGATAACCCAATTAAGTTCCGAATTGAAGATTGAGCATTTCATGAGATTAAACTGTTCACTTACCCCTACTCACATTCGAGAAGACTAGCCCTTTGAGTACTTCCCTTTCAGATTATTTGGTACTTTTAAGCAATAGGGTGATCATATTGTGATATGTAGGATAATTGATGATAACTAGACTGTCATGAACGAAATTCCAAGCAAGACTTAATCAGGAGGATTCGGTTGCATTTTCACTTAAATATTTAGGGTTTTATTAATTTAATTAAAGGGTTTACAACTGAATTCAAATACTAATAATGTATAGTATGATCATCGTTATTCTAGATCCAGTCTTTCACATTAGTGTCCACGGCTATCTCATAATGATGCCCTCACAAATTACAAAATCCTCACCTCCTCTTTTTTTTTTTTTTTTTTTTTTTTTTTTTTTTTTTTTTTTTTTTTTTTTTTTAATTTGAGAGGCTCAAAGCTAAACCAACCAAAAATCTTCGGATAATTGAAACGTTCACGTTCATATGTATTTGCTTTTTTTCCTCGACAGACAAAAGCGGATGCAAAATTCTGTATTGAGCAAAACAAAAATTGACAGCATGAACTAATTTATTTCCACTGTCAGAAATTAAATCTGAGAAAGCTCAGTCTATGACCTACTCATTTCAATGACAAAATAATTTTTTGGAAATATCCATGGTGGTGAAGGACCTGACTCTCGTGGCCTCGATTCCCCGTGCCCCACCTTGTACAACAAATTCAGCTTTTGCCTTTGCTTGATTTTCGATTCTAAGTCCCTTTTGTGAATGGCATAGTTGGTATCCAATCCAGCACCAATATTTATTTTCCTTTTTCGTACATTAGTAACGGAAATTTTCGGTTACATATTTTGAAATGATTATATTCGTGTTACGATTTTCAATTTTTTAGGTTGGACCTTTTGAGGATTCGAATTTCAAATTATCTAAAAACAAGATGAGATTCGTTGCCCTTTATTTAACACTTTTTCTCTCTTGAGAGTGTTAATGAGTTGACTATGCTCTTGGCAATCAAATTAACTTTTGAGTTTATATATAAGCCTTTGAAATAACTATTTGTCCATCTAATTCAACAAGTTTGAAAATTTTCTAGTCTACCATTATTGTTTTCAAGACCCTCTTTGGGAGAAAATACCAAAAAACTCCAAAAGTTATTGCACTTCCTAAACCTTTTAATTATGTTGATTTACTCATGAGCATTTTTTTTACATTTTGCCAATTGTTGAGTAGATGTTACTCGTCTTATATAGCACAGTTAGTATTGACATAAAATTTTTAAAATTTGTTAACAAATTTTAATTTTTTATCACTTTTCTTCTTCTTCTTCTTCTTTTTCTCCTTTCTTTTTCTCAAGGCTGATCACCGACTACAAGCCATGGCTGATGAGGGTCGGCCTTGCCCGCCATAAAGGAGGGTTGACCTCGTCGGGCTACACCTAGGCAAGTGCCCTCCTCACTAGATGCAGTGAGGCTAGATCTAGTAAGGGGTTTTCGCCTGTCATCGGTAACTGACAGAAAAAGAAGGAAAAGAATAATAAAAAATTATATTAAAAATTATAAATAAAAGTCATCGACATCTACGTCGGATTGATTGGAAAAACTTGATTAATGAAATGTGAAAATGTTTAAGATTAAATTAACACGATTAAAATGTTTATAATTAAATCAGTACAAATGCATTAGCTTTATAAGTTTTTTGGCACCTTGCCTTTGGACCTAAGTTAGTTTTTGAAGCACTAATCTTTTGTACGTAGAGTACTTATTTTTATCATATACTAATATAGATAATCAATGTATATCAATTTATCGTCATTATAATGTTCACGGTATAATTGCCGGACGCGGCCGGGTTTGTCGATGGTGTTCCATGTGATGACAAAATTTGCCGTCCCCAATAATTGAAACCCTAGCTTAGCTTGGAATCTACTTTTTCGCTTTACTGTTTTTCATTTCATATTACTTTATTTTTACTCTATCACTGCTAATTAGTTATTATGTATTATTACAAAATTCATGCGCGTAGCGTAGAAATTGACTCGATGGCAAACATGTGATTTACGTGAAGACTAGTCAGCATTTTCCTATTAAGATAATCCTAGAAAATCTCGAAATTATCGATTAATTATATTAAATGGAAGAGTATCCGCCGTATATTTCAATTTCTATTTGTCGATTAGATATCCTCTTGACCATAGTCAACAATACCAAAGGGCGCACGGAACTTTATATTAAATTATTAATTGTATTTTGCAGTTCTCAAATTAGTGTTGATTTTGTATATGTATCCACATCGACGTGCACGCAACGAATATTGATTGGTGTTGCTTCAAGAGTGTCTTTGACGCACGTTTAGATGTAATAAAAAAAAAAACAAATTCAATTGTTTGAAAATTTTCCCTTGAAAAAAAATGTTTTAAGTATCGAAAATTATGAAATATTTAGTGTTAACACCGTGTTAAAATCTCGGTCTCAGCATATTTACTTCAAACTAATTTTCCTCTCATAAAATATCTCAAATCAATATCCACATGACGCGGAATTAATTTTCATCATATGGAAAATTCCATAATGGTACCCTTAATCCAAATTTTCCCTGCATTTTATGTCAAATTTATAAGGGAGTTTAGATTTGAATTATGATTACGGGTTGAGATTTTTATTTTTATTTTAGTTCAGGAGTATTAATTTGTGGTTTTCCGAGAGATGAAAATCAGTGCTGATTACCACCCACCTGGGTGGCGCTGCTGGAGCGAGCACTCTTCCTCTCGCAAAAAGTCGAGTGTTCGAATCCCGGGCGACGCAGGGTGACTTAACCGGAGGCCGTGTGTGGTGGTTAGCACGTGTCTTCCCCAGGGTTTACCTCCCCGTTACCCCGGGCCTATCGGGCTGTCCGCGTTGGTGTGGTGCGGGGGTTCCCTGGGTTACAAAAAAAAAAAAAAAAATCAGTGCTGATTAAATGTGTCATGATGTGCTAGTTTCAAATTGATACGAGATTTAGATGTTTTATGAAGGTAACATGCACAAGTCACAAGATTCACGAAAATTAGATTCTACTCGTGATTTTTGAATTGTACAAGATTTGATAATTCTTACTACTGGCTCAATTTGTTTCACAAAAAAAACGAATGATTAGCAAAACATTTTCTGAAAAATGATCACATGTATCACTCGAACTAATTAGCCAACGAAAGATACTCTTATTATCAATAATAATTCATATCTAAACATCTTCGTAGACAAGTAAAATATTTTACATTATTTTATCGTCCAAAGCAGTAGAGATGATGATTTTTTGAAAAAAAAAACGTTTTTCAAATTATTTATGCCATGCGAAAGAAAAAGGAGACTTTTAGGCTTTAATTTTAAAATAATTGTCAAGACAGCCCTAATTGATTTGATTTAAAAAACTAATTGGGGGAATTTTCTTGGATAAAAGTTGGAGAAAAGGCTATATGTTGCTGAGGTGGGTGAGGGTGAGGAAAAGGCTGTCATCCAGGTCACCCTATCATTTCTCCCGGTGGTGAAAATAATTCCTGTCCTCTCAAATTCCTCCCCCCTTAATTTTCCATCTCTCTCTCTCTCTCTCTCTCTCCTTCATTTCATTTGCATTTCAGAATCATTCCGAGCCTCTCTCTCTCTCTCTCTTACTTCCTATATAAATTACACTCACCCTTACCATCTCTGCCTCTCTCTCTCTGTCTCCCCCTCCGTTATTGAAGCAGTCCTTCGTCGCGTCGAGGCCGTCCAGTCGCGAGTGCCGCCGGAGCCGCCGCGATCCCGAGGTGGGTTTTGGTTCTTCTCCGCCTTCCGGGCATCCCCGATCCGGGTAGAGCTCCGATCCGCGTTAAATTTCGCTCCTTTCGTTACATTTGGCCGTAGATCTAGATGCCCGCGACTGTGGTTTGGTCCCGCCTTCTCTTTCTTGGTTCTTGTGGGTTGCCGGCGAGTTTTGCGTTGCTTTCTGGGTAGATCGGATCGGGTGGGATTCGGATGTGGGAATGTTGGTGGATGTCTGTTGGGTTTTGATACTTCTGTGGGCAGATTTCTTGGTTCTTGCTGGTGCTGGTGCTGCCGATCTATGGTCTGTAGTGATTTGTTTTGAGTGAATCGAGGGTCTGCTCTGTGATTGAGGATAGATCCGATCCTGCCGAGTGTCTTCGCTTCCTGTTGAATATGTCTGGCTAATTGTCTCGTGTATGATCGGGTGCGTTGATCTGTTTGGTATCGTTTTCTTGTTTCTTGATCCGTGTGTTGGTTTGATTCGGTGATTTGTTTGATTGTAGATAGACATTCTTTCGGTCTTGAGAATTGTATTTTACTTGAAACTGTTCGAATTTCTAAAGATGAGTCACATCATCTTGAACATGCAGGACAATGAAAAAAGAATTCTCCCTTTTGGGCTGGAAGGGAAAACGAATTCTTAATGCTTGAATTGTAAAAACGTAAATTTACAAGAGTGTCTGAAAAAAAAAATCAAAAAATTATTGCCTTTGAATTCAGATCTTAGCAATCAATCAAGAAAACATGTTGGAAATGTCGAAATGCTCTTGTTCATTTAAAGTGGCGAGTAAACTTTTGTGACTTGGTTGATCTCATTATTTGTGTAGCTATTTGCAGGTTAATATTTCTTAAAGATGGCCGATGCTGAGGATATTCAGCCCCTCGTTTGCGATAATGGGACTGGAATGGTGAAGGTTGGTGACTGCCATTGTTTGTAGAAGTGCATTAAGTTTATATTCCTGGATCTTGAAGTATGTAGAGATAATTTGAACTCGTTATTGTATCTTTGCAGGCTGGGTTCGCCGGTGATGATGCACCAAGGGCAGTCTTCCCCAGTATTGTTGGCAGGCCCCGGCACACTGGTGTTATGGTTGGAATGGGTCAGAAGGATGCCTATGTTGGTGATGAAGCTCAATCTAAAAGAGGTATTCTTACCTTGAAATATCCCATTGAGCATGGTATTGTCAGCAACTGGGACGATATGGAGAAAATATGGCATCACACCTTCTACAATGAGCTCCGTGTTGCTCCGGAAGAGCATCCTGTCCTTTTGACTGAAGCGCCTCTTAATCCAAAGGCTAACAGAGAGAAGATGACCCAAATCATGTTCGAAACTTTCAATGTGCCGGCCATGTATGTTGCCATTCAGGCTGTTCTATCTCTTTATGCCAGTGGTCGTACAACCGGTGGGTAATTTTTTTCTTTTCCTCAATTTCGAGCCAGTCAATCCTGCCATATTTTTTTTTTTTAATTGAAGTCAAGTTTCCCATTCTTAAATGTTCTTATTCTATTGGAACAGGTATCGTGCTTGATTCTGGTGATGGTGTGAGTCACACTGTCCCAATCTATGAAGGTTATGCTCTTCCCCATGCCATTCTCCGTCTTGATCTTGCTGGTCGTGATCTCACTGATTCCCTGATGAAGATTCTTACTGAGAGGGGTTACATGTTCACCACCACTGCTGAACGGGAAATTGTCCGTGACATGAAAGAAAAGCTGGCTTATGTTGCCCTTGACTACGAGCAAGAGCTGGAAACTTCTAAGAGCAGCTCTTCTGTCGAGAAAAACTATGAGCTGCCTGATGGACAAGTCATCACAATCGGGGCCGAGAGGTTCCGTTGCCCAGAAGTCCTCTTCCAGCCATCATTGATTGGAATGGAAGCTGCTGGAATTCATGAAACCACCTACAACTCCATCATGAAGTGTGATGTGGATATCAGGAAGGATCTTTATGGCAATATTGTGCTTAGTGGTGGTTCCACCATGTTCCCTGGTATTGCAGACAGGATGAGCAAGGAGATTACTGCTCTTGCTCCAAGCAGCATGAAGATTAAGGTGGTAGCACCGCCAGAGAGGAAATACAGTGTCTGGATTGGAGGGTCGATTCTTGCATCTCTCAGTACCTTCCAGCAGGTAAATATTTTTATTTGTTCAAGTTCTGTTTACTTGGCAATGATCATGTTGGCTTTTTGCTTGGCAATGAGTAATGACCCTGTGCTTTATGTTTAAATTACCAGATGTGGATTTCCAAGGGCGAGTACGATGAATCTGGTCCTTCAATCGTCCACAGGAAGTGCTTCTAAATCCAATAAAGTCGAAGTCTTGGTGAGTCATTATGTCGGAATTTCCTGTCGTTTCATGCGAACTCAAGCTTCATTACATTGAAGATGGAATTGGTGAGAGCATGTTGGGGGTTTTTATGTACCATAGCTTTTTGAGAAGTATGATTCAGATTGTTATCGCCATGTCTGAGAAGCAAGGTTGTTGTAGTCCTCTCTGTATGTGGTGGGCAGAACATCGGTTTTGAAGTTGTTGCTAGTCAGCCAGTCTCTTTCTAGGATGTTTTAAAAGGAGCTGGGAGTGTTGTTTTCCTCTTACTTCGTTTGCTCATTTTGGTGATATATAAGTTTTTTTCCCTGGAACAGTAATGTCAATATTGTGTGAGGAATATTGTATGCCGTTTGAGGTTGGGTACTCATTAAAGTTTCTTGGTAGAGATCTGTTTCTGTCTGTTATAATCTCGACTCTTGTTCCGAACATGCTGTCGCAGGGATGTAGTTGCTAGAATTTTGGCTGAGACTTGGATTGAATGTGTACTTGATATCTGCGTGAAGGTGCTTGATGTGATTCTTGCTCGAACTTGCTTTGTCTATATTATCCATTGGAACCGAGAATTCAAAGGGTGCGTCGCCAGTCTGGAAAACGGAAGGAAATTCGATCAATTTGAGTATATACTGTTATGCCTATGTTCATGTGGGTTGGAAGTTTCATCAGGAGATTGGGAAAGCGTGAAAGCATATGAGGACCGTCGTATGCTTTGTCAGTGTCACAAGCGGTTTGTGATTATGATGAATCAATGATCTCTTAACGTAAACTAGTCAAAGTGGTGGATCGGGTGGGGTTATGTTCGGTCAAGTCGCTCAGATTGACTCATTTTTATACAATGCAGGGTTAGTGACTTATGCTCGACTCAATCCGATTTATATTGCCAAAATACTTTTGTATTTAACTAAATCTAATAAAAATTCTTACTCAAATTGAGGTGAGAGAGCGGAATGAGCCAACACAAGATTAAGGGCTTGTTTGGCAACTTGTTGAACAGCGCTTATTTCTTGTTATTTTGCTCTAAAGAGTAAATTTGGAATAGAAAGTCATTTGATAAAATTTTTGTTTCCGAAAATAAATTTCTATTTTTTTTTTGTTTCTGGAAGTAGATTTGGAACATAATCGAGAAGTATGTTGATTCTTTATTCCTCGGAACAATTCTAGAATCAAGGCCTCTATTTTCTCTCTTTTCTTTTCTTTTTTCTTGTTCTTCTTCACTCTTTCTTCTTTTTCATCTGTTGCCACCGCCACCGTTGCCATCCGCAAACATCTGTCGTTCGCTGTCCACCGTCGCTAGCAATCAGTTCGGCGAGCTCGCTGGTGGCCAGGCGGGCCTCCCCTGGCCACCAGTGAGGCTCGCTTAGTCCCGGCAAGGCTCAGCCAGCCTTGCCGAGGCTGGGTGAGGCTCGACCTTGCCTAGATCTGGCTCGGCCGAGCCTTTGCCCAACTGCCGACGAGGCTTGGCCAACAAGGCATGGCCTCGCCAAGGGCCGACAACACTTCAATGAAGTTGCTCGCCCTCATCTAGCCGGTCGCCGGTCATCCCAAGGCTGGCAATTGGCAACTTGAAGAAGAAGAAGAAGAAGAGAAATAAAGGAAAAAAGAAAAAGAAAAAAGTAATAAAATTATTTTAAAATTAAAAGAAAATAATCTGGATTAGAAATTTTAAGCACGGTGCCAAACGCAATTCTATTCTAGGAATTGAAATTTTGGACAATTACCAAACGACTTACAATGCTTAGAAATTGTTCCCGGGAATAGAAGCGTTATCAAACGCGCCCTAAGTGAGCACGAGATCAAGCTTACTGCAAGAGAGAATCTATGTAGCACCGACACTCTCCAGTAGTCTTCGTGTCGTATCCAACACTCTAACACATGTCCGATACGCTCCAACACGTCCCGACATACTCCGACATGCAGTCAACGAGTGTCGAAAAATCTAACACGTGGTCAACTCTCTCCGACACGCGAGTCCGGAATTTCGACACGCGATTCTGCGAGGTTAATTTTAAAAATTTATAATACTTGAGGGGTCAAAATATAAATATACAAAAAAGAAGTAAAAAACAATGCTATAAATATACACACACGGGGTCAATTTTTTTTTTCAATTTTGTTTTTTTAGAATTGTTTTAGTTTTTTCAAAAGTCTTTTACTACGAAAGAAGTAATAAAAAATGCTATATATGATAAATAAATAAATCTAAAAATATCATTTCAGCATTTTTCTTTAAACAATATTTTTTCTTTTAAGTTTTATGTATTATTATAACAAATTAAAATAATGAATGATATTAACAGATGTTAAATTAATATTTTTCGTGTAAATTAATTCTAGGCTATTATTATAATATATATGTATTTATATATAAAGATATATTTAATATATAACGTGTCGGAACATGTCAGAATTCTTTATTTTTAAGAAATGACGTGTCGGCGTGTCGTGTCGTGTCGCGTGTCGCGTGTCCGTGTCGATTCTACATAGGAGAGAATCATAAAAATGGATTGATGTAAAGCTTGATCTGTAAGAGAGAATCATGGAAGTAGATTAGATGTAAGTAAGTTCTGAATCATTATTTTTTGTTTTGTTATTCTAAATCTATTGATGATTTATTTAATAAATATAATTAATTTATATTATAATTCAGCCTATTAAATATGGGTTAAAAAGTAATGACTTAACCTATTAAATATGGGTAAGAAATAGGTATATAATCCATTTTAATTAGTTCACTTTTAACTTAAATCTTTCTAATTTCTTGCATCCCTTTCTTCTATATTCTACGGATGTAGTGTGATGGTCATGTCAGGTTTTGTCCTTCATTAATGTGGAGATGTTACCATACAAAGAAAGCTTGTTTGAACACGGACCTTGGCATTTTAAGCAAAAGAGAAAAAAAGATAATAAGAATTAGGTGTACGAATCGAACGGCAAAGATTTAACTTACCAGTGATGTTATAATATTATTTGAGACTAGATCAATCACTTCAAGACCTTATTTGAATAAAAAATCAACTTTGAAGACTATTATGAGAAATCCCCCCTTCTTGAGGTTTTTTATTGGAAATTTTTCCATTTTGATGCCCGCTAAAACTAATATGGAGTTGATTTTAGTGGGGTATTTATACATAATCATGCCAAAGAGGTAAATGCCTGGCAATAGAACAAACTGATGCTGTTCCATGTGATAGAAAGACAAACATGCCGCCAAGAATAATTTAATCATAGCTTGGAATCAGCTTTTTCTTCTCTAATCTTTTTTTTTTTAATTTTTTTTTTAGTACCTAAAAATGACTATTCTAACGATTCGAATTTCTATTTTCCTGATTGGCTTACTTGCTTGCTAGAACCGTACTTTTGAACTTTTCAAATTCACACCCCCCCAATTGCACAAAATCCTAGACAATCTTAAGAGAATTAAATAACTGCCCCAACAGATCCACCGAATATTCAATTTCAATCCTCAAATTTGAAATCCTTGTACTCTGGTCTTTTGAATTGAGCCACGTGGCGTTGTCCCTCGTTAGTGACGCTCCTACATGTGTTGATGTGGATACGACTACTGCTCATTTAATTGTTTCAAACTTTCAAGTGCATCAGACAATTCAATTTTTTTTCTTTTTTGTCTATATATCTTTATCTATTTTTGAAGTTTTATATTTATAAGTGCAACAAAATATACCGAAAAGTTCAAGAAAATCAATCCTTATATGAGGAATTCCAAATTATTTTAATTTTTTCTATTATTGGTCAAGCTCGGAAGAAAAAGAAGAGATCAAGTGCACATTTTTATTTTATTTTAAAATTGGAATTAAACAGGCAATTAATCAAAGGATGTGCGATTTTCTAAAAGTATTTTAGCCATTTCATCCTTTTTCTAAATTTTATTTTTCTTTCCGATATTAAATGAAAAGTGTGGGAGATTTTAGCATTTTTACAAAGAAAGATATCTTTTAAATAGAATAAAGTATAATCAGTTCTACCATGAATCAGTTTATGATTATGAATAAACGAACTAAATCTCATTACTTTGTCTTCACTTTGTTTTATCAATCTTTAGAATTTAGAAAGTATTTAATTTCGTTAGCCCCACACCCATTCCTATGAAAGGGAATGTGACTGTAAAGGAGGGCACTTTAATGGCCCTTTTCCATCTAGGTTTACATAAACTTGATAGGCTACAGCTGTCAAATTTTAAAAGGCTTGGTCTCATAAATAATCTTCTAAATACATGAAAGTGGGTATATTGATTGAGTTGTTGACCATGTATACAAGGAAGGGTAGCTTTCAATGCCAATCTCACCTTCACCTACTTCCCACAGTTTATTTCCTCTTTCATTTTTTTTTTTTTACTTATGTAGTTTTTCCTTTAATTATATAATATGCTGTTGTCTATATATATATTACCATGCTCTTGGCAATAATTGACATAACAAAACATATTGCAGTGCACCATATGAGATACAAGTTGATTTAATATAAAAGTAGATTTTGCATGCGCATACACTTAAATATAACTTTCATTAGATATGTGTGAATTGTCAATTCTTAACATGATATGAAAAAAAGCTTGTTTCAATGCGACATTGTTTTTTTTTTTTTTGGTGGCAAGAGGAACCAGCTTGCATCGATAGTGCGCCGTAAACCCCCTGGTGACGCTAGTAGGGAAACCACCACCCCGACACCACGCTTAAATCGCCTAATGATCCGCCAGCTTCCCTGCAAGCTGCGTTGCAGGGGCTTCGAACTCCTAACTTCCCCGAGGAGGACGTTGTAGAGCCTACCCAGCGGAGCCACCTGAGCTGGTGGTTCAATGCGACATTGTTGGGTACAATTAAAATCAACAAAAAGGCAAATACCTATTTCTAGCCAAAATGGAAAAAGCCATTTGATGTCAAAAAGTTGTAAAAGAGTTTGAATGATTTTAAAAGTTACTTTTATATATATATATTTAAAGATTGATAATAGACGGATTCCAAACCTCAAATTCCAATAAGATCAAACTTAAATTCACACAACAATCTTCTTAAAGTTCTACTGTGAAATTAGTGAGATGTTAAGTTTTCTCAATTTTTATTTTTGTCAAATCGCCGAACAATTTTAAATGTCGACGTGTATGAGTTTCTAAAGAATCAAAGCGTTCTTAACTCGGTTAAAACGCAATAAACACAATAGACATTCATTATATTTGGCGTATTGTAATGGTTTTAGATGGATGGATGAGATATTGAGCATGCTCAAAACGTTTTCAAAACTCATGCTCGGTCAGACATTCCTGTCGTCAATCAAGCGGAGAGGAAAGAATATGAAGGATTGAGAAAGTAAAATAGCATAAACATCCCTATCATGCTGTCATCAATCAATAAGAAGAGTGTTCATCCATGTTTTTGGTGATCTCTAGCCAATGGAATTAGTGCCTTATTCATGTTAACTTACCTCTCTTTTCCTCTCCTCCCTTTCCTCATTTTCTAATATCAATGAGAGATAAAAAAAAAAAAAAAAAAGTACTGAAAAAAATAAAAATTTAAAAATTTGAAAAGGGAAAAGGGAGAATAGTGGAGGTGGGGAGTGTGTGGGGAGGGTGAGGGATGAGCCAGGTCACGCTATCATTTCTCGTGGTGGGAATGATTCCTTCTGCTCTTAAATTCCCAAATTTGGCCGTGCCCCCCACTTCATTTCATCTGCATTTCAAATCTCTCTCTCTCTCTCTCTCTCTCTCTCTCTAGCTCACTCCGGCCGAGAAGGAAAACCAGAGCCCGCCGGTGGTCCGGGAGGCTCGGCTTCGGCTCTTCTCCCTCGTCTCCCTGTGCTTACGTAAGCAAACCTCCGATCCGGCATTTGGGTTCCCCCTCCTTTCCGATCCGGGTCTCCAGATCTGGAAGAATTCGAAATGATTCTTGGGTCCCGATGCCTGCGTGCGTGCTCTTCGGTTCTTGTTGTTTCTTGGGTAGATCGGTTCTGAGTCGATGCAATTCGGGGAGTGTGTTCATCTGGGTGTGGGAAAGTCGCGGGCTTTTCGTCCCGGGTCTTGGGACTTCGCCACGTTGGGTTTTCTTGGCTTTTGCGGGGGGTGCTTGTGTTGCCGATCTGTGGGTTGATGACGGATCCTTTGCTTGTCGTTGGAAAATGGGTTGTTGGAGGTCTCATCCATGATTGCGCGCGTCGATCGGTTGGGTCTGCTTCTTGTGTTTCTCGATCTGTATGTGTGTGGTTTGATTCTTTGATTTTCTTGGTCCTTGGTTCCGTCTTGTGGTGGTTTGCCTTGGCTGGAGTTGTGGGTAGTTTCCACTTCTTGACGGTTGGCTGTGTGATGTGTCTTGATTTCTGCTCGGGGACTCTTGACCTTTTCTTTCGTAAGACAGGGTCTACGTCAAAAGATTCTCTTTTTCGTTTGATGATATGGGATGATTACCGGAAAGTGGTATGGATTTTACTGGAATTGATGATATAATCTCCTTGATTACACACGTGGAAATGAAAATGCGGCAATCTAGCTTCTTCTTTCTTTTTTGCCCATGATCTCCTCCCATGTGGTGAATTGCAATGTCATGGCCATTGGCCAGGACACCAAGTCCATCATCGTTCCAAATATTAGTTGTCGAACGAACCCAACAATGCAAACACTTGGATGTCTGATTCATTTGTGGAAATAGAGGCTCTGCATGATTTGTTGTGATCTCGATGGGGTGAAATCCTGAGATGCTTATTTTGAATTGTATCTTGCTGACTTTTAGGTTTAGAGGTTCTAGTATTACGTGCTGTTATTTGAGTTCCTGAAGATGAGTGGCAGTAGCTTGAAGCTACAAGACAAGGAAAACGATTTCTTGAAGCTTAAAATGAAGGATTTATGGTTGTAAAGTTTTTGAAAGGACAAAAAAGAGAAATCGATTTATAAATACAACTTCTTGCAATAATAAGAATAGTAAGGAAACATGAAGTACTTTTTGTGTGCATTTGAATTGGTCAGTAATCTTTTGTGCCTCGATTAAGCTCATTAATTTGTAGCTACTTGCAGGTTAATATCTTTTGAAAATGGCGGATGCAGAGGATATTCAGCCCCTCGTTTGCGACAATGGGACTGGAATGGTCAAGGTTGGTTGCTACCATTGTCTAAAAATATATATATATATATATATATATCTGGGCTCTTTATGACTAGCTATATGGGCTCTTTATCATATGTTTGTTTGCAGGCTGGATTCGCAGGTGATGATGCTCCTAGAGCAGTCTTTCCCAGTATTGTGGGTAGGCCACGGCATACTGGTGTCATGGTTGGAATGGGTCAGAAGGATGCCTATGTTGGTGATGAAGCCCAATCTAAAAGAGGTATTCTTACCTTGAAATATCCCATTGAACATGGTATTGTCAGCAACTGGGATGATATGGAGAAAATCTGGCATCACACCTTCTACAATGAGCTCCGTGTTGCTCCGGAAGAGCATCCAGTCCTTCTAACTGAAGCGCCTCTCAATCCAAAGGCCAACAGAGAGAAGATGACTCAAATCATGTTTGAGACTTTCAATGTGCCGGCCATGTATGTTGCAATCCAGGCTGTTCTGTCTCTGTATGCCAGTGGTCGTACAACTGGTACGGAATGTTCTTCTTTCTTGTCAAATTTCATATCTGTGAACCTTGCCCTCGTTTCCAAGTCTAGTTTTATTGAGTATAAATTCCTTTATTCATCTAAACAGGTATTGTGCTTGATTCTGGTGATGGTGTGAGTCACACTGTCCCAATCTATGAGGGTTATGCTCTTCCACATGCCATTCTCCGTCTTGATCTCGCTGGTCGTGATCTTACTGATGCACTCATGAAGATTCTCACTGAGAGGGGTTACATGTTCACCACCACTGCTGAACGGGAAATTGTCCGTGACATGAAGGAAAAGCTCGCATATGTTGCCCTTGACTATGAACAAGAGCTGGAAACTGCTAAGAGCAGCTCCTCTGTCGAGAAGAACTATGAGCTTCCTGATGGACAAGTCATCACAATTGGGGCTGAGAGATTCCGCTGTCCAGAGGTCCTCTTCCAGCCATCGTTAATTGGAATGGAAGCTGCCGGCATTCACGAGACAACCTATAACTCCATAATGAAGTGCGATGTCGATATCAGGAAGGATCTTTATGGAAATATCGTGCTTAGTGGTGGTTCTACTATGTTCCCGGGTATTGCAGACAGGATGAGCAAGGAGATTACTGCTCTTGCTCCAAGCAGCATGAAGATTAAGGTGGTAGCACCGCCAGAGAGGAAATACAGTGTCTGGATTGGAGGGTCAATCCTTGCATCTCTCAGTACCTTCCAGCAGGTAGAGATTTGTTTCTTGCAATTTGCGTTGCTTTACTTCTTTTGACTCCGTAGCTTTTTGGTTTTTGTGGTATTCACAAACATGTTTGCTCTTGGCTTGGTACTGACCCACTTGCTTTCGTTCAAATTACCAGATGTGGATTTCCAAGGGTGAGTATGATGAATCTGGTCCATCCATCGTCCACAGGAAATGCTTCTAAACCCAGCAAGGTCTTTGTTGGTGAGCTATTTTGTTGGTTTTTTCTGTCATGTCTTGCGAACTCAAGTTTTATGAAGTAGCGATGGAGCTGGTGATGGAGGGAGGTGGGCACGTTGGGAGTTTCAATGTACTATAGCTTCTTCAAGCACAATGAAGTACGATGCTTCATTGTGATCATCATCTTTGAGAAGCAACTTTATAATGGTCCTCTTGGTGTGGAGTGACCCAAAAAATCGGTATTGAAGTTCTTGCCAGTCATAGTCAGGTTTTGTCTCTAGTATGTCATTTAGAGGGATTGGGATTGTGGTGCTTCTTCTTAATTGCTCATTTTGGTCGTATATTAAGTTTTTTTCCCTTGGATATTAATGTCAATATTGTATGAGGATTATATTCGGTTTGAGGTTTGTTACTCTCCTATGAAGTTTCTGATTGGACATTCTTTATCTTTTCCTTCTCGACCTCTCTGCCATTATGATAAACTTATCTCGTGCAAAACGTGCTGTGCTACGCTGCAAGTACACTAGCCGTCACTCTGCAGGATGTTGTTTTAAATCTTCTTTGTCCCGGAAAGTACTTTGCTTAGTACTCTCTCGGAATTGAGAGAATCAAGAAAATGAGAGCACGATCATGGAACGACACAGGAATCATCTTATGCAATTATCTGCCCAAATCCTGATGATTGTTTGCGATCGGTGCTCGATATCATCATTAATATTTTCGTGCTTTTAAAAAAGAAGGCGATGGAAGAGATGCGATGGATACCTTGGCGAGTGGCTCAGCGGCAATACAGTTCTTTAATGAATAATTGTCTCCGAGATTGCTTATGGGATTTGAGTAACATAAGGCCGGCACATCGTAGGGGCATTGATTCTCGGTCCAGTCCGGTCCTAACCGTAGGGGCATTGGTTCTCGGTCTGGTTCAATCCGGTCCTACTTAGTCCTACTTAGGAATTGAGAACTGGAACACTTAGTGCCTGTTTGGATGTGCTTGATTCTGATTTTTTGTTCTTGGGAGCAGTTTGGGAACATAATCGTTTTTATTAAAATTTTTGTTTCCGAGAACAAATTTCTATTTTTTTGTTCTCGGAATTAGATTTGGAATTGAATTAAGAATAAATAAAAAAGTTGATTCTTGTTCCGGGAACAAATCTAAAAATCAAAACCAACTCTTCTTCTTCTTTATCGACTGCCATCCTGTGATTGTTGTCCACCGCCGTCCGTCGCTACCGCCTGTCGCAGTCAATCGCCGGCAACCAGTCCGGAGAGCTTGCCAAGGCTAGGCAAGCCTTGTGATGCCCAGCCCCGCTTGGCGAGGCCAAGCCTCGCCGGTAGAGGTCGCCGGCCCTCGTTTGGCCGTTCGTCGGTCCGGCGACCGGTCACAAGAAGAAGAATAAGAATAAGAAGGAAAAAAAAAATTATTTAAAAATTAAAAGAAATTGAAATTAAAATAAAAAATAAATCGGTCCAATCCACTTCCCTACTTGGAATTAAAATCAGTTCAATTTAATGAAACCATGAACCAGACCGGCACTCCTGAAAAAATTGCGTGTCGGTGAGGACCATCTTCTTGACAAGCTTTACACAACACGTCCGATGAGGTCGCCCGCACACCGTGCCTCGAACATTAACGTTTGGTAATTCAATGATTGTTGTTTCGCTTGGAGTGTCAAATACGAATGGCTTCAACAACAAAAGCTGAACCAACTCCCGTCCAGATTTTTTAGTACTTCCGAAGCACAATTCAACCCTGCCGTAACGAAGTTACCATACTCGTTCAGAGAACCCACCTGGCCTTTCCGAGCACTGGTGCCCTCTCTGTTTCAATTGACGATCTTTGAAGCAAAGTTACCTCTAGGAAAGAAGCAAATACAGCTCCTTCAGGCTTCAACCACCCACAATGATAACCTACGAGTGCCTTAATTTTGCACTCATTACGCTTGTATTTTCCATTCACATGATCATCTACAGCATCAATTAGCGTTTATCCAAAGAAAATCTGGCCGTATCAAATCAGACTCGCACACATAATGATGACTAACCAGTCGTGTGAGTGAGCCAGAGAGAGCGGCAATAGACAATTGAATGGAATAAAGAAGGAAATGGGCCCTAGCAGGGACTTTCTTTTAGTCTGGGGGGTGGCCGGAGCTGATATTGACAATGATGCAAAGCTTGCCAAAATGTAGGAAGATATGCAACATTAAAGCACAGAGCATTACATTACATTAGCCGAAGAGTAAGTACAGCAGACAACTGGCTAACACCTCAGATCAGTTGCAGACACAACTGCATTACATAAAAGCTCCGTCCTCATGGACACGAATCTGATTCTCAAGGGATACGGAGTGACTCCTACGAAAGTCCTTCATTTTTGTCTAATAGCTAAGAAAAGTAAATAGCAGATGGAACTTTCTAGTGATGATCCTGTCAAAAATTGGACAGGAACTCATTGAGAATTCCCAACCATCTTCATCAATCGGCACCGGAGGCATGCCATCTAATCCAAAGTCTCATAAGGATGATGTCACTCAAGCAGCCTGTTTGGCTTGTTTCATGAGCTGTATAAATTCCTCAAAAGCTGTGGCAACAACGATAACTTCTATTAACTAGCAGTTAGAGTTCCTACTAATGACCATAGGAAAAATCCAAGAATTAGACCTCTTTGAAACCATTTTGAGATAGTTATAGAACATGGACCATTATTTGTACGACAGTTTTCCTCTCAGTACAAATTTTATAAAACTGTTACAAATTTAATTCTGTGCTCTGGTCGAGATTTAGGTGACTAATTGAGACATGAAACATGAAACCAAAAGTATCACAATAAGCGAGACACTTACAGGTATCAGAATCATGTGGTCCTGGGGATGCTTCAGGGTGGTACTGAAGAGACATTAGCTTTAATGCAGGAAAGGCCAGGCCGGCACAGCTCCCATCATTAAGATTTATGTGAGTCACTTCCACACCCTCTGGCAATGAAGCAGGGTCAACTGCATAGTTGTGATTCTGCAATAATACAAGAAAAGAAATCAGTGCGCTTACTGCAACAGACATGCTAGGCTCTTTTGCTCTCTAGACTTCATCTCTGTTCCTCAGATCTATGAACTAGTCTCGCCAATTCTCTTGGCCACAAATGGACCATATCACAAGTACATGAATAAGATCACAGAGTTTGATGAGAAGAACACACCTGAGAACTAATCTCCACACGGCTATTGTGAAGGTTCCGGACTGGATGATTCCCTCCATGATGACCAAATTTCATTTTAAATGTTTTGCCACCTAGGGCTTGGCCAATCAACTGATGACCCATGCAGATTCCAAAAACAGGGACTTTGCCAATTATTTCTTTGACAGTTTCAACAGCATAAGGAACAGCAGATGGGTCTCCTGGGCCATTGCTGAATAGAACTCCATCGGGGTTCATTTTCAGAGTTTCTGATGCTGGCCATGTCGAGGGGACTACGGTAATCTTACAGCCGTAAGATGCTAACCGCCTCAATATGTTCTGCTTAATCCCGAAGTCATATGCTACGACCTTCAATTTATTAAGAAACATGACGATACATTTCAAAATGTCAATCAAATTGTAGAAAAAATCACTGGTTTAGGAAATTGGATATGGTACTGACACGAAAATTGTCTCCACCCCTGCCACCAGAGTTGAACTCCCAGTCTGAGTTTGTTTTGTCGACCCATTCATAAGGAGCATTACATGAAACTCCACTGATCAAATCGACACCTAAAGACAAGATAAAACTCAGTATTTCAAACTTATGAAATTCACAAGCCATTTTTATCCATTTAACCAAATTCTCACCAACAATGTCCCATGAACGTGAGATTTCCAAAAGTTCCTCATCTGTCTTTGATTGTTCCGTGCTCAATACACCAATAAGGCTTCCATCTTGCCTTAATCGGCGGGTGATTGCACGAGTGTCAACATCATCTGCAACAGAAACAAAGGCAAGAACATGAGTTCGATGAGTAATTAAGTAGTGCAAAGTTAACGAACTATTAGTAGTTTGACTTGATAACTTCAAAAAATTGATGCCAGCGATGACTCACATATTCCCATGATGTTCCTTTCTGCCAAATAATCACCCAATGTTTTCGTGCATCTCCAATTTGAAGTGCTGCACAATGCAGAGAACTAAATCACATAAATTTCAGAGTCTTATTTTCTCAACAACACAGGAAATGGAGGAGGAACTTGCCTGATACTTAAACTTCGAATGACAAGGCCGGCAAGGAAGCATTGCCTTGATTCTTCATCATCTGACAAGGAGTCAAAGGTTCAGATTTTAAACTACCACCAGAGCAAGAATACATGGAAAAAAATTTCACTTACCGATATTAACCCCAGTATTGCCAATATGTGGGTTTGTCATCAGGACAAACTGCCCAGCGTAACTCGGGTCTGTAAGAATTTCTTGATACCTGAGATTCATGTAGTTGAGAGATGTTGGACTTCATACACTAAATGGGGGAGACGAACATCTCCATCTTGTCTAATAACGAACTACAGGAAAACTTTCATTTGAAGAAAACTGTCAACTCTAGCATGCTATCTCCAGCAATAAGCACACAAGAAACTACCTAAAAAACAATTTGGCTTGCCGACCAACATAATTTAAAAAAAAAACAAATTCATCAAATACATTGAAAGAGTACAATTAAAAGGAGTTCCCCCAACCATTATAAAGCAATCTTTACCATATTTATATGATGAGTAACTACATTATGTCAAAAATAACAAACCAACAAAGACAACAACATAGTGTCCTCTCATCTCGTAAAAATCACTCGTTCTGCAAACAAATTGCTTGAGAAATGATAAGCATGTCAACTTTCAAATTGAAACAGAACCACCTAAATCTAACCCATAGGTGACATGGCTATCCAACATGATGGATTACATATAAACCAGTCATATTGTTTTTTGCCAAATTTTCTTTGGTTCTCCTATATCTTGGCTTCTAAAAGTGTCGCAGAAATTCTAGGATTTGATTGCATAAAATGAAAATCAGGGGATCAAATTGCATAATCCAATTAATTAGAGGACCAAATTGCACAGAAGGCTGCGAGTTAGAGGACTAAATCTGTACTTGACCATTAGCCACGGAAGCTTCCATGTATCTCGACTTGTGTATTTGTCTAATTAAGTTATGTTATGTGATCCGCTTACAAACAATGATGATGATGACAAGCCTAGTCCACTTATCGGCTATGCAAATCTTCACACCAGTGTGCTCGATTGTAAATAAAGATTTTTGAAATATGCACATCCAATTCTTTCCTTGACACCTCTTCCATGTGTTTTTAGATATTTCCCAGCTCTTTTTCACGTATTATCCATTGCTCGACATGTCTCTCACTAGACACCATAGTTCCACTCCAACGCGATTACATCACCTCAGACAAGCTTCTCTCATCTTGTCCTGAGGTGGCACCTACCTTCCCTCTAATAAGTTCCTCTTCCATCACACCTTTTCTCATGTACCCACTCATCCAAAGAAGCATTCTCTTATTCGCTACACTCAGTTTTAGCACATGTTGATGTATAGCTGCCACGAAGCATTGCCACATTACTTGTACCAAGAATTACGTATAACAATATACTATCCCAAGAATTTCAAACAGAAAAGAAAAATGTATAAGATGAATACTCTCGTCTCCTACGAGCAAAAGAGTCCATGCATCCATACATTCTCTAACAACTGCGAGGAAAATCACATGAATCTTACATATGACACTAAGGAAACAACTTATTGAAAACATCTTAGTACCCGGTCAGGGAGGTGTTGAAAACGACTTCTCCAACTTGCGTTCCCGGAGCCCCAAACGACTTGGCCCTCCAAATAGAACCGTCCGCCAGGACCAGCCTCGCATCGGCCACTTTCCAGGGCCTTTCTTGAACAGCTGGGGGCTCAACCAAGAAAACGCCATATCACATCACAGAACGCCCCCGCGCATGTCCACGCATTCGAACGGCGCAAAGCGATAAGCAAACACTTCGCAGGCAATGCGAACCCACCTCGGAAACCGAACAATTCAAAGGAACAACAACAACAGCCCGCAAGAAAACCGACCCAGATAAAGAAATCAAGAAAAGGGTCCAGAGCCGGTACCGGTCGAGGCGTCATGAGAAGGGGAGAAGGGAACCGAGCATCTGACAACGAAAGGCCGGGGCTTTGAAGGGTTCTTCGCAGAAGGGTTCGTGACGAAGCACCTCACCGCATAATTCACTGTTGCCATTGCTGTCTCTCTCTCTCTCTCTCTCTCTCTCTTTCTGCGTTGAGAAATGGAAGCTCTGGAGTTGCTGACATAAGTAGGACAGAGAAACCCTAACAAGATAAATAAATTTTGCAGACTACCAAAGCAGTAATTTAAATTTTTTTATGGCCAACAATTTTATTTTATTTTTACAGATAAATCTATTTTTTTCATAAATATTGGAGAAAATTTCAAATAAAAATTTAAAATGAATTTTATTTCAAATAAAGATCTGACTTTTTAGATAGTCAATGACATTTTTATTATTTACCTTTTTTAAAAAAAAATTCCTTTCTTTATTTTGTTCTTTTTACAATTTTCCTTTCTTTACTCGTGATCAGCCGTCCAATGATGCCTGAAGAGGGCTAGGCGAGATCACCCTTCTTTATATAGTGAGGCCCACCCTGGTTGGTCATGAACAAGGGATGGCCATACCTTCGGGGAGTTTGACCTCATAACCATAAGCAAGATTGACATTCACAAAATTCGGGTGAGGTCACCTCACATAGGGGAGGCCGCCCTCGCAATCATGGAAGTAGGCCTTCATTAGATCTATGTGAGAATCGCCTCGCCCGCGATTGGCCAGGGTGTGCCAAGTGCCAACATTTACTGATTGTTGGCGAGGGTTGCCAAGTCCTTGCTAAAAAAAAAAGAAAAGAAAAGAATAAAGTATAATTTAAAATTAAATTTTGTTCTTTGATCAGTTGAAATATTTAGTCGATTGACAATTGACGAGATTTGGCCCTTATTTGAAAAAATTATGATCATTTCAAGTTTTTATTTGAAATATTCATGACAACTTTAAGTATTTATTTAATATAAGATCTATTTTTGACTCCTATTTGAAAAAAAATAGGACATTTAATACTCTTATTTAAATTTTTTCCTAAATATCATGATTAGACTTGCTACACTAAAGATGTTATGTGACCTTAAAATTAAATTGATGTTTTGTCAAAAATTATACTTAACGAGTTAAAAGTTCAAAAACGACCTTACATATTAAGTTAAAATTCATAATTATTTATGTTACTATCCTTAAATTTAAATATTAAGAACTTATTATCAGGATAATTTTTAAATCGATTCAACAAAGAAAGGAAAATAAAGAGCCATGTGGCAAATGTATATACTTTAGGCTAGTACCATTAAAAATTTCAAACTAGTATCTCAATGCATATTCACACCAAATTAATTTTCCTCGAATAATAAATCTTTAAACCGGCATATGTAGCTTATATTTATTCTCGACGAGTATTCCGTCCAATATTCGGTTAAAATGTATATGCAGTTATCAATTCGATTTTCTTTTTGTAAACTAAAAATGTAAATTGGGCATAAATATATCATGGGTTTTTTAATTAAAAACATTTCTTCTTAGGCAAAACAAAGAAAGAAAAATCCATTTTTGCACTTTCCAAAACCCTAACCCAAGAAATGGCCACTTGAACTCCACCTTCTCACTCTCAAATCCCCCTTCCTCCGATTCTTGAACTCCATGACAGAGAGAAGAAGCGGCCAGCGACGATGATCCGCCGGCGGCTCTCCTCCCTTCTCTCCTCTTCCCTCTCCAGGCCCGTCCTCCCCTCCCGCCGACCCCCGCCGCCGCCGCTCCCGTCCTCGCCGCCGCTCCAGTTCCTTCTTCCCGCCCGGCATTTCCACCTCCTTCCGGGCCCCGCCCTCGCAAGCCGCGGGCAATGCTGCGGCGGCGGCGGCGGGTTCAGGGCTTATAGCTTGCTGAGCCTGAACGACCTCAGGGACAAGCAGCCCAAGAAGCAGAAGAAGCGGAAGGGGCGCGGGATCGGCTCCGGGCTGGGGAAGACGGCGGGGAGGGGCCACAAGGGGCAGAAGGCGCGGGGGACCATGAAGTTTGGCTTCGAGGGCGGGCAGACGCCGCTCCGCCGCCGCGTGCCGAAGCGCGGCTTCAAGAACCCTTTCAGCCTCACTTTCCAGGTGCGTGCGCTTCCGCTTCGTGGGTCGATCTTCGAATGCCTTGTGCTTTGTTCTTCTTGTGGAGAAATTTGGAGGTATCGTGGCTATCGTGTTGTGTGGCGGAATGGGTTGGCAGGAGTAGAGATGTCTGAGTTCTTGCAGTGCGCTTTGGTTGTGGATTGTGGGGGATGACGTTGACAACTTGGAGGGTGGATGTCGTTGTGAGGACCGAGGAGTGTGCTGCTTCTGGTTTTGGATGTACATTTGAATGTCGCTTCCAAATGATTGGAGAGAAGTTAGTTCCGACATTCGAGTTCTGGAATCATATGAATATCTAGCATTTTTCTGGGAGTAGTAGTTTGGTCCTGGTTTACTGCGCTGGGACAGCTTACTGGTGGTAAAAGTGGTCTCAGAACTAGAGAGCATTAGGTGTTGGCATGTCCATTGGATTGTGTTGGTCTGGGACAGCAGAAGCTGGGTAGATGTTGCTCATTTGCTCTCTGCTGGCAAAGAAATTTTGATTTAGTTGATCTATGATGTTTTCCCCTAGATTGCGCTGTACAGATGTTAGTGAATTGAATACTGTAGTCATCTCTTCTACTATCCACTGTTGTGATTGTGCTAAATGATGAGACTTGTTGAGAATGCTTTATCTGCGCTATTCTTGAGTGATTTTGCTTCAGACAGCTATATTGATTTCTCAGCCTTTTCTTAGGAGCACTTATATTTTGTTTCCTGACTCCCTGACCTCTTTGCTTGGTTTTTTCTTCCTACCTACTATGGCAGCCTGTTGGATTGGGAAAAATTGCAACGCTCATAAACGCCGGGAAAATTGATTCCTCTGAGTTAATTACGATGAAAACTCTCAAGGTATTGCCATTGCATATACTCGTATTTCGGCCATGTATGTTATGGGCATTGCTTCACATTGGTAACAATTGTTCTTGTGATAGGATGTAGCGGCTATAGGAAAGCAGATAAAGGATGGAGTCAGATTGATGGGACGAGGTGCTGAGCAAATACAGTGGCCAATTCACCTGGAGGTAACTATGTTTCTAAAACTCTTCCTTTCTCGCTGACCCTGCTTGATGTGCCATGCAATCAAGGAAAAGGTCCTCATTTACTTTCAGTTCCCTTTTGTTAGATGAGATGAAATGTACTGATGGGACTACAAACTCTTCTGAAAGTGAACTTAAGGTGTCGAATCTTGGGAAATGAGTTATACTAGGGGAAAGCAATGAGTCCTTGGGATAAAAAATAAATTATAAAACAAGGTGCTGTGGTTTTTCCTCCTCCACATATTCAAAAAGCATAAATGTTATTAGTTTGTTCATTTGTGTTTGCATGGGGTGCCCAACTCAGACAGTTGACATACATAGCTTGATCCATTTGTTCTAAGTCAAATGAGTTATGAGCTAATTAGGATATATTGAATATACCATATCCCTGACGTGGCATTTCTTTCTCCCAACACTCTTATATGTGCACTTTAATTAATTTGCCCCTCTTGTGTGAGCCTCTTGCGTTAGGCCTACTTCCTGTTAATCTAGGTATTCTTCCACACCAACATTATCATCACTCGAGAATCTCCACTTTGGCCCAGCCAATTTTGGCAAGATATTGGTAAGGGCAACATTTACCCTTCATACTCCACATTAATTGCCTTGGCCTAGCCTAGCTTAGCAGCTAACTAGGACACCATCTGCCACCTCGATTAGGGAGCCATGTCTGGGATTTTCCTTCCTTGAGATATATACCAGACACCAATACCATTTGTTGGGTCGATGTAGTAGAGGCCTGTTACCTTTATAGGGAAAATCACCTAGCGGGAACCCAATTCTGAGTCTCTTAATATATTTAATTGGACTCACTTTTACTCAAAAGTTTAAGCTAATGAGTTAAGGGCTAACAATGATATTTTAACTACATCACATTACAACCTCACATGTGCACCTTAAAAAACAGATCCTCCAGAAAACTTAAAGGGAGAATTCAGTTTGTTTACCTTTCCTTAACAATGAGGGCAACTGCCAGAGCCTATTTAGATTTCTTTAACTTCTTTGAGGCAAGTTCCTTGGTCATCTAAATAATTCCTGGGTGATAGAAGGCCTTGCAACTCATGATCTCTGATTTAGGATAGGTAAAGGACTTCTTATTGTGGGCTTGGAAAGTTTTAGTTTTGAAAATTTGCATGAGTAAAGTCATTGTGATGTTTTGGTCATTTGAATTGCTTTTTCATAGGTAACAAATGTAACTTCTTTCTTCGTCTGACATATAGTTACCTTCCTTATGAGGTTCTTGATTGACATGCCCGTGCGAGTCACCTTTCTTGGACGAACTTATTTTCTATTGATGCTTTACTACGTTCATTTCCTCTTGTATATTTGTAATACTTATAGGGTAAATTACCTTTCTTGTTAAGTACATAGTTTGGCAACATGTACTTGATTACCATGTACACTTAAGTGCATAGCTCATCTATTACGTTGCCAAAGAGTAAGCTCAAAGCTCGACTTTTCTCAAGGATTGTTCCACTGCAATTTATTTGTGGGTCCACAGGCCAAAAGCAACATGCTAACTGACGTTTCCTTAGTATGATAATGCCTATCTTTTTGACACTTTTGGATAATTAAAAGTTCATAGCGCATGCTTCATGCCTCTGAAAGCAACATGCTAACTGACCTTTCCTTATTATGATAATCCCAATCAATTTGACACTTTGAATAATCAAAAGCTCATAGCGCATGCTTCATGCCCGTGAAAGAAAAGTGACAATTCTGATTGTGTCTCCAGGTGTCAAGGGTCACTGTTAGGGCGAAAGCAGCAGTAGAAGCTGCCGGTGGTTCCGTCAGAAGAGTGTACTACAACAAGTTGGGCTTGCAGGCATTGGTTAAACCGGAGTGGTTCGAGAAGAAAGGCAGATTGTTGCCAAAACCAGCCAGGCCGCCTCCGAAGCAGATGGACAAGGTCGATAGCATAGGACGGTTGCCCGCCCCGACAAAACCCATTCCATTCTTAACCGAGGAAAAGGAGGCCGTGGCTACTCCGTCATGATGGTTAAGTGAATTGTTTGCGATTAAAAGGGTCCTTAATTTTTGTTTAATAAATTTGCAGGCTAGATTATGTAAGCTTTTGGTAAATTTGCAGATGGATGAAGGAAAAATTCTGAAACTGGGGCTTTACTAATCTTCATCTGCTTCCTCTTATGAGGACTGTAGTTTTTCTTTTTATTATTTTGATTTATTTTTGAAAAATGGGAAGTGAGAATTTTTCACCGATCCAGTCATCAGCAAATATGCGAGTCTGAGATTGGCTGTGGATTTATTTTCAGATGAACAAAATACTTGGTTTTCTTTTCTAGTACTCGTTCGATTTGCTCGTAGTTTGCTAGAGCTGGCAACAAGTATCATTTAGGTCGTGGTCATATACTGATGATGGATCCAATGTGCATGGGAGGAATGGCTTCGTCTGTTTCACGAATAAAAATGACATGAATTTTTTTTTTTTTAAAAGATTGTTCATATCGTTTGAAAAATACAACTGATAAAAATCTTTATTATTGATGATAATTTAGGGAAATTATCAAATAGGGACCCAAAATGGCATCATTTTCTCAAAAGAGGATTTGAAGTGGAGTCTATCTCAAATAAGGCTCCAAAGTAGTCATTATAAGACCCCAAAATAGTCATTTAGTCTAAAAAAAGGACCCGACTTGCCGACTGGTAAATTGATGCATTTTCAATGCATATTCCGGTGACCTGGTCTTGGGTATTTTTGTCCAAAAATTATTCTATTTTCATTTTCATTTTCCTTTTGATGTTCATCTTCTTCTTGATTTACGCATGGTTGTCCATGTTCATCGTCTTCTTCATTGATGCTGTTCATCGTCTTCTTCATTGATGCTGAAGATAGGCATTGCCCAAATTAAGAACATCAGAAGTGGGAAAGGCCAGCAAAGGTCGCGGGACCGGCGAGGACCGGCGAGGGCCGGCCTCGCTCGGGGCCAACGAGGGCTTGACACCCATTGCCGGCAGCAAGCGTTGGCAGCGGGCTTTCCAGTGGCCGATGAGGCCGGCAAGGTCCGCTTCCCTCGCACGGAGCGACCTAGACGTGCTCTTGAAGCGCAAAACTGCCATGGTCGGGCCTCCCTCCGCCGCCATCGGTGATTGGGTTGACTCCTCCTCCTCCTCCTCGCTAGCACCCTTTCTGCATTGCTCCTTCACTGGAGTCATGTGCGACACCGGCTCCGACTCGTGGTTCGTCTCTCTCAACATCACGTCCATTGGCCTCTTTGGCTACATCCCACCCGAAATCAGCCTTCTCCGCGACCTCGTCAACCTCATGCTTGCCATTGACAACCTCACCGGGACCCTCTCACCGGAGCTCAGTAGCCCCACCTCCCTCCAATTCCTCAACCTCTCTGAGATCTTCCCAGTAGAGTCCTGTAGGCGATAACCTAGCTCGAAGAACTCGACTTGGGCAATGACAAGTTCATGGGGCCGCTGCCATCGGAGGTGGCGGGGCTAAAGAAGTTGAAGTGGCTCGATCTCGCTGGCAATTACTTCATCGGCAAGATACTGGAGGTTTGCTCGGAGATTGGGAAGATGAACAGGGGAGAAGGAAAACGAAAAGAGAATATTTTTTGGACGAAAATACCCTGATTAGGTCGCCGGAATACGCATCGGAAATGCATCAGTTCATTTGGCCGACGAGTCAGGTCCTTTTTTGAGACTAAATGACAACTCCGGGTCCTTATTTGAGACAAACTCCACTTCAGGTCTTTTTTTGAGAAAAAGAAGTCACTTCAAATCCTTATTTGAGATTTTCCCGATAATTTATATTTAATTATTTTCGTGGACAAGAAACGTATTTTTTATTTATCGATAATTTTCAACAATATTTTTTGAGTTATTTATTTTCTATTTTAGCAAAACAAAATAGAAGCTTTTTTAATTTTTTGGGTCACAAAACAAATAGAGGCTTAATGATTGCTAAAATTTGGAGGATGGTACCTTCAATGGTGGATCTATCATGAAATATCTTACATTAATACATCTATAATAAATTTATTCTAAAATTAATTTTTTGACTAATTAAAAACTTCAAATTAATATAGTTATAATGAATTTACTAGTCGTTTGTTTCTTTTAAATTTTATTATTAAATTGCTGAGGTGGATGACATGTGATAATTGGTAGGTATATCGATTTAGGTTTTTAAGTGTATCGTGACATTAATTCAATTTAATGGAAACTAAGGAATAGTAAATCTATCACAAATATATTGGTTTGGAGTTTTCTATGATCAAAATATTAATTTAAAATAAATTTATCATAAGTGTATTAATCTAAAGTTTTTTGTGGTTTTAACCCTACTTCCAATAGTAAAAACCCCAACAATTTTTTTTGCACAAAAATTCCATTGTCTCTCAACATTTTTGTTTAAATAAAAATATTTTACCTTTTAAGAGAAAACAGCAAGAAAATAAATTGCAATGTGGAAAGATTCCGAGTGTAATGGGATTTCTAAAATCGAAACAGAGCACAGTCCAAAAAACAGGGGCGGCGAGAGAGCGCCAGTTTCCACCACAAAAACAAGAAAGAACCACTATCAGCCCATGAGAAGAGTACCTGGCTCTTCTCTCACTCACTCTCTCTCTCTCTCTCTCACTCTCTCTCTCTCTCTCTCTCTCTCTTGAAGCGTTCTAGAGAGAGAAAGATGGCTACAAATGCAGTGACTTTCGGACTGGGCGCGTTCGCCATCAAGAACTCTGCGACGAGCAGTTCAAAGTCGAGGCCTTTCGCTCTCCCAGGTTCGGTCCCTCTCTCTTGCACCCTCGTGGCTTCCGCTGGTAAAGACCCGGTTCTTTTTTTTTTGGCTGCTTCTTGATTTCATTTCGTGCCCATTTCATATCTTGCTCATTGATTGAAAATGGGTTCTTCTTAAATGGGTTGGTTTCATGCTGGGTAGATCTTTTCTTCTTTGTCTTTTTTGGTGCTTCAGGAGCACAGTTTGGCGAAGGTGTTCTCAACAATCATTTGATTGGGTAACAAGAACTTACTTGTGTCATGTACTTCTTCTTTTCTTGATTTGTAGGCTCATCCCACTTAGTTTATCTAATGCTGGTTGTTATGATATGATATGATATGATATGCTACTTCTTCTTTTCTTGATTCATAGAGAGCATCAGTCAAAACAAACAATCACAAATTGTCTTCCTAAGAAGCAGGGCTACTTCCTTTCGTCATCGCTCTACGTTTTTGTACTCCTTTTCAGTTTTGATATGCATATCCATCCTAGAGTTGGATACTTGGATTGGAGCATCCGCTGGCCTTCGTTCGATCTGTGCATTTTGCATACTAGACTGGGTCAACGCCACGTTTTCTATTAACATCATATCATTTCCTGAATGCCCACATGTCCAGCGAAGTGTTCTCATCTTCACTGCGCTCATTTTGTGCACAGATTGATGTTTGACTGCCAGCATTTTGTACAATCAGGTGTCACTGCATCTATCATCTACTGAAATCTGTGCTCAAGTTTGATCCTATATGTGTCTCTCCTTCTTGTCCATGCTGCTTCTGTAGGAGATCTCTGGTGCTTTCTCTATTGTTTTACTAAATGGATCCTGATTATCATTATTCGGAATCAAGAGAAGATATAAAGAATGAAGTAAGAATTGAAAAGCACAATTCCTTGAAAGAGCACTAAAAGAAACCGATATGTTAATGAAACGGATTAGAAAGATTTGGTCCATCTTCAACAAATCTTAGTAAAAAAAAAAAAAGTCGAGATATTACAAATATTGAGTCGTTTGGTTGTTGCGGACTGCATCATTGATGAATATGGGTTATACTGAAATTGTCTTGATAGCAGTTTCCAGAAGGCACAAACCTGCTGGAGCACTCATACATTGTTTTAGGATGTCCTAGCAAAATTAATCTAAATATGACAAGATTTAGTATGGCTGAACAAAGTTTATGATGTGTAAATTCTGTTGGAAACTATCATCTGCTCTTTTAATTCCGCCAAAATTAATCTTTTGAGCTATTTTGCCTACTATTCTGGAGAAGTTGGCTAAAAGATACTGTGGAAGAAATAGAAAGACATGGAAGCAGGTGATAATTAAGACAATAACTTCTCCTTAATTGCAATATATAATTAGTAGATGTATAAAAATATTCAGCAGGTCATTTTGCAGGGTTGCATGGGCAAGTCTAGAGATTGAGTATCGCGACTTTTTTTGTTTCTTTGAAACAGGGTAATTAGAAGGTATTTAAGGAAAATATATCATTCGGGGGTCTTGTTTCTGTTTCCAGGAGTCCTTTCTTTATTTCTTTGGGAGCTTTTAGGTTGATGGGTGATGGAAACCAAAATTGTAAGTTTTAAACCGAAATTTGTGGAGATGAATGCAAAATGGAAAGCATGCTTTTGAGTTGGTTAACCTGGAGCAGGTTTTGGGAGAAAGGAAGTAGTTTGCAAATTATAGTTGTTGAACTAAAGGACAGTTTAATGGTTAAAAAGTTGAACCTTACTGATGAATTTTGAAACTGTGCACATGCGTGAGGATCTCAATTTTTTTAGTCAGGATCTTAACACCCACCCTTTGTGCTTGTGGTTTTTGTTTTTCTATATGCCCTATTCTGTTGTAATGCTTGTTAGTTCTTGGTACGATTACTAGAGATGCTCTAATGTATGGTAATGATATTTATGCTTTCTCCCAAATGTGCATTTATTTGCTGGCAAAATGTATGAGCTGGTGTCTCCATCCGAGGGCTAGTGTATCAAGCCGGTCAAAAGCTACTCAGGCAGTCAGGCTCACTGAACTATTATTGGTTAAAGTGGAGTTTGCAGAAGTCAAGTTCATGTCAGCAAATGCATGCTTGTTTTATGCACTAGCCTCATGGGATAATATGTCGAAATTTGTTGTGGATGGATGTGTGATAGTATTGAACCGAGTCTGCAATTATACTGAATATGCTGAACTAGGGCTTGGAGTTTGAAGTGCTTGCTGGATTGGGACGTGATGGTAATTAACTTAAACTGAGCCAATTTTCATCATGTGTAGCACAGGAATTGGAGCAAATCCTGAACATAGACGGTTACAACCTACTTACATGGCCAAAGTTGCAAAAGGAAGTTCTGGCCTAGTTGGGGATGATGAGGGTGTAGCCAATGAATTGGTTTATGGAACAGAGTACGGTAGAATAGACCAGATCAAAGCTTGCCTTTACCAGGTTCTTAATGGTACAAGCCCACTGGCATATTTACCGGTTTATGCTATTCTGCTTCACTTATAAAGTTTGCACTGAAAATTACTCTGTTGACCTTCGAAAATATAGGATTAAATAGAGGGATTTTTGGTGTACCATCTGCTAAGAAGTCTGAGATCGAAGGTCTTGTTAGGCAGCTTGAGTCTCAAAATCCAACTCCAAATCCAACAGCGAATTTAGACAAGGTAAAGCCTTTGGAGGTAATTTATCTTAATTATTGCACAGCTTATTTACTCAAGTATTGACACTACTCCCTTTTTGAAATGTCAAGGTCGGTGGATGCTGGAAGCTTGTATACAGCACCATTACGATTCTCGGTCCGAAGAGGACAAAGCTAGGACTGCGAGATTTCATAAATTTGGGAGACTTTCTTCAGAATATATTTGTTGCTCAGGTAAAGAGACCTATCTATTTATATGAAGCTTAAGCTATGTCCTTGTAGAAATTCTTTTCGCTTGATCAGTGAAAAATAAAACCATCAATGCCACAGAGATACAACTGCATACAAGAGGAGCTCTTAAAAACTAATAAAATAAAGTTGGTCATGGCACCTCATGGAAGCAATTGCTGCTAAAAAATAACCTCTAAGGAAAAAAATTGATTTGGCTTTCTTAGACTGAATGAAATCAGAAAAATCAGCTTTTTGCACAATCCCTGTAGCTTGTATTAGTATAAAATAGAAGCAAATGGACTATACGTTGAAGACAATAAGTCATTGAGGAATGGTCTTTTGATAGAATTTCAGATAGTCTATTCTTCATTGGGGAATGTTGTTCAACGTCCACCATTTCATTTCACTAGCAGTAAAGCACTGCCTCACAATTATGTGTTGTTCATGATGTTTCGGTGATTTTGTTTGCTTTCACTAAGTTTCAACGTTTGGTGATCCGAAATTGGAGGGCAAAGCAGTCAATGTGATCAAGTTCAATGCAAGGGGTTTGAACATGTTGAACGGGCAGTTGACGATCGAGGCATCCTTCAGGGTCGCATCTGAATCAGTTAAACCTCTATCACTGTCTCTCGTGTTTTGCTCCTTTGCTTCATGATTTGCTGCTAATATATCGTTCTGAGATATTTGGACAATTTTTACTTTTACAGAGGGTTGACATTACTTATGATAAATCAACTATCACTCCTGATCAGGTATGTTGGTATCTGCCCCTCATTTTTTTTCCATAGTGTTGGAAACCAGAATTATGGAACGCCTTTGAATTTAAATGACTCTTTGTTGGACATATTGCCTGCTATTCTACAGTTGAAATCTGATGTTGATGCTTCCTCTATTTGAATTAACAACAGTTGATGAATTTGTTTCGACAAAACTATGATCTCCTGCTAGGCATCTTCAATCCTGAGGGGTGGCTTGAGATTACGTATCCTTTGAGATAAGTTCTACGTTTGGGTATATATATGCTTGATACAGTAAACTCTGAGCTCAAGGAGGCTTTAGTTCCTTTACTGAAGCGCCACAGATATGTTGATGACACGACGAGGATTGGAAGGGATGATAAAGGCAATGTCTTCATACTGGAAAGATCAAAAGAGGAGACATGAGTATCATCAGAAGCTCAATACCCAATTGTTCTTGTTGTTCTCTGCACACATTTTTAAATTTTTACCAGAATTCTTTGTAGTTGCGTTTGACCTTCATTATTCTAAAGAAAATTATATCCTCCGCGTTGGTTCTAGAAAATAAATTGAATGCCATCACTTTACCATGGTTTTTGTTTTTTGTTCAATTCTTAAGTTTTCAGCCGAAAGTAGTTGGAAATAATTTAGGTTGTGAAATTTCTTGGAATGAGCATCCCCATGTTACTTGTTCCAGAAGAAAGTTTGAGGTACAACATTTCAATCTGTGGCTGGGTTGGACAATAAAGATTTTGACATAGACGTGTAATAAGCACGCTAAGCAGATGTAAAAGCACAAAATGAAGAAACAAGCTTGTCTACAAAAAGTTGCTAATATTTTTTATAAGAAATTACCAATTGGACTTCACTCATTTGAGCTATACTATGTTTTCAATAAGAGAAAGTTAAAGACTGTCTCCCCTAAGCATCAACTTTGTCTTAGATCAGTCAAGCGATGGCCTGCACGAATTTTATTCTTTGACAGTTCCATTCCCATTCTAATTTTGAAGGATTACCATCATAATGTTTTAACTGATTTTGCTCATATCGATTGGATTTCATTCACTTCACTTGCCGAAGTCAACAGGAAATTCTAAAAGACATGGTCAGGAGAGTTCACTGCCATACACAGGTACCAGTTGAAGCAGCCGACTGAGTGCAAAGCACTTAAACCAAAGATTCAAGTGTAGATTGAGGACAAACCAAAACTCAAACCACTGGATAGTAACAGCCGTGATCTTCTAATCTTAGAGCCAGACACCACGGTGCTTTGATCCTCTCGTCGAATTCAACCAAAACATTGAGTATCTCTCCATTAATAAGTCATCATGTATTAACACCATCTAAGTTCAGAGAAAAAGAGTGAGAGAGAAGTCTTAATAAAATGAGGTAAAGACTTTGCGGTTGCGGTCGGTTTAGTCAAGATGTGAAGCTCAAACATTCACGACCGGAGTATTTAATCACAGGTGGATAAGTGTGTCGCTATCCATACACATGGCAACTCAGATTTATTTCATACTACAAAAGCATCCTGGAACCATTTTGAAGCAAGCTCTAAGCTTCGGACTTGGGTTCCACAGATTCCTGCTGTTGCTTCCACTGCTCCGGCGTAGCTTCAGACTTGGGTTCCACAGATTCCTGCTGTTGCTTCCACTGCTCCGGCGTAATGGCTTTCTTGATAGAAAGAGCATGTATCTCTTTCATCTCCTCTTCAAGTGCAGCATTCACCAGCCGGTGCCTCTCCAGCAGCCTCTTCCCTTCGAATTGCTCAGACACAATCTCTACCACAAAACTAGCACCACACCTGATAACAGCATGAGAACCATTCAGGAGGAAAGCAAAGTAAAAATTTGCAGAAGGCAAGAAATGGGATCAAAATATCAACAAATAACTTGTTGTCAAATGAGATGATTACCCTCCAGATGTGTCAATCACTTCCTGCAAGAAGGAGAGAATTCCAGTAAGTACTAAACTTCTAGCATATAAAGTTACAAATTAAAAGCACCGTGAGCTAGTGAGATCAAACTACAAGATGTCAATGTTCATAAACCTTCTACGTACTGTATGATTGTTAAAATACAGCAATTCAATTGTACAGTATGTAGAAGGTCCAATAATGCCTTTAGCTAATCATCAGTTCTCTTCGACCACAAAAAAAAATTGTCAGTTCTCAAAGCAGCTCCAATTATGCCTTTAGCTAAAAGTCCTACCCTTAAAGGCCATCAAATGCATTGAAAGGAAATAAATAAACATTAGTCATGGTATTTTGTACTAGATAAGATGATTGTTAAAATACAGCAATTCAATTGTACAGTATGTAGAAGGTCCAATAATGCCTTTAGCTAATCATCAGTTCTCTTCGACCACAAAAAAAAATTGTCAGTTCTCAAAGCAGCTCCAATTATGCCTTTAGCTAAAAGTCCTCCCCTTAAAGGCCATCAAATGCATTGAAAGGAAATAAATAAACATTAGTCATGGTATTTTGTACTAGATAAGAGTTACATTGTGGCAACGTTCTGGTGATGAGAAATTTTTATGCACCTAGCACACAAGTGGCTCGGTTGAAAAGAATGCCATGCTCCCAGAGCACCTCAAAGTATTTTGGTCATGAGCTAGTCCAAAGTATGTAAATATCTTAAACCCAAAGGACCTAAGAAATCATATTGCAAACATCCCACAACAGTTGAGAATGAAACACTATCCACATTAAAAGAATTACATCGACCCCCTGGACAGTTGAAAAAAAGAAAAAGGTATGTAAATCTTGCATCTCCATTATGAGAAGGCAATTAAATAAAAGGAGGCAATTACATTTGAAGAAACAAACAATATGAAATATAACTAAATTTGTGAGAAGTTCGAGTGGGGAAATTTAGGAGAAATGCAGGTATTCTCAAATGCTAATCTAGAACTATGTCATGTTTTCCATACAGAAATATCTTCAATTTAGATCACTTCGATCTGTGTGAGGAAGCTTCAAAGTAAAGCTAGAATGAATAATTTCTCTGCATTCTAACAGGGATGATCTTAACCAACTTAGGAAGTTCCCAGCACCTTCGTGCAACTCACCTGTATATGCATAACAAGTCAACCGTGATATTTCTGTAAGAGACTAATCACTAAATCGACCAAAGTGGCAGAATTTTATAGTTACCTATTTCAAATGCCATTCAACTAACCACTGTTGTGACTCGTCAAAATGGATCGTTGACCCATTTCTTAACCAGTGTCAACCATCACCTAATAGATCCTCACCAAATGATTTACGTTGGCAGCTAGTCTGAATAGCATTCTATAATAGATCACATATCACTCGCCAAACCTCTTCATTTGGCAAATCAACATTCCACGATAAGAACATGCCATTCTGAAAAATTCATCTCCTCTTTCATTTGTTAGCCTGCAGGCCTACAAAAAGGTTTCCTTTCTACTAGGAAAAGACTTCCCTCCTGCTATCACAAAACTATATTTCGCTCAACTCAGTTTGAAGCACAGTCCTACAGGCCACATATTCTTCCCATACCTTTGGTTCCAACACTGAAACCTGATCCTCATGGGTGCCTCCAGACCAATAGAGTCAATACTCATCGTGGCGAAACCGGGTAAAGATCGGACCTTTATGGCCTCTTTCCCTCCTACAGAAAACCCCACATAAAACCCATCTCTGACTATGAATTATAGCCACAATTTCACCCCGGGCGGGACAAAATTCCCAACGATCACATCATCATCCAAACGAAGGTGTATCTTCATCTCGGACAGGACATGCAAGAATCAGTAAAAATTCGAACTTTATACCTACACCATCGCATTTGCATTAACGCCTAGCGGCAGAAGCAAAAAAAGAACAAAAAGAAAAAAAAAAAGAACCCCCCAGAAGAAAACAAAGAACCGGGTAATCTCCAGAACCAAATTCGAGGCAGATGCTACTGAAATTCGCGCATACGAGAAACGAAAACAATAAGAAAAGGAGACGACAACACTCACAAGATGCGAAGGTTTCAGCTTTGAAGTCAGCGATGATTCAACCTGCTCCTTCGTCACCCCCATCTCTCTCTCTCTCTCTCTCTGTGATTTTCTCTTTTTCTTCCTCGGTTGTTCTGAGCCTGGGGGATGCGTTATATCTCTCTCTCCTCTTTGTACCCGCACGAGAGAAAGAAGATGCGATTCCTCTCGGGTGGACCGCGAATAATTACACCAAAGATGCATAGAATCATAGAACAACAACAGTAACCGACACACAAAAAAAAAAAAAAAAAAAGATATTGCGGAAAATGATCTAAACAGTCGGAATTTGGTGCAATATGACTTATAAACATTTAATTTAAACAATATGATCCATGAATTTTGGCCAATATACAGTGTAATTCCTAAACTTTTAATTTATTTTAATCCATAGTCTTGAATTGATGGAATGATTATTTGAATTTTTTCATGTAGTTTAGGGACTATATTAAATATGTATTAAAAGTTTATGGACTACATTACATATTAGGCTAAATTTTGTGGGATTACATTAAACAAATTAAAAACTCGAGGATCACATTACACGTTAGGCCAAAGTTGTAAAGACTATTTGTGATGCATAAATTCAAGAGAACTATGATCTCGTTTAGTTCAACTTTCCCAAGAGAATTTGGGCGGAAAAAATACGAGGTGTTTGATTTAACTTTTTAATCAGATGTCAGCATTTGGAACGTTGAAAGCCTAAAGGGAGTTTTCAATATTTTCGAAATGCCATTGTAAGGGTTCACTGACTTCTTCTTCTTCTCCTCCTCCTCCTCCTCCTCCTCTAATATTACCTTCATTAATAATCGTGTTTTTCTCCTTTGCCCTAATTGCTCATCGTCTAGGCTCGCTAGTTCATCATTGAGGTGAAGTGCAGGCGAAGGTTGTTGTCGTCGAGGTTGAGATTGAGGGAATTGCCGTCTTTGCCGAAGCTTCTGTGTCGATGTTAAGGTCGACAGTCATGCGACCTAGATCTAAGGAACTTGGGCCTCCACGATGACTCTACGCCTCCCTTAAGGGCCAACCCCCACATCCGCCCCTTTGCCGCCTTCCTGCCTTTGCCTCCTTCGCCTCCCCACCACCACCAACACTACCACCACCACTAGCTCGAGCCGCCAGGCCACTTCCGCCGCCACGATTTCGCCGTCTTCGACGAGTACCCGAACCCACTCGACTCTTGCACTGACTCTCTAGCCGGATGGAACGGCCTCGGGCCCAACTTCTTCAATGAGCTGTTCTAGGCCGTTGGAATCACTTGTCGAAGGGGGATCGCCCAGGCATTTGAGTCTCCTTCACCGTTTTTCTTTTCTTTTCTTTTTTTCCTCTTTCTTTTCACTTCAAAATTACTTTACAAAATATAAACCAAAATGAATATCCAAACACTCTTATCTTCACTAAATACCCATTTATTCAAAGATACTCGGAAAAATGTAAAGCTATTTCTCGAAAGTTGAATCAAACGGGTCCATACATGGAAAATTGCAGCTGACTTTGCCCAACCAAGAGCAAAACCGAGATGAAATTGCCATGCTTAGATCTGACGGTCGACGTTAATAGGCTCTAGATCAGACGTTGACAAAACACACGATCCAATGGTTGACATCGACAAGCCTGGATCTAACGGTTAATGAGGTGGTCGGGAAATTTCCCACGTGCGTGAGGTCAGATAGGCTCGACCAGAATGGGGATGGCAGGTGCTGGGGCATCACGAGAAAAGGGATTTTTCATATGGAGTGTGGATTCGGAATAATTTCTTTGAACATGTTTATAAGTTCTTCGACTTTGCTTTGCATTGACAAAAGGAATTTGAGTTAAAGTGATTTAAGGGAAAGCAATTAGCCTTTGGCATTTAATATATGGAGTTCTTGTTCTAAAACAACTTTGCCAAATTATTATTTAGTAATTATTGATAATCATAAAATGGTTTTTTTTTTTTGCTAATCATAAAATGGTTTACCAGGAACAAAAAGATAAAATACATTTTGCTTTTGCCCTTCGTGGTGGTTGGACAACCTTGCACAAGTGCACCATACAAAAGTTGCGTGGCGTGGCCCCGATGAGGAGTTATCGGGGTCACATCAACCTAATTGAGGGACCATGGCTCTACCACATGTTGGCCATCACTGCTTGTCTAGCTTCACCATAAATGGTCATTGCATTCGAACTTCGATGAGCAAAGGTAGCGACAATGACGACGACAATGATATGTTATTCATTCGAAATGGAGAATTAGTGCATAAAGATTCTAAAAAGACAAGTGCTCCTCATATATCGTCCGATACTCATAAACATGATTTAACAAGTTAGCACTTAAGTAGCATCAATTATGACACGCAACACGACACGACACTCCGACATGTCGTTTCTCAAAAAACAGAGAATTCCGACACGTTGAGACACGTTATATATATTAAATATATATTTATATATATTTTTATGATTATTTCAATCAAATTAATTTGAATCAAATTCATAAATAAATAAATAATTAAAAAAGTCTAGAATGAATATACATGAAAAAAATATTAATCCTCCATTTATTAATATCATTCATTATTTTAATTTGATCAATAATTCATAGAACTTGGAGAAAAAACAAGCGATTTATATTATGAACTCGCATGTTAGATATGTTGGAAAAGGAGAAAAAAAAACTTAAGGGGTAAATTGCGTAGGAGTGGGAATTAGAAGAAAAGAGAAAATTAGGTTTTTCTTCTTTCTCCATTTATTATTTTTATTATTGTGTTTTATTTTTCACACACACACACACACACACACACATATATATATACATCTCATTTATTGAATTTCTAAAATTGACATCGATATTGAAATCATAAGTCGGAAACTTGTATGTGAATTCCGACTTAAGTGTCGGAGAGTGTCGAGAAAGTTGATCAGGTGTCGAATTTTTCGACACGCGTTGATCGAATGTCGGAGAGTGTCGGTTATGTGTCAAAGTGTCTGACACGACACGAAGGTTTTTGAAGAGTGTCGGTGCTTCATAAGTTATCACATTTGAGATTCTTTGAAAAATGTTTCTCGAAGGGTTGCCTTGCGATTTAGTGGATGACAAAACAAGATATCCAACCATCGATAAAAATTCTATATTATTTTCTTTTTCGGTGTATAAGAATGATGAATTACATGTAATATTATATGTTTATATCATAAAGAACCTCAACTTGATACATTTGTGATAAATTTACCAAATATTAATTTTTTGACAATCAAAATCCTAAATTTGTATATTTATGATAAATTTACCATCCGATAATTTTCCGTTAAATTGAATTAATACCATGAAAAATCATAAATTGGTACATCTATAACAAACGGATGGTAAAATTCCAAATTGTTATATCTGTTAATTATCACGTGTCACACTACCGGCTCAGGTGGCTCCGCTGGGTAGGCTCTACAACGTCCTTCTCGGGGAGGTCGAGAGTTCGAAGGCGTTACAGGGAGGCTGACGAATCATTAGGCGATTTAAGCGTGGTGTCGGGGTGGTGGTTCCCTGCTAGCGTCACCAGGGGGTTTACGGCGCACTATCGGTGCAAGCTGGTTCCTCCTACCACCAAAAAAAAAAATTATCGCGTGTCACCTAACTTAATAATTTATTCGGTAAAATTTAACACAAACCAATAGATGACAAATTTATCATAGGTGTGTTAATTTGGAGTTTTTAGTAGTTAAAAAATTAGTTGAGGTAAATTTATTATAGATGTACTATCCTAAGGTTTTTCTTAATGAGGTACGATTGCAAGAAGGGGACTTAGAATGGATTAGGGGTGAACATGCTTTCAGGGTAGAACTTAGAATATGAAAATAGGACCGATGGGAGCTCATAGGTTTCAACTTCTAAGGTATGTAGAATAGATTCCAAATTTTAAAAAATAAGAAACTTATTTCGATGGGTAGATTCCAAGTTCTTAGTCAAAAGAACCTGTAACTTGTAATTTAGAATCTAGAACAAGTTTTAATGTTTTTGTTGATTCATGTCTTCGTGCGATCTTATAATATTCCATATCGTTCAATGATGTGTATATAATTTGAAACTATTAGTTTGAGCTTCCCTTTTATGACTAAGACTTTTACTTTATTAATATTAATATATAAGTTATGATTAGTGAATTGTAGTAACAAGTGATGGTCATTAAATATTTTAATTTACCTTAATTTTCCTGTATACTATACTCAAGCAATGGAAATTCATCAATTTATCATCTGAGTTCTGTGTCGTCCGGTTTTCACTCAACGGTCGGTCGATCGTCCACGATGTGTCTGTACCACAACATCACCAAGGGCGACACCTAAGATGGTCCGAACTGAACCAAGCCTTACATCGTCCTCAAAAAGCCAGGAAAGTCCTCGTTCCGGTCGCTCCCGCCTGCCCCCACTATTTTACCGTTCCATTCCACTACCTCTCTGCCCATCATCCTCCCCTGGAGATCCGAGCCCCTCCCCCACCCACCCAAAAGCCTCATCTCTCTCTCCATCTCTCCGACCACCACCGTCGCAGGCGGCGGCGGCAATGGCGGACTACGACGGCAGCCACCACCACAACCACCACCACCAGAACCACCAGCAGCAGAACTACCAGCAGCAGCAGCAGCAGCAGCAGCAGTACCAGCAGCAGCAGCAGCAGCAGGCGAAGGAGACGGCACTCCAGGCGCTGAACACCATCATCCAGCTCCACTTCGAGAAGACCCTGGAGAAGAAGCGGGCCATCGACCAGCAGAAGAAGGAGCTGCACCGCCTCTTCCTCCTCTTCTTCATCTTCCTCGCCCTCCTCTTCGGCGCCCTCTCCCAGCCCTCCTCCCGCCTCCGCTGCCGCCACTGCTGGGCCCCCGTCGCCCTCCTCTCCCTCGCCCACCTCGTCTTCTACGTCTCCGTCGCCCAGACCCTCCGCACCATCAACGGCTTCAAGTACCAGCGCCGCTGCCACAAGCTCACCCTCGGCCTCGCCACCGAGCGGCTGAGGGATCTCAAGATGAGGCTGAGCCTCGCGATGGCAGGCGGCGGCGGCGGCGGCCACGGCCACCACCACGAGGTGGTGTTCGACGACGGGGACTTCGAGATTCAGTACCAGGAGCCGCCCGAGAGCTACCTGGGCAAGTTCAAGCGGAACTGGGCTCTGCATTTTGGGTTCTTGATCTTGGTCTACGGCTTCATGGTCTCTTTCTCTGTCGTCATCCTCTGTTTCTAGGAAAGTTCCTCTGCTTTTTGGTGGGTATTTTGGCAGCATTCGTTCTTCTTTTTCCATTCATTTATCTTGAGGGATTGATTCATTTCCTGGATCTGATCTGGGAAAAAAGTTGAAGCTGGAATCAAGAATAGTTCAAGAAAGAAAGTGGCCCGAAAGAAAACATCGAAATGGGAAAATTTCAGGGAGCCTTCTCCATCGTTGAGGAATCTCTCTCTCTCTCTCTCTCTCTCGTGGGGCGTGCACTGTGCAGAACTTTGGACGCATTCATTGCCAAGTACACACAATTTCAGGGGCGTGAGGTGTTATCTCCCCGAGAAAGGGGGAGCCTTCGAGGCGCAAAGCTACCCAGAGCGACACCTCTGCTCTGTTCTTGGTTTTAATATATCTCTCTTCAGCTCCTTTTTGACTGAGTCAATGTTGGACCGTCTACTTTCTAAAGCATACTTAATAAAAAAAATTTGAATTGATTATATCATTTCTCATGTGCATTGATTGCGCTCTGATTAACTTAATCCTAACGTAACAAAATGACTGTGCATCGCCAGCTCAATTGATTCAGAATTAAGAAAGTGATTCTACTTTTTGGTCCTGTTCAACATTTTCTAGTGGATTGATGTCCGGGTTATGTTAATGAACCGTTATCAACGGCGTACCCTTCGCGGTCTGGTCCGGCTGATGTTCGGAACGGATCTTAAGGGGGTGCGATTGGTGGGCGAACAATGTTCTGGCTAGGAGCAACAATGCCCAATTCAGTGAAACAAACCGAGCCTGCTCGAAAATTCTTATGCTGGAAAAGTAGGAGACTTTAAAGATGACATCTTTATGATGATTACTGATGCAAGGTTTGGCAGCCGGTGCTTTTCCAGCGGTCCCGAATAACCATTCCTCAGGAGACTGACAGCTGTTAGATTGAATAAGACTAAATTTCACCTCTTCATAGTAAACTTCTTCAATTTTCTTTTGTCCAATTTATACGAGGGTTATGACTCATACATGTGGTCACAACAGGTAATGACTGGAGGATCGATCACTCGAACGATCATAAAAGCCCCTAGGAATTGGGTATATAACCCTGTATGCTCTTTTGGATTTATTGTGTGCTGATGCTAGCGATGTATTTGCTAAGAACGGGTACCTAGTAATGATATTCTGTTTGTCTGTTAAAAAAAAAAAAAAAAATGGCAAAAGTGTGTGCATTCCAGGGGCAGTCAGCATGCATCTGGATACATGTTCACCATTCAATCAGACGAGGTCAACAAGATTTCGACTATATGCCCACAAAGTCGATTCAGCTGCACGCACCTGAACTGTAATCTTTTTCGCATTCATCGTCCGGATGTTCTAAAAGCTTGCACAAAATAAAGCGCATACTGTGAACCAAGAAATGGCAAGACTGTTATTATTGGGAATTAGGGCATGGGAATGGCTATTTAGCCTTGAAATCTAACATGGTGCTCTTGAAATTTGGAAAATGAAGTAGCATTCATCACTTCTAATAATCTCTCAAAATCACAGAATGCCAAGGACAGAGCAGTACTTTATTATAAAGACCTTTGGCCAATGAACAACTTGATTATATTACTCGTTACAATGGAAGAAAAACCCTCAGGTTGCAAGATACAAATTTCTGATAAGGAATTTTAAAAATCAAGATAAAAATGTAGCACCAGGAAAGTTTAGAACCGTCTGATATGAACTTTGTAAGGATGATCAGTAGAAATAAATGAATTATGTCACAATATCACTGAACCTTCTCTTGGAAAGAAATGTTGCGAAGAGCTGTACCCGTCTGCAACAAAGCTTATGGTTTAAGCCGCTGAAAGAGCACTGCACAGCGACTTGTATGCGTCAACACATAACTTGAACTTCTCTTCAGCCATTGACTGCAGAAACATTGAATGACGAATAGTCAGAAGAACGCAGAAAAGACATTTTAACGTCTGTAAGTTGATCAATGAACCGGTGAACACAGCTTTGTCAGGATTGCTTCCAAGAAAGGGTATTGCAGACCAGAATTGTTGTTTTCTTTTCTGTTCTATTTCTTTGTTGGGACCTTAGAGATAGATCTACAGGTTGTAGGAGGTAGCTACATACATTTTCTCTAGATTATCTCATGGATGCTATTAAATTGTCAACATTTTGGAAGAGGTGGAAAGAATAAGACCCCAGACAAAATATTTTGATAGACTTACCTGTGAAGGGCCTTGATGCTTATCGGGGTGCCATTTCAAGGCTGATAGTCGAAATCTGCACATACAAGGACAAGTCAGCACTTAGGACAGGCCAATGTGACAACTTCACCTTAAGCACGGCCCCAAAAAAAGAGGAATAAAAAGTACATGCTTACGCGTTTTTCACATCTTCTATCTTCAAAGGACCTGTTGTAGGCAAATCCAGCATTTTTCTATCAGACACTGATCCTATTCTAATGGACTCGTCATCAGACTCTGCATCACTTGCCGTTTCCCATTCTCTTGTTCTGCGGTTCCCACAATTGAAATCCTCTCTCCACTGGAAACCAGATGACCCATTTTCAAAGGAAAAGGAGTGCCTTAAATTGAAAGACCAGGTATACCACCTATTCCCGAATGTTGCTTGAAATACCGTCTCAGGATGATCATCTAGGTCCTCACAGAAGCTCTCCCTTCTAAACTTTCCTGTAAAGGTAACAATTTGCATAGAATCATCTATTCAGCATTCAGAGTGGGGGACCAAAGCCTTCATTATTATTAACTGGAAATAGTATTGACAGTATTAACATCAATTACTTTATTAAAAGCTGTGCGCTCATACAAATTCAAAAGCTGAGTGTTTCCCCCCTTCTTTTAGTTAGAGGAGCCTAAAATATTACCTTACTTGACATAAGCAATAACAAATGAAATATCACTTAGATGAAGGGGAAAACAAGCTCACGCTTCATTTTCTTTTGGTGGCTCTTCCCAGCACGCCGAGAAGATGACTTTGATCTACCTCTATTACCACAATTATCTGACTGATTTTCTGTCTCATCAACATTCCAGGCAGGGCCCTTGTCCTGTGCATATGTGTATAGCAATAAATAGAGATGCTCAAAGGATCAAGACAATCAGAAAGATCTACATAGTATCTAAAGTTGTGTAAAGATAGCCGCTTGAAAGTGATTTCATGAGAAGAGTTTGGGATAGAAGATAGCCACATGAAGTAAAAAGGAGCACTAGCAGCGAACAAGTACAATGATGTCAAAGTATGTGATCTACAAGTAATGAGAAATCTAAATTGTTCCACGCTTCAGGAAATAGTACCAGGAGAAGTTTACCTGGAATGAAAATCTAGAGGACCCGCTGTTCAAGAGGAGATCTTTCAAAGCCTTCTTTGTATCAGCACGCTTCTGACGTGTTTCATATCTGATATAGTTCTGGTTCAAATTACAGACAAGAGACACAGTTATCAACTTGACATTTGAATCATAACTATAAATCTCAAAAATGTGCATTGCATCTAATCAATGAAATCAATTGATTAGCCCTGACATAAGTAGTCTGCCACATATTTGTATGGGCCTTAATCTCAGATATATTCTATCAAGATGTTTGCACTGTATATTCCTCAAACTAAATTGAATATGCTCAAGTACTCAAGTACTCAGAATGTAATATTAGTGGTCACAAAAACCCACAATTTAGCTCTTCATTTTTATTTATTTTTTACGTATTTCAAGGGTGGGAATGGAGGGATGATACAAGAGCTTAGAGAGAAAATATGTCAAAGACTTTATAGAGAGCTGTTCAGGAGGCTAACCTCTTAATAAAGCAGTCCAACAATATCCAGCATGTCTTTTAAAACTCCTCTTCTTTACATGTCAATCTTAGTAAGAGCACACACAGAAGGGCTAGGGCACATAATACAGACATATGTGTAAAAACCCAACCGGGTAGAAATTAAGCCAGCAACGTGCATAAGTACACTCAGAAAAGGTTGCAAAGCACGTAGAGAAGTTAGGATTTAACTGACTAGAGCTAAAATCATCCTTCAGCCAATCTAGAGTCAGTAGCCATCATGTAATGCTTACTGCAAGCGCCAAGATTCTAGCTTTCTTTTTGGCCATAGCAAAATCCTAATTGAAAGCAGGACAAGTGTGGTAATGAAGTACACAGGCCAACATGCAAAATTTAGCTTTGGTTGAAGCCTAATTCTCAGCCTTCATCTTAAGGATCTCAATACTACAATGCAACCAAGTATGTCATTGCTTCTTCTCACAGAAAGTAAATGCATTATCGAAGAATAGCAAAAATAATTCCTCAATAAGCAAAGTTATATCGAGGTATATTAATAAATATATCTTTGCACATGTTAGGATGTGATACAGAAAATAGAAAGAGAAATTAGTCCCCAACTTTAAGACAATGGTCCTTACCTTAGATGGCTGTTGACCACCTCTAGCAAAATCCTGTGCAAAAAATAAAAAGAAAAAAAAAGAGGCTTCGTTAAATGAATTTGCTTGATGTGGAGAGTCACATGGTTAATAAGGGAACAATATGAAAACTAAAGTCTTTCTGAGTTTTGGCCTCTCATTGAGATCATTAAAGAACAAGCTTATTTCTCCAGCCGGAGATAGCTTTTTGGTTTACAAACTCCTAATGAGGCTTTTAGAAGCACAATTTCTATTAAAGTGATGAAGACTACCGACTGACCGAACCTCTTTCACCTGTGCACTTCAGAAAGCTACTTAATTGGGGAAAAAGGAACAAAATGATACCCTAAATCATGCAAACGCATGGTTTGGAAGTAATTCAGATTATAACGTACATCCAAATGTTCTCCACTCCACCATGGTTATGCTGCAAAACCTCAATCGCAAACAAGAGCGTGCAAACTACTCTAAAATTGCTTGGTGCCACTCAAAGCATATAAAGCAGCCAAAATGACAGAAAATTCTCGCTTACAATGCTCCGGGCACCCCAATTTCTAATCAAATGAATCTCTTTCAACTTCAAGTACATTCCGGCGCTCCACAACACACAATGTAATTTTGACATTCGAAATCAGGCTCTAAAGTTCTAAACTTAATTAAACCACATTACTTTACAGGACACCGAAACATTCTCAGAAATAAGGCATCCTCAGGAAAGTCAGAGAAAGCTACATGAACACGCAAAGTTTCCAGCAATTCCAAACTCTTCCTATCATCAAAAGCGAGCATTCCTGATAATCACATTGACTTAAAGCAATAGATCAAACACTTTAGCCGCGAAACTGCGCAACACCAAGCAGATACTACTCAATCAATCAATAAAACAATGTCAAGCACCACCCATTAGGAAATTCAACCCGGGATATTGCCAAGAGGGAAATCCAAGAAAAGCAAACAAGTAACTTACAGAGTTCCATTTACTCTTCCGTTTCTCACAAGCGGCCGGAGTCGAGTGAAAAGCAGCAGAACGAACCGCCGCAGACGGTGAACCCATCAATGAATTCTTGATCACCAACAAGTTTCGCCATCTGGGTACTTGCATACCGATCAATTCAAACGAAAAAAATTCTATCTTTCTTCAAAAGCTCAACGCTGCAATCTCCTCTGACTCGAGGGCCAATTGGTGGTCTGTGCTTGTGCCGATTGAAGGAACGTTTTCCCAGTTCGCAACCACGATTGTACGAGGTGGGTAAGAATAGGGTCGAGACCAAATGGCCGTGGCTTGCAGGTGGATGTTGCTTGTCCGCGAATCGAGCAAGGCCAAGAGAATCCTCGCGACTCTCTCTCTCTCTCTCGACCACGTTCGCCGAGTGCAGAAGACGAGGGAGCAGAGAGAGAACTTGGGCCTTTCAGAGCTTTATTGGGCTGAAGCCCAGTGAGGCAACCTTGGGCCTAAAAGGTTGTGGGCCAAAGCTGGTGAATGGAAAACCATTATGATTTCGGTTGGATTGATGGAATTATAGGGAAACTTTGTCGAAAACTACGCATCTTTATATTAGGGGTGTGCATCGGTCCCGGTCCAATCCTGGAATCGGATTGGAGTGAGTAGAGGCTGGTTCTGGGTGTCTCTCGAGGAATTGGCCTGGTTCTCGATTCTTGGGGATGGATTGGACCAAACTGGCATAGTCGCCTCAAAGTATGTTACTCTTTTTTGTCTTTTATTTAGTAATGGCAAAAGGTACACATTATTTGTGGGAGTAATCTCTTCTTTTCCTAATGATTAGTAATTATATGCCACTATCTAGTAATTTCCAAAATATCTTTAATAATTTTTCGGAAAGATAAAAATAAAAACATTTTTAAAACAACAACATTATTGGTTCCCAGATCAGCCAATTTGATCTAGTCTCATCTCAGGGTGGATATGATAGGTTCCCAATTCCATATATTGAGAGCCGATTCTATCTAGTTCGATGAGTTCCGGGATAAGGATTGACCCATTTTAAAACCTATCACCTCTAATGTATATGTCCTATAATCATACTCAAAAGGCACGCGGGCTTCTCTATCTTGTTTGTCTTTCCACGTATATTTATCATAATCCAATTTCTAAATTAGATCCGAGAAAGACCCGTGTTTTATACAAGCAATAAGTTACTTACTAAAATTTTAAAACAAAATTAATATAAACGGTGATAAATGAGAGATGGGTAGAATTTTGGGTTTGGTACTAGCAGCCCATGTTCATATGGTAATGATAGAATCGGCGTTTTCGAATCGGATGGAGTGCGCCTGAATTAATAGATAATAATAACTTTTGTCATTATCCGATTGAAGTTATATGTGATTAGCATAAAACCACTGTTGCCAGATGTTTGTCATGATGGGAATTTCAAATGTCTATGATGTGACCAACAGTATGACGATGGCATCATTATCTTACAGATTAAAGAAAAACAATAGAATGACGACATGGCTGTGTTCTATCTCATTAACGAGGTCGATAGAAGAGGGGGTAGAAGGAATGCTTGGACTTACATTCGAGTTAAGCACCTAGTCACTCAACTAATCACGTATTTCGAGGTCAGTGCTATGTTGATTACAAACAAGATTACTGTTTCCTCTGCTGGCGGTTGTTTACTTGTAATTTATGTCTTTATATTGTGTTTTAATCATCTCAATGAATGATCAATGTATGTGGTTCATTAAGAAATTTGTGACTGAATTTATTGAAAGTCGACATAGTTGGGGCAATTGTTGAGACCTAATATGAGAAGAGAGGATCTTAGTCCCATTTGCTTAACCAAGTTTGTTGATTTGGTCCACCCAAATAAATGGTAGTCAAGGTAAACAATTCATCATGGACCCCACATAATTTTCGAAAGGGTTTTCACAAGATTGATTAACGGTGAGAAAAATAAGTTTAGGTGGTCTTAGCCTAATCGATGATATGTGTACTTTGAGTTACTTAATTAGGTTGCGATTAATGTCAACCATTTAATAGTGAATTTATAAACTTCTTTTTAAGCTGTAAATGAACCATACAAAATTACAACTTTAATACATGGGAGTTAGCATCACCACCACTTGTGGACATAAATGAACCTTGCATTTGCAATGTTCCCCATGAAAGGCCCACTTTCTCCCTTACAAAATCTCTCTCTACCACCCCAAGCATTAGGAAGAGCAAAAGTCATCAATTGATAGACAGGAAGAATATGGGAGGGTGTGCAACAAAGCTGAAGGTTTTAAAGGCCAGAGCTGTTGATAAGCCGGCCGACGAGCCTCTTCCAGAGGCGAAGAAAGAGGTAATGGTAGTAGTGGAAGCTGGAGATTACAGTGAGAGAGTGAAGGAGATCATCGGTGATGATAGCATCAACGACAAGGGCGATGAGCATGCAACTCATAAACGTCGTTCCCTTAGTCTCTTGTTTGAAGAGGTAAAAGAGGCGAAGACAGAGGTGGTGGTGGAAGCTGGAGATTATAGTGGGAGAGTGAAGGAGATTGTCGGCGATGATGATGACAACGACAGGGTCGATAAGCAAGGCACTCATAAACGTCGTTCTCTCAGTCTCTTATTCGAAGAGGTAAAAGAGGCGAAGAAAGATGTGATGATTATGATGGAAGCTGGAGATTACCGTAAAAAAGTGAAGGAGATCACTGGTGATGAGGACGTCACCGACAAGACCGATGAGCATGGCATTCATAAACGTCGTTCCCTCAGTCTCTTGTTCGAAGAGGTAAAAGCTAAGACCTTTGGTAAAAAATAGTAGATAAACATAAATCTATGTGTTTTTCAATTTGCCTGGACTCATCACTCATGTGAGAATTGTGAGTCTCAATATCGTTACCAGATAAAAAAAGAAAAAAAAAAGGAGAAGAAAAATATATGATTTTTCACCTACTATTATGGCTACTCCATTTCCTTTAACTTTTGATAATGTGACTTTAGATCATGTGTACTTACCATAAAATATAAAGAAAACTTCCAACTTCTAAACACTCAGTATTAGACAACACATGACAAGTTATATGGTTGAAAACTGAAAAATTCCTTATTTAATTGCTTAATAAATATACACGGTCTGCTTAAATTTCTCTTGGCATGTGTGATTATGGAACGTATGCTGGTCTTGAAATTGAATGTAGGGTTGAGTTTTTCACATCTTTGACTTGAACAAATAGTTTAATTCCTTTGACTGATCTGCAATTAGTTACATAAACTATTCCAGCTGGAAGAAGCTTGTCAAAAGTTCAAAATACCGCCGTAGTCACCCATTTCCTCCAAGTAACTGCCCAATTTCTTTTTGTCAACAGAAACAAACAACTATTCACTTTCCTTTACCAAAAAAAAAAAAAACTATTCACTTTCTTTTCATACATAACCATTGCACTACAGTCACGCGACTATAGTCACGTGCGTAGCACATGCGCTGCCTCTAATGTTATTTGAATGAACACTAACGCGATAGATAAGTGGGTATCATGATAGAGTTACGTAGTAGAGTTAAGAATTCAGTACATATGCACAATTTTTACTTGATAGTCCAGGAATACAGGTCTTGAGAACCATTTACAATGTAAAGTGTTACTCTTTTTATTAGTATATCCAAAGATCCAATTATTGGAATTTATATGATGCGATTGTTACAGTAACGAGTAACAATCAAATTTAACTCCTCAATGATGTCGGGATTAGTGCTATGTATGTAACATCAATGCGGACATACATATCCACTTTTAGCTTTGTATTACGTTTCAATCATTGACCATATTCTACACTTGAGCTTTGGTCCCATTCATTTTGGCGTGTGGTGGTCATGTCAAGATGTTTCTGACATAAGTTTTCTGTGGAATCTTATCAATGGGAGGAATCTTGGGCACTCTTCATTCCATGACAAACTAATGGGTCATCATCTTTGGGCCCCTACCATCCATTCTGGCCTTCGTTGCTTTCTTGTTTGTCCTCCAATGCTTCTATGAACTTCTCGTAGATCCTCCTTACATCTATCATGTAACTTAGTAGCTTTCATGAAAACTAGATAAAGAGGGAAATAATGAAAATTTGAAGAGAAACCTTTCAAACATCTTTCCCACTCTTTCTCAAAAAAATTTCCAAGTCTTCTCATAATTTTCATCTAAACTTTCATTCCTTTTCCTGAGCTTGTCAAAGATGGCAGGTCGAACCAGGTTGGCCACTGTACGGACCGCGCTAGGCACGACCTACCCTTGGCCTATTGATTCAGTAGATGTCACAATCCAGACCCGAGTCAACACGACTCACTAATAAAATGGACCATGCTTAATGCGACTCATATCAAGTTGAGTCTAGCCGAGCTTGCCCTATTTGCCATCTCTTTTTTTTTTTCACTCTCTAATCTCCCAAATTGAGTATTATAAAAATGCTACATTTAAAATTATTTTTTGTAAATGCTACTTTTAAAATTTTGTATTTTTTGTAAGGTAATTTTTATTTAATTCCAAGCACATAAAATCTTTCGACACCCAAATATTGTATTTAGAATCATATGTCCTTTCACTTATAAAGTGAAAAGTCATAAATAGAAGAAATAAGAGGTTTGTAGGGCCTATCCTTTTAGACTTTTCGAAAGTAAAAAACAATAGTTTCTTCCCAAGCCAAAATTTAATAACATTATTCAAATTTTTAAAAAAGGAAAATTCTAAATAAGGGTCTAAAGTGAATCTTATTTCAAATAAAGATCTAAAGTCGCCATGTTAGTTTCAAATAAAGATATGACCTTATCAGTTGATCAAGGGCATTTCTGTCATTTACATATTTTTTGAATTTAATAACAAATATTTAAAGTTAGTCCAAATAATCAAACAAATCTAAGTGAAGGTAGAAGAGATAAGTAAAAAATGGGGGAAATTCAGGTTAAAGCCAATAAGTCTTATAAAATCCACGACCAGTGTTTAAAATTTAAACAAATATACCATATCTAATATTAGGCGTATGTCAATATACTGTTAATTTGTCCCAAGTAAAAGAAAGATTTCCTTTAAAAGATGAGATGGAAATAAACTTTTACCCCTTAAAAATCATGTCTATTGCACATGCTAACGAAAAATATTACGAAGATTTGATGGCTATGAAAAATGAAAATTCAGGGTAATGTGTAACGTTTGAAAGGGGCATACGTATACTTCCTCAAAGTTTTGTGCTTGAGTAGAATGAAAATTTAAGAAAGTAAAACCAAAAATAATTTTATTAAGTGGAGTCATTTTAAATATTATGTTATCTATCTATAATAGACGAGAAAATATTTTAGGTGATGGATACATTATGTGATAGCAATGGTATGGCGTAACTGAACTAGCTCAGAGTACTATAAATCAATGTACTTGGCACCATGCATCTATGTGTCTTACTATTGACTAGTCATTTACACCACGTGATAGGGTATCCTTTGCATATAGGCTGCATTTGGTTGGGCTTTTGGGAAAATGTAGAGAACTTTAGGTTAAAGAGTTTTTTCCAAATGTAAATAGTATTTTGTCAAATATAATTTAAAAGTGTTTTGGAAAATAACTTTGGTCTAAATGTTGTTTGTAACAAACTACACTTGAAAATGATTTTTGATAATTTTCTTCTAAAAATAAATCTCAAACCCTTTGTTGGACACCGGCAAAGGGCTCAAGCCACCGGCGTCCATTGTGGCTTCATCTTCTACATTAATTTCTTTCTCACCGAGCCAAATTCCCCTCTTTCTATGAAGTCACTGCCTTTTTTTAATGTCGATGACCATAAAGTTTCGCCATCTTCTAAGTAACCTCAACTAGGTGCTCATCAATCGAAAGTTCAATACTCAATGAGATGAAACTTGTTCGATATGATAGTTATCTCAAAGGATTCAATTAAGTCAAAAGTTCACCTAATTTGGTAACTAAGGAAGAGGTTATTTAATTAGTTCTATTGAAAAGTAACTGTTCCTAATAACAATGATTGCAATTTCATGTTTGGAAATAAATGAATATCATTTAGTGTCCATGTTCAATTATCATCAAATAACTTTTGGATAAGTACAGTTGAAATCCCAAAATTTGTCAAGAAAATACAATTAAGTTTTATAACTATCAATTTGCGCAATTGACTTCCAAAACTTGTCCAGTTTACATGATTACATACCTCCAATAGGTTAGTTCTATAAATGCTGACATGGCTTCATTTAATAGTTTCTCTTCCTTATGAGGCTGTTATATTAATCAAGAGGGCAAAACAACACCTCCTTCCTCGTAATTCTAATAAGAATTAGATAAAAAAGGGTTGAAAAATAGAAAAGAAGAAGAAAGAATAGAAAAACACACTTTTTCGAAGGGGCTCAAGGGCCACCCCCTTACTTAGCTTGTGAGGGTTGCTGCCTTCTCTCCTCACCCAAGGACAAGTGAGGGCCAGCTACCCTCACCCAGCCTCAAGCAAGGGTTGGCCTATTGTGATGGTGGCAACTAGTGGGGCCACCACCGTGTGACATAATGGCTATGTAACCCTAGTCGACCCTTGGGCGAAGGAGGGGGCGATTGTCGCCCCCAACCCAACCCTGATTTGCACTTTTTTTTTTAATTTAATTTTTGGACCTTTTTAATTTTAATCTTTTTTTCTTCGCTTTTTATTCTTTATCCTTTTAAATTTTTCATGTTTGTCTCTAATGTGGTTCACAGTTGGCATCCATTGGGTCCATGTGTATTGCCTAACTAAATGGAGCAGAGTTTATAGAAAAACTTGATCGGAACAATTTATGAAATTTTTAAGAGTTGATTGCACATTTGGAAAGTATCAAGTTTCGTGACAAGTTTAGGATTTTGATTGCTCTTATCCCGATAAATTTTTATTTCCATTGTCAACTAAGATTGCCAACACTAAAAGTAGTACTTGAATTTTAAGTTCTTATATGTCAATTAAAAAAAAAAACAAGCCTCCCACATCTTCAGCAATGTATAATATATTTGCTTGGAAAGCCAGATGATTTATTTGCTATGCCCAAAAATCAAAATCATGTGTGGTGCAATATCAGGAGAGCAAGGAATCGGCTATAAAGGACAACGCGTCGACTGAGCTGGCGAAACAAGCGAAACAATCATTTAAAGGAGATACTCCAAACAACAATTTAGCAAGTGAATCCAAACAAAGTGGAAAATCAGAAGTTATGGTTGAAGAGCAACTTGCTTTTGCTGCTGGAGTTGCTGCTCAAAAAGAGTCTGAAGAAACACAGAAGACAGATGTGGCGACGCCGAAACTTGTCAGAAAGTCGAAGCAGATGGAGAAAATTGAGGAAAAAGCCGATGAGAACATGGAAATAATGTGAGCAAGGCAGTTACATAGCTTATGGTTTGAGCTTATGAGGAGTAGTTTTTACATGGCAACACATGCAATGATCTCGGCATCCTTCCCCGTTTGTGATCGGAACCTATAATTTTGGCTTACTTTGATTATTCCTATTTTGAGTTGAGCATGTTAATGATATAACTGTTTTTGCTTACCTTTTTCTTGGATGTCATTAGAGCGAATTTTTTAGAGAAAGTAGCATTATGCGTTTGGTAAAATTGACTGATTGTTAGCAGCAAAATGAATTTGGTTTTTGGCACACCAATGGCTGGCTCAACGACAAAATTGATATAACCTTGCAATTGTCGACAAAATTGCGTTTGTTTAAAAGTTCTCTCTCGTTTTTTTTTTTCTTGTAGTGCAATCGACAATAAAAATATTGTCAAAACCACTCGATCTGGGGATCAATCCTTCCATCACTTGGTACATTTGGACAGACAAAAACATCAACGCAGACACGCTTCAGTACACTATATAATTAAAATATACAACAATCAAGGACAAAGCCAGAGAGGGGAGGGCACCCTTTCCTCACAACTCTGAATTTCAAGTATATATTTCTATTGCAATTGATCAGACTACCTTAACTGTAATCTCTGCCTAATTGGGAACCTTTTTTCCTCAGAGAGAGAGAAATTCAGACAACTATGTCTGCTGATATATGAGAAACCTTCTCTTGTTTGACTTGTGAGAATTCTTGGTCAACCTCCGGTGGCTCGCAACTTCCCTGATCCAGCCTTTGTTCCCTGCTTTTCTCCCACAAGCACCATACAGCGCTCCAACCAGCAAAACCCCACCAAGAAGACTGAAAAAAGGCCTAATATTTGGGATATTAATCACAATCATGAATGGATTCCAAGCCCACCAGGTAGGATTTAATTGCTTGGCAAGCCAGATTATGTGTCTGCAATGTCTAAAAATCATAATTATGTGCTGTTCAAAATCAGGAGGGCGAGGAATCGGCTGTAATGGACAAGGCATCTGACTAAAGCTGGCGAAAAAAGTGAAACGTGAAGGAGATATTCCAAATCACAATTTAGCGGGTGAACCAAAACAAAGTGGAAAATCAAAAGTCACAGTTGAACAGCATCTTGCTTCTGCTGCTGGATATGCTGCTCAAGAAGAGTCTGATGAAACACAGAAAATAGATGTGGCGACAACAAAAAACTCGTCCAAAAGTCGAAGCAGATGGGCGGAAATCAAGGAAAAAGCCTGTGAGATCGAGGAAATAATGTAGGGCAGTTACGTAGTTACGGTTTGAGCTTGTAAGGAGTAGTTTTCGACGACAACACATGCTCTGATTCTTCACATCGATTGCAGTTTGTGATAAGAACTTATGATTTTGGTTTACTTTAAATATTTCCCTTTTCAGTTCTTGCTTACCTTTTGCTTGGATTTCATTTTTAAAATATTTAAATTATAAATCATGCTTTAATCTAATAGCTTAAATTTTTAGAATAATCGGTTGTAGTTCCACCAAATCTCAAGTCATTGAAGTGAAAGTTTTCAAGGGTTGTAGCGTTACTTTTTTCACTAAAAGTTGACTGATTTTTCCACTTCGATTCCTCGGAACACCATAATAACAGAAATTTTACAAAACTGTGAATCTCAACTATATATTTTTTATTGCAATAAATCAGGCTACCTTAACAATAATCTCTGCCTAATTAGGAACCTTTTCTGTCCCAGAATGGGATATTCAGACAAGTATGTCTGGTGATTTCTTGGTGAACCTCAGGAGGCTTGCAACTTCCTCTGTCCAGCATTTGCTCCCTGCGTTTCCCCCACAAAACACTTTACAGCCCTCCAACTAGCAAAACCCCACCAAGAATACTGAAAGAAAGCCCACATATTTGGGACATTAATCACAATCATCAATGGATAAAAGGAAGAAAATAATTTGAATTGATGAATTTAATGTTATTGTTAGTACCTTTCAAAAGTGAGGGTCTCAAGTAGAACGAATGCAGAAAAGAGAATCGTGATCATGGGAGCCAGCGGTGTGGATATGGCTAGGAAAACTGGCCCCCTAGTCTCAATGACCCAGGACTGTAGATAGTATGACAGCCTAGTTACTACTATTCCCTATTTTGTCATATCAAATAGTAAACAATTCATTAGGAGAAATAATCTATTGGGGTATGTATGGAGCAATTGAGAGAAAAGATTAGGGAGCTCACACAATAAGCCACGGCGAGGAGGCCGACTTTCCAACCCAGTTTCCACTGAGTAGGATCTTTCACCAAAAGGAATGGCAATGACAAGGGATTGGATTGAGCTCATGAAACATTGCAGCGTTGTGACCATTAGCTTTGAGGGGTAACTCTTTATTATTATTTCCTAAAGAAAGCAACGTGTCATTTGCAAGGTCCATAAATAGGTTCTATTTTATCAACATAGAGTCATTTGGACCAAATATGTTTGTAAATGGATCTTCGGCAAGAAGTACCATCATATTTATCGAATTCTGGCATTTTAAACTTCTTTGGCACCTTAACTTTGGCATAAATGGATAGGTCCACTGGGCATTACTTTTGCAAACCTTGCAATTACCTCATTTTTCCCTTGAGCTTTGCAAAGCGCTTATCATGCTCGATTTTTGGCACATTAGCAGACTTGGCTTTGTTGTCAGTGGCTTGAGGAGGGTCCTGAAACAATGCTTGCATGTCGTCATCGATGGCTTCTTTGCTCTTATCGCCTGTGTGTCTTGGCAACACAACCTCAGTTTGGGGTCGAGTGGATGCAGGAATGGGCTTCACCGGAGGGATTCGATTTGGGATCACATATGTTGGAGTGCGGTAAAGAATTGCTTCATCTCATCCTCAATACAGCAACATGACCTCACATCTCAGTTTGCTTGGCCATCTTTGCTCTAGATTGCGTACGGATGGATCATCTTTGATGATCCATAATCACCTAAATTAAAGAGAAATGAACTGAATAAGTACATGGTCAAGACAAGATTGGCCTATGACATCAATCTAGTCCCTCTTTTTTTTATTTTTCATTTCATTCATGAAAATATTTGCACATGAACGGAACTTCCTAAAATGAACTAGGATAAGAAAGGTATATAATACCCTAACTGTCACGCCCCGATCCTCGGTCACGCGCCCATCCCTTACCTTGGTCGATTTAAGTACGAATCCCAGGACTATGTATCGCCGATCCTTTCAATTTATTATGCGCATGCGGAAGCAGTTAAGAATCCCAAGACAATAAAACAATGGGATATAAAAGCATGCCATAATTTTCATATTGAAATTCACAACCACACTTTTATTAATAGTACAACTCATAGTATATTTACAATACTATTTACAGCAAACAAGTCTCACACCTATCTACACTAAGACAGGGTTCACAAAAGAGATGTGATCTCAATCCACATCCGGGTTGTACTCCAGATTCCTCTTTGGATCATCTTCTTCATCCAAGGTCTTTCTTCTCCTCAGGTTCCTCTTCCTCAGCTCCTCCTCAGGGTCCTAAAATGGTTATTAAATAACCAATGAGACCACGTCTTAGCGAGTTCTACCCTCTAAGACTCGATTAGTAAGCCAATACACTATGGACTGCCTAAACACGCACAGGTAAGAGGACTTACCTTGGCCTCAGATTCCATCTGTAAAATTAGTACAGTTTAATAGGTACTCAACAATCACATCACCAATTAAAGCATCGATCAAATCGACATAGTCGATTACATGTCAGTCGGACCATTTCTAGGTCATTTCCACTCACACCATAATTCTCTAATGGTATACTCCTTCACCAAACCATATGTGTTTCTCGGGCGTCGTTTTCGCCAATGACATACCGATCACCGACACCGTTCGTTCTTTAAGGCGTCGTTTTCACCAGTGATATCCTCGATCACCGAACCACGTGTCCTTTCTAGGGCGCCGTTTTCGCCAAGGTGACATCGGCAATAGACAACATCGTGAGTTCTTTAAGGCGTCGTTTTCACCAGTGATATTTCCTTAATCACCGAACCACGTTTGTCTATAAGTCATTCACGTGCGTTCTTTAAGGCGCCGTTTTCGCCAGTATACTTCCAATCACCGAACCACGTATGTCCAATAACATCGTACCCGATTGGTCTCAACCAATAACATTCTCAGTAATCTCTCACCATTCTCTCTACTATATAGCCCATCAACGTACTGGCGCTATATACCCATATTCGGTCATCTACCAATCAAATATTTAATAACAAACAATATAGGACAAATCCTCAAATTTCACAATTTAAATCCATTCTATATAAATTAAAGCTCAATTAAATAAACGGACTGCACCACAACAATCAGCACGAAATTCCAGTCACCGGCCATCCCGGTTGAATTTCCGGAAAAATAATTAATTTCAAAAATTAAATAAATAATTATTAAAAATCCAATTTAGGCCCATAATGCCTGATTGGAAGCCAAGACGAGCCCGGAAAATTACCGAGACCTGTTCAATAAATAATAGAACATGTCTACATGCTAATGTCTATTTCTAACCACCTAACATGCATCATTAAGTTTCTAATTTAATTTATCTAAACTAATCTAACCACCTAATTGTATTTAATTAAATTTAACCAACCCTAAGTATAATTAACAAACTAAGAAAGCATTAGTGAGTAAAACTCACTTGATTAAAAGCGGAGGCCAAATCACCGCGACAGCGGCCGAAATCGAACTTTTGACGACATCGGCGGGCTTGGGCTGGGCCTTAGACTCGGGCCCAACAAATCTCGACCCAACTGAGATTTGTTCTTGCTTTTGGGCTGGACCCAAATTGAGTTGGGCTTGCTGAAATTCTGGACTGAACTAACTTGGGCTTCAAATTGTGGGTTGAAATGCCAAACTCTTGGGCCGAAGATGGGCTTCAAGTTGCTAGACTTGTTGGGCTTGAAAACTGCAGGAGATGGGCCTCAAATTAATTTGCTGAAATTGGGCCAAGGCTGCTGGCTTTGCTGGGCTTCGGAACTAAACTTGCTGGAATTGGGCTTGCCAAATGGGCTGACCGAAGTTTGCAGATTCACTGGCTTCAAACGGTGGCAGGAAATTGGGTTGGAATTGCTAGGCTTCGAAAGTTCAACTCACTGGAGATGGGCCGCTCGAAGAAGCAGCAAGGCCGAAGCTGCTTCGGTTGCCGAATCGGTGAAGCTGACTACCGAAGGAAACTGCTGGAGCTTCGGTGGATTTCGCTGGTCAACAAACCACCATGGAATCACCGAGTGGACCGAGTGAGATGGTAAGAGGGTGCACGAAGCAGCAGTGGTTTGCTGGGTTCGCTGACTTCACTCGCTGGACTGAAGGCGCGTGACAACAGACGCACGAACGTGGGGACAGCAGCTACGGGCGGATGAAGAACCGTGGAGATGGCCGCTTGAATTGGAGTCAAATACCCAGCTTGGTGTTGACTGGTTCCGAGAGCGGACTGTTGGAAGATATGATTTGATTCATTAAATCATATCAAATTGTAATTGATTGTGAATCTTGTTTATTTTAGGATTAGAAGAATAAGGGAATATACAATTTCCTTTTATTGATTCATTCTTGTAATTAAATACATGAACTGTGTTACATTGAATGCAAGACAGAAATACAGAAATTCTTCACTCTTTCTCCATATTTTCCTTTTGCTTCTCGCTTTGTTACATGGTATCAGAGCCTCCGGGTTCTAACCTCTTTTCTGCTTCCGCCCTGATTGCCTCATAAAGGAACTCCAATCTTCAAAGGAGTTGCCGCAGGAATCAACGTCCCAATTGTCTCCAGAGGAACTCAACCTGCAAAAAGAGTTACCAAAGGAATTATTTTCTATTCATCATGACAAAGCCAGAAGACCTTACCGCAAATCCAGTCGATCAATCTGCTGGAGATATCACACCACAAAATCTGGGCAGCCAAGAATCCTCTGTCGTAGTTTCTGGATCAGGACAACAACAAGCTCAAACTACGCAGCATCTGCAACACGTGCATTGGCAGCAATTACAGGCTCAGACTAATCTGGGGTTGCCCTTCTCAAGGCCTCCTTACCAGTGGATACCCTATCCATGGTATCAGGGACCAAGCCCCAGTGCATCATTGCCGGGCCACCAAGGCAACGTGCGAATCGATGGAGGCCTACCAACCAATGACGGGGCAAGCTCAACCATCGGTGCCGAGCAGACGGGCGAATCGACTGGACCGGGTATGGGATTGAATCCCTACCTGGGTTTTCTCAATGCGGGACCAGCAGTCGGGTCGACAGGGTCGGGTCAGAATCCCTACCCAAATTTCTTTCCGTATCAATTTCCTCCAGCCAGCGGTCGGCCAGAACCCGGTGACCCACTTTATACAACAAACGCCGACAGGTTTGAACTGAAAATCATCAGTCAACAGTTAATTGGCGTTGATAATTATACAAGCTGGTCGCGCGAGTTCCGGCGAGCACTAATCACAAAAGGAAAAGAAGTTTTCATAGACGGGACTTTTCCTATTCCGTCCGACGAAAGATCGGCGCGGCTTTAGAAGAGATGCAGCCAATTAGTAAGAACTTGGATTGGAAACTGCATCTCGACCGAAGTCGCGGCCGGACTTCCGCCGACAGAAGACCCACAAAAATTGTGGGAAAGCATACGGGAGATGTACGGAAAGCTCGATCAGGTGAAAATTTTTCACCTTACCCAACAGATATCAGATCTGAAACAAGGAAATTCAACAATCGCAGGGGTTTACAACAAACTCTCGGCACTGTGGAACGAATTAGAAGCCGTCGAAGAGAAGTTCGATTGGCCCGAGCAGATACAACAACAATACAGAAACATGAGGGAGAGGGAGAAGGCGATGAGATTTCTCCTCATACTCAACGAAGCTTACCAGACGTTTCGTTCCCACATCCTTACCATGGAGAACATGCCGACCCTTTCTCGGATCTACCAGCTCGCTGTACAGGAGGAAAGCCAGCAACGAACGGCAGATCATGGAAAGGGAGGAGAGGGAATCGTTTTGGCCGCAAGAGGCCATCCCCATCACTCACAGAGAAACACGGCGAGAGGAAGAGAGGCGGGGACTGATTTAGGGTTCGCAGATAACCCTAGACAAAATAAAAGGGCTTTTGACGATGGATCGGACGACTCACGTCTGATGTTGGGCGCGAGTGGATTGGACGGTTTGCGTGGATTCGGCTTTAATGGGCCAGATGGCCCGCATGGCTCGGGTGGATTTTTTCTCGGTGGACCGGATAACAATCCGAATGGGCCCAATTTCTTCGGCCCAACCTCAGCACAAGTGTTCCAGCCCACGAACAGGTCATTCTCAAATGCAAAAAATGGTGGGCCACGAGGCAAAGGTAAATTATATTGCGATTATTGTAAGAGGCCACACCATACTATAGACAACTGCTTGAAATTGCATGGCAAACCAGGAGAAAAAGAAAAAGGCAAATTTTCGACAGCTTTTCAGGTATTGGGTCAGCAAATGGGAAAATCAATTACTCATGATCAATATCAGGAACTTATGGAGGCATTGAAGAAATTAGATGCTTCTGACAAAACTGGGAGCTTTACAGGTACATCATATTGTTTGATGAATGCAATTTCATAGAATGCATGGATTATTGATTCAGGTGCTAGTGACCACATAGTCTGCAATAAATCTTTCTTTTCTGAAGTCAAAAAGTTGCCTCATCCTATATCGGTACAACTTCCAAATGGAAACACTACTCAAGTAATCATGTCTGGCACAGTGAATCTTAGTTCATTCATTACTCTTCAAAATGTGCTATATGTCCCTAATTTCCATTTCAACCTGATATCAATTTCTCGAGTTTGTGAAGAAAATTCATGCCACATTCTATTTCACCCTGATAATTGTTTCTTTCATGCCCTTTCGACTGGCAAACTGATGGGCTTGGGTAGAGTAAATCAAGGGCTTTATTTTGGGAAGATTTCCCACAAGATTTATCTTCTATTGCACTCAATAAGTCATTGTGTAATACTGCTACCGATAATATGAATTTTCTTAATCATAAACGATTGTGTCACAGTGCATATTTTCCTTATCCCCAATGTCCCATCTGCCCCATGGCAAAACAAACTTGAGCTCCTTTCCCTAATAGCACTTCTCGAGCAGATGATATTTTTTCCTTGATACATGTCGATGTGTGGGGACCCTACCATACTTTGAATCATGATGGGTCCCGTTTCTTTCTGACTATCGTGGACGACTTCTCTCGGGATACATGGATCTTTCTCATGCAGTCTAAAAATCAGGTTCTTTCACATCTGAGAACTTTTCTATCTCTGTCAAAAACTCAATTCGGAAAAATTATCCGCCGGATTAGAACCGATAATGGTAGAGAATTCTTCAACAATGAGTGTGCCTCTCTTTTTTCTCTGAATGGAATTTTGCATGAGAGTTCCTGTACCTATACACCACAACAAAATGGTGTGGTGGAAAGAAAACATCGTCATCTTTTAGAAGTTGAACGTGCCCTTAAATTTCAAGCGTCCATTCCTGAACATTTTTGGGGGGATTGTGTGGTCACGGCAGCATATCTGATCAATCGCATGCCATCTCGCATTCTGAAAGGTAAAACACCTTTTGAGATATTATATGGAAAAGAGCCAGATCTGAGTCATCTCAGAATTTTTGGGTGCTTATGTTATGTAACCATAGTGGGACATAAGGATAAGATGGCCCCCCGTGCTCATCAATGTGTTTTTATGGGTTATCCAACCCTAAAGAAGGGATATTGTGTTTATGTGCCATCCACAGGAGAATTTTTTGTTAGCAGGGACGTTATTTTTCATGAGGATCATTTGCCTTTCAATAGCTTGTCTACTTCTTCTGAAGATACTGCAACAACTTCCAAGGGATTCTTAGAAGAAGATTCGCATTCTGGCGAAACACTTCTTATTGCTTCTCCTCCAAGATCGATTGAATTATCTTCTACAACACCCATTGAGATTCCTATGGGTCATACTGTTGAGGAACCAATACAATCACCAGACATCTCAGAACCGGTACAGTCTTCTACAGCAGAACCGGTACAATCATCGGACATCTCAGAAGCCAATCCTATTGAGGAATCGCCTCAAATGCAACATGAGCCATCACGACGTCCTAGTCGCATCACTCGTCCACCAACTTGGACCAAAGACTACATCTGTGGTTCTTCGAGGTTATCAGGTACTCGTTACCCTATCTCGTCCTATGTTTCGTTCAATAGGCTATCTCTAGAACATTTATGCTGTATAAGCCGTATTTCTGAAGAACGAGAACCCTCTAGCTATAATGAAGCACAAGATGATCCTCGATGGCAAAAAGCCATGGCAACTGAGTTACAGGCCTTGATTGAAAATCACACCTGGGATGTTGTATCTTTACCTGCAAAAAGAAAACCCATTGGGTGTAAGTGGGTGTACAAGATCAAATACAAAGCAGATGGTTCAGTGGAACGATATAAGGCCCGATTGGTGGCCAAAGGTTTTACACAGAGAGAAGGTTTTGACTACCATGAAACCTTTTCTCCAGTGGCGAAGGATGTCATAGTTCGTTCTTTTCTCTCAGTTGCTGCTTTCCGTAATTGGCCGTTACATCAAATGGATGTTCATAACACCTTTCTACATGGTGATCTGGATGAAGAAATCTACATGGATCTTCCACTAGGATTACGGAGACAGGGGGAGTCAAAGGTGTGTCGTCTCCGCAAATCTCTCTATGGATTAAAGCAGGCTTCTCGACAATGGTATGCCAAATTTACTAATGCACTCACAGTTGTTGGATTCAAACAATCCAAATATGACTATGCATTATTCACTTGGACAAAAGGTATGTCATCTATTTACTTGATGATTTATGTTGATGACATACTTATTATGGGAAATGATGATTCTGCTGTAAAAAGACTTAAAGAGTACCTGCATTCCACTTTCCATATTAAAGATTTGGGACCACCCAAATTCTTCTTAGGAATTGAGATAGCTCGTTCAGATAAGGGAATCTCCCTTAGTCAGCGGAAATTCGTGATGGAAATTATATCAGAAGCAGGATTGTCAGGCTGTAGACCGGCCATTATTCCTATTGAACAGAATGCCAAACTGACTTCTGTTGACTATGATGCTGGTACATCATCTGATGATCCATTATTAGAGGATCCATTAGGATATCAGAGACTTGTGGGAAAGCTTATATATCTTACCATGACTAGACCAGACATCTGTTATGCAGTACAGACTCTTAGTCAGTTTATGCACAAGCCAAAGCAATCTCATATGCTTGCAGCCTTGAAGGTTGTGAAATATTTGAAAACATGTCCAGGGTTAGGGATTCTTCTTTCTCGAAAATGCAATATGGAAATGATAGCCTATTGCGATGTGGACTATGCTACATGCCCTATGAGCAGAAGATCTATCACTGGTTTTTGCATGAAGTTTGGGGAGTCATTGCTTTCATGGAAGACAAAGAAGCAATCTACTGAGTCCTTATCTTTAGCTGAAGCTGAGTATCGATCCATGGCCAAGACAATTTGTGAGATAGTTTGGTTAAGGGGTCTACTTTCAGATCTCGGGACAAAGGTTAAAGGACCAACTACACTTTTTTGTGACAATGATTCAGCACTCAAACTTGCAGCAAATCCTGTATTACATGAAAGGACAAAGCACATAGAGGTTGATTGCCACTTTACTCGAGAAAAAATTCAAGAAGGAATTATTAAAACAAGAGGAATCAGAACCTTGGAGCAACCGGCGGACATATTCACTAAACCATTATGTCAGAGACAACATACATATCTTCTGAGCAAGCTTGGTGTCTTAGACATATACAGACCACCAGCTTGAGGGGGAGTGTTGGAAGATATGATTCGATTCATTAAATCATATCAAATTGTAATTGATTGTGAATCTTATTTATTTTAGGATTAGAAGAATAAGGGAATATACATTTTCCTTTTATTGATTCATTCTTGTAATTAAATACATGAACTGTGTTACATTGAATGCAAGACAGAAATACAGAAATTCTTCACTCTTTCTCCATATTTTCCTTCTGCTTCTCGCTTTGTTACACGGACAACACGGGCTGCTGAATTTCTTGCCGCGTGGAGAGGAGAACTGCTTCGGTGGACGTCGGACTTCAATTGAGTGAGAAGCAGACGTGTCTCGGTGGCAGAGATGGGTTTAATTGCTGTTGAATGCGAGGGGAATTGGGGTCAACAAGAAGGGTTTCACGGAGGAGGTGTTGACCGGCGGGGAACAAGGCTTAGTGGGGACTTCGTTCGGTGCTGCCAGTGTTGAAGAAGGAGTCAACAACATGGCCAAAGGACAAAAGATGGTGGGGAGCAGCTCAGTGGACTTTGCCGATCGATAGAAGAAAAAAAGAAAATGAAAGCAAGGCCGCTGGTGAGAATTCGGTGAAGAAAATAAAGGAAAGCAGAAACTGAAGTTTGCGTGGAGAAGGGGCCGGCAGAGTCGTGATCTAGAAGCCAAAGGAAGGCTGCCAAAGTCAAGATAAACATCAAATTTTATCATTACATGGTCCTACCAGCCCTCAAGATTATCCTCAAGTCCCCCGTTACTTTCTTGTTTAATCTTCACCAATAAATAAAATTTTGAAGCCCAAAATTGCTGCATTTTTCTCTAATTCCGAATTATTCGTTTTGATCTTCAATTTCTTCAATAATTTTCCAACTTCGACGTCCGATTTTGATGTAGGAAAATCCCACATGAATTCTACGAGTCCCCCTTGCCAAATAGCTGGGCTTGCAAATCCAAATTTCCTTTAATTTGGCCTATCCAAATTTCTGTTGATTTTCCGCAGTGTCTGTAACGATTTTCCGTAAAAATCTCGGAATCTCCGAAAAATCTTCTGAGACTGAGTTGACACTCCTAGAATTTATTGTGACATGGCCGAAACTTCAATTTCTGAAATTGGACTCGAATTGGCGGTTAATTTCAATTTGGCGCGTTTTTGGCGTGACCTAGGCTACATGGTAACTTTAAGATATTTTTAAGTGCAATTGACTCGTGGTCGATTTTCTTCGAGCCATTAAGAACCCACTCGACTCATTGGCGACTCTGGGTTGTCGTGAAAATCATGAAGATTCAAATACGGACACAGGGTACCAAAACAATAAGAAAATCAGTCTAGTGCCGGTTGACATGAATTTTCTAATTTAGTGGTGTCACCCACGATTAGCCACACATCACTGTCGATCTAGTCTATCTCTGATTTCAAATCGATTTTTAACTGTGCCGAGATGACCTCTAAATATAAACACGGTCGAGAAGTCGATTTCTGGTCGAATTCTCAAGTCTATTGCCTTAAAATTTCTAATAATTTCCCCAGATAGTTCAGTTATCTCAAGAATGATCAGTTCTGAGAATAGCCCTATAAACACGTCAATGAAACGCCCGATTCAATCAGAAGAAAACATAATTGAAAATTTGGGATGTCATACTAACATGGACTAAAAACTAAAGGCATCAAATTTTCTAAACATGAACTAGGGAATTAAAAATTTGAGACCCCTAAAAACTTTGAATTGAAAACAAACTCTCTAAAGTTTTTTTTTTCTTTTCTCTTTCAGAAGATTCATTCAATGGCAATTTTCTCATTTCATTTCCAATTGGCCAAGAAATTAATCAATTATCGACCTCAATTGTCATTGACTGACCAACAATACGGCAAAGTAAATAAATTGCATAGTAAGAGCTTAGAAGACTTACTTTACCAATGAAATGATGGCAATCATATAGACATGCGCATATCATGTGCGACTCGATTTCTACTTTAGATGACTTAATAAATTGGAGTCTAACACCGAGGATATATGATACAATTACTCAAATTGGAAAATAAATAAGTCATATGATCGACATCATAAATATGTAACACTACTATATTTGTTCGAATTGAGATTAATGCTTAATTTTGAATGTTTCTTTCAATCTTTTTAGTGGAACCAATATTCCGGAATCAATTCTGTTCCCGAGGCATTCAAATCTCCACTAATTAAAAATGAGTGCTTTTTAGAAGAGAAAAAAAAGCCGTACGAGAAAATTTCATATTGTCATTACTAGCTAAATCGTGGAAAGCACAATTTTTTTTGATCCCTCCTTATTTTTTCTGCATGAGAAACTGATGCCCATCAGTGCAGAGGTTCCTGTCCGAGCATTTTTAACTTTGGAATCTGGGATGAGTTGGAAGAAAAAATTGTTTGGGCTGCACTTATAAAAAGTGCTTGAAAGATACAAGAATACATATTAATTTTATGTTGGATGTGATGGACAATAAGTAGAAAATACATAATAAAAACTTGCCTTTTGTCATTAGTGAAGTGTGGAACTTGGGATTTTTCGACAATCCAAAGTCAACCGATGTTTTCTTAGATTCCTTGTCCACCCATTCGTGGATTTTGCTTGGCTATGTCCCCCGAGTTTTTACTACCTTGGAGTATCTGTTTGCATGCTTTGATATTAGATATACGCATCTGACCATGACTGTTGAAAATTTCTGCACTTGTTAAATAACTCGTTAAGAAGATTTTATCATTTTTGAATGTACTGATTGTACTTGTGATATATAAAAGCGTCTAGGGCACATATTGACAGGACCTTTTTTTTTTTTTTCAAATAAGGAGAGTGATATGTAAATAAAAAGTAAGATCCCTAGTCTTCCTAGAGCTAAGTTTTGCTTCAATAATGGTGGATTGAGCCTAGTTAAGCTAAAAGTATGAGGCTGGCTTTTCATTCAAAAAAAGCAAATTAAAATTTCTTGGATTTGCTGAGTGCTGATATCTCATTAACTTTTCTCACCCCATTGTGGTGTTGAATATCTCCATAAAATAGGTTCAACTTTAGCGTGAAAACAAATTAATATGAGTTTATGAAAATCACATTTTTATCATGTAACCATTTAAAGTACAAAATATTATGGAGATATTGTATCTCATAATCAAATTTTGTTACACATTTATGCTGTCAAATGAGAAATTAATTTATTGGGGATAGTAGAGAGTATGTCAGCCCAGTTACTACTATTCCCTGTTTTGTCATATCAAATAGTAAAAAAATTAATAGGAGAAATAATCTATTGGGATATGTATGGAGCAACAAAGAGAAAATATTAGCGAGCTCACACAATAAGCCACAGCGAGGAGGCGGACGTTCCAACCCAATTTCCCTTGACTAGGATCTCTCACCAAAAGGAATGGCAGTGACAAGGGATTGGATTGAGCTTATGAAACATTGCAGCGTTGCGAGCATTAGTTTTGAGGGGTAACTCTTTATAATTCGTCCCTAAAGAAAGTCATTCAAAAGTTATTCTTTATGCAATTGCAAGATCTTAATAAGGTCCTAGTTTATCATCATATTGAAGGGAGAATTACCAAAAAAATCCTAAACCTATTGCAATTGTGCTAATTCAATCAAAAACTTTTTTTTTGGGCCAATTTAATCCTAAACCTTTTACAATTATGCCAATTCAGTCCATCCGGCCAAAATTGACCGGCCAACGTTGACATGGACGTCGGCTGTCCGGCGAACACTGACGTGGCATTTTTAATAATTTTTATTTTATTTTATTTTTTGAATTTTTAATACTTTTTTTATTTTTAAAATTCTTTTTTATTTTTCCATCATCTTCTTCGCCTCCTGGCCGGTCGGCGTTGGCCAGAGGCGAGGGCTGGCGAGGCTCGCCCCCGCCAGCCGGAGGTAAGGGCCGGTGAGGGCGAGGCCCCGCCAGATCCGGCAAGCTTGGCCCTCGACCTTGCCAGTGGCTGACGAGGCAACCTCCTCAACTGGAGGATCTACGGGTGGCTATCCCTCTCTCTCTCTCTCATTTGAAGTTGCGACGCTCGCTCGGAACCGTTCTCTCTCTCCGCCTCAATTCGTGCCTTGCGATTGTGCCTCCAATGTGCGAGTGAGCTCGCGGCTTCTGATTGCCGCTGCATTGTGGACGGCAAGGCTCCTCGGAACGGTTCTCTCTCTCCGCCTCAATTCGTGCCTTGCGATTGTGCCTCTAATGTGCGAGTGAGCTCGCGGCTTCCGATCGCCGCCGCATTGTGGACGGCAGGCGAGGAGCCTTGCCAGCCACTGGCGAGGTCGACCCTCGCCTTGGCTGGGCGAGGCCCTACCAGATCTGGTGAGGGCCGAGCTCGTTGGTGGCCGGCGAGGCCTCGCCCTTGCTAGTGGCCGGTGAGGCTGACCTCGCTAGATCTGGCGAGGCCTCGCCCTCGTCGGCCCTCACCTCTGGTTGGTGGGGGTGAGCCTTGCCATTGGCCGGTGCTGGCCGGCCAGGAGGCGAAGAAGATGATGGAAAAATAAAAGAAAAAAAAAGAATTTAAAAATTCAAAAAAATATTAAAAATTCGAAAAAAATAAAAAATTACTAAAAAATACCACGTTAGCATTTGCCGGACGGTCAGCGTCCACATTAGCGTCGGCCGGCTAGTTTTGGTCGGATGGACTGAATTGGCACAATTGTAAAATGTTTATGACTAAATTGGTCCAAAAAAAAAAGTTTAGGACTGAATTGGCGCAATTGCAATAAGTTTATGACTTTTTTGGTAATTCTCCCTCATATTGAGTCATTCGGACCAAATATGTTTGTAAGTGGATATTTAGACGAGAAGTGTCTTCATATTCGAACTGTGACATTTTAAACTTCTTTGGCACCTTAACTTTGGCATAAATGGATAGGTCCACCGGGCGTTGGTTTTGCAAACCTTGCAATTGCCTCATTTTTTCCTCGAGCTTTTTTTTTTTTGGTCGGAAAGAGACGTAGCTTATCATTTCTTCATAAGAACATTACACCCATCTAAGTGGGATTCAGTACAAAGTTTTTCTAGCAAAACAGTTGGAGGTGAGGAGGCCCAGTCAGCTGCAAGAGTATTTCGGCCATGGGCCTTTGCAGCCCAGTCTGCTATTGAATTTGCTTCGCGTCTGCAATGGCTGAAAGTGAGGTGAGAGAAACGCGCAAGGAGGCAGCGACTCTCCGCAACCAGCGTGCGAGCTTCCCAGGGAGGCGATCGGCGACCATTCACCGCCTCAACGAGCACTAAACAATCGGATTCGACCTGCAGGTGGGTTTCCTCCATGCCGAGCTGTAGCAGATATTTCAGACTTGTATTTAGGGCTTGATTTTCCGCTTGCAGGGGAGATTGAGCTGGTACAATCCGGGAAAAACCATCAAGCAAACAGCCAGCATGATCCCTACACACACACGCCATGGATCCGGTGCTTGCTGATACAGGGAAAGCGCCATCCACGTTGATCTTGAGGCAACCTGGATCTGGAGGAGCCCAAAGCCACGAGTGCCGATCCTTCTCTGTTGTCGCCTCTGGGACTGTCGCCTGCTGCTGAGCGCGGCGATGGGACTCAGCCTCTTCAAGCGCCAGATCTACAAGATGGGCTGGGGGGGATCGTTTACCCCTAAAGACAACATGATTTCTGGCCTTCCAGATTTGCCAAAGAATGGAAGCTAAAGTCGCCAGATCAGGTACAGTAGCTGGACTCTCCAAAACATCATGTAGCCAGGTATCCATACGATTTCGATTATACCTGGTCATGTCTAGATTCACCTTGGGATGGGACCAGATAGGCTGTATCCATGGACAAAAGAGAAACAGGTGTTCGGTAGTCTCTGGTGTTTGGGTTGTACGTAACTGACATATCGGGTTAGGGATAATGTGCCTTCGATAGAGGTTTTCCTGTGTAGCGAGAGCGTTGTGACAGAGGGACCACAAGAAAATTCGAATTTTTGAAGAAGTTTGAGTATTCCAGACCTGCCTCCATAACCGGGATGGTGTATGATAAGAGGTTGAGGCAGAGGTTGGATTGTGAGTGCTGCGTATCTGGCGAAGATAGTGGTAGCCGCTTTTCACCGTATACTCTCCTGTATTTGTAGCTGTCCAGATAAGTTGGTCTGGAATTGACAGTGAACCGAGAGGTATGTTAGTAATATCTGCCACCGTCTGATCATCAAAGCTGATACTAAGAAGAGGAAGATTCCAGGTAGCCTGCTCTGTATTGATTAAATCAGCGACCATCTGTGGTTCCCCGCGATTAGCAGGTCCGCCAATGATGCCTCTAGGTAGCCAGTTGTCCCGTCTTATGTAAATATTTTGCCCGTTACCTACAGACCATTTAAGTTGAGGTAGAATAGCATCACGACCCAACAGGAGGCTTTGCCATCCCCATGACGGTCTGTGTCCTTTAGTCGCATGCCAGAAGTCGGTTGAGTGGAAATAGAGGAATTTGAATAGTCTGCACCATAGCTCTGATGGGTTTTGGAACACTCGCCAAGCTTGTTTTCCCAAAGTTGCTCTATTAAAATCAAGTAAGTCCCGAAAACCTAGTCCCCCTTCTGCGTTTCTCTCTTTAAGGAGTTCCCAACCCTTCCAATGAATACCTGACCTGGTTCTCTGATTTTGCCACCAAAACCTAGCTATCTTTTGTTCAATGGACTTGCAAATCGACACTGGAATCTTAAAAACTGACATGGCATATTGTGGGAGGGCCTGAACCACAAATTTTAACAAAACTTCCTTCCCCCCCTTAGAAATTAGGTGTTCTTTCCAGCCCGCCACCTTTGCATTAACCCGCCCTAATAGCCAGGCAAACATGTCTTTCTTAGAAGCCCCCCAATCCGACGGAATCCCCAGGTATTTTCTAGTTTTTTCAAGGACAGGCACCCTCAATTCCGTAGCTAAATTCTGCTGTAAGATGCTTGGGCAACCTTTACTAAGAAAAAGACCAGATTTGTTTCTATTAACCTCTTGGCCCGTAGTTAGACAGTATTGGTTTAAAATGTTCGCTAAATTTTGACATTCAACGAGACGACCATCCAAGAAAAATATTGCATCATCAGCAAAGAATAAGTGAGAGAGGGTAGGACAGCACCTGTTAAAAGTTATCCCTTTCAGATTCCCCATATCGATGGCTTGCTTGATGAGGGTGGACAGGAGATTTGCTACGAGAATAAAAATATAAGGAGACAGAGGGTCCCCTTGGCGCAATCCCCTTGTAGGATGGAAGTAGGGCAACTCCTCGCCATTGAATTTGATGCTTAAAGAAGCCGTAGTTATGCATTGCATGACCCATGTAACCCAAGAGTTATGAAAACCAAGTTGACGGAGGTAAGCTTCTAGAAAATCCCACTCAACCCGATCGTATGCTTTCTTCATATCCAACTTTAGGATCGCCTGAAAACGTTTCCTCCTGGACCTGATTTTTAGCTGATGCAGGACTTCTTGGACTACCAGGATATTATCTTGGATTTGTCGACCCGTCACAAAGGCGCTTTGTTCCTTGGATATTAACTCGGGTAAGTAAGGTTTCAAGCGATTGGCAAGCAGCTTTGAAATTATCTTGTAGATGAAGTTGCACAAACTGATGGGACGATATTGATCTAATCTTTCAGCATGCGGTATCTTGGGGATCAGAGTAATCAGAGTTCTATTTACAGCTGGGGGCAGCACACCTGAAGTGAGAAAGTCACACACAAAGATGAATATATCTTCTTCTATGAGATCCCAATAAGTATAGTAGAAAAGTCCATTAAAACCATTCGGTCCGGGGGCTTTAGTAGCCCCAAGTTGAAATGCAGCCTGTTTAATTTCCTCCCTGGTTACCGCTGCTATGAGGGCTATGTTCATCTGTTCTGTTACCAGCTGGGGGCATTGCATTAGAACATGAAGATAATCTCTTTGTCCTGCTGTTTGATAGAGATTCCGAAAGAAACCCAGAGTTGTGTCTTTAAGGTTGTCAGGTTCTCTTATCCACCCTTGTTCCTCATCAAAAAGCATACTAATACGATTCTTTTGTCTTTTTTGTACAGTCGTCGCATGGAAAAACTTGGTGTTCTTATCCCCCCATCTCAACCAGTTGATGCGTGATCTCAAGGCCCAATACTGTTCTTCTTGGTGCCAAAGATGTTGAACTTCTTCTTTGAGGTTAGTCACCTGTTGCTTATCAAAATTAGCGCCAATAAGGTTGATCTGCTGCTGGATTTGTTGCTGCAGGGCATGGATCTGACGGCTACTATTGGCGAAAGTTACTTTACTCCACCTCTGAAGAACTCCAGCAGTAGTCTGAAGTTTGCGCATAAGGGAAGAAGTCAGTTGCTGTTCAGAGGTCCACATCTCAGTCACAATCTGTTTGCAGTCCTTATGCTCGAGCCAGAAAGCTTCAAAAGTGAAGATTTGGCATCTGCGCCGAGGTTTGGGATCAATATTCAATAGCAGTGGGCTGTGATCAGAACCAATAGCTGGCAGTGCAAAGACTTCGGCAGTCGGGTAAGACATTCGCCACTCCATCGTACATAATGCCCTGTCTAATCGTTCCTTAACAACATCCCCCCCTGTCTATTGTTCACCCATGTGAAGGCACACCCTTTACTAGTAATATCCATTAACGAACACTCATTTAGAAAATTCTGGAAAGATTGCAGCCGGTAGGGATGAGCAACTCTCTTACCCACCTTCTCCCAATGGAATAAGATCTCATTAAAATCGCCAATGCATATCCATGGCAGGTTAGAGGTGAGACTAAGTCGACGCATGTCAGCCCAAAGTTGCTGGCGTAGCTGGTAAAGTACAGGCGCATGGAGGCAGGTAAGTCTCATTGGGTAGCCACTCGGACCAATAGTACATATGATATCTATAAAATGCATATTAGAAGACTCTATACTTAAAGAGACCTGATTTGTCCAAAAAAGAGCCAACCCCCCAGCTAAACCTCTGGGACTCACCAGAAAAGATCTAGGAAATTGTAATCGTCTCTGAACTTGCTGTAGAACTATGTCCTGATTTTTTGTCTCCATGAGAAATACTACGTCGGGCTTTTCCTGGACCACAAGGGCCCTAAGCGCTTGAACTGTCAGGGGATTGCCCAACCCCTGACAGTTCCAACTAAGTAGCTTCATTTGTCACCTAGTGGCTTTTGAGGGCAAGCCACTACAGCCCAATTGGTTTCCCTGTCAGCCTCATAGATCGGATTGTCCGTCAGTTGGGAGTCGTCGAGTTCTTCAGTGAGCATAGAACGCACATCAAAGGAGACGTTCCTTTTTGCTTTCTTAAGAGGATTTGCCCTGATATGCAAGCTGGGATTCTTTGGTTTTTTTGATCTGGATGATCCAAAGTCAGAGTTCCTGTTGTCTTGGTGCGAAATTTGAACAGGATCCTTCATCTTGAGAGCCCTATCTGCGCTTGGAGCAGCAGAAGGTTTCGGAAGATCACTAAGTGTCGCTGTGTTGGCTTCCCTCTTATCAGCAGCAGGATAGGGAGCATGATCATCAAGAGAGTTTGGGCGAGCATCCATAGTGAGATGGTGCTGAGCAGAATTATGAGGAATGGGAGGTATAACAGAGTAGAATGCTGTGGAGTTTCAGGTACGATCTCTTCAGTACCATCTTGGGGAATTTCTGACTCATAGAAGGCTCGCCAATATGGGCTATACTCACGTACTTCTGCCTTTAACCACTGCCCATAGTTGAAACTATATTTTCCGTCCATTTTAGTCTCATCATAAGGAATAGTTGGACAGTAAGTGGCATAGTGGCCAAGAACCCCACATGAATAACAGTAATGGGATAACCTTTCATATCGGAAGTCTAGCCATAAGTTCTTGCCATCAAGTCGGATTAGCTTGCCTGTTTTAAGTGGTTCTTTTAGGCAGAGTTCCACCCGAGCCTTGGCTATTCTTACGGCCATGTCGTCTCTATTACCGCTCTGTACTTCCAACACCTTGCCTACATTTCTTACAGCTTTGTTTATCATCTCCTCAGTACATCGCTCTAAAGGTAGTCCAAAGACTTGCACCCAAAAAGCACAAGTAGTGAAGTCATAACAGTGGAAAGGAGTGTTCGGTAGCCATGGTTTTACCATAACTAGATGGCCTGAAAAAAGCCAAGGACTATTATCTATCACCCTTTGTTTATCTCCTGCCGATTTAAAGGTAAACACATATAAGCCTTCTGCCCACTGAGAAATTTCTACTCGGTCGATTCTCCATGCTTTTTTCATAGTGTTCTGGAATGCTTGGAAATTAATGGAGGAATTAGAGAGTATTTTACCCATCAAAGTCAGATGACATTCGGCCAACTTCTCTGCAGGAACAGCTTCTTCCCATACTTCAATTTCGTGATCGTGCCAGAGATTGCCCAATCTAGAGCAAAGGGCTGCAAGACGTGCAGCACATTCGGGATTCGAGGATGCCATCTCATCGCAAACCTTGGGTGGGAAGAAAAAGGACAATCAGGTGGGTTTGAAACGCATGCAACAGAGAGGCGACGCCGGCCAGCCCAGGGGGCGTGAATTGCGCAGCTGAAAGGTAAGATTCAGGCAAGAGAGAAGCTAAAGAAGACTATGGTGAACAATTAAAGCATGAACAGGTCGGCAGTGAAGTCAATTGGGACAAAGCAAGCGCAGATGTGAATAAGAGTTACGAGCGAAAGAGGATTCTGGGATGGGAAGGGAGGAGCGGATAGTACTAGGACAGAAATGGGCGTTAGATATGAAGGAATAACATAATTCTGTAACAAAAGATGAAAACTGCGAACATTTGGAGTGAGAGGCAACTGGAATTGATGGATTGAAGATAGGAATTGAGGGTTTTGCGAGCAAGAAAACTACCCGAGGGTAGAGATAAACTCTGCATAACGAGAGAGAAGACTACCCGAGGGTAGAGAGAAAAACTCTGTTTTTACTGTGCGGACGGCTTCCTTGCTACCGTCACCAGAAAAGTTCATTTTTCCTCGAGCTTTGAAAAGCGCTTATCATGCTCATTTTTTGGCACATCAGCAGAATTAGCTTTCTTGTCAGTGGCTTGAGGAGGGTCCTTAAACAATTCTTGCATGAGGAATGGGCTTCATCCAGAGGAATTCGATCTGGGATGACATCTGTTGGAGTGCGGTAAAGATTGCTTCATCTGATCCTCAATATCAGCAACACGATCTCACATCTCAGTTTGATCGACTATCTTTACTCTAGATCGCGTATGGATGGGTGATCTTTGACGATCCATAATCACCTAAATTGAAGAAAAATGAACCGAATAAGCACATTGTCAAGACAAGATCGGCCCATGACATCAGTCCAGCTTTTTTATTTTTAATTCGATTCAAAAAAATGTTTGTACATGAATGGAACTTCATAAAAATGAACTAGGATAAGAAAGGTATATAATACTCTAAACATGGACTAGAAAGTAAAGGCATCAAATTTTCAAAACATGAACTAGGGAAGTAAAAATTTGAGACTCCCTAAAAACTATAAATTGAAAACAAACTCTCTAAAGTTTTTTGGTTTTGTTTGTTTTTTTAGAAGATTCATTCAATGGCAATTTTCTCATTTTATTTCCAATTGGTAAAGGAAGTAAATCAATAATCTACCTCAATTGTCTTTGACTAACCAACAATACGGCAAAGTACATAAATTGCATTGTGAGAACTTAGAAGACTTACTTTACCAATGAAATGATGGTAATCACATAGACATGTGCATGATATGTGCAGCTCAATTTCTATTGTAGATGGTTTAACAAAGTGGAGCCTAACACCAACGATATATGCTATGATCACTCAAATTGAAAAGTAGATAAGCCATATGATCGACATCATAAATATGAAATTAACACCATTATATTTATTTGAATGGAGATCATTCCTGAATTTTGAATCTTTCTTTCAATCTTTTCAGTGGAACCAACATTGCATATCAATTCTGTTCATAGAGTATTCAAATCTCCGCTTATTAAAAATAACTTCTTTTTAGAAGGAGAAAATCTCATCAGAAAATTTCATATTGTGATTGCTATCCGGATCGTGGAAAGCACTACTTTTCTTGATCCCTCATTTTTTCTGCGTAAGAAACTAATACCCATGAGTGCAGAGGTTCCTGTCCGAGCATTTCTTACTTTGGAATCTGGGATGAGTGGGAAGAAAAAATTGTTGGGCTGCACAGACAAGAGTGCGTGAAAGATACAAGAATAAGTATTGATTTTATGTTGGATGTGATAGGCAATAAGTGGAAAATACATAATAAATACTTGCCTTTTGGGATTAGTGAAGTGTGGAACTTGGTATTTCCGACAGCCTGAAGTCAACCGATGTTCTCTTAGATTCCTTGCCCACCCATTCGTGGATTTTGCTTCGCTATACCCCCGAGTTTCTACTACCTTTAAGTATTTATTTGCATGCTTTGAGATTATATATATATATATGCATTTGATCATAATTGTCTAAAATTTCTGCACTTGTTAAGTAACTCATTAATTTTTTTTTTATCATTTTTGAATGCACCGATTGTACTAGTGATATATAAGTGCATCTAGGGCATATGTTAACAGTACCATTTTTAAAGTAAGGAGAGTGGTATGTAAATAAAAAGTAAAATACCTTGTCTTCCTAAGGCTAAATTTTTCTTCAATAATGGCGGATTGAGCCTACTTAAGCTCAAAGCAGGCATAGGTGGAATATCTCTTCCTCTCTTTAACTTTATAGGGCTAGCGAATAGCGCGAGGCTGGCTTTTCATGCAAAAAGAAGCGACTTAAAATTTCTTGGATCTGCTGAGTATTGATATCTCATCAACTTTTCTCGCCTTATTGTGGCGTTGAATATCTCCATAAAAAGGTTCAACTTGTGTGGGAAAACAAACTATCATGAGTTTACGAAAATCACATTTTATCATGTAACTATTTAAATTACAAAAGATTATAGAAATATCGTATCTTATAATCGAATTCATTACACAATTATGCTATCTAACAAGAAATTATAATAATATTACGTTTAGTTTCTATGAATGCGAAATACAGGTAATCATATTTTTGTGCATATAAATAATTTTTGACAAATTGTACCATTAATTGACTAAATAAAAGGCATAAAATAAGGTTGAAATTGAAGTTAAAATCACTCCAAACAATCAAACAAGAGTAAGGAAATATATAAGAATTTTTCTCATGTGAAAGTCAATGTCTTATTAAACCCATTGTCAATGTGTAAATTTTGAACCTCCATACCATCACCAATTGTTGGGCATATATCAATATATCGTTCAATTGTCAATACGTTGCTTTTTCCTTAGCTATACTATTAATACTATAATACCTATAGCGGACCCCCTACTTCGAAGGGATCGCAATCTTTTTTTCATTCGCTAAATTCCCTCTATTGTTTACTTAAGTACCCATCAGCAACTGCGTAAGTTATTCATATTCCCCCCCCCCATCCCCCCGGGAATTTGAATTTGTTTTATCTTATAATGACATTCCAGAATAATTTTAAATCTTATAATGGCTTTCTTTCCACAATATTAATACTATTAATGGGTTAATACCATGGATGAAATTGAAGTAGAGTATATCTCACATATTTATAAGTTTAGGTTTTTTCCTGACAGAAAAAGAAGTTGGGGGTATTTGTGTCATAGTGGGCAAGTTTAAGGTTTTTGGCGACACAAAAAAATTTGGAGTATTTATGTCATAGTAGGCATGGTTTTGGGCTTTTTGTGGTATTTGCCCATGCATAAAATGTGCTTTTATCATTTACTAATTCTAATATTTCTGTAATAAGGTAATTTAGCTAAGTATTTCAGAGGTCAGTTTCTTCCATACACGCAGTCTTGTGGACACTGCTAGTTGATAATATACTAGATATTACTGAATTAACCTAAAGTTATCTTTTTGTCACAGATGTACCATTTGGGATTTTTCGTTAATGTAAAAATGTTGTCAAAACCACTCGATCTTTAGGATCGGTCCTTTCATTACCGGGTCTATTAGGAAAGATGAAAACAACAGTACTGATGCGCTTTAATACACGTTCTAATTCAAATTTGGACAAGCAAGAATTAAGCCCGCTCGCAGAGGGCACATTTTCCTGAAAACTGTGAATCTCAACTATGCATTTTTATTGCAATTATTACAACCTTAACAATAATCCTCGCCTAATTGGGAACCCTTTTATTTTGTCCCAGAATAAGAGATTCAGACAAGTATGTCTGGTTTTTTCATGAGAAGCCTCCTCTTGTTTGGTTTGTGAGCATTCTTGGTCAACCTCAGGAGGCTTGCAACTTCCTTGGTCCATCATTTGTTCCCTGCTTTTTCCCCACAACACACTGTACAGTCCTCCAACTAGGAAAACCCCACCAAGAATACTGAAAGAAAGCCCACACATTTGGGACATTAATCACAATCATCAATGAATAAAAAGAAGAAAATAATTTGAATTGATGAACTAATTGGTAATGTTAGTACCTTCCAAAAGTGAGGGTCTCACATAACACAAATGAAGAAACGATAATTGTGATCATGAGCGCCAGTGGTGTTGACATGGCTAAGAAAACTGGCCCCCTTTTCTCAATGATCCAGGATTGTAGATAGTATGTCAGCCCAGTTACCACTATTCCCTGTTTTGTCATATCAAATAGTAAACAATTCAGGAGAAATAATCTATTGGGGTATGTATAGAGCAACTGAGAGAAAAGACGAGTGAGCTCACGCAATAAGCGACGGCGAGGAGGCGGACATTCCAACCCAATTCCCACTGAGAAGGGTCTCTCACCAGAGGAATGGCAATGACAAGAGATTGGATTGAGCTCATGAAACATTGCAGCATTGTGAGCATTAGCTTAGAGGGGTAACTCTTTATTATTAGTCCCTACGCAAAATAAACCACAATTAACTTTTTTTGGACGCTCCTAGAAAAGCATATGTGACACATCAATGCAAAAGTCATTCTTTATGCAATTGCAAGGTCCATAATAAGGTCCTAATTTGAGAAACTCTATGCGGCACATGCAAAGCGGATATCCTGTATGTATGCGTGATGAAGATGTTATGGAGTTTTTTCTGTACCTGCAAAACAAGCCACAAAGCCCAGCAGAAATTGGAAGAGAGCATGAGGAAGCAACCCTTGACCCACTTGATGCCCGAAGAAGGATGGGACGGACTGTTTATGTTGTGATGCCCATGAAGCACAAAATGATGGCACCAGAGTTTGATGTGTGGACCCTTGTAAAAGGCCAAGATCGCTGCTCCTCCCAGGCACACAATCACACCCGCAAGCTTTGCCAAGCCTGAGATAGTCCTCAATCTCAACGTTTCCATCCTGCCAAAGAATCATTGTTTTCAAATTTGATTTATAAAATTGATTTGTAAAGTGATGTATCAGTCCGTCAGACTCCAATAAATGGTAAATTTTCCATAAATCTCTCTTTCCCTCTCTCAAGTCATCTTTCATCAAGCAAAGCCGAGATATTACTTTGCATGGGGCGTCTCTCTCTCTCTCTCTCTCTCTCTCTCTCTCTCTCTCTCTCTCTGTGGAGGGGAAAGTGTGGAATATAGGCCTTAAAAGTGGTCTGTATTGTTCTGAATCTTCTTTCACACCAGCTGTTTACTTGAGGAAGTAAATGAGGGGAAGTGTGGAATATTCTTGCGATTATCATTACATAATCATAACAATATATCTTTCGTGTCTACTGTCGTCCCCCAAAAACACTAAGAGGAAAAAGACAAAAGAAAGAATAGGGAAAGAAGAGGCTTCATTAATACCATACTCATCTTATACTAATAACTCAGTAATAAAAGAATAAGTAAAGCTCACCTGAGCAAAACTGCCAAGAAGAAGGTTATGGCAGGCAAACAGTTCGTGGTCGCAGCTGCCAAAGTTGCTGACGTGTACACAAGGGCTACGCCATAGATGTCCAAGCTTGCAGTGATCCTGAAATTCTCAAGAAAGCTCCAACTGACTCACCATATTTCATTTGTAGAAAAAGAAAGAATTGTTTTCTCTTGCGTATATTACGTTCTTAAGTAAGTTTAATGGAGATTCACATATGCTTACCCGAGCAAGGAAATTAGAAATACCTTGCAGCAAGTTACGAACGATAAGGAAGGAGCGGTTTTCCTGGAATCAAGAAACCAAATCAAGAAAGTAGCCAAAATCTTGGATAATGAATTTTAGCCATCATAAGCTTCCATATCAATAGGAATTAAAGACAATAAGATGTGAGAAAGAAGAAGAACAGAGTCTGCTAAGTTATTATCATTACCATTCGAAATAGAAGGCGAAAGGGGCCAGGAAAATGGTGGCAGTGGCCTGTCTGTAGAAGACAAAGACAAAGTTGTTCATGCCACCATCGAACGCGGCTTTCGAGAGCAAGAACATGCCGGCATAGATCGCTTGGACAAGCACAACCACCAAATAAGGTTTTTTGGTGTTCATATCCTTCATCTCCATGAAGTACTCGTATCAGAAATGAGAGGTTTTTTTTCTATGTTTGATGGAATGTGCTATATGCTTTTGTGATGCTTTCTTTTCTGTTTCTTTCAAGCTTGTTCTGATTATGAGGGTCTTCAGAGTATTTATAAGTTCACCATGATGGGTATCAAAGCAAATGAGATAGTTAGGTCACGTGATATATTGACATCATATCATACTTTATTTTCATATGCGATAGAAACTTAAAATGATATTATGTCATCAAATGTGTCAATGTCGTATAAAGTATTTTTTATGGAAAAGAGGAGGCAATTCAGCCTCATTTGTCAGGACATCTGTGTGGTAAGAATAGGAGGCTGCTTTTGTGGGGACCTTTCGAGCTGCTGATAGGAGCCAAGATCCACATTTGAGCGACTTCAAGTACTTTAAAATTTCTCGAAAACTCAAGCTCATGGTATGCTCATGATTTTATTTTACTTTTCTATTTCAAATTACAACTGTTGTATGTTCATAAATTAACCATCATGTGTATTTCATTTGAAATGGGTTCATCTTTGAATTTATAAGCAAAGCCCACGTGAATCTCTTGCGAAAAGATTTCTTGGACAAAAACTTGGCAATATGTTAAAAGGATGGAAGAATATTATTCTCATTCAATTATGGATAAAAAGTGATGGAGAGAATCATTTGAATGTAAATTATATATAGATATTCATCATTGGGGTTTTTAAAGAACCGTTAGGTAAAGATGTGATCAACAGCCTATGGCATTAACCAATGGTTTCTTAAATTCCTAGTCCACCAATTCATGGATTTCCTTTGCTATATTCACTCATTTTCAACCATCTAGGGCATATCAGTTTGCATGTTTTAAGATTACACTATTCGCATCGTACTATTTATGTTTAAAATATTTATACTGAACGTATATAGGCCCCGTTTGGTTTAGCATTCCCAAGGGGCTTTCAGGGCTGAAAGCCCATTGGGAAAAAATTTAGGTGTTTGGTTCAGCATTTAGAGGTGTCCTTGGCCAGCATTTCGAAAATGCAAGTCCACCTCCACTGTTCATTCGTTGACTTATTTTTCTTTTTCTTTTTTAAACCGATCATCTTCCCCATACCCTAACCGGCGTTAATCGGCAATGGAGTTTCATCGGATTTTATTTTTATTTTTTTTAAAATAATAAAAACCCTTTGCAAATGTTGGGTTCACCTTTTTTTTTTGTCATTTTTATCTTTTGACAATCAATAGCCCAACTTTTTATCAATACACTAGAATAATAATTAATTAACGAAGATGATTAATACTACAATAATTAAAAAAATTTATTCAAAATTGAAAATAAACCTAAAAGAACCCTAGGCCAAAAGTGGAGCTTTGCATCTAATCTATAATCAAATTCTTTTAATATAATTTTTAAATAAATTTACTAATATATATCTTTTACATTACTCTCAACATGAAAATGTAAAAGGTTATATAGTCATTTTTTATTTTTTGTACTTTTAAAAATACTAAAACTAAAAAACTTAATTTTTTGAGTTTTGCATCTAATCTATAATCAAATTCTTTTAATATAATTTTTAAATAAATTTACTAATATATATCTTTTACATTACTCTCAAGATAAAAATGTAAAACATTATATAGTCATTGTTTATTTTTTGCAATTTTAAAAATATTAAAACTAAAAAACTTAATTTTTTTAGCTTTGCATCTAATTTATAATCAAATTATTTTAATATAATTTTTAAATAAATTTACTAATATATATCTTTTACATTACTCTCAACATGAAAATGTAAAAAGTTATATAGTCATTGTTTATTTTTTGTAATTTTAAAAATACTAAAACTAAAAAACTTATTTTTTTTAGCTTTGCATCTAATTTATAATCAAATTCTTTTAATATAATTTTTAAATAATTTTACTAATATATATCTTTTACATTACTCTCAACATGAAAATGTAAAAGGTTATATAGTCATTGTTTCTTTTTTGCAATTTTAAAAATACTAAAACTAAAATACTTAATTTGGTCACACTAAATGGCTTTTTAAATATATGTTTACCAAACAGTCTTGCATTTCCCTAAAGCACTTTTCAGTTATAGTTTACCAAACAATCTAGCATTTCGGAAAACACATTTACCTCAAAGGTATTTGCATTCTCCTAAGGACATTTCCCCAAAGCTGAACCAAACGGGCCCATAATACCCAACTTTGTGAAACACATTTTAAGAAAGATTTTACTTACTGAGTGCTTCATGAGCACTTGTGAAATAGCAAATGAAGAATTTTTTGTCATTTTTCAATGTGCTGGCTTTTTTTGTGATATACACAGTTAATATTTTGAAATTAGTATATTTTCTTATAAAGTATGTTTAACAAATACCTTTAGTACACACTTTAATGAAGTTCTTTAATTAAAAAAAAAGAGTGGTATGTAGATAAAAGTTAAGATCCTTCATCCTTGAGCATAGATGGAATATTTCCAAAGTAAGCATAGGTGGAATATTTCCACCATAATAATGTAGATAAAAGTTAAGATCCTTCATCCTTTAATAATGTTGGATTATGTGTAGCATAGGTGGAATATTTCCAAAGTAAGCATAGATGGAATATTTCCTCCTCTCTTTCAACCCTGTAAGGCTAGGGAATGGTGCGAGGTCAGCTTTTCATGCGAAAAGAAAGAAACTTTAAATTTCTTGGATCTGCTGCTCATATCTCATCAACTTTTCTCATCCCATTTTGGTTTTGAATAGGATCCATCAACTTTAAATTATCTATAGAAGGATTGAGATAATTATTGTGGCTATATTTTGACTTCAAGGACGAATACCTCCTATTCTTTATATTAGAAAAAGAGCACAGTCGTACGTCTGTTGAAAACAATTAAAATTTATGTACGGAGATGGATACATTTTTTTTTATAATATGGATTGATTTAGGAAATAAATTTTAAATAGTTGTAAGATGAAAGATGTGAATTCAATTTAGAAAATAATGTTATTTAGGGAACTACCTGGCAATCATTATTTGACCTCCGTTAGTAATATAAATCTAGAATATTCGTATTCCATTTTCTTTCTGTTACTATGGAAGGAGTCGGAAAAAAGTTGCTGGAAATAATTCGGTTTGAGGAACAAACATTTATATTTCCGTTGACACCTAAATTTTGGCAATCCGATCATTTATTTATTGCATAAAATTAGGAGTTAGTTTTATCCCTGAAAAAATATTAATTGCATAGCATATAAATTTTGGTGCATTTATTTTTTAATTTGTATTTTTTGCATTTGGACCGATGACGGATGGGTTCGAATTAGTGGTTCTGAGCTTTAACTGGCAGGCCGGACTAAGCCGACGAAATGAGCAAATTGGCTCGAGCCCGTTTTCTTTTAATGACAAAAATTACCTAAATGGAGATTTGAAATGATATTAAGGTGGATTTTTGGAATTTAAGAAAATCGGGTTGTAATATTATCTTTAGGTGATAAAATCAGTAGAGAATATTCAGGAGATGAGGAAAATAAAAAAAATATTTTTTGTGCTCGGGAGGTTATAGGCAATCTTCCTGAAAAGAAATATTCATAAAAGATTACGTTGGTTTTGCTTATAAAAGGAGTGCACGGAGGTCGATATTAGGGGTTCTTTTCTCGATTAAAACAAAAAGGGAAATCGAGCACAATAAAAAGAGAAAAGAGAGCTTCGGTTTTTGGGAGTCTTTTAATGAGCTGAGGGGGTTCTTTTGGTGGAGAAAAAAGAACACAAAAGTGAAAGGTGAAAGAGAGAAAAAGGGAGGAGAGCTTCGTTTCTTTTAGGGAGGATTGGGAGGAGAAAAGTCAAAGTGTGCAGAAGGAGGGCGGAGGGAAAGGGACGTGAGAAAGATAGGTGAGAGAGAGAGAAACAAAAAGAAAAAAACCAAGGCAGTGCTGTTCATCTTCCCCGTGGAGTACTCAGGTTGTTGCCCACCGCACTTCCATCGTTGTTGCTTTGCCAGTCACAGCCGCCGGTCGACATTGCTCCTGCGCTGCCCGCCGCCGGCCTCCATCTGCGAGTACCTGCACTAGCCCCGCCGTTGGCGCTCGCATCTGAGCCTTCGTCGCGTCTCCACCTCCTGTCCTCATGCCGCTTGTCACTCCGCCGCCCATCGTCTCTTCGCTAGCCACCATCGCGCGCCGCCTCGCTTGCAACTCGTGCTGACCTGCGGCGACTCGACGCCCTTGCTGCACCTCCGTCTCTTCACTATAATTATCCTTGACATGCCACATCAATGATTGACTAGAGAAAGGACATAATAAATTCAAAATCAAAGCTATTTTTAATCAAGTATTATTATGACATCCTGATTTTCTGATTCTGTTTTCGATTGAATGAGTTGGGCTTTTCATCGACATGCCTATAGTCTTTTTCTCTGAGTTGATCACTCACGAGATAACTAATCTATCAGGTGAAGCCTTTAAGGAATTTTAACGCAACAAACTTGAGAATTCGATAAAAAATCGACTACTCGACTGTGCTAATTTGCAAGGTTCAATACGACACTGTCAAAATTGATCAGAGATCGGAGATAGGTCGGTTCGATAAGGATATGTGATTAAAGTGTGGGTGATTCCACCTAATTGCAAAATTCTCGTCGAACGGCAATAAACTGATTTTTCTATCATTTCTATACCCCGTGCCTTGACATGTCACATCAATGATTGACTAGAGGAAGGACATAATAAATTCAAAATCAAAGCTATTTTTAATCAAGTATTATTGTGACATCTTGATTTTTTTATTCTGTTTTCGATTGAATGAGTTGGGCTTTTCATCGACACGCCTATAGTCTTTTTCTCTGAGTTGATCACTCACGAGATAACTAATCTATCAGGTGAAGCTGTTAAGGGATTTTAATGCAATAGACTTGAGAATTCGATCAGAAATTGACTGCTCGACCGTGCTAATTTGCAAGGTTCAATACGGCACTGTCAAAATTGATCAGAGATTGGAGATAGGTTGATTCGACAAAGATATGTGATTAAAGTGTTGGTGATTCTACCTAATTACAAAATTCTTGTCGAACGGCACTAAATTGATTTTTTTTGTCATTTCTGTACCCTGTGCCCGTATTTGAAACCTCGACATTTTCACAACAATCGAGAGTCACCAATGAGTCGAAGAGGTACAATGTGACTCGAATATAATTGATCACGGGTCAACTACGTTAAAAATTCCTAAAAGCTACCTAGTAGGTTAGATCACGCTAAAATCGCGTCCGATTGAAATTAACTACGAAATTGAACCTAATTTCAGAAATTGAATGTTCTGTCATGTCACAATTTATTTTAGGAATGTCGACTCATCCTTCAAAGAATTTTTTGCAAACCCAAGTTTTTAGAGAAAAATCAAATTTAGGTGTTTTGGGACCGGAAAATTAGATGACCGTTTTTTAGCGCACTTTTGGCCGTCAAGTTGGTTCAATTGATGAGGAAAAAATCATGGGATGGATGTGGGCACCTTGGCTGAATTTATGGGCACCAATTTGAGTCTAATTGAATTGAAATTGGATGAAATTGGAGGGGGAAATGTTCCAAATTCGTAGGTCCAAGGGGTGTGCAACATTAGAGCCACTTCCATCGCTTGTTGAGGAAGATTTGTGGAAGAAATGGCTAAGGATTGAGGCAGCCACAAGTGGGGGCCAATCAATGAGTGAATTGGATATTTTTCAAAGACTTTGGAGGTATTTGGGTCCCCCCTTCAGCTGCAGTCTTGATCTTCCTCCTTGGCCTTGTTTTATCCATTGTTGTGGTCATTTGAGCTCAAGAAAACCAGGGGAAGCCAGCTAGTTTAGATCGAATTTTTTGAGTCAAGCTGATCCTAATATTTGATGGGCTTTGATAAAAAAATGAAATCAGATTGTTGGTAAAACATAATAAGAATATTATCAATCTGAGAAAAGGAAATGAGTAATTACACTCGAACTAAGCAAAAAGGATTCAACGGTATCTGGTATAACTGACATTTCATTAATTGCCATATAAGAAAAAAGGGGCTCGTGCCAAGATCTCTTCGTTAGTTGGGGGAAGAATCCGCCCGAATCGGATTTTTTGAGGAACATATCGAGAGAGAATTGGATTTGGTTAGACAATGTGTGGTTGGTAAACAAGGATCGGTTTTTTTAGCAAGGTACGGAATGTATTGTCAAATATTCAATATGATTCTATAAGATCTAGTTTCGCTCAAGTAACGGATTCTAGCCAATTGAAAGGATCTTCTAATAAATCCAGAGATCATTTCGATTCCATTAGTAATGAGGATTCGGAATATCACACATTGATCAATCAAAGAGAGATTCAACAACTAAAAGAAAGATCGATTATTTGGGATCCTTCATTTCTTCAAACGGAATGAATAGAGCTAGAATCAGATCGATTCTCTAAATGCCTTTATGGATATTCCCGGCTATTCACGGGACATGAGAAGGAGATGAAGAATCATATGCTTCCGGAAGAAATCGAAGAATTTCTTGGGAATCCTACAAGATCCATTCTTTCTTTTTTCTCTGACAGATGGTTAGAACTTCATCTGGGTTCGAATCTTACTGAGAGGTCCACTAGAGATCAGAAATTGTTGAAGAAAGAACAAGATGTTTCTTTTGTCCCTTCCAGGCGATTGGAAAATAAAGAAATAGTTAATATATTCAAGATAATTACGTATTTACAAAATACCGTCTCAATTCATCCTATTTCATCAGATCTGGGATGTGATATGGTTCCGAAGGATGAACTGGATATGCACAGTTCCCATAAGATTTCATTCTTGAACAAAAATACATTTTTTGATTTATTTCATCTGTTCCCGATTATTGCAATTGCTCAGGATACCCTTTTTTAGCTTCTAGAATCTATTTCTTAGTTCAAGATCCTAGCTCTGCATGCCGTCGTTGCCGCCCGCAAGCCGCGACGTCACCCTCTCGCGTTTGCGCCAGCTCGTCCACACCGGCTCGCTGTCCCTGCGAGCCCAGGCTGTCGTCTCGAGCCTCTGTCTAATCGTTGAAGCCGCGCACCATCGCCGTCTAGCCGTTGGAGTCACTGCCTGGTCCTACTGCTGCAGCCTGCCGCCCTCCTAGCCCGTTTCCAGCCATTCTAGCCGCTCGGTTAAGCTTTCTTCAGCCGCGACCAGAATTGAACCTCACAGCCTAGCTGTGAGCTTCGTGGGCTTTTTCGGGCTCGTTCGGACCTCGTTGGATGTCGCTGTAGACCCAAGTGTCGCTCGCCGTCGTGCCGCCATTGCCGTGAACTCACTAGCCCGTCCAACCGATGAGTTTACTCACTAAAACTTGCTTAGGAGGTTAATGATGCTTAAGGGGTGATTAGGTTAGGCTAAGTAGGGCTTAGGTGGTTAGTTAGTTGTAATTAGTGATTTAGTTGATTAATTAAGATTGTTAGGTGGTTAAATTAGATTAATTAAGGGTTAGATAGAATGTACTATTTATGTGGATATGTGCATTATTTTTCTAGGCCCGTTTAGGTGGTTAGATTAGCATTTCCGACCTAAGTATGCATTTATTGGATTAATTTACATTTATTTAATTAATTTTGTACTTTATTTAATTATTTAATATTTTCCGGAAAATTATATTGGGATAGTCGGTGACTGGAATTTTGTGCCGATTGCAGTGGCATGCTTAGTTTATTCAATTGAATGTTAATTTGTGCAAATTGAGTGATGATTGTGATTTTGAGTATTTATTTCAAAATTAGGAAATTTTGGTATTTAATTCGAAAATATCGGGTGTCGGGTTTTGACACCGAAAATGTTTTTAAATACTATATCATATAGTGAGATTTTAAAAGGAAGGATATCAATTTTTAAAGTTCGATCTGACCGTGTACCCACACACGATTATTTTCACCAGGTCTTTTTAATACGAAGAAAATAAGCCAAATGGATTATCTTAATTGAGACATTTGAGTGCAATGCACGGTGTCCTTGGCTGAAATTGAGTGATCGTGTGATGGTTATGAGAACCCGCCCCCGATGTGCGTTGATTGACGTTGCCCCTATATGGGATGCCCTTGGACAATGGATGCCGATCGCAATAGAGGCTGGACTGATGCTCATTCAGGATTGTTGTCTTGTGTAGACGTTGCCGTGCTTAATGGGGTGAGATGATGCCTGGTTACGCCAGAAGACCGCCGAACGTCGAGTAGGCCGTGCCCAAGGGGCCGTAATCAATTGGAACGTGTGATTAATTGAGATCCTTAATAAGGTCCTAGTTTATCATGATATTGAGTCATTCGGACCAAATATGTTTGTAAGTGGATATTTAGACAATAAGTGTCTTCATATTTGAACTCTGGCATTTTGAACTTCTTTGGCACCTTAACTTTGGGATAATTGGATAGGTTCACCGCGTTGGTTTTGCAAACCTTGCAATTGCCTCATTTTTTCCTCGAGCTTTGCAAAGCGCTTATCATGCTCGATTTTTGGCACATCAGCAAACTTAGCTTTCTTGTCAGTGGCTTGAGGAAGGTCCTCAAACAATTCTTGCAATGAGGAATGGGCTTCATCCGGAGGAATTTGATCTGGGATGACATCTGTTGGAGTGCGGTAAAGATTGCTTCATCTAATCCTCAATATCAGCAACACGATCTCACATCTCAGTTTGATTGACTATCTTTACTCTAGGTCGCATATGGATGGGTGATCTTTGGCGATCCATAATCATCTAAATTAAAGAAAAATGAACCAAATAAGCACTTAATCAAGACAATATCGGCCCATGACATCAGTCTAGTTTTTTCTTTTTCATTTCATTCATTAAAAATGTTTGTACATGAATGGAACTTCCTAAAAATGAACTAGGATGAGAAAGGTATATAATACCCTAAACATGGCCTAGAAGTAAAGGCATCAGATTTTCAAAACATGAACTAGGGAAGTAAAAAATTTGAGACTCCCTAGAAACTATATATTGAACAAATTCTCTAAAGTTTTTTGGTTTTGTTTGTTTTTCAGAAGATTCATTCAATGGTAATTTCCTCATTTTATTTCCAATCGGTAAAGGAAGTAAATCAATAATCTACCTCAATTGTCATTGATTGACCAACAATACGGCAAAGTAAGTAAATTGCATAGTGAGAACTTAGAAGACTTACTTTACCAATGAAATGGCAATCGCATAGACATGCGCATGATATGTGCGACTCAATTTCTATTCTAGACGGTTTAACAAAGTGGAGCCTAACACCAACGATATATGCCATAATTACTCAAATTGGAAAGTAGATAAGTCATGTGATCGACATCATAAATATGAAATTAACACCATTATATTTATTTGAATTGAGATCATTTCTGAATTTTGAATCCTTCTTTCAATCTTTTCAGCCGAACCAACATTGCATATCAATTTGTTCATAGAGTATTCAAATCTCACTTCTAAAAAATGACTTTTTTTAGAAGGAAAAAAATCATATCAGAAAATTTCATATTGTCATTCCTAACAGGATCATGGAAAGCACAAATTTTCTTTATCCCTTCTTATTTTTTCTGCATAAGAAATTAATATCCGTGAGTGCAGAGGTTCCTGTCCGAGCATCTCTTACTTTGGAATCTGGGATGAGTGGGAAGAAAAAATTGTTGGGCTGCACAGACAAGAGTGCGTGAAAGATACAAGAATAAGTATCGATTTTATGTTGGACGGGATGGGCAATAAGTGGAAAATACATAATAAATACTTGCCTTTTGGGATTTGTGAAGTGTGGAACTTGGTATTTCGGAAAGCCCGAAGTCAACCGATGTTTTCTTAGATTCCTTGTCCACCCATTCGTGGATTTTGCTTTGCTATATCCCCTGAGTCCACCCATTCCTTGCATGCTTTGATATTAGATATACGTGTCTGGCCATGACTATCTAAAATTTCTGCATTTATTAAGTAACTCATTAAGAAGATTTTATTATTTTCGAATGCACTGATTGTACTTGTGATATATAAAAGTGTCTAGGGCACATGTTAACAGGATCCTTTTTAAAATAACAAGAGTGACATGTAAATAAAAAGTAAGATCCCTTGTCTTCCTAGAGCTAGGTTTTGCTTCAATAATGGTGGATTGAGCCTAATTAAGCTAAAAGTAGGCATAGTGAAATATTTCTTCTGCTTTTTCAACCCTATAGGGCTAGCGAATAGCACGAGGCTGGCTTTTCATGCAAAAAGAAGCAAGTTGAAATTTCTTGAATTTGGTGAGTGCTGACATCTCATCAACTTTTCTCATCCCATTGTGGAGTTGAATATCTCCATCAAAAAGGTTCGACTTTGGCATGAGAAAAAAAATGAGTTTACGAAAATCACATTTAATAACCATTTAAATTACAAAATATTATAGAGGTATTGTATCTTATAATTGAATTTCATTACACAATTATGCTATCTAACGAGAAATTAACTTATTGGGAATAGTAGATAGTATGTCAGCCCAGTTACTACTATTCCCTATTTTGTCATATCAAATAGTAAACAATTCAATAGGAGAAAATGAAGGTGGGCTGAGCTGGACTGAAGTTCACTTGGGCTGAATTCGCTAGGCTTCACAGGTTGAAGAGAAGATGGGCTGGCTTCTTGGGCTGAATGATTCCTCAAACGGGCGAAGGAGAGAGGCAACGCGGCTGGCTCGGTTTGCTGCTGGGGACGACCGAATGTGAAGATGGCAGTTGCTGGCGACGAGAATCCGAGGAGAGGAGTCAACGAAGGGGGCTTCTCTGGTGAGTGGTTGACCGAACAAAACCACTCCACGTGCAGCTGGACTTGGGTGGAGATTGAAGATCGGTGGAGCTCGCTGGCGCACGAGGGAAAGCATCTACTGGCGTCAGTTGGAGGGTGTTGCGGACAAAGACACAAGCGGTGGAGAAGGCAGCGTTGGGGTCAACTTTGCTAGGGGGGTTTCTTTGGTTGACCGAGGGAGTTGGAGACTTGGATATGTGGCAAGAAGAGGAGGGTTCAGTGGAGGTGTGGGCGTGTGAGTGGGGGAATTGGGACAGCACAAAGAAGACACGAGGATGGAGAGATGAAATGAAGGAAAATGAAAGTAAAACAGAAGCTGATGGAGTCGGCATCGAAGGGGAAGCGCATGAAGAAGATAGGAACGGCGGTGGCGTGCTCGAGAGCTTGGGAAAAAGGGGGAAGAAAGTCCACAACTTTATCTCTTCCATTAATTGCTTGGTCCCCCTCTAATATTATCTTGAAAATAATACCACAATTAAACAATTTGATGCCAAAAATCAGCCCCCAAACCATAGCTCCGCGCCAAAGAACTTACCCGGATTTGAGATCACAGCCAACACTTTGTGGCAGATTTGGCGAATGCGTAATGATGCAATCTTCCGCAACCAAACGTCGGATCCGCGACTGGTGATTGAATTGGCCATCACTCAGACGCAGTCCTTCCTATCCCCTGCTGCAGACGCAGTCCTTCCTATCCCCTGCTGCTGTCGGATCCAGATCCAGAGTCCTGCATCTCAATCCTGCGCATCTGTGGCGTCCTCCAAACTCTAGTACTCTGAAATATAACATCGATGGAGCATTCCAGCTGAGCAGCAACGAGGGCACAATGGCCTGTCTAGGCAGAGATCACAATGGGAGACTTATGGACGGATACTCTACCACATTCCAGTCGCACTCGGCGATGGAAACTGAACTCATTGCACTTACCAGTACTCTGCACCACCTGCTGCGACAAAACCTCCAGCACAAATCCCTGGTGATCGAAACGGATTGCCTTTCCCTTGTCGAAGCTGTGAGCCATGGCAGATCACCCGTATGGGAGCTTCGGCCGATCGTCGAGGAGGCACTCCACCTGCTGCCTTGCTTCGCCGACCTAACCCTAACTCATTACCTGAGGGAAGTGAACCAGGCCGCTGACTGGGCTGCAAAGCCCATTGCTCAGCTGCTTCGGCCCAACAATGGCTCTATCAACCCCCTGTAGTTTTACTTGCTATTTTGACTTCGGACGCTTTGGCCAATGGTTGTAACTTCAGTTGATATAAATATGAATGTTTTTCCGACCAAAAAAAAAAAAAAACCATAGCTCCAAATTCTCCAAATTTGGACTCCATTTCTATGCAAAATTCCTCAAATCGACGTCCAATTTTGCTAAAGAAAAATCCAATACAATTTTTTGCAAGTCTCCAATACCCAAAGGCTCGGCTTGGAAGTCCAAATTTCCTTTGACTTAGCCCATATGAATTTCCGTTAATTTTCCGCAACGTCCGAATCGATTTTCCGTAAAAATCTTGAAATCTTCGAAAATTCTTCGGAAGGTGAGTTGACATTCCTAAAATAGATCATGACATGACATAATAGCACTATCGGCGCGTTGATGAAATGCCCAATTTATTTAATCGAAAACAAATTCTGAAAATTCAGGCCGTCACACTCTTAGATTCCTTGTCCACCCATTCGTGGATTTTGCTTCGCTATCCCCCCAAGTTTCTACTACCTTGAAGTATCTATTTGCATGCTTTGAGATTATATATATGCATTTGATCATAATTGTCTAAATTTCTGCACTTGTTAAGTAAATCATGATTTTTTTTTTAGCATTTTTGAATGCACTAATTTTACTAGTGATATATAAGTGCATCTAGGGCACATGTTAACAGTACCATTTTTAAAATAAGGAGAGCGGTATGTAAATAAAAAGTAAAATCCCTTGTCTTTCTAAGGCTAAATTTTGCTTCAATAATGGTGGATTGAGCCTAGTTAAGCTCAAAGTAGGCATAGGTGGAATATTTCTTCCTCTCTTTAACTTTATAGGGCTAGCGAATAGCGCGAGGCTGGCTTTTCATGCAAAAAGAAGCAACTTAAAATTTCTTGGATCTGCTGAGTATTGATATCTCATCATCTTTTCTTGCCTTATTGTGGCGTTGAATATCTCCATAAAAAGGTTCAACTTGTGTGGGAAAACAAACTATCATGATTCTACAAAAATCACATTTTATCATGTAACTATTTAAATTACAAAAGATTATAGAAATATCGTATCTTATAATCGAATTCATTACGTTTAATTTCTGTGAATGCGAAATACAGGCAATCATATTTTTGTGCATATAAATGATTTTTGACAAATTGTACCATAAATTGACTAAATAAAAGGCATACAATAAGGTTGAAATTAAAGTTAAAATCACTCCAAACAATCAAACACGCCTAATTGAAGGGGGGACGAGATAAGAAAAAAGGACATATATATAAATTTTCCTTATGTGAAAGTCAATGTCTTATTAAACCCATCGTCAATATGTAAATTTTGAACCTCCATACCATCACCAATTGTTGGGCATATATCAATAATCTACCTCAATTGTCATTGACTCACCAACAACATGGCAAAGTAAGTAAATTGCATAGTGAGAGCTTAGAAGACTTACTTTACCAATGAAATGATGGCAATCATATAGACATGCGCATGATACGTGTGACTCAATTTTTATTATAGACAGTTTAACAAAGTGGAGCCTAACACCAACAATATATGCTATAATTACTCAAATTGGAAAGTAAATAAGCCATGTAATCGACATCATAAATATGAAATTGACACCATTATATTTATTTGAATTGAGATCATTCCTGAATTTTGAATCTTTCTTTCAATCTTTTCAGCGGAACCAACATTGCATATCAATTCTCTTCGTAGAGTATTCAAATCTCCGCTTATTAAAAATAACTTTGTTTAGAAGGAAAAAATATCATATTAGAAAATTTCATATTGTCATTGCTAACTGGATCATGAAAAGCACAACTTTTCTATATCCCTTCTTATTTTTTCTGCATAAGAAACTAATACCCGTGAGTGCAGAGGTTCCAGTACGAGCATCTCTTACTTTGGAATCTGGGATGAGTGGGAAGAAAAATTGTTGGGCTGCACATACAAGAGTGCGTGAAAGATACAAGAATACATATTGATTTTATGTTGGATGCGATGGACACTAAGTAGAAAATACATAATAAATACTTGCTTTTTTGGGATTAGTGAAGTGTGGAACTTGGTATTTTCCGACAACCCGAAGTCAACCGATGTTTTCTTAGATTCCTTGTCCACCCATTCGTGGATTTTGCTTTGCTATATCCCCCGAGTTTCTACTACCTTAGAGTGTCTGTTCGCACGCTTTAATATTAGATATACGTATCCGGCCATAACTGTCTAAAATTTCTGCATTTATTAAGTAACTCATTAAGAAGATTTTATCATTTTTGAATGCACCTACTGTACTTGTGATATATAAAAGCATCTAGGGCACATGCTAACGGGATCCTTTTTAAAAAAAGGAGAGTGACATGTAAATAAAAAGTAAGATCCCTTGTCTTCCTAGAGCTAAGTTTTGCTTCAATAATGGTAGATTGAGCCTAATTAAGATAAAAGTAGGCATAGTAAAATATTTCTTCTGCTTTTTCAACTCTATAGGGCTAGCGAAAAGCATGAGGTTGGCTTTTCATGCAAAAAGAAGCAAGTTGAAGTTTCTTGGATTTGCTGAGTTTGATATCTCATCAACTTTTCTCACCCCATTGTGGTGTTGAATATCTCCATAAAAAAGGTTCGACTTAAGCATGAAAAACAATAATAATATGAGTTTACGAAAATTACATATTATCATGTAACTATTTAAATTACAAAATATTATAGAGATATTGTATCATATATTGAATTTCGTTACACAATTATGCTATCTAACGAGAAATTAATTTATTGGGGATAGTAGATAGTATGTCAGCCCAGTTACTACTATTCCCTGTTTTGTCATATCAAATAGTAAACAATTCAATAGGAGAAATAATCTATTGGGGTACGTATGGAGCAACTAAGAGAAAATATTAGCGAGCTCACACAATAAGCCATGACGGGGAGGCGGACATTCCAACCCAATTTCCACTGAGTATGATCTCTCACCAAAAGGAACGGCAATGACAAGGGATTGGATTGAGCTCATGAAACATTGCAGCATCGCAAGCTTTAGCTTTGAGGGGGGTAACTCTTTATTACTCATCCTAAATAATGTTATTCAAAAGTTGTTCTTTATACAATTGCAAGATCCTTAACGAGGTCCTAGTTTATCATCATATTGAGTCATTTGGACCAAATATGTTTGTAAATGGATCTTCAGGCGAGAAGTGCCTTCATATTCAAACTCCGGCATTTTAAACTTATTTGGCATCTTAACTCTGGCATAAATGGATAGGTCCACAAGGCGTTGGTTTTGCAAACCTTGCAATCACCTCATTTTTTCCTCGAGCTTTGCAAAGGGCTTATCATGCTCGATTTTTGGCACATCAGCAGACTTGGCTTTCTTGTCAGTGGCTTGAGCAGGGTCCTTAAACAATTCTTGCGTGAGGAATGGGCTTCATCCGGAAAAATTTAATCTGGGATGACATCCGTTGGAGTGCGGTAAAGATTGTTTCGTCTGATCCTTAATATCAGCAACACGATCTTGCATCTCAGTTTGGTTGGCTATCTTTACTTTAGATTGCGTACGGAGGGGTGCTCTTTGACGGTCCATAATCACCTAAATTGAAGAAAAATGAACCGAATAAGCACATTGTCAAGACAAGATCGGCCCACGACATCAGTCCAGCTTTTTTATTTTTAATTTCATTCATAAAAATGTTTGCACATGAATGGAACTTCATAAAAATGAACTAGGATAAGAAAGGTATATAAAACTCTAAACATGGACTAGAAAGTAAAGGCATCAATTTTTCAAAACATGAACTAGAGAAGTAAAAATTTGAGACTCCCTAAAAACTATAAATTGAAAACAAACTCTCTAAAGTTTTTTTGGTTTTGTTTGTTTTTTAGAAGATTCATTCAATGGCAATTTCCTCATTTTATTTCCAATTGGTAAAGGAAGTAAATCAATAACCTACCTCAATTGTCATTGACTGACCAACAATACGGCAAAGTAAGTAAATTACAATGTGAGAACTTAGAAGACTTACTTTACCAATGAAATGATGGTAATCATATAGACATGCACATGATATGTGCAGCTCAATTTCTATTCTAGACGGTTTAACAAAGTGGAGCCTAACATCAACGATATATGCTATGATTATTCAAATTGAAAAGTAAATAAGCCATATGATCGACATCATAAATATGAGATTAAATAAGCCACATGATCGACATCATAAATATGAAATTAACAGAATTATATTTATTTGAATGGAGATCATTCCTGAATTTTGAATCTTTCTTTCAATCTTTTCAGTGGAACCAACATTGCATATCAATTCTGTCATAGAGTATTCAAATCTCCGCTTATTAAAAATAACTTCTTTTTAGAAGGAAAAAATCTTATCAGAAAATTTCATATTGTGATTGCTAACCGGATCATGGAAAGCACTTTTCTCGATCCCTCATTTTTTCTGCGTAAGAAACTAATACCCATGAGTGCAGAGGTTCCTGTCCGAGCATTTCTTACTTTGGAATCTGGGATGAGTGGGAAGAAAAAATTGTTGGGCTGCACTTATAAGAGTACGTGAAAGATACAAGAATACATATTGATTTTATTTTGGATGTGATGGACAGTAAGTAGAAAATACATAATAAAAACTTGCCTTTTGTGATTGGTGAAGTGTGGAACTTGGTATTTTCCGACAACCTAAAGTCAACGGATGTTCTCTTAGATTCCTGGTCCACCCATTCGTGGATTTTGCTTCGCTATACCCCCGAGTTTCTACTACCTTTAAGTATTTATTTGCATGCTTTGAGATTATATATATGCATCTGATCATAATTGTCTAAAATTTCTGCACTTGTTAAGTAACTCATTAATTTTTTTTTATTGTTTTTGAATGCACTGATTGTACTAGTGATATATAAGTGCATCTAAGGCACATGTTAACAGTACCATTTTTAAAATAAGGAGAGTGGTATGTAAATAAAAAGTAAAATCCCTCATCTTCCTAAGGCTAAATTTTGCTTCAATGATGGTGGATTGAGCCTAGTTAAGCTCAAAGTAGGCATAGGTGGAATATTTCTTCCTCTCTTTAACTTTATAGGGCTAGCGAATAGCGCGAGGCTGGCTTTTCATGCAAAAAGAAGCGACTTAAAATTTCTTGGATCTGCTGAGTATTGATATCTCATAAACTTTTCTCGCCTTATTGTGGCGTTGAATGTCTCCATAAAAAGGTTCAACTTGTGTGGGAAAACAAACTATCATGAGTTTACGAAAATCACATTTTATCATGTAACTATTTAAATTACAAAAGATTATAGAAATATCGTATCTTATAATCGAATTCATTACACAATTATGCTATCTAACAAGAAATTATAATAATATTACGTTTAATTTCTGTGAATGCGAAATACAGGTAATCATATTTTTGTGCATATAAATAATTTTTGACAAATTGTAACATTAATTGACTAAATAAAAGGCATAAAATAAGGTTGAAATTGAAGTTAAAATCACTCCAAACAATCAAACAAGCCTAATTGAAGGGGGGACGAGATAAGAAAAAAGGACATATATAAGAATTTTTCTCATGTGAAAGTCAATGTCTTATTAAACCCATTGTCAATGTGTAAATTTTGAACCTCCATACCATCACCAATTGTTGGGCATATATCAATATATCGTTCAATTGTCAATACGTTGCTTTTTCCTTAGCGGACCCCCTACTTCGAAGGGATCGCAATCTTTTTTTCTTTCGCTAAATTCCCTCTATTGTTTACTTAACAAATATTGTACCCATCAGCAAATGCGTAAATTATTCATATTCTCTCTCTCTCTCTCTCTCTCTCTCTCTCCCCCCAATTTGAATTTCTTTTATCTTATAATGACATTCTTGAATAATTTTAAATCTTAGAATGGCTTTCTCTCCACAATATTTATACGATTTATTTATGGGTTAATACTATGAAAAATTCTAAACTATACCCACTATGACACAAATAATCCAATTTTATTTTCCCGTCACTAAAAACCATAAACTTGCCTATTACGACATGACAAACCCTAACTCTTTTTTTTTTTTTATGTCATAAAAAATCTTAAACGTGTACCAGTTTGACAAATATACCATGGATGAAATTGAAGTAAAGGGTAAATATCTCACATATTTATAAGTTTGGGTTTTTTCGTGAAAGAAAAAGAAGTTGGGGGTATTTGTGTCATAGTAGGCAAGTTTATGGATTTTGGTGATAAAAAGAAATTTGGAGTATTTATGTCATAGTAGGCATGGTTTTAGGCTTTTTTGTGGTATTTGCCCATGTATAAAATGTGCTTTTATCATTTACTAATTCTAATATTTCTGTAATAAGGTAATTTAGCTAAGTATTTCAGAGGTCAGTTTCTTCCATACGTGCAGTCTTGTGGACACTGCTAGTTGATACTATACTAGATATTACCGAATTAACCTAAAGTTTATCTTTTTGTCATAGATGTACCCATCTGGAATTTTTCGTTATATTAACCCAAATAAAAATGTTGTCAAAACCACTTGATCTTTAGGATCGGTAATGAAACCTTTCATTACCAGGTCTTTAGGAAAGATGAAAACAACAGTACCGATGCGCTTTAATACACGTTCTAATTCAAATTTGGACAAGCAAGAATTAAGCCCGTTCGCAAGCGCACATTTTCCTGAAAACTGTGAATCTCAACTATGCATTTGTATTGCAATTACTACAACCTTAACAATAATCCTTGCCTAATTGGGAAACCTTTTATTTTGTCCCAGAATAAGAGATTCAGACAAGTATGTCTGGTGATTTATGAGAAGCCTCCTCTTGTTTGGATTGTGAGCATTCTTGGTCAACCTCAGGAGGCTTGCAACTTCCTTGGTCCATCACTTTTTCCCTGCTTTTTCCCCACAACACAAAGTACAGTCCTCCAACTAGCACAACCCCACCAAGAATACTGAAAGAAAGCCCACACATTTGGGACATTAATCACAATCATCAATGAATAAAAAGAAAAAAATAATTTGAATTGATGAACTAATTGGTAATGTTTAGTACCTTCCAAAAGTGAGGGTCTCACATAGGACAAATGAAGAAACGATAATTGTGATAATGAGCGCCAGTGGTGTTGACATGGCTAAGAAAACTGGCCCCTTTTTCTCAATGATCCAGGACTGTAGATAGTATGTCAGCCCAGTTACCACTATTCCCTGTTTTGTCATATCAAATAGTAAACAATTCATTAGGAGAAATAATCTATTGGGGTATGTATAGAGCAACTGAGAGAAAAGATGAGTGAGCTCACGCAATAAGCGACGGCGAGGAGGCGGACATTCCAACCCAATTCCCACTGAGAAGGGTCTCTCACCAGAGGAATGGCAATGACAAGAGATTGGATTGAGCTCATGAAACATTGCAGCATTGTGAGCATTAGCTTCGAGGGGTAACTCTTTATTATTAGTCCCTACACAAAATAAATCACAATTAACTTTTTTTGGACTCTCCTAGAAAAGCATACGTGACACATCAATGCAAAAGTCATTCTTTATGCAATTGCAAGGTCCATAATAAGGTCCTAATTTGAGCAACTCTATGCGGCACATGCAAAGCGGATCTCCTGTATGTATGCGTGATGAAGATGTTATGGAGTTTTTTCTGTACCTGCAAAACAAGCCACAAAGCCCAGCAGAAATTGGAAGAGAGCATGAGGAAGCAACCCTTGACCCACTTGATGCCCGAAGAAGGATGGGACGGACTGTTTATGTTGTGATGCCCATGAAGCACAAAATGATGGCACCAGAGTTTGATGTGTGGACCCTTGTAAAAGGCCAAGATCGCTGCTCCTCCCAGGCACACAATCACACCCGCAAGCTTTGCCAAGCCTGAGATAGTCCTCAATCTCAACGTTTCCATCCTGCCAAGGAATCATTGTTTTCAAAATTGATTTATAAAATTGATTTGTAAAGTGATGTATCAATCTGTCAGACTCCAATAAATGGTAAATTTTCCATAAATCTCTCTTTCCCTCTCTCAAGTCATCTTTCATCACGCAAAGCCGAGAGGTTACTTTGCAAGGGGCCTCTTTCTCTCTCTCTCTCTCTCTGTGGAGGGGAAAGTGTGGAATATAGGCCTTAAAAGTGGTCTGTATTGTTCTGAATCTTCTTTCACACCAGCTGTTTACTTGAGGAAGTAAAGGAGGGGAAGTGTGGAATATTCTTGCGATTATCATTACATAAGCATAATAGTATATCTTTCGTGTCTACTTTCGTCCCCCAAAAACGCTAAGAGGAAAAAGACAAAAGAAAGAATAGGGAAAGAAGAGGCTTCATTAATACCATACTCATCTTATACTAATAACTCAGTAATAAAAGAATAAGTAAAGCTCACCTGAGCAAAACTGCCAAGAAGAAGGTTATGGCAGGCAAACAGTTCGTGGTCGCAGCTGCCAAAGTTGCTGACGTGTACACAAGGGCTACGCCATAGATGTCCAAGCTTGCAGTGATCCTGAAATTCTCAAGAAATCTCCAACTGACTCACCATATTTCATTTGTGGAAAAAGAAAGAATTTTTGTTCTCCTTTTGTGTATATTGCGTTCTTAAGTAAGTTAAATAGAGATTCACATATGCTTACCCGAGCAAGGAAATTAGAAATATCTTGCAGCAAGTTACAAACGATAAGGAAGGAGCGGTTTTCCTGGAATCAAGAAACCAAATCAAGAAAGTAGCCAAAATCTTGGATAATGAATTTTAGCCATCATAAGCTTCCATATCAATGGGAATTAAAGACAACAAGATGTGAGAAAGAAGAAGAACAGAGTCTGCTAAGTTATTATCATTACCATTCGAAATAGAAGGCGAAAGGGGCCAGGAAAATGGTGGCAGTGGCCTGTCTGTAGAAGACAAAGACAAAGTTGTTCATGCCACCATCGAACGCGGCTTTCGAGAGCAAGAACATGCCGGCATAGATCGCTTGGACAAGCACAACCACCAAATAAGGTTTTTTGGTGTTCATATCCTTCATCTCCATGAAGTACTCGTATCAGAAATAAGAGGTTTTTTTCTCTGTTTGATGGAATGTGCTATATGCTTTTGTGATGCTTTCTTTTTCTGTTTCTTTCAAGCTTGTTCTGATTACGAGGGTCTTCAGAGCATTTATAAGTTCACCATGGTGGGTATCAAAGCAAACGAGATAGTCATGTCACGTGATATATTGACATCATATCATATTTTATTTTCATATGCGATAAAAAATTAAAATGATATTATGTCATCATGTGTGTCAGTGTTGTGAGCCGTGTCGTATAAAGTACTTTTTTTATCGAAAAGAGGAGGCAATGCAGCCTCATTTGTCAGGACATCTGTGTGGTAAGAATAGGAGGCTGCTTTTGTGGGGACCTTTCGAGCTGCTGATAGGAGCAAAGATCCACATTTGAGCGACTTCAAGTACTTTAAAATTTCTCGAAAACTCAAGCTCATGGTATGCTCATGATTTTATTTTACTTTTCTATTTCAAATTCCAAATGTTGTATGTTCATAAATTAACCATCATGTGTATTTCATCTGAAATGGGTTCATCTTTGAATTTATAAGCAAAGCCCACGTGAATCTCTTGTGAAAAGATTTCTTGGACAAAAACTTGGTAATATGTTAAAAGGAGGAGGAAACATCTATGTAATGAGGAGAGGTGGAGTGTGGTCGGTGTATTTAAAAGTCTCAAATAGAAATAACATAAGCTAAGTGTTATCATCGTGGATAATTATCAAGACAAGAATTGTAAAACGTAGTCTCATACTTTAAATATCTTAAAATACTTAAATTTAGCTTTTTCTAACATCGGTATATATAAAATCAAGTAAGAGGAAAAATAGAGCATAAACCATTAGTATAAAGAAAATTTTACACATGCAATTCCATCCATCCTTAAATGAGATTATAATCACCATATTTCTCCAATCAATAATGTATAAAGCTGCTTGTGTAAGTTGTTTTTTTTTTTGTTTTTTTTTGTAACATTGATGGTGTTTGCTATAATTTTTCTAAATAAAATGTGTAATGGAAGAGAGATAAATCACACGATTTATGTCCTACATTACTTCGAATTGAGAACAACCCTCAGTTATGAATGTTTCTTTCGATCTTATCATTGGAATCATTATTACATATCAATTTTGTTGCCTAACTAGACTATTCAAATCTCTGCTCATCAAACCCAAGTGCCTTTTAAGGAATAAATCATATCGGAAGATTTCATATTGTCATCATTAGATGGATTTTCGAGGAAAGCACAACTTTTCTTGATTCCTCCTGATTTTTTCTGTATAAGTAACTGATATATACTGCCATGATTGCAGAGGTTCCCGTCGAAGCATTTCTTACTTTGGAATTTGGGAAAAGGGAGGGAAAAAGCTTTTTGCGCTGCAACTACAAAAGTGCGTGAAAGATAGAAGAATATTATGTTTATTCAATTATGGATAAAAAGTGATGGAGAGAATCATTTGAATGTAAATTATATATAGATATTCGTCATTGGGGTTTTTAAAGAACCGTTAGGTAAAGATGTGATCAACAGCCTATGGCATTAACCAATGGTTTCTTAAATTCCTAGTCCACCAATTCATGGATTTTCCTTCGCTATATTCACTCATTTTCAACCATCTAGGGCATATCAGTTTGCATGTTTTGAGATTATGCTATTCGCATCCTACTATTTATGTTTAAAATATTTATACTGAACGTATATAATACTCAACTTTGTGAAACACATTTTAAGAAAGAGTTTACTTACTGAGTGCTTCATGAGCACTTGTGAAATAGCAAATGAAGAAATTTTTGTCATTTTTCAATGTGCTGGCTTTTTTGGTGATATACACAGTTAATATTTTGAAATTAGTATATTTTCTTATAAAGTATGTTTAACAAATACCTTTAGTACACACTTTAATGAAGTTCTTTAATTAAAAAAAAGAGTGATATGTAGATTAAAGTTAAGATCCTTCATCCTTGAGCTAAGAAAGGTTTCGCTTTAATAATGTTGGATTATGTGTAGCATAGGTGGAATATTTCCAAAGTAAGCATAGATGGAATATTTCCTCCTCTCTTTCAAACCTGTAAGGCTAGGGAATGGTGCGAGGTCGGCTTTTCATGCGAAAAGAAACAAACTTTAGATTTCTTGGATCTGCTGTTCATATCTCATCAACTTTTCTCACCCCATTTTGGTTTTGAATAGATCCATCAACTTTAAATTATCTATAGAAGGATCTGAGATAATTATTGTGGCTATATTTTGACTTCAAGGACGAATACCTCCTATTCTTTATATTAGAAAAAGAGCACAGTCGTACGCCTGTTGAAAATAATTAAATTTATGTATGGAGATGGATAAATTTTTTTATAATGTGGATTGAATTAGGTAAGAAGTTTTAAATGTTTGTAAGATGAAAGATGTGAATTCAATTTAGAAAGTAATGCTATTTAGGGAACTACCTGACGATCATTCTTTGACCTCCGTTAGTAATATAAATCTAGAATATTCTATTCCATTTTCTTTCCTTTACAATGGAAGGAGTCGGCAAAAAAGTTGCAGGGAATAATTCGATTTGAGGAAGAAACATTTATATTTCATACTTTTTCTTTGGGTTGGTACTATTAGAATATCTAACTCAAAAACTTAATAGGTGGGCGGAGACCATAAATACATATAAAGAGCACATAAAATTTATTGTCAAACGATATGGGATAATATTTCAATAAGTGTAAAATAATTCCATTAGTTTATGTAGTTTGCATTATATACAAGAAAAACACATTATCATATGACTAGTTGTTTACAAGACTTCATAGAATTATCTTATCTAACAATTGAGTTTCCTCTAAGATTCATGCTGTGTGAGATTACAAGAATATGTATTATTTTTTTTAGTGAGAAATACAAACAACCATATTTATATCTATAATGATTCTTGACATGTCACATCATTGATTGACTAAAGAAAGGACATAATAAATTCAAAATCAAAGCTATTTTTAATCAAGTATTATACTCGCATAACTTGGATTTTTCGTAAATTCAACAAACACTCTAGAAGCGAAAATTTATTGAAAATCGCGTACATTTATATTTTACATAAAAGTACAAATATTTTACCAATAGAGAATTTGACTATTTCAATTACAACTTCATTCATTTTATAATACTATTAGAGTAATTAAATATTAAATTACGCTTTCTTGTAATAGCCTAAGTTTTTATAATAGTTAGCACATCCCATTAGAATCTCACATATTATCAGAGTAGGAGGTCATGAGTTCAAATTTTTCCAAGTCTCTATTTGCCTCGCCAATTGTATATTTCCACGCTTTAGACTTAGATTAGAAATCTAGCCTACATGTGAGGGGGAGTGTTAGAGTAATTAAATATTAAATCATGCTTTCAATTAATAGCTTAAGCTTTTTAAATAGTTGGCAGTGGTCCCACCAAAATTTTACATATGCCACGTTATTTTAATAAATCTTAGCAAACTTCATCTACATGGGCATTTCATGGATTTTTTTTTCCCTTTCGGAAAAAGCTTGAGATCTAAAGAACTGTTTATTTATTTATTTATGATGAAGTGCTGTTTGCTTTTTTCAGGCCAATGTCGAATCGTTCATAAGTTTAACCAACTTTAAACGACCGCTGTCAACTGTAAATGACTCACGTAGTGGGTTCAACTTGCATTAAAATATATAGGGTTGTTATTTTATTTCAATCAGTCCACATGCAGATGTATTAAGATCCTTCTCCAGATTATTGAGGAGGCATTGTAGGATGCCATTGTAGACTGACAGATTAATTAGGTTTTGGTTTTGGTGCTTTCTGCTTTAGTGGATTATTTTAATAATGTTGTTTAAGGGGGCTTTGTCCTGTAAAGATTAAAGACGAGAGACTATAATTTGGTTCGCCATCATCCTTCGCTTTAATCCTATCTTTACATGCAATAGAACCACTAACGAATTGCCGCTTTATTCACATGGCTTCCTAATTAAAGAGACGTCAGTCAAACATCGAATCGTTTAAAATTATGTGAAGTCGTATAATCATGACAATAAATCAATTAATATAAGCTAGACCCTTAAGCTAGTACGCTTTCTTTAAAGATGGCTGCTTCCAAGCCCACCACGTGGTTGTCATCGCCCAATCGCTTCCTTTTGCATTAAGATTCCATTTGTTTTAACGAAAAAACAATGATTTTATTTTATTTTTTAAACTAATTGCTTGTATCGCTAAAATAATTAGTAATTGAAAAATCTTTTTATCAAGGACAACAACTTATGTTTAAACATATTAATGGACGAGGAAAATATTTTTTGTTCATTTATTTTTGTAAGCAATACAAGTGATTATTTTTAGGAAAATGTTTTCTAGATAATTTATTTTCCACAAAACAAACGCATTTTAACTATTTGCTAAACATTATATCGGTTTGAATTCTATATAGTTGATCCTGCTCGCTTCCAAATATAATGTTCACAATACACTTTTTTTGTTGGGTAGCTTTCATAATGCAAGAGATACGCATTTGGAACTATGTGTGCAAATTAATTTCTATGCAGACTGTCTATAAATTAAAAAAGAAAAATCTAGGATTAAAGGAAAGGAAAACTTCTTAAATGGAGAAATAGCCGATAATCCCCATGAAATCAAACTCAGCGAACCACAACATAACAACATTGTATAGATGTACAAACGGTTCGATTTTATTATGTGCTCATCTTACTTGGGCAACCATCCTACGTCTTCTCTCTAGAAATGATTCCACAAGTCGTTTTGATAAACAGTACTTAAAATTACTTACGTGTCACTTAAGAATTGTCTGCATAGCATCCTAAAATTTACCTTTTCTACTAAGTTTATAGACTTAGGTACTGTTTCCATTAAATGTTCAGGATTGCATTGAACAAATTTACAAGTTTATGTGACTTGATTGCTCTTTTTTTTATAAATGTTTAGGATGTGATTAAATGAAATGAAAATTTTAGGACTAAATTGAATTATGTGAATAAGGATTGCTGGTTGTGGTGCAACTTTCTCTTTATGGATTGATTATATTTTAAATGCACAAATGTCGAGATCTATACAGTGCAAGTGAATGGTTAACTTTTTCTTTATAAGGATAAGACATAAACTAGGACGAGAGGAGTCTGATCTCCTGTCCCTCAAGCCTATAAGCTTAGCTTCATGCTTTTAATGTGTGCAAGATGTTGGGGAAATTCCCCAAAGAAAGAATGTTCTAAATTTGACTTTAAATGCTTTAAATAAAGCGACACAAGCCGGCTATAGGAAATAAAGAATATTTCTTATAGGAGCTAAATATGAAAAAGAAAAAAAAAATCTGACGAACGAAGAAAGAAGGTCAGACGACAAATTTATTAATGAACCAAAGTCTAAATCTACTGGATCTTTTCCTCTCATTTTTGAAAATTTTAAGCTATGGTGGCTTCAATACATATTTTAATGTCAAAGAACGAAATTAGGCGGGCAGAAAGAAGCCGCCGTAGCTACCAACTTAAGGATGCAAAAGCGGACCCAATATGATAATTTAATTTGTGTAAGTGAGGCTTGACCAGGAACGAACACATCTTGGGTGGAACGACAAATTTATAGGACAAAGTCAGTTCGTAGACGAATGCCATAGATTTGAAGCTGTCATGTTATTCTTAATTCCACGAATCTGCTCCTAAGCCAACTAAAAGTGTATGGAGTTGATGGAGGAGCAATCCAACATTTACTTGAACGACGTGGATTCTTTGTCCTCTGGCGAAGACGATGGCAACCCCCTTTGTGGTGGCCGTGCAGCGACAAGATGGTTGAGCTTGGTTTGGCATAATCCAATGAATGAGAAAAAGATACCGCAAGTGTGATAACTTTCGACTTGAGTGTTATAATTTTTTTTTTTTTCATTCATTTGAGTGCCACCACTTATGTAAAAGACTCATTTTAAGTGCCATAACCATTTTTCCGATTAATTGAATGCTATATAACTTTTCAATAAATCACTTTAAAGTGAAAGCTTACATGGAATTCAAAAATAGATTTTAAAGTCTATAGTATCAATTAGCTAAGTTTTTGAATATTAGAGAAGTTAATCTATGAGGTAAAAAATCTCTCTTTTATCTTTCTTCCTCTTCAACTTTATCTATTTTTATATTAGAACCAATTTTTATATGAGCGGCTCACCATCTTTTTCTCTGATTAAGTAGCCCAACAGTAAAGATAGAAAATTTATAAAAATCAAATAAATGTTGATAGCAAACTCAAATAAGAGTTGGTAACCCTAAACTAATTGATAAGTTAATCGGAAAAAAAAGGTTGAAAAATTTCTAATATTAGATTTGGTAATTTTATATAAGAGTTAGTAAATTTAAGGCCTAGTTTTTTTTTTTTTTTGTCAATCCCACTCTACTCCTACTCTAACTCTCACTCTTAGACTTTTGTTTTGTCTCTTTATAAGGTGTGGGAGTTGAAACCCACACTTGAAACTAAATCGTCCCCACCCTAATTCCCCTGAGAAGGTGGGGATTTGAAAACTCCCACCTCTCCCTTTCATGTTGGAAGGGTGACCACTGGAGCAAACCCTAGTTATTAAATTTAAGACCTAGTTAGAGAGGTAAATAAGTTCATAAAAAAAATTGAAAAATTGTTATTTAAAATAAAAAAAAACTTGATTAGTAACTCAAATGAGAGTTGCTAATTGTTGCGACTTTTCCAAAGATGAACCACCAAAAGGAAAGCTGGTAGAATATTAAACCCAAAAATTTGGCGCTGACTCTCCTAAACCTATATTAGCCGTAATTTTTGGGTTATAAACTTAATTAGCTTAACATGCAATTCAATTTATTCAAGAATCAATAATAATCAATTATTGGTTGGTCGATCAGATACCAAAGTAAAGGCTAGGTGAGCACTTTACTTCTACTAATCCGAGATTCATAAATACGAAGACTTGATTAGATTAGATTGGTCTAAGGCCATATTGGTACCTTTTCTCCTTATTTCAAAATTTTTTAGCAAGCAATCTCTGTCAATTTTAAGCCGAAGCCATTGACATGCAAATGTTGATCATTAGATGTGCAATCAATAACCATTGGGGTTTACCCCAGTGGCCATCCTTCCAACATGGAAGGGGGAGGTGGGGGGTTCGAATCCCCACATTCTCAAGGGGGGTTGGGGTGGGGACGAATTAGTTTCAGAAATAGGTTTCGACTTCCACGCCCTGCAAGGAGGCATGACAAAAGTTTGAGAGTGAGAATTAGAATAGGAGTAGAGTATGACCGACCAAAAAAAAAAGAAAAAAAAGAAAAAAGACGTGCAATCAATAATGCAATAATAAATAAATCAAAGAAATAAATAAATTGCTAGAAATAGGGCTAACCTTAATGCATAGCAAAGCATAACTTCACCATGATTGATATCTCAATATCTGCACGTCTTAATTAAAAAGTGCATGCATAGCTTAAACATTCTTTCTAATGCACTGACAATGAATTCTTTTTGGGTTTCTCATAAAAGATTAGGCTATATGCTATGCATGTAATACAAGTTAGTTTTAATAATGACTATGAGATCTAATTCAACATGACAAGTGACACGCAATCTATATGCAACCTGACTCTAATGATGGGAAAAAATTATGAACTAATCTAATATAATATACAATCTAATTTATATAGGCGTGAACATGCAATCACTAAATGACATAGCATGTGCAAACGTGGCATAGATGACCTGGCAAGTGATAACATGGCAATAAAATGACATGGAATTGATGTAACTAATTTTATATGATATATGCATGTTATTTTTGAGGTTTTCTTTTAAAGTATGAAACTATCTAAACTATGGTATGACCGTATTGACATTAGGAAACAATTTAGATTAAATCCTATCTAAATTAGGAAATTTCCTAAATTACTACTTTGCTCCTAGATATGCAATTCTAAACTAGGAAACTAGTCCATCCTTTTTTTTTTTTGGAATTTTTCAAAATGGGAATGTTTCTAAATTTAAAACATACAAAATATAAGCCCATATAAATAATATTCACGATATTCATATAAGGAAATAGAAGGAATCGGGAACCCGATCTTAATTCTTGAAAGCCCGAATTTTCGATTATATGCACGATTCAATAAAGGAAGTTTCCTATTCGGGAATGCCTAAAATCCGAAACACATCTAAGTTAGAATCACAATATTCTCAACTTAAGCAGTTTGAATATTCAATTGAACAAACGAATTTGGAAAGCACCTAATTGGACTTCTAGGCTTTCACGAACGAACGGTGGCGCGGTTATTCGGTGACTGGTGTGGGGAGTTTGGTGGCGAGAATGCTTGGCTGTGGCGGTGGTGTTTGGAAGAATGTCGGAGTTGCTGGGAAACACGACCAAGGATTGGGCTCAGTAAGAGTTGGTAGCTCTTGGTGGAATCTCTAGGTCTTTGAATCTTTGGTAATTGATTTCTTTTGTGAAGTTGAAGAACTAGGTGTCGTGGAGGTCTCCTCAAAATTTCGTCTCATTTTGACATAGAACGAACACAGACTCACCATTTTCGCGAGATGGCATGTTGAGCTCTCTAGTCTTAATCCACAATTCCGACTAGTTTGGTTTTCTCCTTCAAAGTAATACTTCCAGATATTCTCTCATCAATCTCACCGGACAAACTCAAGAACAATGTATTACATTTCTCCACAAAATTTGAGCACAATCCAACGGTTAACAAATGCGTACTCGTCAATTTCGTGAAACTGCGCGCTGGAATTTTCTAGGGGGCTGCGGGAGAGAAGGCTCGTGTGACCTTAATTCTCTCTAAAAACCCTAATTTTGTGAACTCCTCTTTATAATTGCTATGAATAAGGGTTTTCTTGAGCACAATTTATTACGACCCTATCTTGGACTCTAAGAGATATACCCTATTTTTAACAATATGAAACTCTCCTATTATCTCTATGATTTAAAATGTGATACTATCAAGTTTAAGTACTCCCCAATTTGGATTTTTATTAATCAATATATTCCAACTTGGCACCCCTTATGCACCAATTTCAGCCAAAATGTAGGATTAAAGAGCTTCGCTGAATTTGACCGCCCAATTAATTCAATTAAACTCAGAAGCTACATCACTTATGTCCATCAACTCCATTGCAATTATATGAACTTAATTAAAATGCTCCTAATATCTCTATGCAATGTAACTAATATTTTTGTTTGGGGATCGTGATCAGAGTCTATCCCTAATTTCTATGCAAATGAATAATTAAATGGGTTTTCAAAATTTAGGTATTAATAGTAACCCAAACCCAACCGATAACTTAATCGAAGAAAAGTTGGTAACTCGCTCTAATTAAAATTAGTAATTTCTAAAAAGAATTGGTAACCTTAAGGTGTAGCGTAGCTAGAAATTGCAAATAAAAGTTTGTAAACAGTAAGAAAAGTTGGCGATAAAACAGATAAACCTATGTAAATTACTCAAATGAGAGTTAATAACTCAATATAAGGTGGTAATTTAATGGGAGAAAAATTAGCGAGCCACTTTAATTTGGGTTGGTAATAGAGATAATAAATGTAAAGGTTTTCTAATGAAGATAAATATAAGTTAGTAGCTCATAATTAAGTTAATAAATAAAATAAAAATAAAAATGAAAGACTAGTATGTAACTAAAATAAGAGTTGATAACCTAAAACTAGTTGATAACTTTATATAACCAAAAGTTAGAAAGCCACTCTAATTTGAGGTTGGTAATTTCTTATAAGAGTTAGATAATTCAAAGTGCTGGTAAGTTATGCAAGCAAAAGTAAGTAAGCTAGTACAAAATTGATAGTTTGTAGACTATGAATAAGAGTTTGTGCTCTCACAAAAGTGACTGTAGATTACTAAGGTGCGTTTGGTAACCATTATGTTTCGGGGAATAATTTTTGATGAGAAATGATTTTTTTTTTGTTTCTGTTCTCGAGAATAATTTTTTAGCAAAAGAACACGTTTGGTAACATACTAAAATTTCTATTCTCGGGATAGAAATACGCTTGATAAAATTCTTAGATTTTTTTTTAATTTTTTTTTCCTTTTTCCTTTTTCTTTTTCTCTTTGGCCAGTCACCGGCCATTGTTGTGGCCAGCGACCGGCTAGGCTACATTCGGCATGCTCGCCGGTGGCCAGGCGAGCCTCGCACCGCCTGGGGAGGCCGAGCCTTGCCGTGGCAGCATCAGGTTCAACCTTGCTGGTGGTTGGGCGAGGTCGACCTCGCCTAGCCTGGGCGAGGTCGACCTCGCCTAGCCTAGGCGAGGCTGACCCTCGTGCGGCCACGGCAAGGCTTGGGCTGACGAGCCTCGCCATGGCTTGACGTCTCCGGGGGCCGGCGACGCTCCGGCAAGGTCCCTGGCCCTTGTCTGGCCGGTCGTTGTTGTCAGCCATGGCCAAGGTTGGCGATCGGCAAAAGGAGGAAGAAGAAGAAGAAGAAGAAGAAGAAGAAGAAGAAGAAGAAGAAGAAGAAGAAGAAGAAGAAGAAGAAGAAGAAGAAGAAGAAGAAAATAGAAGAAAAAAGAAGAGAGAAAAAAAATTGATTCTAGAAATTGTTCCCGGGAATAAGAAGCTACTTTTTTCTACTTCTTGTTTTTGTTCTAGATATATTCCCGGGAACAAAAGTTTTATCAAACATATTTCTATTCTTTTTTTGTTCCCCAGAACAAAAGAAAATAATTTTTTGTTCTGGGGAACAAAAATTGTTTTTAACAAACGGGCCCTAACTAGTTATTTAATTTGTCATATTTTTGCTAACATTTATTGATATTTTACAGCATGGAAATAAATTCGCCAGAGCACTAGAATTTTTCTGTTTACTTGATCCGATATTTATTTGCCATTTTTTTTTTTGACATTTATCAACATTTACTGATATTTAATAGCATGGAAATAAATTTACCAGAACAATATAACTCCAGTTTCTAAATATGGAGTTAACAAAGGCACTATATTCATGGTGCGTTCTCATCTCACCATACAAAACATCTTCAATTATTTGGTTGAAGTTTTTAAAAAGTAATCACGAATATCCTATACGCGTAAACTTTTCTTTTGGACATAGTGTCAGCTTTTCTTTTGGCCAATTAGAGGATATATGAAGCCGCATGGAACGTGGTCGGAGTCAAATGATATTCCGTCACATTGAACAGATGAGAAACAACACAAATGTGTGTCATACTCGTCTTGCAAGTTTCTTGAAAAGGTTCTTTTAATAGGAGCCAATACTTTTCATGAACCAGAGCGTACTTGTTACTTTGTCAAAAGAAATACCGGTCGTATTCACTTCCAATGTATATTTGAGGTCAACTTCATGAACGTGTTCATATGAGTTCAATAATGGTGACCGAGTCTCTCTCTAGGGTTAGCAAAAAAGTTTGGTGCTTTGGCAAAGGTGCCGTAGTTTTCAAAAGAATCCTGAAAGCCGCAAAGCCTATGAACAAAGAGTTTTACTCAACAGGTAAACATCAACTGAGAGCTCAGCCTATGAAGCATTCCTGAATAAAGAGCTAATCTTCAAGAATTTTGCAACCAAAAGAGCGTGGTTCATCAGAGCTTTCAAAATTTAAGTGATGGTTGATTTTAAGCATGACTTCTGATTTTAGGGTTGATAACAACTCAAGTCACTTTCGAAAGACAACCAGGCAATTGGGCCGTTGTGGGACGAGGAACTCGATCTGATTTGAACACATGAGCATGAGAAACTTTTCCTAAGGAAAAGAAGTTCCCTTTCAGAAGAATCATTGCAATAATTGCAGAGTAGATGCTGCTGTCAAATCCTTGCCGATTCGATCGATCCTAGAGGTAGTCCCCTCGCGGTTAGGGAAAGGTCAATCATGGGGATTTTACCTGTGTTTGAGAAGATTGTTGTAAATATACGATATAGGATTTTTTTTTTTGTGCGCCCTTTTATGCTTCGGAAAGTGGACCGTAAAATCGATCACCAATAACGAGATTAATGAATAATTATGAAAGAAACAGAGAAAACAACACACCGGGATTCACTTCGTTAGGTTCGAGTGCTGGAACTTTGGCAATGAATCCACCATGAATCACAGAGGACTACAAGCTTTGATCAAATGATTTCTCACACTCATGTTCCGGATTACATCCAATCGATCCTCGCCTAGTGATTCAGTCAATCTCTTGAATGTTTTCTGCACAAATGATCGCAAATAACGACATTAACTGAGAAATAAGAGAGAGATAGAGAGACAACACATCAAGATTTACATGGTTAGATCTGTGTGTTAAAACTGTGATGAATTCATTATGAACAATGGACCCAACTCCTGAATTACTCCCAATGAATTCTCTTCTAGTGTTTCATTCAATCTGGACATTCAATCCGTAAACCACATGTGTGTTGGCAACTACATGGTTGAAAACACGTCATAAACAATTACTTGAAAGACTTGGAAAGAATGAAACCTCCTTTTCCATTGCCAATGGGATGAAAAGAGGGTTTCGGGATAAGCACGCGTCACTCACTTATCCATTCTTTCATTACTTTCTTCATGTTGTATTGACAATTCACTTGAGCTTTGATCAAATGCTTTGCCATTGTGGTGCGTTTTGTCCTCTAGTATCAGATCCTTCAGATATTTTACGTGTGTCTTATTGAGATTTATAGACCATAATGAACAACAATAGGGGCATTGTCATGCAAGATAAAGACGCACTAGGTCTCTAGAGCTTATTTATGTTGCTCATGAAACCACTATAACATATAATATTGAGCTGAACTTTGCCCTTTAGTGTAAGAGACTTCAGATATTTTACAAGCGTCGATTATTGAGAATTATCATAGAAATAAATTGTCCAAAAAAAAATTATAAAATGCTTATATTGAACGAAAATTGTTTGGATAGGTGTGTTGTCATGCAAGATGCAACACATTTGGTCTCTTAAAGTTATATGAGTTAATACTACCAAAAATCCCAAATTAATACACCCGTGACAAATTTATCATAAACTAATTTTTTGACTATAAAAAACCAAAAACTGGTACACATGTGACAAATTCACATTATATTAGTTTCCATTAAATTTTATTATCACATTATTGAATTGGATGACGCATGGCATTTGATGGGTGTACCAATTTGGGGCATTTGTTTTGTTACAAGTGTACCGGTTTATAATTTTTTATGAAATTAATCTAATTTAACATAAACTAACGGAGATCAATTTGTTACAAATGTACTAGTTTGGGATTTTTAATGGTAAAAAAATTAATTTGGAGTAAATTTGTCATATGTGTACCAATTTGAGGTTTTTGGTGGTTGAAAAATTAGTTTAGGGTAAATTTGTCATATACCAGGGCTCGCTTTAAATTTACACAAGATCATGCTGACATGCAATCTTTCTTCTAGCGTCTAAGATCTCATAGAGTTTATGCTTCCTCATTATTGTATCTATTTTGACATAAATAGTCCTTAAAAAAAGAAAAGAAAATACAAGGTTATGTTAAACACCATTTTTTTGTGGTAAGTTAAAAAGAACAATCTATCTTTATCATCCAAGGTGCAAATATTAGGTCTTTTGAGATTATCTATAAAGCTCATAAGCCCCACTAAAATTAGATAATATTATCAGGCATGATAAAACACACATGCTTACACACGTAGAGCTTATCAATTTTAATGGTGTTGTTTGATGTATTTGACATGTGAAGCGCACGCATTGATTTTATAAGACACTATAAAATTGGCAAATGTGATCATCAGCCGTGACTTCTCTGATTGGAACAGAAATATATAAATAATCTGGTTTGGACCCGCGCAAGCGCGGGGCAGCTTGCTAAGACGATAACTTATGGACTCGGTTTACGTACCTCATGACAAAATTGACATGCACTGGGAAAAAGTGGCAGCCTATCGTCACTAAAGTTTTGAAAATTAGTCCCCCATACTGTATCATTAATAGAATATTTCCAATGAACTTCGTTCAAAATAAAGTCACTTTCTTTGGTGGTTGATGGTTGATGGGCACTGAGCAACTTTGCATGAAAAGAAGAGAGGCGAAGTCCCTTTCATTTCAAAAGTGAAGTGAAATGGCCAATATTCAGCTTGGACCCAGCCTGCATGGGAGAGTAGCCATCGCTCACCGACGATGGGGACGCGTCAAGAATGCCATGCACGATGCGAGGGAGAAAAAGAAGAAAAAGATGAAAGAACCAAGAAGTCGAAAGGTTCTTTGCAATTGCATGGAAAGAAGCTAACGTGGAACATAGGTTGACCTTAGGATCAGAATTTCAATGTGACCCGTAAATTCGAGAGATTTCACATCTTTCCTTCGGCTTTCCTGTTTCAGTTGCCACGTTTATAATATGCCAAAATCTGATGGGGCGATCAGAGAGTTCGTTTAAGCAAAATGGATAGGCACGAGAAGACTTCGATTCACTAGGGTTTGTCTGGAAAACAGCTTGAATTGCAGAGAAAACTGGATTTAAGCCATCGTATATGACAAATCTTAAGACAGGTTGGACAGCGAAATAGATCCAATCATTTGAATCACAAGAACATTAATCGCAATAGTTCTCGAAGTGTTGCAATAAGTAAATTATTGTTGATGTGACGGAGACATAGTTTAGAATTTTTTGTGATAATAATCTAAAAATAAATCAATTTGACAATTTACTTTTATTAGGAAAAAGAGGAAAGAAAGCTTTGTAAATGAGTACGGGCTTAAGTGACATGGCGGCCCAAAAGTTGAAAATCTACATGACCCTCCGCCGCTGTCCACGCCTGCTAAATAGAATCTTATTCCTTTCCTGAGCGTGATGCCACTCCTTATCCTCATTACCATAATTCAATCAATCACCAAACGCTGTGTCTTCATAAAACATGGGACAACTTGAACCTTTAACTTGACTACTTCTCGCAAAGGTGCGTAAACCGTCTCATCCATGCGCATCAAGTAATGATCTGCTCGTAGGGGCGGCTTGCTTAGCCCTCAAAGTTCTTTTAAGTAGGGCGTGAATTTATTGAAACATGAAACTTTTGGCAGTCAGAGAAAAGTTTCACCACTCAATCAATCCTATACATGTGTTTCTTTCATAGTGAAAAATAATTCTTTATGTCACCAAAACCTTTAAATTTGTACAACTGAAAAAAATACGCTCTGGTCACATTGAGTCCAAGACAGCTGTTTAGATTCTAACATCGCGACCTGCATGGACAACCACGAGCAAATGGAGCTGAAGTGGAGCATCAAGGTCAAGCCATCCCAAAATTGTGGTAACAAGTCATTGAAAAAGAAGAACAGCTCGTCATGAATTATGTACATCTATAGAGATTAACCATTCATCAATAACATTCACTGTAATATGATCCATATCATGATCCATGGTTGAGTGCCACATACGATGTTCTAGATAAAAATCATTACATGTCCAACAAAATGACCAACAATATGAAAAATTAATTTCATTATGCTATTTTACGAGTCTCAACACTTTTAGGCTCCTGATCTTCTGTATTTATGCATTTCTTCTCTACTTGAACTGGTAAGGAACTGTCGGTGGCCAGATTTTGCTCGTGCGTTTGTCCTCATAAGACACTCTAAAGGCCTACTACTAACATTATTTCACCAACAATGCTGATGAACCAAACATGAGGTCATATTAGTCACAATTAATCCAAAGTTGTGATAAGTGCTCGTGCTTGTGATAACAATCTATGCAAACTTAAGAAGTCAAAATCCAATTAAGAGTTGCATACCATAGGAACTGTCGCGACCTAATTTTTTTTTGGGTTCACCGCCTAAAACTAGGTTAATGGACTGCTAAGTTTTTTAAACTTAGCTCGGGCTCTCCCAAGCCCATACCAAATCGCGACTTGAGTCTAAACTTTTTAAACATGCAAAATACTATCTAGGAGTCGCCACTAATATGTTTTTGGTAGGTCGATTAGACACCTAAGCAAAATAATGGGAGAATTATTTTACTCTTACGAACCAGAGACTAATGGTACGGGGACTTGGTTACACTAGACTATTCTAGTGCCCTTTCGGTACAATTTCTTTTTAATTTTCAAAAATGTTTTGCAGGCAGCTTGATTTGATTTTAATTCATTTTTCTAACGTGTGAGGCGATCATGCGAGTGCACAAACCACCAATTTAACACCCGAGAAAGCAAATAAAATAATGCAGGACTTACCTCAAAGCAACGAAAGCAACTGCGTTGTTAGGTCAGAATTCATATCAATAATCCTAGATATGATTTCTAATTAATAAGCAATCACTCAATTTTTGTTTTCACTTTATTTAATGAAAGTCGCCATGCTACTAATTTAACATGAAATGACATGGCAATATGACCTAAACTATATAACATGAACAAGCATGCAATCCATCTTAAAGCATGAAATGAATTTATTCTATTTTTTTTGTATTTTCCATGAAATTCGAAATTAAAGAAATGCAACAATTAAATATGCAATTTAATCAAATGACCTAGTTCTAATGACGAGCAATGAACTTAGCAATAATCACTAGATGACGAAAATTTCATAAACCTAATCCTACATGTCTGATTTACTAAACCTATATGCTCAGGAAGAATTTTGATTTTTTTTAAATAATTAATTATTAAGTAAGTATTAAACCTAAACTATTAACAAAATAAAGCAAGAAAGGATTAAAATAATCAAAAAATTAACCTATTGTCTCACAGGTCAAATTAACGGTTATTCTAACCCTAATTATCACAACAAGGAGATCAAAACAATTACAAATCTGATCCGAAGTCCTACGGACCAAATTAAATAATTATTGTAATTTAACAATTAAAATTTCACCAAAAAGCCCAAAATTTAATATAATAAAAAAATGATCCGATGTCTCTCGGATCAAATTAATAATTACATTAATTTCGGACAAAATCCCTACGGATAATGCATACAAAATGCACAAATATTAACATTGACAAACCATATTCTAACTTAAACAATAATAACAAAATTTAAAACACAATAATAAGCAAAAGAAAGAAATAAAAATAAAACTAAAGGAGAGGAATTGCAGCAGCGTTGGTGGGCATATGGCTAGTTCTTGATTTGATCATTTGTTAGTCTCCTCCAAGAACTTTTTGAGTGGACGCCCCCCTTCTCTTGCCGTCTCTCTCTTGTCAATTATGGTGGAATATGGAATTGTGTGGCCTTTTGTTCGGCATTGAATTGCCTGTGACCACAACATCAGAACAAAACAAAGTAAATTAGGTGAAAATATGGGGTGAACAACTTTAATAGGGAGAGAAACAACTTGGTTTTATCACAGTGAAATCACTGGATGGCAATCATCGCTTAGGTACGTTGGCCACTTCGATGTCTCGCTACTGGAATTATCGTCGGAGATGTAGGAGTTTAATCTAGGCAAGAAAAAAAAATCACCTTAGTGCGAATAGCAAATTGGAATTGCACACAATCAAACTTAAAAAAAAAAGAAGAAGCTCGACTTAGCTTTATGCTTGTCGTCAATATCCATGAAGCATGATGAACATGGGGCATCGTCAAGAGGACTGCACCATCCAATAGACCAATCGAAGAATTCTCGAGATCGTCGACTCCCCTAAAGAAATTTGAACTCGAAAGAAACGAAGGAGAAAACCTTCCTCACATTTGCTCTGAATTTTTTGAAAATCGCCTCCTGAGCTCCGATCTCCTCCCCCCTTTTTCACAAAATTTGGTCTCCTTTTTATAGTGGTTCCGAGCACCATCTTCCATGGCAATTTTTGAGCTTTCTTTTTTCGTTGCCTCAATTTATGGTCTGCAAATTGGAGCAAAATCTTGCAATCGGTTTGATTTTTCCTCGAATGTTTTGATTCCTTCCATTTTATCAAAATCCGTGCCCTTTTATTCACCTGATTTCTCTGATCGAGAATTTCCTTCCACATTTATTATGATTTGAAAATTCGCCGGAGCAAAGATTGCTAATCAGAATTTCCACATTCCATTCATAACCAAATCATATTGATCTTCCCCTTATTTTCCTTTTGTTCAAAATGCAATTTTATTTTTCCAAAATTAGGTGTCAACAGCTGCCCCTCTTTGAAGGGAAGCTCGTAGAGGTTTCCTTCAAAGATATATGACACCTAAATTTAAACCATGCAAAATGAAATATGAAATGCATACGCAAATGTTAATGACTTGACTTTTTTTTTTTTTTAAAGAATAAAGGATGCAATGTAAATGTAATGATCTGGTTAGGAACATAGATCTCCATGTGTCTATGACCAATGAAATGCAAATGCAAAGAAGAACACGTACCTGTCATACCTGTTTTGAGGATTTAGGTGTGAAATGATTCCGATGAGACCTGTCAATCATCTGGAACTCCCTTCAGATAATTGAAAGGCTCAAAGTCTTTAGGGATCTGGAATTCTCATCAGATTCTAAGCACCTGGAAATTGCATCAAGTGCTTGAAACTTCAAAAATCTGATTCTTATGTTAGACATTTGAAAACTTTTACTAAACGTCTGTAAATCACATCAGATGTTTGGAAAGACAAATGCTTGGAAATCACATCAAGCGTTTAAAAGTTCAAATATCTAGAATTCACACTAGACATTTGGAAACATTTTATAAATAGGTACTTGGAATTCTCATCAAGTACAAATATGACTGAACAAATTCAGGGTTTCAAAGACAATTCTTTTTGGTCTTTGAGGAAAAATTCATTGAAGGCCCATGCATGATGGCTTTATCAAGCTTCTACCGGAAAAATTATCAATAGGACAATTGAGACCTAATTTTAATTTTGCACATGCACTAAATGACTTTTTGTTGGAAAATGAATTCCTTTTTTTGAATGCAATATATATGATGCGTGGAAATGCTAATGCAAATGATAAATGAATTTACCTGGAATAACTTACCTTCAAGGAGGGTAGAGTAACTCAAGATAAATTGGTGTTACATGTCTAGGACCCATACCATTCTACGATCGCCCAGAATAGTAACATGACTTTGTAAAGAAAACTGCTTTCCTAGGACCCGTACCATTCTACGGTCGCCTAGTATGACAGAGCTTGTTGTGTCTAGGACCCGTACCATTCTACGGTCGCCTAAACGGGTTTTACCTTCCAGGACCCATACGGTCGCCTGAATAGGGAAATAAGTTTGTCTAGGACCTGTACCATTCTACGGTCGCCTAAACGAGGGTTACCTTCCAAGACCCGTACCATTCTACGGTCGCCTAAATGAGGGTTCGCCTTATAGGACCCATACCATTCTACGGTTGCCTGAATAGGGAAATAAGCTTGGGGACAACTCCATCGAGTGTCAGTGTAATCAAAAGGGAAAATACCTGTACAACGACAAGTATTTAAGGTGTAGATAGAGATATACTTACTTGATGACATCTCTGCTCATTGGGGATATGTCTCTTGTAAAGATGGGCCTTGGGCTACGAAAGCACGCCAGGATAATATAAAAGGACACCGGGCTACAAAAGCATGCCGGGTCAATAAAGAGGGGACTCTGGGCTACGAAAGCACGCCAGGTCAATTTTAAAGGACACCGGGCTACAAAAGCACGCCAGGTCAATAAAGAGGGACTCTGGGCTACGAAAGCACGCCAGGTCAATTTTAAAGGAACAGCTTGACCGAGTCAAGTGTCGAGAATGGGTAGAGATATACTTACCTGATGATATCTTTGATTCTTTGGAATATGTCTTCTAGAACTTAGATATCCTGTGGAGGCCTCTCACCTCCTGGTAGAAATAAATTTTGGAACATCAATGATGCACCTTGAATGTTCATGATGGTTTCTCATCTCCTCATATCATGAGGCATTTTGAAAGGAACCTGAATGTTAAGAGCTCTTGGGTCTTTGAGAAAAAATTATCTGTCAGACATGATTAGAGCAAAAATGCATTCACTAAAGAAATAAGCAATTAAGGCTATTCTGGAATGCATACTTCAAAATCTATTGAAGCTTTTATCAATTCAATCAAGATTCATGCATAATGACTTTTGCATCATCCAAATTTCTACTAGAGAGAATTATTGTTCAAGACAATTTTCACTCATGACATGGATTTCTTAAGAATACCAAATGAGAGACTTTCGGTTAGAAAGGACTTTCAACTCACTCTCATTTAGAATGGCTATTTTATGAGACTCACTCAATTTCATCATATCGACATGGGTTCGAGTATTCTCGCAAGCGGTACGATCTTACCAATCTGAGGGGTCTTTAACAGAGACCGCAATGTGGGCTTGGCCAACGGCTTAACAAATGGACTCTTTGAGTCAAGGATATTGAATGAACAGTCTTGTAATCATTTCCGAGTTTATAAGTCAAGAACCCTGCAAAAATGAGAAAGAAATAATCTTGCTCGCACTTCTTTGAGCGATGCTTATAAACATATGAATTCCTACGTTAATTCAAGTGCCATAATCTGAAGAGACTTTGTAAGGGACGTAACGTAGGTTGGGTTTATGGGTTGAGAAATGAAAGGATCATTAGGCTCAAAAAGTGTGTAAAGGGTGAGAGTTGATGATCATCTTGGCATTGCCACCAGTTTTCTTTTTCACCGTCGGGGATTGTCTTCATGAAGTGCCCCATTGATTGTAGAAACTCGACATTTGAGTTCTTTGAGTATTGCTCCATTGGGATTCAATTCTTGCAATTGACAGTCACTTATTTTGACTTTCTTTTTTCATCTATAGGCATTGGCCTTGCTTTTACCAGGCACACTACTTTTTCATGCCCCTAGTTCTCATGCATTTTTCCTTCACCTCTTTTTTCATGGGCATCGACCTTACTTTTACTAGGCACACTGCTTTTTCATGCCCCTTAGTTCTATTTTGAATTTAATTCTTGTGCATAATGCATGCGTCAAGCAATTACACTTTAAATGACACTATAACTTTTGAATAGTCTTCATCTGCCTTTTGCATTGCCCCAATGTGGGGGTTGATCATCAACTAGGTTTGAAAGAAATGAAATTGCAGGCTCAAGTGGGCTATGCAAATGATATAAGTGTATAGGACATAGAAAGAAATGCTCTTCATCATCCTAAGGCACTTAAATTAACACATGAATTCAATGTAATAGCATGACTTGAAGATTGATGCAAGTGCGAGCAAGAAAATTTCAAATCATTTTTCTGACCTCATGATGCCATTTGATCTCTTAGATGCCCCGATGTGGGGTGATTCTTGACGGGGGTGATTTAAAAAGAATATCCATAAGTGTATGGGCTCAAAAGGGTTAAGCAATGGATCACATGTAGTGTTTGAGATAGAAAAATGAATTGCTTCTCATCATTTTGGTTGCCGTACCTTTTGCGAGAGAACTCTTTACCTTATGGATATGAACCTCCCTACACTCATCTCACAAGTGTATTAATATGGGACTGTGTATAGGATAAGGTTTGCCTTTCATCATCCCGACTCATCTCATTTAGTGGGCTCAATCAATTCCGCATCATTCATTAAATCAATCCATCTTGATGTTCTTTAGTGGAATTGGTGGATAAAACATGTAAGAGTCATCATGCAAAATCCCTTTTTAAAAAAAAAAACTCAACAGCTTTAAGAATGTCAACTTCAAACAGTTTTCTATACTGCAAAATGGTTTTAAACATTCATTCAAGGATTCCTCTACAAAGGGAATTGTCTCCGTAGTTGATGTCTTTGGATTGTCCCTATCATTCAAGGCTGAAAATCCACTTTTGACCCAAAATCTGTCATGCCCACAATCTTGTCATATCAATTCCATAGAAATGTATCCTTGATAGTTGGGCCAATTGCAACCTGGTGTACTTTTTCAAATGCCTTCTCATCGGACCGAAAAAGTAATGCTCTGAAACATGAAGTAAATGAGTCAGAAAATTAAACGGAGCTAACCTAATGCATGCTTTTGGAAATGGCTTGAAAAATGATTTTTTTTAAAAAGAAAAAACAATGAAATGTTTTTTGTTTTTGAAAAAAAAATTTAGGAGGAAGCATGAGAAAGTCCAGCCCTCAGGATTTCTCTGTGGATGATATTTTTTTATGGTTGGACATCGTCATTGGACTGGTTTGGTATACCCCATCATGTCCTCAAAATTGAAAATAAAATTGTAATTTCATTGAATAGAATCAAATGAATTACATTATTGGAATGAAAATGATGATTCCTAACTCCTAAAAAGAGAAAAAAAATCGAAAACAATTCTTAGAAAGTGAAAATGATTCCTAAAAAGTGATGAAAATTCCTAGAAATAGATAAAAATTCCCGCGCAAGGGAATGTGCAACTGAACATGCCCCTAATTAAATAAGGAAGATGATCTATTTAAGAACATGAATTATGTGTGCTTGAGTTCTTCACCCTCCTTGATCTTGTGATGCGAACTCTCCAGATCAGAGATTCTTCCTTCTAGATATGTCACTAATCTCTTCATGGTGGCATCAAATTCAACTACCTTAGGAAAATGAGACGATTCAAAAGTTCTTTTAGCTCTCTTCTTTGAGTCGCAGTTTCTCATTGAAGATTGAGTACCCATGTCATCACAGCCCTTCTGCTTGATAAGAAAAGCCACAGTAGTAGACAATTCATCGACTTGACTTTGGTGGTGTGCAATTCGCTTCTTCATATTATCAATGATACGGTCCAGCATATTGTTTCGATCCGCCATTTTAGCTCTCGACCGTGTACGGATGGGTGAGCGAGGTCGCTCCATAATCACCTCTACATAGCAGTCTCGCTTTGGAGGAAGAATACTTCTCAACACCATCCTAGAAATCCTATCGCAGCCCAGGTCGGACCGCAGGTTGTGTCTGCAAATAGTGTAGTGTTAAAACAATAAAGCATGCGCAACAGTTTAAATGCAAACAACACTTCTAATTGGGAAAAATAAATCATTCATCCCACACTCCAACCTGCAAGACAAAAGTTAGCAAAGACTACTCCCCTTATACCTCCCATCTGCAAAAAACATTTAACACCTTAAAAATGTTAGGGACGTACCTGGAATCCTTGCTGCCAAACAAAAACATTTTTCAAAAGAAAAGAAAAATTGGCCTAAGTCCACTAAGTGTTTTAACACAATTCCCCAGTGGAGTCGCCAAGCTGTCGCGACCTAATTTTTTTTCGGGTTCACCGCCTAAAACTAGGTTAATGGACTGCTAAGTTTTTTAAACTTAGCTCGGGCTCTCCCAAGCCCATACCAAATCGCGACTTGAGTCTAAACTTTTTAAACATGCAAAATACTATCTAGGAGTCGCCACTAATCTGTTTTTGGTAGGTCGATTAGACACCTAAGCAAAATAATGGGAGAATTATTTTACTCCTACGAACCAGAGACTAAGGGTACGGGGACTTGGTTACACTAGACTATCCTAGTGCCCTTTCGGTACCATTTCTTTTTAATTTTCAAAAATGTTTTTCAGGCAGCTTGATTTGATTTTAATTCATTTTTCTAACGTGTGAGGCGATCATGCGAGTGCACAAACCACCAATTTAACACCCGAGAAAGCGAATAAAATAATGCAGGACTTACCTCAAAGCAACGAAAGCAACTGCGTTGTTAGGTCAGAATTCATATCAATAATCCTAGATATGATTTCTAATTAATAAGCAATCACTCAATTTTTGTTTTCACTTTATTTAATGAAAGTCGTGCAATGCATGCTACTAATTTAACATGAAATGACGTGGCAATATGACCTAAATTATATAACATGAATAAGCATGCAATCCATCTTAAAGCATGAAATGAATTTATTCTATTTTTTTTGTATTTTCCATGAAATTCGAAATTAAAGAAATGCAACAATTAAATATACAATTTAATCAAATGACCTAGTACTAATGACGAGCAATGAACTTAGCAATAATCACTAGATGACGAAAATTTCATAAACCTAATCCTACATGTCTGATTTACTAAACCTATATGCTCAGGAAGAATTTTGATTTTTTTAAATAATTAATTATTAAGTAAGTATTAAATCTAAACTATTAACAAAATAAAGCAAGAATGGATTAAAATAATCGAAAAAATAACCTATTGTCTCACAGGTCAAATTAACGGTTATTCTAACCCTAATTATCACAACAAGGAGATCAAAACAATTACAAATCTGATCCGAAGTCCTACGGACCAAATTAAATAATTATTGTAATTTAACAATTAAAATTTCACCAAAAAGCCCAAAATTTAATATAATAAAAAAATGATCCGATGTCTCTCGGATCAAATTAATAATTACATTAATTTCGGACAAAATCCCTACGGATAATGCATACAAAATGCACAAATATTAACATTGACAAACCATATTCTAACTTAAACAATAATAACAAAATTTAAAACACAATAATAAGCAAAAGAAAGAAATAAAAATAAAACTAAAGGAGGGGAATTGCAGCAGCGTTGGTGGGCATATGGCTAGTTCTTGATTTGATCATTTGCTAGTCTCCTCCGAGAACTTTTTGAGTGGACGCCCCCCTTCTCTTGCCATCTCTCTCTTGTCAATTATGGTGGAATATGGAATTGTGTGGCATTTTGTTCGGCATTGAATTGCCTGTGACCACAACATCAGAACAAAACAAAGTAAATTAGGTAAAAATATGGGGTGAACAACTTTAATAGGGAGAGAAACAACCTGGTTTTATCACAGTGAAATCACTGGATGGCAATCGGCGCTTAGGTACGTTGGCCACTTCGATGTCTCGCTGCTGGAATTATCGTCGGAGATGTAGGAGTTTAATCTAGGCAAGAAAAAATAAAATCACCTTAGTGCGAATAGCAAATTGGAATTGCACACAATCAAACTTAAAAAAAAAAAAGAAGCTCGACTTAGCTTTATGCTTGTCGTCAATATCCATGAAGCATGATGAACATGGGGCATCGTCAAGAGGACTGCACCATCCAATAGACCAATCGAAGAATTCTCGAGATCGTCGACTCCCCTAAAGAAATTTGAACTCGAAAGAAACGAAGGAGAAAACCTTCCTCACATTTGCTCTAAATTTTTTGAAAATCACCTCCTGAGCTCCGCTCTCCTCCCCCCTTTTTCACAAAATTTGGTCTCCTTTTTATAGTGGTTCCGAGCACCATCTTCCATGGCAATTTTTGAGCTTTCTTTTTTCGTTGCCTCAATTTATGGTCTGCAAATTGGAGCAAAATCTTGCAATCGGTTTGATTTTTCCTCGAATGTTTTGATTCCTTCCATTTTATCAAAATCCCTGCCCTTTTATTCACTTGATTTCTCTGATCGAGAATTTCCTTCCACATTTATTATGATTTGAAAATTCGTCGGAGCAAAGATTGCTAATCAGAATTTCTACATTCCATTCATAACCAAATCATATTGATCTTCCCCTTATTTTCCTTTTGTTCAAAATGCAATTTTATTTTTCCAAAATTAGGTGTCAACAGGAACTGAAGAGGAATGAAAGCTTGATTATATTGCTTGTTGTCCTGATATGTTATTTTATTTTATTTTATATTTCAACTTCTTATGGAGAGTTTCAAATTTTATTCGAGGAGGATCTTCTTTCATGTAACCACAAAGCAGAAGTGTTCCCCAAAGGGAGGTTTTCAGCAGCTGGGACAATGTAATGCGTTATCTACTTGATTTAGTAGGGGAGTTCTGCTTTGGATTGAGATTCTTAGTTTTTTTTTTTTTTTTGGTCATAACAGCGCTTTTATATATTAACATACGTTTGAACAACCACTGTTCATAGCTTTGGAAGACAAAAGATCCAACAGATAATGCGGAGGAGATACAACCCAATTAGATGAGAGTAAAGAGAGCCCATGGGCTTTGCCCAGCCAATCAGCAAGGAAAATTGCTATCCTTCGACAGTGGCGGATCTGAATGTTCGTTAAAGAGGGCAATAACGCCAGAGCCTCAGCAAACAGAGCTTCTTCTTTCCATGGAATCAAATTAGGGTTTCGGACGGCATCAATAAGCACCGAGCAGTCGGATTCCAGCAGTATGTTATCATGGTTTTTCCCTTTCTGCATTAGAAACTTAAGGGTAAGAGTGAACGCCTGTACCTCTGTTTCCAGTGCTGAGGAGGCAGTGACACTGCAAGTAAATCCATCGAGCAGTTGGCCGACGGAATCGCGACACACACAGGCCGCTGCCCCTTCGTGATGAGATGTCGGGTAAGCTCCATCTATATTTATTTTGACAACTCCAGGCGCCGGAGGACGCCATATATGAACTCGATCTGTTTGATGCAGATCCGGTGTTCGCTGGTCCTGTGATGACTGTGCCCTGTTGCAGAAGAAGGCGGATCTAGCATTGGCAAGAGCCAACTGGACAACCTGATCAGGATGCGGTCTGCGCTGGCGAAGGATGAAATCATTGCGACTCTTCCAAATATGCCACAAAACAAAAGCTATAGTCTCCAGATCAGGTATGGCGAACCTGTTGTTGATTAAATTTGCTAGCCAAGCGTCGAGTCTATTAGCAGCAGTGCATTGGGGTGGTAGGCTAATTTGAGGGTGAGACCATATGGCTTGCGTCCAAGTGCATGATAGAAAAATATGCTCTGTAGATTCTGGTACCTGTGCTGTACAGAGTTGGCAAACTGGATTTGGGATAATATGCCTGTGAAATAGATTCTCCTTGGTAGCCAAGGCATTGTGGCAAATGGACCACATGAATATGCAGATTTTGGGGGGGCACCACAATTTCCATAGTTTATTCCAAAGTTGTCGAGGGGTCTGGTAAGAAGAAGAAGCCGTGTTCTGAATGTTGATGTTGTTCTGTGCTTGAATAGAGTTGTAGCCACTCTTCACCGTATACTTGCCGTTAAGTTGGCCCTTCCAAATAAGTCGATCAGTAGTGTAGGAAGGTCGGATTTGTACCGAGAGAATTTCATCTACAATTCGCTCATCGAAACTTTGACGAAGTAGAGATTCATTCCATCTGTTTTGGTCGGGAATCATAAAATCCGCCACTTGTTCCGGTTCACCCCTAGGTGCAGGCCCGCCAATAATGCCGCTGGAGAGCCATTTATCCTCTCGGATGTTAATCCGACGTCCATCACCTACTGACCACTGGAGATTATGTCTTATAGACTCCCTGCCTTGTAATAAACTCTGCCATCCCCATGAGGGTCGAGACCCTCTATCAGCATGCCGGAAATCTGTAGAATGGAAGTAGAGTCCTTTAAATAATCTACTCCATAGGGAAAGTGGCTGTTGTATGAGACGCCAGGCCTGCTTGCCCAATAATGCCTGGTTGAAAGCGATGAGATCTCGGAAACCCAGTCCCCCATGGTCCTTTCTATTTTTTAAAGCATCCCATTTCTTCCAGTGTATACCAGCTTTGCTACCTGTAGATTGCCACCAGAAATGAGCTATTTTCTGTTCTATAGATTTGCAAAGGGATGTAGGAATTTTGAAGATTGACATAACATATTGCGGTAATGCTTGTACGACCGTTTTGATAAGAGTTTCCTTACCGCCTTTAGATATCAGCTGTTCTTTCCACCCTTCCAGTTTGGAGTTGACTCTTCCCAAGATCCATGCAAACATCTCTCTTTTGGATTTCCCCCAATTGGACGGTATTCCTAGATATTTGCCCGTCTTTGCTAACACAGGAATACGGAGTTCCCTTGCCAAATTCTCCTGAAGAGTATTAGGACAAGTTTTCCCAAAGAAAATTCCAGATTTGTTTCTATTCACCTCTTGTCCTGTAGCTAGGCAATATTGGTTGAGTATATTGGCTAAATTCTGACATTCTAGGAGTTTCGCATCTAAGAAAAATATGGCATCATCTGCGAAAAAAAGGTGAGATAGGGTAGGACACCACCTATTTAATGTTATGCCTCTAATGTTGCCCATGTGCACAGCTTGAGTGATCAGTGTAGAAAGGACGTTTGCCACCAGAATGAACAAGTATGGTGAAAGAGGGTCTCCCTGTCTTAAACCCCTAGTTGGATAGAAGTAGGGTAGGGGTTCGCCGTTGAATTTGACACCAAAGGAGGCCGTTGTTATGCATTGCATCACCCAGTGAACCCATTGTGCATTGAAGCCAAGCTGAAGAAGGTAGTCTTTTAGAAAATCCCACTCCACCCTATCGTAAGCCTTTTGCATATCTAGCTTTAGAATGGCGTGAAAATTCTTTGTCCTCCTCCTTATCCGAATTTGATGTAGAACTTCTTGGACCACTAGGATATTATCCTGGATTTGACGTCCACTAACAAAAGCACATTGCTCTGTAGCTATCAGCTGGGGTAACCATTGCTTCAGTCGATTTGCAAGAACCTTTGATATAATTTTATAAATAAAATTGCAAAGACTGATGGGACGGTATTGGTCAAGCCGCTCTGGGTGAGTTGTTTTAGGTAGCAGGGTTAGGAAAGTCCTATTAAATTCAGGTCGCATCACTCCTGAGTGGAAGAAATCTTTCACTGAGTGTAATATGTCTTCCTTTAAAATATCCCAGTGAGATTGGAAAAATTGTCCATTCAACCCATCGGGTCCCGGTGCCTTGGTGGCTCCCAGTTGAAAAGTAGCTTCTTGTACTTCCTCTAGAGTGACCTCCTTGACAAGAGTTTCATTCATTTCCTCTGTCACCACAGATGGGCATTGCTCTAGAACAGGGCGATAATCGCAATATCCCACAGAACTATATAAATGTTTAAAGAAATTGAAACTCATGTCCTTCAAAAGGTTTGGTTCACGTACCCATTGAGCTTGTTCATTCTGTAGCATGCTGATGCGATTGCGCTGTCGCCTTTGAATAGTTGTAACATGGAAAAATTTTGTGTTCTTGTCTCCCCATCTAAGCCAGTTTATTCTTGAACGCATCGCCCAGTACTGCTCCTCCTGTTGCCAGAACATCTGTATTTTCTGTTTTATATTGTTAGCCATCATGTGATCATACTGACCATTAGGTTTGTTGATCAGATTTTGGAGCTGCTGCTTGAGAATTTTGATTCGATGATGACCATGAGAAAAAGTCGATCGACTCCAGCTGGTTAGGGCCTCGGAAACAGCCTTGAATTTATGAGGTAGAGTCATTCCACTAGCTTGAGATGATTGCCATGAATCTGCAATGATTGTACGACACTCTTGGTTCTGTAACCAGAAGGATTCAAAAGTGAAATGTTTCTTTTTATTGCCAGGAACATTGGCAGTAGTTAATAAGATTGGGCTATGATCAGAACCAAGTGCCGGTAAGGCAAAAACTTCTGCGGCGGGAAAGGTAATTCTCCATTCCATAGTACAAAGCACCCGGTCCAATCTTTCTTTTATAAATTCATCGCCTTCTCTATTGTTAGCCCACGTAAATGCACAACCCTTACTAGCCACATCCATCAATGAGCAGTCATTTAACACTGCACGAAAAGATTGCATACGATTATAGTTTGCTGGACACTTACCAACTTTCTCCCAAGGATAAACTATCTCGTTAAAATCTCCAGCACACACCCATGGTAACGTATTATTGTTACTAATATGTCGCAGGTCATCCCATAGGTGTTGTCTTAGTCGGTATACCGCCGGTGCGTGTAGACAAGTAATACACATTGTTGTCCCCTGCTCACCATCCTTACACTCCATATCAATGAGTGCCGAAGTCTGCCATTTCACTACCAAAGAAACCCGCGTATTCCAAAACACTGCTAGGCCGCCAGCTAAGCCAATAGGATTCTCTACAACACCATTTGGATATCTCAGCCTCTTTTGCAATCGTTGAATCTCCACTTCCTGATTTTTTGTCTCCATCAAAAAGAGAACGTCGGGCTTTTCGTGGGTCACCAGGGCCCTTAGAGCTTGAACTGTCAGGGGATTGCCCAAACCCTGACAGTTCCAACTAATAAGCTTCATTTGTTACTTGGTAGCTGTTTAGGGCCAGCCACCAACGCCCAACTATTGGGTCCCTCTGCTGCAAAGATTGGAGTCTCTTTAAGTTGACTTTCATCTAGTCCGTCCGGTGTCTGTGTGCGTAGATCATATGGGTTGTATCGCTTTGCCTTCTTAACGGGTCTCACTTTGGGGATCAACCGTGATTGTTTTGATTTCTTAGCTTTTGAAGATCCTTCTGCAACTATCGTCAATTTAGTGGTCTGATCTGCTGCTACTGAAATGGCAGGTTGCTGTGCAGGTTGTTGCCAAGGAAAGGAAGCTGCCATTGCAGAATCTGCTGCACCATCCTTCATTTTATTGAGCTGTTCCACTGCAATAGAGTTGGCAGGTTGCTGTGCCGGTGGTTGCCAAGTAAGTGGAGCTGCCACAGTAATAATTTGTCCCTCTTCGGGGAAAGTCTGAACTTCCTTCTGTTTGTTGGCGATCGGATGATGTACAGGGATCAAGTGGGAAGGCGACTGAGGAGTTTCAGGGATGATCTCGTCTGCCTCCTCCCGGGAAGGATGTGGCTCATAAAAGGTATGCCAAAATGGACTATGTTCTCGAACCTCAGCACGCAACCACTGCCCGTAATATGATTTATCCTTGCCTTCCATTTTTGCTACATCAAAAGGGAAATTTTGACAGTGCATAGCATAGTGACCTAAAAGTCCGCAAGAGTAGCAGTAATGAGATAGTCGTTCATAGCGAAAATCCAACCATATAGTCTTCCCATCCAATCTAAGAAGCTGTCCAGTTTTGAGCGGTTCTTGTAATGGAATTTCTACTCGGACTCTTCTTGCTTTAAGATTTGTTCCCTCTCGCCGCTCGACTTGAACTTCCAGCACACGACCTACGTGACGCACAGCTTTGCGTATCATATGTTCAGAGCACCATTCTAGTGGAAGCCCGAATATTTGAACCCAAAAAACACATGTATTGAACTCATAGCAATGCAAGGGGGTGTTAGGAATCCAGGGGTGTAAAAGAACCAAATGGTTTGAGAAGTGCCAAGGTCCGTTATCTAGAATCCGCTGTTTTTCCCCTTCTGATTTAAATTTAACAACATACAATCCTGCTTCACTTTGAGAAATGTCTACTTGATCAGTGCGCCATGCCCGCTTCATAGTATGCTGAAAAGCCTGGAAATTTATAGCTGGGTTAGATAGAATCTTACCAATCAAGATTAACTTGCATTCCTCCACTTTGTCCCTTGGGGCGACATTATCCCAGACTTCAATTGTTTGTGCTGACCATAGACGTCCCATTCTGTTACACAGGGCAGCGAGCCGAGCTTCGTCCCCATGGTTAGAGTGACCCCTCTCGGAAGCTGTAGCGAAATGGTGAGTGTGCTCGTCGTGGTCGCAATTTTCCATCGACATGCTGACATTAGGAACAACGTCAATACAGGGCAATTGAGGTGAGCTGATCCTCATGCATTGTGGGCGAATCAAATCTGAAGTTGAGCAGGGGATGGCGAGGGAGGCGGTAGGGCAAGGGAAAAGGACATGCAGCGATGGTGAAGATGAGCAGATACTGAGACTATGGGCTAGGCGTGAAAGTGAACCGAAATGAAAATTGACAACCCAGATGAAGGTGGATGAGTAAATCGAAGGCCGACCACGAAACACGAGATGAGGGTGAAAGGGTAAAGCCGGATGAACAGAGAAATTCGAAAACCCAGATGAAAACCGAGAAGAAAACAAGACGGGAAGCTGAATTTGAGACTGCGAATTTGAAAGTTGAAGATTAACACAGAGGAATTAGGGTTGAGACACGGGAACTACTATCATGGAGATAGAGGACACTCGACAAGTTAGTTGATTCTTAGTTGATGCGGGCAAAATCTCACATCGGACGTATTCCAAAGCTTATAATGGATTGAGTTGCCTTTCCTAACAAGTTAGACTTTTGGGATGAGTTTTTCCATCCTTTTGTAACCCTGAGGCTTTGTCCTCGGAGCCGTTTTGCGAGGTCGCAAAATCCCGAAGAGGGGAGGATGATGCGGACAAATGTCTCACATTGGGCAACTAAGAAGATATTTTAAGGCTTATAATGGGTTGGGTTCCCTCTCCTTGACAAGTTAGCCTGTTTGAGATTGATTTCTTTCACCCCTGGGACGCATCATTAGTATTCGAACATAGGACATTGGTTTGATGGCTGAATCTCAATAAATTCTCTTATCCTTAGCGTTTAACGATCAAGGATATATAAAAGTTATAAATAAATAATAAGTTCAACGAATAAAAGGGCTTGAGTGTGGTGTCCTGCGCAGGGATGGGGCTTGGCCGACTAAATCCATTCAAGCCTCGGCCTGCGGGTTTCATGAGTCCTAATAGGATTGGGTATTGCACGCATCTATTGGAACTGGTCAACGCTCTCCCTCTCTCTTTCCCTTTCGCGCGCGCGCGTACATATGTGTTCATCCCTTTACCACTTTTAATATCAATTGTTGGAGGTGATGCCATCATAAATAGCATGAAGATTACCTGTCAAAATTTATGTTCTCACCCAAGAGAAAAATGGAACCGATCTTTGTTAGGTTCGGAGTCAAGGGGGTCACATGCCTCGGAATACCGGTCCCTTTTTTGCGATCACCCAAGATTGTAGATAATGCCCAATTCCTGTGACCATGATTCCTGATCATACATAGTTGCAGATACTATAATGCCGTATTGAAAACATATACTTTGCACACAATTTGACTATCTTAGAAAACTTATTATCCAGATCTCGTCACATCGATGTTAAGTGTTGTTTTATGGTTTCTGTTACTACTAACAACAAAATTTAGCATTGAACACCGAGGATATCACTTTTTGCTTGGTGTGTTGATGCCGGGTTTTCAAATTCATTGTTCCATATGCCCCATCTCTCAATTTTTGCAAATTTGAAAAGTGGCTTGGTAGCGACAAATTTCTTGTAATTTCTTTTGGGTAGAAAAAGAAAATGGATAAGTACAAAAATCATCCTCAATTTTACTCTGCATATCAAATACCCCAATCCATTTCAAAACCTACATTTTAAATCTTTCTTACAAAAAATAAAACCCATTCGCCCTCATGCACGTTCAATCTAAACTCAAACCCCTTTCCACTCTCTATGCCTACCTTTGCTCTCTCCTCGCAGCAGCTCAATGCAGTTACGATTGAGCGCCCGTCAAGCCGCCGCTCATTGCCACAACTCGGCAATGACACCAACGACGGCGCCCTCACCCTCCTCCCTATATCCGCATCCCTCTCTTTGTTTTTGGTGGGATGGTTAGTGGCTCGCGATGGCAAGGCCACGTGAGCTTGGCTTGAGCCCATGGCTTGCGATTGTCAAGACCGTTTGATGTTGGCCTCGAGCTCACAAGGGCCATAGCTGCTCGTGAGCTTATGTGAAGTCCTGTGTGTAAAAGTTTTTTTGACGTGAGCTGCATTAATTGATATTGTAATTTATCGTTTTACGTGATTGATCTAAGATGAGATAAAATGTTTCTTAATTAATCTAATATGGAGCTACCTAGTGTGGGCTCAGTTGAGCTCGACCCGTAATGTGAGGGCTCGTTTGGAAACTCCATAAATAATGCTCAAGTTTCTTCTCTAACCTTAATACACACAATCATCCTCACAATGAGCATTTACTAAGTGCCAAGGGTGAGGAGCCATCTCATTGAGCTAGTGATACAGAGGGCAATAGAGAAGGAGTTATTGGGTTTGGATCGTCGCTATTCCACATCAAGAACGATGATCCAATCAAGTACATTAATCTCTCTACCTGATTATATATGTGGGCTTGATTCTAGTTATGGAGACCTTGCGGTGCGCTTTTGTGTCTTACATTTGGCATCGCAGCCTCCATTGTATAGTTTTTGCATTTTTTTCGTGATTTTTTATGCAACAAAAATCAATTTTAATTATATAAATGGAAAGAGCTCATCGAGATGAACAAAACCATGGGTGGCATGCCACCGGGGGAGGCCGCATGCCCCCTACTCACAACCATGCGTTGCCAAGCATCGAGCACGCGCCTCCACGCACCTCCACACGCCCTTATGTATGGCGAAGCTAGCGTTGCACACACTAGAGCTGACGTTATCGTGATGTTAGCAATCAATGACCTGCGACCTGTTGACCATCAACCCAACCCGACATTGACCTTTGAGCCAACCCGAGTCCGACCCATTGACTAGCTTGACTTGATTCTCCATTGACCAAATCGATCAGCCCGGAAGTTGTACGGTCGAATCGGTCGGAATGCCAGTTCAAATTGTCATGCCCCGATCCTCTGAGCACGTGCCCATCCCTCCTTGGTCGATTAAATTTGCGATGTCCCAGGACTTGTCGCCGACCCATTCATTTTAATGCGCATGCGGAAGTGAATTACTTATCTCCTGACAATAACAAACATGGGATAGAAAAGCAGGACAACAAATTTCAAATCAACACTTTATTAAAACCAGAGTCTGGTTTACAAACAGGGGCCAACTCTAGGGTCTAAGTACAGGAAGTCAATTTTCAAAATAACTTCTGAGCCATCCATGCTCCTGACCCTTCCGCCTCAAGCTCCGGGTTCCTCACCCTAGGGACCTGAAAATGTTATCCCACAACAGGGTGAGACGACGTCTCAGCAAGTTCACTCCCTAAGACCCAACTAGGAAGAAAATACGCCCTGAGGGTTGCCTAGGCACAACACGAGTTAGAGAACTTACCTTAGCCTCAATTCCTTCCTGCAAGTCGATATAATTCAGATAACCATTCAGTTATTTCCACCAATCAATTAATTCACTCAGATCGAACCATCGATCAATCGACTTAGTCGATTCCATGTCATCAAGACCATTCCTCGGTCGTCTCAATCAATACTATCTATAAAATCCGATCATAATCAAGACTACTCACTTTAAGTTGATAATAAATAGTATAGCTCACCAGAAGCTGCCTTATATACTGATATATTATACTAAATATGCTTGCCAGAAGTTGCCTCAATACTGATATAGTATACTAAATACGCTCGCTAGAAGCTGCCTCAATACTGATATAGTATATTAAATATGCTCGCCAGAAGTTGCCTCAATACTGATATAGTATACTAAATATGCTCGCCAGAAGCTTCATCAATACTGATATAGTATACTAAATATGCTCGCTAGATACTAGATATGCTCGCTAGAAGTTGCCTCATATATTGATATAGTATACTAATCAAATCACCATTTTTATCTTTCCCGATAAAAATAATTGTGTGTGGGTACACGGTTGGCCTTAGTAAAAAATACAATATTTTCACCTTTGAAAACCCCACTAATTTCAACAGTCCACAAATCCATTTTCGGTGCTGTAAACCGACGCCTGGTGATTTTCCAATTAATTACAGAAATTAAATAAAATTTGGGATAAATACCCAAATTCATAAATCACACACAATCAGCACAAATTAGAACTCAATTAAATAAACAGATCACACTACTGCAATAAGCATAAAATTCCGGTCACCGGCTATCCCGGTCTAATTTCCGGAAAATAAATAAATAAATAAATAATTATGAAAATTAATTATTAAATGCCAAAAATAGCAACTTAGGCCCGTAAAGCCTAAATAAAAGCCGAGACAGGCCCGAAAAATTTCCAAACTACTCTAGATAAATACTAGAGCTTGTTTAGGCTCTAATTACACTACTCTAATCACCTAACATGCAACAACGGTTAATTAAATTGCTAACCTACTCTAACTATCCACATAATCCATACTTAGTTTAACCTAATCAACCCTTAAACGTCATTAAATTACTAAGCATGGATTAATGAGTTAAACTCACTGGATTAACGATCCGATTGGACCACAACGACGGTGACGTGATGGCGACTGATAAATCCCGAAGTGGCGGCACCAACAGGGACCAAACCGAGGCCGAAATTGGCCACAAAGTCCTACGGCTGCTTGGCTGACTTTGTGAGGCTGCTGGCCTCAACTCGACGGGTAGATCACGCGGTCGAACGGCGAGGCCGTTCCATGGTGAGATGGTGGCTGTGGAGGCGCGGTTGACATGCAGGTTGCTCACTGGACTTTGCTACTAGAGGGGACGAAACAGAGGGATGGTGGGCTGTTTGGTGGGTGGGAATCGTGGCTGATGGAGTCAACGCCAGGAGGATAACGTCGTTGGGTTGACCCGTGGGGATATGTGTACGAGCTGTAGAGGAGACCGGGTTGCTTTGGTGGGGATGGGGGGGGCGTCGGTGAGCTGTTGGGTCTTCAACGGAATTGAAAATAAATGAGAATGGAGTTGCTGATGCATGGGCATAAGCGTGCAAAGGGAAAAGAAGAGGAGAGAGGGATGTTGGTTCAAGGGGCGTGCGAGAGAGAGAGGGGATAAAGGAGACCGAAAGAAAAAAAAAAGGAGGGAAAGGGGATAAGGATGTCAAGGGGTTTGTTGGCCAAGGAGGAGGGGATGAGAGAGAGAGAGAGAGAGAGAGAGAGAGAGAGAGATAAGAATGAGTCAAATAGTCAAAGGAACTAAAGCAAGGGAAGGGAAATGGCATAAGATGGTTGGCCAAGGAAAAAGGAACGTGTAGAAAACTAAAAGAAAAAGGGGAAGAGAGAGAGATATCGTGCGAGAGAGTGACCGAAGAGAGGGGGAGGGGAAAAATTAAATAAAACACAAATATTTTAACTCAACTTCCTACAACAAAATCAATTGGTCACCCAAGGCCAATTTCAACACCAACTTGCACAATTTGAAGTCCAATTAAAGACCCAAATAAGATCAACATGAGACAGTCCCTCGAACCTCTGAATTCCTCTGAATTTCGAATTCTATTTCATTTTTCTCGGAATCTGATTTCTGAACAAATCTCTTCGATTGATCTCTAATTTTGTTGAAGAAAAAGCTCACACAACTTCCTTTCACCAAATAACTCACACCGGAGGCCAAAAATCCCTTCAATTTGGCCAATCCAAATTTTTGTTTGTTTTCCGAATCGTCCGAACTAATTTTCCGTAAAAATTCTGAACTCGTCGAAAATTCTTCAAAAGGTGAGTCGACATTCCTAAAATAACTCGTGATATGACAGAACTTTCAATTTTTGAATTTGAGTTCAAATTCGCAGTTAATTTCAATTGGACGCGATTTTAGCGTGACCTAATCTACAATGTAGCTTTTAGGAATTTTTGGTGCAATTGACCCATTGTCGATTTTCTTCGAGCCACATGTACCGCTTCGACACATTGGCGACTCTCGGTGGTTGTGAAAATTTCAAGGTTTTAAATATGGACACAGGGCACCAAAACGATAGAAAAATCAGTCTAGTGTCGATCAACGAGAATTTTGCAAATTAGTGGAATCACCCACGTTTAGCCACACATCTCAGTCGAACCGACCCGTTTATGATCTCTGATCAATTTTTAACTGTGCCGTAATGATCCTTGCAGACTAGCATGGTTGAGTAGTCGATTCCTAGTCGAATTCTCAAGTCTATTGCGTTTAAAATCCCTTAACGGATTCACCTGATAAACTAGTTATCTCGTGAGTGGCCATCTCAGAGAAAATCACTATAGTTGTATCGATGAAAAGCCCAACTTATCCAATTGAAATCAGAACCTGAAATTCAGGATGTCACACAAATCGGTTTGGGTTGGCCTGCGCATGCGCTTCACTCGCTGCGCACTCTGGATGCTTGTACAGGTGCGTTCGACCTTCGATTTGAGTGTTCTTGGAGTCTATGTACTCATATGGAGATTTTTTGTATTGTGATATATTTATTTTTATGTTTGATAAGTTTATGGATGTGAAAGTACGTACATAACCCTAACTATGTGTATTTTTAGGGCATTTTCGCATATTTTCTTTATTTTTCTATGATTTTGGAAATACAGGTACAAGCTCACATGTATATCACCACATAAAGATTGTATAGAGCATTGACTTATTGATAACATGTATAACGTTCAATATGTATTAATGATTGTGGTAATGTAATTGACATGACATATGATTTTAGTAAAAAATTGTCCTTGACATCAAGTCTAAAATCACATGTATAAAGTAAATGTGAGATATAAAGTTTATATCCTTATTATGAGAGAGTTTCAAGGATCCAATCGAGTTGTGACCACTAAAGTGGCGCACTTGATTATGTTTGAGAAATATCGATCTCGTATAATTGTGGGATGTCTCCTCTACTAATGTGTGGTCATATTTCGAAAAGAGGTGATTGTCTATTAGTTATTGGATGGATACATGTACAATGTATGATTAAGGAGTGATTGTCCTAGTGGTTCATACATCAAAATGTGATGATTCACAAAGGTTAAAATATTTCTCACGGCCGCTGTCATGTAGAGAGTATTCAACTACATATCATGTATTCTACCCAAATATTATTATGTGATGATATAAGTAAATTTTTGAATGTGTACTTGTACAATTTCAAGCTACACAGTTTTTACATAATGCCAATTGTATACATTGCTTGTTATTTTAGTTACCTTATCTATCTACAACTATCGAGGCTCAAACTTTAAGTGATGGAAAGATGAATCTTTTTGTTTGGAATGGATTTGGCAAATGTTCAAATTTTGCTCTTATAAATGATAGGCTGGTAGATCACACTGCCAATAAAAGCACTAGTTGCTTGGGAAGAGAGCAATCGGATTTACTTGGTATTTATGAAACGTTTCATTCAGGAACACTTAAAAAGTGGTTTACCAATTGACTGCGTTGCTAAAAAGATGTGGATGTCTTGGTGGCTTGAAATTGTGTCTTGTCTACTATCGATATTGGACACATATTCAAGAACTCTTCAACATAAGATATGATGATTCTGATGAGGTTAGAGATTACATTCTAAAGATGATAATTTGAAGTCTAAAAATCATATTCATAAATAAACTCATGAAACCACTCATCATTATGATAACTTGGGTCTCAAGATAGAATCCTTCAAGAAGGATCGGTGACCGTTACTTCTTTTTAAAAGGAAAGGTCACATAAAGATAGATTGTAATAAATATATAAAACTTGATTGTCCGAGTGTGAGCCTATAATTAATGATTCTTTGGTATTGTTTATGAACCCAATATTTGTTAAGCTCATCTTGTTCATGGTGACTAGATAGCGGTGTAACAAATTATGTTATTTACCATAAGGAAATTCATACATCGAGGGAAGTCAAATCAGGGTGAATCATAACTCACCGTGGGAAAAAAAACGGTAAAGCCAATGTTGAGTTTGTAGGCAATGCCATTTTAATTCTAGATTTTGGTTTAATAAGAAACTCATTTATATATATTCTTTGAGACGAAACTTAGTTTCCGTATCATGTTTGCACTTATGTAGCTATTTTTCAAAATTATAAAAAATGTTATTTTTGTGTTCTTTAATTTAAATAAGGTTGAAAACTACATTATGTCTAATGCATTGTACATATTGTGTTTAACTCTCAATGGTATATACATCGCATATGTGGTTGAAAATGTTGTTTTCAAAAGACTTTTGCCTAAGGAATAATTTCATTCATTAACGTCTTGGTCACATGTTTAGAGAAAGAGTAGAAATGTTAATAATATTGACATTTTATCTACTCTTAAAAGTTACCTAAAGACTTGCATAGACTATTGTGGAAGTAAGATGGCTAAGATAAAGAATAAAACTGCGGTATGTAGTTCTGACTTGTTGAAAGTCATTCATAATGATCTTAGTGGACCATAAATGGTAACATTGTGTAGAAATTTTTATTTCAACACAGTCATTGACGACTTTTTTTTTTTTTGGTACTTAATTAAGAAAAAGTCTGAATTTCTGGATAAATTCAAGATCATTTTAGACTAAAAAAAAAAGTTGACAAAAGTCTTAAAGGTTGTTAGACCTAATCGTGGTGGTGAGTATTTTGGCAAGTATGACAATGCTGAATAGTTTAAAATGCCATTTGTCAAATACTTAGAAGATTTTGGGATAGTAACTTAATTTACTATGCTTGAAAATCTTGAATATAATGGTATAGCCGTAGGACGCAATATCACCCTTGTGGAAAATATGAGGAGTATAATTAGTAAGGCTAATTTACACAGTTTTCTGTGGGATAAAACTTTGAAAGCGATTCCTTCACATACAAAATTGTGTTTTTAACAAAGTTATTTCATTGGCTCCTTTTGAGTTATAGACTGAACGTAAATCTAACTTGAATCATCTTAAGATTTGGCAGTGTTATGTAGAAGTGAGGTTATATAATCCGATAGTAAGAATGTTGAAATTCAGAACCACTTGGTATTATTTTATATCTTACCCAAATCATTCGAAAAAGTATTGATTTTATAACCCTAATGAAGTTACAAAAATTGTGGAATCAAATATAGTAAAGTTCGATGTAGCTGGTAGAGGATAGTTATTCTCAGACTATTAAGGATAATAGTATTATGGAAACTGCTATATCTTTATCTTTGCCTATACATACAATTGTGGAGTTTCCTACATTATAGATTAAGCCTATGGAGGTTCAATATACTATTATTGAGATAGTTATTGATAAAGTTTCTCAAGCTTCTCAGGTACAAAATGAAGCGATTATAGTTCATCTCAAGAGATCTATTAGAGAGAGACAATTAGTTATACCATTAGATTATATAATCTATATGTGAGAGCATGAATATGATATCCGCTGTATAATTGGTGTCACGCCTCGAACCTCGAGAGCACAAACATCCCTCGATGGTCGATAGAATTTGCGAAGTTCCTAAGACGCGTTGCCGATCGATTCGTTTTATGCACATGCGGAAGCGAACTAGTAAACTCTAGACAACAATCAACACATGGATAGTAGAAGCGGGACAACCAATTAACACAAAACATACTTTATAAACAAACGAGGTTAACCCTACAAAGTTATGTACAAAAGGTCTAGACCCAAAAAGGAGTTATCAAGCTAACCCTACCCCGGGCCCTCCTACTTGGGATCCGGGTCTACTACGACACCGTTTGGGATATCGATGTCTAGAGGGTCGGCTACCTTTACCTCAGGCTCTTCAACCTTGGGTCCTTGGTTCGCCGCGATATCTGCCAAAATATCGGCATCCACGATGGATTGAGTACCTCCTCATACTCGGTATTGACGGCAGGTCCATCAAAACTGTCCAAGGGGCCTTCTTGAACCCTGTTAGGCCCATGATGGAACCACGCATTGAATCGATGAGGTACCAACTGAGGTAGGCCCTTATCGACCCAAATGGTGGTAACGACGAGCTCATTGGTCCAGGGAGTCCCGTGGATAGGGAGAAGGGTACGCTCGGTCTCCACCTCTCGTAGCCACCCAAAACGAATGTGGCATACCTCCATCTAAGGACTTGTAAAATTTTAAACCACGACGGGGTGAGACAAAGTTTCAACGAGTCCACACCTTAAACCTCGATTAGGACGAGAATTCACCTAGAGGCAGCCTAAACATGCACCATATAGGACTTACCTCGCCTCAGCGTCTCCTTGCACGTTAGTCCCTCTCATATAACATATATAAACGCGGCAAGCGTAAATCATTAATTGGAACACCTCATATCATATATCAATCAATTACAGGGGTCCTGATTATAGGGCCAAATCGTTATGACATGTCCTATTCCGTGCCACAAAATTTCGTCCCATAATCAGGTGCGGTTATTTCAATCACTCAAATGTGTCCCAATTAATTACAATCCAACGGCTACGGTCAACTCATCAGTCGGTGGTCATCCAGCATAATCGGATGTTGTCCCGCAACGTCGGGCATAGCAACATCCTGTGTAAACGTATCAGGGCGGCATTTCATAAAGAAGCATCGATCCAGCCTCCACTGTGATCGGCATTCGTTGTCAAGGGTATCTGAACTTAATCAAACATTGTCCCACGTAAATGCATCAGGATGGGTTCACTACCCCGCGTAAACGCATCAGGGTACTTAAGTGATCACACACGCATCCATGCTCGGTCAAGAACATCATGCTTTGCACTCAATTGCCTCAATTTCAAATAATGGACTTGGCCAATTTTCTTCTAATTAAAAACACTTGGTAAAAAAATTGTGCGTGGTCACAGGTCAAATCGAACCATAAAACGTGATACTCTCTCTTTTGAAAATTCCACGATTTTATATAATACCTAAAATATTTTTGGAGTCAAAACTTGACGGAGGGTATTTTTCTAATTAAATACCATAAAAAACATATTTTTGCAATAATAATTAAAAATCATCATCAAGCACTCAATTGCATAAATTAGTAATCAATTTCACAAACCAACACATCCATGACAATCAGTGCAAAATTCTGGTAATCAGTTATCCCGGTATAATTTACGCTAATTAAAAATTAATTAAATAAATTACAATTAATTAAATAAATTGTAAATTATTTAAAATAAAACACTTAATTAAATAAATAACTTAACCGGGCTAATCTACTTAAGCTAATTAAGCTAATTTAACTAACTAACTACATTATCTAATTAAGCTAACTAAATGATCTAACTAACTATCTAACCACCTAATTGGTCTAACTAAATAATCCTAACCAATCTAGTTACCCTAACTAAATCTCCTAATCCTAATTAACCTAACTAATTCCCCTTAAGTGTAATTAGCCCCTAATCAAAGATTAGAATGCTAACTCACCGGATTAGCTAGAAAATGGGTCTATGGCGATGGCGGCACGACGGCGACCAAGACTTGGGCCTACGATGGCTCCAAAGAGGCTTCGAAAGGGCTAAAAAATAGTCCATAAGCTCACAGCTTGAGCTGGACTTTCGGTTTTGCTTGAGCTGGTTCAAAAGGCTACGGTGGCTGATCGAGGCAGCGGATGGAGTGGTGGCGGCACCAATGGCCAAATGGGGGCTGGCAATGAAATGGGGTTCAAAAGTGGCGTCGGGGCTAGGTTGATGCGACTCAAGCGGGTGGATGGAGGGCAACGACGGGCGAGCTGGCGAGCTAGACGACGTCGTTGGCTAGCGTCTCTGGCTGGTGTTGTTGGCTGCAAAGGAAACAAAGTAGAGCAGAACCAAAGGAAGGGAAATGGAGATGAAGAAGAAGAAGAAGAAGAAGAATAAGAAGAAGAAGAAGCAATTGCAAATGGGGTTCTGCTGGGGTGGTCGACCAAGAGGGGAAGGAAGGGAACAAAAGGGAAGAGAGGGGGAGCAAAGGGGGACAAGGGGGCCAAGAAATCCAAGCTTGAACCAATAAGGTTTCAAGCAAAATATCAAGGTAATGAGTGATTTCCCCTAAAGTCTTCAGCTACCATAAGTCAAGGCATGCACCAATGGCCATTTTCTCTCATTTCCTTCACCAACAAAGCCAATTAGGTGACCAAAATTGCCTCCCCTGCTGTCCGTACGAATTTCCCTCCAAAATCTTCTCAATTCTTCACCAAATTAAGTCAATTGGAAGGCTAAAAATCCCAAGGGAGTAGCCCATACGAATTTGCACCATTTCTTCACAAAATAAACCAAATTGGCATCCAAAAATGCCAATTAAGGTGCCCATCCGGATTCTTGATTTTAGTTTTGCCGAATTTTGATTTTCCGTAAAAATCCTAGGCTCGCTGAAATTTTTTCAAAGGATGAGATGATGTCTTAAAAATAAATCGTGACACACTCAAACGTTCGATTCCTGAAATTGAGTTCAATTTCGTGGTTAAAATCGACTGGACGCGATTTTAATGTGATCTAACCTACCAGGTAGCTTTTTAGGGATTTTAGCGTGTTTGACCCATGATCGATGATTTTGATCCACGTTTGTGTATCTCCGACTCATCGGCGACTCTCGGTTGTTGTAAAAGTCTCAAGATTTCAATTACGGGTACCGGGTACAAAATTGACAGAAAATTAGGCTAGTGCCATTCGATGCGAATTGTGCAATCAGGTGGAATCACCCACCATTTAATTACGCCATTCCATCGAATTGACCTATTTATCTTTAATCGATTATAGCGTGCCGTATTGACCCTTGCCGATTAGCACAGTCGAGCAGTCGATTTCTAATTGAATTCTCAAGTTTGCCGCTTTTATATCCCTTAATGGCTTCACCTGAGAGATTAGTTATCTCGTAGGTGATCAGCTCAGAGAAAAAGGACCATAGACGCTTTGATGAAAAGCCTAGTTCATTTAATCAAAACAGAGTCGAAAATCACGATGTCACAATTGGTCTAGTGACTTATATAAATGCTGTTTCTTGTCTTCAATCAGATTTATAGTTAAATGTGATGAAAGACAAATGCAATCTATGAGCATACTAATGTCTGGGAACTGTTGAGTTACATGAAGCTCATGAGCTCATCAGTTGCAAATGGGTCTATAAGACTAAAATGGATTCTAAAGAAAAATTGGGGGGAATTAAAGTTAAACTAGTAGCCAAGAGTTTCACTAAAAAAGAAGGGATGGATAGTGAAGAAATATTTTTTTTCTAGTCTCTTTTAAAGATTTTTCATAATGAACATGACATTAGTAACTTATTTTGATATGGAGTTATGCTAGATGAATGTTAAAAGTATCTTTTTAAATGGATACCTTGATAACGAAGTCTATATGATGCAACTCGAAGATTTTGTAGCAGATGATTTAGCTTAGCTTGTGTCTAGACTGAAAAATCTTATTCATGGCCTTAAGCAAATTTTCAAATAATCTTATTAAAATTTTATAGTGTTATCACTTCGTTCAGTCGAGAACAAAGTAAATTGGCATATAGATTGCAATGTCAGTGGGAGGAAATTTATTTTTCTCACACTCTATGTACATAATATCTTGCTTGCGAGCAATGGTCTCGAATTACTGCAGGAGGCGTCTTTTGTCCTTGATACTAAGATTCGTAAGGATCGTTCGCACTGCATATTAGGTTTATCTTAGAGGACATTTGTTGATCGTATTTGGAAATATTTAGTATAAATCACTACAAGTTTGGACTTGCTCCTATCATTAAGGGTGATGAATCGAATCTGTCACATTGTCTTTATTTAGATATTGAAAAATTCGAATTGAAGGATGTATGTGTTAGTGCACTTGAAAGTATTATGTATCCTCAAATTTGCACTAAACCAAACATCACTTTTGCAATAGGACTTCTAGGTAGATATTAGTTAAATCCAGGACACAATCACTGGTCATTGCCAAGGAGGTTTCGAGGTACTTAAAGAAGACAAAAGACTATATGCTGATTTACATATATGTTCAGGTTGTACAACTAGTAAATAATTTGGATACAAACTTTGCTAGCTGTTAGGATGACGTGAAGTCGACAAAGGAATACATCTTTATGTTTTCATCCTCCACAATGTAGGTAGAGTTTGTAGCATGCTTTTTGGCTGTTACTCAGACTATTTAGCTCCAGAATCTCATTAAGGAGTTGGCCATATTTAACTTTATGGATAGACTCATATGATTATATTAAGACAATAACTCTGCAATATTGTTTACTAATAACAATAGAGGTCTTAAAGGGTCTAAACATATGTCGGTCAAGTTTTTGGCCATAAAAAATGGTACATAATGGTGACATTACGATAGAGCATATTTTCATAAATGATATGATTGTAGATTCACTAAATAAAGGTCTTCGCCCATGTGTTCTTAAACAACATGTCATTAACACGGGCTCAGAAGTATCATGAAATGCTGTTGTTTAGTGGGGAGTTGCTTTTATTTTTTTTCTCTAATAAAGTTTACATCTGTGTTTATTATATTTAGTAAAGTTTTGATATGTATCAACTTTTGCATTCAATAAAGTATTTATGAATGTATTGTTATTTTGTTGAATACATATTGATAAGAAATCTTAAGGTTTTGTATAAACCTTTAGTGAAGATTAATGGCATTCGGTTATTAGCCTTGAGCATATATTTTGTTACACATAAATAAACGTTAACCATAAAGATAAGACATATGCGGGTGCATTGAGCTATAAAGACGTTCTTTAGTGATATTCGTTTTTGTGACACTTAAGGTAAAAGAATATTGACTGACGGAAGAGATGATACACAAAGTACTACTCTCTAGGAGATGTGTTATCCATTTATCACACTATCATATTGATTCAATATCAATAAAGTTAAAAACATTCGTGACCATGGAAGACTCTGTGTGTATACATGCAGTTACTGTCTGATTCAGTGTTAGAGACTTTATGAGATAGGTAAGAATTATTTGTAGACCAAGGAGTGCACATACAATATAATTTCAATTAATATAGCATAAGTGAGAGAATGTAAGACTTTTTCTAATGCGGGCTATATTAATCGATATTGTAATTTACTATTTTATGGGTGTTAGTCTAAGGTGAGATAGAATGTTTCTTAATTAATTTAATATGAGATTGGCTAGTGTGGGTTGGGCCTCGCTGGAAACTCTATAAATAGTATTTAAGCCTCTCTTCTAACCTTAATACACATAATCATCCTCACAAAGGAGCATTTATGAAGCACTAAGGGTGATGTGTTATCTTATTGAGCCAGTGATATAGAGGGCGATAGATGAGAAGTTTTTGAATTTGGATCGTCGCTATTCTACATCAACAACAATGGTCCAAATTAGGTGCATTAATCTCTCTATTCAATTATATATATGTTCTTGATTCTAACTACAGAGATCTTGGGTTGCACTTTCGAATCTTACATTAATAGTTGCAGGAGATTTATAGTCAACCATTATGATCTCAACTTCGATCTGTTCTTGAGCTAGCGAGATGACCATCATCGACCTCAATCTGAGTTCAGTACCGACCTTTGAAGGAGAATAGTGGCACATCATGGATCGTGGTGGGTGTATTGGACTTAGCAAGCCTCTTGGATGGGGGAGAGAGCGTGGGTGGGTGTTGGGTTTATGAAGATGAAATATTGTGGGAAATATTATGGCAATTTGGTAAATTATGTGTGGATGAGAGATGGAACTTAATCTTTGTTTGCAAAAGTGAGGATGATAATAGTAGGTTTTAAAATGTGAGGAGGTTAATTGATTTGGGACGTAAATTTGAAGATGGTTTTTATAATTTTCCCAAAAGAAGATGTTACTTTTCAAACTTTATGGTGATATTAAGTTTGAAAATCCCTATAATCATCACTTAACCTATACTTATCCAAGTCCATTTAAATATTACCCAATTTGACAGTCAATTTCTAAATTTAGAAAAAAATGGACTATTGTTCTCTTACACAATAAAGGACTGCAAGGAGTCTAACATTCCAAGTCAGCTTCCAGTCGGAGAAGTCTCTTTCCAAAGCAATCGCCACAAGAAAAGATTGAACTGTGCTTGATAAAGACTGAAGAATTGTGAAGTGAAGTTTCATGGATAGGTTTTCAATACTTCAGCCTGATCATATGAAGATAAAGAACTTGGATTTATACTTCTGAGCACCCCAAAAAGAAAGCTGCTAAATATGCAAATAAGTAGACGCATGACTGAAAGATGCGAGCAGGAAGACGTGGATTCCACAGTTGTTACTGTGATCCATGATCTAACCCACTCATGTTAGAAAGTGCAATTCAGCCAGAGCCACTGGACATTATGCTGAATTAACATAAAAAAAGGTACAACGAGATTCTCACCACTATTGTTTCCAATTGTAGTTTATGATCATGATTTACAACTCCTATGACCTAGAAGATGAAATTAGTGCAACATCTAACATGCTCATATTAGAAAGTACATTTCAAAAGCTTAAGCTAGTAATTAAGTGCATAAACATTATTTTATTTATAAGAATGTTGAATTAAGTGACTATTAATAACATCGAATCAACATCCAAATCGACATCTGACCATAGTAAGAATGTTGTGGGCATATGACATGGTTCTACTTTCGTTGTGCCCGTTGTCCAATCGATGCATAAATTCAAGTCTTTTTTACTGTTTTTTAAGGGGTTTTTATTTTTTGAATTATCACGAGATCCACCATTAGTGAACTAAAAAAGCCTTTTGGATTCACTATTGGGCAATTGAAATGTATGCTTGAAGTTAGTTTTGAACTTAATTCTTCTACATATGTTCAATGGTGAGTATGTAAATTATTTGTTATATTGGTAGTGAATCTTATAAAAATCCTTACTACATTGCTGGGCTGATAGACGCAAATTGTGTTTTTCAATCCTTGTTTATTCTTAATAAATTTATCAATGCGGGCCTCCCCCTGGACACACATCACATTGACCGAATTATATCTAATTTTCTATGTTGATTTCCATTTCTATCTTTTATTTTATCGTGACTAAATAGCTTTCTATAAAAAGAACCGAAATTAGTATTTAAATAGGATAATAGAAAATTGAAACTCATGGATGTAGATAAAAATCCAACCAAAAGTTGCAATTAGAGGGAGAGGGAGAGTGCACATGTGAAAGGCTACTATAAACCTCTCACGCAAAGACTGTCATAACTCATTTGACATCAACGTTAATAAATATGTAGTCAAAGAATTCGAGTTGTTGAGCCAACCTCGATTATAGTTTTTTCTTTTTATCTTTACCCTCGCAATCTTCCTAATAAGATGTCTTATTCATTCGCGAGATCACAAAATATCACACCTAAATGCATCTCATGATGAGTAATATGCTGAGTTTATTATGATTGATCTACAAAGATATCCTAAGTTTACTAAGATCGATCTACAAAATTGGCTGATTAAAAGATGTGTCAAACTACAAGCTAAAAGACAATAGTAGTCTAATAAATCTCTTAATAAATAATTTCTTTTTGGCGATATCCTTAGTTGAGGAGGTATCTGGAGAACAAACCATAAGCCTCAGAATGAGACTGAAATGAAAGAGAGGAAGCAACCTATCATCCATGTTGTGCTTCCAGATGATGGAACATGGTGTGGTGTTGGGCATTGTAGAGGGCAAAAGGAGCCTTTAGAATTGCTCCCTCAAAGAAGGCAAGGGTGGCCACTCCTCCAATGCAAGTTGTTATTCCTCCAAGCTTTGCAGCTCACGCTATGCTCCTTACATTCAACTTCTCCCTCCTGCCAGAGTAATGCCAAGAATAACAATCCATTAGGGAACCAAGTTTTGAGTTCACTAGATAGAAAAAGGGAATATTGAATTGGTAAAGAATAAGAAAATACATATCAAATCACTGGGAAGAGGAGAACCTTAGAAGAACAGCGAAGAAGAAGGTTGTAACAGGTATGCAATTGATAATTGCAGATGCAAGTGAAACTGAAGTATAAAGGAGCGGGATCCCGTAGAGATTCAAAGCTAGTGTGAGACTGCAATACACACGTTTCATTTCATAAGAAGTATCTGTTAGAGAAAATTCCTTTATTGTTTTGAAGTTGACAAAACCTTTCTAAGTCTATATCGGAAGATTTCAAGACTTTATTGTCAAAGTCTGAAGACCGACAGACCATCAGATTTTAGTCTTAAAGTCTATCCTCATTGACAGTTCCAGACCGAAGTATGAAGACTTATCCAAATGCAGGATTATTATCCAGATGCAGGATTATCTTCAAGGTTTCGATTCGTATAATTACTGGAAGACCTTATAGCTGGATTTCATATTTGCTTGATCGATTATTCTTATTGGAATTTACTCCGATATGAAAATCTTTGAAAGGCAACAAACTTGGAAGGTTCTACTTATGGAAATTCAAGATCCCGATTGTATGGGCGAACAAGATTGATGGGCTATCATCACATTCCTTAAATGACTCGAGATTTCCTTGATTGATTCTGTCCAACGGGTAGATTGGAAGAATTCTTTTGGAAAGTGCCAACGGTTGTAGAGGCATGGAGGAGTATATAAGGAAGTCTCTCAAGTTGTTTGAGAAAGTGCTTAAAAAAGAATTCCAAAGTCTGAAACTTTCTAGTCTCCCGCTTTTTCATTCATCGAGCTAAAAATTGTATACACAAGAGAGATACTCTTTTGTGAGATTGTGTGAGAGTTTGGTAGAGACTCGTCACTGTGATAGTCGAGATAACAAGTTGTAACATCTCTTTTGATTCATAGTGGAATCCAGCCAACAGGCTGTCAGCGCGGAGAGTGGAAGTAGGCTTGATCTAAGCCGAACAACTATAAACCTTGTGCTCTTATTTTCTCCTCCTTGAACTTCTCACCTTCTTATATTGTTTGTTTACTTGCTCAATTTGAGTTACTTTTTAAGTCTTTCATTATCAAAGGAAAAACTAATTCTCCAAGTCTTGCGAAAAGCTTTATCTACACCTATTCATCCCCCTCTAGGTGATAGTTCTAGCCCTAACAGTATCAAAAAGAGAAATAAGCTTTCGAAGTTACATAATCACCAAATTTTTTTATTACAGCTTCAAATTCAAGATTCCAGGGAACATTTTCAACTCACCCCACGAAAGCCACTGTGACGATCTTGAAGAAGACGAGGATCGTGAGTGAAGTCGCAGATCTCCTTTCGAAGATTACGGTGGACAGAAGCAAGAAAACGGTTCCGGTGAGTTGCCCGTAGAAGAGGAACATGAATCTCTTCATGCCGCCATTGATTGCGGCCTTGGTTAACAGGGTCATGCCCACCTGTATCGTCTGGCCGCAAGGTAGCAAACACGTACGGATTCTTCAGTCCCATTTTGATCTCTCCTCTCTGTATTTTCGCCTAAGATAAGGAATTCAGAGTCGATATCTTTGAGGTTCACATGCCGATCTGACTTAGCAGAAAATTAAAAATTTGCTACCCTTTTTGTATGAGTTAAGAAAATGCAAATAAAATCAGTGTATAGGTTAGTTGATCTTCTCTTTTCGATGTGCTTTCTGACGTGAGTTTTCTTGTTCAAAAGCACCACATTCGACCAGGGCCATTTTTCCTTCGTTTTTTGGTCATAAGAAACTTCCTGCAACTATGCCTCTAATTTGTAGTTATGGACATAGCCTTAACCACACCAAACTAAATATAAACGTGGTTGATATCCATAACTTGTAACTTACCTATTAAAGGTATGACTAGAAGAAATTTCCTCCAATTGGAGATGGGAAAAAATATAGATTTTTCCAATTAAAGTAACGTAGACTTTGAATTATACCGCTGTTCATTTCCAAAAAAACATAGATTGTTTTCTTGTGTTAGTAGATTTTCACAAGAATAGGTAAGTTTCATAAAACTGTTGGTAAACAATTACCTTATTTCTGAATAACTTGTTGCTAATTTGCTGACACATTTATGATATTAATAACTCGTTTCGACAGTTTGAAATGTACTAACTATTATTTTCTTGAATAAATCTATATTATCTTTCTTATCAGCATGTTAAACTTACTATATGAATATCTTAATCTGCATCTGAGTGACTTACCATTTTTTTTTCTGATTTATTTAACAACTGGTTTTGAGTCACCGACTTTCATTTGAGTTACCCTAGCAAAGTTATTTAGGTCTTTAATTTATTAATAATTTTTTTATCCTTTATCAATCATTATTTGTTTTCCTTCTCTTATAGAAATTTGCCTATTTTTATTTGTGTGACTTGCCAAGTTTTCTCTATTAGGTTATTAACTAGTCTGTCGTGTGATCTATGTTTGAGAACTTGAAAATCCGTATTGCTTTCTTTTGAAGGAGAGACTTCAAAGGTTGGATCCTTAACTTAAGATGTGGCATGTGATGAGAAAAACGATGAGAAAAACAAAGAGAGTTCTTACAAAAAGAAAGGGTTGTTGTCTTACTTAACCGATTTAAATAAACGGGAAGATGGCATGGTTGTGTGAATATTTTATGTTACCATAGTTGATTACTTTTAAAATTTAAGCTGTCAAATGAAGGTATAATTTAATATTGAAATACTTTGACACTCTTTTTCACACTGAAATTGGAATTTGGTCTAAGATTGAAGTGTGGATATATAAAATTGAAGAGGCAAATAGAGGGTGACATAGCAAAGATCAAGAACCATGGCCTTCAAAATGGAGAAATGAGCACAAGCGAGTGGCTAAGGGGGTGCATGACAAACTAGAATTTCTGTTCCAGAAACAATTTTTCTATTCCAGGCCTATTTCTGGAATAGAAATCCGTTTGATAAACTCATTCCATTTTTATTTATTTATTTATGAAATAGATTTCTATTCCAGAAATAGGTTTGGAATAGAAATCAAAAGTAGAAATTTTCTATTTTTCTATTTCTGGAACAGAAATGAGAAATAAAAATTTTGCTCATCGTTCGTCAACTAGTCCTTCATCCGTTGCCGCCAACCACCGTTTGTTGGTCACTGGCCGCCCGCCGGCTCGTGCCACCGCTAGTCGCCACCGCCGTCCAAAAGGAAGAAATTTTGTGTCGTTATCAAACGAATTTTTATTTTTAGAGTAGAAATTTTGTGTCATTATCAAATGATTATTTTTGCTTAGAAACTCTTCTAGAAATAGAAATAGAAAAATCTATTTCTGTTTTAGAAACTATTTTTGGAACATAATGGTTATCATGTACGCTCTAAGATTTTGTGGGCTGAGGGGGGCTAAAACTCCAGTTTTTCACCCTTTGGGCCTCCAAGTAACTTAAGCCCATACTCATTAACAATGTTCTCCATAAAATTGTTGTCACCCAACGTAATGGAAATACATATAATGAGTGAGTGCCACATTTTATGTACTAGATAAAAGTCATTACATGTTCAACAAAACAGCCAATAATAGGAAAAATCAAATTTCATTTTGTTAAATGACGAGTTTTATCATTTTCATGCTTCTGATCTTCTGCATTTATGCATATCTTCTCAGCTTGAATTGATAAGGGACTTTTGGTGGCTAGATTTTGCTCATTCTTTTGTCCCCATAAGACACTGTACAGGCTTAGTACTAACATTATCTCACCAACAATGCTGATAAAGAAACCAAACATGAGGTCATATCAGTCACAATTAATCCAAAGTTTTGATCAAAGCTCATGTTTGTGATAACAATCTACATAAGTTTAAAAAGTCCGAATCAAATGAAAATTGGCATACCATAAAGAATTGAAGAAGACCGAAAGCTTGATTATATTGCTTAACGTCATTAATCTTGTATTTGAATTTTGATTTATTTCTTATTTTTGCAGAGTCAAATTGTATTTAAGGAGGATTTTCTTCCCTGTAACTCTCTCTCTCTCTCTCTCTCTCTCATGCGTGTAGCCTTGTACAATTATTTTAAACTCTCTCTCTCTCATGTGTCACGGTCCGTGAATTCTCCCGTACTCGTGACACTTGTGAGTGGCGCTTGGGGTTATCTGGTGAAGAGTGTGAGGCAGAAGGGTAGAACACAACTGGTCTGTGGGAGTGGCGTCAGGACGGTTGGTGCTAGGAGTTCTAGGATAGAAGGATTACATTACTTAGGAGCTCTGAAGACGGGGTAGGTCTCCCGTGCACAAACTGGTCGGGAGCTGATGCCGCTCTCCTGACGAGGCCAAGGCAGGCCGAAACCAGTTGTCGAACCTAAATGGATCTGCTGTCTTACTCGATGGACCAGACGCCTGAGCAAAGCTGGACGTGGTAGGATCTCACACGAAGGAGCATTCACCGTATCGATCATGGAACAACTAAAGAAGAAAGGCTGGCCTGGCGAATTCCGCTCGCCAGGCGCCCACGGGTCGTTCCGAGGCCAAGGAAACTCTCGGCCCGTGACAAGTGGTATCAGAGCAGGAATCCCTCCAGTAAGTGAGCAAGTCGGAGAATCGGACTCCTCGCTCATGTGTGAGTCAAATTGATAAGTCCTAGTGGATGGGTACTAGGACGAGTCGGTTTCTCGTCGAGCGGCATGCGAGTTAGAGAAGAACTGAATCCTCACTGAATAGGGATAACGTTCCTGGATCGATCGGTGAATTCGAAGAAGAGGTCTACTATCACGTTTTCAACAAGGAAAGAACCTCCATTGGTTTGCTGGGGTCAAGATGCTGATTAGGCTAATACGGTGCTGCCAAAAGATGCGGTTAGCGAAGAATGCCACACTTGCCGAAAAGCGCAAGTGACCAGGAATGGCCAAGCGGCTGAGATCAAAAGAGGCTACCGATGGAGCAAACCTGTTTTGTTGGGCGAGCATGACCGTTCGATGTGAATTCCCAAAAGTGGCACATTAGTGGTTAATTTACGCAAGGAAGCGACAGAGCAGATTGCAACGAGGGCGTTGCGAATTGAGTGGGGGAGAATGTCATGGTCCGTGAATCCTCCTGTACTCGTGACACTTGTGAGTGGCGCTTGGGGTTATCTAGTGAAGAGTGTGAGGCAGAAGGGTAGAACACAACTGGTCCGTGGGAGTGGCGTCAGGACGGTTGGTGTTAGGAGTTCTAGGATAGAAGGATTACATTACTTAGGAACTCTGAAGACGGGGTAGGCCTCCCGTGCACAAACTGGTCGGGAGCTGATGTCGCTCTCCTGACGAGGCCAGGGTAGGCCGAAACCAGTTGTCGAACCTAAATGGATCTGTTGTCTTACTCGATGGACCAGACACCCGAGCGAAGCTGGACGTGGTAGGATCTCGCACGAAGGAGCATTCACCGTATTGATCGTGGAACATCTAAAGAAGAAAGGCTGGCCTGGCGAGTTCCGCTCGCCAGGCGCCCACGGGTCGTTCCGAGGCCAAGGAAACTCTCGGCCCATGACACATGTGTGTAGCCTTGTGCAATTGTTTTAAAGGGTTAATACATTGAAAAACCCTAAATTGGTACATTTGTGACAAATTTACCCAAAACTATTTTTTTGACCAAGAAAAACCCCAAATTGGTAAACTTGTGACAAATTTACTTCGATTAACCATAAAAAACCTTAACTAGTACATTTATGACAAATTTACCCCAAACTAATTTATTTGATTGCAAAAAACTCAAATTGGTAAATTTGTGACAAATATACCCTTCGCTAAATTGGATTAATACCACAAAAAAATCACAAAAATTGTAAATTGTCACAAATGGAGTGTAAAATCCCAAATTGGTATATCAATCAATTGTCACGTGTTCTTTAACTTAATAATTTGATAGTAAAATTTAATGAAAACTAACAGAGGATAAATTTGTCACAAGTGTACTAGTTTGAGATAAATTTGTCAAAGGTATACCAATTTGGGATTTTTGGTTGTCAAAAAAATAATTTATGGTAAATTTGTCACAGGTGTACCGGTTTGGGGTTTTTCAGGGTATCAACCTTATTTTAAATCAACTATTAGAGGTGATGCCATCAGGGATAGGATAAAGTTTACCTCCCAAAATATATGCTCTCACCCAGGATGAACATGGAACTGATCATCGTTAGGATTGGATTCGGGGGTATAAACATGGCAAAGAATACTGGTCCCTTCATTGCAATCACCCGTGATTGTAGGTAGAAAGAAACTCCAATGACAATGATTCCCTGATGGCACAGGTGAAAATTAGATATAGTATTTGCAATGAAAATATACAATTTGCACACAATTTGATTGGCTTAAAAAAATCTTTTAGGATCTTGTCGTATCACATGGGAAGTTAGATATCGGCATATAATTTCTCTTACCACTGACAACAAAATTTAGTATGGAACACCAAGGACTCCACTTCTACTTGGTGCGTCGATGCTGATTTTTCATTTAATAGGTCCACATGTTTTATCTCTCAATTTTTGCAAATCTGAAGGGTAGCTTGGTAGGGACAAATTTCTTCTACTTGCTTTTGGGTATAAAAAGGAAAGGGACAATCATAAAAATCATCCTCAACTTTGCTCTTCACAATCAAATATCTCAATGACGTTTGAAAATCTTCAATTTTGTATCATCCCAAACCTAAAATGACCCATTTTCCCTTATGCACATTAGGGATGATCGATCCTCGGTCTAGTCTGATCCCACCGAGGAACTGAGAACTGGACCGGGAGAATTGGTTCCCAATTTTTGAGACTGAGGACTGGATCAGATAGTCCTAGGATTGGGAACAGATCCCTTAGCAAAAAAAATAAAAAAATAAAAATTTTAAAAATACTAAAGTCATGACTATTTTAGGGTTTGTTGTTATTTTTAAGAAATTAAAAAAATATATTATTTTTAAAAACAGATTCGGTCCAATCCGGCTCCTCGGGAATCATGAATTGGATAAAAAATCACTAGTTCCGTTTTTTTGGAACTAGGAAGACCGAACCCTCCGGGAACCGGACCAAACGGCTGGTTCAGGCGGTTCTCAGTTTGGACGGTAATGCACATCCAATGTACACTCAAACCACTCCTCCTCCCCCTCCCCCCCCAACTCTCTTTCCTTCATCCATTCTCTATTCTCTATCCTTACCCACCCACACCAGCTCAATACAGCTACGATCGAGAATGAACTCCACAGTTTGGAGCCACTGCTCGACGCCACAACTCGACCTTGATGCCAACAATGACACGCTCGCCTTGCCCGCCAGCCATGCCCCTCTCCCTACCTCCTTATCTTTGTCTGTGGCAAGACCGTTCGTCATTCGCAATGATAAGGCCACATGAGCCCGACTTGAGCCCACCCCTTGCGGCAACGATCAGCTGCAGGCCTCTGCGACAGGCGCGCAAGCAACGAAACCTCTATATCAATGCTTAGCCTTGGTGGCCTCAACCAAGGCACCGTGACTGTTGTCGGCCTCAGCTATGAGGTCGGTGATGGTCTTCAAAGAAGCAACAGCAACACATGGTGGATAGGAGGAGTCAGGCGAGTGACTTGTGCAGATCATCGACGAGGCCCAAGTGGAGGGAAACGAAGAAAAGGAAGAAAGAAAATGGAAAGAAAAGTAAACAAAAACAAAAAGAAAAGGAAAATAAAGAAAAAAAGTGAAAAAATTATCCACTGACCATGTCGCATTGGATGGTCAAAGCTGATAAGACCGAATAACGTCACTGATGTCTATATCTAAATTGATCGAAAGAACTAAAATGTCAAATCATAAAAGTTAACATGATTGAAAATTTTATGACTGAATTGAGACCAAATTTGTACAATTGAATGGTTTATGACTAAATTGACAAGTTATCAAAATGCTTAGGACTAAGTTAACATGATTGAAAGATTTATGGCTGAATTGATTGCCATACAATAGATTTAGGATCTTTTGGACCATTTTCCCTTGATTTGATAATTACTGAAAAAAGGGATGGCCTTAACCTAACTCATTCACTGTGATTTTCTCTATTATCATTACTTAACCTATACTTGTCCTCGGTCCAACTAAATTTTAGCCCACTCTTAGCATGTTCAATTTCTAAATGTAGAAAATAGGGACTTATGTTCACTTACGTAATAAAGGATTGCAAGTAGTTTGACATTCCAAGCCACCTTCCACTTGGAAAAGTCTTTTTCCTCAGCAATTGCCACGAGAAACGACTGAACTGTGCTTGATAAACACTGAAGACATGTGAAGTGAAGCTTCGATGGATAGGTTTTTAATATTGCAGCCTGTTAAAAGGAAAGAAACAAAGTACGATTTCAATAAGCAGGGAAATTGTCCAAAGGATCCTAAACCTTTTGCACTTGGGCCAATTTATGTCTAAATCCTTCAATTTTGCTAATTGCGTTGCAAACCTTTTTATGTTTTGCCAGCTAAGTCCATCATTCTAATTTTGGCTAAAAATTAATGATGTGGTCGTCAACGATCATACGTGACATAGTCGGCCGACATGGACATTTTTAAATATTTTTTAAAAAGTTTTAATAATGTTTGTTAGTGTTTTCTTTTCTTTTATCTTCTTCTTTTATTTTCTTTTTGACATGAGGGTTGGCAATGGTTGCTGACATTTTGCACAGGCGTCGTGGCCCTTGTGGGGCTTGGGTGAAGGCTGTGAGTAGGGGTGTGTAAAAGAACTAGGAACCATTTGGATCGCTTGGAATCGGATCGGATCGAACTAGAATTAGCGGTCTAGTCCGGTTCTCGATTCCAATTTGGTGGAACTGGCCCCGTTCTCGATTCTAGGTATGAAACTACCCACCCACCCACATGGACCAGATTAGTATATATATTAAAAAAGAAATTTCATCTCAATTACTTAGTTATTTTCAGTTTTTTGACCAAATATATATGTGCATATATTTATATTTGTATTTATTAGACATTATTAACTAATTTTGTCTCTTGGGTGTGTAATAAGATTAACCACCTACTCTTTTTTTATTCTAATAATCCATTTACTTGCTTTCTCAATCAAAATAAAATGAACAAACGAAGATGAAGTAGAGAACCGATTGGAGATGTCCATAAATGTTGTAGCGCTTTGTAGTCATGACACGAAATTTAGAGCTAACGGCTCATTTTGAGAGTATAAGTAGATTTCTCCTTAGCCATTCCCATTATTAGATTAGGTTAACGTTGAAAATAGATGGATCAAATGATTAATGTTATATTTATGTGGAGGTTAGGACTTTTAATGTGGAGTCTAATTCTCCACATGTTTTAGGTCTTAGGAAACCCTAAGAGGACCCTACCATGACCTTCAAATAAATTAAGTTTTTAACTAATGAGTATTATCTATTTGTTCCGCCCTATAGTTTTCAATCCTTAATCAAAATTAATAGTTTGCAATTCAACCCGAATATAAGGCTGCACATTCTCCATGATATTTATTAAAGAATGCAAATTTATAGGGATTGGGGACCGATTCCATGGATCCACCTAGGAACTGGATCAGACCGATGGTCCAGTTCCTAGGTGGATTCATGACACTAATGGGTAGATCCCAATTTCAATTTTTCGGAACTGATCCTTAATGGACGGTTTCTAGTCCCAAGGTAGGAATCACCCACCCAGACCATGCTTACCCTTGGTTGTGAGTCCCTCGCTTAGAGCCGACAATGACGTCCTAGCCCTTAGGCCAAAAAGAATAAGAGAAAAAAAGAAAAGAAAAAAGCCAAAAAAATTATTCTAAAAATTATAAAAATATATATTACAAAATATCAATTTTAGTACTAGCCATGTAACGTTGGATAACCGGTGGTGATTACGTTATCATTTTCTAGCCAAAATTGCTCTGGTGGACTCAATTAATAAAATGTGAAAATGTTTGAGATTTGATTGGGAATAGTGAAATGTTTATAACTGAATTGGTCAAAGTGCAATAAGTTTAGGACTTTTTAGACAATTATTCCTCAATAAGCCGAGAATAGTAAAGGTTAACATAATGTTAAACATGACTTAGCAAAAAATGAAAAGAAGTAATGCTAAATATGCAATCAAGATTCGAAGAAGCGATGAGGAAGACGTGGATTCCACAATTTTTAACTGTGTTTTATGATCTAATTTACTCATGTTAGAACGTGCAATTCAGCTGGAGACCGGTTAAATTAGGCAAATTATGCCATCACGAATCAACATCCAAAGGGTATGCACGCGTGATGAAAAGATGCTACGAGGATGAAGTGGATTCCACAATTGTTGTTTGCAAGTGAAATTTATAATTTAAAACTCCTATGTCCCAAAAGATGAAACTAGTGTTTCGCCTAAATACTTAGAAAGTTCATTTCAAAACCTTAAGCTATTAATAAAGTGCATAAACATTATTTTATGTGTAAGAACGTTGAATATTAAGTGGCTATTAAAAAGGTAGAATCGACATCCCAACCAACGTCTGATCATAGTTAGAATGTTATGGACGTATCCCCTGGTTCTACTTTTGTTTTGCTCGGCGCCCAATCAATATGGAATTTCATGAACCTTACCCTTTTCTTATTTTTCCAAGGGATTTTTGTCATGTGAATTATTGTTAGGTTCACATCTAGTGTAATAAAATACTTTCGTATTCACTTTGAATATTTTATATGTGTTTTTGGAGTTAGTTTTATAACTAAATTATTCCCACGTGTCCACCATTCAACAGTAAGTATTTAAATCTCTTTATACTAGCAGAGAACCTTATGAAAATCATCATAGTGCATAATTCGTCGAGAGCTTTTGAGTGTGAATTCCACGAGAAATCGTGAGATAAACACAAGTAGAGCCTTAGGTGCTGGGCGGAGAGACAAAAATCGTTTTTTTTTTTTATCCTATTTTATTCTTAACAAATTTATCAATGCCTTTGTCCCTATGGACATACATCACATTGATCTAACCACATCAAATAGGATTAAATTAGCTTTTTTCTGTCGTCTATTATAGAGTGAATAAATAGCTTTTTGTATCAAGCAGCGACATTAGTACCTAGGTTGGGTAATAGAGAAATGGAACATAAGGGGCATAAGAATAATCCAACCTAAAAGTCGCATTTAAGGGAGAGCGCATGTATATAAGGCTACCATAAACCTTTTATCCAAGGTGTTTTGAGCGGGAAAATTATTCAATCAGGTGTAAACCTATTGTCAAGATGCTAATTCAATTTTAAACATTTCAATTTTGCCAATTTAATTCTAAATCTTTCCACAAAATTCCATTGTAGTCCTTTTGGTTTGGCCAGAAGGATTGTATTGGAATTTCTCACAAAGGTTTTAAACTAAATAAAAAAAAAAATTCAAAGTTTATGATTGAAGTGACATATGTACAATAGGTTTAGGACAATTTCCCCATATTGGCGCCTACATAGAAGATGGTATTTTCCTTTTCATGGTTGCTGTTGTAATCTTCCTAATGAGATGTATTAGCCATCGAGAGATCACGAAATGTTTTACGTAAATGCATCTCATGATGAGCAATATTTACTAAATTTGGTCTCCAAAATTAGTTTATTAAATAATGTGCCAAACTAGAAGGGTGTTATTGACGAGGGGTAATTATTATCTGATAAATCTCTCAGTAAATCAATGTCGTAAACCAGATTTTCTAAATCTTATGTTTCTCGTTTGTGATATCTTTCATGATCTGGAGAACTGAAAGGATGATGATCACAAAAGATCGCTGAAAAGTTGGGGGTTACCTGCAGAACATTCCATAAGCCCTAGGAGGAGACTGAAATGAACGAGAGGAGGCAACCTATGATCCATCTTGTGCTTCTCGATGATGAAACGTGGTGTTGGTGATGTCACGCCCCGAACCTCGAGCACGCGCACATCCCACTACGGTCGATAGAAATGCGACTTCCCAGGATACGTCGCCGACCCATTCATTTAATTGCACATGCGGAAGCGGATAAATAATCCCCAGACAAAACTCAATTGGGATAGAAAAACAGGATCACGTTTTCAAATTCAAACCACACACCTTTATACATGTCAAACCAGTTCAGTTACAGGACTAAGCTATTAACAAAAAGATCTATAAAAGATCAATCCTCAAAACTAAGCTATTCTAAGATCAGCCAGATAGGTCCATTTGCCAGCTCTTCAGTCAGGATCGGCGAAGTCAAAAATCCTCTCAGCGACCCTCACTGGTCTACCAAAAAGCTCCAGAGGATCCGCCATCTAGGGACCTGAAATTGTTATCCCACAACGGGGTGAGACAATGTCTCAGCGAGTCCTACCCTCTAAAACTCAATTAGGAAGAAAATAAGCCCCAAGGCGTTCTAGTCACACAAAGAGGATTGAGGACTTACCTCGTCTCAGTCCATTCCTACACGTCAGTACAATTCATACGTCTATCCATTCATACCATCTATTCATCCATTAATACAATCATGGCTCACACAAGCTGAAATGGATGCAATGCTCTCACAAGCTGATATAGATGGTAGCTCACACAAGCTGATATATACATAGATGATAGCTCGCACAAGCTGATATATGGATCGTTGCTCTCACAAGCTGATAAACGACTATTGCTCTCACAAGTTGACATACAGTGCTCACACAAGCTGACCCATATATAAACCAATTGCTCGCCAAAGCTGTACATATATTTAATCCATAGAACTGGATATACAATCCAATAACATCCAACTATTCAAACTGGTCCTACAAACCAATTACGATGCCAAAAGCCAACACCGGGTATTTTCAAGTTAAATACCAAAACTTCTCCAATTTCACTCAATTCCACACTTTTGGAATTATTAACCACAATCATCATTTTCACTCAATTTCACAATTACGCATACAATTGATACAAACTAATCGCACTGCTGCGATCAGTGCGAAATTCTAATGATCGACCATCCCGGCAAAATTTTCGAAATTATTAAATAATTAAATTTAATTCCGAAAATTAAATAATTAAATATTATATTATAATAATAATTTTTTAAAAAAAATATTTATAAATTCGAAATAATTAATTAATTTAAAATAATTAATTAGGGCTTAAACAAGATTACACTAATTTAATCATACAATTATTCTAATTAAACACCCATTAAACTAATCATACAACTAATCTAATTTACATTAAAATAATATAATCTAACCGCCTAAACCTAATTAGACTAATCTAAACACCCCTTAAGCATGGTTAACTTACTAAGCAAGGTTTAGAGGATAAACTCACCGGTTTTGCGCGCCGGTGAGTTCACTACGACCACGACGCCAAGGCGTCGATAAACCCCGAAGCGGCGACACCAACGGAGGCCGGGAAGGGCTTGAAAACGGGCCACGAAGTCTCCAAAACCTTGCTGTCTCCTGCTTCTGTTCTGGGCTGAACTGCAGAGAAGAAACCAGCAACTTCAACGGCAAAAAGGGCCGCTCGGAGCTCCGGCGAGCGGGTGGCTGGCAACCGGTGGCTCCCGGGGGTCAAGGAAATCTTATTGGAGGTTGGTATGGGTGGAGGTAGAGTAGAAATGGGGAGAAAATGGCTGAAAACCGCGAAACAAGCGAAACAGGCGGAACCAGGCGGTTCCAGACGGTCCGGCGAGCGGTGGACTCCAGCGGCCGTACATGACGAACAGAGGCTCCGTTCGGGGTGATTTTTGTCTTTTTGGAACGGTATGGATGTCCTCTTCACGTTGATATGTGGCTCGTTTTCTGGTTCATCCGGAAAGAACACTTTGGACTCGAATCTTTGACGAAAGGTCGGCTGGAGCAGAAACCGGCAGTGGTGCGGGTGGAGGCGTGCGACGGCTGCAGCTCCTTCTGCTGGTCTTCTTGTTGGCTTGAGGGCTTCGAAAATGAAGAGATAAGGGTCTTGGATGGTACAGAGGTGAGAGAGATGGAGAGGATAGAGGTGAGGGAAGAGATAAGAGAGATGAGAAGTGAGGGGGGCTCCACTTGGCTTGATATTTCACAAAATATCTTCCAAAAACACTCTTGGCCATGAAAGAATACTTGGCCTTCAATAAGCCATCAACACACCCTCTTCTAGAAGACAAAGTGGTCCAAAGGTTGTGGCTTAGGGGGGTTACACGAATTTGAAGACCACCTCTTCCAATTGGACCATCACACTCACTTGATTTAGTCACAATTGGCCTCAATAATCTCAATTGGTTATCCATAGACCATCTCAGTATGTTTCCTCGTCTTTGAATCCACTGTACATCTCAAATTTGTAACCAAAATTAAATCTCCGGCTTCAATTGCACAAAAAGGGTCCGGCGACGACTTTTTCCCAAAAAGTGTCAGGTGTCAGAAAAATCTTCTGAGACTGAGTCGACACTCCTAGAATTTATTGTGACGTGACCGAAACTTCAATTTCTGAAATCGGACTCGAATTGGCGGTTAATTTCTATTCGACGTGTTTTTAGCGTGACCTAGGCTACCGGGTAACTTTCGGATATTTTTAAGTGCAATTGACTCGTGGTCGATTTTCTTCGAACCACTATGAACCCACTCGACTCATTGGCGACTCTCGATTGTCATGAAAATCCCGAGGATCCAAATACGGACACAGGGTACCAAAACAATAAGAAAATCAGTCTAGTGCCGGTCGACATGAATTTTCTAATTTAGTGGTGTCACCCACGATTAGCCACACATCACTGTCGATCCAGTCTTTCTCTGATTTCAAATCAATTTTTAACTGTGCTGTAATGACCTCTAAAGATGGACACGGTCGAGAAGCCGATTCCTGATCGAATTCTCAAGTCTATTGCCTTAAAATTCCTAATAATTTCCCCAGATAGTCTAGTTATCTCAAGAATGATCAGTTCTGAAAATAGCCATATAGACACGTCAATGAAACGCCCGATTCAATCAGAAGAAAACAAAATTGAAAATTTGGGATGTCACAGGTGATGTGCACTATGGAGGGAAAAAGGAGGGGGATTTAGAATTGGTCCCTTGAAGAAAGCAACGGTGGCCACTCCTCCCATGCAAATTGTTATTCTTACAAGCTTTCCAACTCCCTCTAGTTTCCTCACATTCAGCTTCTTTGTCCTGCCAAAGTAGTGCCAAGAGTTACAAAAAGCATTAGGAAACGAAGTTGTGGATTTGTGAAAATATGAATATTGCCTCGGTAAAGAGTCAAGAAAATGCATATCAAGTCACTGGGAAGAGAACCTGAAAAGAACAGCGAAGAAGAACCTGAAAAGTATTATATGAATTTACCATTTTTTATTTGTGTAATTTATTCACTTTTCTCTATTAGGTTAGTTTGTCGATTAACCGTTACTCAAGAGATTGGTAAGTGTTGGAGAACCTGAAAAGTATTAAGAAGGACATGAAAATAATTGCGAAGAAGAAAGTTGCAACCGGCAAGCGGTCGATAGTCGTCAACGAGAGCGAAGCCAAAGTATAAACAAGAGCGATGCCATAGAGATTGAAAGTTAGCGTGATACCGCTATGGACGCACCATTACTCTATCAAAACTAGCAAAAAAAGTGTCATTGAAGTGTAAAACTGCATGATCACCACTAGTCCGCGACTAAGAGATTGTTGCCTTGGCGACATCTCCTTTCTTTCGAAGGAGAGACTTCAATGATTCGATCATTGACTCAAGATGCAGCGTGTGATAGAAAAAAGCGACAGTTCTTATGAAAATAATTGGGTAGTTGTCTTACTTAACAAAATCAAACAAAAGGAGGGAAAAGTATAAAAAAAAGTCATAAACCTATTATATTAGTACAAATTCAGTTCCAAACTTTTCAATTGAACTAATTTAGTCCTAAACATTTTTACATTAGTATCAATTCAGTCCATCTAGTCAATTTTGGTCGGCTAGCGTTGACATGGACGACGGCCGATGGCCGGACGCTGATGTGGTCATTTTTAATGATTTTTTTTTTGAATTTTTTCTTTCTTTTCTCCCTTCTTCCTCCTTGGACTATCCTTGTGGTGGGCGATGAGCCTCCGGCCACCGGCCGGCATCCATGTCAGCATTCGACCACAGGCCGATGTCCATGTTAGTGTCGGCAGGCCAAAATTGACCGGATAGACTAAGTCTGTACCAATGTGAAAATGTTTAAGACTGAATTGGTTCAATCCAAAAGTTTATGATTGAATTGGTACTAACGTAATAGGTTTATGACTTTTTTGGTACTTTTCCCAACAAAAGGATGATGGCATGACTGCTACAAAAATCTTATGCGACCACAATCAATTACTTTTAAAACTTAAGTTGTTTGATAGAGGCATGATTTAATATTTAAGTACTTCAATACTCTTTTTCACGCTAAGATTGAATTTTGGCCTAAGACTAAAGTACGGATATATAAAATATAGGAGGCAAATAGAGAATGACATAGCAAGGATCAAGAACCTGACCTGTAAAATGGGTAGCACAAGCAAGTAGCTAAAATTTGTGGGTGAGGGGGCCGAAACCTTAGTTCTTAAACTTTTGGGCCTCCAAGTCACTTAACCCCATTTTCATTGCCAAGGCTCTCTCCTTTTTTTTTTTTTTTTTTTAATGAAAGGAAATTGTCGAATTGGTTTTTTTTCTCCCTAATTTAAAGCATCAAGATTAAGACATGCCGGTCTTATAAAAAGAAGACAAGCTACTCAAGAATTACGAAAACATGAATAAGTGCAACATATATCATGAGTGAGTGCAACATACTATGTAGAGATTAACAGTCAACCAATGACATTTGGTGTAGCATATCATAATGAAAATATACGTGATGAGTGCCACATACAATTTACTACATAAACATATGTCAACACAATTAAAACCTATATGAAAAATCAATTTCATTTTGCTAAATAACTAGCTTGAGCATCTTTAGGCTCCTTATCTTCTGCATTTACGCATGTCTTCTCATCTTGAACTGGTAAGGAACTTTCGGTGGCTAGATTTTGCTCATGCGTCCGTCCCCATAAGACACTGTAGAGGCCTGCTACTAGTATTATCTCACCAACTATGCTGATAAAGAAACCAAACATGAGGTCACATTAGTCACAATTAATTGAAAGCCGTGATAAGTGCACATCCTTCTGATAAAACCTATATAAGCTCAAGAAGTTCAAATCAAATCAAAAGTAGCATACGATAAGAATTGAAGAAGGCCAAAAGCTCGATTGTATTTCTTATTGTCATTAATCTTGTACTTAAATTTTTATTTTTATTTTTTAGACAGTTTCTAAATAGAATTCAAAGGGGATTTCTTTTCGTGTAATCACAATGTAGAAGTGCTGTACGGGAGGGGTTGTCAGCACACGAAACTACGTAACCCGTGACCTGCTTCATTTAGTAGTGGAGATCAGCTTTGGCTCGAGGTTGCCTGTAGGGGAAGATAGGACGGTGTGGACGGCTGAAGTTCAGTAAATTCTCTTATCCTTACTGCTTTACTGATATTGCTGCATAACTTTGCTGATGCTTTAAAATAGTGTTGCATAACATCTTTAGTACTTCAGTTCTTGTCCTCTTCGTGATTTTTCGTTATCCCCCTAATTTCACCGCCCCGTTTTTGTCGACCACACTTTGATCTTAATCTTTAAGATCTAAATTAAGGACCAAAATGTCTAAAATTTATAATAAAGACTTAGTTCAATGAATTAAAAAAGGCTTGACTGTGCTGTACTGTGCAAGGACAGACATGGGTCCGGTAGGCTTGTCAAGCAAGTGCAATAGGTTGCGTTTGGGCCGGGTCATAAATAGTCCGACGAAAATTAACCCTTTTTTTTTTGGAAATGTAAATTTCTTGACTCTTGTTGTAAAATATTGCGTTGCAAATATATAATAGAGAGAATATAGAGATTAAGTAGAGAAAATGGGACACCAAAGATCGTAGAGAAAATCAGAGAAGAGAGTTTTATTTCAGTGACTGTTTATTCTGATCGTTGTTCACAGTAGTGATTGTACATCAAAACTAAACTCCTATTTATAGGAGAACAAGAATGTACTTAATATTAATATCAATGTATCGAATGATACATGTACTAGATAAGAGAGATGAACGTTCATTGTATAGGGAGATGTACTTAGAATGTATGATACAAATGTACCATAATAAGTACATTAGATAAGATGAATATAATGATTATTCATTCATGTATTTCATCTATTCATGTATTTTATAACACTCCCCCTTGAATATTCATTGTATTCATTATGATTGTGCATCAAGTGATACCGCCTCATTAAAAACCTTAAGCCAGAAAAACCCAGTGGGACAAAAACCGGACAAAAGGGAAAAAGAGTGCAGAGCACAAATGTTATGATCTCTCCCATTTATAGATGCATTAATTGCCTCGTTAAAAACTTTAAGCCGGAAAAACCCTGTGGGAAAAAACCGGACAAAAAGAAAAAAGAGTGCAATGCATATATAGCCACTATAGGGGCTAATCAATTTTGCATCTTGTGAACTCGTCGCATATTAATACTGCAATGTATAGTTCATAATATCTCCCCCTCAATTGAGCCATATAGCCACTTCTGGGGCTAATCAATCTTGCATTTTATGAACTTGCAGTATATCAATGCTGCAATGCATAGTTCACAATATCTCCCCCTCAATTAAGACATATAGCCACTGCCGGGGCTAATTAATCTTGCATCTTGTGAACTCGCCTCATATGAATGCTATAATGCATAGTTCATAATATCTCCCCCTCAATTGAGCCATATAGCCACTTATGGGGCTAATCAATCTTGCATCTTATGAACTCGCCGCATACGAATGCCATATACTAATTTCTCAAAAGTTGATGTTGGCAATGATTTGGTAAAAAGATCTGCAAGATTATTTATGGATCGAATCTGTTTAATATCAATTTGTCGACTTTCTTGGAGTTCATGAGTACAGAAAAATTTCGGCGAGATATGCTTGGTCCTATCACCTTTGATATATCCTCCCCTGACTTGTGCAACACAAGCAGCATTATCTTCATAAATTATAGTGGGAGAATTTGTAACCGGTATTAAACAATAAGAATTATGAATATGCGTTATAACGGATCTTAACCAAACACACTCTCTTCCAGCTTCATATAAAGCAATAATCTCAGAGTGGTTAGAAGATGTAGCTACTAGCGATTGCTTAGTAGAACGCCAAGAAATAGCGGTGCCGTTATAACAAAATAAATACCCGGTTTGAGAGCGAGCCTTATGTGGATCGGATCTATATCCAGCATCAGCATATCCAACTAAACCAGAGTTAGTGGAATCTTTGGAATAATATAATCCCAAATCTATGGTTCCTCGGAGATAACGGAAAATATGTTTAATTCCATTCCAATGTCTCCGAGTTGGCTCAGAATTAAATCGTGCTAATAAATTTACCGCAAAAGCGATATCTGGTCTCGTACATTATGCCAAGTACATCAAAGCCCCAATTGCATTGAGATATGGTACTTCAAGACCAAGTATCTTTTCATTTGATTCTCTAGGACGAAATGGGTCATTTTGGGGATCTAGAGACCTTACAACCATAGGAGTGCTCAATGGGTGAGCTTTGTCCACGTTGAAGCGTTTAAGCAATCTTTCAACGTATGCTGATTGATGGACGATTATTCCATTTGCTTTATGCTCAAGCTCTAGACCAAGACAAAGTTTGGTTTTACCCAAATCTTTAACTTCAAACTCCATTTTCAAATATTCAGCAGTTTTAGCTAACTCTTTTGGAGTTCCAATTAAATTTATATCGTCGATATAAACTGCTACAATAGCAAATCCGGTTTCTGATTTCTTAATAAACACACATGGGCAGATATGATCATTCTTGTACCTTTCCTTAATTAGGTACTCACTTAGGCGTTGATACTACATGCGACCAGATTGCTTTAACCCGTATAAAGATCTTTGCAATTTTATTGAGAATAAATTGCGGGGAGTGCATGCTTCAGGCATTTTGAATCCCTCGGGAATTTTCATATAAATATCAAAATCTAATGAGCCATATAAATATGTCGTCACAACGTCCATAAGACGCATTTCCAATCTTTCAAAGATTGCTAGGCTAATGAGAAAACGAAATGTAATCATATTCATCACAGGTGAATATGTCTCATTATAATCAATCACAGGTCTCTGGGAGAATCCTTGGGCAACGAGTCGGGCTTTATACCTGACAATCTCGTTTTTCTCATTTCGTTTTCGGATAAATACCCATTTATATCCAACTGGCTTTACATTATCGGGGATACGAGTTACAGGTCCAAAAACCTCTCGTTTAGTTAGGGAAGCTAATTCAGCCTTAATTGCTTCCTCCCACTTAGGCCAATCTTGCATTTGGCGACATTGAATAATAGATTGCGGCTCACAATCATCATCCATAATTTTATGGGCAACTGAGAATGCAAAAGCATCATCAATGATGATTTCATTTCGATCCCAAATTTCATTATAATATGTAATGGAATTCTCAGTATTCCCGGGATTGGTGTTCCTTTCATGGGTTTGCACCTCTTCAGGGGCAATAAGCTCTTCAGGAGCAAGCACAACGCCAGGCTCTTCTAGAGCGGATTCCTGATTCTTTCTTCTTCATTTTTGAGGAGCAGTATATTTTGATCCTATCGATCTACCACACTTCAAGTGCGGGGGATTTTGATCCATTTTAGCCTGTCCTTCATGAACAGCTATCCTAGCTGGAGCATTTGCAGCTGGAATATGATAATAGTGCAAATAAACATGCAAATGTGTCATTGTGCGTAGATAATAGGCAAACATGGGACCATCTACAGGATCCGTCCACTAATACCATAAAATATCGAAATGGTCCACTTGGTGGTTGTATTGGTCCACAAATATCACCCTGAATTCTTTGCAAGAATAAAGGAGATTCAAGATTAACCTTTATTATAGAAGGTTTGATAATGAGCTTTCCTTGTGAGCAAGCCTCACAATTATAATCTTTGGACAACAATACCTTTATATCTTTTAAAGGGTGCCCTTTTATATTTTGAATTATCCTGCGCATCATTGAAGCGCCAGGATGACCAAGGCGATCATGCCACAGTCCAAACTGATCAGGGCTTACCAATCTCTAGGATGTGGTGGCGTAGGTTTCAACAGCCTTAATCATGACACAATACAAACCCATAGAAGAAGCTTCTAGCTTCTCATGGATGGTCTTCAGGCCCATCTTATAAGAGGAAATGCCAATGTATTCATTATCTTGCTCATAAATAGTCTCAATATGGTACCCATTATGACGTACATCTTTGAAACTGAGCAGATTCCATTTGGATCTAATGCTTAGAAACGCATTTTCAATATGCAGAATGGTGCTATTTGGCAAAATAATTGTGACGTTTCCAAAACTATCAATAATCAGAACAAGACCTGATATTGTATGGATTTGTGCCTTCTGCAATGTCATACTCGAGAAAAAGTGTCTATTACGAAATATAGTATGTGTTGTTGCACTATCAAGCAAACAAACATCTTCCTTTTTCTCGGTATTTTCCATTTGCATTTATATTGACAACTTCAGGTGTCAAGTATCATAAAATTCGAAGTTCAAATCATCATCCACCAATCTAATGCCTCATCAAAGTAATCAAAGGTCCTCACATTTGCTACTTCAGGAGCAAGAGGAGTCCCACCAACGGAAATATTGTTGGTCTCAATAGTGGTTATGGCAGTAGTATTGATTTCAATGGCATGAGATTCACCACGCTTGCCCGTATTCTTTAAAGATGCCTGGTATAGGTCAACAAAATGTTTTGGCGTACGACAGGTATGTGACCAGTGCCTAGTCTTGCCACAGCGATGACAAATACTTTCATTAATCACCTTCTTTGGCTTCTTTTCTTTGCCATGATTCAGGCCAAAGTTTGATTTCCTAGGGCGGTTAAATTTCTTGCCATCCCTTCTAGGATCATATTCTTGCCTGCGCTTATAGCCTTTAAAATGGCTAGTATTTTTCTCAAAATTAGCATGTGCTTCAGGCAATGCTTTTGAGCCAGCAGATCTAAGATCATGATTTTTTAGCAGCAATTTATTAGTTTGCTCAGCAGTGAGAAGCACAGAAATTAATTCATGATATGTGGCAAACTGACGTTGCCAATATTGCTATTGCAATACAATATTTGAAGCATGGAAGGTGGAGAAAGTTTTCTCTAATAATTCCGCATCAACGAGTTTAATACCACATTACTCAAGCCGAGAAATAAAGCAGAATTATAGTCAGACACTGATTTAAAATCTTGCAGTCTGAGATTTTGCCAATCATATTGTGCTTGAGGAAGGATAACAATCTTGGTATGATCATACCTATCCTTCAACCTTCTCCACAAGATATGAGGGTCTCGCACGGATAAATATTGAGTCTGCAGGCTCTCATGCAAATGACGGCGAATAAAGATGAGCGCATTTGCTTTATCCTTTTCATTTGAGGTTTCATCCTCCATGATTATATTAGCGAGACCTTGCCCTTGGAGATGCATTTCCATGTCAAGGCACCAGGATAGATAATTCTTTCCAATCACTTCCAGGTGTGGAATTTGGGCTTTTCAATATTTGCCATAATCCTTACAAAAGTAAATCCTTAAATTAATTAGAAGGATTTCTAAATATCCACCGCTACTTCAGGAGCAGAATGATACTTTTAGATTTGAAATTTGGCTTCGGGCCAAGAAAAATAAAAATAAAGAATTGATAGAAGAAGATGAAGTATAGGATGATTAATAAAATGAATACCCACCTTGCAAAAATTACTTACTCACGGTAGATCTTCGTGTTTGCAGAAATTACTTACTCAGTCGGTAGATCTTCGTGCTAATAACGTGTTGTAAAATATTGCGTTGCAAATATATAATAGAGAGAATATAGGGATTAAGTAGAGAAAATGGGACACCAAAGATCGTAGAGAAAATCAGAGAAGAGAGTTTTATTTCAGTGACTATTTATTCTGATCGTTGTTCACAGTAGTGATTGTACATCAAAACTAAACTCCTATATATAGGAGAACAAAAATGTACTTAACATTAATATCAATGTATCGAATGATACATGTACTAGATAAGGGAGATGAACGTTCATTGTATAGGAAGATGTACTTAGAATGTATGATACAAATGTACCATAATAAGTACATTAGATAAGATGAATATAATGAATATTCATTCATGTATTTCATCTATTCATGTATTTTATAGCAACTCTTAGTCTTTTCTTTTTTAAAGCATTTTTTCTCCTTAAATTGTTGCCTTTGAATAATGAGCGGCTCCATGGATTGACTCATCGAGTTAATGAAGGTGTCTGGGTGTTGAGTTATGAATAGGGGTGTGAAGGCGGTGGTGGAAGTCTAGCTTGGGTCATTTATAAATCATGAAATGGGTTGGGACTTTAGTTTTTGGTTAAACATAGACAGGTTTTGGGGTTTCTACAAATCAGGAAATGAGTTCCAATGGCAAAGTTCAAAAAAAAAAAAAAAAACAGAATTGGACCCACCTGGCCTTGGTATGACCCATATTTTAAATTTTAAGCTGACCTATTTATGACCGACTTCCATAGCTTAAAATATAGGGAGCTGACTCAATGACAGCCCTAAGGCTTTGGGCTCATCTAATCCGAAAACCTATAGGTTTCATTTGTCCCAACAGGATTGGACAATGCACGTATTTATTGACATACGTGTATCACTGTACTATAATTCATATCAATTATTAGAGGTGATGCAATTTGAAATAGTATAGAATTTACCTGCCAAGATTCATGTTCTCACCAAAGAGAAACATGGAACCGATCATTGTCAGTATTGGACTCAAGGGTGTTGACATGCCTAGGAATACTGGTCCCTTCATTGCAATCACCCAAGATTGTAGATAATGTGCAACTCCCGTGACCACGAATCCCTGATCACACATTTATAAATACTATAATATAATATCGAAAGTATACACTTTGCACACAATTTGATTAGCATAAAAAAAAAAATCTATTGCAATCTTGTCATATCACTCACTAAATTAGTTGTCATACTATAGTTTCTCTTACGACTAACAACAAAAATTAATATTGAACCCCAAGGGCAACACTTCTACTTGGTGGGTTGATGCTGATTTTTCAATTCATGATTCCGCATGTTCAATCTCTCACATTTTGCGGAACAGTCCACCCAATTTCCGTTAGTAATATATTACTGCTTTATTCGACCAAAAAAAAAATCTCTCACATTTTGCAAATCTGAAGAGTGGCTTGGTAGTGAGAAATTTCAAGACTCGCTTTTGGGTAAAAAAGGAAAAAGGATAAAGATAATTGCAAAATCATCCTCAACTTTGCTCTCCATGTCAAGTACCCCAATCGCACTTCAAAATCTACATTTTGCATCTTCCCAACCTATAAAGATCCATTTGGCTTTATGCACACCCAATCACATGCAAGCCCCTCTCCCTGGCTTCCCTTCCATTTATGTCTCCAAATACAACACCCTCGCCCTCGGCCGCCACCCGCGCCCCTCCCTGCATCCCTGCCTTTGTCTGTGGCAAGATTGTTTGTAGCTCGCAACGGCAAGGCCACTCGAGTTTGGCCTAAGCCCATGGCTGGTGGTTGCTGAGGCCATGCGAAAATGGCCTCTCGCTCACGAGGGCTGCAGCCAGCTGCAAGCCTCTGCGACAGGCTCGCAAGCATGCACAAGGTCTATAGCAAAACTTGAGCATGGTCGCCACGTATTCCATCTAGCCTTGAGCTGGTGCGGCAACGCTGTCGGCCTTGAATCGAAGGTCGGTGATGACCTTTGAAGGAGCAACAATAGCACGCGGTGGAGAGTGGCAGACCTAGTGGTGGTTGTGTCGGACTAAGTAAGCCTCTTGGGTGAGAGGAAAGAGTGTGGGTGGCTATTGGGTTTTTTGAAGGTGGGGTAATATGGGAAATTAAGTAGCAATTTGGTATACTATATGCGGGTGAAAATGCAACTTAAAATCCACTGTGAAAAATGAGAATTCTGATTGTAGGATTTGGAATGTAACTAGGGTTTTTGGTATGAGAAGTGAAGTTGAAGATGTTTTTGTTATTTTCCTCAAAAAAGGATGCGACTTTTCAAACTTTATGGTAACTTTAGATTTGACAATTATGAGAAGAAAAATAACGGACTTGAATAACCCATCTATGATTTTCCCTATGATCATTACTTAACCTATACTTTTCTAAGTCCTTGTAAATATTACCCCACTTTTTTTCTGGTGGAAAATATTACCCCACTTTAGCAGGTTCAATTCTAAATTTCGAAAGTGGGGATTGTTGTTTTCTTACACAGTAAAGGACCGCAAGTAGTCTGTGTTGGTAATTTGTTTATAAAACAAATGAAAAGGTGCATTGTCCCACATCGAAAAGATGTGAGTGCGCACATGGACGAGATTTGGCACTAACCGACGATCATTATTTTATTTATTGAAAATTCGGATTTATTTCTATAAAAATTAATTATAAAGTTTTGTTGAAACAGTGCGATTGTTCACGAAAAGTTACGGTTATTTATTATTTATTATTTATTTAATTCCGAATTCTTTATTTCTTTTCAACGTAACATTTGAAACGTACTTGTTCATTTTGCAACCTTTTCCGAAAGGTTGTCTTTGTTCTTTTGCAACCTTTTGAAGGGTTGCCTCTATTCGAAAGACAAAGATAAGTATGTTTGTTTTGAGATCAAACATATATCTTCTTCCATCTTTTCGTTTTCTTTGGAGAGAAACTACAGCCATTGTTTCTAATTGTTTCCTATGGGAGACCCTGGAGAAATACTAGAATTGCTATCTAGTATTCTCATTTGAGACTTTATTGTATCCTGGAGGAAATTTGCCGGTGACCATTAGCAACTTTGTGGGGCAAATAAATCCTTAAAGAAAGTGATATCACGCCTCAAAGTCTGACTTGATTACTCGATCCGACTTCATTATTTTACCCAATTCGAAGTAGTATTTACCAACAATTTTAGGGATTTATCTTGCAACAATGGAGTCAAGTGCATGAAAGTCATGAATCAAGCGCCGGTTGTTGACGCAAGCCTTCATCGTCCGATCCACGCGTTTTTTGTCTATCCACAAAATCAATTGGATCTTCTAGTGGAGTTACTGAGGATCGAGGAAATCCAGAGGATCCGTGAGTCTTTGCTTTTCTTTCCTTCATATTTTGTTATTTGTGCGCATGGTGGTTGGGGGACTCGATGACAAGAAAGATTTCAGCAAGAGCGATTCGCAACGAATTATGCGCACCGTGTGGGGTTCAATTTTATCGAATCCTGACATGGGTTGTGTGTTGCCATGAGGTATGTGCCAAAATGCTAATCCGAGAATTCTTACTTCTTTGTTCTCTCTTGTATGTTTCGATGTTTCGTTGTTTGTAACTGCAATGGGTGTCTGCGATTCAATTGCTCTTCGTCTGGTAGACGGTGCTTCCGTTTAACTGTGAATGCTTGGCTCGCTTTTGGAGATTCTCAGTTGGGGATCCTTCAATTTGAGAGAATCACTTTGGGATGCGACCGGGGTTGGTTAAATCCGATCCCTACGCATCTGACTTAATTTTGCTTACGTTTCTTTGTCGTTAAAGATCGAAAATCTGAGCACATTTTTTTTTGTCATTCTTTGGCTCTCTGTATCTTGGATTATTCCCACATTCGTCCATGGTGATCGTCCGAGAGAGATGTCTGAGGGGTGTGGATGTGCATACAAAGGAATCAATGGCCGAAAAAAAATAAAAATGAGAGGAATTGATAGGTGACGCCGCCAAGAACCAAGTCGCCATGAATCCCACCAACTCCTCCGATGCAAATTGGTTATTCGGGAGGAGATTCAGCGATCCTTCGGTCCAGAGTAATATGAGGCACTACTCGATGTTGGACGCCCGGTTCTGGCGAGGAAAGTCGCGGTCGCGCGAGCCGGCGGCGTGGAAAGTTGGATTCTGACTTTTGATTGCGATCTGGGAAGGTTCCAACAGTTCCAAGTTCGCATTTTTCAGGCGTGGAAAATGCTCGGAATTTCCCCGTGGCTGCGCCATCACTCGCACTGCCACGAATGCCCGGTCTGCAAGGCCCTCATACTGGAGGAGGAGGAGAAGTCAGCACATGGTGGTTGAGAGATTGAATTGAAGTGGCTCGAGCGTCGCAGCGATGTCACTCGATCGATCATGAGCTCGTCGCTCCTTCCTTGTACAGGCGCGCGTCGATTCTGGGTAAATCGAATCTTGATTCGTCTCGTTGCCTTTTTCTCCCCCATTTCCTTCCGCTGCGTTTAGCGTGCCTGGTGTCGATCGAGATCGGCGCTTTCTTCCTTCCGTTGGTTTTTGAATAGACGCGCGAGCGAGCGAGCGAGGGTGGAATGTCCCGCTCTACTCTGGAATGGAGTCCGGGGGCGTGCGGTTTTTGCTTAAGTTGGAGAAGCGTCGATTGATTGCGAAAGTCGATTCCTGCTTAATTAGTGCTTCTTTGTCCCGTACATGGAGCATTTTTGAATTCGATATCGGGGGGGTTGCTCCTATCTTGAGAAGTTGAAATCTTCTTCCATCTTTTCGTTTTCTTTGGAGAGAAACTACAGCCATTGTTTCTAATTGTTTCCTATGGGAGACCCTGGAGAAATACTAGAATTGCTATCTAGTATTCTCATTTGAGACTTTATTGTATCCTGGAGGAAATTTGCCGGTGACCATTAGCAACTTTGTGGGGCAAATAAATCCTTAAAGAAAGTGATATCACGCCTCAAAGTCTGACTTGATTACTCGATCCGACTTCATTATTTTACCCAATTCGAAGTAGTATTTACCAACAATTTTAGGGATTTATCTTGCAACAATGGAGTCAAGTGCATGAAAGTCATGAATCAAGCGCCGGTTGTTGACGCAAGCCTTCATCGTCCGATCCACGCGTTTTTTGTCTATCCACAAAATCAATTGGATCTTCTAGTGGAGTTACTGAGGATCGAGGAAATCCAGAGGATCCGTGAGTCTTTGCTTTTCTTTCCTTCATATTTTGTTATTTGTGCGCATGGTGGTTGGGGGACTCGATGACAAGAAAGATTTCAGCAAGAGCGATTCGCAACGAATTATGCGCACCGTGTGGGGTTCAATTTTATCGAATCCTGACATGGGTTGTGTGTTGCCATGAGGTATGTGCCAAAATGCTAATCCGAGAATTCTTACTTCTTTGTTCTCTCTTGTATGTTTCGATGTTTCGTTGTTTGTAACTGCAATGGGTGTCTGCGATTCAATTGCTCTTCGTCTGGTAGACGGTGCTTCCGTTTAACTGTGAATGCTTGGCTCGCTTTTGGAGATTCTCAGTTGGGGATCCTTCAATTTGAGAGAATCACTTTGGGATGCGACCGGGGTTGGTTAAATCCGATCCCTACGCATCTGACTTAATTTTGCTTACGTTTCTTTGTCATTAAAGATCGAAAATCTGAGCACATTTTTTTTTGTCATTCTTTGGCTCTCTGTATCTTGGATTATTCCCACATTCGTCCATGGTGATCGTCCGAGAGAGATGTCTGAGGGGTGTGGATGTGCATACAAAGGAATCAATGGCCGAAAAAAAATAAAAATGAGAGGAATTGATAGGTGACGCCGCCAAGAACCAAGTCGCCATGAATCCCACCAACTCCTCCGATGCAAATTGGTTATTCGGGAGGAGATTCAGCGATCCTTCGGTCCAGAGTAATATGAGGCACTACTCGATGTTGGACGCCCGGTTCTGGCGAGGAAAGTCGCGGTCGCGCGAGCCGGCGGCGTGGAAAGTTGGATTCTGACTTTTGATTGCGATCTGGGAAGGTTCCAACAGTTCCAAGTTCGCACTTTTCAGGCGTGGAAAATGCTCGGAATTTCCCCGTGGCTGCGCCATCACTCGTACTGCCACGAATGCCCGGTCTGCAAGGCCCTCATACTGGAGGAGGAGGAGAAGTCGGCACATGGTGGTTGAGAGATTGAATTGAAGTGGCTCGAGCGTCGCAGCGATGTCACTCGATCGATCATGAGCTCGTCGCTCCTTCCTTGTACAGGCACGCGTCGATTCTGGGTAAATCGAATCTTGATTCGTCTCGTTGCCTTTTTCTCCCCCCATTTCCTTCCGCTGCGTTTAGCGTGCCTGGTGTCGATCGAGATCGGCGCTTTCTTCCTTCCGTTGGTTTTTGAATAGACGCGCGAGCGAGCGAGCGAGGGTGGAATGTCCCGCTCTACTCTGGAATGGAGTCCGGGGGCGTGCGGTTTTTGCTTAAGTTGGAGAAGCGTCGATTGATTGCGAAAGTCGATTCCTGCTTAATTAGTGCTTCTTTGTCCCGTACATGGAGCATTTTTGAATTCGATATCGGGGGGGTTGCTCCTATCTTGAGAAGTTGAAATCTTCTTCCATCTTTTCGTTTTCTTTGGAGAGAAACTACAGCCATTGTTTCTAATTGTTTCCTATGGGAGACCCTGGAGAAATACTAGAATTGCTATCTAGTATTCTCATTTGAGACTTTATTGTATCCTGGAGGAAATTTGCCGGTGACCATTAGCAACTTTGTGGGGCAAATAAATCCTTAAAGAAAGTGATATCACGCCTCAAAGTCTGACTTGATTACTCGATCCGACTTCATTATTTTACCCAATTCGAAGTAGTATTTACCAACAATTTTAGGGATTTATCTTGCAACAATGGAGTCAAGTGCATGAAAGTCATGAATCAAGCGCCGGTTGTTGACGCAAGCCTTCATCGTCCGATCCACGCGTTTTTTGTCTATCCACAAAATCAATTGGATCTTCTAGTGGAGTTACTGAGGATCGAGGAAATCCAGAGGATCCGTGAGTCTTTGCTTTTCTTTCCTTCATATTTTGTTATTTGTGCGCATGGTGGTTGGGGGACTCGATGACAAGAAAGATTTCAGCAAGAGCGATTCGCAACGAATTATGCGCACCGTGTGGGGTTCAATTTTATCGAATCCTGACATGGGTTGTGTGTTGCCATGAGGTATGTGCCAAAATGCTAATCCGAGAATTCTTACTTCTTTGTTCTCTCTTGTATGTTTCGATGTTTCGTTGTTTGTAACTGCAATGGGTGTCTGCGATTCAATTGCTCTTCGTCTGGTAGACGGTGCTTCCGTTTAACTGTGAATGCTTGGCTCGCTTTTGGAGATTCTCAGTTGGGGATCCTTCAATTTGAGAGAATCACTTTGGGATGCGACCGGGGTTGGTTAAATCCGATCCCTACGCATCTGACTTAATTTTGCTTACGTTTCTTTGTCATTAAAGATCGAAAATCTGAGCACATTTTTTTTTGTCATTCTTTGGCTCTCTGTATCTTGGATTATTCCCACATTCGTCCATGGTGATCGTCCGAGAGAGATGTCTGAGGGGTGTGGATGTGCATACAAAGGAATCAATGGCCGAAAAAAAATAAAAATGAGAGGAATTGATAGGTGACGCCGCCAAGAACCAAGTCGCCATGAATCCCACCAACTCCTCCGATGCAAATTGGTTATTCGGGAGGAGATTCAGCGATCCTTCGGTCCAGAGTAATATGAGGCACTACTCGATGTTGGACGCCCGGTTCTGGCGAGGAAAGTCGCGGTCGCGCGAGCCGGCGGCGTGGAAAGTTGGATTCTGACTTTTGATTGCGATCTGGGAAGGTTCCAACAGTTCCAAGTTCGCACTTTTCAGGCGTGGAAAATGCTCGGAATTTCCCCGTGGCTGCGCCATCACTCGTACTGCCACGAATGCCCGGTCTGCAAGGCCCTCATACTGGAGGAGGAGGAGAAGTCGGCACATGGTGGTTGAGAGATTGAATTGAAGTGGCTCGAGCGTCGCAGCGATGTCACTCGATCGATCATGAGCTCGTCGCTCCTTCCTTGTACAGGCACGCGTCGATTCTGGGTAAATCGAATCTTGATTCGTCTCGTTGCCTTTTTCTCCCCCATTTCCTTCCGCTGCGTTTAGCGTGCCTGGTGTCGATCGAGATCGGCGCTTTCTTCCTTCCGTTGGTTTTTGAATAGACGCGCGAGCGAGCGAGCGAGCGAGCGAGCGAGGGTGGAATGTCCCGCTCTACTCTGGAATGGAGTCCGGGGGCGTGCGGTTTTTGCTTAAGTTGGAGAAGCGTCGATTGATTGCGAAAGTCGATTCCTGCTTAATTAGTGCTTCTTTGTCCCGTACATGGAGCATTTTTGAATTCGATATCGGGGGGTTTCTCCTATCTTGAGAAGTTGAAAATGGGGAAGGGACAAAAGTGTCTACTTGCTCAATCTTGTTTTTGGGCCGCGAGGCATGATCGATCTCTTCGTTGCATTGGGAACGATTAGCATCCTTCTGTCGAACTTTGTGCATTTCTCTTGACAAAAGAAACATGGGTTTTGCTTATCGGCTTATATGCTAAGGTATGTGATTTTTTATCTCCATGTTTAGCACGTAAACCATTACATAATTTGTCATTGATGGTCTCATACAGGCTCTTGGTCTTGAGTCATCTTTTGGCAAGTGTGTTCAATTCCATATGTGGTAAATTCATGTGGAGAGGAGGTTCCTTGATATAGCTTCGGAAGACTTTATTTATTTATTACATTGTTATCGTCAATCTTATGTGCAAGAGCGTTATATGCAAAACTTGGCATGTGAAGTGGACAAAGGATTTTGGTTAATGATTGACAGTCCCAATTTTTTAGTGTAGCGCAAATTGGGATTTGAGAAGTGTAAAAAGTCCACTTCCCATGGGCAGACTCTGTGTTAGAATGCAATCATTAATGCTTCCTTGCAGCTTTGCCGAGGAATTGAGTAGGAGGAGAAAGAAGTTGGATAAGATGATATCCGATGCCGGTGTGAAACTTCCCGAGAAGAATCGGGCGGTTGATGTCGAAGCGTCTTTGCCGAGTGAATTGAGCGGTGCCCCAGTTTGCGAAGATAATGGGGATCGAGTCGATGGTGAGGGCGATGGCCACGCCGATTCATCGACTGATTCCTGCGAGTATGGCGAGGATGGAGGTTCGGGTTCGGAGTCTGAGGCAAAGGTAATACCCCCGGCTCCGCAATTGCCACCGTCCTCTGGATCCATAGGCATTGCGGAGGAGTACGTCTCTCATCTACTCTCTGTATATGGCTTCTTGAGGTCGTTTAGCATCGTGCTATATTTATGTCCCTTTGGATTGGATGATTTTGTCGGGGCACTTAATTCTTCGCTTCCGAATTCGTTATTGGATTCCATCCACGTCGCCTCGATGCGTTCATTAAGGCTTCATCTGGAAACCGTCTAAGATGCATTGATTGGGACTTGCTGGATACTTTGACGTGGCCCATTTACGTGCTCCATTATTTAACTGCGATGGATCATGTTAGAGGGCAGGAGTGGAAAGGTTTCTCTGAGGATGTTTTTGTACAGGGATTATTACTCCTTATCTGTTGGTAAGAAGTTGTTGGTTCTTCAAATTCTGTGTGACCATGCATTAGAGTGTGCAGATATGAGAGCTTCCGGAATTTAATATCATGAAGAAATGAGGTATGGCTCTAATTATACCTTTTAGAAGGTTTCGGATTATACGATGTTGTTGATTCCATTTCTAGAATTGCCGGTATCTTCTTTTCGCCTCTCTCAATTCTAGTTTATGCACTTTGATACCTTGATACTCAATTCGCTCGCATTTATTGAATTGTTAGAGAATGTTGTTACATGCATGGGCTAATATGTAGTGCTCTATTTATGGAGGCGATATAGAGATACTGAATGGGTTTTCAGGTGTCCCTTGTTTGGTTCTAATATGTTTTATTTGTTATTCTTGCCCCTCATAGATTTGATTCTATGGAATAGAATAAATGAGCCAAGAGAGTACAATTGCATTGATTTACTATTTTGATGTATCTATTTCATCAAGGATGAAAATTTGATGATGCATAATTTCAATTAATTACCTCTTGGAATATTCTTGAAGTGGGGTTATGTCCGAAGGGACTTTGGAACTAAAATGACTAGAATCATTGAGATTAAGAAGTATCTGACTTTCATTTTCAAAATGAAAAATTTGGATAAAACAGATACTATCTTAAGTGTTAAAATTAAAAAATAGTGGGGGTAATTCTTTGAGCTAAAGTAATTACATGGAGAAGATGTATAGATTTAAACATCTTGTTTTCAAATATATGAGTACTCCATTTGATTCCTGGTGGAGAGTTTTTAATGTGAGTGATATTGGTCTTTGATATATGCGATATATTATACTAGACCTGATATTACTTTTTGAATATGTAAGTTGAGTAAATACTAGTAATCCAATATAGAACATTGGAGAGTTATCTTATTGTTCTATAATAGTTTTTCGGTTGTATTGGAATTATATACCGATGTTAGTCGGATTACAAGTGTGGGAGATGAAACTTCCAGATGGATTTTCACATTATGTGAATGTGTTGTTTCTTGGACGAGCAAGAAACAAATGTACATAATTTACTCAATGATAGAACCTGAATTTATTACTTTAGCGGCAATTGGGAAAGAGGTCGAATGGATTAGGAATTTGTTGTTGGATATCAAATTATGGCCTAATCCTATGCCTCTTATTTATATCCACTGTGATAGTTATGCTACTTTGGTAAGAGCTTATAGTAGTACTTATAATGGTAAGTCTAGACATATTAGTCTAAGACATGAATATGTGAGACAATTGATTAAAGATGGTACCATAACAATTGTCTACGTGAGGTCAAGTAATAATCTTGCCGATCCCTTGACGAAGGTTTTACCAAGACATATGGTAATAATGATCTCACAAGAAACGGGGCCAAAACCCTTTAATTAAAATCACCAGTAATGGTAACCCGACCTTTTTCTAGAACATCACTAGTTACAAGGTTTAATGGGTAAGAACAAGTTATGAGAAGTCAGTATTGTCTGTTACGTTTAGTAGGTTGAATTGAATTCTTAATGAAGTATAGTACAAACTTGTAATGTGTTGATAGTAACAGAAACACATGGTAGATACTTCACCTATATGAGCTTAGAAGTGGTGCCGCTTCTTACAAAAGTTAGGGTTGCTTTTTAGAGAGCTCATGAAACAGGATCAAGCACAAGGCCATAATAGTGCGGAGTAATATAGAATTTCTCGCTGAGACAAGAGATGAGTGTATGTGCGGTATGTCCAGTTCTATTATATAAAAGTACAAGTTTAAAGCCGAGCTACTTGTCACTTTGATAGAGCTTTGAGATACTTGCACTAAGTAAAGGTTTAACTCGAAAGAGACCTTTATGTATGTATATTAATCTCACGGAAATTTTGGCTGTATATTTCTAATGTTTTATTTCTTGTTTCTGTTTTATAAACAAAAGTGGGGGATTGTTGGTAATTTGTTTATAAAACAAATGAAAAGGTGCCTTGTCCCACATCGAAAAGATGTGAGTGCGCACGTGGACGAGATTTGGCACTAACCGACGATCATTATTTTATTTATTGAAAATTCAGATTTATTTCTATAAAAATTAATTATAAAGTTTTGTTGAAACAGTGCGATTGTTCACGAAAAGTTACGGTTATTTATTATTTATTATTTATTTAATTCCGAATTCTTTATTTCTTTTCAACGTAACCTTTGAAACGTACTTGTTCATTTTGCAACCTTTTCCGAAAGGTTGTCTTTGTTCTTTTGCAACCTTTTGAAGGGTTGCCTCTATTCGAAAGACAAAGATAAGTATGTTTGTTTTGAGATCAAACATATATCTTCTTCCATCTTTTCGTTTTCTTTGGAGAGAAACTACAGCCATTGTTTCTAATTGTTTCCTATGGGAGACCCTGGAGAAATACTAGAATTGCTATCTAGTATTCTCATTTGAGACTTTGTTGTATCCTGGAGGAAATTTGCCGGTGACCATTAGCAACTTTGTGGGGCAAATAAATCCTTAAAGAAAGTGATATCACGCCTTAAAGTCTGACTTGATTACTCGATCCGACTTCATTATTTTACCCAATTCGAAGTAGTATTTACCAACAGTCTGACATTCCAAGCAAGCTTCCACTCAGAGAGGTCTCCTTCCACAGTAATTGCCACAAGAAATGACTGAACTGTGCCTGATAGACACTGAAGACTTGTGAAGTGAAGCTTTGATGGATAGGCTTTCAAGACTTCTGCCTGCTTATATAAAAATAAAGAAGTTGGATTCCAAGAGGCGATGAGGAAGACGTGGATTCCAGAATTGTTCACTTTGATTTGTGATCTAATTTACTCATGAGTGCAGTTCAGCACTAAAAGAATCAACACCGAAAAGGAATGCACTCACGAATAAAATATGACGAAATGATTTTCGCAAATGTTAACAACTTTAATTTATGATTTAAAGTTCCTACAACCTAGAAGACAAAATTAGTGTTTCATCTAACATACTCATACTAGTAAGTGCATTTCAAAGTTTACAATTAATAAACTAGAAATAATATCTAACCAATAGCTAGAATGTATAAATTTATACCATGGTTCTAATTCTGTTGTGCCTGGCACCCAATCGATACTGTATTACTTAACCATAAGCCTGGTCTGCTGTCTCTCGAGGTGCTTTTATTATATGATCATTGTTAGGACCACGATCAGTGTCCAAAAAAGACTTTTATATTCACGATTGGAGGTTGACATGTGTTTTTGGAGTTAGTTTTGTAACTAAATCTTCCACATGTCCACCATTCAATAGTGAATGTAAATTATTTCTTGATTTATTTTTCTATTGTTTATTATACCGTGAATGAACAGCTTTTTTAGCAAGATGCGATATTAGTACCTATACAAGGTAATAGAGAATTAAAACTTGCGGATATAGAAAATATCCAACCTAAAAGTCGCTTTTAAGGGAGAGTGCACATATGTAAGAGGCTAGTACAAACCTCTTATGCAAAAGTTTTTGGATACTCTAATTACTCATTTCACATCAACATATGTATTTATCTAACATATGTATATATCTATATAGTCGAAGAATTAGAGTTGTTCAAGTTAATCTAGACCACGATCTTTTTCTTTTTGTTCTTTCCCCTTGTGATCTTCCTAGCAAGATGTATTAGCCATTCAAGAGATCACGAAATATTTCACATAAATGCATCTCATCATGAGCAATATTTTGAGCTTACTAAGATTGATCTTCAAAATTGATTTATTAAATGATGTGTCAACAATTAATAGTAGTTCGACAAATCTTTTAGTAAATCCATGTTGTAAATCAGTCTTAATAAATCCTTAATTACTCCTTTGCTATATTTGGCATGGTCAATGATAATTTGGGGATACCTGGAGAACAAACGTTAAGCCCCAGGAGGAGACGGCAAGGAACGAGAGGAAGCAACCTACGATCCATTTTGTGCTTCCAGTGGATGAATCATGGTGTTGGAGTTGGTTTTGGGCATAGTGGAGGGCAAAAGGAGGCTTTAGAATTGGTCCATTGAAAAACGCAAGGGTGGCCCCTCCTACCATGCAAATTGTTATTCCTCCAAGCTTCGCAACTCCTGCTATTTCCCTTACGTTCACCTTCTCCCTCCTGACAAAGTATGCTAAAAGTTACAAAGCATTTTGAGTCCACTGTAATGGTTTTGCATTAGGATTTTGAATAATCTAATAAACCTTTATATAGAGTTCCGTGCAATGTGAGAAGAGTAAGAGTCTACAGGTTTTCGAAAAAATATTAGGTAGACTCATCGGATATTGGTGGCTGGAGGATCTTGGGGTGGCTAGCACAGTTGGTTTAAAGAGTTAATGCATCAAATCACTGGGAAGAGGAGTACCCGAGAAGGACAGCGAAGAAGAAGGTTGTAACAGGTACGCAGTTTGTAGCTGTAGATGCGAGTGAAGCTGAAGTATAGAGGAGCGCAATCCCATAGAGATTCATAGTGAGCGTGTGACTGCAATACACGTATATTTCATCAAATTTATTAGAAAATGGAATAAACTCTGTAATGTTTAGTTACAGAGATTCCAGGCATGTTTTGAACTCACCTCAGGAAAGCGACCACAGAGATCTTGAAGAAAATGAGGAACGTGAGCGGAGTCGTGGATCTCCTTTCGAAGATTGCTGACTACAGGAACAAGAAAACAGATCCAGTGAGTAGCCGGTAGAAGACGAAGACACTGCTCTTCATGCCACCATTGATTGCGGCCTTTGTGAACAAGGTCATGCCTGCCTGGATAATCTGGATCGAAATGGCGAACACGTATGGATTCTTCAGTCCCATTTTGCACTCTAAGTGAGGATAACAATTATACGTTTTGAGTTGTAAGGAGGGCATTTGATATAGCAAATAAAGTTGAAGATGGTTTTTATAACTTTCCCCAAGAAGCAACGTTTCAAGCTTTATATTTAGGAAAAAAGCCACCAAAAACTCCAAACTTGACCTAAAGTGACAAATTTACCCCAAACTTTTTTTTGTAACATAAAAAGCCTTAAAGTTAGCTAACTGTGACACATTTACCCCAAACTTTTATTTGTGACACAAAAAACTATGAACTTTTATTTATGTGATACATTTACCCCAAATCATAAGGGCATTTTGGTCTTTTTACTTTTTTTAAAAAACTTTTTTTTGTTTTTTCTTCCCTCCGCTGGCGTCCGGCGAGGGCCGCCCTCGCTGGCATCGGGCAAGGGCTCCGCCATGGCCAGTGGAGGGAAGAGAAGAAAAAAAATTAAAAAAAAAAAAGAAAAAGAAAAAACAGAAAAAATAAGACGAATATGCCCTTAATGGGGTAAATGTGTCATAGTTTGCAAAGTTTGGGGTATTTCATGTCACAAAAAAAAGTTTATGGTAAATTTGTTACTTTGGGCAAAGTTTGAGGTTTTTGGTGGCTTTTTCCCTTATATTTACTTCAGGTTTGACAATTGCAGAAAAGGCAGGACATTAAACTTACTCATTCAAGATGATTTTCCCTTTGGTCGTTACCTAACCTATACTTTTCCAAGTCATTTAGAATTTATCTCAGGTAGAAGAGGACACTTGTGCTCTTACACGATGAAGGACCGCAAGTAGTCAAAAATTCCAAGCCAACTTCCACTCGGAGAGGTCTCTTGAACAGCAATTGCCACATGAAACGACTGAAAAGTGCTTCATAAACACTAAAGACTTGTGAAGTGAAGCTTCGACGAATAGGTTTTCAATACTCCAGCCTGATTATGTCAAGATAAAGAACTTAAATTTATATGACTTCTGTTGTAAAGGTAAAAGGAAAAAAAAATGGTTTTCAATAAACCAGGACAGTAAAGGTTAACATAATGTTACGTATGACTTGGCAAAAACAAAGCAATGTTTCATATCCAGTCAAGATTCAAGATCCAAAAGTTACGGGCGCATGGTTCAAAGAAGTGATGAGAATGATGTGGATTCCACTATTGTTAGCTGCGATTTATGATCTAATTTACTTATTTCAGAGGCCGGTCAACATCATCCAATAAATGCAACGCAAGTTAAAAGATGCAGAGGACGTGGATTCCACAGTTGTCGTGTGCAGCCGTAATTTATAATTTAAAAATCCTATAATCTAAATTAAGTTTATGTTTGATCTAACAAACTCGTGTTAGAAAGTACGTTAGAAAAGCTTAAGCTATTATTTAAGTACGTAAACCTAATTATACATATAAGAATGTGGAATTTAGTGGCTATTAACAAAGTAGAAGCAACATTTAACTAATATCTGACTGCAGTTAGAATGTTTGGATTTATGCCGTGGTTCTACTTTTGTCGGACCCAACGCACCATCATACAAAATTTCATGAACCATGCCCTTTTTTGCTTTTTTCTTTTTTCCCTAAATTATATCACTTATGCGCACTATAGATATCAACGAAATGTTACATATTCATAATTGGATAGTTAACATGTGCATTTGAAGTTAGTTTTGTAATCAAATTCTTCCACAAGTCTACCATATAAGGGTGAATGTAAATTGTTTCTCGTACCGGCAGTGGATTTTATTAAAATTCTTATTACATTACATTTTTTAGTATAAATTCAATGAAAAATCGTGAGATAAACAGAAGTAGAGCTTTAGGTGCTGGGATCGAGAGACATAAATCATGTTTGCTAACTATTTATCCTTAATGTATTTATCAATGCCGCCCTCCGTATGGACATCGCACCAACCCGACCAAATCAAATCCTTTGTGTCGATATATTTTTCTACCATTTAATTTACAATGAATTGGTAGCTTCTTGTAGCAATAAGTGAAATTAGTAACTTGATACCGTCATAGAATTGAAACCCAAAAGTCGCTTCTAGGGGAGGAGCCCCTCGACCGGTGGTGTCGGATCTGGCCGGGGAACGGGAACCCAGGCGGAGGCTGAGCCCTTGGCACGGGTTTGCCGAGACAATGCCGGAGGGTGCGTGTGGCTAAGCAAATGCGAGCGGCGCCGCCCGTCTCAGCCATCCCCGTCGACGCCGCAAGGAGTAGGGAGAGAGGCGCTCGGGTCGCATGAGGAAAAAGAAAAGTAGAAAAAAAAAAAAGATAAAAAAGGGGATGGGCAGCTCTCTTCCGTCTCTTGGTGAACATAGTGGAGCCACTCTTTTCTCTAGTCTGACCACGCGCAGAAAGGATAAAAAGAGAGAAGTGAGGAAAAGACAAAAAGAGAGAAAAGACAAAAGATGGAGAGGGAAAGAATAATGAAAAATCAAGTGGGGAGATTCCTCTGTAGCCTTCTGGAGGCACGACCCAAGTCACTCGTATTATTGTTATCTTTTCTTATATTTACGTTTTTAATAAAAAAAAATTATATTTTCCAAAACAAATCAGAAAAAGTCGAAAATAGTTTTGATAGTTTTCTCCAAAAAAATGCATAAAAAAATCTTTTAAAAATTTGTGAAACTAGGGAAAGGCCTAAAAAAATGTTTTCTCTAGGTATCTTTTTTTTTTAGATGCATAAAAAAGAACCAAAAAAAGAATAAAATCAAACTTGATGTTTAAACAAAATTAGGTACTAGAAGAGCATTAGTTGATTGACTATTGTAATCAAGTTCTTGATCCTAGTTTCTTTGGTTGCATAGGAGTGAAGTATTTCTTTTGATATTTCACTTGAGTTTCTAATCGACTCACCTCAAATTAATTAGTGGCGACTCCTATTTTAAAATTGACTCGTAAGTTAAAAACTCGAATTATAAGTCGTGAATTGGTAGGCTTGGGAAAGCCCACGCTAAGCCCTATGATTAGTTGAGCCATTAGCCTTCGCACGCCCGCGCATAAAAGGGCGCCGAAAAAGGGAGGTTGTGACAATGGTGAGGATGGTACTGTCACTTTATGGAAAGTGACGTTACAGTCCTCTAAGCGTTACTCTAATATTTATTGCATATTTTGGTATTTTAGTATTTGACGTATATTAGTATAGTTTACTATTTAATAAAATTCTATTAGAGAACGATGGAAGGGAAAAAAGGAAATAAAAAAAAAAGGGGGAAAAAAGCAAATAAAAATGAAGAAGGCAAGAGAGTTATAAGAGATTCTCACCATCTCCATTTGTGCAATTTTGAAATTCATTTACACTAGTATGCCCTTTATAACAAACATTGGATGTGATAAGATATGGAAAATATTCACCTTTATTATTACTATTCACCAAACAATGGATATTATATAGCAAAATTGATGAATTTCATATCATCTCCTATCTATTCCCATCCTCACTAGAAATCTAAAAGAGCAAATGCTGCCCGTGGCCTTTTTCTTTTATCTTTACCCCTGAAATCTTCCTAACAAGAAGTATTAGCTGTTCGAGAGATCAAGAAATATTATACATAACTTCATCTCATAATAAGCAATATTCTGAGCTTACTAAGATTGATTGGCGAAAGCAGTTTATTAAATGCTTTCCACCTGTGGCATTTGCCTTGACGGGCTCAGTTTCTTTTTCTCTATATGAACCATATTATAGCGGGATGGAGTGATGTTGAGGCTAAACTTACATTGGTTGAGGAAAGCATCGGACAACTCTTCCCAAGTTTTGACAAAATTTACTTTCTTCATAATGTCCCACCACAGTGCGGCCCAATCAAAATTCCTTTATAGATTGGATCATGGACCATTTTCACAAGATAAATCTCTAGATGAACCTTTGGACACAAGATGTCATTATACTTGTCAAAATCAGGCAGTCTGTACTTCTTCGGCTCTCTGAACTTGGCATAATGAGAAAGGTCAGTCGGGCATGGTTTACTAAGCCTTGTAACTGTTGGAGCTTTTCTTCGATCTTTGCAAATCAGTCGTCCTCCTCAGTCTTTGGTGCAACAGAATGCACGAGAGGCGTAGTATTGCCAATAATGACTTGAGGTGGGTCATCGATCACGTTTGGGATTTTGTAATTAGCAGTTGACGGGGCGCTAATAGTTAAGCCATTGCTTCTATTTTTAAGATCAGTAGCAGATTGATGGGGTGGCGGTACCTCAACTTGCTGGCACTGCAGAAGTGATGCTTGCTTGAAGAGTTTCAAACTGCTTCAATAGTTGTTCCAGCACATTAAAAACTTGCTTTATCTCGGTTTCAATATTAGCATTATTCGTTGAAGTCACCTAAATTGGATAAAGACAAAAGAAAAAGTGAGGCAATCGATCAATGATTTAATATGCTGTTGAAAAGAGAGATTTTTTTTTTCATTTATTTTATAAAGCCAATTTTCCATCAAATTGTTATTAGATATTGAGGACTTAGAGACTCTCCTGTGAGTAGTTAAAAATTGAATCCAATTTTTTCCATTATTTTCGTATCAATAATAGTACTAAACAAAGGCTCAAGTCCAAATTGTTCAAGAATAGTGGAATAGTGGTGTTGAGTTTCCATTTGTTGTAGGATTACTCATTTCTATTTCTTGATGGGAGCAGGAAGGGTTATAAATCAACGGTAGAGTGTTACCTTGATGTGGTGGAGGCCATTAGTTCGAGCTTGATTATCTCTAAAATCAATGTGAGTTTTTCTATTTTAACTTATTCCCTTGCTATAATCGAATGAGAATGGATAAAAGGCTTGTGAGATTAATGTGAGGGGGTAGGGATGGCTACATTTTTGGAAGCGAACTCCAGGCAAATACGAAATGTATAGATACAAGTTATGCCTTGGAATGAAAGATAATTCCGATTTAGCTTGGTCTACGAACAAGGATGATTGGTTTATGATGATGGTAGAATAGCTCATTTGAATTTAATAATGACATTGTTTGTGCATGAAATCCTATTCCTAAACATGAACTAGGAGAGCAAAAAAAAAAAGAATTGGAAACAATCACTTTAAGCAATTATTTAAAATGCATGAGCGGATGTAGTTGATTTGGGACCAAGACAAAGAAAGTGCTTCTATCGAAGAGGCCCACGCTTCTTGTCTTGAAGTAAGTACACCGGTGACGTATATAAACATGAAATCAAGGTTGATCGACCAATTGCTTTATATAAGTAGCAGTTCAACTAGACCCCAAATGATCTCCCCTCCTTTCCTTCGGCTGCTTGTTATAAGACAAATGTCTAGTGAAACAGCTCGAGAGGGTAGTTAAAAAAGTGCTTCTTGTTTATATGCTTAACACATGCAAGTCGAATCTTGTTTTCGGGGAAAATCGACGCTCTGTAAATAGACAGGGGTCGACCTTAACGAGTGGACTATAGCTAGACAGAAATAGGGTAGTGGAAGAATTTTGTTCGATTCCCGTTATACGCGATGTGGCGAAAAAGACTGATTCCCATCTTAATCAAGAAAAAACCTTTTTCGTTTTTTAATATTGGTGTTTCCTTCTATTCGAATCTTTTTTTTGGAAGCTATTGAATCGACGTGATCAACTATAGGTGTAGTCCTTTATTGGCATATGAATAGGGTGAGGACGAGGCCCCTTGAACATTAAACCATCTAGCATACTATAGGAGACCATTGGGGCTCAGATTTCTTATGAAAACTTACCCATTCAAATTATGACTTATTAGGAGCACGTTCTTCTGTATCTGAAAACCTCTTAATTGGGTGATTGGAATCATTAATTTCATCTAGACACATGAAAAGACTGAAAACATTTATGTGAGAAATGAAATTTGCAAGAGTTATTTTTTTTTGGTCAGTAAATTTGCAAGAGTTAAAGAGTTAAAGAGTAGGATGTTCGACCAAAAAAAAAAAAAAAAGAGGAGCATGAAAGGTTTTCTTTCAATTTTCTTTAAAATGAGTGAGGGATAAAAATGTTTTAGCTAAATTATGTTAATAAAGTTCATCCCAGCAAATACTTATTTGACCACTCATGCGTTGAAGGATTAATTTTGCAATTTTAAGGTGATGGAAAACTATAACCCAATGAATGCTAAGGGGAATATCCTACTTAACTGGCACATTGATGATTGTTTTGAAAAAAAAAAAAAATCGGCTGAAATGAATAGTGGGCATGCAATGCAATTAGCCTTCAAAATTTTCTTTATTTCATTGATTTTAATTCTGAAAGATCAAATAATATTGGTATTGGCTCTAAACCATTAGGCGGCCTAACAAGTTCGGACCCAACAGGAATTCGTATGGCAATGCTATATTTTTCCAAAGTTGAAGTTAGCTCATGTTTACCAAATATGAATGTGGACATATTAGGGCACCATAAGTATAATATCGCTTGCATGACACCACTATGGACTTCAATATCTAGGAGAGGAATGAGGCGGCCCATTTTTAACGTCACATGATTTTGACCCTCTCGATCCAATTTCCTCCACCTACCTCTCTTTGAGCACGCTCTTGGAAGTAGAAATGAGTTGAATATTGGTCCTCACCATTGTAAAAAGATTAACACCAATGATCAACCTTTTGTCATGGACCAATAAAAACATAATTGCATAGTAAAAGGGTAGAAAACTTACTTGATCAAGGAAAAATGGCAATCACATAAACATGTGCATGATAACATGAGATTTTATACCCCAACTACGAGGCTTAACAAATAGGTTTAAGAGAATGATCCAACTAGTCACAAACACGAGTACTAAGGTTAAGTCTTCTTTAACTCCGGCTCATTCAAAAGGTTATGTTATAGTCGCATGATTTCATGGACAAAGATAAACACTTTTTGATGCCAAGAAAAAGTTTGAGATTGAGAAGGGCAACCTTTATTTCATAGTCTCTCGTTTATGGTCGTATCCTTCTTAAGACCATCTTAAATATTTTTCCTAATTGATGTTCAAGTCCGACGGGATGGTGTGTGTACAAAAATTCAGTGTTAAAGCATATAGAGCATGTAGAGCAATTTATAATGAGAGCACCACCTCAGTATTAAATTAAAACATTCATTCACATCACCATTGTACGAAACAAAAGTTAGCAAAGGCAACCGTCTTTATAACTCACATCTGCGAATACATTTAACACTTCATATATATATATATATATATATATTCTCTGCAACTGTCCCTTCAATAGGTGAGTTGCGAGTTATGGACATGACCTACACTACACTTAGTCAAAATACATGTGATTGATGACTATAACTTGGAACTCATGTATGGTCAGAAGAAATTTTCTTCAACAAGGAATGGAGAACAATATGATGCTTCAGATAAAGATAATGTTGACTTCGCACAATTCTACCATTCTATTTTTAAAAACATAGTTTTTTTTTTTCCATGCAAGTAGATTTATGAAAGATTGTATGAGTTTCATAAAACTATTAATAAAACTTTATCTATTAGCTTATCTCTCGGTAACTTGTTTGGTAATTTATGAATAATAACAACTCGTTTTGACAGTTTGCAAACAACCTACTATTTTTTTTTTTCAACATTTAGTTGCCTTTCTTTTCAACAACTTAAATTTTTGCAAATCTGAAGAATGGCTTGATAGTGACAAATTTCTTGTACTTGTTTTAGAGTCAAAAAAGAAAAGGGATAATTGAATAAATCGTCGTCAACTTTATTATCCGTATCAAATATCGTAATCACATTTCAAATCCTACATTTTGCATCTTCTCGACTTAAAATGGTCAAGTCCCCTTCGACACCTAATGTACACTCAACTCTTCCACTCTCTTCCCCTAGCTTTGCTCTCTCCTCTTACATAGTAGCATAGAACAACTATGATTGAGAGCAACCCTTAAAGCGTGGAGCCACCCACTTGATGTGATCCTTGTCCTCACCCTTGTTTCGCGCCCCTCCCCACGTATCCCTTTCTTTGTATACGAAGAGATCGTTTGTGGCTTAGGACGGCAAGGTCACTTGAACATGGCCTAAGTCTGCGGCTCGTGGTTGCGAGGCCATGCAAGGTCAACCTTAAGCTTACGAGGGTAGCAAGCCTCTGCAACAGGCTCACGAGCAGCACAAGCTTAGTAGCAGAACTTAGTCATGGTAGCCTTGACCTCTAGCTAGCCTTTAGCTGGCATTGCGGCCATTGTCGACCTCTAATCTACGTTGATGACACCTTCGATGACGAGAGCGCACGATGGGAAGGGGGAGACGTGATGATGGGTGTGTCAAACGAAGTTAGCCTCTCCGGTTGGGGGAGAGAATGTGGGTAGGTGTTGAATTTTTTGGAGGGGACTAGCTTGGAAAATAAAATAACTACTTGATAAATTATGTATGGGTAAAAGATGGAACTTTAAATCCATGGTAGAAAGTCCAGATGATAAGTTTAGGAATTGAAACGTAAGGAAGGTGTTTGATCTGGGAAGTACGGTTGAAGATGGATTTTGTAATTTAAAAAAAGAAAAAGAAAAGACAACTTTTCAACCTCCCTCTATAGTAACTATAGGTTTAACAATATCGGAAAAAGAAAAGACGGACTTAACCTAACTCATCCACTATAATTTTTTTTTTTTTTTTGGTTAAACCTATGATCATTACTTAACCTACATTTTCTAAGTTCACTTAAATTTTACACCGGATATTAAAAAAAAAAAAAAATCTTCATTCCAGTTTTAGCATGTTCAAGTTCTAAATTTATAAAATGGGGATTGTTGTTCTCTTACACAATGGACGATCACAAGTAGTCAAATGTCCCAAATCAACACATTAGGGGAATGTGTTGTTTCTTAGATGAGCAATAAACAAATGTGTATAATTCATTCAACAATAGAATATGAATTCATTGCTTTAGCGGCAACTGGAAAGAGGCCGAATGGATTAGGAATTTGTTGTTGGATATCAAATTATGGCCTAATCATATGCCTCCTACTTCTATCCACTGTAATAGCCAGGCTACTTTGGCAAGAGCCTATAATAGCACCTATAATGGTAAGTCTAGACATGTTAGTCTAAGACATGAATATGTGAGACAATTGATTAAAGATGATACCATAACAATTGTCTACGTGAGATTAAGTAATAATCTTGCCAATCCCTTGACAAAAGCTTTACCAATAGACATGGTAATAATGACCTCATAAGAAACGGGGCTGAAACCCTTTAATTAAAATCACCAGTAATGGTAACCCGACCTTTTTCTAGAATTTTACTAGTTACAAGGTTTAATGGGTAAGAATAATTTACTGCATGTGATTGTTTGATACTTACATAGTCTCGATATAAGAAGTCAATATTGTCTGTTACGTTTTGTAAGTTGAATTGAATTCTTAATGAAGTATAGTACAAACTTGTAATGTGTTGATAGTAATAGAAATACATAGTAGATACTTCACCTATATGAGCTTAGAAGTGGTGCCGCTTCTTACAAAAGTGAGGGTTGCTTTCTAGAGAGCTCATGAAACAAGATTAAGCACAAGACCATAATAGTGCAGAGTAATATAGAACTTCTCGTTGAAATAAGAGGTTAGTGTATGTGCGGTACGTCTAATTCTATTATATAAAAGTACAAGTTTAAAGCCGAGTTACTTGTCACTTTGATAGAGCTTTGAGATATTTGCACTAAGTAAAGGTTTAACTCGAAAGAGACCTTTATGTATGTATATTAATTTCACGGAAATTTTGGCTGTATATTTCTAACGTTTTATTTTTTGTTTTTGTTTTATAAACAAAAGTGGGGGATTGTTGGTAATTTGTTTATAAAACAAATGAAGAGATGCATTGTCCCACATCGAAAAGATGTGAGTGCGCACATGGACGAGATTTGGCACTAACCGACGATCATTAATTTTATTTATTGATAATTCGGATTTATTTCTATAAAAATTAACTATAAAGTCTTGTTGAAACAGTGCAACTGTTCACAAAAAGTTACGGTTATTTTTATTTATTATTTATTTAATTTCGAATTTTTTATGTCTTTTCAACGTAACATTTGAGACGTACTTGTTTACGAAGTGTTGCGTTTGTTCTTTTGCAACATTTTGAAGGGTTGCCTCTATTTGAAACAAAAAGATAAGTACGTTTGTTTGGCTGTGCAAAATAAATTTCTACTTCTCTATTTCTTTGTTTCTTTGTTCCCCGGAACAGATTTAGAACAAAAATCTATTTGGTAACGTAATTTGATTTTTCTATTTCTAGAACAGATTTCTATTCCAGAAATTGATTTGAAGAAAAAATTAGAAACTAAAATTTTGAACTTCTCAATTTCTGAAATAGAAATTGAGAAATCAATTTCTTGCTAGAAATTGATTTCTGTTCCAGAAATTTTGTCATGCACACCCTTAGAGATCAAACACATATCTTCTTCCATCTTTTCATTTTCTTTCGAGAGAAACTACAACCATTATTTCCAATTGTTTCTCATGAGAGACCTTGGAGAAATACTAGAATTGCTATATAGTATTATCAATTTTGAGATTTTATTGTATCATGGAGGAAATTTGCTGGTGACCATTAACAACTTTGTGGGGTAAATAAATCCTTAAAGAAAGTAATATCACACTTCAAAGATCCGACTTGAGTACTTTAAAGATCTGACTTCATTATTCTACCCAATTCGAAGCCATATTTTCCCAACACCAAGTACCTGATGGTTATAGAATTTCATGAACCCTACCGTTTCTACTTTTTTTGGGGGCACTTTTTTATATGAACTATCATTAGTTCTATCCCCGGTGTTAAAAAAACTTATACATTCACAGTTGGATAGTTAATGTGTGTATGGAGCTAATTACATGACTAAATTCTTCCACATGCCCACCATTCAATGATGGTTGTGTAAATTATTTCTTGCATTAGCAGTGGACCTAATAAAAATCTTTAGGGTATTACATAAATTTCGTTGAGAGTAAGTTTGTTAGTTTAAACTCCCAGAGATATCGTGAGATAAACACTAGCAAAACTTTAGGTGCTGGAATTGAGAGACGCAAATCTTGTTTTTTAATCCTTGTCCATTGTTAATGAATTTGCCAATGCTGTTCTCCTTATGTACGTGCAATTCATCGACCTGAACAAATCAAATTCTCTATTTTGATTTTTTTTTTATCATTTTTTATATCGTGAATAAATAGCTTTGCATGGCAAGCGAAGTCAATACGTAGTATTAGAGAATTGAAACTCGAGGATATGGATGAAAATTCAACCCAAAGGTCACTTTTAAGGGAGAGTGCACATATGTAAGGCTATTGTAAGCGTCGAGTGACGGACACCACAAGCGCCCAAACTTAGCAGGGGGGACACTTAAGTCTCAAAATTGGAGAAAAATCGATCACTTAAGTGCTAACAATGAGAAATTCTAGGCAAAATGTCAACGTGGCATTTTCCGACGAGACAAATTCAAAACGACATTGTTTTACATTTTGTCGTGGCTAGATAAGCTAAAAATGACGTCGTTTTGCTTTGGATTTAAATTTTAATATAAATATTAATTAAATTTAATTAAAAAATTTAATTAAAAAAGAAGAAGAAGATTGCAAAACGCATTCGACGAGGGCTGTGCAAGCCCTTGTCGCCACCTCCCCCTATTGTCGGGCCCCTAGCAACCTCGATCGACCCTCCCCTCTTCATGGTGATGGTGGGGAGGTGGTAACAAGGGCTTGCACAGCCCTTGCCAAACACATTCTGGGGTCTTCTTTTTTTGAAAAAAAATTAGTTCTAAATTTAAATTAATTAATATTTATATTAAAATTCAAATAAGAGGCAAAACGATATCGTTTTGACTCTTCTTTGCTAACTCAACTTTCCAGCAAGCCATGTATGCGACTTATTTTATAAAAAATAATCCATGTCGGATTTTCAACACCCTTCACCGAAGTTGTCACTTAAATGTCTCATTTTTCAAAGAAAGTGGCATTTAAGTGTACCTTTTGAAAATTTTGATATTTAAGTGTCCTCCCTTGCGCTATGCTTCTACTTGTAAACCTCTCATTTCACTTACATATGGCTAGAGAATTGAGTTGTTGGAGCTAACCTAGACTATGAAGTAAAATTGTCCAAAAAGTTTTAAATCATTTGTATGATAGCCAATTCAATTTTAAATCTTTTAGTTATGACAATTTAGTCCTAAACTTTTTGATGATTTGCTAATGTACTTTTGACCATTTTTTGTCGTAAAATCTCTAATGAGAATGATGTTTGTCTCACATGACATGACTGGTGCTGACTTATTATTATTTTTAATTTTTTTTCCTTTATTTTCCTTTCGCTTGCGACGGTACTTAGCCATGGTCATTGACTGGCCATAGGCAAGAGTTGCCCTCCCAATTGCCTAGGCAAGGTCGAGAGTGGCCTCCGCTAGATTCAACAAGGGTAACCCTTGTCCAAGTCGCGAGGGTCGACCCCTTGGCAGTAGCTACGAGGGTGGCCTTCGCCATATCAGATGAAGGCGGCCCTTGAATATGGCCGATCGTTGGCCATGGCCAAGTACTACCCATCCTTTAAAAAAAAAAAAAATAGAAGAAAAAAAAGTTAAAAAGGAAGCTAAAAATCAATCTAAAAAAATAAAATGAAATTAAAAAATTATTCACGTCATCATCATCCATGCCACGTAGGACAAACAACGTCCGTATTAGTGAATTTTGACCAAAATTGATTGAAATGACTAAATTAGTAAATCATCAAAAAGCTTAAAACTAAATTGGTATAATGGAAAAGTTTAGAACTGAGTTGGACGTCATACAATAGGTTTAGGCGGTAGTTAATTGTTCAAAGTTAAATTTTTAAATAAATAAATAAATAGTTTAATATTCAAATACTTTAACATCTTCTCTCATGCTAATATGGGATCTTGGCCTAAGATTGAAGCATGGATTTATAAAATAGAGAAGGCGGATAGAGGATGACATGGCAAAAGATCAAGAACCTTGGGCTTTAAAATGGGCCAGTGAGCACAAGCAAGCAGGCCATAATTTGTGGGCTAAAGAGGCTAAAACTCCATTTTTTCAGCTTTTGGGCCTCCAAAGTCACTTAAGCCTATACTCATTAACAAGACTCTCCATTTCTCTTATGAAAAGGATCAAACTAGTTCTTTTCTTCTTCTTCTTCTTTTTTCTTTTTTCTTTTTTTTGTAGGGGGTGGAGGGGGTGGAGGGGGAGCATGAAAGTCAAAACATGCTAAAATTGTGGAAACGAGTTATTTATAAAGAAGAAAAGCTCGTCAAGAATTGTGTACATCTGGAGATTAATCATCAATCAATGACATCTAGTGAAACATAGCATAATGATCATGAGTGAAAGCCACATACTATGTACTAGATAAATATCATTACATGATCAACAAAAGGACCAACAATAAGAAAAATCAAATTTCATTTTGCTAAATAACAAGTTTCAGCATTTTTTGGCTCTTGATTTTCTGCATTTGTACATTTAGTCTCTGCTTGAACTAGTAACGAGCTTTCATTGGCTAGATTTTGCTCCTGCGTTTGTCCCCATAAAACACTGTAAAGGCCTACTACTAACATTATCTCACCAACAATGCTGATAAGAAGCCAAACACAAGGTAATATTAGTCATAATCAAACCAAAAAAAGGGCTAGAGCTCATGTTTGTGATAAGATTTCATATTAGCTCAAGAAGTCCGAATCCAATCAAAAGTAGCATACCATAAGAATTGAAGAATACCGAAAACTTTTCCATCGTTCATTGTCATTGATACTTAAAGTTTTGATTTTTATGGAGAGTTTCTAAATTGTATTCAATAAGGGTTTCTTTCTTTCTTTCTTTCTTTGGGTCTATCCTACTCTAACTCTCAACTCACTTTCAAACTTTTGTTTTGCCTCTTTGCAAAGTGTAGGCGTCAAACTCACATCTAAAACCAAACACCCCTATCCCTAGCCCCTCTGAAAATGTAGGAATTCAAACTCTCCACCTCTCCCTACCCATGTGGGAAGGGTGGCCATTGGGGTAATGCCCAATAACTAAGGAGGGTTTTCTTTCAAATGAGCATAGTGGAAATATAGCACAAGAGGGAGGTTCCCAGCCTTGATTTGAGGATTCTGGTACTAAAAGATAGGACATTGGTGTATACAGTTGAACTTCAGTAAATTCTTTTATCATTTACTGTCTTTAAGGATTATGATTGTATATTAGGCAACACTCATATTGCTGCATAACATTATTGATGCTAAGATAGTGTTGCAGACATCTTTAGTATGTCAGCTCTCCTCCTCCTCATGATTGCCTAGCTTTTTTCCACCACTCGTTCATCTTAATTTTTAAGATCACATTAGGATCAATATAGTTAAAATTTATCGGTAAATAATAAGTTTAGTGAACGAAAAACACTCAAGTGTGCTGTACTGTGCAGGGATGGACATGAACCACATATGGCTAAATCCATCCCCTCCTTGGCCCTTGTGTTGTGGGGCAATATATTTGGCCTCATCTAGTCTCTAAACTATGAAATGAGTTGGTTTCTTGAGTCCCAATATGATTGGATAATGCACGTGTTATGAGATTGGTCAACAATTTCTCATTTTAGACTTTGTTTATTTTACAAAAAGAAATAATTTGGGAAGTATTTTCTAAAAATTGATCATCAATATCACTTGAAAAAATTGATCAATAAAAAATATTTCATTATCAACAACAATTTATCTTTAAACACTTTCATAGACAGTGAAAAGAAAATTTATTTATTCACTTTTTGTAAGCAATACAAGCGATTATTTTTATGAAAATATTTCTCAAATTATTAATTATTTTACAAAACAAACACATCTTTTTTTGCTTCTTTATTGTCCACATCTCTCTTTCTCCCTCTCAGGTACACATGTTTGTATCCATATGTTACAATGATTCATATGACTACTAGAGGTAATGCCATGAGAAATAGGATAAAGTTTACCTGCCAACATTTATGCTCTCACCTAAGAGAAACATGGAGCCAATTGTTGTCAGGATTGAATTCAAGGGTGTTGACATGGCTATGAATACTGGGCCCTTCATTGCAATCACCCAAGATTGTAGATAATGGGCAACTCCCGTGACCACGATTCCCTAGTCACACATAGTTGTAAATACTACAATGTTGCATTGATAGTATACAGTTTGCATGCAATTTGATTGGCTTGAAAAAAAATCTATTGGGATCTTATCATATCACTTAATAAATCAGATGTCGGTATATAGTTTATGTTGCTACTAACAATCAAAATTAGTAATGAACACCAAGGGCAACCCTTCTGGTTGGTGTGCTGAGTTTTAAATTTGTGGTGTTCCATCTCTTAATTTTTGCAAATCTGTAGAGCTGGTGGGTATTGACAAATTTGTTGAACTTGCTTTTGGGTGAAAAATGAAAAAGGGGTAATTGGTAAAAACATTCTCAACATTGCTTTCCATATCAAATACTCCAGTCACATTTCAAAACGAACATTTTGCATTTTCCAAATTAAAAAGACCTATTTGTGCTCACTCAATCTACATCCAAACCCCTCTCCCACTCTCTTTCCAACCCTTTCTCTCTCCATGCATACAGCAGCCCGAAACAGCCAGAATCAAGAGAGGGAGATTTGGGGGTGGGAGTGTCGGCATGAGGAAGCCTCTTTGGTATCGGGAGAGAGAGCGTAGGTGAGTGTTGGGTGTTTGAAGGTCGGGTAGTTTTGAGAAGTAAAATAGCAATTTGGTAAACTATGTATGGGTGAGGTGAGAGAAGTAGCTTAAAATCTACTATAAAAAGTTAGGATAGTAATGGTAAGTTTTGAACTGTGAATAGGATATTTATTATGACAAATATAGTTGAAAAAAGCTTTTGTAACTTCCCCGAAAAGGAAGCAACTTTGCAAACTTTATAATTACTTTAAGTTAGACAATGACAGAGGAAAAAAAGACAGGACAGGACCTAACCCTAACCCATTTAATATGATTTTCCTTTGATCATTACCTAACCTATACTTTTCCAAATCATTTAGAATTGATTCCACTTTTAGCATGCTCAATTACTAAATTTAGAAAAGGGGGACTGTTGCTTTCTTACGCAATAAAGGATAGCAAGTAGTCTAACATTCCAAGCCAACTTCCACTCGGAGAGGTCTCTTTCCACAGCAATCGCCACAAAAAACGATTGAACTGCGCCTGATAAACACTGAAGACTTGTGAAGTGAAGCTTTGATGGATAGGTTTTCAATACCCCAGCCTAATTATACGAAGATAAAGAACTTAGATATATATGACTTTTCTCTTGAAAATGTAAAAGAAACCAAGAATGGTTTCAATTAGCCAGAAACGGTAAAAATTAACATAATGTTAAATGTGACTTGGCAAAAACGTAACAATGCTACATATCCAATCAAGATTGAACATCCGAAAGTTACAGATGCATGTCTTAAAGAAGCGATGAGACTGAGGTGGATTCCACAATTGTTAGCTGTGATTTAGCTGTTAGAAGTGCAGTGACCCAGAGGCCGGTTAACATCATCCACTATATGCAATCAACAATCAACATCCAAGAGGTATGCACGCAAAGTTAAAAAGATGCAGAGGACGTGGATTCCACAATTGTTGTTTACAACTGTAATTTATAATTAAAAAAAAGTACATCAGGAGTCTTAAAATTTATCGTGAAAATGTAATTGAGTTCTAAAAATTTTAAGAAGTGCAATTAAGCCCTATAACTTGTCAAGAAATTATAATTGAGTTCTAAAACTAAGTGCAATCAAGTCCTAGAATATGTCAAAATGATTCAATCAAGTCATTTCATTGATTCCATATTTTGAAAATCTTAGGACTTGATTGTACTTTTTTAATATGTTAAATAAGCTTAAGCCAATTAGTTAAGTGCGTAATCTAATTATACATGTAAGAATATGGAATCAAGTGGCTTTAACAAAAGCAGAACCATCAATTAACCAACGTCTGATCATAGTTAGAATGATATGGATTGATGCCATGGTTCTGCTTTTGTCAGGCTCAACGCGCCATCATATAGAATTTCCTGAACCACAACTTTTTTTGGTTTTTTTTTCCTAATGAATTTTATCATATCACTTATTGTTGCATGCTACTGGAATCAACTTAGTAGTTGACATGTATGTGTGGAGTTAGTTTTGTAACTAAATTCTTCCACATGTCTACCATTTAACTGTGAGTGTAAATTATTTCACTAGTAGTGCATCTAAAGAAAATTCTTCTGATATTGCATCAACTTAGTAGAGTTTTTTAGTGTAAATATCATGAGAAATTGTGAGATAAATAGAAGTAGAGCTTTAGGTGCTACGATCGAGAGACATAATTATTGTATGATAATCCTTGATTATATATATCAATGACGTCTTCTCTATGGACATACATCACATCGGCCTAATCACATCAAATTCTTTGTGTCAATATATTTTTATTACCATTTAGTCTATAATGAATTAATAGTCCCTTGATACGGTCATAGAATTGAAACCTGAAAGTCGCTTTTAGGGGAGAGTGCATATACGTAAGGTTTACATCGACATTAATATTCGAAGAATTTGAGTTATTGGAGCATACATAGACACTACGGTCTCTTTCTTTCATCTTCTCCCCTGAAATCTTCCTAACAAGCTGTATTAGGCATTGGAGAGATCACAAAATATTATACATTCATCTCATGAAGAGCAATATCATGAGCTTACTAAGATTGATTTAGGAAAGCGGTTTATTAAATGATGTGTCAAATCACAAGTGAGCTATAGTCAATGTGGATAACAGTGTGATAACTCTTAGCCAATCAGTGTCACGAATCATTATTTAACCAACCTATATTTTCTCTTTGGCGATATCTGCCATGATCTGGAGAATCTAACTAGAATAATATTCTTGAAAAGATCACAATCCTTTATGAGAAGTTGGGAGTTACCTGGAGAACAAACCATAAGCCCCAGCAGGAGACTGAAAAGAAAGAAAGGAAGCAACCTACGATCCATTTTGTGCTTCCAAATGTTGAAACATGGTGTTGGTGTTGGGGTTCGTGTTGGGCATTGTGGAGAGCAAAAGGAGGATTTAGAATTGGTCCCTTGAAAAAGGCAAGGGTGGCCACTCCTCCCACGCAAATTCCTATTCCTGCAAGCTTTGCAACTCCCGATATTTTCTTCACATTGAACTTCTCCTTCCTGCCAGAGGTAGGGCAAACATTGAGAGTAAGAGTTAGAGTACGAGTAAAGTAGAAAATGATAACCCAAAAAAAAAAACCTTCTCCTTCCTGCCAGAGTTAAAAAGCATTAGGAGATGAAGTTTTGGCTATGATGACATCATAAGCCCACTAGAGGGGAAATTTGGACGTTCACTTGGTAAAGTACATAAACATTTGACAAATTTGATACTGCTTGAGATGTATTCGAGATATTCTATATATTTCCATTGCTGGATATTGATTGATTGTATTTGATGTTTTGCTATTTTAAATAATCATCCTATAAAACCTATAAATAGAGTCATGCCTTCTTCATATGGTACGTACAAAATATCACTTTTTTTCTCTTCTTCACAACTCGCAACCGGTACATCGCATTTATTTTGTAATTAATGTGGGAAATCATGGCTTTGCACCAGAATTTTAGGTAATCTAATAAACCATGATATAGAGTTCTATGCAATATAAAGAAAACTTCTTGTAGGGCTTTACCTCGTGAGAAGAGTAAGGCTAAGCAAATAAATGGAAAAATATTAGATAAACTCATGACTGGTCAGAGAGCAGTAGGAAAAAGAAAAGGCAAAAAATGAAACAAAAATGAGTTCCTTGCGGGCACTAGTTAAAGAACCAGTTCATGAAACGTCACAATTTCTAATGCATTGATTGCCCTCTTGTTATGCATCATTAGTACTTTGAAGACTATTCCAAGTTAGGTAACTTAACAAATGCTCTGAGACCTGACCCAAAAAAAAAAAACAAAGAACAAACCTGATCATTGTCAACCAAATAGATCCATCCCCTACGTTCTCTCGGATGATGTATGCAACACAGATGATTCGATTTTTGCTACAAAATTCTAATGAGAGTAGCACAATTGATTTAAAGAGTTGAGAGAATATATATTGAATCACTAGGAAGAGGAGAACCTTAGAAGAACAGCGAAAAAGAAGGTTGTCACAGGTAAGCAGTTAGCAGTTACAGACACGAGCGAAGCTGAAGTATAAAGGAGCGCAATCCCATAGAGATTCATAGCCAGCGTGATACTGCAATACACATGAATCATTTCGTCAAAATTTCCAGAAAAAGTAATAAGCTTTTGCTTAAATTTCGTAATCACCAAATTCTCTTATTAGTGTTTAAAACTCAAGATTCTGGGAACATTTTGTAACTCACCCTAGGAAAGCAAGCGCGAATATCTTGAAGAACGCGAGGAGTGTGAGTGGAGATGTGGATTTCCTTTCAAACATCGCAGTTAACAGGACCAAGAAAATGGTTCCGGTCATATGCCGGTAGAAGATGAAGATGTAGCTCTTCATCCCTCCATTTAATGCAGCCTTGGTGAACAAGGTCATGCCTACCTGTATAGTCTGGATCAAGATAGCGAACAAGTATGGATTCTTCAGTCCCATTTTGCTCTCTTCTCTCTGTACATTTGCCTCAGATTAGGAATTTAAAGCTGAAATCTTTAAGATTCACATGCTTATCTGACTTTGAAGAACATTTAACACTTGCTACCTTTTAAGGAAATGTCAGTGAGTAGATAAGTAGCGAGTCTTCTCTTTCGGATATGCTTTCTGACGTGAGTTCACTTTTTCAAAAGCAGCAAATTCTCAATAGGGCCATTTTTTTATCTCTGGTTGTCGGAAAGTCCCTTGAATTATACCTCTTGTTTGAAATTTATGGATATCGCCTTCACCACACCTGGGTAAATGTAAATATGATTGATGTCCGTAACTTGTAACTGCCATTTATAGGTATGATCGAAACAAATTTCCTCCAACCAAGGGTAGGGCAAAATATAATACTGCTGATTACCATGATACAGACTTCAAAAAATTTTACTTTATCTGTAACGTGCTCGCAGGCGTCAGTAATACGTTGACCAAGATCCATACACAAGATAAAGAAATAAGGAAAGAGCAGATCAACTTGAGGAATATCTCTAGTAGGTTGGATTTTATCCAAACAATCTTTTATTAAACAAGACAGTAATAGAAGAGGAGGGAACACAAAACATTATTAAACCCAGCCAAGAATCCAGGAAATTGAAGTAATTACTTTTCTTATGAAAAGAATCCCATTACAATCTGTACCAGGCTTTAGCAGGATCCACCTTAATGAGCATCGTACCAGTCTTGCCAGTCTCACAGCTCATAGACTGGACGATTTTCTTGGACAATAATGACGGTATCAGCGCCTCTTCTATCGGGCACAAAACTAGCTTCCAACGAGGAGAGAAAATTGTCCGGTTTTGGGAAAGGCCAAGAAATAGCGATAAAACATATTTTCGTAGTTTTTCGAAGGTTATTTTCAGCAGTTGAAGGATAGCAGGTCCCTTCGTCTATACTGACTTTTCATACGACCAGAACTCCCTTATCTCATTAAATATATAAAAGAATAAGGAGAACATCTTAAAGTTTGATATTTTTGGACAGTTAATTAACAAATTTGTATTTTGATGAGCATATGTCTTCATGTTTGAAATTCATTATATATGTTCTTTGCTAAACATGATTCAAATCCATATTGAATGGAGCACATGCATAGCACATGCAAAGGAACTATTTCGAGTCAAAGGAACCTCTCCATATTCTATTATCGACCTTGGTTGATTAAATTTTACCAGCAATTCAAAAGAAATTGAGGCAAAAGCTTTAAAAGTACAGCTGAACATATAAGAAACATGCAACTCAAATCTATTTCCAATCCAACTTATCCTCTTTAAATTAAATCTTGCCACTTTCTATCTTGATACGTATGTATTTTAGCAAACCATTTTTAATGCTTAATTTTCCTGTTTTTATATTCATATTAAACAAGATGGTTCCGAAAATGATACTTATTTTAACAGCTAGTGCTTCTTATTTCCATACAACAAATTCACATATCACTAAAAATCCTACGCATGATATGTAGGTATTTTCTATTGCATGTCATAAGATCTTGATAGTTTCAATTCAAAATGTGAATAATTTTTTTTCATCAAATTAATGAATTGTGTGTGTGTGTGAGTCGTGGCCTAACCTCTTTCGACTTGGGAATGAGAATTAGGTTTAGGGATACTATGAACTTCGAGCCGATGGCCTTCCATTGACTCGGGCTTTCTTAAGTCCATACCTCGTGTGATATCAAGTGTTTAAAATTTTAAATTGATTACATTAAAGAGTCGCCACTAGCATTTTTAGGATCGGCTAGAAACCCAATAAGATATGTGAGGATATCTTATTATTTACATAACTGGATATTCTACATTCAAGGACTTGGTTACGTTAATCCTAAGACTAATGCTCTTTAGATAGCTAAGTTGATCATGTTAACTAATGCCATAGCAACCTATCAAAGAATTTTAGGTATCGCACTAACCATTCTAGATCAAAAAATAACATCTAATATATTGAAAAGCGCAACCAATTATAATCATGAAGGAGAACACACAAACATCCTACTATTGTCCATAAAAAGAAAATGACTATCCAAAACAAAGCACCCTATTGTAAAGCCCTAAGAGCTTGTCCAAATTTTGAATTTTGATATTTTTAAAGGGTTTTCTAATTTTTCTAGTTTTTCTAAAATTTTCTTATTTTTTAGAATTTTCTGAATTTTTTAATGATTTTTAATTTTCCAATTTTTTTAATGTTTTTTTGAATTTTTAAATTTTTAATAACTTTTTAAATTTTTTAAATTTTATTTATTTTCTAAAATTCTAATTTTTTTATTGATTTTCGAATTTTGTAAATTTTTTTATTTCCTAAAGTTTTAAGATCTTTTTATCATTTTCTGAATTTTTAATTTTTTCTTTCTAAATTTTTTTTATTTTTTATTTTTTTATTATTATTATTATATTCGGAGAACGGGTTCGGATCGGGTTTACCGTTGACCTGACCCGCCTATCTGGATCTGACCCGGTCGGATTAAAGAAACGAATTTCTTATCATTTTTTGGGATCTTCTTTGATTTTCCGATTTTTTAATTCTTTTTCTCTCCTCCTTTGTCTTTTTTTTTTGTCTTTTTCTGCCCATCTTCTTCAACCGGACGTTCCTTGAGCCGTCTCCAATCGAAAGCTCTCCTTCGACTGCAACTTCCCTCTTTCTTCTTCCCGGGCCAGAAATTCCTCGACGCATCACTCAAACATGTTATCACCGGCATCTACACCGCCGCCGGACCCATCCCCACTGCCGGTCATCTACCCTGACCGGCGTCAACACTTCCGGCCACGGGCGACAGCAAAAATAATAGAAAAATATCCATACTGAAGCTATACATCCAAAAACAGCCATCTCAGCAAACCAACAAGCACAAATACATTAAATGAGAAGAAATGGTCTACTCGAACCGTAGGGCTCGCCAGTGTGGGGAGGGTAACTTTGGCGAGATATATCTCCTCTGACGACTCTAAAAAAAAAACAAGATGATGGATATGCCATCAAAACACCGGTAAACACAGTAGCAGGTCAAACGTAGATCCACAATATAGGAACAAACAAACATCAAACTGGACTTCTAGGCACAGGTTTCGGCGCTTCATTCAGGCAATATATCAAGCAGTCGGCGTGCATTGATGATTATGGGTTCAAAGTTCAAATCTGAAGCGCTCCTTTGTCCAGACATGATGCCTTAACTTCTAAAACATTACAAATAGTCATGAAATTGCTTTGGTTTATCCAGATATTATCAATAACATCAAACGACTCAAATGTATATCTCTCGACCGAAGATAGGGGTTACTCGGAGCGTTCGAGAAGGGTATTCCGTACCTGGTTTTGCTTGGCGAGCCGTGGTCTCGGTCGGCGACGGCAGAGCACGACTAGCTGGGCTTCTTCTTTGGCTGTGGAGAGATCTCCGAATAAGCGACGGTCTGCTCACGAGATGTCCCTCGACCGGAGTCCTTGAAAACCGACAGCGAGCTCCGGCAAGCCCACTTTCTGTCACTCTAGAGACTAAACCTCCTTTCCTCAGCCCTTCTCTAGGTCTCTCGTTGACCTCACCTCCGCGGGGGAATCTTTTTCCGTCAGCCACGCCAGCTCAATGCATCCTAGAAGGTGTCGGGGATTGCTTCAGTCACTCGTGGGAGCTTCCTTCGCGTCACATGCGCGGTTCTCACGCATGCCTTCCTCGTCGGTTCTCTTTCTCGCGTCGCAGGCGTTAGAAAATCCAGAAAATCCAGAAAATAAAAAAAAAAAACGGAAAAATAATTAAAAAAATTCAGAAAATTCTAAAAGAAAAATAAAATTTTAGAAAAATTGGAAACCCTTTAAAAATATTAAAACCCAAATTTTGGGCTTAAAAGAGAGTTTGGGGGGGGAGGCCGAAATACTGCTAAGTGGGCTCTACATGGTGACCCACACGAATACATCCATCATTTTCATTCATTTTTTCACTCATTTTTTCACTCATTTTTTTTTTACCTCATTTTCAGTTCATTTATTTTTATTTACCTTTTTTTTTTATTATCCTTTTTTTTGTGTAAAATAAAAGGATACCTAAAAGGTCACAAAAAATTCGGGTGTCAATAATGTGTGTATAAATATTTGTTATACTAAGTGGATTTTCAATAAAAATAATTAATGGCGCTTTTTCATTCATTTTACTTTAATGTCATGTCAAATTTATTTTTCTGATTTAACTTTTATAAATCACATTCAAAATGAGCTACTTACAGTGTCACGCCCCGACCCTCGGGCAAGCACCCATCGCTTGCCTTGGTCGATTATAAAAGCGATATCCCATGACTACGTAATACGTATCGCCGACCCTTTTCTTTTTAATGCACAAGCGGAAGCATAAATTAAAATCCCCAGACAATAAAACATTGGGATAGAACAGTAGGATTAAATTTCAAACCTTCACTTTTATATACAAAGTGAACTATTAAGTCCAATTCACATTAAACCAGTTAAAAACACAAGGTCTACAAATAGAAGCGGGGTTCTACAAGTTACGGGTCCCCATCCTCCTCTTCATCAATCTCCACACTCCAATTGGAGCCTTCAGCAGACTACATTGGACTTCGAGACCTTCAACATCCAAGTCTGCTACATCTAGGGACCTGAAATGGTTATTCAATAACCAATGAGACCACGTCTTAGCAAGTTCTACCCCCTAAGACTCAATTAGTAAGCCAATACACTATGGGCTGCCTAAATACGCACAGGTCAGAGGACTTACCTTGGCCTCAGATTCCACCTGCAAATCAGTACAATTTATAATAGGCATCCAATTACTCATAACAAATTGAACCAGTCGATTACATGTCACAGAGCACACGTGCATTCTCTAAGGCACTAGTTCACCAAAGTGATGTATCAAATCACCGAGCCCACGTGTCTCTCCCAAGATGCCTCACTTAATTCCCTAGGCCCACGCGTATTTTCTAAGGCACTAGTTCACCAAAGTGATGCATCAATTCACCGAGCCCACGTGCCCTTTTAACGATGCTTGGGGCCATGTGAATTCTCTAAGGCATTCGTTCACTAAAGTGATGCATCAATTCACCGAGCCCACGTGCCTTTTAGATGCCACTCTCAAGATTCAATGGCTTTATGGTCCCACCCGACCTTCTCAAGATCTAGTGGCTTTACGGTCCCACCCGATCCTTTCAACTATGGCCAACAATATTGCACCTCATAATTAAATTCCTCAATTTCATAATATTTTGGCCTAATTTGTTTTTTTGGTAGAGATATTTTGGCATAATTTGTTTGTTTTTTTTTTTTTTGGTACCCAGGGAACCCCGTACAGCCGGCAGCCGGCGGGTAAACCCTGGGGGCAACACGCACGACCACCACGCACGTGCCACCGGGTAAATCACCAAATGACGCACTGTGGATTCGAACCCCTCCCCTTCGTGAGGGGGAGAAGGCCCGAAGCCAGCAACGCCACCACGGCGGGTGGTTTTTGGCATAATTTGTTGATATCAAAGATACTCGACAAAATATCATGTGTGGGTACACAATCGGCCTTAGCCAAAATAGAATAGTTTCATTTTTTATAAATCCCACCATTTTCTGTAGTCTACCAAAACATTTTTGGCATTGTCAACCGATGCCCAGCTATTTTTCAATTAATAACCAAAGATTATTCAATTTAGGAATAAATCCTAAAATCACTCATAAATCAATTTAACACAAAATAAAGTTCAATTAAATAAACGGACTGCACCATGATCATCAGCACGGAATTCCGATCACCAGCCATCCCGGTTGAATTTCCGGAAAAATATTAATTAAATAATGAATTTCGAAAAATAAATAAATAAATAATAAAAATCTAATTTAGGCCCGTAATGCCTGATTAGAAGCTGAGACGAGTCCGGAAAATTACCGAGACTCGTTAAATAAATAACATGGCACGTCTACTAGCTAATGGCTATTTCTAACCACCTAACATGCATCAATTAGTCTCTAATTTAATTTATCTAAATTAATCTAACCATCTAATTGCATTTAATTAAATCTAACAAACCCTAAGTATAATTAACAAACTAAGAAAGCATTAGTGAGTAAAACTCACTTGGCAAAAGCGGTGACCGGATCACCGCGACAGCGGCCGAAATCGAACTTTCGACGATACCGGCGAGCTTGGGCCGGGCCAAGAAACCTTGCAAGCCCGCGGAAATTCTGGGCTTGGGCCTACTGAAATTCTGGGCTGATTACACTTGGGCTTCAAATGAGCTGGCTGGACTTCACTGATTTGTGGGCTAATGGGCTTATTCAAATGGGCCTCAAGATGGGCTGAACTGCAGCTTCAAACTGGGCTGAAATTGTGGACTGAAGACTGCTGGACTGGGCCGTTGACAATCGTTGGGCCGAGGACTGTCGGGAATTCATGAGCTCGCTTCGTGCGAATTGCACGGCAAGATGGAGATGGCGAGCTGAGCAGATCGAGGCAGCAACGTTGAAGATTCACTGGAGTTTGGCTTCGCTGGCGCTTGACGATGGAGTGGAGATGCTGGGCTTCTATTGGGCTGTCGGTCAAAGGTCTGGGGCAGTGAAGACAGGCGTGTGGACTGGACTTCGGCTTCACTAGCAGTTTCAAGGAATTTCGGTGGCTTTCAAGTGAAGAGACCGAATTGTAGAGGAAAGAAACGAGACAGAAGCTGCGCGTGAGAGGGAGAAGCGGCTACGACGGTCGTTCGGGGTTGGCTTCGTGAAGATGAAGACACGAGCTGATGGGGGCTTCGGTCAACACTTGGGGTTCGCTTGCCGTGAAATTGACCGAACATGTGGTAGCTTCAATGAACGTTGGCCGAGTAAAGAAAAGAAAAAGGGATGCTGGCCTCAACGTGGAGGAGATGGGCAGAAAACTTGAGGTGGTGAGATGTCAGAGAGTTCAACGAGAGAGAGGAGAAGCGGCTGTTCCTCGAGGAAAGAAAATGAAAGCCAAGCTAGAAGAGAAAAGTGAAGGCTGAACTTCACGATGGAAGGCACGGTGAAGATGAGGAAGAAAGGGCCAAAAATTCCACAAAATATCTTGCAAAAGAAGCTAAGGAGGGACCCAATATCTTCAATCCTTAGCCATTACCTTAATTGCTTGTCCCCCTCCCTTTCTTTCTTGAATAGATTTTCCAAAAATAAATCCAATTGAAGTCTCAATTTTTCAGCCTCATGCCCAATTTCGAAATTCACTATATTTAATTCAATTTCCTTACTCAATTTCCCAAATTGAGGTCCAATTTTGATGAAGAAAAATCCCATATAATAATCTGGAAATCCCCGACACTCACAAGCTTAGTTTAGAAGCCCTAATTTCCACCGATTTAGCCCATCCGAATCTCTGTTAATTTTCCGCAACGTCCGAACCGATTTTCCGTAAAAATCTCGAACTCGATGGAATTTCTCCGAAAGACAAGATGACGTCCTATAAATGAACTGCGACATGCTCGAACGTCTAATTTCCAAAACCGAATTCAATTTCATGGTTAAAATCGACCAAACATGATTTTAGTCCGATCCGACCTATTAAGTAGCTTTTAGGGATTTTACCGCGGTTATATCCCTTAACGGCTTCACCCAATAGATTGGTTAACTCATGAGTGATCAGCTCAAAGAAAAAGGACCATCGGCGCGTCGACGAGATGTCAATTTCATCTATTCGGGACGGGTCGAAAATTCGGGATGTCACATACAGTTTGTTTGAAAATTGTTTCTCTGCTTCTCCATTTATTCAAAGCAAAAAATAAAAGTACATAAACTATAGGTAAGTGGTCGATTTTCGTTTTTTGATTTGTTAATTTCATTGCATCATTTTGCTAAGTAAATTCAGTTTTAAGAGCAATTTTACTTAATGAAATACTTAAAATTGTAAACAAAAAGGATTAGTTATATGTAAGACATATCATTAAAGGTGGAGCAAAGTGTTCATTTCATTAATAAGGACGGGAAAAAAAGAGCATGAATATTTTTAAAAAATAATTTCTTGAACATTCGGTCAATTTAGGAAAAAACACGTAAGTTTGTGAATAAATAAGAAGAATTAACTCATCAAAGATGATATTAAAGATTCAAAATGCATGAGAGAGTTAAAGATTTTATTATTTAAATGTCAGAGATTAGCTAAAATCTAATGTTAGTCCTCAATTTGCGCATTTCTTTTTCCTCCTAATAAATTTCTTAAGTCTTTTATTTTTCTACTCAAGTACTTGTAAAAACTTTTCTAGCAAGTACTTCTGGCTCTAAATCAAGTTAGCAGGAGCTAACATGTTCTTGAGTTCCTGCGGACATAACCGAACCACTTGACAAAATTTGCATTTTAATAAGACAATATATATAAGTTCAAAGATTTAATGCGAGAAATTAGAATTTGAAGAACTCGATTAAAAAAATTGTGCAAGTTCAACAATCAAGAGTGGATTTTTACGTCCAATCTTTTTTTTTTTGGGGGAACTTTTGCCCTATATTTTGATTCTACTATTTCAATTCACTTATTATTATTGATATGATCTTTTTCTAATATTTAATGATAAAATTTCAAGGTTGAAATTATCTTTTGGATATGTTATATTTGATAGAGAATAGAAAAAAAAATGCCTACAATTATATGGTGACGACTAGACAAGCTTTAGGATGACTTGCTAGTCAAAAGTCTAAATTCACAACTAGTCCGTAGAAAAACCGATTATAGATTTTCTTTTTAGGGCATAGCTAGTTTGGACATAAATTTTTCATTGATTATAAGAGGGATGTATGGTGTCGTCAAACATTATGATTTTGAACACATATCCTAGAATAATTCAAGTTTACCTTTTTCTCGTAATTTTTTTCTTTTTTGTCCACGCGCGCACTCAACATTTGGGTGCACGTGCACCTCATAAGAATTGGAGCTTCAATGAGAGTTTAAGGGGCGAATCCCCCTCCTTCTTGCTTCTTCTTCCTAGGTGTAACCAAGAAATGGTTAAACCCAGGTGCAAATTCCTCCTTTCCTTGGAGCTGAATGCAAGTTACGAAAACAACACTCCAAGATCTTCACATTTAGAAATAAGAACACATATAATCAAATAGAGAGATTTACACATCTGATTTGAAATCCATCGTTTTTTATTTGGAATAACATCGATCCAAAACTTAAGTACTTCTCCTTTATTGCCTTATACATCACTAGCTCAATAAGATTGCCCCTCCTCCTTAATGTGTAGCAGCCGCTCCTTATGTGAGGATATTTGTATGTATTAGAGTTAAATGAGAGACTTGAGTATTATTTATAGAGTTTTTAATTAGGTTTTCTTATCACGAGCTGGGCCCAACTTGACCCACACTAACCAGTTTCATATTATATTAATTATGAAATCTTATATCTCACTTTATTAGACCAATCCCGTAAAACGATAAATTAATTAAAATTAGCTCACATCAGAAAATTATTATATTCTCTCACTTGGGCTATAGTAATTAAAACTAAACTATATATGCGCACCTTTATATTAGTCTAGAAATAATTTTTGATAGTCAAATTGATCCCACAAAACTTTAAACACTCAGTTATAGTAGTAACTGCATGTATACACATAACGCCTTCCTAAGTACGAGTTCTTTTAACTCCACTAATATGGATTCAATATGTTAGTGTAGCAAATGAATAATACCTCATCAAGAGTAATTTCTTATGTATCACCTTCTCCTCTTTTTTATTTATTTATTTTTTTTATTTTTATTTTTTTTCTGGGTTGAAAATGCAAGTGTTATAGAACATATGAAGTACATCGGCTTAGCAGCATCCTTTGACATTACAAATAGAGCTATAAAAAAGATAGAGTTAGAAAGTCTTCATATATTAGCCAATAAAACATTTGATTGAGAAGATTTAATTTTTTGGTAAATTGAAGCTCTACCTCTTACATTTTTATGTACCTTGGTCAAAATAATATCGATGTTAGTTGAATTGTTTTGAAACCATTTATACTTATGCTCCATCCAAATGCAATATGTGGTCGCTAGGAAAGTTATCTCGAGGAGTTTCGTTGTCAAATCTTTGGCCTTTGTTGCCCTAATCATCCATTTAAGTTCCTCATTCCATCCGAGCACCTAATCCCATATTGCGCATGATACTAAGCCAAATGCTACCTATCCATTCACACTAAAAAAATAGATGAGTTCTGTCTTTTAAACTAGCCTTGCAGAAGTTACACTAGGTATCAGCTGAGATCATCCATTGTGCAACGATCTCTGTTATTAGTAGTCTATCTCTGCAAACTAGCAAGCCAATAAAATTGTGTTTGCTAATGCTACTACTCCAAATTAGGCTATACCACTCCACAAGTGGGCCCCATGTCTAAGTTCGTTATAAATATCATGGAAACAGTATCTTGAGCTAGATATAACTGGGTTTAGAACATGTTGTGATTTGAGGAGACATTGCTAACTCCAAGCCACACTACCTTTAATGTCGAGCTACATAATTGGGGTATCTCTGCATTTTGTGTTGTGAACCCAAATGCTCCAAAGTGAAGAGATGGATGATTAATGAGGTTCTAGAGTGTGTGGCCTAACAAAACTTTGTTCCATGTGTTCAAATCAAGCAATCGTAATCCTTCTTCCTTTTTAGGCGAACAAACTACTTTTCATGCAACCTTGTGCACTCCATGATTTGCTGTAGAATCAGTCCATAAGAAAAGTGTCATTCCCTTTATTAGTCAACATTCTCTTTTCCTAAATGTTACAAAATCTAATATGTCTTTAGAGAATATCTTTATAATTTCAATGAATCTATATATGTCTTATCTTTATAGTTGAGCTTTCTTTATGTGTAACAAGATATGTGTCGCGACCTAAATTTCGGGTGCACCACCTAAAATTAGGCTAATGGATTGCTAAGCCTAGACTTAGCTCGGGCTCTCCCAAGCCCATACCAATTCGCGACTTAAGTTCAAGTTTTTATCATGCAAGTGGATTTTATCTAGGAGTCGCCACTAATCTATTTTTGGTAGGTCAATTAGACACCTAAGTAAAATAATGGGAGAGTTATTTTACTCATACGAACCAGAGATTTATGAGTTCGGGGACTTGATTACGTTAGATTTCTCTAACGCCCTTTCGGTACCTTTTTCTTTTATTTTGAAAAATATTTGGCAAGCAACTTGAATTTATTTTTAATTTATCTCCCTAACATGTGAGGTGATCACGCGGGTGTGCAAACCACCAATTTAACACCCAAGAAAACAATGAATAAATTGCAAAACTTACCTCATAGCAACGAAAGCATCTGTAGCGTTAGATTAGAATTCACATCCTAGATATGATTCCTAATTAACACGCAATCACTCATCTTTTGTTTTCACTTATTTAATGAGAATCATGTTTTATGCCATGCATGCTACTAATATAACATGAAGTGATATAACATGGCAATATGACCTAAATTACATGACATAAATAAAATGCAGTATATTCCTAAAGCATGAAATTGATTTATCCTAAGACAATTTTCTTTGTATTTTCCATGAATTTCGAAATTAAAGAAATGCAATAATTAAATGTGCAATCTAAGTTAATTTAATGACTTAATTCTAATGACGGGTAATTTCTAATAAAATGAACCTAGCAACAATCATTAAATGACATGCATTTCATTGACCTAATTCTATATGACATGCACATGATTTTTTTTTGTATTTTCTATAAAATTCGTAATTAAAAATTACTAAAAATCTATCTAAATTGAGATATTATCTATAGACTAACCTAAATCCTATCTTAATTTAGATAGATATCTTGAAAAAAATCAATGCAAAGATGTTATATTATCTAAATATTTTCCAAACATGCATCATAAAAAAAGGTAGCAAAACTATTATATCATGCGAAACTAATTCTAATCTACATGATGCGCAAGTTTTTGTATTTTCAGCACAAATAAAGCAATTAAAGCAAGCACTCAATCACTCAAGATCATATATCATCCAATCAATGCAAATAAGGAAATAATATTCAATCAACTTGTAATCTCGCGAATAAAACCGATAAGTTGATTTTAAGCCTTAAAGATCAAAATATCAATTTTAAAGATTCCCGCAGAATCAATAATTCCATCTAAAACCTTGTAGGTGGAATCAAAGATCATATGCGGTTGCGAATTAGGAAATAAATCATAATTGAAAGTTATGTCTATCACTCATGGATATGAAACTAGGTATAAATAGACATATATTAAGCAATAAAATGTCCAAATATACTAGAGATGTGCATCTTACCTAATTTGAGGATATTATTTCCAAATTTGGACCAAGTGCAATCAGACCGGGATCGCGACTGACTTCTCGATGGCAGGACAGCGATCGGCAATGACTCGTGATGGCGAGAGACGATGGTTTGGGCTATGGCGTGAGTCACGGATGCGATGTCGGTAGCCCACGGTGCTTGGGTCTCGAGCTTAAGGTGATGGCACGGCGGGGCTCGGGTCTTTGTGACTCACGGGTGGACAGGAACAAGATCACAGCAGGGCTCAAATCGGTGGCTTCATGGATCACGGTGATGGCTCGTGGTGTTGAAGATCCGGAGCTGCGGATGTTCGCTGGACCTACTAGATGTGTTGTGGGCGACCAACAGCGATAGTAGGAGGAAATCTGGAGTGGAAGGCCTAGTTCTCATGCGACGTTGCAGCTATTCTACATCTGGATTTTTCTTCTCTTTTTTGTTTCGTCTTTCGTTGAATTGATGAGCAATATTGGAGACGTCAGGCCAAGACTGGGCAGCTCGTTGATGAAGCGTCGGAGGTGTGTAGTGACCAAGGAGAGAGAAGACTTCTCTATTCTTTTGTTGGGCTTTTTGTCTCCTTTCTGAGCACCCACTCTCTTGTCTTTTCCTTCCTTTTGCTTATGGACTCTCGTTGCTCATCTTCATGTCTTCATCATGCAGACTTTGAGAAACATCAAGGGCAGAGACGTCTCGGGTCAACGCCACGATGTCGAAACCATCATCTAAATGGCCGCAAAGAAGCAATGCCAGGCCGTGGAGGTGGGGAGTTCGGTTGTGGCCGCGCGACGACACGCCCAAGGAAATGGCCTTCTCTCTCCCCTTATCTTTCTCTCTTTCTCACGATTTTTTCCTCTTTTCTTCTGAACGCTTTTTCAGAATTATGGCCGTCCCTCAATTTTTGGTGGCCTCCTCTTTTATATGCATGCACGACGCCCCCCATCAAGGAAAAAAAATGTGGTAAAATATTACAAAATTTTTGCTTTTGTTTTTCTTTCCTTTCTAAGGTGCGCTCAAAATCTACGGCTTTCACGTTTTCAAACGAATAATATATCACGCCATGTACGCTCCTTGCTGATATATTGCATGAATATATAAAACGTCGACTACCATATCATCCTTTCTTTTTTATCCCTTTTTCATTGGTCAAATTTTCCTTTTATGCTCTTGAATGAATATTGACACAATATTTATTTTGGTCTTGTTCCGATTGTGAATTTTCCTCCAAATATTTGACAAAGACATTCATTTCTTGTTTGAAATAAAGAAATATCACATCGAAGAATAAAATGCCTTCATATCTAGCAAGCTTAAAACCATTCGTTTGAGTCCATTCACCATCATCAATCCAATGGAATGCTATAAATAAAAAATGAATGCACCTAAAATTATATGCTAAGCAATTAATATTATTATTTTTTTAGGGCTTAAAAATTAATCCCTAATTTTCTATGCAATAAATGACTAAATGGGTTTCCCAAAATTTAGGTGTCAACAATATGTCCTTAAGGCTACTAACTAGACACCCTTAGCCTTTACTCAAGATTCATATAATACCTTGAGATTTTCATCAATATGTATTCAACATAATAATAATAATACATTCATAAATACTTTATTGAATACAAAAAGTTAATACATATAAAAATAGATGTAAACTTCATTAGAGCAAAAACAAAAGCAGCTCCTACTAAATAATAACATCTCATGATACTCCTAAGTCCATGCTAATGACATATCATTCAAATATACAAGAGTGAATGCTTTTAGTTAGTCGATCTATAATTGTATATCTGTGGAAATATGTTCTACAATAATATCACCGTTCTAAATTGTTTCTTTTATGCTAAAAAAAACTTAACCACCATATGCTTAGCCTATTGAGATCTTTATTATTGTTAATAAACAAAACTGTAGAGTTATTATCACAATACAACAATATGGACCTATCTACAAAATCAAATACAGTTAACTCCCTAATGATGTATTTGAGTCAAATAACTTGAGTAGTAGTTGAAAATCATACTATAAATTCTGCTTGCATGGTAGAGGATGACATAGATTTTTATTTCTCGCTTTTCCATTATATTCCACCCCCTACTAACATAAAGATGTATCATGTTGTCAACGTCATATCATCTTGATAGCCAGTAAAGTTTGCATCCAAATACTCTACTAACTACAGGTCTTGAACATATTTATGAATTAACATATAATCTCTTGTCCTCTTTAAGTACTTTAAAATCTTCTTGAGAGCAACTTAATAATCGTGCCCTAGATTTGGCTGATATTTGCATAGAAATCCTGTCGCAAAAATGATATCTGATCTAGCGCAAACTTGACCATACGTGGTACTTCCAAGTATATTAGCATAAGGCACATTATTCATTTTGGGCTTTCTCAAAATCTACATAAAGGCATTGTGAGAGATTCAATTTATCACCCTTCATGATAGGAGTTGTTATTAGCTTTCAATGCTGCATATTGAATCTTTCCAAAACACGATCAACATATGTCTTTTTACATAAACTGAATATATAACAAAACAAGAACAATCTTCATAGATTTCAATGCCAAAGATAAAATATGCCTAACCAAGGTCCATCATGTCAAAATTCTTTGACAATATCCGCTTTATCTTATGCAGTAATCCAATATCACTATTCTTAAGTAAGATATTGCCCACATAAAATATGAGAAGAACGAATTTCATTCCAATGACCTTACTATCTATTTTATTCTCAACAAATCAAATGAAGTGACAACACTATGAAAGTTTAAGTACCATAAAAGCTTACTTGAATATCTTGTTACAAAACCTTCGGGTTGCACTATATAGACCTCCTCATCAAGCTCTCTATTTAGAAAGGTAGTTTTAACATTCATTTGGTGTAACTTTATGTCAAAATAAGCAACTAATGCCATAATCACTCTAAAAGATTTTTAGAAGAGATTGGAGAAACAATTGCTTCATAGTCTATTCTTTCTTTTTGAGTGAAACCCTTGACTACTAGTTTAGTTTTAAATTTCTCAATCTTTCCTTTAGAATCCCCTTTAGTCATATAGACTCATTTGTAGCCTATGAGCTTGTAATCTTTAGGCAATTCAACAAGCTCCCAAACACCACTATGTTTTATATGTTGCATCTTATTTTTCATCACATTTAAGAGGACATGAAATAATATAAGTATAAGTCACTGGATCAACAACATAGCTAATATCATAGTCATGCTTTTTCAAATAGACTATATAGTTTGGTGGTGTAACCGAACGTCTTTCCCTAGTAGATCTTTTAAGTGGAGTTACTACAACCTTGTTCTTAACTTGAGAGGCTTGAAGAACTTCATTAGAAACTACCTCAACAACAGGATCTTGGGTCTCAAAAGACTCAACTTTTGGCGTAAGAGGCTCTACAATTATCTCTATAGGTAGAGACAAGGATCCGGTAGTCCTTACCATATCAATATACTCAATAATTTGTGAGCGGCTATTCTCTTCGACTGTATCAAACTCTAGAAACTTTGCTATTTGTGATTTCATAATTGTTTTTCCTCCATTGGGGTTGCAAAAATGATACACTTTCAAATGATCTAGGTAAAATACAAAGTAACATCGAGTAGTCTTGGAGTCCAACTTACTTAATGATGAATTATATAATCTCACGTCTGTAGAACATTCCCAAACTTTAAGATGATTTAAGTTAGGTTTACGTCTAGTCCACAACTGAAAAGGAGTAAATAGAACCACTTTGGTAGGATTACGATTTAGAATATAAAGCACTATTTTTAAAGCTTCACCCTATAGAAAATAGGGTAAATTCGTCATACTTATTATGCTCCTCATCATATCCATAAGATAATTGCGTTTTTCAGCCACACTATTTTGTTTTAAGACTACTAAGCATAGTAAATTGAGATACTATTCTAGAATCCTCCATGTATTTGACAAACGGCCTTTGAAGCCATCCGACATCGCCATGCTTGCTAAAATACTAATTACCACAATCAGTTCTGACAATTGTTATGACTTTTCCCAACCATTTCTTCACTTTAGTTTGAAAAAACTTGAACTAGTCAAAAGACTCAGATTTTTCTTTAATCAAATGTAGATATTCGTATTGACAATAATTGTCAATAAATGTGATGCGATGAAAATTTCTATAGAAGATTGTTGTATAGGGTCCACTAATATTAATGTGAATGACTTTCAATACGTCAAAACTTCAGACTACATTTTTTTTTTAGCCATCTTACCTCTACAATAGTCTACGCAAGTCTCTAGATCACTTTTAAGAGTGGTAGGATGATAGCTTTTATCTGCCTTTCTACTTTTCTTTTTAGAGATGTGACAAAGATGTTTATATTATAGTGGATAAAACTATTCCTTCAATAGAGGCCTTTTAAAAACAATCTTTTCAGTTGTATAAGTAATGTACATATCATTGGGAAATAAATACAATATGTACAATTCATGGGACATATTACAGTGCCAACCTTATTTGAATTAAAAAAACATAGAAATATTATTGCTCTTTTTTTTTTTGAAAAAAAATAGTTATACATGTTCAAACAAGATACGGAAACTAAGTTCAATCTAAAGAAATATACATATAAATAGTGTTTCTTAACATCAAACTAAAACCGAAATTTAGAATCAAAATGACATCTCTCACAAACTCGACATCAACTTTAATGTTGTTTTCCATAGTGAGCTTTGATTCATCTTGATTTGACTTCCTCTGGTTTTTGAATCCATGTATAGTAAACATAACATGATTAGTTACACTGCTATCTAGCTACCAAGAATTAGATGGTACTTTTGATAGGTTGGATTCATAAACTTATGCGAAAGAATTATTGCCTTTACACTCACTCTTGGGCAACTAAGTTTTATATCCTACAAAAGTAATAAATGACATAATCATTCTTGAAAAATGCTTTTTTTAGGACCTACACTATTAGAAAGACCAACAACTTCAAGATTTCCTTTATGAGTATGATTTTTGAACATCTTACTTTTCTTACTGTTAAAACTAGAGGCATATAGGACAATATGTCTTTTATTTTTCTTCAGTTTCTCTTCTCGAGCCACCACTATTGCTATCGGCTCATTAATTGACCATATCTCATATCGGGAATTGTAGTTAGTTTTGATAACCCCAAGATCAAGAGGAATAGTATTCAAAGCTTAATGCACAATGCAAGCAACATAAATAGTACGATTAAGAGCTTAAGGTTTTGTTTGACCATCCTTAAAACATAATCCCGAACTTCACTAATATTATCATACTTCATACTAAATAGTGCCTGCAGGTTTGTCCCTATCTCAACATTAGGCAAGACATAGTTACTAACCACCAAGACTTCCACCATTTGTCTAGCAATGCAGTCAACTGGTAAACTACTTTTTAAGTGTTCCTAAATTGAATGCTTCATAGATAACATGCAATTCAATTGTTTTTTTTCCCAAGCAACAAATTCTGTTTTTTGCGCTTTTGTACTTTTAGTAGTGTTGGCTTATATGAACGTATGCCAACTCCATACTAAATAGAACATTTGTTTTCCATCTTTTAAAATTTGAACTAGTAAGAATCTTAATAGTTATGAAGTTATCGTTTATAGAGAAGATGACTGAAAACAAGCAATGCATACAATCAACATTATATGAGTTTTGTGTAACTAGGAATTGTATAGGTACACATTCAAAGAATTACATACATAATTACATAATCACATTTGGATAGAATACTTGATATGCAATTGTGTACTTACCACATGATATCAATCATGAGAATATATTCCAACTTTTGTGAATTCATCACTTTGGCGTGTATGAACCATTATGATTAATGACTCCTCAACTATAAGCTATACATATATCCATTCATGAATCTATACACAATTATCTTCTTTTGGAGTATAATCATACCTTAGAACATGATACATCCCACCACAGTATAAGATCGATATATTTCAAACCCAATTAAGTGTGTCATTTTGGCGATTATAGCTCGATTGAATCCTTATAACTTTCTCATACCAAAAATAAAAACTTTATGTCTTACATTCATCATATACACGTAATTTTAAATTTGAAGATATGGACAATTTGTCACTAAAATCACATACCAAGCCAATTACATTGCTTTATTCATTGATATATATTAAACCTCATATATATTATCAATAAATCACACTTTAAACATTTTTTTATGTGTTGATATACATGTGAACTAGCACCTATATTTAAAAAAATAAAAAAAAAATATAGGGAAAGACGTAAAATACCCGAAAAATACCTGTATTTAAGGTTCTATATGTATTTTCACATCTACAAAATCATCAAACACTAAAAAAGTATATATCGCAGTGTAGATAATATTCATGCGAGCACATAGACGTCGAGCATGCTCCAATTGGAGTTTTCACACACCCGCATACCCCATCGAAGTACGTGACACGTGTAGCCCACATGTAGATATGCTAGACTAATCTATATAGCGGGTTGACTGGTTGGTAGTTTGACCAATTACGATCCAACCAGTTGACAGGTCTGGTCAACGAATAAACCGGTTTGGGTAGGTCAATGGATTAGATTCCTCGGTCGAGTCATTAGGTCAGGTCATTAGGTCGAGTCGGTCATCGAGCTCACAAGTCGCTACCATCACGATGACATTAGCCCTAGCATATGTCATGCGTCGATGCCCGTGGGGGCACATGTAGCATCTCCAGGTGATACGCCATATATTACAACGCTCATCTCGACAAATCAAGATAAAAAATTTCGAAAAAATTCCGAAAATAGCCAAATCCATACACTTGAGTTCTAGGCTATGGATAGCTCTTATACCACCTGTAATCTACGAAGATGGCACCATAAGATTTCCATCGCTAGAAACAATATATAATTGAGTAAAAAGATTTACACACCTAATTTGGAATTTATTTCTTTATGCGAAACAATGACTATTCAAAGTTCAAGTGTTTCTTCTCTATTACCCTCCGTATCACTGGTTCAATGATATCTCACCCTTAATGCGTAGCAGCCACTCCTTATTTGAGGATATTTATGTATGTTAGGGTTAGAACAGAGACTTAAGCATTATTTATAGAGTTTTCAGCTAGATTATGCTATTACGAGTCGGGCTCAACTCGACCCATGCTAGCTAACCCCGTATCAAACTAATTAAGTAACATTATATCTCACTTTATTAGACTAATCCCGTAAAATGATAAGTTACAATATTAATTAATATCAGCCCACATTAGAAAAGTACTTACATTGAAACCTCTATGGAACTTCCTAAACCTCTGCTCTTCATCTCCCTACAAAACCCACCATTGAATCCTTAAGCTCTTCGCCGCACTGTAGGTCTTGCCATGAAAACCCTCTAACCCAACACCCTCCTCTCCTAGTATCTAAATTCCCCGCCCCTGTCCTGAGAATCTCCCGTTTCTCAGCATCTTCCTATGACCTGCATTCGCATTTCTAGCAAAACCCACCATTGCGGTGAGACAACGATAGGTTGCGCTGTGTTAGATTCTTGGTGTGGTGGGTCTTTGAGAATTGCAACTTGTTGGCCGGTATTTAAGTGTTCAAAGTTGCGGTGTTCATCTCCGCCATGATCAAGGTGAGCAGGATTAGGGGTCCGATTTAAAACATGGCCTTTGGCAATATTTTGTAGCTTTGCAATCAAGGGAAGAGGCTCTCTTGGCCTCAGGAATCAACAAAACCCATATGTCTTATGATTTGCTTCCTTTGTTCCTACTCTCAATACTGGTTTCAAACATGGAGAAGGATACTAAAAGTGTTATATCTTGTATATGGTGCTCACTTTACTGCCAATTTTTTTTTTTTTGGATAAGTTAATTGCCACTTTTTTAAAAAACGATCATTTAAGTATTAACTCCGACTTGAGTTGTTGGAAATTTAACATAGCCATATTTTATTAATTTATCGATCTTATGTGGCTCACTGACATGCCCAGTCAGCATATAACCCCTAAACAACGTTGTGTGGTGGGTTAAAAAGTAATCACTTTAGTGCTAGTCGTTGTAAAAACAATTATCACTGTAATGCCAATTGTTGTTGAAAAGTGATCACTTCAATGTCAATCTTAATGAAAATGTGATCACTTTAGTGCAAAAAAATAAAAATAAAATGCCACCTTAGATAAAAAATTTAACTATAAATGTTATTTAATTTTTGTAGCCATAATTTTTCATTGAAGGCACTTAAGTGATCGTTTTCCTTCAATTTTGGCATTTAAGTGAGCTGACAAAAACTTTTGGCATTAAAGTGAGTGTTATGCACAACTTATGGCACTTCTAGTGTCCTTTTTCCATTTTGAACATTTTATACACCACTCAAGCTTTCACTTAAAACTTTTGTTGTATGATTTTTTTTTAATTTTTTTTTATGAACAAATAAGTAGTAAGGCTTTTCGTGTATGTGTGTGTGTGTGTATTGATAAATATAATATATGCCAGTTAGTGATCTTGTAAATTATTATGCAACGAGATTGATTTTGATACAAGTTGGCTTGTGACCAACACTAACTCTAACACCCTCGTCTTTATCCTCAGCCTTGGCCTCTCCCCTTCTATCCCTTTCTTTGACTATGATGAGATTGTTCGTGGCTTCGGACAACAAGGCCACATGAGCTCAACCTAAGTGCACGAGTCACAATTGTGAGGTTGTCACATGAACCTCTACGGCCGTGCGACAACCCGTGCCCATTGAGCCTTTATTTATCCTTTGGTCATTCGATTGTGATGTCCTAGGAGGCATCGCCGACCCAAATCGTAATAACGTTAAAACATACAAGCGGAAGCATAAAATAGCAAGGATAGTTTAAAAAAAAAAAAAAAAACACATACACACACACGCACGCACACACACCCACGCACGCACGCACACCCGCATGCACGCACGCGCGCGCACACACACACACACATATATACATATATATAAATTCAACAAAATAGCGTTACAAGTATATACATATGTATAAATTCAACAAAATAGCGTTACGAGTAAATGTCTCATATAACACAAGTTCAAGGGTTAATCAACTAGTTTCTTCACCACTGACACGCCTAATCTCTTTGCCACAACCTCCTTCAAAAAGGGCCCCGGGGTATACCTATGCCTTTAATGCTACAAGGGTGGTGTAAAAAGTGCTAACACCTCATGTTTACCTAAGCCCCAATGGTCTCCAAGACTAGGCCTCCGACTCAACGATCAACGCGGGGTCGATCTCGAGGTTGGACACCTCCCCATCGGGAACATCCTCATCCTTGGCATCCCAGCTGAGGCCGCCCCCAGATCCTCCAGCACTCGGCGGATCGTTGAAGCCGTGGATGGGATCGTGGCTCTTGCAACCTACCCAAAAGTACTAGGCCATGAATTGGTGTGGCAAGAGGTTAGACAAACTCTAATTGACCCAAATGGTCATGACATATCGACATATCGACATATCGCGTATAGTGTGCATCAACCCTCCCACTACTGGGTACCCCATCACCTCTTGACTATGCTTGACAGGGAGGCCAAAACGAATCTAACAGAATAGTTCAGCCACTTTTAGGGCCTGAAAATATTTCAACAAATAATTATGAGATAAACTTAATGAGTAAACTTCCTAGACTTCGCGTAGGAAAGTTGTTTATCTTGGAAGCGCCCTAAACATGCAAATATCTATCAATGGCGAAACATGGCAACACACTTTTCACTTTACTCTCATCAATTTTGTAATAACTCATCTACCATACAAGGCCATCAATGTAGATTCATAGGCAATTTCGTAACATAAACTTCATGTTTTTGAGCCAAACATATGAATACGCATTTTGATCTAAGTCATGTGCTCATGCCATGCAATAATCTAGACCTCATCACATACGAATCTCATGCACTTCCCATACACATTTGTCCAGATTATAATAGCTAATTAAGATCCAAGGCCAACTTGAAGGTTCGCAATCATCCGGTGTAACTGAGCATTGTCTCGCCCCATTGAGCATGGCGTCCCATTGACTTAGGGGCATTCTAGTAAGGAGATTTGTTCCAAAATTCATCTGCAAACGACATCCCGTTGACTTGGGGGCATCCAAACTTAATCGGGCACTGTCTTGCGTAAAACCCCTCAAGATGGGTTCACACCCCACGTAAAATGCATCAGGGTCTTAAGTGATCACACAAGCATACCATCATACACTCCATTTCTTATCTTCCTCATTTAACCCATGTGATGCTCATGCGATATGTAGCTTCACTTGTCATATGCCATCATTCCATATACGTGCATTACTTATATCACACATATGCACCATTCACTTCCCAAACTCATGTCACATAATCCAAATATCATAATTAACCACTAATTCACATGGCACATATTCTAATTATCATTTTCAACCTTTAATCCATAGCATATCATTCAAATATCATGTTTAACTATTAAACCACATGGCACATAACCCGAATAACATAAATAGCCACTAATCCACATGGCATATAACCCGAATAACATAAATAACCACTAAACCACATGACACATCATCCAAATATCATGTTTAACCACAAAACCACATGTCACATAACTTATATAACATAGATAATCATTAATCAACATGGCACATCATCCAAACAACATGTTTAACCATTAAACCATATGGCACATAACCCAAATAGCATAGATAACCACTAAATCACATGGCACATAACCTAGATAACATAGATAATCACTAATTCACATGGCACATCATTCAAATAACATGTTTAATCCCTAAACCACATGGAACATCATCCAAATAACATGTTTAACTCCTAAACCACATGACACATAACCTAAATAACATAGATAACCACTAATCTACCATAAACTACTCCCTAATGCAACAAAACCCCTAATCAAAGGCTAGAAAGTCACTTTTGGATGATTTAGGCTTCAAAACACGTCAAGTGAAGGGACAACAAGACCGAATTAGCTGTTGAGGCTGCTGGTTGCTCGTCCACCGCACGTGAGGGAGCTAGACGGTGGTAGCTTGGTGGCGGTTTGACAGCGGCTCGACGTCGGTACAACCCCCGGTGAGGAAAATAAGTGAAGAATAAGCTTGCAAGGAGAGAAAATAGAGGTGTGGGGGTTTGGTTATGGTGAGGGAAGAGAGATAGAGAGCTTCCAACCAAACAAGTGAGGAAATGAGAGAATGAGGGTGAGAGAGAGAGTGACTAGCGGAGGGGGAGAGAAAGGAGAGAGAAAAAATGAGGTATTGTCCTCATTAATGCTTTGCCCTCCAAATCTTTCATGTCTCTCAAACCTAGGCTTCCATTGAATGAGGATGTGATACTTTGAAGAGAGAAAAAGTGAGAATGAGTGTGGCATCCTAGAATTTAAGGGCATGTCCTAAGGTGCCCTAGAGCTTTTTAAATAGGTAATGAATTTACCTATTTGGTTGTGTTTTAATTTTTGTTCTCTCTTAAGGCCTTGTGCCTTGTGCCTTGTTTGTCTTTAATTTAATTTGAGCTTTAAGATAGTTATTAAAGATAAAATTCTGTGTTGCCATGCTTGTTATAGATTGTTTGTTATAGATTTAATATTATAGAATTTTAATTAGGTAAAATTAATTGTTAGTTTTAAGTTTAATTTAGAAAAGGGAGTGGATTGGGCCTTAGGCCCAATAGCATGGACTTAGGCCCATGGTTGGAGGGCCTAAGGGTGGGCCGTGTGGGCCAAGCCCATAAGGCCCAATGGGCCTTGTGTGGTGCCGTGCGAAGGAAGGAGGGGGAGGGTTTGCATGCCTCTCCCCAAGTGTCCTAGTGTGGATGCCACTTGGCATACATGCTTAGGGTCTTCCTTGTGATGATTAGGGAAGAGAAGAGAAAAGAGAAGGGAGAGAGAGAAGAGGTGCCGTGCGAGAGAAAGGAAAGAGAGGGAGAGAAAGAGAGAAAGAGAGGAAGAGAGAAAGGAGAAGAAGGAGGGAGGGCGTCGCGCGAGAGGAGAGGGGGAGAGAACCGCCGTCCGCCGCCGCACGCCGCCGTCCGCCGCCGTTCCCGTGGGTTTTTCTTGGCTAGAGGCAAGTTAGGATCCATCTCCTTTCCTTGCTTGTGTGTTTGCATGTTGGATTCTTGGTGGTTTAAGCTACGAAAATGGAGTGAGAATGCTTGGATGTTGAGAATGCATGCTGTTTTCGCATGAACCAGTGAAGTCAGAAACTTGTGAGGGCTTGCATGTGTGTTTGGAGTTCGATTTTGGCTTGGAATTCTTCATGAAAGTTGTAGCTAACATCTTGAACTATAACATACTGAAATTTCGTGAAAAATGATGGAGATTTGAGGGGTCTAAACCTCATATTTCGGAGACAGATCTGGAACTGTTTTTCTGACCTTGAGGTGAGTTCGTGGTTTGAATGTTGGTTTTTACTAAGAATCTCTCTTCGACTTCTTCATGAAACTTGTAGAGCACATCTTAATGATGAACATACTCAAATTTGAAGCAAAAATAACAAGTTTAGGCTAGGTAACCAACCTGACCTTGAAGACGATGAAACTGGAGTTACGATGTGGGTTACCAGAAACTTCGTGGGACCATTTGAAGGTCTTCCTTTGGTAGTTTGGCTTAAGTCTCTTCACGAAAGTTGTAGAGGATCCTTAGGAGTATAACATATCCAAAAATCAGAGAAAACGAAGAAATGTAAGTAGGTCAAATCTGCATATTTCGGACATAGTGTTCTGTGTATTTCGGTGACTTAACCAGGAGCTTCGTGGATCTGTAGAAAATTATCTAAAACGAATTTGATTTAGTTTCCTTCATGAAAAGTATAGTTTAATGTCTTAACTACATCCTGGTAAAATTTTATAATTTTCTGAGGTCATATGAGTATTTTAATTGACTTACCAAGAAAATTGTACGTTCTGCCCTTATCCGAAAACGTGCATAGAAATGGTGGAAAAGTGGTTTACTATGTGGAAATTGTTTTGCCATGTGTTTTCTGCATATTTTTCCATTTTATTATATTTGGATATTATATGCCTTAATTTCATGATTTTAGGATTTATGTGATTATTTAATTAATTTCAATTTGGGAATAAATTGGATTTTTATATAATTCAAAATGCATGTGGTAAGTAAAAATCCCACAAGGATTTAATCTATATTAGCAATTGCACCTATTACATGTATGTGTAGATGCTTAATTTATGCATGCACAAGTACTAAGGTAATCCTGTTTTGTAATGACATCATGTGCATGATAAATTGAAAAGTAATTGGCAATGTGATCTATGGTAATGGTTGGAGGGGGGAAGCGTTGGCCGGAATGTATAGAGAGATACATGGCCGGATACCCTGGGAGTGTCAGGATGCCTGGAATGAGATGGGTGCCGGAAGCCTCGGAGGTCTTTGCCCGAGGGGATACCTCGTGATGCCAGTTGGGATGCGAGATGCCTGGAGCGTTGGGGGTGCCGGATGTTCGGTGGCCATGGTTGGCATAATTCCGGAAGGTTTTTCTCGTGAGACCCGAGTGAGGGTGCGAGTGTATAATATGGGATGGATGATCCCGAGGAAGGAAGATGTGATGATTAATTGGGATTTTCAAAGTGGAAATTGACAGGCATGATGTGGCATGATATTATGATAATGACATGCATGTATGATATGATATGGTGATGATGCATATACATGATATGATATGGTGATGACATGTGTATACATGATATGACATGAAAATACGATGATATGTATGAATTATATGATATGATGATGTATGTTGGCATGTGCCTGGCTTTGAGGTAAGTATATTGGATTGCATGTGTGGCATGTATGATGTACTTGTTTATATTGTTTAAATGCATTGATTGGTGTTTGGATTCCTTTACTTGTTGAGTGGTTGTACTCACCCCTTCGGGGACCTAACATTTCAGATTAGTGCAATGCCTCTCCCTGTTGTTACACGGGGAGTGTTCTACGGCCTACCATCTGATGTGGAGGTCGAAGTGACCGAGATCGACTGTCCCACCCTGCCGGGACTAACCTTTTTGCGTGTTCGTGCGATCACATCGTATGACGTGGGCTTATCTGGAGGCCCAGTCATCCAGGAGTACATCTCTGTCCACATCCGCCGCAACGGTGTGATGATGGGGATGCTGCCACCTCCACCGCTCGATGCACCGGGTTGGGTGTGACGGCCTGCACACGTGGAGTGGGGGTTAGCAACTTTTTGGATGGCCGCCACTAGTAAATCAAAGGGAGATCGTTACACGTCGCACTCTTAGGGTCGTGTGTCTCTTTTTGAGGAGTGAAGGCCGAGCATAGATGAGTTTGGGCCTATCCTTTTTGTACCGACCTGTGTAGCCCTTCGTAATTTTAAGTGTAAATAAAAGTGGTTCGGCCTCGTGCTTTCATTAAATCAAAGATAGTCGGTGTGTATTGTGTTGGCGTGAGGGAAGCGAAGTGTTGGTGAGAACTGCCTCTTAATTTCCGCTGAGTTGCGCAAAATCCTTAAAACCTTTTTAAAGGAAAAGAAAAGAAAAAAAATTTACGCCTAAGCGTTGGCTTGAATCTTTCTTTTATCGTTGTATAATTTGTTTAAGTTTTGGTTTCTTTCGCTTGCGGTTTCATTTCTGTGGCGACCCTACCGGGTGTCGGGGGTGCCACAATGAGGGAGAGAGGAGATGTCGCGAGCGGTTTGGAGAGGAAAGGGAGGAGAGAGAGTGGTCTTCTCTCCCATCAATGTCCCATCACTTCCCTTGTCTTTAGTCCATCAAGCTTACCCAAAGAAGTAAGATCTAGCATTAAATGAGAGGATTTGCATTCAAGTAGCTTGATAGGACTAGATTAGGATAGGTAGGTATTTCAAATCTCTCATTTGCTACCTACTCCATGCATGGCCGCCCCTTCCTAGCCAATTCCCTATCTTGCCATTTTGTCTTTAGTCCAATGAAAGGGCACTTTGGTCGTTTCACTAAGATCTCGCACTATTCATGCACTTTTTTATGTCCTTTCGCGCATTTAATTTCAAGATTGTGTCAAAAGGGCTTGATGGGCTTAGAGGGCCCCATGGGCCTCCCTTAGTTGCCCACCCCTTGGAAGTGTGGGCTTTGGTTCACCCACTTGGACTTGTGCCCAACAGGTCTTCATCAGTGGCTCGTTTATGCTTTTTCGCACTCATATGTCCTTATCGATGATATTGAGTTTTTCACCCCTTTTCGATGTCCTCGTGGCTTATCGATCCTCAAGATACTCTTGTTCGAAGATCACTTGCCGGAATAATTCCATTCTAAAAAATCGAGTCGGAACGAGGATATCACAAAGGCTGTGCAAGGTCAACCCTCGAGCTCACGAGGACAGTCATTGGCTACAAGCCTCTACAACACGCTCACAAGCAACACAAGCTTAATAGCAGAGCTTAGCCATGGTGGCCTTGACCTAGACCTAGCCTTTAGCTAGCACAACGGCCATTGTCGACCTCTAATCTTAGATTGATGATGTCTTTGGCGACAAGAGCACATGATGGGAAGGGGGAGACATGAAGGTGGGTGCATCAAACTAAGTTAACCTCTCGGGTTAGGGAGAGAATGTGGGTAGGTGTTGAATTTTTTGCAAAGGGTTGGCTAGCTTGGGAAATAAAATAGCAATTCGGTAAATTATGTATGGATAAAAGATGGAACTTTAAATCCATTGAAAAAAAAGCGAAGATGATAAGTTTAGGTATTGACATGTAAGAAGTGTATTTGACATGGGAAGTAGAGTTGAAGATGGATTTTGCAATTTCTTCAAAAAAAAAATGCCACTTTTTAAATTTTATAGTGACTATTGGTCTGACAATAACGGAAAAGAAAAGATAAACTTAACCTAACTCATTAGCTATGACAAACTTAACCTAACTCATCAGTTATGATTTTCCCTATGATCATTACTTTATTTTTTTCTTGAGAAAGTTAAACCTATACTTTTCTAAGTCCATTTAAACTTAACCCATGAGATAAAAAAAGAAATTTGCCCCACCTCTAGCATGTTCAAATTCTAAATTTAGAAAATGAAGAATGTTGTTCTCTTGGACAATAGAGGACCACAAGTAGTCGAATATGCCAAACCAACTTCTAATATGAGAGGTCTCTTTCCATAGCAATTGCCACAAGACGATTAAATTGTGCTTGATAAATATTGAAAACTTGTGAAATGAAGTTTTGATGGATAGATTTTCAATACTGATTATATGAAGATAAAGAACTTTGATTTATATGACTTTTCTCTTTAAAAAGGAAAAGAAATAGGGAACGGTTTCAATAAGCCAAAAGTAATAAAGGTTGACATAATGTTAAATGTTACTTAGCAAAAAGAAAATGTTAAATATGCAATCAAGATTCAACATTCAAAAGAGGAAAATTGTCCAAAAAGTTATAAACATCTTGTATTTTTGCCTATTCATTCCCAAACCTTTTAATTTTGTTAATTAAGTTATAAACATTTTAATGTTTTAACAATTGAGTCTATTTGGTCAATTTTACTCGGAAATCACTGTTATGGATGCTAGTTATTTTACACGACATAGTTTGTGCTGACGTAGATAATTTTTAATGATATTTTAAATATTATCTTTACCCCTATGTCTTTTATCCCTAGAATATCTTCCTCGACGGAACTATTTGATCTTAAAGGGGATATTTTCAATTTTTTATTAAATATTTTCTTTTATTTTTATTTTCTTATTTCTTTTCCTTTTTTTTTCCTAACCCTAGTCCCGTGAGTTAAAAAAAAAGAATAAAAAGGAAAAAATTAAAATTAGCCACATCAACGCCACTTGTGTCACTTAGGATGGTTGATATTTACATCAATGCTTTCCAGTTAAAATTGACGGAATGTATTCAATTGATAAAATGTAAAAATGTTTATAACTCAATTAGCAAAATAAAAAAGTTTAATATTAAATTGGTAAAAATTTGATAGGTTTCGAATTTTTTGGACAAATTTTCCCATCCAAAATTGATAGACGCATGATTCAAAGATGCTATGAAGAAGATGTGGATCCCACAAATGTTAACTGTGGTTTATAAACTAATTTACTCATTTTAGGAGGTGCAATTCAGCTAGAGGCTGGTTAAAAGTATGCCAAATGTGCAATCAACAATCAACATTCAAAAGGAAAGGATGCGTGATTAAAAGATGATGACGTGGTTTCCACTTATTCATGTTTAGAACTGTAATTTATAATTTAAAACTCTTATAAACTAAAAGATCACATTAGAGTTTCATCCAATATATTCATATTTAAAAATGCATTTCAAAAGTTTAAGCTATTAATTAAGTGCATAAACATTATTATATGAATAAGAATGTTGGATTAAGTGCAATTAATAAAGTAGAATCAACATCTAACCATCTGAACATAATTCGGAATGTCATGGGTACCAATTACCATATTTATACTTTTATTGTGCGAAGTGCCCAACTGTTACATAATTTCATGAACTCTACACTTTTCTGCTTTATTTTAGGGGACTCTATTATATGAACCATTATTAGTTGGAAGAAGTACACTAAAGTGCCTTAACTTGTGTATGACGCTCACTTTAGTGCTATAACTTTTTATTGTCTCAGTTAATTTCCAAAATCGGAGAAAAACAATCACTTAAGTGTCTTTGACAAAAAAATCCAACTAAAGAAATCACGTGGCTTTTATAATTAAAATTTTTATCTGAGATGGTATATTTTGACACTGAAGTGATAACTTTTTAACAATGATTGGCATTGAAGTGATCATTTTTTTATAATGATTAGCACTAAAGTGATCACTTCTTAACTTGTTATATGACGTCGTTTAGGAGTTTTTTTGGCACTGAAATGATCACTTTTTCATTAGGATTGACATTGAAGCAATTACTTTTCAACAAAGATTGACAGTGAAGTGATTTTTTTTTACAATGAATGGCACTGAAGTGGTCACTTTTTCACTTTTTAACTTACTACACAACGTTGTTTAGAGATTATGTGCTAACTAGGCACGTCGGTAAGCTATGTAGGATTAAGAAATTAATAAAATATTACCACGTCAGATTTACGGTGAGTCAAATCAAAGTTAACACTAAAGTGATCGTTTTTTTTTTTAAAGTGGCACTTAAGTGAGCATGCGAAAAGTTGTGGTATTAAAGTAGACATTATACACAAGTTAAGACACTTCTAGTGTATTTCTCTCATTATTAGTTCTATCCCCGGTGTCAAAAAAACTTCTACATTCACCATTGGATAGTTGACATGTGCATGGAATTAGTTTTGTAACTAAATTCTTCCACGTGTTCACCACTTAATGAAGAATGTGTAAATTATTTTTTATATTGGCAATGGACCTAATACAACTCCTTAGGATATTACATAAATTCCTCGTGATACCGTAAGATAAACACAAACAGAGCTTTAGGTGCTGGGATTGAGAGACAAATGTTGTTTTTAAGTCTTTGTTTATTCTTAATGAAATGCCACCCTCCTTATGGACGTATATCTCATCGACCTGACCACATCAAATTCTCTACCATGATTTTTTTTTTCAATCATATTTTATATCGAGAATAAATAGCTTCACATAGCAAGCGAAGTTAGTACCTTGCATTAGAGAATTGAAACTCGTGGGTATAGATTAAAATCTAGCCCAAAAGTTGCCTTTAAAGGAGAGTGCACATACATATGGCCAGAGAATTGAGTTGTTGGTGCCAAATTAGATAATGAGGGAAAATTGTCCAAAAAATCTTAAACAATTTGTATAGCAGCCAATTCAATCCCAAATATTTCAATGATGGCAATTTAGTTCCAAACATTTTGATAATTTACCAATGTATTTCTGGCCAATTTTGGTCAGAAAATCTCCGACGTGGATGATGTCCATTCTATATGACATGCTAAATTTGACACATTGAAATTTTTTTAAAATTCTTTTTCTGAATTTTTCTGAATTTTTCTGAATTTTTCCTTTATTTTCCTTTTGATCATGGCGGGTTTTTCCTTTCGCCTGTGGTCACTAGTTAGCCATTGTTGACAATTGGCCATAAGCAAGGGCTGCCCTCTTGATTGCCTAGGCAAGAGCAGGGGTGGCCTTCGCTAGATTTGATGAAGGAGTCTCTCACCAAGCCACAAGGGTTGAGCCCTTGCTAGCAACCATGCGGGTACCCTCGTTATATTTGATGAGAGCAACCCTCAACTATGGCCGATCGCCGACCATGGCCAATTACCACCCATAAGCGAAAGGAAAAGAAAAGAAATTGTAAAAAAAAAAGAATTCAAAATAACAATTCAAAAAAAAAATTGAAAAATTAATCACGTCAGTACCCTCATGTTACATAGGACAGACAATGTCTATATTAGCGATTTCTTTGTTTTGAATAACTAAATTGGCAAATTGTCAAAAAGCTTATAAATAAATTGGCACAATTTAAAGGTGTAGAACTGAATTGGATACCATGCAATATATTTAGGTGACAACAGTTAATTGCTTTAACATAAATTGTCAAATGAATAAGTGGTTTAACATTTAAATATTCTAACACCTTCTCTCATACTAAAGTGGGATTTTCACCTAAGATTGAAGCATAGATTTATAAAATAGAGGATGACATTGCAAAAGATCAAGAACCTCGGTCTTTAAAATGGGAAAGTGAGCCCAAGCAAGTAGCCTAGAATTTGTGGGTTAAGGAGGCTAAAACTTCATTTTTTGACTTTTGGGCCTCCAAGTTACTTAAGTCCATACTCGTTAACAAGGTTTTCCATTTCTCTTAGGATAAGGATCAAACTAGTTCTTTTTTTTAGGAGCGTGAAAGTCAAAACATGCTAAAATTGTGGAAGCAAGTTATTTATAAAGAAGAAAAGCTTGTCAATAATTATGTACATATGGAGATTAATCGTCAATCAATGACATTTGGTGAAACATAGCATGATGAGAAAACATATATCATGAGTGAGTGCCACATACTATGTACTACATAATATCATTACATGTTCAACAAAATGACCAACGATATGAAAATCAAACTTCATTTTGCTAAATAACAAGTTTCAGCAGTTTTAGGCTCCTGATTTTCTGCATTTATACATTTATTCTCAACTTGAACTGGTAAGGAACTTTCGGTAGCTAGATTTTGCTCGTGTGTTTGTCCCCATAAGACACTGTAAAGGCCTCCTATTAACATTATCTCACCAACAATGCTGATGAAGAAACCAAAGACGAAGTCATATTAGTCACAATCAAACAAAAAAAAAAGAGCTGGAGCTCATGTCTTTTTATAAGAATCCATATTAGTTTAAGTAGTTCAAATCCAATCAAAAGTAGCATGCCATTAGAATTGAAGAATACCGAAAACTTGATTCCATTGCTCATTCTCATTGATCTTGTACTTAAGTTTTGATTTTTATGGAGAATTTCAGGAGGGTTATTATTCAAATAAGCACAAAGTGGAGATATTGCACAAGAGGCAGGTTCCCAGCCTCAGTTTGAGGTTTGTAGTACTGGAAGATAGGACATTGATGTATACGGCTCAACTTCAGTAAAGTCTTATATCCTTTACTGTTTTTAAGGATTATAATTTTGCATTTGGTAGTACTGATATTGCTACATGACATTGTTGATGCTAAGATAGTGTTGCATAATATCTTAGTGTGTCGGTTATCGGACTCCTCGAGATTGCTATGGGATAGGAAATCCCTTGTCGCCTGGCTTTCGCCTCCTCGTATTTGTCCACCACACAATTCATCTTAATTATACAGATTAGAATCACGATACTTACAATTTATGAGTAAACAATAAGTTCAGTGAATAAAAAATGCTCAAGTGTGCTGTACTATGTAAGGATGGACAAAAACCACATATGACTAAATCAATCCTCACCTCGGCCCTTGTGTTGTAGGCCAATATATTTGGCCTCATCTAGCCTCTAAACTATGAAATGTATTGGTTTCACGAATCCCAATAGGATTGGTGTCAACACTTTCTCATTTTAGGTTGGGTTTATTTCGTAACAAATGATAATTTGGAAATCATTTTCCAAAAAATGATCGTTTGTATCGTTTGAAATAATTATTCAATCATTATCAATAACAATTTATATATAAATTTTCATGGACTATGAAAAGAAATTCGTCCATCCACTTTTATAAGCGATACAAGCGATTATTATTAAGAAAATTTTCCAAATCATTTATTGTTCGCAAAAAAAAAAAAATCATTTTTTCTTCTTTGTTGTCCATATATATATCTCTCTCTCTCTCTCTGTGCAAGAGAATAGAAAAGTTTACCTGCCAACATTTATGCTTTCACCCAAGAGAAACATGGAACAAATCGTTGTTAGGATTGAATTCAAGGGTGTTGACATGGCTAGGAATACTGGCCCCTTCAATGCAATCACCCAAGATTGTAGATAATGTGCAATTGCCGTGACCACGATTCCCTAGTCACACATAATTGTAAATAATATAATGTCATACCATAATATATAGTTTGCACGCAATTTGATTGGCTTAAAAAAAATTCTATTGGGATCTTATCATATCACTTAATAAATCAGATGTCGGTATATAGTTTTTGTGGCTACTAACAAATAAAATTAGCAATGAACACCAAGGACAACACTTCAATTTGGTGCGCTGATTTTGTAAATTCGTGGTGCTCCATCTCTTAATTTTTGCAAATCTGTAAAGCGGGTTGGTATTGACAATTTTTTTTTGTTGTTGATGAAAGGTAATTAATATATGCAATCAAACAATCAACATCCATAGTCAAGAGAGGGAGACTTGGTGGTGGGGTTTGGCAGCATGAGTAAGCCACCTATAGCATGCTCAAATATTTAAATTTAGAAAAGGGGGACTGTTGTTCTCTTACACAATAAAGGACCGCAAGTAGTGTAACATTCCAAGTCAACTTCCACTCGGAGAGGTCTCTTTCCATAGCAATCGCCACAAGAAACGACTGAATTGTGCTCAATAAACACTGAAGACATGTGAAGTGAAGCTTCGATGGATAGGTCTTCAATACTTTAATCTAAATATACAAAGATAAAGAAGTTGGATTTGTACGATTTCTCATGAAGAGGTAACAGAAACAGAGGATGGTTTCAATAGGCCAGAAACATTAAAGGTTCACATAATGTTAAACATGACTTGGTAAAAGCAAAACAATGCTACATATTCAATCAAGATTCAACATCCAAAAGTTAAAGACGCATGACTCGAAGAAGCAATGAGAATGGCGTGGATTCCACAATCGTTAGCTGTGTTCAGCAGTTAGAAAGTGCAATCACCCAGAGGCCGGTTAACATCATCCACTATATGCAATCAAACAGTCAACATCTAGAGGGCGTGGATTCCACAATTTTTTGTTTACATCTGTATTTTATAAATTGAAACACCTATAACCTAAATTAAGTTAGCATTTCATCTAACTTGTTCATATCAGAAAATACGGTAGAAAAGCTTAAGCTATTAGTTAAGTGCATAAACCTAATTGTACATAAGAATGTGGAATTAAGTGGCTATTAACAAAAGTAGAAGCGTCATTTAACCAACAGCTTACCGTAGTTAGAATGTGATGGATTTATGCCATGGTTCTACATGTATTGGCGCTGACGCACCATCATACAGAATTTCATGAACCACACCCTTTTTTTGCTTTTTTTTTTTTTTCTAAATCACTTATTGTTATGTGTAACAGTATCAACAAAATGCTACACATTCATAATTGGAAAGTTAACATGTGTGTTAGAAGTTAGTTTTGTAACCAAATTCTTCCACGTTTTCCATCTTAAAGTGAGTGTGTAAATTATTTCTCACGCTGGCATTGGATCTTATGAAAATCTTTATTATATTACATTAACTTCGTTGAAATTTTTTAGTGTAAATTCCATGAGAGAAATCATGAGATAAATAGATGCAGAGCTTCCAGTGCTATCAATCAACCACATCAAATTTGACTTATTGAAGCATACGTAGACACTACTGTCTTTTTTCTTTTATTTTCTCCTCTGAAATCTTCCTAACAAGCTGCATTAGGCATCGGAGAGATCACAGAATATTATACATGCATCTAATGAAGAGCAATATCATGAGCTTACTAAGATTGTTTTAGGAAAGCGGTTCATTAAATGGTGTCAAATCACAAGTACTCTATAGTCAATGTTGATAACAGTGTGATAAATCTCTTAGCCAATCAATGTCATGAATAATTTTTTGACAAACCTATAATTTCTCTTTAGCGATATCTGCCATGATCTGGAGGATCTAAATACTATAAAATTCTTGAAAAGATCACAATCCTTTATGAGAAGTTGGGGATTACCTGAAGAACATACCATAAGCCCCAGGAGGAGACTGAAAAGAAAGAAAGGAAGCAACCTACGATCCATTTTGTGCTTCCAAATGTCGAAACATGGTGTTGGTGTTGGCGTTCGTATTGGACATTGTGGAGAGCAAAAGGAGGATTTAGAATTGGTCCCTTGAAAAAAGCAAGGGTGGCCACTCCTCCCATGCAAATTGCTATTCCTCCAAGCTTTGCAATTCCCGTTATCTTCCTCACATTCAACTTCTCCTTCCTGCCAGAGTATTGCCCAGAGTTGCAAAGCATTAAGAGAAGAACTTTTGGCTATAATGAAATCATGAGTCCACTAGAGAGGAATTTGGATATTCACTTGGTAAAGTACGTAAACATTTGAAAATTTTGATACCGTTCGAGATGTAATCGAGGAATTCAATATAGTTCCATTGTTTGATTTGATTAATTGTACTCTAAATAGTCATTGTATAAAACCTACAAATAAAGCCATGCACTCTTCATTTGATCTGTACAAAATAATTCTTTTTTTTTCTCTTTTTCACAACTCGCAACTAATAAATCGCATTTATATCATAATGAACGTGGGAAATCATGGCTTTGCACCAGAATTTTTGGTAATCTAATAAACTATGATAGAGAGTTCTATGCAATATAAAGAAAACCTCTTGTAGGGCTTTACCTTTTGAGAAGAGTAAGACTATGCAAATAATTGGAAAAGCATTAGATAGACTCGTGACTCGTCAGAGAGCAGTAGGAAGAAGAAATGGCAAAAAACGAAACAGAAATGAGTTCCTCACGGAACTAGTTAAAGAACTAGTTAATGAAACCTCACAATTTCTAATGTATTGATTGCCCTCTTCTTATGCATAATTAGTACTGTGAAGACTATTCCAAGTTAAGTAACTCAACAAATGCTCTTAGAGCACTCATTAACAGGACCCAATGAAAAACAAAGAACACACCTGGCCCTTTGAAATAACAAATGTTGTATGTCAACCAGATAGATCCATCCCCTATGTTCTCTCAGATGATGTATGCAACGCGGATGATTCGGTTTTTGCTACAAAATTCTAAGGAGAGTAGAACAACTGATTTAAAGAGTTGAGAGAATATATATCAAGTCACTAGTAAGAGGAGAACCTGAGAAGAACAGCGAAGCAGAAGGTTGAAACAGGTAGGCAGTTATAAATTACGGACACGAGTGAAGACGAAGTATAGACGAGCGCAATCCCATAGAGATTCACACCCAGCGTGATACTGCAATACACGAGTATCATTTCATCAAAATTCCTAGAAAAGGGATAAGCTTTTGAATGTTAAGTTACGTAATCACCAAATTCTCTTATTATTCTAAGGAACGTTCTGTAACTTACCCCAGGAAAGCAAGCACGAATATCTTGAAGAAGAGAGGGAGCGTGAGTGGAGCTGCGGACCTCCTTTCAAACATCACAACCCACAGGAGCAAGAAAATGGTTCCGGCCATTTGCCGGTAGAAGACGAAAATGAAGCTCTTCATTCCTCCATTGAATGCAGCCTTGGTGAGCAAGGTCATTACTACCATTATAATCGAGATCAAGAAATTGAACAAGTACGGATTCTTCAGTCCCATCTTGCCCTCTCCTCTCTGTGCATTCGCCTCAGATTAGGAATTGAAAGCCGAAATATTTAAGATTCACATGCTTACCCGACTTTGCAGAAATTTTGATATTTGCTACCTTTTATCCATGACTTAAAGAAATGCACAGTCAGTGAGTGGAGAAGTTAGCGAGTCTTCTTCTTTGGACGTGCTTTTCTGACGTGAGTTCCCTTTTCCAAAAGCAGTAAATTCTGAATAGGGCCATTTTTCTTTGTCTCTGGTTGTCAGAAATTCCTAGAATTATACCTCTTGGCAGAAATTTATGGATATCCCCAACACCATGCTTGGGTAAATGTAAATATGATTGATGTACATGACATGTAACTGCCATTTATAGGTACGGTTGAAACAAATTTCCTCCAAGCAAGGGTAGGGAAACATATAATCCTGTTGATTACCATGATACGGACTTCAAAAAAATTCTATTGTATCTATAACGTGCTCATAAGCGTCCGTAATATATTAGACCGAGATCCATACATAGATAAAGGCCTACTACCTAAAAAACCTTTAACTTTAACTCTAACTCCAATTCTACCCTAAATTTTTTTCGTCTCATAAAAAACTCTCAACTTTTGATTAAATCTCAATTTTATCCTAAACCTTTTTAGTCAATAAAAAATCACAAACTTTAGATCTAGTCATAATTTTGCCCTAAACTTCTTTAAAACCATAAACTTTTACTCGAGTGTCATATCTACCTCCATTAATACTCCATCCAAAATCGCCATTAATGGTGTGACATTTCCACACCATTGCTCTAGTTTTTCCCTGGATTTTAGATTTAAGAAGACATCTTTTGGAGATGAATTTCCACATTCACCCAAATGACGTCTTCTTGGATATGAAATTTAATTAAAAATTAGAACAATTAATCCTAACCAACAATTTAGTCATAAACCTTTTATTGGTGCCAAATTAGTCATACATATTTTGACTTGATGCCAATTAAGTCTTTCTAGCTAATTTTGGTTAATTTTGCTGTTGTGGGCACTAGTCGGCTTACATGGCACGTTGGCGCTTGCATAGACAAGTTTTAATAATATTTAATATTTTTTTTTTCAATTTTTTTTTCTTTTTTTGTCTTTCTTTTTTTTTTCCCCACTTATCTTCCTTCTTCCTCCAGTCAGTTGCCAGTCAACGATTGGCTAGAGGCGAGGTTGACCATGACCTCACAGCCCTTGGCAAACTCGCCAGCTTGCCAGGGGCCGTGAGGGTGTCCTCACATTGGGCTGGCGAGGGGCAAACCTCGATGAGCAAGTCTCAACCTCGTCGGATCCAGCAATTAGGATTGGGCTTCTTCAATTGTTTTTAAGAAAGTCTTTCTTCCATTTCACTTGGGGATTTATTCAATATCTTGTGCTTGAGAGTCTTCCATCTTTCGCAATTGTAGAGCTCATGCTCGGGACGCTCAAACAGTTCTCACTTAGGAGTTTTCCATCTCTCGATTATTAAGAGAAGTGTTAGTAGGGGTAGATATAAGACTCAACTAAAAATTGATGTAATAAAAAAAAATTATAATAGGATTGGGATTAAACCTAAAGTTAGTGACTTTTTATTAGACAAAAAAAAGGTTTAGGATAGAATTGGGATCGAAGCAAGCCACCTTAGGAATATCTCTAGTAGGTTGGATTTTATCCAAACAATCTTTTTTAAACAAGACAATAATAAAGGATGAGGGAACGCAAAACATTATTAAACATCCAGGAATGCAGGAAATTGAAGCAAGTACTATTCTCTTATGAAAAGAATCCCATTCCAATCTATACCAAGCTTTAGCAGGATCCGCTTTGGGGAGCATCGTACCAGTCCTGTCCGGAACAAAACAGCTTGTAACGAGGAGAGAAAATTTTCTAGTTTTGGGAATGAGCACCACCAAGGTTTGATTCAAGCATTTTCAGAAATGCCAAGAAATAGCAATAAAACATATTTTTGTATTTTGTTGAAGGTCATTCCCGTATTAGGAGAATAACGGGTCCGTTCTTCTATACTATATAAAGTCAACTTTCACGTTTGGTATCTACCATTTTCATTTGATCAAATCACCCTTATCTCATTAAATATAGAAAAGAGTGAAAGAGAACATTGTCCCATCATCAATTATTAAAGTTCGATATTTTCGGACGGTTAATTAACAAATTTACTATTTTTATGAGCATAATGTCTTCATGTTTGAAATTCAATGCACATATAGTTTGCTAAAAATCATTGAGCTCCATATTGAACGGAGCGCAGGTGTAGCACATTCAAAGGAACTTTTTTGAGTCAAAGGAACCTCTTTATATTCTAATATCGACCTTGGTTGATTAAATTTTACCAGCAATTCAAAAGAAATTAAGGGAAAATTTTTTAAAGCACAGCTGAAGATATAATAAAAAAAAAAATGCAACTCATATCTATTTCTAATCCAACTTATCTTAAATCTTGCCACAATCAATCTTGACATGTATATATTTTTAGCAAACCATTTTTAAAACTCAATTTTCCACTTTTTATATTTATATTAAACAAGATGGGTTCCGAAAATAATACATTTTAATAACTAGTGCTTCAAATTTCCATACAGCAAATTCAACTATCACTAAAAATCCCACTCCTTGATATGTAGGTATTTTGTATTGCTTATCATGAGATATTAACAGTTTCAAATTTGAATAAATTTTTCTTCATCAAATCAACGAATTCTACATATAAATATATAATATTAATTTGTTATACTAAGTGGATTTTCAATAAATAAAAAAATTCACGCTGTTATTTTTAATACTCATTTTACTTCAGTGTCATGGAAAATGGTTTTTTTTTTTTTTTCTGATTTAACATTTATAAATCACAGTCAAAATGAGCTACTGAAAATTTGTTTGAATTTTTTTTCTCTGCTTCTCCATTTCTTCGAAGCAAAAAATAGAACTACATAAACTATAGGTAAGATGTCAAATTTCGTTTTTTGATTTGTTAATTCCATCGTATCGTTTTGCTAAGTAGATTCAGTTTAAATAGCAACTTTACTTAATGGGTAATACTTAAATTAAAAAGTGATTAATTATATGTAAGATATATCATGAAAGGTTGTGCAAAGTGTTCATTTCATTAATGAGCACACGAAAAAAGAACAGGAATATATGAAAAATAAATAAATTCCTGAACATGCGGTCTATTTAGGAAAAACACGTAAGTTTGTGAATGAATAAGAATAATTAACTCATCAAAGATGATATTAGAGATTCAAAAAGCATGAGAGAATTAAGGATTTTATTATTTAAGTGTTAGAGATTAGCTCTCAATTTATGCATTTATTTTTCCTCCTAATAAATTTCTCGAATCTTTTATTTATTTTTACTTAAGTAGTTGTAAAACTTTTCTAAGCAAGTGATTCTGGCTCTAAATCGAGTTATCAGGAGCTAACTTGTTCTTGAGTTCCACTCCCATCGGACATGATCAAACCGCTTGACAAAAGTTGCATTTGAATAAGATAATTTATATAAGTTCAAAGATTTAATGCGAGAAATTAGAAATTGAAGCACTTAATTTGAAAAATTGTGCAAGTTGGGCAATCAAAAGTGGATTTTTGCCTTTGATCTTTTGTTTTTAACCACATTTTTGCCCTTTATTTAGATTTTACTATTTCAATCAGCTTATTATTATTAATACGAGCTTTCTCTAATATTTAATGGTAAAATTTCGAGGTTGAAATTATCTTTCGTATGCATTACATTTTACAGAGAAGCAAAAATAAAGAAAATAAAAAAAAATACTTACGATTGTACGATGACGACTAGATAAGTTTTAACATGACTTGTCATTCAAAGGTATAATTTCATAAATATTCCAGAGAGAAACCGATCGTGGATTTTCTTTTTAGGACAGAGCCGGCCCGGACACAAATTTTCATTAATTATAAAAGGGATATAGTAATGTGGTCAAACATTATGATTTTTTAACACGTTTCCTAAGAATAATTTAAATTACCAATTTTTCCTCCTAAACTTTTCTTTTCTGCACACAGCGCACGTGCAACTCACGTGGACAGGGGCTTTGAAGAGGGTTTAAGGGGTGAACCCCTCCTCCGTGCTGCTGCTTCTTCTTCTTCCTGGGTATAAACCAAGAAATGGTTAAAGCCCCTGCGCAATTCTTGCTCCTTCCCATGGAGCTAAAACCTCCATGAAACTCCACCAAACCCCTGCTCTCCATCTCCCCACAAGACCCGCCACCGAATCTTTAAGCTCCCCGCCGCGCCGCGGTGCCCGCCATGAAGTCCCTCCGCCCCAAAACCCTCCTCCTCTCCCCGCCCCCCCTGTTCCTGAGGACCTCCCGCTTCTCCTCGTGGCCTTCCCACGACCCGCATCCGCATTTCGCGCAGTACCCGCCGTCGAGGCGGGACGACGACCGGTCCCGCGGCGTCAGGGTCTCGGTGTGGTGGGACTTCGAGAACTGCAACTTGCCGGCCGGCGTCAACGTGTTCAAGGTCGCGGCCTTCATCGCGGCCGCGGTCAGGGCGAGCGGGATCAGGGGCCCGATTCAGATCACGGCCTTCGGCGACGTCCTGCAGCTCTCGCGGTCGAGGCAGGAGGCTCTGTCGGCCACCGGAATCAACATGACCCATGTGCCAAATGGTCTGTTTTCCGTTCCCATTCTTGATATTGGTTTCGGACATTATCTGCGCCACTCGAGCTGCCTAGTTTGCTTAAAACTTCTGTTGTATGATTTTGGTGCTAATTGTTTATGGACACTAAAGTAGCAGGGCTTTTCATATATTTATTGATGAATGTACTATCTGCCAGTTCGCGGTCCTGTAAATTATTATGCAACGGGGTTGATTTGGTACTAGTTGGCTTTTGACGAATGGGAATAGTGGATTTTTGTAACTTCATCCTACGAGGATGACATTTGTAGATTATGTGTCGAGAATTGATGCAATTAGTGGAGGTTCCTCTTTTCTATCTTTCAATCTGAATTTATCCTTTCTATAACCATTTGGACTGGCAGGTGGAAAGAACAGTGCTGATAGGTCTCTCCTTGCCGATCTCATGTATTGGGTATCACAGAATCCTCCGCCGGCGCATCTGTTTCTGATATCTGGTGACAGAGATTTTGCCAGCATTTTGCACAGGTTAAGAATGAGCAACTACAACATACTTCTTGCTAGTCCGGAAAGTGCCCCCCCTGTTCTCTGCAGTGCTGCTAGTATAATGTGGCATTGGAATTCTTTGGTTAAAGGGGAAAAGCTTATGGGAAAGCATTTTAATCAGCCTCCTGATGGTCCATATGGTTCTTGGTATGGTCATTGCAAGCTTCCTCTTGAAGACCCTTTTACGGTTACTGAACAGCCTCGCTTGGCGAGTGAGATCTTGCCTCGCCCAGTTCCTCAGGCAGTCATGAGGCAAATTTGGAGATTAGTAAGGTCAAATCCGAAAGGCATTTCGATTACAGAACTGCGTGCTGAGCTGGGAAAAATTAATTTGCATTTAGACAAGGACTTGTACGGATACAAAAAGTTCTCGCAATTCCTTTTGTCTATGCCACACATCATAAAGCTTCAACACCAAGGTGATGGGCAATTTTTGGTGCGGGCAGTTACCAAGAAACCTCAGTCGTCATTAAACTCCACTGTGGATCTGTCTACAAGGTCCATAAATGAAAGTGGAGAGGAGGGATGCACAAGTTCGGATGCGGATGATGAGTTCATGAATGCCAAAAGAGCTGCTGTCGAGAAATTACCACCATCTGAGCTGAATATGGATCTGACGTCAGATAAGGAACCACATCGGACTTCTCCTGATGCACATGTGGCAGTACCTCCTAAACAGGCCAATGAGCAACATTTAGTTGATAAGGAGGCCCGTGAGGTGCCAACTACACATGCTGCATTATCTGAAGTCACAAATTCAGATGCAGATGAGGAGTTAATGCAGGCCAAAAGAGCTGCAACCAAGAAATCGCCACCACCTCCACCTAATACGGATGTGACCTCAGATGAGGCACAACAGAGGCTTTCTTCTGATGAACCTGTGACCGGTGCATCTCAGCGAGAGTCTACATCTGTAGTTGGTCTTTTCAAAAGGTTTTGGACAAGATGGTTTGGCGTCAAAGATAGCAGTTCAAATAAGAATAATGTCAAAATGTCAGACTGCACTGCTTCCCATCTCTCCAAGGAAATGATTAATGGTGCACTTGAAGAATGTTCTACTCCTAGCGATGATTCAGTTGAGGTAAAAGACAAAGAAAAATGTCCGACCCAGGCTGCGGAGCCAAAATGTCCACCATCATCATCTTCAACTAGCAATCAGTCAGCTCAGATGGAGAAGGGTGCCTCGAGAATGGAAACTTCAGCTGACAAATGTAGTCCTTTGCCCGATGATACTGGAATGCTGGAAGAGATCAATAATCACTCAACAAAGGGCAACATTGATACACTTTGGAGTGACGTGAAATCATCTCTGAGTTCACCCAAAGGATTGGCAACTGTCAGCAAGTCTAGGACCAGGTTAATGCATTTACTGATCTGTCATCATTAACATGCCTCATCATGATGACAGTCTGTTAGCCTGCATATTTACCTTTCCAATTAATTTCTCGGATCCTCTTATTGCTATAATCAGTATTGTATGTTGTTTTACTAGTGCTGACAATTAACAACTCCCAAATTTTGAAAGATGTCCTGTGAATCTATTATTAATTTCTTGTCAGTTTCTTTTCGGATTTTGAGATGTTTAGCAAACATGTCTTTGAAAGGGCCTTTTGTCCTCTTGACTTAATGCTATCAGATATCATTTTAGATAAGATAATTGAACAAATGAGCCTGATGACTTGCAGCCCAGGAGTAGCAATAACATGTCCTTTTTAAGAAGAACAGCGTGATTTATGTGGTCTCTTTGTTTTACCTGTGACTAATCCATTCTGGTTTTGAACTTGAATCATCTTAGATAAAAACAGATAATTTTGTTTGACTGATTCAAGATTTAGGGATGGTTTTTATATGGCTTTCTTTCATGAGGATGGATTGCAAAATGATGAGGAAAGGAGAAACCTGCCATTGTCTTTTTAGTGGTCTTTTCTATGATTTTTCTCAGTATAAAATTGTTTTCCCTCAAAACTCATATCTCATCTTAACATGTATACTTGCAAGAAAAAGTGATAGTCAGACTCTCACACTGTTAATTTTTAATGCCAGAAGAGAAATGGCACAAAATCTGCAAAAGGACAGAGTGCCAGCTGCAAAATCTCTCCACGAAAATGATCTCGTCCAATTTGTCGATCTGTTGAAGGGGCAGAAATCTGCTGAAGAAGACCTATCTCAAAACCTGCTTTTTAAACCTGCTGAACATTGTTCCCATGCTTCAAATCGGCTGAGCTCTGTCTTTCAGAGGAATCCCTCATTGGACACGGAATTACAGCATATCAGCGAGAAAAAAATTCAGAATACTGACGCTGGAGTTTCTCCCCACGTTCTTAATAAGATACCCAATGACCAGTCGAGAAATAAGATCTTAGCTGACTGTCAGAAACTTGTAAATGAGATACTGAAGGAGTATCCTGGAGGATATAATATTCACCATTTCAAAAAGCTGTTCCTTGAGAAGCATGGTTATCCTCTTGATCCACAGGGACTTGGTTGTGAAAAACTGACGTCTGTTTTAGAGATGATGGCTGGAGTGACAGTTGAATCTACTCATATTTATCCTGCTGGCAAAGCCTCAAAATGTCAAAAGATGGAAAGTGCCCATCTCAATGTTCATCAAAGTGATTTCTTTGGCTCAGTGGGTAGTTTGGATATTGGATCGCCCAGTTCATCAAAGAAGAATGATTGTGTTGATTCTCTGTGGGAGGAATTGGTGCCCGTTGCTGATGAAGTTTCCAGCAGAACTGACCTTAAACCAGGACATTTTACTAAAGGAGAGGCTGTTGATGTTGATTACAGTCCTGACCTCTCGGATAGCGACTTTTTAGAATTAGAAGATGAGGTTAATGCATCTGGAGAAGAAGCGGTTGGAACACAGAAGGAGGACAAGGTTCACTCCTCACCATTTGAAGAAGTGATCAATTCGTATTTCACTAGCAAGAAAAGTGACAGTGAGAGGGACAAGTCGACTAGTACGGATGGCATGTCTGATTCTTCTTCCGATACGGTGCAACCATCCACTCCATCAGGAGGTACGCAGGGCGATGCTTCCTCTCAATGTAGCAGTGGAAAGAGAAGGCTTGGAAAGAGCTATAGTTTTGTCGCAGACCCAGATAGGAAGGTCGAAAGCAGGGCATTTTATGACATTTTGGATAGCTTGGATAAGTCGAACGAGTCGAGAATGCATGGCTGAAAGAGGTATTGGAGGCTTTAAAAGGACTATTCATCTCTTGAGATTTTTTGGCAACTCTTTCTGGAGGATCGACTCGGCCTTTGGCCAACGATGAGTCTCCGTTCGTCATCAAATGCACACATTGATCTTGTTCTGGATTAGCTTGCTCACGAGGCAATGGAGGACCATACAAGGTCTACTCATTGCAACCTTTTTTTCTTTTCTTGGTCGAATTACTCATTGCAATTTGAGTTTCCTGAAAAAATCATGTCTCACCTCCATGTGTATCGACTTGCTGCGCGCGGCGTTCTGTGGTGCTGGACTGAATTGATCACGGACTCTTCACCAGAATTTGGGCTTTCTGCTGGACCGGGTGTGGGTCTAGCAGAAGATAGCCTATTTAGTATTAAGGCTCCGTTTTATTCACGAAGTCATTTTCTATGAAATTGGCAATGCTTTCTGGCGTTTGGTTAAAATTTGAAAAAGAATTGGAAAATATTTTCTATCGTTTTGAAAGGAACATTCCATTCGGGCGTTGGTAACTTACACATGAGCAGCAAGGGAGCTAGGCATGTGCACTAGGATCCCAAGTCTAGTTTTGATAGGCCCTCACCTGGGCAAGGCCACTTGGGTTCTGAGCGAAAGGGCAAGCATCAATCCTGCATCCACAAAAGCCGAAATCGAGATCTTAGTGCCCGTGCACTCCAATGCTCATGCTCAGATCTTTGGCATCTAAGCTGTGAGATCTCGAATTTTCTGTGTCTAATGATAATGCTTAGATTATAAAGTCAAGTATTATTTAGCTTATAATTCAGGTTGACATGTAGAGATCTTAGTGGACCGTTGATTTTGCAAGGTACGGAGCATGCGGAGGATGATTTCCTGCAAATGTAACCTCCTTCCGTCCAACGTGTTGAAATTAAAGTAATAAATGTTGATGTATACGTTGATAGTTAGAGTGATGTTTAATTAATTTACCGTCATCTTAGTTGTTATGGTTTTCATTATTCTAAATTTAGTTAATTAATATTAATGATAACTCACTATTACTAATGATGCCTCACCCACTTGGCCGAAGAACTTTTTCACAATGATCTGCTTTAACGATTCTCATTAAGCCACATGATAAGCCACTTGTTTTCTTTTAAATAGCATGTAAGCCACTTGTTTCTCTTAAGATGAAATACTTACATGCCTCTTGACACCAAAAAAGTAAGCTATCATTACCCTAATGCACTAGCCATCATCTCTTCATTTGGCCATGCATTAGACAAAGCTTTGCCACATGTAAATGCAACCTTCCACTTGGCTATGTATTAGATGAAGCTTTATGAGCATACCACGCGTAGCTTTCCAACATGTATGCAAACTTACACCTATCATTTACTTCCAGTCATCACTTTAACCTTAGTAACATTAAACCAATTTTCACCTTAGATGTTTCAATCAACCTTCAATCTTCAACTTTCACTCTTGGATTTTCTCTATCAAGGGTCACAAGGTGATTAAGGCATCTGATTGTTCAAGTTTTATTCGATGACAACTCTAGGTGTTAGGTTAATCTACTCAGCACTTTTGATTTTGGTCGCTTGTTGTGTGCAAATTTTAGTTTTGGTAAATTTGATGGTAAGTGTGAGTGTGTTCAATAGTGGTGCATTGAGATGTTATGATAATTTGTTTTGCTTTGATGAGTCATTATGTATAATAGAATTCTTAAGGTGTGGTAACATGTTGTCCATGAAAACAATGAATTCGAATTTGGAAATGTTATCTTTGTAATTTCATAACCAACCGTGCTGGTAATATCTACCATGTAATCGCTGGAAATATCTACCTTACGCTCGATGGTTAGATCCATCTTGTACCCATTGGCATATTCACTTTCTACTTGCTAAGAATATTCACTTGTCTAGGTATATTCATTTATTTAATCAAATTCACTTTCTAAGTATATTCTCTTATTTGAGTATATATTTATTTGTTTAATCATATTCACTTATCTGAGTCTATTCATTTGTCTGATCAAATTCACTTTCTAAGTATATTCACTTGTTTGAGTATATTCATTTATTTGATCAAATTCACTTCCCACATTTACTTATCGAATATGTTTACTTGTCGAATTATAGCCATTTGTTTAATCAAATTAACTTCCTGAATATACTAACTTGCTGAATATATTAACTTGTTTGAACAAATTTACTTCTTGAATTTCCTCACTAACTGAATTATATTCACTTATCGAATGCATTCACTTGTTTGATCAAATTCACTTTGTGAGTATACTTACTGAGCATATATACTTGTTTGAACAGATTTACTTCCTAAATGTATTTACTTAGTGAATATATTGATTTGTCTGAACATAATCAATTCCTAAATGTATTTACTCACTGAGTACATTCCATTGCCTAAATATATATACTTGCCTACTGATAGCCAACTCAATACAACCACTAGCTGCATATATCCAGTTTTTGAATATATCCATGTAATGAGTATGACCACATTTGATTCTTACTCGATCATTTAACTAATGCATTTGATTGAGTTGGGAAATATGTGTTAAAATGCTTATAAATGTGGATTTATTATTACTCATATGAAAATAATGTATTTCCATCACCTATAAATAAATGGTGACAATGCCTTGTATTTGGGATGCCCCAAAGGCTATATCAAGATGTCTCGAGAGTCAAGATGTCTCGTAGTTTGGGATGCCCCATGTGTCAGGATACCTTGGGAGTGTTTGGGAGGAGAAATAAAATTTTTAGTGCATGTGTATGTGCATATATAATTTCATATGAGCACTCATGTCAATGAATGAACTAATTGGTGGTTTACTTTTCATCAAAATATGTTATGCCATTCGCGTGCACATGAGTCAAATAATATCCTGCAATGTTGTTCTATAACTTGAGTATATCATAATAGAAAAGGTAAAACATCACACATGCACTCAGTTAGTCATGTCAAATGGATGGGTCTGGTTGGGTCGGGTCAGGTCGAGAATTGTTTGATCCAGATTGACCCATTTTCATGTGATACAATTTCGATGACCCATACTTGACTTCGATCTGACCCAACCCAATCCATACTCTACTTGACACATATTTGTAAACACACATCCATACTTAACTGTAACTATGAAAAGAAATACAACTCATTTAACCTCCAACCTCTTCATGTTAATGTCCTACTTGGATTAATTTTTTTTTATAGAATTAAAAAAGTAAAAAAAAATTATGAATGAAGATGTAAGTAAATCAAATGAAAAATGTAAAAAGGGGAAAAAAATCAAAGAGACGGAAAGTGGCTATTGTCTTTTATTTTATTTTATTTTATTATAAGATATTTTATTTTATTTGAAAAAATTAAAAATCGATTTTAACTTTTTAAATTTTTTTAGACTTGAGCCTTGCAAGAGGTCCGCCAAGCTTCAGTCTCACCAGATTGGCATGGCAAGCTCGAGCTTGAGGCCACTCGAACTTGGGCCTCGTTAGATCAATTGGGTTGGAGCCTTACTAAAGGTCCATGAGGCTTTAGCCTCACCAAATCGGCAAGCTCGATTCTCGCCAAAGGTTTGTGAGGCTTTTGGCCTTGCCAAATCGGTGTGGCGAGCTTGAGTCTTGCTAGAGCTCCTTCAGGCTTTAGCCTTGCCAAATCAATGAGCCCAAGTCTAGCCACAACAAGCTTGTCCCTCGCTTGTGGCCAGTCATCGGTAGGAAGAAAAAAAAAAAGATAAAGGAAAAGATAAAGATAAATAAAGGAAAATAAAAATAAAAATAATTATAAGATATAAAAAAATCAGAAAATTTTTAAATATAAAAAATAACTGTTTGTAATTAACTTAAACATTGTTAGGTAATCCATTTAGCCAAGACCTATCTATTATGTGAGTTGAAAGAGGGTCTATCTCATACCCACTTATCCATTTGCTTTAGCCTTGTGTTTTTACAATCCATTTTTAACTCATATTTTACTATTGAAGAGATCCATTTATAACCCACTATAATAAATATGAGTTAAAATATGGGCGTGTAACCCTTTTTGACTACTTTACACTCGATATACTTGCTTGTTATACGATCATATTGTTTTGTATCAAGTGGAGTAATATGGTGATCTTTTAACTTAAATCTAGAGATTTCATTTAATGGGCTTTGTCTCATCCCTTATTTTTCAGTTTGTAGGTGGTCCTTTTGGACATGACAATGAAGGAGATGACATGATGCCTGATACCATCAAGCCTTGAGTGGGATGGTGTCTTGCTTTTGCGATAGTATGAGAATATTTGTGCTTATTGACTTGACCCTTTCTTACGATTTCTATATTTTGCTTGAATGATGCATTAAATTTTTAAAACTGATGTTTGTTATAAACAAAGATAAATCCACATTTACCTCATCTGATAAGTTGAACGGGATGTAAGTGAAAAATTTATTGAGTTTTTGCATGTTATTACTAAATAAATGATATAATTATAGGGACACATATCGTGCGTGACATTATGGAGCTATCACATAGGCTTGCTCCACGAAGGCCAAGTGTTGGACCTTGGAGACTTGGGTCCTTGGTGCTCGGGCTTGTGTCCCCAACACTTGAGCCCTAGTCAATTGACATTGGTCTAAGGATGCCAAAGCTTTTTTCCAATGTTAAAATATGTCTCGAGTTTGAGTCCAATGTGAAATTCCGAATATTCCAAATTGGATATGTTGCAGACGTTAGAAATCGAGCAAAGAACATCCGGAGATCAACTTCCCAAAATTTCGAATATGCTTTGGAGAGTTTGGTCGCTAAAATAGGAAAGTCCAACTTTGACTTGGACTTGAATTTTGTTTAAAATATATGGAGATATCTTTTGATTGAAATTGACAAGATATTTGCAGAGAAAAGTCCAACTTTTATTTGGGTTGACTGGATCCTAGCTTGATTCGGTTTCCCTCGTTCGTGGACTTCTCTGGTGGTGGCGGTGGCCTATATTAATTCTCAAGGCTTGTTCTATGGCAGAGGGTTGATCATGAAGAATTGGTCTTGAAGCGTTGTCTCGTCGTTGAGTGCTTGGGAGAGATTTTCTTTGTCGTTCTTGTTTGTAAATTATGTCCAAGAAAGATTAGTGTTTGTAGCCGATCAAATCTTGTGGTAAGATTTGCATGTAATTCTTTCATGAGATTAAGAGATTATTTCGTGAGAAATTTCGGAGCTAAACACTGTGTGCGTTATTGGGTGTAATTAGGACTTGGAAAACATCGAGAGAGTGTTTGAGTGACTCAAGCGTGTAATCTCATTGTATCACTTGATCTATAGTGAAATTCGTCACTGCTCTCCCCGTGGACGTAAGTTTTTACGACCGAACCACATAAATTTCGATGTCCGATTTATTTTCTTCTTCTGTCTATATTATTGTTTGATCGCTCGCTTGTTTTGGCAACACCCCAGTCCTCAACAACCAAGCTTAGTCCTTTGAGGTTGGGCTTAAGACACCTAGTCAATGGGAGCTAAGCTCGACATTAATGGACACAGGCCCTAGCATGAACAAATGGGCCTCAAGCTTCAGCCTTGATGGATGGGGGACTTAGGTGTGAGAAATTCGGGCATTGCCATTGAGTTCTTAAGTCTAGGGACCAGAACCTAGGCATTGAAGACCCAAGCATGAGATCGGAGTCCTATGCCTCAAACTCAATGGAGTAGGTTCGAGGCCTTGACCTTGATGGATCCAAGCATGGGTATCAGGGTACTACACTTAGGCTTTATGGACCCAACCTTTGTGTTAGGGCAACAAGCTCGGATGCTAGAGATGTGGGTATTGGCATTGAGGTCCCGAGCCTAGCCTTGATGGACTCGAGCATGGGGACCGGGGACTCGGGCACAAGTACTAGAGTTGCGGACCAGCCTTAATGGACCTAGGCTCGAGCGACATGGACTTGGTCTTGGATGCCAGGGACTTGAGAGCAAGTGTTATGGTTCTCATGCTCAAATGTAGAGTTTCTAGTCTAATTGTTAATATTTGGTCACATTATGAAAAATGATTTCCGATTTTTTAAAGAGAAAATCACTTTCTTAAATTTAAGCATAAATTTTCTTTGACCAAGAAAACATTTTCCGTTTGGTTAATTTCATAAGCGATTCAAAAGCCAAAAAAATGAAGACAATGCCGCGGAAAATGTTTTATCATAAACTATTTTCCGTGAATTCTAATCGCGAGAATACTGTACTGTTGAAAAGTCATCTAGTATCATAATCTTCTGCCTCCAAAGTCCCTCACAAATGTTGTGTTCTGCTTGCCTATGAAGCCTGCTAAATACAATGTGGCATTGAACTTAGCTGACACTTTATTTGTTTTGCGAAAAACGAATAACTTTGATATTTGAAATAATCAGTCAATGAAAAGTATTTTCACTGTCAATAACAATTTATGTCTAAATATTTACATGAACAATGAAAACATTTTCCATTTATTGGTTTTTGCAAGTGATAGAGGCAATCATAAAATATTTTTCTATTATTCATTTTTTGCCAAACAAACTATCCTATATGAATTTTAAAACAAAACGTGTCATGCCATGTACAATACTAGACATTGTAGACTACGTAGTGTTATGTGCCACTTTAGTGAATTGTTCGCTTATCTCGCCTTGTATCATTGCAATATTTGGCACTAAAAGGTTTATTCATTATGCGGAAAATGAATAATTTTGAGATTTTTTTTAAATGATCGTTTGTACTGCTCATAAAAATGAATGAATAAAAAAAATACTTTTTCCATCCATGAAAATGGTTGAATATAAATTGTTGTTGATAATGAATATATTTCTAACTGATTAATTATTTCAAATTATATAAGTGACCATCTTTAGGAAAGTATTTTCGAAAGAATTCATTTTCTGCAAAATAATTAGAGGCTTACTCTGATATGTTCTCACGCTACCCCCATAGTTTCCATCAATTATTATTACAAGGAAGCATTAATACTCCGTCTACATTGAGCATTTTCCAAGGGCCACAATTTAAAATCAACTCGAAGTTCTCGGAGAGAGCCGACGGATCGCTATATAAAGCAGAAAAATCGAGTTGGTCAAGGCCGATTTCTCCAATTTTTTATCCAGGAGTTCATCGGTCCGTGTACGAATTAATTTGGAATTGGTTCAGCGAGACTGGTCCGATTAGGTTCCGAATTGAAGCAGGTCAAGTTGGAGAGGGACTGGGAACAGGTGATGACGAATCCATAAGATCGACACACACGCATGGTCTATGTTTATCCCTCGACCCATTGGACGGTGGGAAAAAGCAAATGGTCCACGGTTGGGGTTGGTGCAGGTGCTGGCAAAGGATATAAAAAGCCGACCTCAAATCAGCCCACTACGCACCGATATTCCGTTCCATTACGCACCCAAATATATATATATACACATGTATATAATATGTTGGTTATGCACTGCCCACAAAACAATAAAGAGAAGAATAATGCCCTTAGAAAAAGAAAGAATTAAAACAAGACATATTCCAACGCGAAAAGACTGATTTAAAATTATAAATAAGTTCTCCAGACCAAATCGTTATGCCCCACATGACTCTAAAGTGTGAAAACCCCAAGCCCCCATCATTGACCACTTCTCTTCTTTCTCCCCCTTTGCTCTTGTCCATTCATCTCCTAAACCACAAAAAACCAAAAATCTGCTTCTGGGCCATGGGGACTCCCCTAATCTTTTATTTATTTCTCTCTTCTATATGTTCCGCCAAAAAAAAAAAAAAATTATTTCTTCAGTAGCAATTTATTCTTGGAGTACGAAATAATCATTTTAAATATTCTTTTTTTTTATTTTGTCATAATTCATGTATTTAATATTCTGAAAATCGATGCTAGCTACGTTTAATTAGTGTTTGGAAACATTAGTGAGAAGACTTCTTCAAAACTTGTCCAAAATTTCTATCGGGATGTATAATTTTTTAATACTCTTTCTGTCGCATTTCGTGAGTCTTGATTTTGGGAAATACTTGTAATATACAAATTTTCCTAAACTCTTATTGATTTTATCAACCTCAATTGTACCATAGGAGTTTGCTAAAATAAAAAGCTTTTTAGGAATATACCGTTTTTTGTCCCAACCTTGTGAAAAGGGAAAAAGAAAGAAAAAGAAGGAGAAGTCCGACGCGATTATTCCCCAAATCAAGAAGCGGAAACGGAAAAAGCTGATGATGCAGCGTACCCATTCCCCGACAGTTTCCACTCCAGCGTTTTCTCGTCTTCTCTGATTGTTTTGCTCCTCACTTTCGATTCTCCAACGATAATTTCTGGGCGTGGTCGGGCGGGCGGGCGGGCGGGGTGTTGGGTTGTTGGTCAACGTGGAGTCAGATCCAGATCTTTGACGATCGTTGCGTTGCGGCTCCTGATCGTTGTTGGGTAGGGGACAGTTTCAGCTCGGGAATCTGAAGGAACCCCTGTTTTGAGCAGACCCTTTATTGATTCGGAGTTCGATTCTGCTTTTGAGTTTCTTGTTCTATCGAGCATGGCAGATCTGGGGATAGGTCATCGTCATCTCGGAGCACGCGGTTCTTGAAATATTCCAGCATCGGGGAGCTGTAGATCTTCTTGTAGTTGGGATAGGAAGCAGTTTCTCAGGGATTTAGGAGGTGGGTTTTGATTGTTCCGATCGTTTGGAGGTTGTAGCATGGATTTAGATGACTTTAGGACGGTGTTGGAGAGTTCAGGGGTTGATGTCTGGACGTTCATCGACACGGCGATAACGGTGGCTTCTTTGGACAATTTCAATGAGTTGAAGAAGAGGAGGGATGGGATTGTGGAGCGGTTATATGCCGCCACTTTGTCTGCAAAGTGTGGGAGCTGTCAAACTGATGGTTTGGTGGATAGGCCTAATGGGCACATAGTCAGGGGTTCAGTTCAAGAAGAGAAGGCCAAGGGTCGTGAAGGGAAGGCGAATTCACCCTCCACGCCACAATCGGAGGACATGAATGACGAGTTGGACCCGTTTGGGGGTTTGTTCGATGATGAGCAGAAAAAGATTCTCGAAATTAAGAGGCATCTTGAGGACCCTGATCAGGTCTTGTTTCATGTTGTCTGGATAAATTTCGTATCTTCATTGTGGTTAGTTGCTTTTTTCTGTCTCTGAAGCAGAGTGTTTGATTTATTTCTATGGTGTTTGATTGGCATCTGTTTAGCAGTCTGCAGATTCCCTGGTTGAGTTGCTTCAGAGTCTAGCAGATATGGACATCACATTCCAAGCTCTGGAGGTGATTATTGTGGAATGCTTATTGGTATCGCAAAGGAAGAAAAAAAGGACGACTTTTATAAACTTTCAGTTTTGGTAGGAGTAAATTTCCTGCTTGTTGTGCTTGGTAGGAAACTGATATTGGAAGGCATGTAAACCAGTTCCGGAAGCATCCATCAAATGATGTTCGGCGACTTGTGAAGCATCTTGTTAGGTTGGGAAACCAGTACTTTGTAACTTTTGATGTTCTTGACCAAAAACTTTCCTGGCCTTTAGGCGGAGATGGAATGATTGTTTCAAGCAAGTTCTGGGCATGTCAGGATGTTGAATTTGGTTATTGTATTGCAGGAAATGGAAAGCAATTGTGGACGAATGGGTAACTGTGAATCAGCCTGGAGAAGTTGCCTCCTCCGCACTTTTGGGAGGTAAAAGATTATTCTCTATTTGAGAGAGGAAACAATTAATCATCCTATATTGCAAAGAGCAAGTGAATACAACTCTGATGATGCTATACCACAAGCTAGTTGAAAATTGTAACTTGACATTCTGGCAGCTGATGGAGACTCGCCCCAGCAGAAAGTTCCACAGAATGGTTACTCCAAGGTGAAAGAAGTGTTTCCAATATTCATTTTGGTCCTTCCTTTGTGAAAATTGATGAAACTCATTTTTCGTTTTCCGTTCTAATTCTTTGTTTTTTCCCTAGGTTCCTGAATTTGGACACTCTCCAAATCCGCAAAGTGAGTTCAGGCTTTGGAATCCGACTCAGACAATTCGGTTCATTCTAACTCTATAGCAATTGTCATGATTAAATTATCTTGTCTGATACTGTTTTCTTCCTTTGGCTAAACACAGATGGAAGTTCTGGCTCGGAGAGAAACTATTCAGAGCCAGAAGCCAAGGCCAAGATGGTAGTGCGCAAAGAAACTCCGTCTAAACCACATCCACGAGTTTCAGCATCTGCTTCTGCACAAAATGTAATGATCCGGTTCTCTTGCCGAATTACACTTCCTAACGTGATGACATGTCTGGCTTCCAAGAGATGCAACCTGTGAATAAATTTATATCGAGCTGCTCAACGAGAGGCTCATATGATATCTTGATGCGGCATAGCAAGCCATTTAGGTTTGAACAAAGAAATCGCATGTTTTAAAAGACAAGCTGCTTTAGTATGGAGAACTCGTGGGCATATGGTATATGTGCTCCATAGAAATTTTCTCTATTAATATTGGATTGTGATATTGATCATTTTATTGGAATTTACAGAGACAGAGGGAGCAGAAGGAGAGCAGCTTTGATGCTGAGAGGCTGGCTTCAGCGAGGAAAAGGCTTCAAGCGAATTATAAAGAAGCTGAAAACGGTTGGGTTTTACTTGGAGCAGTATGAGTTTTTCTGCATTGACCTTTTCTTCTTTAAGCGGACTCAGTACTGATTTGTTCTGCTTGTCTATTGTTGTATGTTCTTTGTGAAGCTAAAAAGCAAAGAACGATTCAAGTGATGGACATTCATGAGATACCAAAACCCAAGAATGCCTTCTTTGGAAAGAACAAAGCTGGTGGTTCTCAGGGGAAGCACTGGTGATATGAATGGCAGACATCACAGAAACAACAAGACAAGCGAGAGAAGCTTTTTGCAGGAACTGGGAAATCTGAAACCCCTTTCTTCCTTCAAAAACTATTTTTGGGTCCTATAAATGACAACATTTTCCTCATATTTCTTCCTTATTGAGGACCGAAAAACCCAAAAACTCTGATTTAAGAAAGTATAATTTGCAGTTTGCACTGTGGCTTTCTTATGAAGTTTGTCCTGAGCCATCTGTGTAGGAGATGGGGGTTTTCCTTGAAAAGTTTGAAGTTTTCCCCACAAATTTCCCAAACATTTTGCTGTTGACGGTGGCTGCTCAAGAGGGGTTCGCTGTGTTCTGAGATTGTTACTAGGCAAAGTTTCTTGGTAGACTGCTGGTCTTCTTCCCAACTTTTTCTCTGGAAAAATACTCCCCGTTCTTGAGTCTGTTAATCGGTTGCTTTCATGGAAACAAGGTTTCAGCTCAATTTTCTTTCGATTGAAAAGGAGAAGAACTCATTTTGACTTTAGACCAAGCCGGTTACTTGCCATAGGTCCAGAAGGACTGCATGATGTCTGGGAAAAAAAGAACTGTAGAACACTGTTGTAGCTTCAATATTACGTAGCTTACACAGTTTCTGTTGTCTTCTTCCCTTATAATATATTCAGAGACATGGAAGTAAAGAGTGTATAAAGCTCAACATGTCAACTTGCAAAGCATGGTCGAGTTCTCAGCTAGCAGAGTCATGTTTAGGAAGATCAAGATTGCATTCTTACTGATAGTTTGCTACCCCTGAAAGCCCTTTTGGGTCTGCACAACTAAATCAAGGAGTCGATTAGTGGAAATTCATTTGAGAATTGGTTAACTTATAGAATGTCTGATAACATTCGCCTGTTTCTATCAGCTACTTTTGAATTATACTTATGACTTTCCTTCTAAATTTTGAAAATAAAAGACATTATGCGAATCTGCAAAATTACGAAAAAAGGTCATGTTCCATTCTATCTGTTAATATCTGGATAATTTGCCCAGTCTAGAGATATTTCAGATTAAATTAAAAGTTAAAAGAGTGAGTTCTGCAAAATTTGCTAGAATTGTCGCAGAAATAAATCAAGTTTGCCTATATTAGTAAGGTTATAGGCCTTTTGTTTAGCTTGAATATTGGTAGCTAACTGAATTTTGTTAACTAGCTTTGAAACTGAAATTCAAGTATTCTGTCATCGGCAGCATTAGCAAACAACATAAACTACTAGTTGGAACTTGCAAGGATGACGAAGCATTAGTAGTAATAATCAGTCTACCACCAGCCCGCTTTCCAGGAAGAACATGAAATTGATAAATTGATTTAAAATCAATGAGTCGGCCTGGCCCAGGGGCTGTCCCAAACCAAAGTAGAAAGAAGGAAGTATAGCAAACATTGAAGCTTGGTTTTTGGGTTGCCCCAAAATTTCTATGAGCACGACCAGTCGGTTCGGCCCAAGAAAACAGACGGTGAACGCTAGTTTCCCTTCCCCCCTTTGAAAATTAGAAAGGGTGATTGAGGTCGACCGGCATTGACTCTCTCCGGACGTTATCATATATGAGTCTCGTATCTGTTACGGAGCGTTTTAAGTTTTATTACGCTATCTCATTGCACATGCAAAGTGTAGAACTACACCTGGGGGGTGATGCTTAATCTTAAGAGACATGGCCTTGTCGATCATTTCAGCTTATTTGATGAATTATTATAAGCTGGGCCCAGATGACAGTGCGCTACAAATGGATGCATCACATAAAATGTTGACGACATGCCTTTTTTATTCGAGAAAAATATTGAAAAGGTATCTGACTTTTCACCTCTATTATGGTGTGTCCTAGATGAGACATAGCTCATGCAATGAAAGTTGTGACTTGTGAGCAGATATATGGCTAATCTAAGAATGAAGCATCGGGAAGCGATAGTGATTACCAAGATACCCAAGAGGCACTTCAAATATGACACTTTGTTTCACAAAAAAATAACATGACTTTACAACCATTTGTCAATGTAGATCTTGATGATGATATGAACAATTGGAAGAGCACATCAGGTTGTGATTTGTCAATGTAGATCTTGGTGACTTTACAAGGTTTTCTATGCTCTAGACTTTATGTGGATGACATGTTGATTGGTGGGCATGATGCTAAGAAAATCAAGATTTTAAAAAATGAGTTGAGTAAAGCTTTTGCAATGCAGGACCTTCTCCCGGTCAAGCAAATCATTGGTATGAGAATTACTCATGATAGGCAGAACAATAAACTCCGGCTATCTCAAGAGAAGTACATAAAAAATATGCTAGAAAAATTCAACATGAGCATATAAACCGGTAAGTACTCCACTTGTAGGCCATTTTAAGTTAAGTAGTAATGAGTGTCCTATATGTGAAAAAGAGAAGGAAGAGATGATGAATAGATAATTTGATGTATGCTATGATTTGTACAAGACTTGATAGTGCTTATGCAGTTGGTGTTGTGAGTAGGTTTCTCACAAGTCTAGGTAAAGAGCATTAGACTGTTGTTAAATGGATTTTGAGGTATTTTAGAGGCAATTCTAGATTTTGCTTGTGTCATGGAAATGTGAAGCCTAAGTTGAGGGTCACTCGGATGCAAACTACGTCGACAATGCTGATTCACGAAAATCTATATTGGGTTACATGATTACCTTTGCAGAGAAAGGTATTTCATGGCAATCAAGATTGCAAAATTGTGTTGCCTTGTCTAATTGAAGAGGAGTACATTTCTATCACTGAAGGAGATAAGAAACTCTTGTGATGCATAATTTCATGTTAGAGTTGGACTTAAAGTAAGAAAATTTGTCATCCATTATCATAGCAAAAATCTAGTGTTGCATTCAAGATCAAATCATATTGATGTGATGTATCATTGGATCCGAGAGAAATTCTTCCTACTTGAGAAAGTCCACACGGACAATAATGGATCCAATATGATAACCAAAGCCTTGCCCATAATGAAACTTGACTATTGTAAGAGGAGAGTGGGCATGATTAATCTTCCCACATGAGGCGGAGAGGGAAATTTGTTGGCAGGGTTTCCCTCTAGTGGGCCCTAGCTGACATTAAACAAAAGAAAAAAAGAGAGTAAAAAAGTCAAAAATGAATGAGAGAGAGAGAAGGCTTCTTGCAAGTGAGTGTGCCCGAGGGCAAGACGGAGAGAGGCTGCATTTGGTTTAGCATTTCCAAGGGACTTTCCGATTTTGCCCTTGATTTTTTTTTTTTAATTGAAAAAGGAGGCAACCCTTCGCTAGACCAGCGAAGGGCTACGTCCGCCAACGAGCTAGATCTGGCATCGGTGGTCGTCGATTGAGGTCGCCCAAGGTCGGGGGACCTCCGGCGAGGGTCGTGTGACCCAGCTGAGGGCCACCGAAGGTTGCTTGACCTTGGGCGACCCTTGACGAGGATCTTTCGACCTAGGGGTTGTGCGACCTAGGTGATTGCCGCCTGAGTCTCGCGGTCGTAGGCGGCCCTTGCCTGGGTCTCGTGAGGGTCGCGCATTGGCGGTTGGAGTCACGTGACCCTTGCGAGACCCAGGCAAGGGCCGCCTGTGGCTGCGAGACCCAAGCGGTGGTTGCTTGGGTCACGTGGCCCCTAGGTCGAGCGACCCTCGCCGAGGGTTGCCCGAGGTTGGGCGACCTTTGACGGCCCTCAGTTGGGTCACATGACCCTTGCCGGAGGTCGTCCGACCTTGGCAACCTTAGCTGATGGCAGGTGGCGGCCGTAGCCCTTCCCCGATTTAGTTCAATTTTCAAAAAAAAAAAAAAAAGATATATATAGACACCCATCAAAGCCCATTGCGATTTTTTTTTTTTACCAAATGCACATTCAACTCAAAATCCATTTGCAAATTTTTTTTACCAAATACAATTGCATTTGCCTAAGTAGTTTTGGGCTTTCAGCATTTGCATTGTACTCAAAGCCCATTGCAAATACTGAACCAAACGCAGCCAAAGTGTGTCTTTCACTGAGAAGAACATGGAGAAGAGGGGAAAGAGGGTTGCAAATTTGTGGTCCCGATTCGAAGGCCAAATGTTAATGAAATTAGCTCAAATCTGAGTATGTTGTTCATGAGATTGGGGGCTGTGAGTTCATTGATTTAAGTTTGATTACACTAGCTCATTGCACATGCAAAGTGTTTAACTACACGTTTTGTGGGTGATGCTTGGATGTGGTCTTATTGATCATTTTAGCTTATTTGATGAGTTAATATAAATTGGGCCTGGATGACAGTGTGCTACAAATGAATGCATCACATAAAATTTTGATGCCATGCTTCTTTTTTTTTTGGGTAAGGTGAGTAATATATTGACTTTTAACCAAAATTATATAGCAGGAGTACACGGCACCAAAAAATTTACACTCAAAATGACAAACATGTCATAGCGAGTGGAAGGCTGTCGAGAAAAGGGGAGCAAAAACTGCCAAAACAACGGCAATGAAACAGCCAAACAGCGGCAAGAAACAAGAAGGGAAAGAGAAAAGGGAAAACCAGACAGCACACAGCAGCAACCCTCACAAAGGCGACGGCAACCTCCAAAGACTGGATCTGGCCCCCAACTTGCTACGACCTCCCAACCGCAACAGCAGCAAAACCTCCAAAGAAAAAAGGCTTGATCTAACCCTCACAAAGGCTTGATGCCATGCCTTTTTTATTCAAGAAAATATCAAAAAACGTATTTCACTTTCCACCTCTATTATGGTGTGTCCTAGACAAGACGTAGCTCATGCAATGAAAGTTATGTGTGGATATATGGTTGATCCAAGAATGAAGTATTAGGATCAGATATTGGCTACTAAGATGCTTGAGAGGCACTTTAGATATGGCACTTTGTTTCATAAAAAAGCAATGTGACTTTACAAGAATTCGTCAATTTGTAGATCTTGGTGATGACATGGACAATTGGGAAAGCACGTCAAGTTATCTTTTTATCTTAGAGCGCACTATAGTTAGTTAAATATCTAGACTTCAAAGTCCATCTCAAACATTGAAGCAGAATATGATGCTACATTTGAAACTAGTAAGTAGATGATTTTATTAAAGAAAGTTTTGAAGGAGATAGGCAAGGAGCATAATAGCAATGTTCCTTTCAATAATAGTTAAGTAATATTTGTCTCGTAAAGAATCCAGTATTTCATTTAAGGAGAAAGCATATTTAGTTGAAGTGTGACCATGTTTGCCGGTTTATAGATCATAGGATATTGTTATTGAAGAAAATCCTTCGTGTGAATAATTAAGCAAATATGTTAATCGATGTTTCCACTAAGAAATTAGATTGTGCACTGTCTCAATCAACCTCCATAGTTAGCAATGAGAGGTGTCATTGTACTAGGACGATTTGGCATACAAAATCGAGTGAAGACTGAGAAACTATTGATATTTTGAAAATTTGTCTCCAAATAAGAGATTGATGGAGTTATGGAATCTGATAGAGAAAATTAACATCAAAACTGAAACCTAAATCTCATGGATCCAATTTCACTGTTGTCGCGACCTAACCTCGGGTGCACCACCTAAGGTTTGGCTAATGAACTGCTAACTCTAAATTTAGCTAGGGCTTTCCCAAGCCTATACCAATTCGCGACTTAGGTTCAAGTATTTAGCATACAAAAGATTATTAGCTAGGAGTCGCCACTAATCTATTTTTAGTGGATTGATTAGAAACCCTAGTAAAGTAATGAGAGATTTACTTTACTCATGCGAACCAAAGATTGTGGGGATTTAATTACTCTAGATTTCTCTAACGTCATTTCGGTACCTTTCTTTTTTATTTTGAAAAAAATGTTTTGCAGGCAGCTTGAATTGATTTTAATTTACTTCTCTAACATGTGAGATGATCATGCGGGTGTGCAAACCGCTAATTTAACATCCAAATAATGCAATAAATAAATTATAGAACTCACCTCATAACAACAAAAGCATTTGCAATGTTAGCTCAAAATTCATATAAAAAACCCTAGATATGGTTCTTAATTAACACGTAGTCACTCAATCTTTTTTAAGGATTTTCTCTTGTTTAATAAAATCTAGCCTATATGCAATGCAATCTAACCAAATGACTTAATTTTAATGACGAACAATTTCTAATTAAATGGACCTAGCAACAATCACTAAATAACATGCATTTCATGAACCTAATTTTATATGACATGTGCATGATATTTTTTATGTACTTTTTATAAAAATTAGTAATTAAAAATTGCTAAAAACAAAAATCTAACTAAAGTGAGATATTACATATTTTAAGTTAGGAAATAGACTAATCTGAATCCTATCTTAACTTAGAAATTTATCTCAACATGCAATTTAATTCCAAGATACCATCTAACCTAGATATCATCTAAACATGCATTCTAATATAATTAGGAAGTTAATTGTAATCTACATGATATGCAATGCAATCTTTTTTGTATTTTCGGGATAAAGAAAGCAATTAAAAGATAAGCACCAAATCATTCATGGTTCGAATGAGGAAACAATATCTAATCAATTTGATTATTTCACTAATAAAATTGATAAATTGATCTTAAGCCTTAAATATCAAAATATCAATTTTATTCCCACGTGATTAATTATTCCATCTAAAGCCTTATAGATGGAATAAAAAATCGACATGCAATTGCGCCTTAGGCAATAAATCCTAACTGGAAATACGCCTATCATTCAAATATGCACATAAGATATTGAAAATCATGTATTAGGCAATAAAATATCCAAATCAAATTTAGATAACATAATTACCTAATTTCACAAATAATATTACCAATTTGGACCGAATGGAATCCGCTCAACGGGTGACCGACGGTGTGTGGTGATGCTCGGTTAGCTGCAGGGACGGGCAGTTGTGGGTGGAAGGTAGCGATGGCAGCCGGAGGCGCGGGCGTTCGGAGCTCTGGCGAGGGGTAGCAGGGCGGCAGCAAATAGCCGGAGACACTGGTGCTGCAGCAGGAGCGCGGAGGCAGTGACCGGCAGAGGGATTGGGCTACTGGTGTGGTGGTGCTTGCGGCTGTAGGTGCTGCAGCGGCGTCGGGTTGCAGGCGGAGGTGTAGTGGTGCTTGTAGGTTGCTGCAAGTAGCGGCAGCAGCGTTGGGTTGCAGGTGGAGGCACGGCGATGCTCGCGAGTTGCTGCAGGTTGCGGGCTTCGGGGGGGACGGCGAATGGCAGAGATGGCGAGGGTGCAGCTGGTAGCGCTTAAAGGGTAGTGGCAGTGTCGCAGCTTTGAGTTTTAGGGGACAGGCAGATTGCAGGAGCAGTGGTGGCGCGACGAGGGGGCTCGGGCTGCTGCAGGAGCGGCAGTGGCGGGTGCCGCAAGTCGACGTTCAGAGGGCAGCGGTGGTGTCGCGGCATCGAGTAGAGGAAGGCATGGCAGCAGGGGCGACGGTGCTTGGGCGAGCTACTGCGGCGGTTGCTGCGACGTTGACGACAGAGGGTATAAGTGGCAATAGCAGGTGGAGGCGTCGGCGTTCGGAGCTCCGGCGAGGGGGATCGGGGCAACAATGAATCTTCCTTCTCCTTCTTCTGTTTTTGTTTTTTTTTTCTCTCTCTCACGTCCCCTCTCTCTGCACCCCCACTTTGAAAAAAGCAAACCGCCCTTTTGTTGACTTTGACCCCCGAAAATAGAACTCCCGCCAAAAGCGAAAAAAGAAAAAAAAAACAAAACCCCTCTCTTTGTTGTGTAATGAGTCCCTTTTATAGAGAAACGACTCGAGCTTAGCAAATATTTTTTCTTTCCTTTTCGGCTCACACACGAAATCCCCTTTGATCATGTAATCTTTCTTATTTTGAGTCAAAGAATATATTACTTAATACATGCCCCACGTGCAATATTCCCTCTTGATATTTCATCCTTAAACTTCCAATCTTCTGTAAAATATATTGCTTAATGTATAAATCACGTGAATATATAAAATATCGAATATTGGAAGAATAATATGAATCCTTTCTGAAAATACCGAATTGTCAACTCGTAAAATTGAAGCTCATCCACCGCTGATCAAATGCAAAAGTGATAAACAAATAAATAAGTGCAACTAAAATTATATGCTATGCAATTTTAATTCTATTTTTTTTAGGGGCTAAAAATTAATCCCTAATTTTTTATGCAATAAATAAATGATTAGGTTGCCAAAATTTATGTGACAACAACCGTGAATTGGTGAGCTAAGTAGCACCGATACTGGCACGCGACACATGACACGACACGACACACCGACACGTTGTTTCTCAAAAAACAGAGAATTCTGATACGTTGGGATACGTTGTATATTAAATATATATTTTTATATATACATAATAAATTATCATTTTTATGATTATTTCAATCAAATTAATTTTATTGAAATTCACAAATAAATAAATAATTAAAAAAGCCTAGAATGAATTTACACAAAAAACATTAATCCACCATGTATTAATATCATTCATTGTTTCAATTCGACAAATTCAACTCTATTCAAATAATTCATTAAACTTGGAGAAAAAATAATCAATCGACATTCCGGACTCACATGTTAGATTTGTCAGAAGAGGAAAAAAACTTAAGGGGTAAATTGTGTATCACAAAAAGTGGGAGTTAAAAGAGAAGAGAAGATTAGGTTTTTCTTTTTTCTTTATTTACTTATTTTTATTAATGTGTTTCATTTTTTCACATATATACATTTTGACATCTCATTTATTGAAATTTTTTAAAATTGATCTCGATATTGGAATCATGTATCAGAAACTCGTATGTTGGAATTTCGACTTGAGTGTTGGAGAGTGTCGGAAAAGTTGACCAGATGTCGGATTTTCTGACACGCGTTGACCGAGTGTTGGAGAGTATCCGAGAGTGTCAGACACGTGTCGAAATGTTCGACACGACACGAAAGCTCTTGGAGAGTATCGGTGCTTCATAGTTGGAGAGAGATGCCACTTTTGCTTGTAAGGTTGCAAGTTGTAAAAGGGTATCCATGTAATCTATAACAAGTTTCAATGCCTCATACTCTTGTTATATAGAGGTGATCTCTTTTGTAATTGTAATTCGATATCAAATAATGAAAAGATAACTTAGTGCAACATGTTTTTCACTATCTAATGTTGAAGGGTTTTCCATGTAAATGATTGGGAAAAAGCTACCAAAAACCTTAAATTATTCATCTGACACATTTATTTCAAACTTTCTTGTGTCTCAAAAAATCCTAAACTTATACCCGTGTAACACATTTACCATAATTTTGTTTTTATGAAATCAAAAACTCCTAACTTACACATTTATCCTAAATTTTAAGGTAAATATTTCACACATATACAAATTTAGGATTTTTAGGATAAATGCATCATATCAATACAAGTTTTAGATAAATGCACCACATAAGTACAAGTTTTGGACCTTTTTTAGTCACAAAATAATAATTTGGGATAAATGTGACATAATTGGCATAATTTAAGGTTTTTGGCAGCTTTTTTCTTTATATAATTTGTATGCCTTTGTTTTCTGATTATTTTTTTCTCATTTACATTTATGGTTCCTAATAAATTGAGCTCACGTAAGGAGGTATCTAGCTATAAGAGGACAACAAATTTGCCACTCAAAAAATAGCCACCAGAAGATAAGAGACTCCTTATCCTATTAAGCTTCAATACAAGGACTTCGATTTTTCTTTTCCCTTTTTTGCTAATTTTTAGCTTAGTCCTCATTAAGGAGTTTTTCTCGAGGGGTTTGTCATTCATTTATATATTAAAGTACTAGAGCACTTTGGGCCCATTAATTTCATCAGACCCGCTTGAGTTGTTGAGAAATGGAAATTGCGACATCTTTTTTCTCTCAAAATTCCAGCAAAAACGTCAATATTTGGGTCAAATTCGCAGATTGACTACATGTCTTATGTTGACCCACCCATCGTTAATTTAGTCCAATTTGTATTCTAGCTCTGTACAAGACACTGTTGGATAAAAATTCAAATAGGATAAAGTATATTCTTGCCAAGGGTGTCAACAGTTCGGTTCACTTTGAGTTTTAAAATCCGAATCGAACTGAACTATTTGGGTGTGTATTAGCTTTGAACCAAATTGTAGCACTTGGTTCAGTTTTTCAGTTTTCATTTCTATAATGTTAAGAAGAGGTTTAATGATAAATGAGAGATTGTGTAAATTGTAATATTAAGAAGATGGACGATTTTCAGTTTGGTTTAGATAAATGGTTATTTTATTATTACCCAATTTTTTTTTTTTGGAACCAAACCGAAGATATATGGAAATTCGATTTAGTTTGATTTGAATTTAATACCCCTGAATTGCTTGCGCATTTGCTTTCGTAACGGCATATCAAGTTATGTCACCAGAAGGAATTTGAAAAGGAACATTCTGTTTTAATGGTGTATTTTACATCTAGAAGCAAAAACACGTGCATTTAGACCTTTCACGCGCACAGTTCAGCAAAATTCTAGACGTGGAGAAATCGAACTGCAGCTGTGATATTCATTCACTGACGTTTCAATAGCACACGTAAGGAGTTACGTATCTATCAAAAGGACAACAAATCTTCTCGCGAGATAAATAGGGACCATGGTATAAGTGACTCCTCATCCCAATTCAGAACAACAACACGCGACGACCGATGGAGGAGGTGGTAATAGTGGGCGCTGGCATCGCAGGGGTGGCGACGGCGGTTGCCCTCAGGAAGGTCGGCATCCGAGCGCTCGTCCTTGAGAGATCGAAGGAGCTGCGAGTGACGGGTGCAGCTATCGGTCTCCAGCCTAATGCGTGGCTCGCACTCGACGCGCTCGGGGTTTCGGGCAAGCTCGCACCCCTCTATGATCCTATCCACAAGTAAACGTCCTTGTTTGCTCTTTATACATGAACACCGACGTCTGATTACTGTGGAACTACTGATCTTTTGGTACTTGTCTATTAGGGGATACGTGACTGATGTCCAGACTAAATCGATTCAAGAAGTGCATTATGCTGCAAATAACCGGTAAATCTCAAGTTCATCTCATGTTTTCTACCTTCCTTTTCATCATCACTTGTTTCCTTAGTTTACTGGTTTAATGTTTTAGACCAATCAATTTCTTGTAATCTTCTACTAATTATTTTTCATTCGCTCAAAATGACGCAAATGATTGTCAGAATTATACCATCAATAGGATACATAACTCTTATTTTCACAGCTCAATTTTTAAGAAGATCACCAATTAATCAAGTTTGATTGTTAAAACTCTTTTTGTCAGATAAAATTGGATAATCTTATTCAATAAATTTTATGCAATGTTTTTCATATGCTAATAAGAGGTGTTAACAGTTCGGTTTGGATGTGCATTAACTTTAAACCGAATCATTAATTGAACTAAACCGAACCGTATATAACCCGAACCAAAGACTCGGTTTGGTTTGGCTCAATTCGGTTTTTGATATTTTTTTTTTCTGTAATATTAAGAAGAGGTTTAATGACAAAAGAGATATTCTGTAAATTATAATATTAAAAAGAAGGGCTATTTTCAGTTTGGTTCGGTCAACCAAGCCGGAATAAAAAAATGGTTATTATTTTTTCATAATCCGAACTAAAACCGGAATCGAACCGAGGTTGCATGAAAATTCCATTTAGTTTGATTCAGTTTCGGTTTCGGTTTCTGTTTCAGTGGGATTCTTATACATATTGCTAATGATAGAGAACCATGCCTTATGCATTAAGCAGAAATGGAGCCCTAACAAGGTCGGTTCACCGAAAGGTCTTGTTGGAACTTCTGGCAGATGAGCTTCCTCCAAATAGCATTCGATTCTCTTCCGAGATAACTTCCATCAAAACCCAAGCAGAACAAGGCTCTTCATTTTGCATTGTCACGCTCGATGATGGGACCATCATAAAGGCTAAGGTAAGGTCTCTATAGTTCTCGACTACCCTTTTTTGAATCCAAATAAGTTTCGGTAACTTACCAACTTTAATTCATTGGAACTGCGATGATTTGTACATGTAGGTTGTCGTAGGATGCGATGGCGTGCACTCTATTGTGGCCAATTGGCTAGGACTTCGCTCACCGGCCTATTCAGGCCGATTGGCAGTGCGTGGGTTGTCCGTGTTCCCGGAGGGCCACGGGTTAGACGACGACCACAAGTTTCAACAATTTGTGGATGTGGGCAGGAGGGGAGGGTTTGTTACTCTCAACGACAAAGAACTGTACTGGTTCTTCCTGGGGAAGTCTCCTGCTAAAGGTGCCATCAGATCTAGTTTTCACATTTTATCTTCCCTTTGTTTTGATTTTTTTTTTAATGATATCGAGTGACTCACTTTTTCTTGATATCCCACATAGAAAAGTAGCCAGATTGCTTTTAGTAGGGGAACAAAAAGTAATTCATTTTTCAATTGGGGGAAATGTATATGATAAACATTGACTGATTAAAGCCGACTCTTTACAAATATATTCCAATCAATATCTGCGAATTTGCCTCTTTTTTTTTTTGCCCAGATTCTTAACATTGTCTGGAGTACGGTGCACCTTTGATAATAGCTTGCTAATCATCTTTGATCTTTTAACGTTTCAATTCATCAAGGTATGGAGCATGGAGTAAATCCAGAAACGATACAAAGGGAAGTGAGCGAAAATTTGGCAAAGGACTTCCCACCTGTGTACCACGACGTGGTCAAGCACTCCGATCTTTCGAGCTTGACATGGGCCCCCCTGATGTTCCGCTATCCTTGGGATGTCCTATTCGGAAACCTAGCCAAATCAAACGTCACGGTGGCTGGAGACGCCATGCACCCAATGACCCCCGACTTGGGCCAGGGCGGATGTTCGGCGCTCGAGGATGCGGTAGTGTTGGGTCAGCACCTCGGTGACTTGATTTGCAAGCACGGCAAACTCATGACCCAAGATATCGGATTTGCATTAGAGAGGTATGCAAAGGAGAGGAGACTGAGGGCGACGATGTTGATAACAGCGTCGTACTTCTCAGGTTATGTGCAACAGGATGGGTCCAGTGGATTGATGAAGTTCTTGAGAGATGTTCTATTCTATAGGCTCCTCTTGTCTAGAGTAGTGAATAGCATTTCACAATATGATTGTGGGAAGCTTCCTAGTGTCTCCTCTTTGCCTTCGTAGGGATCCCAAAGCTCCACCTCGTTACCGCGTCGCGAATGGTTAATGGTCCTTTATTTTGATTTTGATAGATGTGTTGGAGATATTAAGATATTTACTTGATTCTCTATATGTCTCAGGATTATGCATATATCTTAATTGATTGTGCATATTCTTTGACCGATTATATTTTTGATATTATGTTTATCTTGTTACTTTAAATAAAGTCATCCAATAAAGTCTATAGTGCTATTTATCAACATATCGAAATATATAAATCCATCCTCATTTCTTTCGTGATTTTATTCTTACTCCGCTCTAATATAATGTGAGATTTAGTGAGATCGCTGCCAATTATTCTAAAAGCCGAAGCTATTAGATGGAGATTGGATATTGTAATACTCCCTCTAACATGTAAGGTAGGCTTGACTTTGACCTAAGCCTAGGTGTGGAAATATATAATTGGGGTGGCAAATGGGGGCTATTAGAGTATCTCCCAAGGAAATATACTAAATTTATTAGGACTTATTTACAAATTAGTTTATCCAGCAATGTGCCTAATTAGCATTGATTCTGGAGTATTGATTGTCTAAAGGGTCAATCATAGTCTGGCATATCATTTAGTAAACTAATTATGTAAACTAGCATTAATTACTCTTTTCTAGTTGAGTAAGCATACCTAAGGGTTGCCATTGGGCCATGCCGGCCTGGCTTTTGTTTAAAATTAAAAGAAACTTCTTTTTCTAAGAAAATTGAAAAATCAAATCGAAGTTCAAATATTATTTGAGACTTCATGCTTGATCTCATCAAAATTTGAGATACCCATATCAAACAAAGAGAGCCCAGCCCATAAAGTTTGGAAAATTAGGTTCAAATTTTATCGGTTAACAATACTAGTTGAAGAACAGATCTAGGACAACCTGAAGCACAAAGGCATATGAGTTTCTCTAATATAAAGCTTTAAGACACTTGAGAGCTAACTTGATATTTATATCCTTGACAGACGCTTTAAATTTGAGTTTTCAAAACGCAAGAGAATTTTGTTCAAGTGGTGAACTTATGAGTCTTGTATCCAATAGAAAAAGGCCATGCTAAGTGGTCTTGCAAATGAAATTTTAATGGATAATATTTATCGTATGTTGTTTGAATTTCTACTGCATTTATATTTAGGGCTCCACTGTACTAACCTGCCGCCGGTGACTTTCTCAGGGCTCCGCAGGATAAGAAAGAAGGTTTATCGTATGTTGTTTGAATTTCTACTGCATTTATATTTAGGGCTCCCCCTTTATTAGGAAGAAATTATCTTTAACTCATTGTTGAATATGTTAAAATATTAAATAATAAATCACGCATTTATTTAAAGGTTAAAATTTATAGAACAGTTATAATAATTTTACAAAATCTTAGAATAACATATTGAAAGTGATATGTCTATTCTCCAAGAGATTTTTCATGAATACTTAATACTTGCCCGAGTTTCCTAAGGTTAAATGGTGGGACCCGTTCCATTCTGGACCATTTTGCCCTATGTTATCTTAATAATTCGATAAGTACAAAAACATGACTCATTCGAAAACGAGGGTGGCTCAGAAAATTTGGACAAAATTGGGTGTTGTCTCTCTTGCTTATCCTGGAGGGTGGCTCAGAAAGTCACCGACGGCAGGTTAGTACAAAAACATGACTCAATAGAGCATGGTGGGTGTTGTCTCTCTTGCTTTTCAACCATGTGGTGTGCTCCAGACGAGCAATTATTGGAATAAAATCAATCACCTTCTTGCTTCCTTTTATATATTATTTTTTTCCTTTCCACTTTCTTCTTTGTTTATTCCTTATCTCTATTTCTTGCTGACAACTTTTGTGTTTGTTCCATTCAGCTTTCCCATCAATGCTTATAAAAAATTTCAGTAGCTACGAAAATATAATATATATATATATATGAGTTTATGTATGAGGTCCATATTCTATTTGAGATTCAAGTGTTCCAATTTAAAAGAAAAAAAATCATAATGAAAGATTTGAATTTTTTTTTTTGGTGAAAGTAAGCAAGATTTGAATTTTTTTTAACTAATCAAAATGTAAAAGTGAAAATCGAGCAGAAATTTGAGTAAAAAGAAATCTCTACCAATATACTTTTCTCTCCTAAATTTAAGGGAAATTCTAAATAATAACTTGAAATACCATCATTTTCTCAAATAATGACACAAAGTGGATCTTGTGTTAAATAAGCGCTTGAAGTGGTTATATGATTGTTTCAAATAAATGCATGAAGTAACAGTGATTGTTTCAAATAGGAGCTAGACCTTCCCAGTCATTGACCAACTAAATATTCTGATTGATCAAAAGACTACTTTGTCCATATACAATTTAAATTTCAAATTACTTTTTTATTTTATTTTATTTTATTTTCCTTTCTAACAGGGCTTGGCCACCCTCATCAGCCGCTAGTAAGGGCCAGTAAGCCCTCACCGATCATAAGCAAGGCCACCCTTGCCAAATCTAGTGAGGTTCGGTTATGCTTGGGGCTAGCGAGAGCTTGCTAGCCCTTGGTGAGGGTTGGCCTTACTTGGGGCCAGTGAGGGAGGCCTCCCCCAGGCAAGGATTGACCTCATTGATGGCCGTGAGGGCGGCCTCCCATAGGGTGAGGGTCACTTCGCCTAGGCGAGATGTCCCTTTTCAGCTGCTAGCGAGGCCACCCTTGCCTAGATCTAGCGAAGGCCTGCATCACGACCTCCCCTAGGGCTAGGCCGTCCCTTGGCTGTGGCCAGCAAGGGCCACTGATGAGGGTGGCCCTTACTAGATTAGGCCAAGGCAACCTTGCCTAGCCCTCTCCGGGCATTGCCAGTGGTCGGAAGAAGAAAGAAAAACTACAAAAAGGAAAAAAAAAAGAAAAAGGAAGAAAAAAGGAAAAAAGAAAGAAAAATGATAAATTTTTTTTAAAAAGGTAAATAACGAAAATGTTCTTGACCACTTAGAAATTTAAGCCCTTATTTGAAATAAGATCTACTCCGAGCCCTTATTTGAAAAAAAAAATGAAGGCACTTTATGCTCTTATTTAAAATTTTCCCTAAATTTAATAACAAAGACAGGGTTTTTTTTTTGTTAATGTGTAAAGAGCAAATTAACAAGGACCTTACGTGTCAAAAGGAGCATAAAGGGCTGTGAGCTTGCCCACAACCCCGAGTGCGTCAAGTGGAGGCCACGCAATAGGGTAGAGCACTATCTCAAGGACAAGCGCTTGGACACCAACCTTCTTCGAGGCCGGGGGGGTCGCCGGCCCCGCAATTTCCGCACCCACTATCGCCACCTCTTCCATATATACAATCGTCTTCAAGCTTGTGAGTGTATGGGGTGTTGTTTCTTTGCTTCGAAATTGGCAAATCTAATGCTTATTATTAGAGTTTGGGCCGTGTGATGAAACTGTGTCATGTTATATTACATGGCATAACATGATGGGTACAAAAGTGAACGTTTTCTCAACTCTGACGTTCATTATATACAAACATTTATAATCTTCTGAATTATGTAAACCATATCATTTAATAAAATTCCATCGTTCATAAATATACTTTATGCTTAGTTTGACAAATTTTGTAAAATGAAATAAATCAATTCACAGTTAAATAAATTCGATTGAATCATATAAATTATATTGTTAAGGAGACTCGATTATCCGCCCCGCCACAGCAGGTGGGTTGGCTCCTTTTGAGCTTGATTACTCCGAGCCGGTCACCGGAGAGGAATTGCATTAAGTAAGGAAGCAAAATATAATTTTCTTTTAAAATTCAGAATTAATGAGTTTGGTACGATAAAAATCTAATTTGATGGTATAATGATTTGCATTCGGACCCCTAAATTCTCGGTATCAATTAATGGGGATCTTCATGGGTTCTTCTCTAGTGGGAGGGGCATTCGGCAAGGTGATCCAATGTCACCATATATTTTCACTTTGGTGATGGAAATCTTTACAGACATTCTCGATAGTCAGACCATGCATCCGGATTTTCGTTTCTTTTGGTGTTGCAAGCCAACCAGACTGTCGCTCCTCTTCTTTGCTGATGATGTGCTTTTGTTCGCTGAAGCTAATTTACCGTCTATTGATCTTCTCAAGGATGGTATTGATATTTTTTCTAGCTGGAGTGGGCTTATTCCGAATGTATACAAGAGTGAAGTTTTCCTTTCCGGAGGATCCCCAACTCTTCGTGAGAATATCCTCAACAAGTTGGGCTTCCAATTGGGCTCTTTACCTTTCCGTTATTTAGGTGTTCCGGTTATTTCTGCCAGATTGGGAAAGGCGGACTGTGTGTCACTGGTCAATTCTATTACGGCGCGGGTCCAATCTTGGACCAATAGATTCCTCTCCTTGGCGGGGCGTCTTCAACTCATAAGGTCGGTACTTCAATCCATGCAAGTTTTCTAGGCTAATGTTTTCTTTTTGCCTTGTTCGGTTATAAACCGAATTGAGCAAATATTCCGTCAATTCTTGTGGAAAGGACCCGAGATGGGTGCGGGTGGCGCAAAAGTTTCTTGGCGTAATGTGTGCCTTCCCAAAGTTGAAGGAGGCTTGGGTATCCGCACTCTAAAAGAAAACAACACAGTGTTCATGCTCAAACATATATAGGTTCTCTTCTCGGATAAAGAATCCCTTTGGTGTAAATGGATCCACTCCAATTTTTTAAGATGGAAAAATTTCTGGGTTGTTCCGTGCCCTACACACTGTTCTTGGGCGTGGAGAAAGTTGTTGGATCTTCGGGAGCAATTTCAACAATATTTTAGATGGAGCATTGGGAATGGGAAGTCGACTTCCTTTTGGTTTGATCCGTGGCACCCAAATGTTCCTCTTTACAGGATCTTTTCAAATCAAGACATCTACCGCTCTGGCATCTCTCGCTTAGCTACACTGGCTGATGGGTTTGCTTCTCCTATGGGCTGGTATATTATCAACATTAGGGCTAACTGGTGGAACCCTCTTCCGGTTTTCAACCAAGAGGTGGATCGATTTCGATGGCTCCCGGACCCCTCGGGTCGATTCTCCACGGCATCTGCATGGGAATTGATTCGGCCGAGGAGTGTTGCTGTTCCTTGGGCCTCGTTCGTGTGGAGCAGAGCCTTGCCTCCTAGATATCAAACACATCTTTGGCTTATGTCATGCAATCGGTTGCCAACTCAGGTGCTACTTATGTCTTATGGTAGAATTCCTTATACCAACTGCCCCTTATGTGTGTGTAGAGCTGATTTTGTTGATCATTTGTTTTTTGCCTGTCGTGCCTCGAGTACTCTCTTTTCTTTTTGGGCGGCAAGATTTAATCTTGTGTGGCAGAACAAGCTGTGGATGGATAATCTTGCCTGGGCTTCCAAGCATTTTAAGGGTAAGAATTTCTATCAAATCATGGCTCGATTTAGTTTTGGAGCAATGTGCTATATCATTTGGAAGGAACAAAACAATGTGCTGTTTCGGAATCAGACCCTCTTTCTTCCTGCAATGAAGATGCATATGCAAAAGGCCATCAAAGATAAAGCTATGACGTTCAATCATGTCCCTGACGTGCCCATGAATAGAAGACTTCAACGGAGCTGGGATATCCATCCTTCTATCTTTGACTGATGGAGGTTCGCTAGGGTTGTTGTCTTTTGGTCCTTGTATTTTCTGCTTTTCCTTTTGGGAACCACGGCACCCTTACACTCTCCTTAGACCTTCGTCTTCTTGAGTGTTTGTTTTGTTGGTCCCGGGCCTCCCTCTTGTATTCTTTTTTGCAAAATCAATATACTACTTACCTTTACCAAAAAAAAAAAAAAATCTAAATTGATGGTCGCCGTTGAAATTGGGTCACGTGCCAAGGCTATGCCACGGGTCTTACCATATGGTAACTAAGGAGGCAAAATAAAATGCAAAGTGGTAAGCACAGGAGCCTATATTTTTTCAGCTTGGGCTTTAATTATAAGCAACTTTACGTTTGTTTGTGCAAAATAATTTTATTCATTTGAATTTAGATAAATAAAATTTAACTATAAGAGTCTCTTCAAGCCTTAATAGCATAATCTCGAGGAAGACGGTGGGGTTCCGGATTACAAGAAAGCTGCAAAAGAATTTTATGATTTCAATTTTATGACCCAAGCTTTTCAGCAATTTTAGTGTCAATTCCATAGGTCAGCGTGCACACATGTTAAAGTTTGAGAAAACTAAAGGTAGCTATTTTAGATTTCATATAAGTTCCACATGAAATCTGAAACTCATCCATTAGAACAGATTTCTCATTTTTGAGAACTTGAAATTTAATCTGCGTACTTTAGAACTTGGAATCTACCCTATTATAGGTTCTAAGGTTAGTTTCAGGGTCTACTCAAGCTCCACTTGTACTATTAATTTAACGATTGCAGTAAATTATCATCTTTAATGACTTCCATTTATTGTTATAATTCACTGACCATAACTTATAGTTATACATACGAAAAATATGAAACATTAATAATGTAATATTCTTAATCATAAAATGGAAACTCAAACTAGTGTTTCAGAATATATACTCATCATCAAATGCCATAGAATAGAATTCAACAAAGCTATAGATCAAGAAAAACATAAAAATTATTCTAGGTCTTAAGTTATACGTTCCAAGTTTCACTAACCTAGAACTTCAAACATACTAATCGAAATATGTTTCCTATTTTTTTGAACTTGGAACCTACCATATATACTTTGGAACCTATCCATAGGTTCCTATAGTCCGATTCTTAGGTTTTAAGTTCTATTTTGGAACCATGTTCACCCGAAAGGAAACTTTATAAATGAGTAGACCTTTTTTATTTTATAGGTTGCAAGGTTTCGCATGATCCATTGTAGTATATTGAAGAATTATATCACACAATCATCTAAGTTTTCTTCTTATATATTAATTTATTTAAATGTTAAAACATACCATCATATAATAATTTAAGTTTTTAAAACAGTTGACAGTGATCTTTCACATTATATCACTGCAAGTCATGAATCCAAAATTTTCTAAACCTCAATGTGCTTTAGTGATTTTATCTTTTCTTGTTTTAGTTTTAATACAAAGCTTAATCTATGTATAACGGAGAGCATTAGCATATTTACATATTAAAGAATGTATTTATTTAACAGTTTAAGTGTTTAGAGCAATTGACAGTGATAAAATAATTTGAAAATCCTCGTCAACATAAAAAGGCATTAGTCATGGGGTGGGTCTAAAGCAAAATAATTCAAGCTCCCCGTTTGGAAATAACGAAAATACCACGAAAAAAAAGCTAAGGACTTGTTTCGTCCTCAAAATTGATTAAGGTTTTGAACACTTATAAATTAATAGAAAGACGTATAAACTTTGATGACAACACAACTAAAAAATTTGCAAAATTATAGTCCTGTTGAAAATTTTTATTTCTCAAAAAACTGAAATTAGTGAACTTCTTTATTTTCACCTAAAATAAAATTGCTAATATTCTAGCCAATGGAGCCGCCTAGGTTTTGCTCCTTTCTGAAGACGTGTTGCGTCAATCATTGCCCTCCCTTTCTTGCTATTCTTCTATCTTCAAGTAATTTAGTTTCCATGAATGAGCCGAGCTGAGCATACATGACCAGGAATACAGCCATCGAAAGACAAACAGAGTTGCCAATTTCAAAGCAAAGAAACAACACCCTCTAACACTCACAAGCTTAAAGACGACTGTATATATGGAGGAGGTGGTGATAGTGGGTGCCGGAATTGCCGGGCTGGCGACCACCGTGGCCTTGAAGAAGGTGGGTGTCCGAGCGCTCGTCCTTGAGAGATCAGAGGGGCTGCGAGCGACCGGTGCGGGTCTAGTGCTCTATCCTAATGCGTGGCCAGCGCTCGATGCGCTCGGGGATTTGGACATACTCGCCGCCCTTTATTCTCCTTTTGACAAGTAACTTCCTTGCTAATTTGCTCTTTACACATCAACACATAGGCCTAATTATTGTGGAATTATCGGAATAAGGTGATGAATCATTCTGCAATTGTATTTATGAACTTCCATTTCGGACACTTAATGGAACGGAAATTGTACTTCTATTAAACACAAACTCAGTAATTTCCGAAACTTTTCTAAGAGTAGCTTTTGCTTTGTTTTGAGAGAAAAATATGTTGCCACATGTTTTTCATAGAAATGTTTTTTATGATGAACCCTAACATCCTCTTCCCAAAGAGCGGGGTTGTGATATAAATAAATTCTCTCTTTTATTATTATTATTATTATTATTATTATTATTATTTTTTTTTTTTTTTTATTTTTTTTTTTTTTTTGTTGTTGTTGTTGCAAAGTATGATGATTAGCGAGAATAAGCGACAATGTCTACAACCGTTTCTTGTTATCTTATTGTGATCATGCGTAAATATGGAAATTGATTAACTAAAATTGTTTCTTTGGCCAGTAGCTAGAAGATAGCATTAACCGATATTTATTTTCCAAATCTAATGGGGAGTATTCAATCTTAGAGAAAAGGGAAAAGTATGCCGCAATTTTTATTTTCCAAATTTAATTGATGTGCTCCTACGTCCATTTAGAATTCTACTCGTCATTATTTGAAGGAATCCCGAGGGAAGAATATATTGTTGTATATTTATATATATATTACATGAAAGGAGAGTTTGAGGCCTGGAAAGGAGGGAGAGCAGTGAGAGAAGGGAATTTGTACAATTGGGATTTGATTTATTTTTCCTACTCCACATTTTTTTGATTTTTTCCCTACTAATAGATTTTTCTACTGGGATAAATACTCGAAGAAATAACTTATTAATATTTCACTCTTTTTGTGCTTGTGTATAAGGGGATACATAACTGATGTCAAGATTAGAACAATCTGAGAAGTGTAATTCGCTTTGGATGATCAGCAAATCCTAAATTCCTTCATTTATATCTCCTACCAGCATTTAAACACTTGTTATTTCCTTTCATTTTGTTTTAAAGATGTTTTAGAGGCTGGTTGAGTCAAGCAATTTGGTACAGCAGGAGTGTACCAATTCATATGATTTCTTGTACTGATCTTCTACTTTTTTTTGTTGCACGTAATGATACCTATGCATTAGGAATAGACCATGAAAGGGACATATGTATCGAGTACTTCAAATGCTTAAGCTATTAAAGTACAGTAAAAACAATATATTTTACATCCTAGCATTCACCCTCAAGTAAATACCATTTCGTGATGATGCAGAGTGAACTTGTTGAGTGGGTGAAGGATAAGTTGCAGCCATAACTCATAATAAAAAAGAAATGCATAAATGGGTGAAAGGGGTTGTGCATCGAGCTCAAGACTGTCGATTCTAATTTCATGTAAAATATTGTGGAACCATTACCAATCATTTTAAAACCACAAAATTTTGGAGTAAAAGGCTGTACAAACATCTTTAGGTGGTATCAAAGTAGGATGACCTGAGTTTAACAAATTCCGGGCTCTTGTTGGTATCCCCATTATATATTTTCACAATTCGATCTTAAACCAAAGTCTAGTCTATGCATGAAAGGCAGTATTGAATCATTTAAATATTGCATAAGATTTCATTTAAAAGCTTAAGTTAGTAAGGTAAATGCTGGTGCAAAACTTTAAGTTCTTCAAGAATATCATCTCTATGTTTACAGCTCACCTCTCAAATGTGACAATTTCAATTATTTAATTGTGAATTCATGCATGTCTTTTAGTGCGCTGAGGATAGTAAAAACATGCACGCAGCAGGAACGGAGGCAAACTAAGAGTAGTTCACCGCAAAGTCTCGTTGGAGATTCTGGCAGAGATGCTTCCTCACAATACCATCCGATTCTCTTCCAAGATCACTTCGATCAAAACCCAAATCGAACGAGGCTCATCCACTTGTATCCTCTTACTTGACGATTGAACCACCATAAGTCTAAGGTCACTATTGTTAATTTCTATATACCTTATTGTGAATTGAATTAAAATGTGGCAACTTGCCGATTTTAATTTTCTAAGATCTGATTGTGTATTTGTTGTACGTGTAAATTGTTATAGTATGTGATGGCATGCACTCTATTGTGGCACATTCGTTGGGACTTCGCTTGCCAGTCTATTCTGGGCGATCGGCAGTGCGCAAATTATCCGTGTTCCCGGAGGGCCACCGATTTGGCGGCGGCCTCAGGACCCACCAATTTGTGGATGTGGGAAAGAGGGCTGGTGTTCTTCCTCTCAATGACAATGAAGTGTACTGGCATTTCGTGAGCAAGTGTCTCCCTGAAGGCACCATAGATTTAACTTTCCTATTTTTATCTTCCATTCATTGTGGAATTCATTTTTCTTTAATGATATTGAGCAAGCCACTTTTTTCGTGATATCTTGTATTGAAAATTAGTCGATCTGCTTTTAGTTAGAAGAAAAAATGAAGCACTTATAACAAATTCATAAATTGGGGGATGAATACGCATATATATATATATATATACCAACTTTTTACAAATATTTTCCAATCAATTTAGTGTGAGTCTTTCAGAATGTTAACTTTAGTGGTAATTGCTCACCAATCCTACTTTTGACCCTTAAGCTTTGTTTGGGAGGGGAGGGGAGGGAAAATGGAAGAGCCCCAGGAAATTGAGTAAAAAACAAAATGATTCCAAGTTTTCTTCACACATTTTCCTAATGTCTCAATTTAAGGTATGTAGAAGGGAGCTAAACCAGAAATGATACAAAGGGAAGTCTGCGAAAAATTGGCTGAGGCCCGTTTACCTTGACGTGGTCAAGAACTCTGATCTTTCAAATTTGACGAGGGCACCGCTGATGTTCCCATACCCGTGGGACGTCCTACTCGGGAAATTAACCCAGGAAAACGTCACGGTGGCCGGAGATACTTTGCACCGATGATCCCTGATTTGGGCCAAGGGCACCTGATTTCCAAGCACGGAAAACTTGTGACCTGCCACATGAAATTTTCCCTACAGAGGTATGCAGAGGAGAGGAGATGGAGGGCGGCGACTTTGATTAAAGCATCGTATTTGTCCAGCTGGGTGCAACAAGATGGGTCTGGCCTTTTGATGAAGTTCCTAAGGGATGCTGTCTTCTATAGGCTGCTCTTGACTAGGGTAGTAAGTAGTGTTACACAATATGACTGGGGGAAGCTTCCTAGTGCCTCCTCTTTGCCTGCATGTGGATCCAGGATCTGCAACTGATTTATAAGTTGCAACTTGCAAATGGGTAATTTGCCTTCTCATATTTTGTTATTTATGGAATATGATAAAGTTAGTTTATGGTAATTCAAAAGGGAAGAGTGTATAAATTGTTTGTATTATGGCTATACTTACATGTGGTGACCGGATACTTTGCGACTTCCTAATTGCAATCATTTAACATCTTATGCAACGTCTTATTTTAGTGCTAAAATATGTTTTTTCACTTGCCCCTTTTTAACACACCGGAACAAATGATTCTTGCATAGACAACTGCCACGAAAGCTGTAAAACGGAACGCAATTGTCACTCTTGAAATTGCTGATAAACATGGATCAAGAGGAGCTTCGTCCGGAGAAGAATATAGGTCATGAAAAGGTCAAAGAATGTGTTGCATATGGAGAAAAGTTTGCGATAGTCGGAGCAGGTGTTGCGACCGCGGTCGCGATGAAGGAGGCCGCTGCCCAAGTGCTGGCACTTGAGACATCCGGAGGGCTGAGAGCCACCTGTGCGGCCTTGAGCCTCTTCCCCAACTTCACAAGGCGAATCTATTCATAGGATTGTCGACTTTCCTCAACGTTGAGTGATTCTTTTGTCACATAAATTGAAGGAATGTTTGGTAGAGAGCAAGTCTACTAATTATGGCTATCATTTCATAACTATTGAGATGCACATGTGGGTTATTTAAAAGATTACCACATCGAATAATTATTATGCATGGAATCATTAATATATCCTAATTAGCCTATAACTTAATTATTAAACTTTTGAGTAGAGGTGAAGATTCAGACTTTGCCTCGTCCTAAGTGATCTCTCCATATGAAGATATAGAATTTTACTATGCACTTAGTATCAAAGCCAATAGTTGATTGGTAGCTTACTCACAATATGTTTCTCTGGCCAACCTTTATGGTTCAATTAGGTGGAAGAGACCTAAAGTGAAGGTGGGCATTATGGTGTAACAATGCGTTCTCGATGGCTTCATGGTTTCACTAAAGAATGAGACTAGGGATGAAGGTGAAGGAATCCCGTGATTTCCAGGCAGCCTTCATGATTTGGTTTGGCAAAAGAAACCATCTTTGTGTTTCTACTTGGAGAAAGAGACTAGTGTTCTTGTGTTTATGTTTCAATACTAGGGATGAAGGTGGACGTTGTTGTTGCGGTCCTTTCAAGACAACAAAGTAAAGATTCAAGTTGAGACTCATTAATGTAGAAAGATACCCAAATTAAAGAAAAGTAGACTAAACACTAAGCTCACACATGAATGGACGATTGTTGAGATAGATGTATGAGTTACATTAAAAAGTTCCACATCATAAAATTAATGTGGCATGGTGTGGACTAGTCAATATGTACGTAGTTGATCCATAATTTATTGACTTAAGATTCTAATTGAATGTGACTTCAATTGGACATGTTGACTCGGCTCGTACTTGAGCTTCCCTTGGCAATCTCTTCAAGTTAAGGTATTAAATTTCTATTGCACGCTCCAAACAATAACGAATCCTATATTCATTAGCAAATTGTCCAAACCAATCGTGCTTTTTAATCGCAACTATTCGATCAGAAAAAGCCATGCAAACAACCGTTGCATGGCCACGAGCATGAGCTCCATTGAGAGACAAGCCATGTGAGGGAGAAAGGCTTGTTGGCAATGTACTTCGATCGCGGCAATCGAACATCAACGGCAGCACACGGTGAAATTGCCACGCTGGAGCTCTGATGGCAACATTGATCAGAAAGTTGATGGAGGCCAGATTTGGATACGGGGTGATCGTTGGTGATTCTGAACGAACTGGGCCCAAAGCTCATTTCAGAGGCCACAGACTAACGTTTTGCTGGGCCACTTAACCGGGCCTATTGTGCCCACCTAGGGTGCGTATGGTAACGTTTCTGTTATCAAAAATAGTTTTTTTTTTTAGAAATACTTTTTTTTTCTATTTTTGTTTTCGGCAATAGTTTCTTAGCATTTTAAGGTATTTGATAATTATAAAAAATTTATGTTCCAAGAACAAAAATACATTTGGTACAATCTTAAATACTTTTTTGACTTAAAATTTCTTTTATATATTAATAATTTTATTACATTTTCCATTTTCTTTTTCTTTTTTCTCTTTTTCTTCTCCTTCCTCTTAGCCGGTCATCGGCCTTGGCCATGGTCGATCGACGACCGGCTAGATGAGGGCTGGTCAGTGGCCTTGGGAGAGCCTTGCCGGCCATCAGTGAGGTCACCTCAAGCCTTGCAGTGGCTGGACAAGGCAACCTTGCCGGCAACCGACGAGGGTTGCTGGCGAGCTCGGGGCGACTTTGCTGAGGGCAGACGAGGCTCCAGCAAGGTCGCCGGGCCTCATTTAGCCGGTTGCCGGCCATCATCGAGGCTGACAACTAGTTAGGAAGAAGAGAAGAAAAGAAAAAGAAATAAAAGAAAAGAAAAGAAAAGAAAATTGTTTCTTGAGTAGTTTCCGGGAACAAAAAAATTACCAAACATGTTTCTGTTCTATTTTTGTTATGTAAAACAAAAGAACAGAAACGAGTGTACCCTAGAACGTTACCAAATAGTACCTTAGCTATTGAGTTTCAGCTGTTTTCTGTCCTTTTCCGTTTCTGTTTTTCACTACAGTTTTGTAGAGAGCACATGCAATGCAATGAATTATTTTTGTCCTCTTTGGGTCCTAGAAGTAGTAGATTAAAGAAGGCAATGCATTGAAAAGTTTCTCAAATGGACCTGAAAGATAAATGATAGCCGTCCTACTTTGAGAGGCTTGAGTCGGCACTTTGGAATTAGGTACCAAATTGATGGGCAACATATTTTTGAGGACCACGTCCGAAGGAAAAGTTTTCATTTCTCGTTGAATGAGAGTGAATTATGAGAGTTGTCCTTCATATGTAATCTATAGTTCACGCTGGAGAAGAAGAAACCAACTGCTGATGGTCCATTTCTAACGAGCCGATTCTTAGGCTTATTCATTTTATTTTCAGTTTAAAATCATTTACTCCGAATGTTGAATTTATGGAAGCATGTTCAGAAGGAAATAAGACGCTTCAAATCTCATCTATGATCTAACGGTGGAAATCATTAACTATAAAAATTCTCTAAAATACAAATTACGTTTTCCAAAGTACCTGGGATAATACTACATACCAATGGAAACCCTAAACGCTTAGAAATTTCAAGCCTTATTAGGTCATCTTGGCCATCACCTTGATGTATCGTGCTTGAAAATCTCAAGTTGGTGACAATCTCTGCAAAATTTTGATGTATATTTAGAGCTTTCGTGGTGAAATTGTCATAGCTCCTTTCACCTTCATTTGTATTGTCGATATCCAACATTACAAGAATATAAAGCACTATATCTTCGAAATGCTTCCCTCTTTCTTGAGTTTCTCTTTGTGATTGGGGCTGGATCAAGCGAGAGAGTGAATGATAGATCAGGCGGAAGGCTAATTTAAAGCAACTCCAGTAAAGGGTGAATGACTCAAAGAAAGCCCAAGTTTTGCACAGTTGCTATCTCAAGTGTCACTAGCCCATGACACGACAACGAGGGATTGTGAGCCCCTCACAACATACTGGGTAAGCTCTCATCTATTGCGACCAGGACTTGCTCTTGTCAATGGTGCCTCTCTCTATCTCTCCTGAATTTTTTTTTATGTTATTATTGTTGTATTAATGAATAACAACTCAAATGGTTCATAAATTGTTGCTCAATATGTAATGTGATCCAAATAACATCCAATTCCCTTCCTTTTTTTTTTTTGTTCTGTCCTATCTTAACTCTCATCTCACTCTCAAACTTTCGTTTTGCTTCTTTGGAGAATATGGGAGTTGAACCCCACCTAAAACTAAACATCCCCACTCAACCTCATTTCCTTACCGGTCACTAATTCTCTTATGAGATCACTTCAGCCAAAACCCAAGTAGAACAAGGCTAATTGATTTGTATCATCAAAATTTGATGATGGGGTCACCATAAATTATTGGACCTCTTTGAATAATTTCTCAAGGAACTTATTTTGAATTAAAATAAATTGCAATAACTCATAAGTTTTAATCCGTTTGAACCATAATTATTGTATTCATAGGTAAATCCATCAAATGGGTAGATCAAGTTGGGTTGAAGATGGTATCATCCAAATAGACCCATTTAATATGTTTTGACACATCTCTATGCAATATAATTGTAGTGATCTATAATCGACTTGTCCCATACCTGACCTAAAATATATTACTAAAATACTTTCATATTTAATCTAATCTAGAAAAAATTAGTTTAAATGAGTTGTAAACCCTTTTATGACTCATTCAATAGCCATATTATGTTTAAACATATTTACCTAATATAATTAATTCATATAACAACTCAGCTTATTATATAAGAGTTAAGAAAATAGTTTATGATCCACTTTAATAGGGCTACTTTTAGATTGTCATAGGATGTGACAGCATGAATCTGATCGTGGCCTACTAGCAAGAAATTTGATTGCCGGTCTATTCTAGTAGTGTTCCTCGAGGACCACGGACTTGGCTGCAGCGACGAGATTCACCGATTTGTGGACGAGGGCGACATGGCTGGTTTTAGTTATCGCGAGCAAGTGTCCTGATGGTATTACGGATCTAATTCTTATATTTGATCTTCCATATGTATTTGGTTTTATTTTTTTAATGATAGTGTATGACCCCCCCCCCCCCCAAATTTTTTTTGGTGGTATCTTACATGAAAGCCTAGCAAGACTGCTTTTAATTGGAGGAAAAGAAAAAGTTACCAGCAATTCATAAATTGGGGGATCATAATGGAGATGATGAATTAGAATTCCAATTAACTTCTGTGATCTTATTTTAAGATTTTTTTTTTTTATTGTCATAGGACCATGGTACTGTTTCGATGCTGGCCCACCTGCCAGTGACCCTCAACAAATCAATTGAAAGTGAGCAGACCCAGAAATGACAAAACAAAAGTGATCGACACTGTCACATGCTTCAATCTTTGGAGCTTGACATGACCCCAGCTTGTGTTTCGCTATCCTTGATATGTCCTATTGGATGATTTAGCCCACTCAAATGTGATAGATGGTCGGGGAAGCTTACTCGATCACTCTAGAAATTTGATCCCTGATTTTGATCGATATTATTTTTATCAAAAACTCCAAATTCAAAAAGTATATGAAATTTGATCAATAGGGGATAGACATAGACGGTAAAGGGATGTCATTTGATTTTGATACTATATTAGAAAGCTTAACTAAAAAAATTAAAGTTATTACATGAATGGAGATTATATGTATATATAACATATTTATTTTGGTAAAGTATGTATATATAACATTGATGTCTTGTATTTCAAAGGTATTTAAAAAGAAACGTTAAACAACCTCCCTTTCTGCCCGACTTCTCATTTTCATTTGACATTGATGCTTCGATAAGACGCCAAATAAAATCGTCTTGCTCGCTGGGTTTCGAAATAGCTCGCTACCCTCTCTAAGAGTTTTAGGCGGCTAAATACGAAATGAACAGACCAGACCTCTCGAGGATGTCACGTCAATTCATGAGACTGGGGCCGCCTATTCAACAGTAGGTGAAGTGTCGGCACATGCCACATCTTAGGAGTTTTGAACAGCAATGAGATAAATAGTGGCGTGTAAGAGGAGAAACTGCTTATCCCAATTCAAAGCAAGAACACGCACGCGCACTTGCAAGCTTGAATTAGAAGTAGGGATGAGCATGTTCTAGCGAGGTTAAGCCTCACCAACGGTTGGACAAACTTGGCCTCAAGCTCGTTCTTGTATCAAATTTTTAATTTTTTTATGATATGTAGCGCCACGTTTCTTGAAAAAGGCATGTGGATATTTCTCTTTAACCAAATTAGATGGAGTTAGCGGAGGGACTCAATTGCATAAATTTAACAAGTTTTAAAATTTGATTGAACTTTTTTGAAAATTTTAGGACTCAATGTATTTTCATAATAAATTTTAAGATCTCTTGTATACTTATCCCTTTTACCAAAACACTTTTCATAGAGTTGTGGTCCAATTCTTTATGATATTTATAAAAGTTTGAGGCGACGTGCAAAAATTGATTAGGTTTGATATTAAATATCTCAAGTCCGAAAGAGCTGGAATACCTCAAAGCAAAAGCGAAGGGCCAATTTCACATGAAGAAGAGAAAAGTTAAGTCTCAGCCTTTCAGCATTTGAAAACGAAAATAACACTCAAAACACATTTAGTCGAATTAGACGAAGTTGGAAATTTTAATTTCACAAAACAAAAAACGTTTTTCAATAGTATAAAAAACACCGAAATTGGAAAAATCTGCTTCCTTTTTTTTTTTTTTTAACGAGCGGTCCTCAAGCTTAGCTCCTTTCTGAAAATAGTTCTTGTTGCGTTCAGTCATTGTCATACGGTCTGCAGCTGCACATTTCGATTCAGAGATTCTTCGGCAGAAAACGTAAGCACATACGTAGCTATCAAAGGACAACAAGATTGGCCCTCGATAAGTAGCGACCATAAGATAAGAGACACCTCATCCCGATTCAAAAACCGAAAAACACAAGCGCGCACACATTCAGCAGCTCGTATTAGAAGACCACCATAAATGGAGGAGGTGGTGATAGTCGGTGCCGGCATCGCAGGGCTGGCGACGGCAGTGGCCCTTAAGAAGGTCGGTGTCCGAGCCCTCCTCCTTGAGAAGTCGAAGGAGCTGCGAGCAACAGGCGCGGCCCTCAGTCTCTACCCCAATGCATGGGTCGCGCTCGACGCGCTTGGGGTTTCCGACAAGCTCGCCGCCCATTATGCTCCTTTTGAAAGGTTGGCTCTCTGTACATGTACACAGATGTCTGAATTTTGTGGAGGATGAAGTATGAAAACCCCGATCCAATCTTAACTTCAACAATTATGGACAGATCGAGAGTCAATTGAGTGATTTCTCTATTATTACCAGAAATGGAAAATATAATGCAGGCTTTTTAAATTTGATTGTTTGATATCTCGAGGCAGAAGAAACCAATTTAGGATGATGCCACTCAAATTTGAGTGAAGGCTGACCCTTGCTTTGTTCCTTTCAAATTTAAAACCATTCTTGATGGATGATGAATTAATGGGGATAACTACCAAAAATAGTCTTAAATCTATTGTCCGGATGCAAATGTCAGTCCTAAATCTTTTGAGTATTACTAATTTAGTTATAAATTTTTTGATGATTTATCATTATAGTCTTTCTGTTCAATTTTTGTTGAAAATCGCCGACGTTAACATCGATCGTCTTATGTGACATGATCGATACTAACATGGGTAATTTTTACCATTTTAAATATTTATTTATATTTATATTTTTCTTCTCTTCCCTTGTTATTATTATTATTATTTTTGTTTTAATTGTGGTTGGTGACACTTACTGACATTCGACGAGGGCATCACAACTCATGTTGTCTCTGGGCAAGGGCCATGGTGCCCTTGACAACCATAGCAAGGGCTTAAGGCTACTTGCCTAGACTTGGCGAGAGCCATGACACCCTTGCTAGATTTGGCCTAAGTGAGGGTGTCAAATGACTCGACTAACTTTCGGTCGAGCTTGCATTGTGGTCCCTTGTTCAGCAATTTGCACCACATTCAAGGACACTAGGCGCCGATGCCATAGTTTTCGTGCGTGTCATACCACGTCTCTGGCAAGGCATTATATGGCATTCTACTAAATCTAGGATGGATTATAAATTGGTCAAAGCGTAGTTATAATCCATCATTTGCGGGTGAGAAAGACATGAAAATTGAGCACATTGTGTAAATAAAAACAAAATACAGTGGCTGGTCGTAAAATGCACCGTGAGATTTACCTATTGAAGTTGCTAATGGAATTCATGCTTAGGATAATATAACTAATTACCTTAATATTCATTAAATGAAGGGAAAAAGTGCAATGCCAGTGAGAAAGAACAATAGGTTTTTCAAGCAAGATATACTGAGCAGAAAGATAAGCACTCCATTGGTTTTGTACTTCGTTAAATTGATTTTAGATTTCAACAATTTCTTAAATCCGTTATTTTATAAGTAAAGATCCAGGATGCTTGACCTGGAATCTATCCAACAATTTCTCAATGATGAGGAATAATAATTTTACTTATTAGTATCTGAATTTTTTTATTTCTTTTTGTGCTTGTGTTCAGGGGATTCATAACTGATGTCAAGACTAAATCGATTCAAGAAGTGCATTTCCCTCCAAGTAACCGGTAAATCTCCAATTTCCTCTCTTTATCTACTAACTTTTCATCATCACTTGTTTCCTTTTTTTACCGTTTAACGTTATAGATCAATTCATTTATTGTAATCTTCTACTGTATGTTTTAATTTGCATAAAATAATATAAATGACCGTCAGAAATATACCATGAGCGGGACAGATAACCCCTAATTTTGCAGCTCATCTTTTAAGAAGATCATTATTAATGAAGTTTGACTATTTAATACTCCTTTTGTTAGTTAAAATTGGACAAATTTATCCAATTATGTCGTTGAAAATATATCTCAAGTTTGAAATCTATAAAAAAAACTTATCCAAATAGGATTTCTAGTTTAAATAGTTTGCTACAAGGGATTTTCAATTTTTGGTTCAAATTTTCTCAATATAAGAAGTTGATCTACTTCGTGAAGAGTATGCATGGAGAGCTATCAGTGTTCAAGCCAATAAATCTTGAGGCAACGTTTATGAATACCTTTGTGAGACTGAGAGATTATTTTGTAAGGAATTGTCAGGGTTAAAAATCGCAAAGCTAGAAAAATAGTGAGAGTATTTAACTGACTGGAATGTGATTGTATCTTTGTTATACTACTTGAGTAATAGTAGATCTTGTGCTACTCTTCATATGGAGCAGGTCCCACTGATCGAGCTACGTAAATTTGCTATTCAATATATATTTTTTGTGTTGTTTATCTTATTGTTCCACCGTTTGTTTGTCGCAACAAATGTTTATTACATGCATGTGGTTTCGTATGCTAAGGATAGAAAACCATGCCTTTGGAATTGAGCAGGACGGGAGCCCAAGCAAGAGTGGTTCACCGAAAAGTCTTGTTGGAAGTTTTGGCAGAGGAGCTTCCTCCCAATAGCATCCGATTCTCTTCCAAGATAACTTCCATCGAAACCCAAGACGAACAAGACTCATCCATTTGTATTATTACGCTTGAAGATGGGTCCATCATAAAGTCTAAGGTGTCTACAATTCTCAACTGACTTCATTTGAAATAAAATATGTTGTATTAACCTACCTATTTTGATTTATCTGAGCAATAATTAGTAATCATTGCATGTGTAGGTTCTTATAGGATGTGATGGCGTGCACTCCATTGTAGCCCGTTGGCTAGGACTTCGCTCGCCAGCCTATTCAGGCCGGTCAGCTGTGCGTGGATTGTCCGTGTTCCCAAAGGGTCATGGAATTGACCAGAGCCATAGGATTCAACAATTTGTAGATGTGGGCAAGAGGGCAGGTTTTATTACTCTCAATGATAAGGAATTGTACTGGTTCTTCTCGGGGAAGAGTCCACCTAAAGGTACCATATATATAACATTTTATCTTCCGTAAAACCATTTTGGATTTCATCCTTTAATAATCTCGAGTGAGTCGCTTCTTTGTTGACGTACTACATAGAAAAGAAGCCAGATTGGTTTTAATGGAAATGAAAGAAATAGTTATGAAGTATTAATGCATAAATTCGGAAATGAATGTATATGTGATGAACATTGACTAATTAAAGCCGACTCTTGACAAATATTTCCAATCCATACCTGCGATTTTTTTCCCAGATTCCTAATTGTGATGGCTCCTTTAATAATAGCTTACTATCCTCCTTAATCCCTAACGTTTCAATTCATGAAGGTATGGAAAAGGGAGCACATCCAGAAAAGATACAAAGGGAGGTGATGGAAGATTTGGCAAAGGACTTTCCACCCGTGTACCACGATGTCATCAAGCACTCCGATCTCTCAAGTTTGACATGGGCCCCGCTGATGTTCCGATATCCTTGGGACATCCTGTTCGGAAACCTAGCCCAATCAAATGTGACGGTGGCTGGGGACGCTATGCACCCAATGACTCCTGACTTGGGCCAGGGCGGATGTTCGGCGCTCGAGGACGCGGTGGTATTGGGTAGGCATGTTGGGGACTCGATTGCCAAGCACGGAAAACTGGTGACCCATGATGTCGGATTTGCTATAGAGAGGTATGCAAAGGAGAGGAGATTGAGGGTGGCGACTCTGATAACAACATCTTACTTGTCGGGATGGGTGCAACAAGATGGGTCTGGTCGATTAAGAAGGTTCCTAAGAGACTTTGTATTCTATGGGCTCCTCCAGGCTAGAGTTGTAAGGAGTATGACAGATTATGATTGTGGGAAGCTTCCTAGGGTCTCCTCTCTTCCGTCACGTGGATCTGCAAGCTCCGCGTAATTATGTCGTTAAAAATGGGATTTGGTCTTCCATTTTTTTAGTATCCGGTGAAGTTTATTGCAATGTATAACATAAAAGTTAATGGCATTGTTTGTCTCACGTTTGCAATTGTTTTTTTTTTTCTAATTATTATGATTTTTTTTTTCACTTGATGATCAGTTGCAACATTAGGACTAGATTTGGGTCAGTTCTATGTTTAGTTACATCTTTGTTCACGTGTACACTAACAAGCTCAGTAAAATTGCTAACCATGTTGGAAGAATTGGAAATGGAGAAACTCCACTCTTCTATCATTTCAGAATGTTGCCATTATTTTCGCCAACTCTTTCAATGTACTTGGAGTAGTTTGTTGTCAAGAACGTTCAAATTCATTGGTAGATAATGACGAGGAGGTAACAGAAAGCTTTGAAGTGTTTTTCTTCTTAGAAAGTAAAGGAGGTGCCCATCTCCATCCTTGCGGGTCCATTCATTGTGTCAATCGCCTCGTGCACGCAACATGCATATTTTGAACTAAGTAACATCGACACCGACACGTGACACTTGAGACGATACGATACAACACGTCAACACGTCATTTCTCAAAAATAGAAAATTCCGACATGTCGGGACACGTTGTATATTAAATGCATAATTTTATATATACATAATAAATTATCATTTTTATCATTATTTCAATCAAATTAATTCGATTCAAATTCACGAATAAATAATAAATAATAAAAAAGAGCTTAGAATGAATTTACACTAAAAACGTTAATCTATCATTTGTTGATATCATTTATTGTTTCAGTTTGATAAGTTCAACTTCATTCCATTCCAATAATCCACGTTCTACTATTAAATAACAAGCAATCCACGTTCTACTATTAAATTTATTTAACAATAAGTTGTAAAAAGAAAAACAATCCACATTTTACCATCAAATAAAACAAGAAGTCTTTCTTTCCCCTTTATTATATTTACTTTTTTTACATATTTATATTTTGACCTATCATTTATTGAAATTTTTTAAAATTGACCCTAGCATGTTAGACTCGTGTGTCGGAATTCTGGAGTTACGTGTCGGGAGAGTAGACCACGTGTCGGATTTTCCGATACTTATTGACCACGTATCGGAGCGTATCAAAATGTGTTAAAGTGTGTTGGCCAGGTGTCGGAGTATCTAACACGACATGAAGGTCCTCGAAGAGTGTCAATGCTTCCTAGATTTTGGATTCAGTTCCTCGTCATCGCTAGTTTCTACATGTGTAATTCATGCGAGCTACAAAATAGGAAATTAATTTAATTCAACCATGAAGAGCCGAGCAACAACATAGGAAATAAATTTAATTCAACCATGGAGAGCCAACTCACGCATGCATTTAATGAAAATTATATGTACTTGGACATTGAGGAGATTCGGTCAAGCAAAATCCAAGGCTGACAAATATTTCTGCTGAGGAAAGAAATAAAAGTGAATCTAGCGAGAGATCACCAATGTTCAGCAAACAAAGAAAAGAAGGAAAAAAGAAATAGATCACGCATTTATTTAAAGGTTAAAATTTATAGAACAGCTAACAATAATTTTACAAAATCTTAGAATAACATATTGAAAGTGATATGTCTATTCTCCAAGAGATTTTTCATGAATACTTAATACTTGCCTGAGTTTCCTAAGGTTAAATGGTGGGACCAGTTACATTATGGACCATTTTGCCCTATGCTATTTTTTTTTTGTCGGTCCTACGCTAATCCTACTCTAACACTCACTCTCAAACTTTTGCCCTACCTCCTTGCAGGGTGTGGGAGTTGAAACTCACTCCTGAAATGAAATCGCTCCCATCCCAATCCCCTTTGCCCCCCGAGAAAGTGGGGATTTGAACCCCCAACCTCCCCCTTCCAAGATGGAAGCGTGACCACTGGGGCGAACCCCAGTGGTTCCCTATGCTATCTTAATACTTTGATAAGTACAAAAACATGAGTCATTCGAAAACGAGGGTGGCTCAGAAAATTCGGACAAAATTGGGTGAGGCTGAGTGATCAATAGAGCATGGTGGGTGTTGTCTCTCTTGCTTTTCAACCATGTGGTGTGCTCCAGACGAGTATTGGAATAAAATCAATCACCTTCTTGCTTCCTTTCATATATGATTTTTTCCTTTCCACTTTCTTCTTTGTTTATTCCTTATCTCTATTTCTCGCTGACAACTTTTGTGTTTGTTCCATCCAGCTTTCCCATCAATGCTTATAAAAAATTTCAGTAGCTACGAAAATATAATATATGAGTTTATGTGTGAGGTCCATATTCTATTCGAGATTCAAGTGTTCCAATTTAAAAGAAAAAAAAATCATAATGCAAGAATTGAAATTTTTTTAACTAATCAAAATGTAAAAGTGAAAATCGAGCAGAAATTTGAGTAAAAAGAAATCTCTACCACTATGCCTTTCCCTCCTAAATATATGGGTTAATTCTAAATAAGAACTTGAAATACCATAATTTTCTCAAATAAGGACACAAAGTCAATCTTGTATCAAATAAGAGCTTGAAGTGACTATATGATTGTTTCAAATAAATGCATGAAGTAACTGTGGTTGTTTCAAATAGGAGCTAGACCTTGTCTGCCGCTGACCAACTAAATATTCCGATTGATCAAAGGACTATTTTGTTCATATACAATTTAAATTTTAAATTACTTTTTATTTTATTTTATTTTATTTTCCTTTTTAACGAGGGCTTGGCCACCCTCATTGGCGGCTAGTAAGGGCCAGTAAACCCTCGCCAACCACAGGCAAGGCCACCCTTGCCAAATTCGGTGAGGTTCGGTTTCGCTTGGGGTTAGCGAGGGCTTGCGAGCCCTCAGTGAGGGTTGGCCTTACTTGGGGCTGGCAAGGGAGGCCTCCCCCAGGCAAGGTTGCCTTGCAGCCTGCTAGCGAGGCAACCTCGCACAGATCTAGCAAGGATTGACCTCACTAATGGCCGTGAGGATGGCCTCCCCTAGGGTGAGGGTCACTTCGGCTAGGCGAGACGTCCCTTTTTGGCTGCTAGCAAGGCCACCCTCACCCAGATCTAGTGAAGGTCGGCATCGCGGCCTCCCCTAGGGCAAGGCTATCCCTTGGCTGTGGCTAGCGAGGGCCACTGACAAGGGTGGCCCTTACTAGATCAGGCCAATGCGACCTTGCCTAGCCCTCTCCGGACATCGCCAGTGGTGAGAAGAAGAAAGAAAAACTAGAAAAAAAAATAAAGAGAAAAGGAAAAACAAAGAAAAATGATAAATTTTTTTAAAAAAGGTAAATGACGAAAATGTTTTTGACCAATCAGAAAGTTAGGACTTTATTTGCAATAAGATCTACTCCAAGCCCTTATTTTAAAAGAATGAAGACACTTTATGTCCTTATTTAAAATTTTCCCCAAATTTAATAACAAAGACAGGTTTTTTTTGTTAATGTGTAAAGAGCGAATTAACAAGGACCTTACTTCTCAAACGGAGCATAAAGGGCTGTGAGGTTGCCCACAACCCCGAGTGCGTCAAGTGGAGGCCACGCAATAGGGGTAGAGCACTATCTCAAGGACAAGCACTTGGATACCAACCTTCTTCGAGGCCGGGGGGGTCACCGGCCCCGCAATTTTCGCACCCACTATCGCCACATCTTCCGTATATACAATCGTCTTCAAGCTTGTGAGTGTATGGGGTGTTGTTTCTTTGCTTCGAAATTGCCAGGCTGGTGACCACCGTGGCCTTGAAGAAGGTGGGTGTCCGAGCGCTCGTCCTTGAGAGCTCAGAGGGGCTGCGAGCGACAGGTGCGGGTCTAGTGCTCTATCCTAATGCGTGGCCAGCGCTCGATGCGCTCGGGGATTTGGACATACTCGCCGCCCTTTATGCTCCTTTTGACAAGTAAGTTCCTTGCTAATTTGCTCTTTACACATCAACACAAAGGCCTAATATTGTGGAATTATCGGGAGAATTGTCCAAAAAGTCCTAAACCTTTTGCAGTTTTGCCAATTGAGTCATAAATCTTTTAATCTTGCCAATTGAGTTCTAAACCTTTTGTCAGTTTGCCAATTGAGTCCATCCGGCCAATTTTGGCCGGAAAATGCTGACATGGATGCCGGAGATGCCACGTAGGACGATTGGAGCTAACATGGACAATTTTAAATAATTTTTTAATTTTTTTTTAATTTTTTTGATTTTTTGATTTTTTGTTTTTTTTCCTCTTTTTTTTTTTTGGCTTTTTCCTTGGCCTTTTCCGGTGGCTGGCCACCGGTCCTCGCCGGTGGCCGCCCGCAGGCGAGGCTCGGCGACGGCGAGCCCTAGCCCGGGGCGAGCCCTCGCCCGGGCGCGTCGGCCTCGCCCTTGGCGGTAGCCATCCGGGCGAGGTGGGCAAGGATGATGTCGCCGAGCGAGGGGCCTCGGCCCTCGGAGATCTGGCCGAGGCCGCTCGCCCGGCGTCGCCGTCGCCCGGCACTGTGGGCGAGGCCAGCCGGCGGGCTGTGGCCAGTGGCCGGCCGTCGCCTATGGCCGGTGGCCGGCCACCAGAAAAGGCCAAGGAAAAAAAAATCAAAAAAGAGGAAAAAAAAATCAAAAAAAAATTAAAAAAATTTAAAAATTATTAAAAAGTGTCCACGTTAGCTCCGGCCATCCTACGTGGCATCATCAATGTCCACGTCAGCATTTTCCGGCCAAAATTAACCGGATGGACTCAATTGGCAAACTGACAAAAGGTTTAGGACTCAATCGGCAAGATTGAAAGGTTTAGGACTCAATTGGCAAAACTGCAAAAGGTTTAAGACTTTTTGGACAATTCTCCCTGGAATTATCGGAATAAGGTGATGAATCATTCTGCAATTGTATTAATGAACTTCCATTTCGGACACTTAATGGAACGGAAATTGTACTTCTATTAAACACAAACTTAGTAATTTCCGAAACTTTTCTAATAGTTGCTTTTGCTTGGTTTTGAGAGAAAAATATGTTGCCACATGTTTTTCATAGAAATGTTTTTTATGATGAACCCTAACATCCTCTTCCCAAAGAACGTGGGTGTGATATAAATAAATTCTCTCTTTTTGTCATCTGTAAATTATTACTTCGAACTTTGAAAGATAGATAAGATACTATCAGCGAATAAGAGATTTTCTAAAGCAATTAATGAAATTTTAAAAAAAATAAAAAAATAAAATAAAATAATAATATTATTATTATTATTTTTTTTTAATTTTTTTTTTTGTTGCAAAGTATGATGATTAGCGAGAATAAGCGACAATGTCTACAACAGTTTCTTGTTATCTTATTGTGATCATGCGTAAATATGGAAATTGATTAACTAAAATTGTTTCTTTGGCCAGTGGCTAGAAGATAGCATTAACCAATATTTATTTTCCAAATCTAATGGGGAGTAATCAATCTTAGAGAAAAGGGAAAATTATGCCGCAATTTTCATTTTCCAAATCTAATTGATGTGCTCCTACGTCCATTTAGAATTCTACTCGTCATTATTTGAAGGAATCCCGAGGGAAGAATATATTGTTGTGTGTGTGTCTATATATATATATATATTATATGAAAGGAGAGTTTTGAGGTCTGGAAAGGAGGGAGAGCAGTGAGAGAAGGGAATTTTTTACAATTGGGATTTGATTTATTTTTCCTACTCCACATTTTTTTTTGATTTTTTCCCTACTAATAGATTTTTCTACTAGGATAAATACTCAAAGAAATAACTTTACTTATTAATATTTCGCTCTTTGTGCTTGTGTATAAGGGGATACATAACTGATGTCAAGACTAGAACGATCTGAGAAGTGTAATTCGCTTTGGATGATTGGTGAATCCTAAATTCCTTCATTTATATTTCCTACCAGCATTTAAACACTTGTTATTTCCTTTCATTTTGTTTTAAAGATGTTTTAGAGGCTGGTTGAGTCTAGGAATTTGGTACAGCAGGAGTGTACCAATTCATTTGATTTCTTGTACTGATCTTCTACTTTTTTGGTTGCACGAAATGATACCTATATGCATTAGGAATAGACCATGAAAGGGACATATGTATCGAGTACTTCAAATGCTTAAGCAAATAAAGTACAGTAAAAACAATATATTTTACATCCTAGCATTCACCCTCAAGTAAATACCAATTTCGTGATGATGCAGAGTGAACTTGTTGAGTGGTGAAGGATAAGTTGCAGCCATAACTCATAATAAAAAAGAGATGCATAAATGGGTGAAAGGGGTTGTGCATCAAGCTCAAGACTGTCGATTCTAATTTCATGTAAAATATTGTGGAACCATAGATTTAACTTTCCTATTTTTATCTTCCATTCATTGTGGAATTCATTTTTCTTTAATGATATTGAGCAAGCCACTTTTTTCGTGATATCTTGAATTTAGTCGATCTGCTTTTAGTTAGAAGAAAAAATGAAGTACTTATAACAAATTCATAAATTGGGGGATGAATACGCATATACATATATACCAACTTTTTACAAATATTTTCCAATCAATTTAATGTGAGTCTTTCAGAATGTTGACTTTAGTGGTAATCACTCACCAATCCTGCTTGTGACCCTTAAGCTTTGTTTGGGAGGGGAGGGAAAATGGAAGAGGCCCAGGAAATTGAGTAAAAAACAAAATGATTCCAAGTTTTCTTCACACATTTTCCTAATGTCTCAATTTAAGGTATGGAGAAGTGAGCTAAACCAGAAACGATACAAAGGGAAGTGTGCGAAAAATTGGCTGAGGCCTGTCTACCTTGACGTGGTCAAGAACTCTGATCTTTCAAATTTGACAAGGGCACCGCTGATGTTCCGATACCCGTGGGACGTCCTACTCGGTAAATTAACCCAGGAAAACGTCACAGTGGCCGGAGATGCTTTGCATCGATGATCCCTGATTTGGGCCAAAGGGATGCTCAGTGCTCGAGGATGCGGTGGTATTGGCTCGGCACATCGGCCACTTGATTTCCAAGCACGGGAAACTTGTGACCTGCCGCATGAAATTTTCCCTACAGAGGTAGGCAGAGGAGAGGAGATGGAGGGCGGCGACTTTGATAACAGCATTGTATTTGTCCAGCTGGGTGCAACAAGACGAATCTGGCCTATCGATGAAGTTTCTAAGGGATGCTGTCTTCTATAGGCTGCTCTTGACTAGGGTAGTAAGTAGTGTTACACAATATGACTGTGGGAAGCTTCCTAGTGCCTCCTCTTTGCCTGCATGTGGATCTAGGATTTGCAGCTGATTTCTAAGTTGCAAATTGCAAATGGGTAATTTGCCTTCTCATACTTTGTTATTTATGGAATATGATGAGTTAGTTTATGGTAATTCAAAAGGGAAGAGTGTGTAAATTGTTTTTATTATGGCTATACTTACATGTGGTGACCAGGTACTTTACGACTTCCTAATTGCAATAGTTTAACATCTTATGCAACGTCTTATTCTAGTGCTAAAATACGTTTTTTCACTTGCCCCTTGTTGACGCCTAAATTTCGTCTCCTTAAATTAGGTTTTCTTATTAATTATCTTTTTTTTCCTTTTTTTCGGATAATAAATAATAAAGACAAAAAATAAACAACAAAAACAAAAAGAGAAACAAAACAAAAGCAAAAGCAAAAAAAGCAGCAGCAGCCTCCTCCTCCGCATGGGCCCCTGCGGCCCATCCTCCTCCGGCCCAGCCCGCACGAGTCAGCCCTTCTTCCTCCTCCATCCCCCTCTGCAACACACGCGCAGAGGGTGCGGCGCCGGATGGACGGACGGACGGCGACACGCACGTGGAGAAGCTGGCGTTGGATGGGATGCGCAAGTGGGTGGAAGGGACACCGGTTCGGCCGCACCTAGGGCCGGTCGACGCACGCCGGACGACGGCTGAACCTCCGTCGACCGGCACACCCTCCGCCTATAAATAGGCCCCCGACGAAGGCCAAGAGGACACACAGAGCGAGGGAGAGCCAGATCTGGGGCTTGCCAACCTCGGACAACCCACTGAGAGACTTCAGGGGAGGTCCGAGGTCGAGCGGCCACAGATCCGAGCTTCGCCGGAGGGAGAAGCAGCGAGGAGAGAGAGAGAGAAGGAAAGGAGGATCGTCACCGCCGCCCCGCCGTCGCCACCCCTGCGGTCGCTCGCGTCGCTCCCCCTCCCTCCTCGCCGCCCGTTGCCGGCGATCCGTCCTCCTCCCCGCCCCGGGAACCCTAGGGTCCCGATTTTTCGGTGAGGCGGTCGGGGTCGCGGGGGTTCCCAACGACGAAGTTTAAAAAAAAAAAAAAAAAAGCGGGACCCGGGTAGGGTTTCACCGGTTCCCCCCCTCCCCCAAACGGCGCCGTTTCTTTTAAAAAAAAAGAAAAGAGAAAAATATTGAAAAAATCCGAGCCGGGCCCGCGATCGGCTTAAAAAAAAATCAAAAAAAATTATTTTCGAAAAATATTTAAAAATGTTTTAATTTCCAAAAAAAACAGAAAATATATAAAAAAAAAAATACTTTATTTTCCGAAAAAATATTTAAAAAATATTTTATTTTCCAAAAAAAATCAAAAATAAAAAATATTCCATATTTTCCAAAAATGCCAAAAATTCAGAAAAAAGCCAAAAAACTTGTATTTTTCCAAAAACAAATATCAAAAAATCAAAAAATCCCTTTTATGTCCAAAAAAATTTGAAAAAGGTCCAAAAAAATGTCTTTTGCCAAATAATGCATGGAAAATCCCTAAAACATCCAAAAACCTCAGGGTTCAAACAAGGTTAGGTACCGAAAGGGCATTAGTGATTAACTAGTGTAATCAAGTCCCCGATCCTAATTTCTCTGGTTGCGCAGGAGCGAATATTTCTCCCAATATTTCACATGGGTTTCTAATCAACCCAACCCAAATTGATTAGTGGCAACTCCTTTTTAAAAATTAACTTACAAGTTAAAAACTTAGACTATTAAAGTCGTGAATTGGTGGACTTGGGAGAGTCCGGGCTTAATCAATCCAGCCGAGCCATTAGCCTCCTTAGGTGCCCGCCTCGATCGGGCGCCGAAAAAAAAAAGAGGTCGCGACAGCTTGGCGACTCCACTGGGGACTTTGAAGACTTAGGCCTTTTTTGCCTTGTTTAAATTCTTTACTGACTTAGGTTTTTTTTTTATGCAGGTCAATAGCTTAGAAATTTATTTTAACTTTGCTTAAAATAGATTGTCTTGTGATTATGAATTGTGGTGCATGCTTTACTGTTTCAGCACTACACATGGCACACACAACCCGGCCGCCGGACCTGGGCCGCCATAGGATATTTAGGATGGTGTCAAGAAAGATACGACCTCGAACGCGAGACTGCGATGTAGAGGTTTCCTTTCTTTTCCCCGAATTTCTTTAGCCGAGGTTAGGAGGGTATGCTGCTAACGCGAGACTGCGACTGGCAGATACCCTTTTTAATTTCAACAAGCCTTCTCAGTTAGAAATCGAGCCGCACATCTCATGTGCATGTCTTTGTACTTGCCATTTTCTTTAAAAGCAAAGTAATTTATTTACTTTTACTCAGTCCTTTTATTGACCCATGTCAATTTAGGAAAGTTTTTTTTTTAGTCACAGTCCATATGCGATGGGAGAAGATGACATCCAGTTCATTCCCACTCCCAAGGCAGAGCTCTTTAGATGGTGGGGTCAATTGGACCAGTATGCCCAAGAACGAGTGAAAGCCAAAGTCGGTCATCTTCTATCGTTGATTCGAATCCGTGTTCATCCTGAAGTCATGCAGGCCATGACACATTTCTAGTGCCCGAAGACGACTACTTTTGTGTTTGGTGGGTTCGAGCTAACCCCAACCCTGGAAGAATACAGCATCATCACTGGAATGCCTCTCAAGAAAAGACTTGTTAGGCCATCAACAGGCGTTATCCCGTTGCGTGGGTTAGCACGACTTTTAAGAACTGAAGTCCATGTTATGAGGCAAATTCTTGAAAACAATCATAATACCTGCCCCCTAGCATTTTTGACTGCCTGTTTCGAAAATCAACCCATGACCCAAAAAAGTGAGATTTTCCTTCTGGCCTTTTTCGGGTTCATCATTTTCCCCCATCAAAGAAATGTCATAAGTCCAAAAATGGCATGGATAGTTGACCAGATTTCAAGGGGGCAAAATTATGTCAACATGATTTTAGCCAAAACATTCTTGTCCCTCAATCGTTTTAAAGAAAACACGGAAAAGGTCATGTGGGTCTCCCCGGAAATTTTACAAGTCTGGTTCTTTTCTCACCTAAGCGAATTTCGAGGCTTCATGCGATCGCCTGAAATAAGTGATTTCGAAAATCCATTTCAGAAATTTATGGTTTTAGGACCATACATTCCTAACCAAAGCTGTTTAAATTGGATAAACTTTCTAAGAAACCCAGCTCCTGAGGCGTTCCAATGGTGTGCTGGTTGGTTCCATGAAAAGAGAGCCTACTTTGCTTACAGACGCCGCCATCCAATTCCGTTGCTTGGTTTCACCGGCGGCATCTCTTATTTCCCATATCGGGTGGCGCGACAGTATGGAGCCATTCAGGAGATCCCACCGCCTTTCAAGAGGAAGGCCCCTCCACTCCTTTTCACCCATCCAAGTCGTGAATACACATTCGAGATTGACATCATCGAGGAAACGTGGAGCAGGTGCCATCGCAAGAGAATTGTGATACCTGAAGGGCTTGAGGGACAAGAAAAGGCCCATCACGCCTCTGAGTCCTACATCCACAACCATCATATCCCGACAAAGTGGAAGCCATCAATTCCTCACCCAATCAGCGAGATCAGTCAACATGAACAAGCAGAGCTTATGCAAGGGGATTTGGGGATAGGCTGGATGCATGTCTCAGAGCCGGTCCAAGAAAGCAAGCATCGGCGCAAGAACAAGGCTCCCCGTCGCATATAGATTAGCAGTCATGTGTTTCCTAGTGTTGATATCATGAAAATTTCGTCCCACTGTTTAGGGACTTTTGTTTAATACATAGTATTTCCTTCTGTCATTTTAATTTCAAGTTTTAAATGTCAGGAGTCTGTGGTCTCTATAGTCCTCTTTTGATAAATAGAGAAGCAGTTAGACCATTGCCATGGGTCAATCCTTGTTTACTTTCATGCTCATTCATGATTTTTGCGCCACAGGTAATTATGAATCGTCAACTATCAGCCACCCGCGAATGGCCTCACGTGATAGGACCCGATCAGAATGATGTACAAAATCATCTCACCAACATTGAAGACGGCGTAGGACAAATGTCCATTGTCCTTCGACAACTCTCAAAGCAAATGGAATCCACTCAAGCTAAACCCAACTCCATAACTACTTTAAGCACACTCCTGGCACCTGCAAATCTGCCAGATAATGACCAACAAGATAAACAGCTTGAAAAGATCATGAAAAAGTTGAGACAGCTGCAAGAGCCAAATCCCATTGACTTGTCTAATTATGTCAGTTTTGAGATCCCTGAAGAACTCAGAACGCCTAAATGCGAAAGGTATGCTGATACCTTCCACCCAGAGACCTACTTACAAGCCTACCTGGTCCAAAGGATGATTCAATCATACCAATCAAACCTGACCGGCCCTGCCTTGCGATGATACATTGTCAGGAAGATTAGTTCCCTTAAAACCTGGAAGGAACTAATTCATGTTTTCCACCAAGAATATGATATTGACATCAGCCCTGACATTGCCTTGCCCTACGAAGAACCAATGATCCCGGAGCACGACGAGCCGTCAAATGTGAATGAAGCCTTGCATGATAAATGGGCAACTGGGCAACATCATATTATTGAAAAGTTTCCCACTCGGAAAGGTAAGGAACCTATGTACGAGATCACAGGCACGGAGCCTGTTCAAGACTGGGGCACGGCAGGACAACTCCCAAAGCTTACTGCAAGAGCTAGGGTTCAAAGAATACCGACCCCTATCGACATAGAAAGTGAAACAGAGAGTGAAGCCTTAATATCTCTCGTTCCCGTTGACAAAATCGAACTGGCAAGACGAAGGGCCTTACTCAAAAGGTTTGGACCAGAAGCCAAGAAAAGAAAGCCTAAACCGATCAATTTAACATCTACCACTGAGTATAGGCGAAATTTGATAACTGGCGAACCACTGCATCAAAACTTCGAGCATTCTCTGGAATACAACTCTGAAGGCTACCTTCCTCTAGAATATGACCCTGATGACTTCCAGTCCCTAGAATACAAACCCAAGGATTTCCAGCGTTATTTCGATGGAGCTGATCACTCATCATATAACTGTTTCCTACCATCACCCGGGGATGAAGGCCCTTCAGAAGAAGAAACATACGTCCTTATCCGCTATGATCCTAACGAGCTACTAAACTCGTCCTCCGACCATGAAGATAGCTTCAATACTTCATCCTCATTCGGAAATTTTGACCCAGAAGAAGGCAACGGAGTGATCTCGGTAGAGTCCAACTTCTCTCAAACAGAAAAATTCACCACTTCAACGAATATGTAGTGGGAAAACCAGTGGCTTAACCAAGACATGTCAAGCCCGCCTTGCCCTCATATGATCTTGACCCCCAATGAAGTATAGATACCTAATTTCCGCAAGTATAACGGCACGACTTGCCCCGTGGCTCATTTGCAATATCTCCATACTGAGATGAGTCAGTACCATGGCCCGATGTCATTCACAACTCAAGCGTTCCAAGAAACTCTTACGGGGTCTGCATTGCAATGGTTCGTCACAGCAAGTATTTACCTCATAAAGGATTGGAATGAGCTGTCTTCCACATTCTTGCATCAGTACCAAAACCAGATTGGAACTGAGCTGCCTTGCGAGAGTTTGGCCCACTTCGGAAGAAGACCAATGGAGGATTGCCGAGCATATGCAGGAAGGTGGAGGGCTTTTATGATGCAAACCTATCCTCAACTGACTGAAGAAGAATTGATAAAGCAGTTCACGGAAACTTTGCCCCACGAACATCGCTGTTGTCTGCATGGGTTACACTTTCGTAGCTTCAACGAAATAGTCATCGCATGCGAATACTTCGAGTCTACTGGAGACGAGGAATTCAAAGACGCTTGACTTCAGGACCAACACTTTCAAATCACTCCTTTTCATAGGAGTTTTCGTTAGTTTTGCTTGTCTTTATGTTTATTATCTAGTGTGCTACTGTTGTATTTCCAGTACTTTAATGTATGGTTATAATATTTTGTTTTGAAAGCATGAGGCGGTATTCCAAACCAGCCCAGTGATGCTATCCAACCATGAAAAGAAAATATCATCCAAGGAGAATACTGAGGGCTGGGCTTCCTCATGCTTTTTCTCCCCCAAAGACATGTTCTGAAAATAAAAAAATATTTCATCACCAAAAGCTTTCGTCAAAACAAGATGATAAACTTAACTGTGTTTGTCTTTCTGACTCTCTCACTTCATGTCTCAGAATATCATTCCCTTTGACTTAGTGTAACAGAAAGCATTTAAAACTGGCACATCATGTGAACAGACCAAATTCAAAGACACCCTTTCAAGGAAGCAGGGGCAAGCAAAAAGGATCATCCTGTTTCAAAGAAGGTAAGTCTTATTCCCCGAACATAAATTTGAAAATGATGTCTCCTCTCTTCTGTGTACAGGAAACAAAAGATCGGACATAATAGGCATAAGCGTGCAGTTAAACTCGACACACGCACACCATGGTAGCTCGAGGCAGAATAACCTCCTCCAAGCTGCTTTCGACCTTCCCATGTTTGCAGGCCGTCCTCAGGAGCTCTGTGCATTCCACCTCACTCCTGTCCAATTCCTTTTCAAGACGGAGCAAATATCTCCTCCCCCTGACATGCCCAAGCAATTAGACGTCATAGTTTCTTTAAAGGGATTTCCAGCTTCGACAAGCCAAGAAGTACAAGGAAGAAATTTATTCTCTTCCTTTGAATTCATTACTGTCAATAGGGAGAAAATCCAGACAGTCAAGGCGATCTATAGTCCCACTCTAGACAATGACTCCAGAGTCTGGAAGCTTCACTCCGTGTTCCAGACACGTATTCTTCAAAAAAATAATTGCTATCAGAAAGTTGGAGGTTTTTTATTGTCCATCTCAAATTCCATAGAAGCTTGAGGTATGTGACTTTTTGCTCAATGCAGCTATAGTCAAAGACAGAAGAAACATTCCACAGAAGGAAGGCGTTGAAGATGAATCAATGACCAGCAATCATGTATACAGGGTCACAAATGAGGAGGGCTGATCAAAAAAGACATTGAACTGTGCCAAAGACAAAAGGCCGTCATTGACACTCAAACATCCCTAGGAGTCAACAAATATGAACTCTGGGGAAGAGTAATTTGGCATCGTTTCCAATACTCCCAATATCTGAACTCATCTTTAACACATTTTCTCTTATTGACAGGAAGCCTAAGATTCAAGAGTACAAGCTTAATGGTTACTTTGGGCAAACCAAGTAGCCCATACCGATTTACCTGGCTTGGTATGAAAGGACGTGTCGTCCAGAAGCCGATTCCGTCAAATGAAAAAAGAAGCGCCCCCTGCAGACATTATCGGCGCCTCTAGCCAAGTGCTACCCGGGAAGAAGCAAAATGGTCCAAAGTCGAGGGTTCGATTCCCCGACGCAACAGTTAGACGCTCGAAAAAATATAATAAATAAAATTTTGCTTCTCTTGCACCTGCAAATTACAAGAGAGCAAATGACCTAACAGAGTGAAAATTACAGGAATTCATATCCTCCTCGTACTTCAGGTCCATTCAAACATTTGTAAACCAGTGAAGGGTAATGTTGTATCACTTCCAAGTTATTCGACTCTGGAAAGAGCTTCTAACTAATATGATCCCTCTCGTCTGTTGCAGGATCACCTGATCTTCAAAGATGCAGAGAACAAATCAATGAGAGTCATGTCAGACCGTAATAAGCTCTCCCAAGCCAAATGGCGTCTCAAGTATCGCCAAAGCAAATGACAGAAACCTTTCAGGCCTCAAATCATGTGTGATATTGACCCTACTAATTGATCTATTTCCACATCTTCTCTTCTGCAGGGGCAAAAGCATAAAGGCCGTCAAATCAATGATCAGATCCCCAATCCCAGCTGATCCTTCTTGTGTCATTTCCCTACTTAACAAGGACAATCCATCGACACCCCTTTGTGAATAACTCTTTTGATGTTCAAAATTCAACACATTTGTAAATACAATTTCACCAAGTAAACACCCCTAAAGTTGTCAATAGGGTCTCTTGAGTAAAAATTCATTCATTTGTTTTGAGAATACAAACTCTCTCATACTTCAAAAAATGCTGCATGCCTTTCTCCAAATGGATTTTTGCAGGATGATTTTGTCTGTCTAAATCACTAATTCTATTGAGGATTACTAGAATAGACAACTAAGTGAAGAATGCAAGATTAGTTGAGCATGCTGGATGAGGCACGTCAGAATGATGACAGGCAAGCCATATCCTACACACAGTCCCCCATCTATACACTTGTGAGATGAGTGCAGAAAATTCCATGACCGCAGGGTAAAGAGTTCTCTCGCGAATGGTACGATAACCAAAATAGTGAGAGGCATTTCATTGCTCACCCCCTATTGAGCCCCCATACACTGGTGAAGCTTCTCTCATCAAGAATCACCCCACATTGGAGCATGTCAAAGACAAGGCAAATCAGTATCACAAGGTGAGAAGAGGGATAGAAATTCTCTTGCTTGCACTTGCATCAATCTTCGAGTGTCTTTATTGCATATGAACACTCGCATTAATTTAAGTGCCTTAGAATGACGAAGAGCAATGCATTTGTATACATTGTACAACCCAAGTGAGTCTGTAATTTTACCCTCACATTGAGACAAAGCAGAAGTTATTGCCATAGCCTAGAGCGTTGGCCGAAGATGAAGACTCAAAGTCTAAATAATGGTGCTTCGATTGAACTCGCCTAGATCAGTTCCTCAAGCAACAAAAATGAAAAAGCAGGGGCATAAAAAAGCAGTGTGCCTGGTAAAAGCAAGGTCAATGCCCATAAATGAGGAACTGGAATAAAAGCAGGGGCATAAAAAAGCAGTGTGCCTGGTAAAAGCAAGGCCAATGCCCCCCAGTCAAAAAAATGCAGCCAAGAAAAAGTTGTGGTTGTAAAATCTCCATTTGATAATAGGAAGAAAGACTAGTGACGAATGCTAAGACAGTCACCAACTCTCACCCTTCTACATGTGAGTCGAGTCTACGTTATATTCCCATTGTAAAAAGTCTCTTCAGACTAGGGGCACTTCAATTAATGTAAGATTTCATATGTGCATAAACATCGCTCGAAGAAGTACGAGCAAGATTACTCTATCTCTTTTCGCAGGGTTCCTGACTTGTAAACCCGGAGAGAATCGTGCAACATTTTCATCCATCGACTTCAACCTTGATGATCTCCTTCGATGAGCTGCTAACCAAGTCTTCATCACAATTTCAACAAAGACCTCTCACATTGGTAAAGTCGTACCACTTGCGAGATTACTCGGACCCCTGCTGACATGATGACAGTGAGAAGTGTGATCCTTATAAATCCTGCATCAATGGTCAGGATACAATAGCCTTTCCATGAGAGTGAGTGGAAAGTCCTTTCAGACTGAAAGTCCCTCATCTGGCATGCTCAAAACATCTACGTTCTAAATGAGGGTTGTCTTTCAAAATCTTCCCAGTGGAATTCGGATGATAGAAAACTGACAAAGTTGTCATGCATAAATCGCATTTGAACTTATGAGTTTACAGCATATACAATCATTGTGTACATGTCTACATACTGTGTAAATAGTGAACATACTCTTAGTAATCAGAGATATTGCCAAATAAACATATCCCTATCTGTCTTAGAGTACCTATCACTGTCCTGGTACTCTCTTCTTGTCATTCGACCTGTTCGAGTCATCTCCTGAGTTTGGGTGCTTGCATTGGTCTGAGTATCCCCTTGTCTTTGAGTACCTGCCATTTGCCTGGTACTCCCTCTTATCGACACTCGACCTGTTCGAGTTGTCCCCAGAATACTGATATTTGCAACTGTCCAGTTATCCCATTTTTTTTGAGTGCCTGCCACTACTCAGGTACTCCCTCTGTTGACACTCGACCTGTTCAAGTTGTCCTTAAAGTTTGGATGCTCGTGACTATCCAAGTATCCTCTTGTCTTTGAGTACCGATCATCGTTTGGATACTCCCTTTCCATGACACTCGACTTGTCCGAGTTGTCCTCAAAATCGTATCTTTGAATTCTAGCAGCTACTCAAGTATTCCACCACATTATGCGCCTGCAATCACCCATGTATGCTTTCTTACACTTGGACCAGTTGAGTGGTCCCTGATTATATCATTAAATGTCTGTGTTCATCCAAATATTTCTCTATTTTGTACACCTGTGTGCCTGCCGCCATCCAGGTAAGCCTTGTCCTACATTCAAATCCTCAATTACCAGAAGGTGAGAGACCTCCACGAATATCCAATGTATATCCTCGATATTCCCAACTACCAGGAGGTGAGAGACCTTCACGAATATCTCAGGTACGTCCTTGATATTCCCAATTTCCAGAAGGAAAGAGACCTCCACTAATATCCAAGGTATATCCTCGATATTCCCAACTACCAGGAGGTGAGAGACCTTCACGAATATCTCAGGTACGTCCTTGATATTCCCAATTTCCATAAGGAAAGAGACCTCCACGAATATGCGAGGTACGTCCTCGATATTCCCCATAACCAGGAGGTGAGAGACCTTCACGAATATCTCAGGTACGTCCTCGATATTCCCTAATTTCCAGGAGGTGGGAGACCTTCATGAATATCCCAGGTACGCCCTCGATATTCCCAATTTCCAGAAGGTGAGAGACCTTCCCGAATATGCGAGGTACGTCCTTGATATTCCCAATTTCCAGAAGGTAAGAGACCTTCACGAATATGCGAGGTACGTCCTCGATATTCCCCATAACCAGGAGGTGAGAGACCTTCACGAATATGCGGGGCATGCCCTCGATATTCTCAATTACCAGGAGGTGAGAGACCTTCACGAATATCCCAGGTATGTCCTAGATATTCCTTAATTGCCAGGAGGTGGGAGACCTTCACGAATATGCGAGGTACGTCCTCGATATTCCCCATAACCAGGAGGTGAGAGACCTTCACGAATATCTCGGGTACGTCCTCGATATTCCCTATACCAGGAGGTGAGAGACCTTCATGAATATCCAAGGTATGTCCTCGATATTCTCAACTACCAGGAGGTGAGATACCTTCACGAATATCTCAGGTACGCCCTCAATATTCCCAATTACCAGGAGGTGAGATACCTTCACGGATATCTCAGGTACGCCCTCGATATTCCCAATTACCAGGAGGTGAGAGACCTTCACAAATATGCGGGGCATGCCCTCGATATTCTCAACTACCAGGAGGTGAGATACCTTCACGAATATCTCAGGTACGCCCTCGATATTCCCAATTACCAGGAGGTGAGATACCTTCACGGATATCTCAGGTACGCCCTCGATATTCCCCATACCAGGAGGTACAACTTCAATTACCAGGAGGTGAGAGACCTTCACGAATATCCCAGGTATGTCCTCGATATTCCCTAACTGCCAGGATGTGGGAGACCTTCACGAATATGCGAGGTACGTTCTTGATATTCCCAATTTCTAGAGGGTAAGAGACCTTCACGAATATGCGAGGTACGTCCTCGATATTCCCCATAACCAGGAGGTGAGAGACCTTCACGAATATGCGGGGCATGCCCTCGATATTCTCAATTACCAGGAGGTGAGAGACCTTCACGAATATCCCAGGTATGTCCTCGATATTCCCTAACTGCCAGGATGTGGGAGACCTTCACGAATATGCGAGGTACGTTCTTGATATTCCCAATTTCTAGAGGGTAAGAGACCTTCACGAATATGCGAGGTACGTCCTCGATATTCCCCATAACCAGGAGGTGAGAGACCTTCACGAATATGCGGGGCATGCCCTCGATATTCTCAATTACCAGGAGGTGGGAGACCTTCACGAATATGCGAGGTACGTCCTCGATATTCCCCATAACCAGGAGGTGAGAGACCTTCACGAATATGTCGGGTACGTCCTCGATATTCCCCATACCAGGAGGTGAGACCTTCATGAATATCCAAGGTATGTCCTCGATATTCTTAACTACCAGGAGGTGAGATACCTTCACGAATATCTCAGGTACGCCCTCGATATTCCCAATTACCAGGAGGTGAGATACCTTCACGGATATCTCAGGTACGCCCTCGATATTCCCAATTACCAGGAGGTGAGAGACCTTCACAAATATGCGGGGCATGCCCTCGATATTCTCAACTTCCAGGAGGTGAGATACCTTCACGAATATCTCAGGTACGCCCTCGATATTCCCAATTACCAGGAGGTGAGATACCTTCACGGATATCTTAGGTACGCCCTCGATATTCCCCATACCAGGAGGTACAACCTTAATTACCAGGAGGTGAGAGACCTTCACGAATATCCCAGGTATGTCCTCGATATTCCTTAACTGCCAGGAGGTGGGAGACCTTCACGAATATGCGAGGTACGTTCTTGATATTCCCAATTTCTAGAAGGTAAGAGACCTTCACGAATATGCGAGGTACGTCCTCGATATTCCCCATAACCAGGAGGTGAGAGACCTTCACAAATATGCGGGGCATGCCCTCGATATTCTCAATTACCAGGAGGTGAGAGACCTTCACGAATATCCCAGGTATGTCCTCGATATTCCCTAACTGCCAGGAGGTGGGAGACCTTCACGAATATGCGCGGTACGTTCTTGATATTCCCAATTTCTAGAAGGTAAGAGACCTTCATGAATATGCGAGGTACGTCCTCGATATTCCCCATAACCAGGAGGTGAGAGACCTTCACGAATATGCGGGGCATGCCCTCGATATTCTCAATTACCAGGAGGTGAGAGACCTTCACGAATATCCCAGGTATGTCCTAGATATTCCCTAATTGCCAGGAGGTGGGAGACCTTCACGAATATGCGAGGTACGTCCTCGATATTCCCCATAACCAGGAGGTGAGAGACCTTCACGAATATGTCGGGTACGTCCTCGATATTCCCCATACCAGGAGGTGAGACCTTCATGAATATCCAAGGTATGTCCTCGATATTCTCAACTACCAGGAGGTGAGATACCTTCACGAATATCTCAGGTACGCCCTCGATATTCCCAATTACCAGGAGGTGAGATACCTTCACGGATATCTCAGGTACGCCCTCGATATTCCCAATTACCAGGAGGTGAGAGACCTTCACAAATATGCGGGGCATGCCCTCGATATTCTCAACTTCCAGGAGGTGAGATACCTTCACGAATATCTCAGGTACGCCCTCGATATTCCCAATTACCAGGAGGTGAGATACCTTCACGGATATCTCAGGTTCGCCCTCGATATTCCCCATACCAGGAGGTACAACTTCAATTACCAGGAGGTGAGAGACCTTCACGAATATCCCAGGTATGTCCTCGATATTCCCTAACTGCTAGGAGGTGGGAGACCTTCAATATGCGAGGTACGTTCTTGATATTCCCAATTTCTAGAAGGTAAGAGACCTTCACGAATATGCGAGGTACGTCCTCGATATTCCCCATAACCAGGAGGTGAGAGACCTTCACGAATATGCAAGGCACGTCCTCGATATTCCCCAATTATCAATAGGTAAGAGACCTTCACGAATATGCAAGGCACGTCCTCAATATTCTCCAATTATCAATAGGTGAGAGACCTCCACGAATATGCGAGACCGATCCTCGATATTCAATTTGCCGGGTATTCTTTAGAAATTCATACTTGTGATTATCCAAGTACCTCTTCAATGCCTGCAACGTTCAGACATCCTTCAAAGTCTGTAATTGTTAAACATCCAAGTACTCTTTTGACACTTGCAATGAATCAGGTATTTTCCAGCATCTAGTATTTGTGATCATATAGGGTACCCCTTCGATATCTGCGAACATCTAGGTATCCTCCAAAAGTTTGTACTTGTAATCATCCAAGTACCCCTTTGACGCCTGCAAAGGCCTAAATATCCTCTAGGTTTGTACTTGTGAATATCCAGGTACTCTTTTAATGACTGTGAATGTCCAGGTATCTTCCACAAATTGATGTCCTGAGAAAGGTCGGTGCATCCCCCGAGAAAGGTCGGGTTCCAACAGGTGTCTTTGACAGAGGTCAGACATCCCCACAAAATCGATGCCCTGAGAAAGGTCGGCGCATCTCCCGAGAAAGGTCGGGTACCAACTGGTGTCTTTGACAGAAGTCAGACACCCCAACAAATCGATGCCCTGAGAAAGGTCGGTGCATCTCCCGAGAAAGGTCGGGTACCAACCGGTGTCTTTGACAGAAGTCAGACACCCCAACAAATATGATGCCCTGAGAAAGGTCGGCGCATCTCCCGAGAAAGGTCGGGTACCAACTGGTGTCTTCGACAGAGGTCAGACATCCCCACAAAATCGATGCCCTGAGAAAGGTCGGCGCATCTCCCGAGAAAGGTCGGGTACCAACTGGTGTCCTCGATACAAATCAGACACCCACAAATGAGATGCCCTGAGAAAGGTCGGTGCATCTCCCGTCAAGGCGACCGAAGAAAGGTTCGAGTCCTAGACAAATCATTGATTGTTTTAACAGGCGACCGAAGAATGGTTCGAGTCCTGGAGAAGCAATTTCTCGTCACGGCGACCGAAGAACGATTCGGGTCCGAGACAAACCCCTAATTACTCTAACAGGCGACCGAAGAATGGTTCGGGTCCTGGAGGAGCAATTTCCCGTCAAGGCGACCGAAGAAAGGTTCGAGTCCTAGACAAATCATTGATTGTTTTAACAGGCGACCGAAGAATGGTTCGAGTCCTGGAGAAGCAACTTCTCGTCACGGCGACCGAAGAACGATTCGGGTCCGAGACAAACCCCTAATTGCTCTAACAGGCGACCGAAGAATGGTTCGGGTCCTGGAGGAGCAATTTCCCGTCAAGGCGACCGAAGAAAGGTTCGAGTCCTAGACGTATCTTTGATTGTTTTAACAGGCGACCGAAGAATGGTTCGAGTCCTGGAGAAGCAATTTCTCGTCACGGCGACCGAAGAACGATTCGGGTCCGAGATAAACCCCTAATTGCTCTAACAGGTGACCGAAGAATGGTTCGGGTCCTGGAGGAGCAATTTCCCGTCAAGGCGACCGAAGAAAGGTTCGGGTCCTAGATGAATCGTTGATTGTTTTAACAGGCAACCAAAGAATGGTTCGAGTCCTGGAAAAGCAACCTCCTCATATCACCAGGTAAGATGACGCCATGATACTTGCCAAACTCGGGGTTCACACCCTATCTCACTCACTCCCGGTAAGTAACTCAGGGTATCTTCTTATCTGTCCTAGTATATGTAAAGTTATATTGCTCTTTTTCTGCATAGAATAATGTGTCTCAAATAAAATATAATCTGCTACACATGCATGGATAAAATTTAGGCATCAGTTTGTCTTTGAATGTAACCTCTACGAACTCACCTTCAAAGAGGGGCAGCTGTTGACGCCTAAATTTCGTCTCCTTAAATTTGGTTTTTTTATTAATTATCTTTTTTTCCTTTTTTTCGGATAATAAATAATAAAGACAAAAAATAAACAACTAAAACAAAAAGAGAAACAAAACAAAAGCAAAAGCAAAAAAAGCAGCAGCAGCCTCCCCCTCCGCATGGGCCCCTGCGGCCCATCCTACTCCGGCCCAGCCCGCGCGAGTCAGCCCTTCTTCCTCCTCCATCCCCCTCTGCAACACACGCGCAGAGGGTGCGGCGTCGGATGGACGGACGGACGGCGACACGCGTGTGGAGAAGCTGGCGTTGGATGGGACACGCAAGTGGGTGGAAGGGACGCCGGTTCGGCCGCACCTAGGGCCGGTCGACGCACGCCGGACGACGGCTAAACCTCCGTCGACCGGCACACCCTCCGCCTATAAATAGGCCCCCGACGAAGGCCAAGAGGACACACAGAGCGAGGGAGAGCCAGATCTGGGGCTTGCCAACCTCGGACAACCCACTAAGAGACTTCAGGGGAGGTCCGAGGTCGAGCGGCCACAGATCCGAGCTTCGCCGGAGGGAGAAGCAGCGAGGGAGAGAGAGAGAGAGAGAGAGGGCGAAGCCGAAGGGAAAGGAGGATCGTGTGGGTCACCGCCGCCGTCGCCGCCGTCGCCACCCCCTGTTGCAGGTAGCCGCTCCGCCGTCGCGCTCACTCCCCCCCTCCCTGTCACTACCGTCGCCGTTGCCACCATGCCGATCCGCGTCCTCCTCCCCAGCGCCGCGAATCGAGAACCCCAGGGTTCTCGATTTTTTCTGGGTCGCGACCCGGGTCGTTGGTCGGACCGGTCGGGAACCGTGGGTTTCCCCCCAAAACGACGAAATTTTTTAAAAAAAAGCGGGACCCGGGTCGTTGGGTCGGACCCGGGTCGGGGAACCGGGTAGGGTTTCACCGGTTCCCCCCTCCCCCAAACGGCGCCGTTTCTTTTAAAAAAAAAAAGAAAAGAGAAAAATCTTGAAAAAATCCGAGCCGGGCCCGCGTTGTCACTCTTGAGGATGCTTCTTCAATTGCTTGCTCAAGTGTTGCGTCCCCACATCAAATCCATTGTCATCTTGGTCATCCTTCTTTACGTAGTCTTCAGAAGTTGGATTCGAGTTTTCAATCTCTTTCTAGTTTAGAGTGCGAGTCATGCCAACTTGGCAAATTACATCGTGCTAGTTATACACCTCGAGTCATTAAACGAGCAGCATCTCCTTTTTCATTAGTTCATTCAGATATTTGGGGTCCATGTCGTGTGGTTTCCAATTCAGGTTTTAGATATTTTGTTACTTTTGTCGATGACTATTCCCGAGTTACTTGGTTATATTTAATGAAAGATCGTTCAGAATTATTTTCTATTTTTCGTGCATTTATATCTGAAATCTATACTCAATTTGGCATGCATGTTAAAGTTCTACGTTCTGATAATGCCAAGGAGTACTTTTCCACATTTTTTTATGATTTTATGACTCAACATGGTATACTCCATGAATCTTCTTGTCCTAATACTGCACAACAGAATGGTGTTGCTGAAAGAAAGAATAGACATTTATTGGAAGTTACTAGATCCATGTTATTTGAGATGAAGGTTCCGAAAATCTTTTGGTCTGATGCTGTCCTAACTGCATATTACCTTATTAATCGCATGCCTTCTTCTGTTCTGCAAGGTGGTATTCCTTTTTCCACTTTGTTTCCTAGTGAACCACCGTTTGTTCTACCACCCCATATATTTGGTTGTGTCTGCTTTGTTCGTGATCATCGACCTGGCGTATCAAAACTTGATCCCAAGGCAATCAAGTGTATGTTTATGGGTTATTCCCGCACTCAAAAGGGATATCGTTGTTATTCTCCATTACTGAGAAAATATTTTATAATAGCTGATGTTTCATTTTTTGAATCCACTCCTTATCATCATGTTCCAATTGCTGTGTCTGAATTGGACGAAGACTTGTGTGTGACCACCATTCGGTCTACTATTCAACTATATCACAAGTATCTACAGAGAAACCACCTCCTCTCCAGGTTTATACTCGACGTCCTCGTGTCACTACTACTGCTCCCCTTGCTCCTACTGTCCCTACTACGTCATCTTCTGCTCCAGATCCGCCATTAGCCGACCCTCCTCTTGTATCTGATCTTGATCTTCCTATTGCTCATCGCAAAGGTACACGTACTTGCACTCAACATTCTATTGCAAATTTCATTTCTCATTCTTCTGTGTCTCCTACTTTTCGAGCCTTTTTGACTACTGTTGCACAATATCCTATTCCCAAATCTGTCACTGAGGCATTACAAACTTTTGGCTGGAGGACAGCAATGGAAGAAGAATTACAGGCTCTCGAGATTAATCACACTTGGGACTTAGTACCACTTCCTCTAGGCAAAACTGCTATTGGTTGTCGATGGGTCTATGCTGTCAAAGTTAACCCCGATGGTTCTCTTGCTCGTTTAAAAGCAAGACTTGTTGCCAAAGGGTATGCTCAGGTGTATGGGGTTGACTATCTAGACACATTTTCTCCTATTGCCAAACTTACTTCTGTTCGTATTTTGATCTCTCTTGTTGCAACATATAATTGGCCTTTATTTCAGCTTGATGTTAAGAATGCTTTCTTGCATGGTACTCTTCATGAAGAAGTTTATATGGAGCAACCTCCGGGGTTTGTTGCTCAGGGGGAGTCTGGATTAGTTTGCAAATTTAAAAAAATCTTTATATGGCTTGAAACAATCTCCACGGGCATGGTTTGGAAGATTTTCTGAGGTTGTACTGTCTTTTGGGCTATCAAGATGTGGAAATGATCATTCTTTCTTTTATAAACAATCAGGGGGAGGCAAACTATTCTTAATTGTGTATGTTGATGATATTATCATCACGGGAGATGAATTGGTTGGTATAGCTGAGCTGAAAACCTATCTTCAACAACAGTTTCAAACTAAGGACTTAGGAAAATTGAAATATTTCCTAGGAATTGAAGTGGCGCAATCACAGAAAGGTGTTGTTCTGTCACAGCGAAAATATGTCTTGGATTTGCTTACTGAGACAGGTATGTTGGGGTCAAAGCCTCTTGATTCACCCATGGAACAAGGGGTTAAATTAGTTGCTGATGGAGGAGAAACTCTTAATAATCCCGAGAGATATAGAAGACTGGTGGGTAAGCTGAATTATCTTACAGTTACCCGACCAGACATTGCTTTTCCTGTTAGTGTAGTAAGTCAGTTTTTGTCTTCCCCTCGTACATCTCACTGGGATGCAGTTATTCGGATATTGAGGTATTTGAAGAAAGCTCCGGGAAAAGGAATTGTCTACCAAAACCATGGTCATATCAAGGTTGAAGGTTTTTCTGATGCTAATTGGGCTGGGTCTCCAGATGATAGACGATCAACTACTGGATATTGTACTGTAGTAGGAGGAAATTTGGTATCATGGAAAAGTAAGAAACAAAGTGTTGTTGCCCGCTCCAGTGCTGAGTCAGAATATAGAGCCATGGCACAAGTGACATGTGAATTAGTGTGGATTCGACAGTTATTGACTGAGTTAGGCTTTAAAAATTTAGTACCCATGACTCTATGGTGTGGTAATAAAGCTGCATTGCATATAGCTTCCAACCCCGTGTTTCATGAGAGAACAAAACACATTGAGGTTGATTGTCACTTTATCCGAGAGAAGTTGCAAAGTGGAGTAATTCTTCCCAGTCATATTCGAACCGGCGAACAACTTGCAGACATCTTTACTAAATCCTTGGGTAATGGAAGGATAGAATATATTTGTAACAAGCTGGGCATGATTAATATTTATGCTCCAGCTTGAGGGGGAGTGTTAGAAGTAAGAAGGGTAGATGAGTCTTTATCTATTTTAGGGTTTATTTTTTATGTATATATATTTAACTTTATTGAATAATACATACACGTTTCTCTTACAAGAGATTGAAAGCTGTAAAACGGAACGCAATTGTCACTCTTGAAATTGCTGATAAACATGGATCAAGAGGAGCTTCGTTCAGAGAAGAATATAGGTCATGAAAGGGTCAAAGAATGTGTTGCATATGGAGAAAAGTTTGCGATAGTCGGAGCAGGTGTTGCGACCGTGGTCGCGATGAAGGAGGCCGCTACCCAAGTGCTGGCACTTGAGACATCCGGAGGGCTGAGAGCCACCTGTGCGGCCTTGAGCCTCTTCCCCAAGTTCACAAGGCGAATCTATTCATAGGATTGTCGACTTTCCTCAACGTTGAGTGATTCTTTTGTCACATAAATTGAAGGAATGTCTGGTAGAGAGCAAGTCTACTAATTATGGCTATCATTTCATAACTATTGAGATGCACTTGTGGGTTATTTAAAAGATTCCCACATCGAATAATTATTATGCATGGAATCGTTAATATATTCTAACTAGCCTATAACTTAATTATTAAACTTTTGAGTAGAGGTGAAGATTCAGACTTTGCCTCATCCTAAGTGATCTCTCCATATGAAGATATCGAATTTTTACTATGCACTCAATATCAAAGCCAATAGTTGATTGGTAGCTTACTCACAATATGTTTCTCTGGCCAATCTTTATGGTTCAATTAGGTGGAAGAGACCTAAAGTGAAGGTGGGCATTATGGTGTAACAATGCGTTCTCGATGGCTTCATGGTTTCACTAAAGAAAGAGACTAGGGATGAAGGTGAAGGAATCCTGTGATTTCCGGGCAGCCTTCATGATTTGGTTTGGCAAAAGAAACCATCTTTGTGTTTCTACTTGGAGAAAGAGACTAGTGTTCTTGTGTTTATGTTTCAATACTAGGGATGAAGGTGGATGTTGTTGTTGCGGTCATTTCAAGACAACAAAGTAAAGATTCAAGTTGAGACTCATTAATGTAGAAAGATACCCAAATTAAAGAAAAGTAGACTAAACACTAAGCTCACACATGAATGGACGATTGTTGAGATAGATGTATGAGTTACATTAAAAAGTTCCACATCATAAAATTAATGTGGCATGGTGTGGACTAGTCAATATGTACGTAGTTGATCCATGATTTATTGACTTCAGATTCTAATTGAATGTGACTTCAATTGGACATGTTGACTTGGCTCGTACTTGAGCTTCCCTTGGCAATCTCTTCAAGTGAAGGTATTAAATTTCTATTGCACGCTCCAAACAATAACGAATCCTATATTCATTAGCAAATTGTCCAAACCAATCGTGCTTTTTAATCGCAACTATTCGATCCGAAAAAGCCATGCAAACAACCGTTGCGTGGCCACGAGCATGAGCTCCATTGAGAGACAATCCATGTGAGGGAGAGAGGATTGTTGGCAATGTACTTCGATCGCGGCAATCGAACATCAACGGCAGCACACGGTGAAATTGCCACGCTGGAGCTCTGATGGCAACATTGATCAGAAAGTTGATGGAGGCCTGATTTGGATACGGGGTGATCTTTGGTGATTTTTTATACAACAAAAAAAGTTCAGGTTAAAAGTGCAACCCATGCATCCAGAGATTCTGAACAAACTGGGCCCAAAGCTCATTTCAGAGGCCACAGATTAACGATTTGCTGGGCTACTTAACTGGGCCTATTGTGCCCACTTAGAGTGCGTATGATAACATTTCTGTTACTGAAAACAATTTTTTTTTAGAAATACTTTTTTTTTCTATTTTTGTTTTCGGGAATAGTTTCTGAGCATTTTAAGGTATTTGATAATTATAAAAATTTTATGTTCCGAGAACGAAAATTGTGTTTGGTACAATCTCAAATAATTTTGTGACTTAAAATTTCTTTTAATATATTAATAATTTTATTACCTTTTCCTTTCCTTTTCTTTTTTTTCTTTTTTTTCTTCTCATTCCTCTTAGTCGGTTATCAGCCTTGGCCATGGTTGGCCGGCGACCGGCCAGACAAGGGCTAGTTAGCGGCCTCAGGAGAGCGTTGCCGGCCATCGATGAGGTCCCCCCGAGCCTTGCAGTGGCTGGACAAGGCAACCTCGCCGGCAACCGGTGACGGTTGCCGGCCTGCTCAGGGCGACCTTGCTGAGGGCTGACGAGGCTCCAGCGAGGTCGCCGGGCCTCATTTAGCTAGTTGCCGGCCATCGTTGAGGCTGACAACTAGTTAGGAAGAAGAGAGGAAAAGAAAACGAAATAAAAGAAAAGAAAAGAAAAACTTGTTTCTTGAGTTGTTTCCGAGAACAAAAAAATTACCAAATGTGTTTCTATTCTATTTCTGTTTTGGAAAAGAAAAGAACAGAAATGAGTGTTCCCCAGAACGTTACCAACCAGTACCTTAGCTATTGAGTTACAGCTGTTTTCTGTCCTTTTCCGTTTCTGTTTTTCACTATAGTTTTGTACAGAGCACATGCAATGCAATGAATTATTTTGTCCTCTTTGGGTCCTAGAAGTAGTAGATTAAAGATGGCAATGCATTGAAAATTTTCTCAAAAGGACCTAAAAGATAAAAGATAGCCGTCCTTCTTCGAGAGGCTTGAGTCGGCACTTTGGAATTAGGTACCAAATTGATGGGCAACATATTTTTGAGGACCACGTCCGAAGGAAAAGTTTTCATTTCTCGTTGAATGAGAGTGAATTATGAGAGTTGTCCTTCGTATACATCTATAGTTCACGCCGGAAAAGAAGAAACCAACTGCTGATGGTCCATTACTAACAAGCCGATTCTTAGGCTTATTCCTTTTATTTTCAGTTTAAAATCATTCACTCCAAATGTTGAATTTATGGAAGAATGTTCGGAAGGAAATAAGATGCTTCAAATCTCATCTATGATCTAACGGTGGAAATCATTAATTATAAAAATTCTCTAAAATACAAATTATGTTTTCCAAAGTACCTGGGATAATACTACATATCAATGGAAGCCCTAAACCCTTAGGAATTTCAAGCCTTATTAGGTCATCTTGGCCACCTCCTTGACGTATCGTGCTTGGAAATCTCAAGTTGGTGACACTCTCTGCAAAATTTTGATGTATATTTAGAGCTTTCGTGGTGAAATTGGCATAGCTCCTTTCACCTTCATTTGTATTGTCGATATCCAACATTACAAGAAGAAATAAAGCACTATATCTTCGAAATGCTTCCCTCTTTCTTGAGTTTCTCTTTATGATTGGGGCTGCATCAAGCGAGAGAGTGGACGATAGATCGAGCGGAAGGCTAATTTAAAGCAACTCTAGTAAAGGGTGAATGACTCAAAGAAAGCCCAAGTTTTGCACAGTTGCTATCTCAAGTGTCACTGGCCCATGACACGACAACGGGGGATTGTGAGCCCCTCACAACATACTGGGTAAGCCCTTATCAATTGCGACCGGGACTTGCTTTGCTCTTGTCATTTGTGCCTCTCTCTATCTCTCTTGAATTTTTTTTATGGTATTATTGTTGTATTAATGAATAATAACTCAAATGGTTCCTAAATTGTTGCTCAATATTGATAACTCTATAAAAATAGAGTTATTTTACCTATTTTAGGCAACAATTAATGCAATATCTATGAGAAAATATTTGGATTTTCTTCTGATTATTTGAATTTTCCTTATTTATGCAGAATAATGATATATGTAGAAGATAAGGAAAAATATGGTAAAACTGAGGAATTTAAATCAAGCAGCAATGGGAGATAGATATCAAATCAAAATCCTCTGATTTACTCCCTGATTTTGTGCGCAATTGCTTGGAGATATCGATCTTTGATATATCCTATGAAGAGGAGAATAAAGAGGGAGAGAGTAGCTAGGTTTTAGCTAGTTTTTCTTTTAGATTAATTTTGATTGTTCTGAAAGTTTTTTTTCGAGTATTTTGAAGAGAAGACAAAAGTGATGACATAATTCTTGTTCTTTGATTTAGGATGCTGGGTTTGATTTATATTTTTATTTCTTCATCTACTATGTTCTAATTTTCTTTTGTTAGGGCTACGATGTAGCCTAACCATGATGATGTGAATTTCATGATTTTTATGTTTTGCAATTGATTTCATTCATGTGAGTTATATATTATTGTGCATAATGCTTTTGAGTGATTGGCCACCACTTGAATGATCTGATGTGCGTGTTTGATAATATGCAATTGATCATTATAATATATAGCCATGAATTAAACGTGGATAGAGATATACCACGTTATCTGTGTAGCTTTCGGTGATAAGGTGATCCAAAAGACTCATTGTAAGACGGGAATATTCACAATTTTTAATGCACTCATGTTTATTTTTATTCACATAGAGATATAGTGCATTAATAAACCGAGTAGGTTTACTATACCTAGAGATAGGATAGTAAATAGGTTAGGAAATTCCGCTATCACATGTTTGATATCGTTCTTGTATTTACAACAATCTAAAATTCATTTCTAGTGGTTATGGTGAAATCGGATTCTCTAAGATATTTATCTGATTGATTTACTGCATTTAGTCTACAAATTTTATTTTTAATTTATTCTCAATTAGATTTTGATCTGTTAAATAAATTTTAGAATTAATCTGTTTTAGCAGTTAATTAGTTTATTAATCATCGATCTCCATGGGACGATACTTTTTCTCATCATTATATTACTTACTCAACACGTTCACTTGCGTTTAGAATTTTACGAACAAGTTTTTGGTGCCGTTGCTGGGGATCGTTTGTTTAATACTAATTAATATTGATACCAAATAATTCTAAGTTCAATCTAGCTTTCGTTTTGTTTTATTTTTTAGGGTGTACATCGGTTTATCACACGTAGCCAACAAGGGAAACTTGTTGAGCTTGATTCAGAAATCGAGCGTACATTCAAAAGGCGACTAAGAGAACAGAGAAATCACGCTAAGTAGATGGCAGATTGTGATAATGAAAATCCACGTAGACTCTTAAGAGATTATGCTGCACCAATAGTTCAAGGCATCACATCAAGTATCAGAAGACCTGCAATTCAAGCAAACAACTTTGAGATCAAGCCGTCACTCATTTAGATGGTTCAACAATCAGTGCAATTCAGTGGGCTACCAAGCGATGATCCAAACACTCACATCGATACTTTTCTTGAAATTTGTGACACCATTAAATATAATGGAGTTACAGATGATGCTATTAGATTGAGATTATTTCCATTATCTCTTAGAGACAAAGCTAAGAGTTGGCTTTCTTCTCTTCCTGCAGGATCAATTACTACATGGAATGATATAGTTCAGAAATTTCTTGGTAAGTTCTTTCCACCTGCAAAGTCTGCGAAGATGCGTAACAATATTACTAATTTGTACGAACTTTTTATAATGGCTTTAGTACAAATCTTCGTTCTATGATTGATGTAGCTGCAGGAAGAACTCTAAATAATAAAACACCAGAAGAAGCCTATAATCTATTAGAGGAGATGGCGTCCAATAGTTATCAATGGCCTACTGAGAGACTACAAACGCAAAAAGTTAGCGGAGTTCATGAAGTGGATGCTTTTGCTGCAATTGTTGCACAATTTGAAGCACTAAACAAAAAGCTAGATAATATGAGTGTTTCAACCATGAAAATTCAAAATTTGACATGTGTTTTTTGTGGTGTAGGACATGTTAGCACAGAGTGTCAGGTAGGTAATACTTTTAAACAATCTCATGAAAATTCTAACTTTGTTGGGAATTTTAACAGGTCACAGAATAATCCCTACTCCAACACGTACAATCCAGGATGGCGCAATCATCCAAATTTTTCATGGAATAATCATAATGTGATGAGACCACCGGGATTCAAACAATCAGAAGAGACAAAGTCAAAATTTGGAAGATATAGTCGCCAAGCTTGCTAACACGACTCATGACTTCATCAAAAGCACAGATGTGAGATTTCAAAACTAAGAGGCTTCAATCACAAATCTGGAGATGCAAGTGGGTCAGTTAGCAAGCATGATGTCAGGGAGACAACAAGGTTCTTTGCCAAGCAACATGGAGAAAAATCTAATTGAAAACATAAAGGCTATTACCCTGAGAAGTGGTAAACAAGTGGGAGAAGAAGAGATTTTCAAAGACAAGGAAGAGGTGGTCAATAAACAATCAAAGGAGACAAGCAAGAGTAAACTTTTTCCAGATGATCCCAAGCCATATGTGCTGCCAATTCCATTCCCTCAGCGACTCCAACAGCACAAAATAGATAAGCAATTTTCTAAATTTCTTGATGTATTTAAAAAATTGCACATTAACATTCCTTTTGCAGATGCTTTAGCGCAAATGCCTAGTTATGCAAAAAATTTGAAGGAGATTTTGGCAAACAAAAGGAACCTGGAGGATTATGAAACTGTAAATTTAAATGAGGAGTGTTCAGCCATCCTACAAAACAAATTGCCTCCGAAATTAAAAGATCCATGGAGTTTTACTATTCCTTGCACTATTGGGGATTCTTATCTTACTTTGAAAAGGCATTATGTGATTTAGGTGCAAGTATTAATTTGATGCCTTATTCAGTTTTCAAGAAATTAGGATTGTGTGAGGTAAAAGCAACCATAGTGTCACTTCAACTGGCTAATCAATCAATTAAATATCCGAGAGGTATTGTGGAAGATGTTTTGGTAAAAGTTGACAAATTTATCTTTCCTACAGATTTCATAGTTCTTGACATCGAGGGAGATTTTGAGGTACCACTTATCTTAGGTCGACATTTTCTAGCAACATGAAGAGCTCTTATTGATGTACAACAAGGGAAGTTGCTCCTTAGAGTTCAAGATGATCTTGTTTCATTTAATGTTTTTAAAGCAATGGAATATCCATTTGATTATAATTCTTGTTTTAGAGTTGAGACAGTTGACAAGTCGGTGAATAAGGTTTTTCAGGAAAATATTTTTAAAGATCCACTTGAAGTATGTCTGATTCAACTAAGGGTCAAAGATATTCAAAATGATGAGATAAAGGAGTATGCAAATTTCATGGAGGCAATTCCACCATATTCAAGGCAAAAGGCAATTAAATTTGAGGAGTTGGGACAACGAATTACAAAGCTTAAACCATCAATTGAAGAGCCTCCAATTCTTGAACTCAAACCCTTACATTCTCATTTGAAATATGCTTATTTAGATGGAGTTTCTTCTTTACCAGTGATTATATCTTCTTCTTTGACAAATTTGATGGAGAAACAATATGAACCCACTATCCAACCTCGGAGGTGATTGAACCTGAAGATGCAAGAAGTAGTGAATGATCAACGTTTGAAGCCCTACTTTGAAGGTGGTTACAACAAGCAGAAGACCACCTTTGAACTTCATCCTCCAGATTAGCGACATATGAGATAGTTTGGCCGAAAACTATAAAGCAAGCGCTTCTTGGGAGGCAATCCAAGCATTTTAATTATGTTTTTTTTTTCATTATTATTGTTAAGTTTATTATGTTTTGCCCCCAAAAAAAAAAAAAAACTTAACTTTTCTCTGTTTTATCTAGGTTAATTTTTTAGGGAGCGTATTTCAAGAGTTTAATCATCAAGGTCATCTATGAAGTTATCCTACAACCAGGGGAGTTTTCTTCTTCCTAATTTTATTTTTCGCATTGAGAACACTGCTTCATTCAAGTTCAGGGGGGGGGGAGACAAAAATTTTGGCTAATTTTTTTTTTATCATGATTACATTCCTGGTTGTTATTTTTTTGCGATTCTTAGGAAAATTTAAATTTTATTTAAACTTGCAATTGATGTGTGAGTTAATTTTAATTCTAATTATGTTGATCCACTTACTGAGCACTAAAAGTCCTTAATTTTTGAATTGTGTGTAAATCTAGAGAACATTCATGTGAAGTATGTGATTTTCTTAAATTTCACCAAAATCTTAGAATTTGTTTGATTTTCTCTTGAGGCGAAATCCTAAGCTAAATCTAACTGAGAAAATGATTTAGGCAGTTTTTGGATCGATTGAGCCTTTCAAGCCCTAGTCACCCCGTTGAGCCTTAATTACTACCCAATTTTTCATTGGCATCCATATATATTTAGCCTAGCCGTTATCGAATTATATCATTGTCCCATGCCCTATGAACACGTTGATTTTCTTTTGGGATATAAAATTATTTGAGCTTGATAGAAATTTGGGAGGAATGATGGAGTATGAAAAAAAAGAAGCAAAAAAGAAAAAAGAAAAAAAAAAGGAAGTGATTGCTATGGTTGTTTGGGGTGTATTGTAAAAAAAATAAAATTGCTTCTATGGTTCCCTATCCAACTTTCAATTGAGTGAGCCTTTTGGATACTCAATGGGTTGGAAATTTTCATGTTATATTAGGAGGGACTTTGGGAGAAACTCCACCATAAAGCAATTAAAAAGAAAAAAGGAAAAGAAAAAAGAAAGGAATGATGATATATGGTGGCAGAAAAATTATTTTGAAGGAGTGAAATTGGACAATGACATTGGCTCTAATTAGATCCTAGAAATCAACGTGTTGATGGGTAATTTGAGCTTAAAATTCCCATTATCTCACCTTTAGCCCAGCCTTACATTATAACCCGAGAAAAGTCCTCTTGATTTTTGGTTGGATAATTAGCTTACATTAGTGGAGAGAGGAATGAAAAGCAAACCTATGAGATTTGGTCATAATTATTGAGAATTTTTGAGAGGTTGCATATCAATGTGAATTTATCTTGATTGCATATAATTCGAAAAAGAGGAGGACTCTGACACACACACTTGGATCACATAGTTAGAATTGGTCTTAACTTATAAATTGATTTCAATGTTTGGATGAAATTTGTGTTTTTCTTTGAATTGTGAATTTGAGCAATTATGGAAAGATGTCATGGAGGAGGTTGTTAGCTTGACTATGTGTTATGTCTTGATTTTGCTCGAGGCCTAGCAAAAGGTTAAGTTTGGGGGTTTGATAACTCTATAAAAATAGAGTTATTTTACCTATTTTAGGCAACAATTAATGCAACATCTATGAGAAAATATTTGGATTTCCTTCTGATTATTTGAATTTTCCTTATTTATGCAGAATAATGATATATGTAGAAGATAAGGAAAAAGATGGCAAAACTGAGGAATTTAAATCAAGCAGCAGTGGGAGATAGATATCAAATCAAAATCCTCTGATTTACTCCTTGATTTTGTACGCAATTGCTTGGAAATAAGGATCTTTGATATATCCTATGAAGAGGAGAATAAAGAGGGAGAGAGCAGCTAGGTTTTAGCTAGTTTTTCTGCTAGATTAAATTTGATTGTTCTGAGAGTTTTTTTTCAAGTATTTTGAAGAGAAGACAAAAGTGGTGACAAAATTCTTGTTCTTTGATTCAGGATGCTAGGTTTAATTTATATTTTTATTTCTTCATCTACTATGTTATAATTTTCTTTTGTTAAGGCTACGATGTAGCCTAACCATGATAATGTGAATTTCATGATTTTTATGTTTTGCAATTAATTTCATTCATGTGACTTATATATTATTGTGCATAATCCTTTTGAGTGACTGGCCACCACTTTAATGATCTGATGTGCATGTTTGAGACTGAGAAGTGATAATATGCAATTGATCATTATAATATATAGCCATGAATTAAACGTGGATAGAGATATACCGCGTTATTTGTATAGCTTTCGGTGATAAGGTGATCCAAAAGACTCATTGTAAGCCGGGAATATTCATAATTTTTAATGCACTCATGTTTATTTTAATTCACATAGAGATATAGTGGATTAATAAACTGAGTAGGTTTACTATACCTAGAGATAGGATAGTAAATAGGTTAGGGAATTCCGCTATCACATGTTTGATATCGTTCTTGTACTTACAACAATCTCAAATTCATATCTAGTGGTTATGGTGAAATCGGATGCTCTAACATATTTATATGATTGATTTACTACATTTAGCCTACAAATTTTGTTTTTGATTTATTCTCAATTAGATTTTGATATGTTAAATAAATTTTAGAATTAATCTATTTTAGTAGTTAATTAGTTTACTAATCATCGATCTCCATGGGACGATACTTTTTCTCATCATTATATTACTTGTTCGACACGTTCACTTGCATTTAGAATTTTACGAACAAATATGCAATGTGATCCAAATAACATCCAATTCCCTTCAAATTTTTTTTTTTTGATTTGTCCTATCTTAACTCTCATCTCACTCTCGGACTTTTGTTTTGCTTCATTATAGAATGGTGGAGTTGAACCCCACTCGAAACTAAACATCCCCACTCAGCCTCATTTCCTTACCGGTCACTAATTCTCTTATGAGATCACTTCAGCCAAAACCCAAGAGGAACAAGGCTAATCGATTTGTATAATCAAAATTTGATGATGGGGCCACCATAAATTATTGCAACTCTTTGAATAATTTCTCCAGGAACTTATTTTGAATTGAAATAAATTGCAATAACTCATAAGTTTTAATCTGTCCGAACCATAATTATTGTATATATAGGTAAACCCGAAAAACAGGTCAATTAAGTTGGGTTGAAAATGGTCCGATTCAAATAAACCCATTTAATTTGTTTTGACACATCTCTATGCAATATAATTATAGTGATCTATATTTGACTTGTCTCATACCTGACCTAAAATATATTACTAAAATACTTTCATATATAATCTAATCTAGAAGAATTTGGTCTAAATGAGTTGTAAACCCTTTTATGATTCATTCAATAGCCATATTATGTTTAAACCTCTTTATGACATATTTTATAATATAAGTAATTCATATAACAACTCAGCTGATTATATAAGATTAAGAAAATAGTTTATGATCCACTTTAATAGGGCTACTTATAGATTAGCATGAATCTGATCGTGGCCTATTGGCAAGAAATTTGCTTGCTGGTCTATTCTAGTAGTGTTCCTCAAGGGCCACGGACTTGGCTGCAACCACGAGATTCACTGATTTGTGGACGAGGGCGACATGGCTGGTTTTATTTATCGCGAGCAAGTGTCGTGATGGTACCACGGATCTAATTCTTATATTTGATCTTTCATATGTATTTGATTTTTATTTTTTTAATGATAGTGTATGAAACCACCCCCCCCCCGCGGGTATCTTACATGAAAGCCTAGTAAGATTGCTTTTAATTGGAGGAAAAGAAAAAGTTATCAGCGATTTATAAATTGGGGGATCATAATAGAGATGATGAATTAGAATTTCAATTAACTTATGTGATCTTATTTTAAGATGTTTTTTTTTACTGTCACAAGACTATGATACTGTTTCGATGCTGGCCCACCCACCAGTGATCCCAACAAATCAATTGAAAGTGAGCAGACCCAGAAATGACATAAAGCGAAAGTGATCGACATTGTCACATGCTTCAATCTTTTGAGCTTGACATGGCCCCGGCTTATGTTTCGCTATCCTTCATATGTCCTATTGGATGATTGAGCTCAATCAAATGTGGTAGATGGTCGGGTTAACTTACTCGATGACTCTCCAAAACTTGATCCCTAATTTCGATTGATATTATTTTTATTAGAAACTCCAATTCAAAAAGTATATGAAATTTGATCAATATGGGATAGACACAAACGGTAAAGGGATGTCTTATATGTATATATAACATCGATGTCTTATATTTCAAAGGTATTTAAAAAGAAACGTTAAATGACCTCCCTTTCTGCACGACCTCTCATTTTCATTTGACATTGATGCTTCGATAAGACGCCAAATCAAATTGTTTTGCTTGTTGGGTTTCGAAAAAGCTCGCTACCCTCTATAAAAGTTTGAGGCGGCTAAATACGAAATGAACAGATCAGACCTCTCGAGGATGTCACGTCAATTCATGAGACTGGGGCCGCCTATCCAACAGTAGGTGAAGTATCGGCACATGCTACATCTTAGGAGTTTTGAAAAACAACGAGATAAATAGCGGCTTGTAAGATAACTGCTTATCCCAATTCAAAGCAAGAACACACAAACACACTGGCAAGCTCGAATTAGAAATAGGGCTAAGTATGGTCCGGATTAGGTGGATCCACTCTATAATTCTAAGACCAATTCGCATAGTATTGATCCTCAATTTTTGGAACCGAATATCGACCCTATTGAGTTTGGGACCGAGAACCGAACCAACCCAGTGAGTTTGGTTCGGTTCCAAGGTTAACTCGGGACCAGTTTATAATTTGTTTATTTCATTTTTAGAGGCGACTAAGAACTGGACTAACTCAATATGTTTGGTCCGATTTCAAGTTCAACTTGGGACCAACTGATAATTTTTTATTTTATTTTTTGTACTTCCTCAAAAGGTGACCAAGGACTAGATCGATCCAATGGGTTCTATGACGAGCAAGGTCAGCTAAGAGAGGCAAGTGTTGAGCGTCGAGTGGGGTGAGTATTGAGCGTCAAGCATCGAGCGGGGAGCAACAAGCCTGGCGAACATTGAGAGGCACGAGTGACCCAAAGCAAGCTAGGCAAGTGTCGAGTGTTGATTGAAGAAGTTGTTTCTTTTAATTTTGGCAAATTAAAGACTAAAAGAACAAATAAGACAAAAGATAATGAGTATTAGAGGAAAATGTCGTGAGAAGCTGTTTATATCTTTTTGGACACCGTGAGAACTCCTCACAAAAACATTTTTCTACTTTGTAAATTATGATTATTGATGCCGTTAAAGATATTAAAAATCTAAATTATTAAAGAACTATGTAAAATTACTTGAACTCCTCACTAAGCAACTATTTAATATTATTGATGCCGTTTATTTTAAGATTTTTTTCTATATAAAAAATTATAAATAATATATCATATATAATATATATAGAGTCAAGATTACTCCGGGTTGAATCAACCCTAAACTTCCAGTACTGAGGATCAACCTACACAGTATTGGTCCAGAAATCCCAGGACCAAGGACTGGTCCAATCTTCTTGGGAATTGAATCAGAACCGGTAGAGTTAGGCTGGTCCAAGGTTGGTCCAGGTTTGACCCTAAATCGATGCTCACTCCTAATTAGAAGATGATTGATCGTACATGGAGGAGGTGGTGATGGTGGGTGGGGGCATCGCAGGGCTAGCAATGGCTGTGGCTCTTAAGAAGGCCGGCATCCGGGCACTGGTCCTTGCGAGATCAAAAGAGCTACGGGCGACCAGCACGTCTCTCGGTCTCTACCCTAATGCTTGGGTCGCGATGGACGCGCTTGGGGTTTCGGACAAGCTCGTGGCTTTTTATGCTCCTTTTGACAAGTAAGGTCCTTGTTAGCACTTTTACATTTGAACAGAAAGTATCCTTTTTCGCTCCTTATCCGTGAAGCCGACTCTTGGCTTTGCTTGCTCTTTTTTCATTTAGAACAATTCGTGATGGAAGATGTAAAATACTCCCAATCTTATATGTTAGTGAAATTTAGGATCTGTTTGTTTCACTATATCAAACAAGATATATTGAGTGGAAATTAAATCCCGGTTGTGGAACTTCTTAAAAATGGGTTCATGCATAATTAAAGATCTAGGATGCTTGATCTTGAATCTATTTTAAAATTTCCCAATAAGTAGAATAACTGGTTTTACTAATTTGCATTCTGATTTTTTTTCTTTTTTGCACTTGTCAGGGGATACGTAATTAATGTCCAGACCAAAGTGATTCAAGAAGTGCGATATGCTCCAAATGATGGGTGAATCTCAAATTCCCCTCATATTTTCTACATATTTCCTTGTTTACTATTAAATTTATTAGATGAGTCAATTTCTTGTACTCTTCTACTATATATTCTATTCCCACATGATGATACGAGTGGCCTTCGGAATTATGCTCATGAACAGGCTAAGTAACCTCTATTTTTGCAGCTTTATTTGGATATATTTATTTTTATGATCAACACCATGAAAAACCCCAAGTTAGTATACTGATGATAAATTTATCCAAAACTAATTTTTTTGATCACCAAAAATCCATAATTAGTATACTCGTGACAAATATAATTTCCATTAATTTTTGTTAGATTTTACCGTCAAATTATTGAGTTAGATGACACGTGACAATTGATAGGTGTATCAGTTTTTGGGTTTTAATCTTCATTTGTCACAGGTGTATCAATTTGTGATTTAATCTAATTTAACGAAAGCTAACAAAGAGAAAATTGATCACAAATGTACTAATTTAAAGTTTTTTTTATGGTTAAAAAAACAATTTTTTGATGAATTTGTCACAAGTGTACTGGTCGCTTTTGGTGATAAAAAAAAATAGTTTGTGATAAATTTATTACAAATGTACTGATTTATGATTTTTCATGATATTATCCTACTAGTTTGGGACTTTTCATGATATTAACCGTTAGTTTTATGTATGTGTTTTTCGTACACTAATGATGAAAAACTGTTGACACCTAAATTTTGAGCAACCCATTTAGAAATTTATTACATAAAAATTAGGGATTAATTTTTAATCCCTAATAAAAAATATTAATTACATAGCATATAGATGTAAGTGCATTTACTTTTAATTTGCATCTTTTGCATTTATTTAATGGACTGGTGATAGATGGGTTCAAATTAATGGTTTTGAGCCTTAATTTGGTAGGCCGGACTAAGCCCATAAAACGAGCAAATTGGCCTGAGCTCATTTTCTTTTAATGACAAAAATTACCTAAATAGAAATTTGAAATGATATTACGGTGGATTTTTAGAATTAAGAAAATCGGGTTGCAATCTTATCTTTAGGCGATAAAATCAGTAGAGAATATTCAAGAGATAAGGAAAATAAGGGGATTTTTGTGATAGAGAGATTATAGGTAATATTGAAAAAGGATATGAAATATCCCTCGAAAATCACGTTCTTTTCGCCTATAAAAAGAATTGTGTGCGGTGAAAAGGGGACTCTTCATTTGTTCTTGAGAGAAAAAAACACAAAAAAAAGAGCAAAAGCTATGTTCGTGTGAAAAGTCAAGGGCAGAGAGAAAAGTATAGCAGAACAGTACAAGGGCAGAAAGGAAGGGATGTGCAGCAGGGGGAAGGGAGAGAAAAACCAAAAACAAATAAAAATAAAACAAAACAAAAGGGGTGCACTGTTCTTCTTCGTGGGTTCCTTCTCCTCGAAGCTGCACGCCATTCCGCCGCTACCCGCCGTGCCTGTGCTACACCGCCGCTCTGCCACCTCTGCGCCGCCGGTCACCTTGTGCCTCTACTTGCCGTCCCGTCTGCCGCCGGAACACTCCTCCACTGCTGCTGTTCATCCCCTTCGCGCCGGCCGCCGCAGCCTCTGCTCCACCCAGCAGTGATTCGCGACGCCACTACTTGTTGCTGCACCGCAGACTGCCTCCGCCACTGCTTGCTCTACTCCGTCATTGTGGCCAACCCACATCTGCACCAGCGTCCCCTGTTGCTCGACCACCACTGTGCCAACGCCATCACCTCGCGTCACCAGTAGCCCGTAAACACTTGCGCCTACCGACCTGCCTCTGCCAATTCGACGACCGAGCTGCCCCGCCCCCTCCAAGCCACCACCTGAGCCGGATCTGTAGTCCTCCGTTGCGACGCCCACGCTTAGAGTTCTCCGCCTCCGACGGTCACACCCGAAGTCCTCTGCCGTCCCTGCAACTCCACCGCGCCGTGACACGATTCCCTTGCTCGCCGGACACCACACCTCTACTTCACCCGACGACACTGCCGGTTGTCCCTGCTGCTCGGGTGCCGCCCTCGTTCCTGCCGGTTCGTCCCCGCCAGAGCTCCCCCTCACCGGACCAACGACCGGCTGCCCTTGACCCCCACAAGCACAAGCGTGCATGGAAAGAGAAGAGTAAAAGACAAAAAGAAAAAAGAAAAAAAAACAAACAGAATATTAGGTAGTTTTATTTATTTACTTATTGTTTATTTTTATTTTTATTTTTCTTTATAGCTTGTTTTTTGTGAATTTGTTCATTTAAGTATGTAATTGATATTCCGACATGAAAGTGCCCCTCAAATTAGGGATTGACAGTCTGATTTTCGCGCTCGAAATCCGACTCGCAATCCCTTGCAAAAATCAACAATCCGATCTCACACCCGAGATTCGATTCGCGATTTAATTTTTAAAATTGGCCAACCCGATCTCATGCACGAGATATGGTTCACCAATTTTTGGATATTAATATTATCTTGTTTGATTTGATGTCGTGGTGTTTGAGTTAGTTTTATTTTTGTAAAAGGAAAAGGAAATCCAAAAAATTGAATTAGGATTGGGTTTGTTTTTTTAATTATCTTGCATGTTGAGAATATCGATTTTATTTTGAATCATGAAAAAAGAAAACAAAAAAAGTGCATTCATTTAGGATGTTAGTTTTTTTATTTGAATTGCATGTTTAATTATGTGTTAGTTTTAATTTCAAATTTCCTAAAAGAAAAAAATTAGAATTGGGGCATTCTTTGTGCGTCATGGCATATTAGAATAAATTGCATGTTGCATTCTAAGTTTAGATTGATTTTTGCATCCTAGGTTAGAGTCTACTAGGTTATGATAATATATTAGTTTATATTAGGATTTAGTATGACATGATCCTTAATATAAGCTAGATAGAATCTTAATCTAGATAGTTATTTTTTGCATTTTCCTTAATTTCGAATTTCATGAGAACAAATAAATTTTGTTTTAGGTTAAATTGTTTCAATTTTCTAGGACAGATTGCATGTTTTTTTAGAATATAAAGAATCATGTGCACGTCATATAGAATTAGGCTCATAAAATGCACGTCATTTAGTGATTATTGCTAGGTTCATTTAATTAGAAATTGCTCGTCATTAGAATTATGTCATTTTTGTTAATTTAGATTGCATATTTAATCATTGCATGGTCATTAAAAAATCATTAGTTTTTTTTAATCATTCATATAGTTTAAGACATTTTACCATGCCATATTATTTCATATTAGGTTAGAAGCATTGCATTGCATATGGACTATATTCTCGTTAAAAAGCGAAAACAAAAATTGAGTGATGGCGTGTTAATTAGAAATCATATTTAGGATTGCTAATGTGAATTCTAATTTAACAACGCAGATGCTTTCGTTGCTATGAGATAAGTCCTGCAATTTTTTATTTGCTTTATTGAGTGTTAAATTGGTGGTTTGCGCACCTGTATGATCACCTCACATGTTGGAAAAGTGAATTAAAATCAAATCAAGCTGCTTGCAAAACATTTTTTTCGAAATAAAAGAGAAAGGTACTGAAAGGACACTATGAAAGTCTAGTGTAATCAAGTCCCCGTACCCAAAGTCTCTGGTTCATAGAAGTGAAGTAATTCTCTCATTATTTTACTTAGATGCGTAAGCGACCTACCGCAAATTGATTAGTGGTGACTCTCTTTTGCATGCTAGATATTTGAATTTAAGTCGCGAGTTGGTATGGGCTTGGAAGAGCCCGAGCTAAGTTTAGGCTTAGCAATCCATTTGCCTAATTTTAGGAGGTTCACTTGAAAATTTGGTCGCGACAACTTGGCGACTCCATTGGAGACACTTAGTTAAAACTCTTAGTGGACTTAGGCCAATTTTTCTTTTTTTTTTTGAAAAATGTTTTTGTTTGGCAGCAAGAATTTCAGGTAAGTCCCTAACATTTAAGGTGTTAAATGTTTTTTGCAGATTGTGAGGTATAAGGGGAAGTGTTTGATAAGCTTTGTTTTATAAGGAGGTGTGGGAATGTATGGTTTATTTCCACATATGAAGTGTTGCTTGATATAAATTGTTGTGCATGCTTATGCATTTACACTACACTATTGCACACATAACCTGCCGCCGGACTTGGGCCGCATAGGATTATCTAGGATGGTATCAAGATGGATGCCACTCTGACTGCACGCCCGTAGTATGAGGAGTCCATCTCGATCTCGAAATTTCTTTTCTGATGTCCAGAGTACCCACCTCGATCTGCATGCCCGCGACCTGGGTCGGCTCTTTGACCAAGCCGAAGTCATGAGGACCCGACATAGTCCACACGCCCGTGGCTAGTTTGATCATCCTTGTGGTTTCACCTTGATAAGCCTTATAGATTAGAAATCGAACCACTTACTATGCGCATGTCTATGTGATTGTCCCTTATTAGTAAAGTAAGTTCTCTAAATTTTTGCCTTTACAATTTACTTACTTTATCGCATTATTTTGTCAGTCCATGGAATTAGGATTGTCCTGAGTTTTGATCAATATACAATGGGGATGCTAGACATTCGGGTTATTCTCCATCCAAAGAAAGAGCTTCACACTTGGTGGGATAAGTTAGACCAAGTGGCCGTCAGTTCGTAGAGTCGCACATTGGTTGACTACTTCCACTGCTGCATATCAACATCCATGGCGGCCTCATCCAAGCACTTGCCTATTGTTGGTGCCCCGAGACTTCAACTTTTTATTTTTTGCAGTAAGCATGAGCTCACTCCCACCTTGGAAGAGTATAGCATTGCCATAGGAAAGTCCTTGAAAGCTAAATTGATTAGTCCGCCTATCGGAATAGATCATGTTATGGGATTATCTGATTTTTTGAGAATTAAGGATGACAATGTAAGAAGTATTTTAAAGGCTCACCTTAATACATGTCCTTTATCATTTTTGAAAGAATTCTTTGAAAATGGCGCTTCATTTCAAACGCGTAAGATTTTCCTTTTAGCTTTCTTCGGATTTGTAGTATTTCCTTACTACAAGAATGCTATTAACCCTTTGATTGCTTAACTAGTTAGACGAGTGTTGGAAATAAAAAAAAATTGTAAATACTATTTTGATTGAAACCTTTCTTTCCCTCACTCGATTTAAAGGAAGTGGTGATAAAACTTTCCATTCCTCTCCCGAGCTTTTGCAAATTTGGTTTCTTTCTCATATAAAGGGATTTGGTGGTTTAATGACTATACATGATGTTAGTAATTCTAATCACCGTATTATGAGATTTAAGAACAACCAAAAACATGCACCGGATTACCATTATTCTAGGTGGCTAGCTTTCATGAAAAAATCAACTTCCAAGAGTTTCCTATGGCATGCTAAATGGTTCCAAGTTCATGTGGCGAGACTCTCATGTGGAGGTGTTGGCCCAATCCCTCTACTGGGATTCACTAGAGCATTAGAGTACTATCCTACTAGAGTGACTCGTCAGTATTAAGTTGTGCAAGAGCTTCCTCCGGCGTTACAAACAGATCCACTCCAAGTCAGCTTCATTAATGGAAACCGAGACCATGTAGATCTCATTCTCACTATCAAATCAATGTGGGACATGTGTCATCCACGAAAACTCAAATGGCCCGAGGGAGAGCTAAAGGGTAAAGAATCGAAATACTATGCCTCCATTAAGTACACTCAACAACACAAAATTCTAGAGTTACTGCCAAAGATACCTAAGGTGCCGTTGAAGATCACCAATCGCGCCGAGAATAAACGCCTCAAAAGGGTTGCTAAAAAAGCTCAAGAGGAGAATAAACAATTGCGCCGAGTGGTGTCCCGAGTGTATATTGATCAAGCTAGATAAAATGCTTGAATCAATCTTGTTATTTTATTTCTAGATTAATGTTTAGGACATTTCAAGTCTTTATTATATATATATAACCTCATCAATGAATAAAATCTTCTAGATCATTGCCATGGATCGGCGTGTTTCATATAAGATACTTATTTTTGTTCATTTCTTAAATTAGGTCATAACGGATCTTTCACGTTCGCCCATAATTATACGATCGAGGGCTAACATGGCCGACCAAAATGAAATGCGTGATCGTATGTCCACTGTGGAGATTCAACTCCAACAAGCGCTCGCCTCTATACAGCTTGTGATGGATCAACTCCAATTCCTCCAAGTGAATTCAACAGCTGCACCCGTTCTTCTTGAAATAGTTATCCCGAAGCAAGCAAACAAGGTTCAAACGATTGACGACGACATGCCCGGGCTGGAAGATGACTCGGTCCTTGTTGGAAAGGCCAAGCTTGACAGCGTTCCCAAGACAGATCAGGATGAGCGCGTTGCAAAGCTGGAAGAGAAAGTGAGACAGCTGCAGAAGTCACAAAGCTCACTCCCGTTTGACCTCTCGATCTATGAGAATGTCAAAATGCCGGAGTTTGAGAAGTATGATGGTACATATTACCCAAAATATCATCTGCAGAAGTACCATGTGCGCATGGCCCAGCATGTAAATGAGCCCCTCATGATCCAATCGTTCCATGCGAGTTTGATCGGACTCGCACTAAATTGGTACGTGATGAAGAATGTGAACCTCCTCGACACTTGAAACGAAGTGGCTGACGTGTTCCTCAAACAGTATAAGTTTAACATGGACATCGCACCTTTCCGAGAAGACCTGGAGCGGATGGAAAAGAAAAGGAGCAAGTCATTTAAAGAATATGTTGTGAGATGGAGAAACCTGGCAATTCAAATTACTCCTAAGCCTACCAATAATGAGTTGATGAAGTTGTTCGTGAAGACCCTCCCATCTGAGTTCCACAACCGGATGGCTAGCACGTACGTCGAGAAGTTCAACCAACTTATCCTGATGGGTGAACAGATCGAGATGGGGATAAGAGAAAGGTGGTTTACTGAGCCATCTAACAAGAGATTTTCTACCAAGAAGGAGAAGGACCTTGAAGCTGAGATTAATATGGCCTACTCTCAACTGAATCATGATACATCCAATCGTACTTCGGTAATTAAGATTTCTACTGAGCAACAAGGTAGAGGATATCAGTTCTCGGGTCGACGACGTAATGTTAGGAGACAGCTTACACCTCTTCCTATACCCCTATCCAAAGTTTTGCCTGTTCTCCAAAAGAAGGGATTACTCTCTACTGAGCCGAAGCGACCAAATCCTGAGCACTATCCTGCATATAATCCCTCTAAGAAGTGTGACTATCACATGGGAGAGATTGGTCACTCCACTGATGATTGCTATGTTTTGAAGCATTAGGTCCAAGACCTCTTGGATACAAATGCGTTCTCTTTTAGCAGTAATTAGAAAAATCATCTGCCCAACCATGATGGAGGCGCAAACGCTGTCACTGCGTAAAGAAGTTCTTATCATCTAGGATTTCAAGTTTTGTATAGAATTCTTGCTTTTTGAAATTTCAATTATCGCTTTCGCTTTTAGGGTTTGGCTTGTTTGCATTTTCTATTCCAATAATGTAATTCATTTGATTCTATTTAATGAAATTACAATTTATTTCAAATTTTGAAGGCATGATGGGGTACACCAAACCAGCCCGATGACGATATCCAACAATGAAAATAAAATATCGTCCATGGAAAAATTCTGAGGACTGGGCTCTTTCACACTTCTTCATCCAAAAATCCAAAAAAAGAAAAAGAATAAAAATATCATTTTTGAAGCCATTTTCCAAAAGCATGCATTAGGTTAGCCTTGTTTAATTTTCTGACTCATTCACTTCATGTTTCAGAACACTACTTTTTCGGTCTAATGAGAAGGCATCTGCAAAAGGCACACCAAGCTACAATTGGCCCAACTATCAATGACACATTTCTAAAGAGTTAATGCAACAGACTGGGGGTATGACGGATTTTGATAGTGACCCGACTGAGATAAAATCTCGACCCAAGCCAAAAATGGATATTCCATTTGCTTTTACTTTGATGTTGCATAGTATCATATTCATGTACATTCTCTTGTGCATGGGGCAAAAATGGATTTTCAGTCTTGAATGATAGGGACAATCTAAAGACATCAACTACTGAGGCAATCCTATTGTAGAGGAATCCTTGAATGAATGCTTAAAAACATTTTGCAGTGTGGAAAACTGTTTGTTTTGAAATTGACAATTTTTCATGCCTAAAGCTGTTGAGCTCTTTTAAAAAAAAGGATTTTGCATGATGACTCTTACATGTTTTATCCACCAATTCTACTAAAGAACATCAAGATGGACTAATTTAATGAATAATGTGCCATTGATTGAGCATACTGAATGAGACGAGTCGGGATAATGAAAGGCAAACTTTATCCTATACACAATCCTCTACTCATACACTTGTGAGGTGAGTGTAGGAAGGTTCATTTACACAGGGTAAAGAGTTCTCTCACAAAAGGTACGGCAACCAAAATGATGAAAGGCAATTCATTTCTCTATCCCAAACACTATAGGTGATCCATTGCTTAACCCTTTTGAGCCTATACACTTATGGATATTCTTTTCAAATCACTCATGTCAAGAATCACCTCACATCAGGGCAATTAGGAGATAAAATGGCATCATGAGGTGAAGAAAATGAATTGAAATTTTCTTACTCTCACTTGCATCAATCTTCAAGTAGTACTATTACATTGAATTCATGTGTTAATTTAAGTGCCTTAGATGACGAAGAGCATTTCTTTCTCTATCCTACATGCCTATACCCTTTGCATAGCCCACTTGAGCCTGCAATTTCATTTCTTTAAACCTAGTTGGTGATTATCCCCCACATTAGGGCAAGGCAAAAGGCAAATGAAGACTCTTGAGAAGTTCAAGTGTCATTCAAAGTGTGATTGCTTGACGCATGCATTGTGCGCAAGAATTGAATTCAAAATAGAACTAAGGGGCATGAAAAAGCAGTGTGCCTAGTAAAAACAAGGCCAATACCTATGAAAAGAAGTGAAGAAAAAAATGCATGAGAACTAGGGGCATGAAAAAGCGGTGTGCTTAGTAAAAGCAAGGCCAATAACCATAGATGAAAAAAGAAAGTCAAGATAGGTGACTGTCAATTGCAAGAATTGAATCCCAATGGAGCAATACTTAAAGAACTCAAATGCTGTGTTTTTACAATCAATGGGGCATTTCATGAAGACAATCCCCGATGGTGAAAAAGAAAACTTGTGGCAATACCAAGATGATCATCAACTCACACATTTTACACACATTTTGAGTCTAATGATCATTTCATTTCTCACCCAACCTACGTTACGTCCCTTACAAAGTTTCTTCAGATTAGGGCACTTGAATTAACATAGGAGTTCATATGTTTATAAGCATCGCTCGAAAAAGTGCAAGCAAGATTATTTCTTTCTCATTTTGCAGGGTTCTTGACTTGTAAACCCGGAGATGATTACAAGACTGTTCATTCAATAGCCTTGACTTAAATAGTCCCTTTATTAAACCGTTGACCAAGTCCACATTAAGGTCCTTGTTAAAGACCTCTCAGATTGATAAGGTCGTACTGCTTGCGAGAATACTCGGACCCATGTCGATATGATGAAATTGAGTGATTCTCATAAAATAATCATTCTAAATGAGAGTGAGTGAAAGTCCTTTTTAAGCAAAAGTCTCTCATTTAGTATTCTTAAGAAATCCATGTCATTGGTGAAAATTGTCTTGAACAATAATTCTCTCTAGTGGAAATTTGGGTGATGCAAAAGTCATTATACATGAACCTTGATTGAATTAATAAAAGCTTCAGTAGATTTTGAAGTATGCATTCCAGAATAGCCTTAATTGCTTATTTCTTTGGTGAATGCATTTATACTCTAATCATGTATGACAGATAATGTTTTCTCAAAGACCCAAGATTTCTTGACATTCGGGTTTCTTTCAAAATGCCTCATGATATTAGGAGATGAGAAACCATCATGAACATTCAAGGTGCATCCTTGATGTTTCAAAATTTATTTCTACCAGGAGGTGAGAGGCCTCCACAGGATATCTAAGTTCCAGAAGACATATCCCCAAGAATTAGAGATATCATAAGGTAAGTATATTTCTACCCATTCTCGACACTTGACTTGGTTAAGTTGTCCTTTTAAATTGACCTAGCGTGCTTTCGTAGCCCAGTGTCCATTTCATCGACCCGGCGTGCTTTCGTAGCCCGATGTCCTTATATTTACCTGGCGTGCTTCCGTAGCCTAGAGTCCCTTCATATTGACATGGCGTGCTTTCGTAGCCTAGAGTCCCTTATACTAATCCGGCATGCTACTGTAGCTCGGTGTCCTTTATATTGACCTAGCGTGCTTTCGTAGCCTAGAAACCCTTATATCGACCCGGCGTGCTTCCGTAGCCCAGTGTCCTTTATATTGACCTGGCGTGCTTTCGTAGCTTAGAGTCCATTTTCATTGACTCGTTGTGCTTCCATAGCCCGATGTCCCTATATGTTGACCCGCGTGTGCTTTTGTAGCCCGGTGTCCTTTATATTGACCTGGCGTGCTTTCGTAGCCTATAGTCCTTTTTATTGAACCGGTATGCTTTCGTAGCCCGGAATTTCTGATCTGGCGTGCTTTCATAGCCCAAGGTCCCTCTTTATCAACTCGGCATGCTTTTGTAGCCCGATGTCCATTTATATTGACCTGTCATTCTTTCATAGCCTAGAGTCCTTTTTTTTATCGACACTCGATTGAGTTGTCCCCAAAGATTTTTCTCCAAATTCAGTATGATTCAGGCAACCGTAGAATGGTACAAGTCCTGGAAAGCGAGTCCCCATTTAGGCGACCATAGAATGGTACGGCTCCTAGGCAATACCTATTTTCCTATTCAGGTGACTGTAGAATAGTACGGGTCCTGGAAAATGAATCCTTGTTTAGGCGACCATAGAATGGTATGGGTCCTAAATACAACCAAACACTGCCATACCGCGCGACCGTAGAATGGTACAAGTCTTGGGAAAGCAGTCTCTTTACAAAGCCATGTTACTATTCTGGGCGACCGTAGAATGATATGAGTCCTGGACATGTAACACAAACTATCTCGAATTACTCTATCCTCCTTGAAGGTAAGTTATTCCAGGTAGGTTCATTTGTCATTTGTGTTTCCATGCATCATATAAATTGCATCCAAAAATGGAATTCATTTTCAAACAAAAATCATTCATTGCATACGCATAACCAAAATTTAAGTCTCAATTTATCTTTGAAAGCAACCTCTACGAGATCACATTCAAAGAGGGGCAGTTGTTGACACTTAAATTTTGGGTGACCCATTTAGTAATTTGTTGCATAAAAATTAGGGATTAGTTTTTAACCCCTAATAAAAAAATATTAATCACATAGCATATAAATGTAAGTGCATTTACTTTTAATTTGCATTTTTTGCATTTATTTATTGGACCGGTGACGGATGGGTTCAAATTAATGGTTCTGAGCTTTAATTTAGTAGGCCGAACTAAGCCCATAAAACGAGCAAATTGGCCCGAGCCCATTTTTTTTTAATGACAAAAATTACCTAAATGGAAATTTGAAATGATATTACGGTGGATTTTTGGAATTAAGAAAATTGGGTTGCAATCTTTCCTTTAGGCGATAAAATCAGTAGAGAATATTCAAGAGATAAGGAAAATAAGGGGATTTTTGTGATCGAGAGATTATAGGTAATATTGAAAAAGGATACAAAATATCCCTCGAAGATCACGTTCTTTTTGCCTATAAAAAGAATCATGTGCGGTGAAAAGGGAACTCTTCATTCGTTCTTGAGAGAAAAAAACACAAAAAAGAGCAAAAGCTATGTTCGTGTGAAAAGTCAAGGGCAGAGAGAAAAGTACAATAGAATAGTACAAAGGCATAAAGGAAGGAATGTGCAGCAGGGGGAAGGGAGAGAAAAAAAAAAAAAAACAAAGGGGGTGCACTATTCTTCTTCATGGGTTCCTTCTCCTTGAAGCTGCACGCCGTTCTGCCGCTGCCCACCGCGCTTGCGCTGTACCGCCGCTCCGCCACCTCTGCACCGCCGGTCACCTCGTGCCTCTGCTCGTCGTCCTGTCTGCCGCTGGAACCCTCCTCCACCACTGTTGTCCGTCCCCTTCGCGCCAACCGCTGCAGCCTCTGCTCCACCCAATAGTGACTCACGATGCCACTGCTCATTGCCGCGCCGCAGACCGCCTCCGCCACTGCTTGCTCTGCTACATCATTGTGGCCAACCCGAATCTGCACCGGTGTCCCCTGTTGCTCGACCACACCGTGCCAATGCCATCACCTCGTGTCACTAGTAGCCCGCGAGCACCTGTGCCTGCCGACCTGCCTCTGCTGATCCGATGGCCGAGCTGCTCCGCCCCCTCCGAGCGACCACTCGAGCCAGATCTGCAGTCCTCCACCGCGATGCTCGTGCTCGGAGTTCTCCGTCCGCGATGCCCGCACTCGGAGTCCTCTGACGTCCCTGTAGCTCCACCGTGCCGCGACCCGATTCCCTTGCTCGCCATACACCGCACCTCTGCTCCGCTCGGTGATGCCGCCAGTTGTCCCTGCTGCTCAGGTGCCGCCCTCGCTCCTGTCGGTTCATCCCTGCTAGAGCTCCCCCTCACCGGACCGACGACCGGCTGCCCTTGACCCCCACAAGCACAAGTGTGTGTGGAAAGAGAAGAGTAAAAGACAAAAACAAAAAAGAAAAAAAACAAACAGAATATTAGTTAGTTTTATTTATTTATTTATATACTTATTTACTCTTTGTTTTTTTTTTCTTTATAGCTTGTTTTTAGTGAATTTGTTCATTTAAGTATGTGCCCCTCAAATTAGGGATTGACAGTCCGATTTTTGTGCCCGAAATCCAACTTGCAATCCCTTGCAAAAATCGACAATCCGATCTCATGCCCGAGATTCGATTCGCGATTTAATTTTTAAAATTGGCCAACCCGTTCTCATGCGCGAGATATGATTCGACAATTTTTGGATATTAATATTATCTTGCTTGATTTGATGTCGTGGTGTTTGAGTCATTTTTATTTTCGTAAAAGGAAAAGGAAATCCAAAAAATTGAATTAGGATTAGGTTTGTTTTTTTAATTATCTTGCATGTTTAGAATATGGATTTTATTTTGAATCATGAAAAAAGAAAACAAAAAAAGTGCATTCATTTGAATTGCATGTTTAATTATGTGTTAGTTTTAATTTCGAATTTCATAAAAGAAAAAATTAGAATTGGGGCATTCTTTGTACGTCATGGCATATTAGAATAAATTGCATGTTGCATTCTAAGTTTAGATTGATTTTTGCATCCTAGGTTAGAGTCTACTAGGTTAAGATAATATCTTAGTTTAAATTAGGATTTAGTATGATCTGATCCTTAATATAAGCTAGATAAAATCTTAACCTAGATAGTTATTTTTTGCATTTTCCTTAATTTCGAATTTCATGAAAAAAAATAAATTTATTTTTAGGTTAAATTGTTTCAATTTTCTAGGACAGATTGCATGTTTTTTTAGAATATAAAGAATCAGGTGCACGTCATATAGAATTAGGCTCATAAAATGCATGTCATTTAGTGATTATTGCTAGGTTCATTTAATTAGAAATTGCTCGTCATTAGAATTAGGTCATTTTTGTTAATTTAGATTGCATATTTAATCATTGCATTTCATTAAAAAAATATTAGTTTTTTTTTTAATCATTCATATAGTTTAAGACATTTTACCATGCCATATTATTTCATATTAGGTTAGAAGCATTGCATTGCATTGCATATGGACTATATTCTCGTTAAAAAGCGAAAATAAAAATTGAGTGATGACGTGTTAATTAGAAATTATATTTAGGATTGCTGATGTAAATTCTGATTTAATAATGTAGATGCTTTCGTTGCTATGAGGTAAGTCTTGCAATTTTTTATTTGCTTTGTTGAGTGTTAAATTAGTGGTTTGCACACATGTATGATCATCTCACACGTTAGGAAAGTGAATTAAAATCAAATCAAGCTGCCTGCAAAATATTTTTTTCGAGATAAAAGAGAAAGGTACCAAAATGGCACTATGAAAATCAAGTGTAACCAATTCTCCGTACCCAAAGTCTCTGGTTCGTAGAAGTGAAATAATTATCATATTATTTTACTTAGGTGTCTAATCGACCTACCGCAAATTGATTAGTGGCGACTCCCTTTTGCATGCTAGATATTTGAATTTAAGTTGCGAGTTGGTATGGGTTTGGGAGAGCCGAAGCTAAGTTTAGGCTTAGCAATCCATTAGCCTAATTTTAGGAGGTTCACTCGAAAATTTGGTTGCGACAAAAACCATGCCTTTGTGCAATAAGCAGGAATGGAGGAGCTCTACCAAGGACGGTCCATCGAAAAGCCTTGTTGAAAGTTTTGGCAGAGGAGCTTCCTCCAGATAGTATTCGATTCTCTACCAACATAACTTCCGTCGAGACCCTAGTAGAACACGGTTCGCTTGTCTGTATCGTCACGCTTGATGATGGGAGCAGCATAAAGTCTAAGGTCCCTACGGTTTTCCAACCCCCATCTTTCGAATCAAGGTAAGCCGTGGTAACATACCGATTTTTTAGTTAACCACACCATGATTATTGCACGTGTAGGCTGTTATAGGATGCGAAGGCGTAAGCTCCATCGTGGCCCGTTAGCTAGGACTCTGCCCACCAGTTTATTCGGGTCAATTGGTGGCGCTAAGGCTGTTGTGTTCCCAGAGGGCCATGGATTTGAGCACGGCGTGATTCAACAATTTGTGGATGTGGGTAAGAGGTAAGGCTTTGTTGCCCTCGATGATGAGGAAGTGTATTGGTTCTGCGGGGTGGCGGGTCCATGTAAAGGTACCATAAATAGATCTAATTTGTATATTTTGTCCTCTGTTCATTTTAGATTTTTTTTTTTTCTTTTTGGGTTCAAAGATAGTGAATGAGTTGCTTTTTCCTTGATATATGGTCGCATTTGACAACACTTTGCCAAAGCCCTTTGAGGTCTAAAGGCTTTTGGCAAAGTTATTGAAGAGCTTTGGAGAGATGTATTTGCATAAGCTAAGAGAGGTTTGAAAGAGTTTTGGGTTTTGACCATTTCTGGATGTTAATACATCTTTTTTCCTTCTAACTTTACCTTTGTTAAACTTTCATAATTCTGGAAATGCTCTCACCTTACACCACATCACCGGCGAAGGACTGAGGCCACCGATGAGGGGAGGGTTGAGTTTATATATATATATATATATATATATATATATAAAGTCATTTATAAGTGTAATTTTTTTAAAACAGTATGTAAATGAAAGTTACTTCTCAATATATTTTTAATTACACTTTACAAAACACTATTTGTATTTAGAAGAAAATTCTTTCACCAATTTTTTTTTTTTTTTAATATTTGTTGAAAGGCTTTCTCCAAAATTCTTACCAAACGCAATTGTACTATATAGAAAAGTAGCCAGATTGCTTTTAAGGGGAAAGAAGGAATTAATTATGAAGAATTAAATTTAGAAATTGGAGGATGACTCTACATATATATGATCACCATTGACTATTTGAAATGACTCCTTACAAATATTTTCCAATCGGTATATGCAAATTATATTTAGATGCTTAAACTTTCACTGGAACTATGATACTCCTTTAATAATATAGCTCACTAATCTTCTTCGATCCCTAACGTTTCAATTCGTCAACGTGTTGACAAAAAGGTAGATCCAGAGATGATACTAAGGGAAGTGAGCGAGCAATTGACGAAGGAATTCCTGCCGTTGTACCTCGACGTCCTCAAACACTCTGCTCTTTCGAGCTTGACATGGCCCCGCTGGTGTTCCGCTATCCTTGGGACGTCCTATTCGGAAAGCTAGCCCAATCAAACATCACGGTGGCCGGAGAGAGACTATGCACCCGATGATCCCCGAGCTGGGCCAGGGTGGATGTTCAGCGCTCGAGGATGCAGTGGTATTGGGTCGCCACTTTGTGGACTTGATTTCCAGGCACGGTGAACTTGTGGCCCGAGTTGTCAGATTTGCTATAGAGAAGTATATAAAGGACAGGAGATTGAGGGTGACAACATTGATAACAGCCTCGTTCATCTCGGGTTGGCTTCAAACAAATGGGTCTGGTCGATTGATGAAGTTCCTAAGGGATGTTGTGTTCTATAAGCTTCTCTTCACTTTTGTATTTAGCGTGACACGATATGATTGTGGAAAACTTCCTAGAGTCTCCTTTATGCCTTCACGCGGATCTGCAAGCTTCACTTAATTACCAAGTTTCAAATGGTTAATGATCTTCTATTGTATTCTTGATTAATGGTGAAGGAGTTTGTTGGAAAGACAAGGAGGACTAGGGTCCAAATTTAGTTGGAGATTTGCTTTTCCAGTAGATATTAATGTTTATCCCCATATATGTATTCTATCTTATTTAAAGATAATGAAATCTCCCAGAGATGATATGAAGCATCGGAGGATTCTCATCATGGACGTAAAGCTTCCGAGGCTTCTCTCTTTGGTCGACTGAATCTCGTTAAATTCTTTTCTCTTTGTTTGTTTGTTAAATGAAAGCCAGCCCCCTCAAGAACGACTCCTTAATGAAGACCAAGCTTGAAATTGGCAAATATGAAAAAAATCGAAGTCCCTTGTAATGTCAATTAGACGATGGGCGGCCTAAACGAGTTAAAATCCACCTTACAAGAGTGAGAGCTTAGTATATAGAGAAAACAGAAGTGAATTTGGAAAAACAAATGAATTTGTATATATTCAGGTTGGAAATTTTCATTTCACTGTTTTTGAAAAAAAAAAACCGAAAATATGAAAAATCAGTTTATTTTAACCAGCGGTCCTGAAGTTTCGCTACTTTCTAGAAATAGCTCACGTTGCCTTCAATCACTGCCCTCGATTCTGCAGCTGTAATTTTCATTCAATGATGCTTCAGTAGCATACGTAAGCAGGTACGTAGCTATCAAAATACAAACAAGGTTGCCACTCTATAAATAGTGACCACAAGATAAGAGACTCCTTATCCCAATTCAAATCGGAAAACAGTTGCGCGCGCGCGCGCGCACCAGCTCGAAATAGAAGACGTCCGTATATGGAGGAGGTGGTGATAGTGGGTGCCGGCATCGCGGGTCTGGCAACGGCAGTGGCTTTTAAGAAGGTGGTGTCCGAGCCCTTGTCCTTGAGACATTGAAGGAGCTCCGAACGACTGGCATGGCTCTTGGTCTCTTCGCTAATATGTGGGTTGCGCTCGACGCACTTGGGGTTTCGGACAAGCTCACAGCCCTTTACGCTCCTTTTGAAAGGTGAGGTCCTCGTTCGCTCTTTGCACATGATCACAGAAGTCTGATTATTGTGGAATGTTGGATCATTTGGAAGTATTAAAACTCGGTCCAATCTTTAATTCAACAATCATGTATAAATCGAGAGTTAAATGAGTGATTTTTCTTCTATTAAAGATGACACCACTCAAATTTGATGGATGCTAAATTAGTGTAAGCATCTTTTAGGAGATGTTAAATACTCGTAATCTTATGCTAGCTTGTTGGGGGTAAAATCAACTTGAAGTAAATCACATTTATAGTGAAAGGTAATTAAAAAATCCAAACCAATTTCGACCGCAATAACTAGACCTTGATGCGATGCAATCAAGTTCATGTACTTTCATTTCGATCATTTAATGCAATGATTTTTTTTTTATGGTTATTTGCAAATGATGTTCGTTAGGTATTAAAAAATTTGGCCAAAAAGTGGTTATAATGCACCTTTTGCGGGGAAAAAATCATAAAAATTGAGATCATTGCTGGTCGTAAACTGCACCGTGAAATTTACCTATTGAGGTTGCTAATGGGATTAATGCTTCGAATAAAATAACAAATTAGATATTCATCAAATGAAGGGAAAAAGTGTAATATCAGTGAGAAAGAACAATAGACTTTTCAAGCAAGTTACACTGAGTAGAAAGATAAGCTCTACATTGATTTTGTACTTTGGATTCGCTGTTTTGGGAGCTTCTTAAACCGTTTATTCATAATTAAAGGTCCAGGATGCTGGATCTTGATCTATCCTACAATTTCTCAATGATGAGAAAAAATAATTTTAATCATTAATATTCTGATTTTTATTTTTATTTTTTTTGTACTTGTGTTCAGGGGATACATAACTGATGTCAAGACTAAATCGATTCAAGAAGTGCATTATCCTCCAAGTAGCAGGTGAGTCTCAAATTTCCTCTCATATATTCTACCTACCTTTCCATCATCTCTATTTCCTTAATTTACTGTTTAACATTTTAGATCGATTAATTTCTTGTAATCGATTACTATATGTTTTATTGCACACAAAATGATACAAATCACCATCAGAAATATACCATGAATGGGACAATTAACCACTATTATGATAGCTAATCTTTTAAGAAGATCAGCAATTATAAAGTTTGATGATATAATACTCCTTTTGTTAGATAGAATTGGATAATTTATCCTATTATGTCGTTGAAAATATGTCTCGAATTTGAGACCTATAAAAAGAACTTGATCATACTAGGTTTTCTAGATTTAGTAAATTCCAACAAGAAATTTATTATTTTGGATCTGATTCATTTTCATACAAGAAGGGGGTCATTTTCATGAAGAGCAACCCCCTGAAAAAATAATGAGTGTTTAAATGACTCAATTGTAATTGTAATTTCCGTTAATGGATTTTGTGTCATTTTTCGTGTGAAGTAGGTCTCACTGATCAAGTCACATAAATTCGATATTGAATTTATTTTCTTGTTTTGTTTATCTTGTAGTTCGATTGCTTATTTTTACGCAACAAATGTTATTATTTTATGCATGTCATTTTGTATTCCAAGGATAGAAAATCATGCCACATGGATTGAGCAGGAATGGAGCCCAACCGAGAGCGGTCCACCGAAAAGTTTTGTTGGAAGTTCTGGTGGAGGAGCTTCCTCCAAAATAGTATTCAATTCTCTTCCAAGATAACTTCCATCGAAACCCAAGTGGAACACGGTTTGTCCATTTGTATTGTCATGCTTGATGACGGGACCATCATAAAGTCTAAAGTCCCTACAGCTCTCGAGAACCTTCTTTTGAATTCAAATATGTAGGAAACTTATCAACTTTATCTTATCCACATTATAACTACTGCATGTGTAGGTTGTTATAGGATGTGATGGCGTGCGCTTTATCGTGGCCCGTTGGCTTGGACTTCGCCCGCCGGTCTGCTCAGGCTGGTCGGCAGTGCATGGGTTGTCCATATTGCAAAAGGGTCATGTTTTTTACCATGGTTATGCGATTCAACAATTTGTGGATGTGGGCAAGAGGGCAGGTTTTATTACTCTCAATGATAAGAAGGTGTACTGGTTCTTCAGGGCGATGTGTCCTCCTAGAGGTACCATATATAGTGCATTTTATCTTCCATTGAGATTCCTAACTATGATGGCTCCTTCAACAATAGCTTAACAATCCTCCTCAAATTCTACTGTTTCATTTCATAAAGGCATGGAAAAAGGAGCAGATCCAGAAATGATACAAAGGCGGGTGATGGAAAATTTGGCGTAGGACTTTCCACCCCATACCTCCATGTTGTCAAGCACTCCGATCTTTCGAGTTTGACATAGGCCTCGCTGATGTTCCAATATCCTTGGGACATCCTGTTTGGAAACCTAGAAAAGTCAAATGTCATGGTGGCTGGAGACGCTATGCACCCGATGACTCTCGACTTGGGCCAGGGTGGATGTTCGGCACTTGAAGACGTGGTGGCATTGGGTAGGCACCTTGGGGACTCGATTGCCAAGCATGGCAAAATCGAGACCCAAGATGTCGGATTTGCTATAGAGAGGTACGCAAAGGAGAGGAGATTGAGGGCGGCGACACTGATAACAACATCTTACTTGTTGGGATGGGTGCAACAAGAGGGGTCTAGTCGATTAGCAAGGTTCCTAAGAAACGTTGTATTCTATGGGCTCCTCCTAGCTAGAGTAGTAAGGAGTATTACAGATTTTGATTGTGGGAAGCTTCCTAGCGTCTCCTCTTTTCCTTCACGTGAATATTATTATTATTATAAATAATCGGTGATGAAGTTTATTGCAATGTATATCATAAATGTTCATGGTATTGTTTGTCTCACGCTTACACTTACTTTTTTATTTTATTTTTGCCTAATTTTTATGAATCTTTTCACTTGATGAACAGTGGTATCATGAGGATTAGCTTTGGGTCAGATCTTTCTAAGTTTGGCTAAAGTTCAAGACACGAAACACAACAATAGGTACAGCCTATCCCTAGATGGTTACGTAGACTAATCAAAGAGCACTTTGTGTACATTAATTATTAATGTGTAATTTATATGTAATATGAGGTCTTTTTATAATTATGTCTCTATCTGTATTCAAACTGTAATTAGTTACTCCTATAAATACATGTGATAAAACCCTATTTGATGATGAGCCATGATAAACACTTTATCGTTATTTTCTCTCTCACTCTAAATATCAACATGGTATATGACTAGGAAAACATATCAAATTCTTCAATATCTTTACCCCAAATCAAACTTCCTTTGCTTCAATTACTATCTCAACATATCCAATACATCTCCAATTTTTTCTTTTTCTCTACCATCTCTTTATCTATCATCTTCGTTTTTATGTTAATCCCAATTTCCTATCACCTCTTAACAACATCGCATCCAATTTCACCTCTTCTTCCTCTTCTTTATTGCTCCAATATTTGCCGTGGCCGCTCAATTATGACCATCTCTTATTCTTCCCACCATCAAAAGTCTTGTCTCCATCAAACTTGCTGAAAATTATCTTTCGTGGAAATCTCAATTTGAAAATATTCTAGTATGGAACGATCTAATGGTCTATGTAGAAGCTCTTTTCCATGTCCATCAAAGCTTATCAATGACCAGAATGGCACCATAGTGGTTAATACCTCCTATTTCTCCCGGGTCATGACAAACCAATGCATTCGTAGTTTGAACAACTCACAATCAAGATTTTCCATGAAGTTCATGATCTTTGGACATTTAGGAGATTTGGCCTACTTTAGGACAACGCTTTGCTATATGTTGCATTGCCAAGGAAATTGGACTACAACTTGATTTTTAGAACAATGTCAAGAAACCTAGTTAGTCAATGTTTGATTGTTTTTGACATCTAAAGTCAATTGTGGACTCTCTCTCTCACTATAATGAATTGTTCTCTCTCTAGTAAGAGCATGGTGATTTAAGCCCTCAATGGGCTTCCATGTGAGTAAGATTCTTTTCTCATCATGGTCACAAATGGCTCTACAATTCTTCTTCATTCTTATCTAAGAGGAATGATTTTCCTTAAAATTGAATGCTTCATCTTTGTTCGATATTTATCATGCTTTGATTAGTCACGCTACTTCACCTAGTCCACTGTTTTGAGGATCTCGGGGTGGATGTAATTCTAGAGGCCAAATATATGGATGGGGAAAGGTGAATGGTTTTTGAGTGGTCAACTGAGTTGGTGATCTTCCTATGATCAGCTCAGTTCACAATCATTATCAACCTCCTATGTTGATCACTCCTCCACCTCCTCTGGTCGATGTTATGGTGGTTTGAAGCCCTATCATCCCCCATTCACATAGGAGGCATTCTTGGATCTAGGTCTCATCTTACTTGTTAGATTCGTGATAGGGTTAGGCACAGTGCACTACAATATCAGCAATGATACAACTATGCATTCGCCGCCACTGATCTGTCGGACTCCTTCTCAACTTTCTTGATTGGTGAAACCTCAGATCCAATGTGGTATCTTAAAATTCTAAATCCTATGATTTGACAAAAGTCTTAGTTGGCAATGGTCATTTATTGCCTATTGAGTCGATAAAACCTTTTTTCATACTAGTTTTCAATCTTTGTTGTTATCTCCCGTAAATTATGTTCCTACTTTTACTTGCAATCTCCTCTCAATTACTCAACTTCGTTGTACAATCCTTGTGTTATTGATTTTTGTTTCACACCTAAATTTTGGCGATCTAGTCATCCATTTATTACATAGAAACTTAGGGATTAATTTTTAACCATAAATAAAAATATTAGAATTGAATTGCATAGCATATAGTTCTAGGAGCATGTATTGATTAGTTTATATATTTTGATTATTGCATTTGCATCAGACTGGTGACTAAGTTTGAATTGATGGTTCTGAGTTTTAATTTAGCGAGTTGGACTAAGCCCATGGTGATAGAGAACTTGGCCAAGCCCATTATTTCTTTGATGGCTGGACTTATGACCATAGAGAATTCATCAAAATATTTTTTTTGAATAGAATTGAAATGCAAATGATATTTGAGGGAGGCCGAATCCTTTAGTTGTGGGAAGGAAGTAAAGGAGAAAATGGGAAGATATGTAGGTTTATCTCTTCATGCAAGGAATATATATATATATATATATATTGAGTAATGTATTTCTTATTTTAAAACAAGAAATAGTGTGTTGTCAAGGAAAATCTCACACGTCCATGGGCGTGAGCAGAAAGGAGGGAAATAAAATTAAAATTAAGGAGATTTTGTCTTGGGCGTGCGAGATGTGATTGGGAAGAGGAAATAAATTTTGTTTCTTCCTTTGGTGGGTTTTAGGGCCTATTTGGTAATCAACCCAATAGTGCTTGATTCTATTTGCTCTCTGGAATAAAAAATGAATAGAAATCCGTTTGGTAACATTTTTGCTCTTCGGGAATAGATTTGGAACATAATAAAAAAATAAAAAAAGAAGTTGCATCTTTATTTTTGGAAACAACTCTAGAATCAAGTCCATTTTCTTTTATTATTTTTTTCCTATTTTCTTTTCTTCTCTTCTTGTTTTCCTTTTCTTCTTCTCCTTCATCCTTTGGCTAGTGACCTCATTGAAACGTTGTTGGCCCCTAGTGAGGTTGAGCCTCCTTGGTGGCTAGGCAAGGCTTAGTCAAGCCTTGGCCAGGTGAGCTTGGCTTTGCCTCACTTAGCCACTAGCAAGGCTCAACCTCGCTGGGCAGCGCTGCCCTCGTGGTGGCTTGGTGAGGGTGAGCCCGTTGGCAGTGGCTTGGCAAGGGTGAGCCTCGTCGACAGTTGGGTGAGGCTCCAGTCATGGCGAGGCCTACCTCGTTGGTGAGCAAACTCAGCATCAAGCTTGTCCTTGCTAGTAGTAAATGTAGCAAAATAAAATAGAAAACATGATACCTTTAATATACTCAATAAATAGTAACAAAACAAGTGATATTCTTGATTATAGCAATTAGGCTTTACATAGAAATAGAATAACCACAAGGAAAATAAATAATTTTTGGGCTACTACTTAAATCGCAATTGAATAATGAACAGCAATTTTGTCTCGTTAGTGAAAATGGGATGAATTTAGTCATACAGAGAGTGGAAAAAAGCATGCCTTGATTGATGGCATATTATACATCTAGAAGTAAAACACATGTAACCAGACTTTTCATGCCACAGTTAAGAACAATTCTTGACATGTGAAAATTGATCTACATGTAATTTGACTGAATTGTTAAATACTTCAATACGATGCACTTATTTAAACATTACTTATAGTATTTCATGTTTATTTGAAAAAAATTCTATAGATCAATTTGTCAAACAATTTTCATTCTCTATTTTTACTTAGGATTAAGTACTTCAAAAATCCTTGAACTTATTGAGAAAGTACATTGAGTCCTTAAATTCTCAAAATATGTAACTAAGTTATAAAACTTATTAAAGTAGTGCAATCAAGTCATTCCATTAATTTCGTCCAATTTAATTAATAGAAAATGTTGACATGTTTTTTCTTTTTGGTTTTTGTTTTCGTTTTTTACATATGGCTCCAATGTGGTGCCCATTAAGTGCCACATTAGAAAAAGAAAATTGAAAATTGAAAATAAAATAACATAATAAAATGAAAAAATAAAATAAAAGAGACAAGAAATGTTGAGATGCATGTGTGAGTTATGTTAAATAATCTCACATTGGAAAATTGATGTGATGTTGAGTAGTTAATATATATAAGTTGGCTCTTAACTTATTGGCTTATACTTTTGAGTGAATGTGGGTTCATTTAGATATGTTGATTGGCTCGGACTTAAGCTCCCTTTTGACAATCTCTTTGGTTGAAGGTATAGGACTTATGCTACATGCTCCAAAAAAGGAAAAAAATGGACATGCGGGCACTGGAGTGCCAAAACTTGGTATAGAAGAACACCTAAGTGCCAAAAGTTCCAAAAAGTACAATAAGTGCTAAAATAAAAGAAAAATGGAATACTTAAGTGCTAATGGTGAGAAATTTTGATCAAACTGCCAATGTAACATTTTTCCGAAGAGTAAGTGCAAAGCGATGTCATTTTTGGGGCTAACGTGGTTAGGAAAATCCAAAACGATGTCGTTTTGGATTTAACGTGGCCCCAAAATTAAATTTTAATAAAAATAATTATAAAAAAAAAGATCTACAACAACATTCGGAGAGGGCTTGCACAGCCCAAGGCTTGGCGACCCTGGCCAACCCTCACCCCACTTTCACCAACCTTTTCCAGCGATCATTGGGCAGCGACAGCGAGAGTTATTCCCCTTTTAAAATAATTTAGTTGTTAAATTTATTTTTAATTAATACTAATTAATGAATTTAGTGGCCAAACGATGCCACTTTGCACCTTCATTGCGGAGTTGGCTTCCAACAAGTCACGTAGACCACATGTATATTTAGAAAAATGCCACGTTTGATTTCCAGCTACTCGCGTTGGACTTGGCATTGAAATGTCCCACTTTTCAAAAAAGGTGACACTAAAGAGTATATTTTGGAACTTTTAACACTAAGTGTCCACCCGTGTCAAGTTTTGGGACTCCTAGTGTACTTTGTCCAAAAGAAATGCTATTCATCTTTTTTTAGATGGCTCATCTTCATTCTTTGTCAAATAATTAGATTGTTCGTCTTTGTCGAGGCATGGTGGTGCCCGCTCGAGTTTCGCTGAGCACTAGATCATGTCAAGACATCGAATTTGGAGCAAATCCAACCCGGTTTCATTTTTCATTTCAGGATTTCATGTTGCGTGAAACATGACACTCAGCACTCAACGAAAGAAGAAGATGAACCTGTAAAAATCCTTTTTAACAGTTCAAATATTTTTTTCTTGTATAAATTTTTTAATTTTTTATGATATGTAGCGCCACGTTTCTTGAAAAAGGCATGTTGGTATTTCTCTTTAGCTAAATTAGATGGAGTTAGTGAAGGGACTCGATGGCATAAATTTGATAAGTTTTAGGATTTAATTGAATTTTTTTGAAAGTTTTAGAACTCAATATAATTTCATCATAAATTTTAAGATTTTTTTGTATGCTTATCCTTTTACCAAAACACTTTTCATAGAGTTGTCGTCCAATTCTTTATGATATTAATAAAAGTTTGAGGCGACGTGCAAAAACGAGCATAGAATGGTGTCAATCATTGATTAGTTTTGATATTAAATATCTCAAGTCCGAAAGAGCTGGAATACCTCAAAGCAAAACGAAGGGCCAATTTCACATGAAAAAGAAAAAAGTTAAGTCTCGGCCTTTCAGCATTTTAAAATGAAAATAACACCGAAACATTTGGTCGAATTAGAAGAAGTTGGAAAATTTAATTTCACAAAACAAAAAACGTTTTTCAATAATATAAAAAACACCGAAATTGGAAAAATCTGCTTTTTTTTTTTTTAAACGAGCGGTCCTCAAGTTTAGCTCCTTTCTGAAAATAGTTCTTGTCGCGTTCAGTCATCGTCATATGGTCTGCAGCTGCACATTTCGATTCAAAGATTCTTCGGCAGCAAACGTAAGCACATACGTAGCTATCAAAAGACAACAAGATTGGCCCTCGATAAGTAGCGACCACAAGATAAGAGACACCTCATCCCGATTCAAAAACCCAAAAACACAAGCGTGCACACACTCAGCAGCTCGAATTAGAGGACCATCATAAATGGAGGAGGTGGTGATAGTCGGTGCCGGCATCGCAGGGCTGGCGACGGCAGTGGCCCTTAAGAAGGTCGGTGTCCGAGCCCTCGTCCTTGAGAAGTCGAAGGAGCTGCGAGCAACAGGCGCGACCCTCGGTCTCTACCCCAATGCATGGGTCGCGCTCGACGCGCTTGGGGTTTCCGACAAGCTCGCCACCCTTTATGCTCCTTTTGAAAGGCTGGCTCTCTGTACATGTACACAGATGTCTGAATTTTGTGGACGGATGAAGTATGAAACCCCGATCCAATCTTTTTTTTTTTTTTTGGTCGAAGCAAAGAAATATTATATACTAGTACGAAAGGGGACAATGTTGGGCAAGTCCGAGTACAGAAGATCTAGCAAGAAAGGAGGAGGGTGTTGAGCCCAATCTGAGGAAATAAGAGAGGCCCGGTGGGCTTTCGCGGCCCGGTCTGCGACTGCATTTGCTGTGCGGCTGCAGTAGGCAATTGTAAAATTAGGGCACCGAAGATGCAGCCATCGCGCCTCTTGGATGATGCTCCTGGATTCCCATGGCGTTGAAGCCGGATCTTGAATAGCTGCGGCAAGGGTGAGACAATCCGTTTCCACCTGAACATGATCCCAGCGACGGCCACTTTGAAGCAAGAAGTACAACGTATGAGTTAAACCAAGAGCCTCGGCCTGCAATGCCGAAGAAGCAGTCACCTTCCGCGCGAAGCCATCGATGAGGAGACCAGATGAATCACGGCACACGCAGGCGATGGAAGCGTCGTGGTGATTAGGTAAGAAAGCCGCGTCAATATTTACTTTAAGAGATCCCCTGAGTGGTGGGTTCCATAGCTGATGGGCTTCGTGTTGTTGTCTGCAACCTCGTTGCCGGTCCTGCCGGTCCTGTCCAAGACGTGAAGACGACCAAACCGCCGTCAATGCCGAAGATACAACTTGGTCGACATTGGGACGCTGATTTTGAAAGAGGAAGGTGTTTCTTGCTTTCCAGATAAACCAGAGGGTATATGCCCCAAGATCAAACCCAGGTACACTGTCCTGACCCTCTATAATGTCAAGTAACCAGTGTTCTATATGAGCAACAGCTGTAGGATCATAGTGAAAATTGATCTCGTTATGTAACCATACCTGTGAAGTCCACGGACATAGGAGAAACAGATGCTCGAGGGTTTCGGGTTGCTGTGCATCACACAAATAGCAGATGGGGTTGGAGATGATGTGTCGTCGATATAAGTTATCTCTCGTCGGTAGCGCGTTGTTGCAGATGGCCCATAGAAATGGACGTATCTTAGGCATAGTATTGAGTTTCCATAAGGCAGTCCATAACTTGCGGGGCGGTTGAAATGAGGAAGATGCTTGAGTTTGGAGAAGGAGTAGTGGCTTGGTTCTAAGTAGATTATAGCAACTTTTAACCTGAAATCGTCCATTCTGTTGTCTTGTCCAGACAAGTTGGTCTGACGTGTGGTGTGGCCGAATAGGAATGCTCAGAATTTCTGCCACCAATTGAGGGTCAAAACTCTGAGTAAGCTTAGGGTGGTTCCAAGTTTGCTGTTCCTGTAATATAAAGTCAGCAACTCTGTGAGGTTCATCCCGAGGTGCAGGGCCGCCTATGACACCCCTAGGCAGCCACTTATCCTTCCTTATGTTAATGTGTGTGCCGTCCCCGACTGACCATAAAACTTGATCAGCAATAGTATCACGTCCTAGCAGAACACTTTGCCAACCCCAAGAGGGTCGAGACCCTCGCGTAGCATTCCAGAAAGTGGTAGAGTGAAAGTAGAGCCTTTTTAGGATTCTGCTAGGGAGGGAGTTAGGGTGCTGAGCAAGGCGCCAAGCTTGCTTGCCCAGTAAAGCACGGTTAAAAGCAAGCAAGTCCCGAAAACCTAGCCCCCCTTCATCTTTCCGACGTTTAAGAGATTCCCACTGCTTCCAATGAACCCCTTGCCGGCTATTATTAGACTGCCACCAAAACCGAGCAATCTTCCTTTCAATCGTCTTGCACAAAGTAGTAGGTATTTTGAAAATAGACATAGCAAATTGGGGTATAGCTTGCACTACAGATTTTAAGAGGACTTCCTTACCCCCTTTCGTGATCAATTTCTCCTTCCAACCCTCAAGCTTAGAATGGACCCGACTCAGAATCCACGAAAACATTTCTCGTTTAGAGGTCCCCCAGTCTGACGGAATGCCCAGATATTTGCCAGGTTTATACAAGATAGGGACTCTAAGTTCATGGGCAAGATTAGCTTTCAAACTCCAAGGACAGCTAGGACTGAAAAACAAACCAGACTTATTTCTATTCACGGCTTGACCTGTAGCGAGGCAATATTCATGTAAAAGAGAAGCTAAGTTCTGACATTCAGTCAGTTTGGCATCCAAGAAAAATATCGCATCATCCGCGAAGAATAAATGTGATAGGACTGGACACCAACGGTTGAGTTGAATGCCTATTATATTGCCAATCATGACTGCGTTGTTGATTAAGGTTGTCAAGATGTTGGCCAACAAGATAAATAAGTAAGGTGAGAGAGGGTCACCATGTCGCAGTCCTCTAGATGGCGAGAAGGGGGGCAGAGATTCACCATTGAACTTCACCCGATAAGTAACTGCGGTCACCCCGATCCAATCTTAACTTCAACAATTATGGACAGATCGAGAGTCAATTGAGTGATTTCTCTATTATTACCATAAATGGAAAATATAATGCAGGCTTTTTAAATTTGATTGTTTGATATCTCGAGGCAGAAGAAACCAATTTAGGATGATGCCACTCAAATTTGAGTGAAGGCTGACCCTTGCTTTGTTCCTTTTAAATTTAAAACCATTCTTGATGGATGATGCATTAATGGGGATAACTACCAAAAATAATCTTAAATCTATTGTCCGGATGCAAATGTCAGTCCTAAATCTTTTGAGTATCACTAATTTAGTTTTAAAACTTTTGATGATTTGTCATTATAGTCTTTCTGTCCAATTTTTGTTGAAAATCGCTGACGTTAACATCGATCGTCTTATGTAACATGATCGATACTGACGTGGGTAATTTTTACCATTTTAAATATTTATTTATATTTATATTTTTTATTCTCTTTCCCTTATTATTATTATTTTTTGTTTTAATTGTGCTTGGTGACACTTACTGACATTCGACGAGGGCATCGCAACTCATTTTGTCTCTGGGCAAGGGCCACGGTGCCCTTGACAACCACAGCAAGGGCTTAAGGCTACTTGCCTAGACTTGGCGAGAGCCATGACACCCTTGCTAGATTTGGCCTAAGTGAGGGTGCCAAATGACTCGACTAACTTTCGGTCGAGCTTGCATCGTGGTCCCTTGTTTAGCATTTTGCACCACATTCAAGGACACTAGGCGCCGATGCCATAGTTTTCGTGCGTGTCATACCACGTCTCTGGCGAGGCATTATATGGCATTCTACTATATCTAGGATGGATTATAAATGGTCAAAGCGTAGTTATAATCCATCATTTGCGGGTGAGAAAAACATGAAAATTGAGCGCATTGCGTAAATAAAAACAAAATACAGTGGCTGGTCGTAAAATGCACCGTGAGATTTACCTATTGAAGTTGCTAATGGAATTCATGCTTAGGATAATATAACTAGTTACCTTAATATTCATTAAATGAAGGGAAAAAGTGCAATGCCAATGAGAAAGAACAATAGGCTTTTCAAGCAAGATATACTGAGCAGAAAGATAAGCACTCCATTGTTATAACTAGTATTAGCACCTAGAGGGGGGTGAATAGGTGTTTATCGCAATTTTAACAATTCAAATCAAATAAGATATGAATAATTTAAAATCAACGATTGCAGCAAATGAAAGCAATTAACAATATAAAGGATTAGGGATAGAGAATCAAGACTCCAGATTTATAGTGGTTCGGCTTAGATCAAGCCTACGTCCACTCTCCCGCACGGACAGCCCTTCTGGCTAGATTTCACTAAGAATCAATAAGAGTGATTACAATCTCACGTTCTTGAGTCCACAGTGTAGATTACTCTACTACACTTCCTCAAGGTCTACAATATGATCTCTCTTTTGATTACATGTAACGCTCAAAGAATGATATCGCAAAGTAGTAAAGGAGATTTCAGACTTTGGAATTCTTCTATCCGCACCCTTCAACAACTAGAGCATCTCTCTTATATACTTCTTCATGCCTTCAATACCGTTGGCACCTTCCAAAGAAGTTCTTCCAATCAACCCGTTGGACAGAATCAATTAGAGAGATCTCGAGCTCTTTAAGGTAAGTGTTGATAGCCCATCAATCCTGCTCGCCCATACAATCAGGATCTCGGTTTCCATAAGTAGATCCTTCCAAATATAAGTTGCGAAGTCGTCAAAGAATCTAAACATATTCCATATAAAACTTAGATCGTTTAGAGCTGAATCCAGTAGAAAGATATCCATTAGTCGTCAGATGAAAGATCGTATAAGATCAGAATAAACGTCGTCCTGGAAACTGTCCATGTGAGTAGACTTTGAAATATAAGTCTTGAGTCTTGCTAGCTTCAGACTTTAGTCTTCAGACTTTGTCCTTCACACTTTGATCTTCAAACTTTGATCTTCAGACTTTGTCAGAAGAGTCTGTAAGTCTTCAGACTAGAATGATAAACCTGTTTTGTCAACTTCAAAATATCTTAAGGGATTTCATCCAACATCCATTGGTTTTGTACTTCGTTAAATTGATTTTAGATTTAAACAATTTCTTAAATCCGTTATTTTATAAGTAAAGATCCAGGATGCTTGACCTGGAATCTATCCAACAATTCTCAATGATGAGGAATAATAATTTTACTTATTAATATCTGAATTTTTTTATTTCTTTTTGTGCTTGTGTTCAGGGGATTCATAACTGATGTCAAGACTAAATCGATTCAAGAAGTGCATTTCCCTCCGAGTAACCGGTAAATCTCCAATTTCCTCTCATTATCTACTAACTTTTCATCATCACTTGTTTCCTTGTTTTACCGTTTTACGTTATAGATCAATTAATTTATTGTAATCTTCTACTGTATGTTTTAATTTGCATAAAATGATATAAATGACCGTCAGAAATATACCATGAGCGGGACAGATAACCCCTAATTTTGCAGCTCATCTTTTAAGAAGATCATCATTAATGAAGTTTGCCTATTTAATACTCCTTTTGTTAGTTAAAATTGGACAATTTTATCCAATTATGTCATTGAAAATATGTCTCAAGTTTGAAATAAGAAACTTGATCCAAATAGGATTTCTAGTTTAAATAGTTTGGTACAAGGGATTTTCAATTTTTGGTTCAATTTTTCTCAATATAAGAAGTTGATCTTCTTTGTGAAGAGTATGCATGGAGAGCTATTAATGTTCAAGCCAATAAATCTTGAGGCAATTTTTGAATACCTTTGTGAGACTGAGAGATTATTTTGTAAGGAATTGTCAGGGTTAAAAATCACAAAACTAGAAAAATAATGAGAGTATTTAAGTGACTGGAATGTGATTGTATCTTTGTTATACTACATGAGTAATAGTAGATCTTGTGCTACTCTTCGTATGGAGCAGGTCCCACTAATCGATCTACGTAAATTTGCTATTCAATATATATTTTTTGTGTTGTTTATCTTATTGTTCCACCGTTTGTTTGTCGCAACAAATGTTTATTACATGCATGTGGTTTCGTATGCTAAGGATAGAAAACCATGCCTTTGGAATTGAGCAGGACGGGAGCCCAAGCAAGAGTGGTTCACCGAAAAGTCTTGTTGGAAGTTTTGGCAGAGGAGCTTCCTCCAAATAGCATCTGATTCTCTTGTAAGATAACTTCCATCAAAACCCAAGACGAACAAGACTCATCCATTTGTATTATTATGCTTGAAGATGGGTCCATCATAAAGTCTAAGGTCTCTACAATCTCAACTGACTTCATTTGAAATAAAATATGTTGCGATAACCTACCTATTTTGATTTATCTGAGTAATAATTAGTAATCATTGCATGTGTAGGCTGTTATAGGATGTGATGGCGTGCACTCCATTGTAGCCCGTTGGCTAGGACTTCGCTCGCCAGCCTATTCAGGCCGGTCAGCTGTGCGTGGATTGTCCGCGTTCCCAAAGGGTCATGGAATTGACCAGAGCCATATGATTCAACAATTTGTAGATGTGGGCAAGAGGGCAGGTTTTATTACTCTCAATGATAAGGAATTGTACTGGTTCTTCTTGGGGAAGAGTCCACCTAAAGGTACCATATATATATCATTTTATCTTCCGTAAAACCATTTTGGATTTCATCCTTTAATAATCTCGAGTGAGTCGCTTCTTTGTTGACGTACTACATAGAAAAGAAGCCAGATTGGTTTTAATGGAAATGAAAGAAATAGTTATGAAGTATTAATGCATAAATTCGGAAATGAATGTATATGTGATGAACATTGACTAATTACAGCCGACTCTTGACAAATATTTCCAATCCATACCTGCGATTTTTTTCCCTGATTCCTAATTGTGATGGCTCCTTTAATAATAGCTTACTATCCTCCTTAATCCCTAACGTTTCAATTCATGAAGGTATGGAAAAGGGAGCAGATCCAGAAAAGATACAAAGGGAGGTGATGGAAGATTTGGCAAAGGACTTTCCACCCGTGTACCACGATGTCATCGAGCACTTCGATCTCTCAAGTTTGACATGGGCCCCGCTGATGTTCCGATATCCTTGGGACATCCTGTTTGGAAACCTAGCCCAATCAAATGTGACGGTGGCTGGGGACGCTATGCACCCGATGACTCCTGACTTGGGCCAGGGCGGATGTTCGGCGCCTGAGGACGCGGTGGCATTGGGTAGGCATGTTGGGGACTCGATTGCCAAGCACGGAAAACTGGTGACCCATGATGTCGGATTTGCTATAGAGAGGTATGCAAAGGAGAGGAGATTGAGGGTGGCGACTCTGATAACAACATCTTACTTGTCGGGATGGGTGCAACAAGATGGGTCTAGTCGATTGAGAAGGTTCCTAAGAGACTTTGTATTCTATGGGCTCCTCCTGGCTAGAGTTGTAAGGAGTATTACAGATTATGATTGTGGAAAGCTTCCTAGGGTCTCCTCTTTTCCGTCACGTGGATCTGCAAGCTCCACGTAATTACGTAGTTAAAAAATGGGATTTGGTCTTCCATTTTTGTTAATATCCGGTGAAGTTCATTGCAATGTATAACATAAAAGTTAATGGCATTGTTTGTCTCATGTTTGCACTTGTTTTTTTGTTTTTCCTAATTATTACGATTTTTTTTTCACTTGATGATCAGTTGCAACATTAGGACTAGATTTGGGTCAGTTCTATGTTTAGGAACTGACCCAAATCTAGTCCTAACAAGCTCAGTAAAATTGCAACATTAGGACTAGATTTGTTCACGTGTACACTAACAAGCTCAGTAAAATTGCTAACCATGTTGGAAGAATTGGAAATGGAGAAATTCCAGTCTTCTATCATTTCAGAATGTTATCATTATTTTCGCCAACTCTTTCAATGTACTTGGAGTAGTTTGTTGTCAAGAACGTTCAAATTCATTGGTAGATAATGATGAGGAGGTAACAGAAAGCTTTGAAGTGTTTTTCTTCTTAGAAAGTAAAGGAGGTGCCCATCTCCATCCTTGCGGGTCCATTCATTGTGTCAATCGCCTGGTGCACGCAACATGCATATTTTGAACTAAGTAACATCGACACCGACATGTGACACTTGAGACGATACGATACGACACGTCAACACGTCATTTCTCAAAAAATAGAAAATTCCGACACGTCGGGACACGTTGTATATTAAATGCATAATTATATATATATATAATAAATTATTATTTTTATCATTATTTCAATCAAATTAATTGGATTCAAATTCACGAATAAATAAATAAATAATAAAAAAGAGCTTAGAATGAATTTACACTAAAAACGTTAATCTATCATTTGTCGATATCATTCATTGTTTCAATTTCAACTTTATTCCATTCCAATAATCCATGAAACTTAGATGGAAAAAATAACAAGCAATCCACATTCTACTATTAAATTTATTTAACAATAAGTTGGAAAAAGAAAAACAATCCACATTTTACCATAAAATAAAACAAGAAGTCTTTCTTTCCCCTTTATTATTTTTACTTTTTTTTACCTATTTACATTTTGACCCATCATTTATTGAAAATTTTTAAAATTGACCCTAGCATGTCGGACTCGTGTGTCGAAATTCTGGAGTTACGTGTCGGGAGAGTAGACCACGTGTTGGATTTTCCAACACTTATTGACCACGTATCGGAGCGTATCATAATGTGTTAAAGTGTGTCGGCCACGTGTCGGAGTATCCAACACGACATGAAGGTCCTCGAAGAGTGTCAATGCTTCCTAGATTTTGGATTCGGTTCCTCATCATCGCCAGTTTCTACATGTGTAATGCATGTGAGCTACAAAATAGGAAATTAATTTAATTCAACCATGAAGAGCCGAGCAACAAAATAGGAAATTAATTTAATTCAACCATGGAGAGCCAACTCACTTATGCATTTAATGAAAATTTTTATGTACTTGGACATTGAGGAGATTCGGTCAAGCAAAATCCAAGGTTGACAAATATTTCTGCTGAGGAAAGAAATAAAAGTGAATCTAGCGAGAGATCACCAATGTTCAGCAAACAACGAAAAGAAGGAAAAAAAAAATAGATCACGCATTTATTTAAAGGTTAAAATTTATAAAACAGCTAACAATAATTTTACAAAATCTTAGAATAACATATTGAAAGTGATATGTCTATTCTCCAAGAGATTTTTCAAGAATACTTAATACTTGCCCGAGTTTCCTAAGGTTAAATGGTGGGACCCGTTCCATTCTGGACCATTTTGCCCTATGCTATCTTAATACTTCGATAATTACAAAAACATGAGTCGTTCGAAAACGAGGGTGGCTCAGAAAATTCGGACAAAATTGGGTGAGGCTGACTGATCAATAGAGCATGGTGGGTGTTGTCTCTCTTGCTTTTCAACCATGTGGTGTGCTCCAGACGAGCAATTATTGGAATAAAATCAATCACCTTCTTGCTTCCTTTCATATATGATTTTTTCCTTTCCACTTTCTTCTTTGTTTATTCCTTATCTCTATTTCTCGCTGACAACTTTTGTGTTTGTTCCATTCAGCTTTCCCATCAATGCTTATAAAAAATTTCAGTAGCTACGAAAATATAATATATGAGTTTATGTGTGAGGTCCATATTCTATTCGAGATTCAAGTGTTCCAATTTAAAAGAAAAAAAAATCATAATGCAAGACTTGAAATTTTTTTAACTAATCAAAATGTAAAAGTGAAAATCGAGCAGAAATTTGAGTAAAAAGAAATCTCTACCACTATGCCTTTCTCTCCTAAATTTAAGGGAAAATTCTAAATGAGAACTTGAAATACCATAATTTTCTCAAATAAGGGCACAAAGTGAATCTTGTATCAAATAAGAGCTTGAAGTGACTATACACAAGTAAGCCCTCACCGACCACAGGCAAGGCCACCCTTGCCAAATTTGGTGAGGTTCGGTTTCGCTTGGGGCCAGCGGGGGCTTGCAAGCCCTCGGTGAGGGTTGGCCTTACTTGGGGCTAGCAAGGGAGGCCTCCCCCAGGCAAGGTTGCCTCACAGCCCGCTAGCGAGGCAACCTCGCCTAGATCTGGCAAGGATTGACCTCCTTAATGGTGAGAGGATGGCTGCCCCTAGGGTGAGGGTCACTTTGCCTAGGCGAGACGTCCTTTTTGGCTGCTAGCAAGGCCACCCTCGCCCAGATCTAGTGAAGGTCGGCATTGCGGCCTCCCCTAGGGCAAGGCTATCCCTTGGCTGTGGCTAGCAAGGGCCAAGGTGACCTTGCCTAGCCCTTTCTGGGCATCGCCAGTGGTAAGAAGAAGAAAGAAAAACTAGAAAAAGAAAAAAAAAATAAAGAGAAAAGGAAAAAAGAAAGAAGAATGAGAATTTTTTTTAAAAAAGGTAAATGACAAAAATGTTCTTGACCAATCAGAAAGTTAGGACTTTATTTGAAAGAAGATCTACTTCAAGCCCTTATTTTAAAAGAATGAAGACACTTTATGTCCTTATTTAAAATTTTCCCCATATTTAATAACAAAGACAGGTTTTTTTTGTTAATGTGTAAAGAGCAAATTAACAAGGACCTTACTTGTCAAAAGGAGCATAAAGGGCTGTGAGCTTGCCCACAACCCCGAGTGCGTCAAGTGGAGGCCACACAATAAGGTAGAGCACTATCTCAAGGACAAGCGCTTGGACACCAACCTTCTTCGAGGCCGGATGGGTCGCCGGCCCCGCAATTTCTGCACCCACTATCGCCACCTCTTCCGTATATATAATCGTCTTCAAGCTTGTGAGTGTATGGGGGTGTTGTTTCTTTGCTTTGAAATTGGCAAATCTAATGCTTATTATTAGAGTTTGGGCCGTGTGATGAAACCGTGTCATGTTATATTACATGGCATAACATGATGGGTACAAAAGTGAACGTTTTCTCAACTCTGACTTTAATTATATACAAACATTTATAATCTTCTGAATTATGTAAACCATATCATTTAATAAAATTCCATCGTTCATAAATATACTTTATGCTTAGTTTGACAAATTTTGTAAAATGAAATAAATCAATTCACAGTTAAATAAATTCGATTGAATTATATAAATTATATTGTTATGGAGACTCAATCATCATTTTCTTTTAAAAATTCAAAATTAATGAGTTTGGTACAATAAAAATCTAAATTGATGGTCACCGTTGAAATTGGGTCACGTGCCAAGGCTATGCCACGTGTCTTACCATATAGTAACTAAGGAGGCAAAATAAAATGCAAAGTGGTAAGCACAGGAGCCTATATTTTTTCAGCTTGGGCTTTATTTATAAGCATCTTTACATTTGTTTGTGCAAAATAATTTTATTCATTTGAATTTAGATAAATAAAATTTAAGTACAAGAGTCTCTTCAAGCCTTAATAGCATAATCTCGAGGAAGACGGTGGGGTTCCGGATTACAAGAAAGCTGCAAAAGAATTTTATGATTTCAATTTTATGACCCAAGCTTTTCAGCAATTTTAGTGTCAATTCCATAGGTCAGCGTGCACACATGTTAAAGTTTGAGAAAACTAAAGGTAGCTATTTTAGATTTCATATAAGTACCACATGAAATCTGAAACTTATCCATTAGAACAGATTTCTCATTTTTTAGAACTTGAAACTTACTCTGCATACTTTAGAACTTGGAATCTACCCTATTACAGGTTCTAAGGTTAGTTTCAGGGTCTACTCAAGCTCCACTTGAACTATAAATTTAACGATTGCAGTAAATTATCATCTTTAATGACTTCCATTTACTGTTATAATTCACTGACCATAACTTATAGTTAGACATATGAAATAAATGAAACATTAATAATGTAATAGTCTTAATCATAAAATGGAAACTCAAACTAGTGTTTCAGAATATATACTCATCATCAAATGCCATAGAATAGAATTCAGCAAAGCTATAGATCAAGAAAAACATAAAAATTATTCTAGGTTTTAAGTTATATGTTCCAAGTTCCACTAACCTAGAACTTGAAACATACCAATTGAAATAAGTTTCCTATTTTTTTTTTAACCTGAAACCTACCATATATACTTTGGAACCTATCCATAGGTTCCTACTAGTCCGATTTTTAGGTTTTAAGTTCTATTTTGGAACCATGTTCACTCGAAAGGAAACTTTATAAATGAGTAGACCTTTTTTTATTTTATAGGTTGCAAGGTTTCGCATGATCCATTGTAGTATATTGAAGAATTATATCACACAATCATCTAAGTTTTCTTCTTATATATTAATTTATTTAAATGTTAAAACATATCGTCATCACATTTTTGGTCAGAAGCTGAAAGTGATATTTAAGTAGGGTAAGTATTACATCGTGATGTTCCAAGAGCTGCCGAAGCGAAAACATCAGCCTCTACCAAAGTTTGCAAAATAGAAGGAGGGAAGACATTCCAGTTTCGGGCCAGGTCCAGTCGTCCATGGGCTTTAGCAGCCCAGTCGGCTACTGCATTAGCCTGTCTGTTGCAATGTCGCAGCTGTAGGTTAGGGTAAAGGGGCAACAACGAGCGAAGTTCATCGAACAGCGGCCGTTCCTCCAAAGGTGGCTTCTTTCGTGCTTGAAGAACATCAATCAACTGTAGACAGTCATATTGGATCACGATCTTGGCTGTGTGAAGGCCCTGTTTCTGCAGACGTTGAAGGGTTAAGGTGAGCGCCTGTATTTCAGATTGAAAAGCAGAAGCTGCAGGAAATCTGCTTGTATAGACATATATTAGGAGGCCCCTATGATCACGACTGATGCAGGCCATTGTGCCCTCTCTACTCCCAGGGTGGAAGGATCCGTCAATGTTGCACTTGAGAAAGCCCGGATCCGGTGGTTGCCAAAAATTTGCTGATGGGACGATCGAAGACCCTGTGCACAAGCCTGCTGTTTGGGGACGCCGCTGACCCAAGAGATGGGATATCCAAGTCTATGCCAAGGCGTCTTCCACAGCCTGATTAGGATCGGGGCAAAGGCCACGGAAAATGCTGTTGTTGCACAGACGCCACATCTGCCATAAAACATGAGCAATGGTCGTCAAACCAGGTGTGAGGTTCTGATCTCTTACTGTGTCGCTGATCCATTTATCCAGGCGGTGAATTGTATTTGGCTGGACCAATATGTCTAGTTTGGGGTGTTTCCATACGCCTTCAGTCCACGAACAATAGAAAAAGATGTGTTCCACGGTTTATGGCTTGTTCTGATTGCATAGAGTACACATAGGGCTGGAGATAATATGTCTGTTATATAAGTTGGCTTTAGTAGCTAGGGCATTTTGACAGGCTGTCCATAGGAAGATTCGAATTTTTGGTGTGGTATGCATGTCCCATATTTTGCGCCATAGTGTTGTGGGAGCTTGGTATGAAGTTGAGGCATGATTACCAGCTGGTTTGCTTGCTGTCTTTACCAAAGCTTTATAATTACTTTTGACCGTATAATGCCCTGTCGATGTTGCTGTCCAAATGAGCTGATCAATTGTATGAAGGGGTCGGATTGGGATCTTCAGTATTTCTTCTACAATAGGATCATCAAACATCTCTGTTATGAGGAGAGATTTCCAGGTATGGTGGATAGGGTCGATAAGATCAGCCACCATCCTAGGCTCATCTCGAGCTGCTGGTCCTCCGAGTTTGCCACTTGGTAACCAGCGATGCTCCCTGATATTAATCAACCGTCCATCTCCCACAGACCATATGATATTTGGTAAGATGGCATCCCGCCCAGTGATAAGGCTTCACCAACCCCAGGAGGGGCGCGAGCCTTGTTCGGCTTATTGAAAGTCCTTGGAATGAAAATATAACCCCTTTAGGAGTCGAGCCCACACCGAATTAGGCTGCTGAAGTAATCTCCAAGCTTGCTTGCCAAGCATGGCCTTGTTAAAAGCTATAAGGTCCCGAAAGCCTAAGCCGCCAGAATTCTTGCTAGTTTTGAGCAAGTCCCAATTCTTCCAATGCACACCAACCCTATTCTTATCATTACGCCACCAGAAGTTGGCAATCCTCTTCTCAATCACTCGACAAAGAGACATAGGAAGCTGAAAGATCGACATGGCATACTGGGGAATGGTCTGAACTACAGACTTGAGCAGGATCTCCTTTCCACCTTTCGAAAGTAACAATTCTTTCCAACCCTCCATTTTGGCATTGATTCTTCCTAATATCCAACCAAAAAGTTCTTTTTTAGAGCGGCCCCAGTCAGATGGAACACCTAGATATTTCCCATAACAATTCACCATTGGTACCCGCAATTCAGCTGCCATATTATTTTGAAGGCTCATTGGACAAGATTTACTAAAGTAGAGTGCGGACTTGTTTCTGTTTATCATTTGTCCCGTGGCCAGGCAGTATTGGTTCAATATATTTGCCAAGTTCTGACATTCCGTTAGTGTACCATTCAGGAAGAAAACTGAATCATCAGCAAAGAAAAGATGAGAGAGAGTTGGACATGACTTGGTAAGTTTGATGCCGTGGAGATGTCCCATGGTAAGTGCATTATGAATAAGGGTGGACAGAGGCAGCCTGAAGTGATGTAGAACCTCGTGAACGATAAGAGCGTTATCCTGTATATGACGTCCGCTCACAAAGGCAGCCTGTTCTGTTGAGATCAGCTCCTCTAGCCAAGGTTTTAGGCGATTTGCCATAACCTTAGGAACAATTTTATATGCATAATTACACAAACTGATCGGACGGAATTGGTCAAGGCTTTCAGGATGGTGTACATTGGGAATCAGAGCTATGACGGTCTTATGTAACATGATCCATACTGACGTGGGTAATTTTTACTATTTTAAATATTTATTTATATTTATATTTTTTCTTCTATTTCCCTTATTATTATTATTATTATTTTTTGTTTCAATTGTGGTTGGTGACATCTACCGGCACCTATGAAGCACGGACACATTGCTGAGGCTTTTGTGTAGTGTCCGACACATGTCGACGTGTCCGACACACTCGGACATGCTCGGACACGTTTGGGCACGCGATCAACGTGTGTCGAAAAAATCGACACGCGGTCAACTTTTCTCGACACGCGTGTCCAAGAGAGATTATTGAAGAAGACGATGGTGGGTGGAGGTGAGGCAGCGACGGCGAGAGGAAGAGCATAACTGAGGCGACATTGTGATGGAGGGCTGGCGGCAAGGCTACAGCTTCTGCGAAGGAGGAAGGGCCGGAGGCGAGCGACTGCGATGAGGCAACTAAAAGAGTTGAGAAGATCATGTGACGAGGAGGAAGAAACTGAGGGGGCGGGGGAGCTGGTTGTGGCGTGGGGGGAAGGGGAGGGAGAGAGAGATAGTAGGGAAGAAACTGAGGGGGATGGGGGCGATTGATGGGGGGCGCAGGTGATGGGGGCGCAGGGGAGCAGGTGATGGTGGCGCAGAGGGAAAGAGAGAGAGGAGAGAAGGGGAAGAAACCGAGGGGGCTGGGGGTGATTGATGAGGGGCGCAGGGAGCAAGTGGGGGCATAGGGGGAAGGGGAGGGGGAGAGAGAGAGTAGGGGCAGAACCGCATAAATCAAAGTGGGGAGGATTTTGGGGGTGGTGGCGGGGCGGGAATGAGGAGGGAGGGTTTGAGGGAAATAATTTTTGTTAAAATAAAAAATATATTTCTAAATATGATCACGTATTAATTATGAATATGTTTTTAAATTTTTTTATGAATAGATTTATTAATATTATTAGTGTAAATTTATTGTAAGTTCTTATTTGTTTATTTATTTGTGAATTTGAATTAAATTAATTAAAAATAAAAATATTTATTTAATATATAACGTGTCAGAACGTGTCGGAATTATCTATTTTTAAGAAATGACGTGTCGACATGTCGTGTCGTGTCGTGTTGTGTCGCGTGTCCATGCTACTTAGTCTGGCACTGGACGAGGGTATCGCAACTCATGTTGTCTCTAGGCATGGGCCACGGTGTCCTTGACAATCACAACAAGGGCTTAAGGCTACTTGCCTAGACTTGGCAAGAGCCATGACACCCTTGCTAGATTTGGCCTGAGTGAGGGTGCCAAATGACTCGACTAACTTTCGGTCGAGCTTGCATCGTGGTCCCTTGTTCAGCAATTTGCACCACATTCAAGGACACTAGGCGCCGATGCCATAGTTTTCGTCCGTGTCATACCACGTCTCTGGCGAGGCATTATATGGCATTCTACTATATCTAGGATGGATTATAAATTGGTCAAAGAGTAGTTATAATCCATCATTTGCGGGTGAGAAAAACATGAAAATTGAGCGCATTGCGTAAATAAAAACAAAATACAGTGGCTGGTCGTAAAATGCACCGTGAGATTTACCTATTGAAGTTGCTAATGGAATTCATGCTTAGGATAATATAACTAATTACCTTAATATTCATTAAATGAAGGGAAAAAGTGCAATGCCAGTGAGAAAGAACAATAGGCTTTTCAAGCAAGATTTACTGAGCAGAAAGATAAGCACTCCATTGGTTTTGTACTTCGTTAAATTGATTTTAGATTTCAACAATTTCTTAAATCCGTTATTTTATAAGTAAAGATCCAGGATGCTTGACCTGGAATCTATCCAACAATTTCTCAATGATGAGGAATAATAATTTTACTTATTAGTATCTGATTTTTTTTTTTATTTCTTTTTGAGCTTGTGTTCAGGCTTTTCATAACTGATGGCAAGACTAAATCGATTCAAGAAGTGCATTTCCCTCCAAGTAACCGGTAAATCTCCAATTTCCTCTCATTATCTACTAACTTTTCATCATCACTTGTTTCCTTGTTTTACCGTTTAACGTTACAGATCAATTAATTTATTTGTAATCTTCTACTGTATGTTTTAATTTGCATAAAATGATATAAATGACCGTCAGAAATATACCATGAACGGGACAGATAACCCCTAATTTTGCAGCTCATCTTTTAAAGAGATCATCATTAATGAAGTTTGACTATTTAATACTCCTTTTGTTAGTTAAATTGGACAATTTTATCCAATTATGTTGTTGAAAATATGTCTCAAGTTTGAAACCTGTAAAAGAAACTTGATCCAAATAGGATTTCTAGTTTAAATAGTTTGCTACAAGGAATTTTCAATTTTTGGTTCAATTTTTCTTAATATAAGAAGTTGATCTTCTTCGTGAAGAGTATGCAAGGAGAGCTATTAGTGTTCAAGTCAATAAATCTTGAGGAACATTTATGAATACTTTTGTGAGATCGAGAGATTATTTCGTATGAATTGTCAGGGTTAAATATCGCAAAGCTAAAACAATAATGAGAGTATTTAAGTGACTGGAGTGTGATTGTATCTTTGTTATACTACTTGAGTAATAGTAGATCTTGTGCTACTCTTCGTATGGAGCAGGTCCCACTAATCGATCTACGTAAATTTGCTATTCAATATATATTTTTTGCGTTGTTTATCTTATTGTTCCACCGTTTGTTTGTCGCAACAAATGTTTATTACATGCATGTGGTTTCGTATGCTAAGGATAGAAAACCATGCCTTTGGAATTGAGCAGGACGGGAGCCCAAGCAAGAGTGGTTCACCGAAAAGTCTTGTTGGAAGTTTTGGCAGAGGAGCTTCCTCCAAATAGTATCCAATTCTCTTCCAAGATAACTTCCATCGAAACCCAAGAGGAACAAGACTCATCCATTTGTATTATTACGCTTGAAGATGGGTCCATCATAAAGTCTAAGGTCTCTACAATCTCAACTGACTTCATTTGAAATAAAATATGTTGTGATAACCTACCTATTTTGATTTATCTGAGCAATAATTAGTAATCATTGCATGTGTAGGTTGTTATAGGATGTGATGGCATGTACTCCATTGTAGCCCGTTGGCTAGGACTTCGCTCGCCAGCCTATTCAGGCCGGTCAGCTGTGCGTGGATTGTCCGTGTTCCCAAAGGGTCATGGAATTGACCAGAGCCATATGATTCAACAATTTGTAGATGTGGGCAAGAGGGCAGGTTTTATTACTCTCAATGATAAGGAATTGTACTGGTTCTTCATGGGGAAGAGTCCACCTAAAGGTGCCATATATATAACATTTTATCTTCCATAAAACCATTTTGGATTTCATCCTTTAATAATCTCGAGTGAGTCGCTTCTTTGTTGACGTACTACAAAGAAAAGAAGCCAGATTGGTTTTAATGGAAAAGAAAGAAATAGTTATGAAGTATTAATGCATAAATTCGGAAATGAATGTATATGTGATGAACATTGACTAATTAAAGCCGACTCTTGACAATTTTTTCCAATCCATACCTGCGATTTTTTTCCGAGACTCCTAATTGTGATGGCTCCCTTAATAATAGCTTACTATCCTCCTTAATCCCTAACGTTTCAATTCATGAATGTATGGAAAAGGGAGCAGATCCAGAAAAGATACAAAGGAAGGTGATGGAAGATTTGACAAAGGACTTTCGACCCGTGTACCACGATGTCATCGAGCACTCCGATCTCTCAAGTTTGACATGGGCCTTGCTGATGTTCCGATATCCTTGGGAAATCCTGTTCGGAAACCTAGCCCAATCAAATGTGACGGTGGCTGGGGACGCTATGCACCCGATGACTCCTGACTTGGGCCAGGGCGGATGTTCGGCGCTTGAGGACGCGGTGGCATTGGGTAGGCATGTTGGGGACTCGATTGCCAAGCACGGAAAACTGGTGACCCATGATGTCAGATTTGCTATAGAGAGGTATGCAAAGGAGAGGAGATTGAGGGTGGCGACTCTAATAACAGCATCTTACTTGTCAGGATGGGTGCAACAAGAAGGGTCTAGTCGATTAAGAAGGTTCCTAAGAGACTTTGTATTTTATGGGCTCCTCTTGGCTAGAGTTGTAAGGAGTATTACAGATTATGATTGTGGGAAGCTTCCTAGGGTCTCCTCTTTTCCGTCACGTGGATCTGCAAGCTCCACGTAATTACGTAGTTAAAAATGGGATTAGGTCTTCCATTTTTTTTTAATATCCGATGAATTTTATTGCAATGTATAACATAAAGTTAATGGCATTGTTTGTCTTACATTTGCAGTTGTTTTTTTTTTTCTAATTATGATGAATTTTTTTTCACTTGATGATCAGTTGCAACATTAGGACTAGATTTGGGTCAGTTCTATGTTTAGTTACATCTTTGTTCACGTGTACACTAACAAGCTCAGTAAAATTGCTAACCATGTTGGAAGAATTGGAAATGGAGAAACTCCACACTTCTATCATTTCAGAATGTTATCATTATTTTCGCCAACTCTTGCAATGTACTTGGAGTAGTTTGTTGTCAAGAACGTTCAAATTCATTGGTAGATAATGATGAGGAGGTAACAAAAAGCTTTGAAGTGTTTTTCTTCTTAGAAAGTAAAGGAGGTGCCCATCTCCATCCTTGCGGGTCCATTCATTGTGTCAATCGCCTGGTGCATGCAACATGCATATTTTGAACTAAGTAACATCGACATCAACACGTGACACTTGAGACGATACGATGATACGATACGACACGTCAACACGTTATTTCTCAAAAAATAGAAAATTCCGACACGTCGGGACATGGTGTATATTAAATGCATAATTTTATATATACATAATAAATTATCATTTTTATCATTATTTCAATCAAATTAATTCGATTCAAATTCAAGAATAATTAACCACTGGGGTTTGCTCCAATGGCTACCCTTCCAATTTGGAAGGGGGAGGTGGGGGGTTCGAATCTCTACCTTCTCAAGGGGAAGGGGGGTTGGGGTGGGGACGCTATAGTTTCAGAAGTGGATTTCGACTCCCACGCTCTGCAAGGAGGCAGGACAAATGTCTGAGAGTGAGCGTTAGAATATGAATAGAGTAGAACCGACCAAAAAAAAGAAAAATTCACGAATAAATAAATAAATAATAAAAAAGAGCTTAGAATGAATTTACACTAAAAACGTTAATCTATCATTTGTTGATATGATTCATTGTTTCAATTTGATAATTTCAACTTCATTCCGTTTCAATAATCCATGAAACTTAGAGGGAAAAAATAACAAGCAATCCACACTCTACTATTAAATTTATTTAACAATAAGTTGGAAAAAGAAAAACAATCCACATTTTACCATCAAATAAAACAAGAAATCTTTCTTTCCCCTTTATTATTTTTACTTTTTTACCTATTTACATTTTGACCCATCATTTATTGAAAATTTTTAAAATTAACCTTAGCATGTCGGACTCATGTGTTGGAATTCTGGAGTTACGTGTCGGGAGAGTAGGCCACATGTCGGATTTTCCGATACTTATTGACCACGTATCGGAGCGTATCAGAATGTGTTAAAGTGTGTCGGCCATGTGTTGGAGTATCCAACACGACATGAAGGTCCTCGAAAAGTGTCGATGCTTCCTAGATTTTGGATTTAGTTCCTCATCATCGCCAGTTTCTACATGTGTAATGCATGTGAGCTACAAAATAGGAAATTAATTTAATTGAACCATGAAGAGCCGAGCAACAAAATAGGAAATTAATTTAATTCAACCATGGAGAGCCAACTCACGCATGCATTTAATGAAAATTATATGTACTTGGACATTGAGGAGATTCGGTCAAGCAAAATCCAAGGCTGACAAATATTTCTGCTGAGGAAAGAAATAAAAGTGAATCTAGCGAGAGATCACCAATGTTCCGCAAACAAAGAAAAGAAGGAAAAAAAATAAATTTAGATCACGCATTTATTTAAAGGTTAAAATTTATAGAACAGTTAACAATAATTTTACAAAATCTTAGAATAACATATTGAAAGTGATATGTCTATTCTCCAAGACATTTTTCATGAATACTTAATACTTGCCCGAGTTTCCTAAGGTTAAATGGTGGGACCCGTTCCATTCTGGACCATTTTGCCCTATGTTATCTTAATAATTCGATAAGTACAAAAACATGAGTCATTCGAAAACGAGGGTGGCTCAGAAAATTCGGACAAAATTGGGTGAGGCTGACTGATCAATAGAGCATGGTGGGTGTCGTCTCTCTTGCTTTTCAACCATGAGGTGTGCTCCAGACGAGCAATTATTGGAATAAAATCAATCACCTTCTTCCTTCCTTTCATATATGATTTTTTTCTTTCCACTTTCTTCCTTGTTTATTGTTGGAAGATATGCAGCTTGACAGAATATTTATTGATTCTGATCTGATTTGTAAATATCAATTAGGATTAGATTTCTATTCTAGATTGATTCATAGGATAATTAATTTCCTTGTCTATTCATTCCTTTGCATTATAATTACAGAAGATGTACATCAATTCTTTAATGAAGAGAATACAACACAGAATACCCTTCTCTACATTCTTGTATATCTCTGTTTCTCCTCATCTTCTTACATGGTATCAGAGCGGTAGAGGATTTTGTTTTGCTTCCGCCTTCTTCACCTCATCGCTTCTGTCGAGTTCTCTTCTAGCATTCTCTTCTTTATCTCCATCGAGACTATCAAAACCTGCATAAAATTGACATCTCAGTATCTCTTTCAACATGTCAAAAAGCATACCTTCAATTTCTGGTGGACTTCCGCAACATGAAGATCCCGCGCACATCACTGAAAGTCGGGATACTATCTCCACTGCCGAAGTCACCAGATCTCTCGAACCACCTGTTCGAACTCAAGAAATTCATAATCCTCTGGCTCAGTCAAATCTGAGGCAACCTTCAAATTTGGGGCAACCTTACTCGGTTCAGCCCATTCCGGGCCAACCAATAGCAGGTCATCCTTACCAGTGCCCATTTTTTCAGATGCAGCCCAACCCGTGGTTGTTTGGGCTTAGCCTGAATACATCATCGCCAAGAAATCAAGGGCCGTTGGCCTCTGGTCAACTCGATAGCAGCCCACCAGCCATAAGCGGGGCAAGCATGACCGACGGGTCGAATGGAGCAAATACGGGACAAACCGATGGATCCAACGGTGCGGGTAATGGAGGAAATCCATCCCCGACCAATTTCAATGAGGGTTATGGAGTCGGTTCAAATCAGGCTATGGGAGCGAATCCCTACCCGGGTTTCTCGCCCGGATTTTTGCCGTTTCCAGAATCGATTTTCACAGGACGGCTAGAATCCGGCGACCCCCTGTTCGTTTCCACCGCCGACAGTCCTGAACTGAAGTTAATCAGTCTACAACTTACCGGGCACGAAAATTACTCCAGGTGGTCACAGGGATTCCGGCGCGCACTGGTGACTAAGGATAAAGATGGATTCCTTGATGGAACCATCATTGTTCCCACAGATGAGTGTCTGGCACGACACTGGAGGAAATGCAATCAACTTATCCGAACCTGGATCGGTAATTGCATTTCTCCAGAAGTCGCGGCCGGACTTCCGCCCACAGAAGACGCTCAAAGGATGTGGGAGAATATCAGAGAAATGTACGGCAAACTCGACCGTGCAAAAATTTTCTCACTCATGCAGGAATTAAGCAATCTAAAGCAGGGGAACATGACGGTCACGGCTTGTTTTAACAAGTTATCGTCACTATGGAACGAACTGGAGGCCGTCGAGGAAAAGCTCGAAGGACCAGAGTCCACGTTAAAACAATACCGTTCCATCAAAGACAGGGAAAAAACAACGCATTTCTTACTGATTTTGAACGAAACTTACGGCACTTTTCGATCACAGATTCTGGCAATGGAGCCCGTTCCTCCGATCGGACGAATCTACCAGTTGGCTGTGCAGGAAGAAAGCCAATGTCTCGCGTCACCGGAGCATGCAAGGAACGACGACAGCATCACCCTCGTAGCCCGCGGGGAACAAAGAGACGGGCCTGCGAAAACCCTAACCCTAAATCGAGAGAGAAGAGGCGGATTAGGGTTTGTAGGGTTCGGAGGAGGAGAAATGGCCTGACCCTTTAAAAGGGATGGCATCAACGGTCGAGATTACATGCGCGAATCCGACGGACCAGATCGTGGGCGCGGAACAGACGGCCCAGATCGTGGACGCGGATCGGACGGCCTGGATTGTGGACGCAGATCGGATGGTCTTCTTACCTTTGAAAGCGCGGATGGATCCAACGGTGGATATGAACTCGCGACCAAAGGAGTGGATGACCAGATTTTTGCCACGTCATCGAACAAATTTCAACCTAATTTTAAGGGCAAGGGTAAAATGTTTTGCGATTATTGCAAACGTTCTAACCATTTGATTGACAGCTATTGGAAATTACATGGAAAACCAGGAGAAAAGGAGAAAAAATATCTACTGCCTATCAAGTGTCTGGACCTACCGGTCAAAGTGCTGACCAACCTATATCTTATGGTCAATATCAACAATTGATGCATGCTCTACAGAAAATGGAAACCTCCAACAAAGGAGGAAGTTTCTCAGGTATTTCACATTGCCTCGTTAATTGAATTTCAAGGAAGGCATGGATTATTGACTCAGGTGCAAGTGATCACATCATTTGTGATAAGGGATTTTTTACAAGTATAAATGAGGAATTAACTCTTCCTGTTACGGTACAATTGCCCAACGGAAATATCACACATGTAAATGTGACAGGGAAAGTGCAGCTTAGTCCTTAAATTACACTTGAGAATGTTCTTTATGTCCCAGAATTCCAATTTAATCTCATTTCTGTATCAAAAGTATGCAAGGAAAATTCATGCCGGGTATTCTTCAATATTGACACATGCTTCTTTCAGGCCATTTCGAATGGCAGACTGATAGGCTTGGGTAGCCTTTCTGAAGGCCTCTATTTCTGGACACATTTTCCAAGTAATTTCAGTTTTTCTAGCACATCTTTCAATAAGACATCATTGTGTAATTTGACTACCAATGAAAAGAATTTCATTATGCATTTAAGGATGGGACATAGCAATTTCTTTCCCTATACACAATGCTCCATATGCCCTCTTGCCAAACAGTCACGTAATCCATTTCCTTTAGGGCAGACTCGTGCAAATGAAATTTTGTCTTTAATTCATGTGGATATCTGGGGGCCTTACCACATAACAAATCATGATGGCTGTCGTTATTTTCTCACTGTAGTGGATGATTGTTCTCGCGCAACATGGATTTTTTTAATGCAGTCTAAAGGTCAAACCTATTCTCATTTAAAGGCGTTTATTGCTCTTTCAAAAAATCAATTCGGAAAGTCTTTTAAGAGAATCCGAACTGATAACGGAGGGGAATTTTTCAGCCATGATTGCATTTCCTTATTCTCATCTCATGGGATTCAACATGAAAGCTCTTGTATATACACCCCACAACAGAATGGGGTAGTTGAGCGCAAACATAGACACCTTCTGGAAGTTGCTAGAGCTCTTAAATTTCAAGCAACCATCCCAAATGAGTATTGGGGAGAATGCGTTCTTACAGCAGCTTATCTTATTAATCGAATGCCCATTCAGGTACTAGATGGGAAGACACCTTTTGAGGTGTTATTTGGCAAAGCTCCGGAGCAGACACACATCAAAGTCTTCGGTTGTCTATGTTATGCAACTATAATGGGTCCCCGGGACAAATTGGATCCTCGTGCACGTCGTTGCGTATTCATGGGGTATCCTAATCTACGGAAGGGATATAGAGTTCTGGAGCTATCAACAGAGGAATTCTTTGTAAGTAGAGATGTTAAATTCCATGAAAACGTCTTTCCTTTATGTTGGATGAAATCTCTTAAAGTATTTTGAAGTTGACAAAACATTTTTATCAGTCTAGTCTGAAGACCTACAGATTCTTTTGACAAAGTCTGAAGATCAAAGTCTGAAGCTAGCAAGACTCAAGACTTATATTTCAAAGTCTACTCACATGGACAGTTTCTAGGACGACGTTTATTCTGATCTTATATGATCTTTATTCTAACGACTAGTGGATATCTTTCTACTGGATTCAGCTCTAAACGATCTTAGTCTTATATGGAATATGTTTAGATTCTTTGACGACTTCGCAACTTATATTTGGAAGGATCTACTTATGGAAACCGAGATCCTGATTGTATGGGCGAGCAGGATTGATGGGCTATCAACACTTACCTTAAAGAGCTCGAGATCTCTCTAATTGATTCTATCCAACGGGATGATTGGAAGAACTTCTTTGGAAGGTGCCAACGGTATTGAAGGCATGAAGAAGTATATAAGAGAGATGCTATAGTTGTTGAAGGGTGCGGATAGAAGAATTCCAAAGTCTGAATCTCCTTTTCTATTTTGCGATATCATTCTTTGAGCGTTACATGTAATCAAAAGAGAGATCATATTGTAGACCTTGAGGAAGTGTAGTAGAGTAATCTACACTGTGGACTCAAGAGCGTGAGACTGTAATCACTCTTATTGATTCTTAATGAAATCCAGCCAGAAGGGCTGTCCATGCGGGAGAGTGGACGTATGCTTGATCTAAGCCGAACCACTATAAATCTGGAGTCTTGATTTTCTATCCCTAATCCTTTATAGTGTTAACTGTTTTCATTTGCTGCAATTGTTGATTTTAAATTACTTATATCTCATTCGATTTAAATTGTTAAAATCGCTTTAAACACCTATTCACCCCCCTCTAGGTGCTAATTCTAGTTCTAACACTTTCAAAACATTCTCACATGAAGAGTCGGCTACAATCAACATTCCTCACCGGCCTAGAACAGAAGATACAACATATCGGGTTCCTGATTATATACCATTAGCAATACCTACTCATGATCATCATATGTCAACAAATCCTCTAGTAGCAGGATCTATTTCTAATGAAGATCAGGTTCCGATGAATGTCTCGGGAGCAGACTCTTCCACTAATGAAATACTTGAAGAAATTCTTCCTACATCAGCAGGAGAAACAACATCTTCATCTCCAAGCATCGATCCTCCACGATGATCTGGTTGAGCCACACGACCTCCTACCTGGACCAAAGATTATGTATGTGCTGCTCTTGATTTACCGGGTATTAAATATCCAGTTTCATCCTATGTTTATTTTCAAAATTTATTATCAGAACATAGGTGTTGTATCACAAAATTATCGGAGGATAAGGAACCTACCAGTTATAATGAGGCATCTGCTGATCCAAGATGGCAGAAGGCCATGGCAGCAGAATTACAGGCATTGATTGTCAATAAGACCTGGGATCTCGTCACATTGCCACCCAATTATAAACCAATTGTCTGTAAATGGGTGTACAAGATCAAATATCGAGCTGATGGCTCCGTGGAACGATTTAAAGCACGATTGGTTGCTAAAGGTTTCATTCAACGGGAAGGATTCGATTATCACGAAACATTCTCACCCGTCGCCAAGGACATTACAGTACGTTCTTTCTTAACAGTTGCAGCTGTTCGTGACTGGTCCTTACACCAGATGGACGTTCATAATGCCTTTCTTCACGGAGATTTAGATGAAGAAATATATATGGACGTTCCTCAGGGATTACGGAGACAGGGGGAGAAGAAAGTATGTCGCCTCCGAAAATCCCTGTATGGGTTAAAACAAGCATCTAGACAATGGTATGCCAAATTTACAAGTGCTCTCACAACGGCAGGCTTCCAATAGTCTCGACATGATTATGCCTTATTCACATGGACTAAAGGTATGTCATCTATTTATTTGATGATATATGTTGATGACATTCTTATTACCGGAAATGATGAAGCTGCCATAGAAGATTTTAAGAAGTATCTACATGCAATTTTTCACATTAAAGACTTAGGAGCACCTAAGTACTTTCTTGGCATTGAAATCGCTCGTTCTGAACAAGGGATTTCGCTTAGTCAGCGAAAATTCGTGTTGGAGATTATTTCAGAAACAGGTTTGTCAGGTTGCAAGCCAGCTGTGATTCCCATTGAACATAACACAAAATTGACCACCACAGATTATGATAAGGGAATTTTCCAAGAAGATGACCTTATTTTGGAAGATCCTTCCAGCTATCAAAGGCTTGTCGGGAAACTCATATACCTGACAATGACAAGACCTGACATCACTTATGCAGTGCAAACTCTTAGTCAGTTCATGCACAGTCTGAAGCAATCACATCTGAATGCTGCATTTAAAATTGTGAAATATCTGAAGAAATGTCCAGGTCTTGGGATACTCTTGTCCAGAAAATGCAACATGGAAATGACAGCATATTGTGATGCAGATTATGCAACTTGTCCCATGAGTCGAAGATCTGTAACTGGATATTGCATCAAGTTGGGAGATTCTTTACTCTCTTGGAAGACTAAAAAACAACCCACTGTTTCTCTATCTTTAGCTGAAGCAGAGTATCGAGCCATGGCCAAAACCACTTGTCAGATAGTATGGATCCGGGGTCTTCTTAAAGATTTTGGAATACAGATACAAGGGGCAACCAAGCTATTCTGTGACAATGATGCAGCTTTGAAACTTGCAGCAAACCCTATATTGCATGAAAGAACCAAACACATAGAGGTAGATTGCCACTTTACTCGAGACAAGATCTTAGAGGGATTCATTGAAGCAAGAGGGATTGGGACAACAGAATAGTCTGCAGACATCTTCACCAAACCTCTATGCCAAAGACAACACACATATCTTCTTCGCAAGCTAGGTGTCTTAGACATATATAAGCCATCGGCTTGAGGGGGAGTGTTGGAAGATATGCAGCTTGACAGAATATTTATTGATTCTGATCTGATTTGTAAATATCAATTAGGATTAGATTTCTATTCTAGATTGATTCATAGGATAATTAATTTCCTTGTCTATTCATTCCTTTGCATTATAATTACAGAAGATGTACATCAATTCTTTAATGAAGAGAATACAACACAGAAAACCCTTCTCTACATTCTCGTATATCTCTGTTTCTCCTCATCTTCTTACATTTATTCCTTATCTCTATTTCTCGCTGACAACTTTTGTGTTTGTTCCATTCAGCTTTCCCATCAATGCTTATGAGTCTATGTGTGAGGTCCATATTCTATTCGAGATTCAAGTGTTCCAATTTAAAAGAAAAAAAAATCATAATGCAAGACTTGAAATTTTTTTAACTAATCAAAATGTAAAAGTGAAAATCGAGCAGAAATTTGAGTAAAAAGAAATCTCTACCACTATGCCTTTCTCTCCTAAATTTAAGGGAAAAATTCTAAATAAGAACTTGAAATACCATAATTTTCTCAAATAAGGGCACAAAGTGAATGTTGTATCAAATAAGAGCTTGAAGTGACTATATGATTGTTTCAAATAAATGCATGAAGTAACTGTGGTTGTTTCAAATAGGAGCTAGACCTTGTCTATCGCTGACCAACTAAATATTCCGATTGATCAAAGGACTATTTTGTTCATATACAATTTAAATTTTAAATTACTTTTTATTTTATTTTATTTTATTTTCCTTTTTAACGAGGGCTTGGCCACCCTCGTTGGCCGCTAGTAAGGGCTAGTAAGCCCTCACCGACCACAGGCAAGGCCACCCTTGCCAAATTTGGTGAGGTTCGGTTTCGCTTGGGGCTAGCGAGGGCTTGCGAGCCCTTGGTGAGGGTTGGCCTTACTTGGGGCCGGCAAGGGAGGCCTCCCCCAGGCAACCTCGCCCAGATCTGGCAAGGATTGACCTCACTAATGGCCGTGAGGATGGCCTCCCCTAGGGTGAGGGTCACTTCGCCTAGGCAAGACGTCCCTTTTTGTCTGCTAGCAAGGCCACCCTTACCCATAACTAGTGAAGGTCGGCATCACGGCCTACCCTAGGGCAAGGCTATCCCTTGGTTGTGGCTAGCGAGGGCCACTGATGAGGGTGGCCCTTACTAGATCAGGCCAAGGCGACCTTGCCTAGCCCTCTCTGGGCATCACCAGTGTTATGAAGAAGAAATAAAAACTAGAAAAAGAAAAAAAAATAAAGAGAAAAGGAAAAAAGAAAGAAGAATGATAATTTTTTTTTTAAAAAGATAAATGACAAAAATGTTCTTGACCAATAAGAAAGTTAGGACTTTATTTGAAATAAGATCTACTTCAAGCCCTTATTTAAAAAAAAAAATGAAGACACTTTATGTCCTTATTTAAAATTTTCCCCAAATTTAATAACAAAGACAGGTTTTTTTTGTTAACGTGTAAAGAGCAAATTAACAAGGACCTTACTTGTCAAAAGGAGCATAAAGGGCTGTGAGCTTGCCCACAACCCCGAGTGCGTCAAGTGGAGGCCACGCAATAGGGTAGAGCACTATCTCAAGGACAAGCGCTTGGACCCCAACCTACTTCGAGGCCGGGGGGGTCGCCGGCCCCGCAATTTCCGCACCCACTATCGGCCCAAACTCTAATGCTTATTATTAGAGTTTGGGCCGTGTGATGAAACTGTGTCATGTTATATTACATGGCATAACATGATGGGTACAAAAGTGAACGTTTTCTCAACTCTAACTTTAATTATATACAAACATTTATAATCTTCTGAATTATGTAAACCGTATCATTTAATAAAATTCCATTGTTCATAAATATATTTTATGCTTAGTTTGACAAATTTTGTAAAATGAAATAAATCAATTCACAGTTAAATAAATTCGATTGAATTATATAAATTATATTGTTAAGGAGACTCAATTATCGTTTTCTTTTAAAATTCAAAATTAATGAGTTTGGTACAATAAAACTCTAAATTGATGGTCACCGTTGAAATTGGGTCACGTGCCAAGGCTATGCCACGTGTCTTACCATATAGTAACTAAGGAGGCAAAATAAAATGCAAAGTGGTAAGCACAGGAGCCTATATTTTTTCAGCTTGGGCTTTAATTATAAGCATCTTTACATTTGTTTGTGCAAAATAATTTTATTCATTTGAATTTACATAAATAAAATTTAACTATAACAGTCTCTTCAAGCCTTAATAGCATAATCTCGAGGAAGACGGTGGGGTTCCGGATTACAAGAAAGCTGCAAAAGAAATTTATGATTTCAATTTTATGACCCAAGCTTTTCAGCAATTTTAGTGTCAATTCTATAGGTTAGCGTGCACACATGTTAAAGTTTGAGAAAACTAAAGGTAGCTATTTTAGATTTCATGTAAGTTCCACATGAAATCTGAAACTTATCCATTAGGACAGATTTTTCATTTTTTAGAACTTGAAACTTACTCTGCATACTTTAGAACTTGGAATCTACCCTATTACAGGTTCTAAGGTTAGTTTCAGGGTCTACTCAAGCTCCACTTGTACTATTAATTTAACGATTGCAGTAAATTATCATCTTTAATGACTTCCATTTAATGTTATAATTCACTGACCGTAACTTATAGTTAGACATACGAAAAATATGAAACATTAATAATGTAATAGTCTTAATCATAAAATGGAAACTCAAACTAGTGTTTCAGAATATATACTCATCATCAAATGCCATAGAATAGAATTCAGCAAAGCTATAGATCAAGAAAAACATAAAAATTATTCTAGGTTTTAAGTTATACATTCCAAGTTCCACTAACCTAGAACTTTAAACATACCAATCGAAATAAGTTTCCTATTTTTTTGAACCTAGAATCTACCCTATATACTTTGGAACCTACATAGGTTCCTACTAGTCCGATTCTTAGGTTTTAAGTTCTACTTTGGAACCATGTTCACCCGAAAGGAAACTTTATAAATTAGTAGACCTTTTTTATTTTATAGGTTGCAAGGTTTCGCATGATCCATTGTAGTATATTGAAGAATTATATCACACAATCATCTAAGTTTTCTTCTTATATATTAATTTATTTAAATGTTAAAACATACCATCATTTAATAATTTAAGTTTTTAAAACAGTTGACACAATGATCTTTCACATTGTATCACTGTAGGTCATGAATCCAAAATTTTCTAAACCTCAATGTGCTTTAGTGATTTTATCTTTTCTTGTTTTAGTTTTAATACAAAGCTTAATCTATGTATAACGGAGAGTATTAGCATATTTACATATTAAAGAATGTATTTATTTAACAGTTTAAGTGTTTAGAGCAATTGACAATGATAAAATAATTTGAAAATCCACGTCAACATAAAAAAGGCATTAGTCATGGGGTGGGTCTAAAGCAAAATAATTCAAGCTCCCCGTTTGGAAATAACGAAAATACCACGAAAAAAAAGCTAAGGACTTGTTTCGTCCTCAAAATTGATTAAGGTTTTGAACACTTAAAAATTAATAGAAAGACGTATAAACTTTGATGACAACACAACTAATAAATTTGCAAAATTATATAGTCCTGTTGAAATTTTTTATTTCTAAAAAAACTGAAATTAGAAAACTTATTTATTTTCACTTAAAATAAAATTTGCTAATATTCTAGCCAATGGAGCGGCCTAGGTTTTGCTCCTTTCTGAAGACGTGTTGCGTCAATCATTGCCCTCCCTTTCTTGCTATTCTTCTATCTTCAAATAATTTAGTTTCCATGAATGAGCCGAGCTGAGCATACATGACCAGGAATACAGCCATCGAAAGACAAACAGAGTTGCCGATTTCAAAGCAAAGAAACAGCACCCTATAACACTCACAAGCTTAAAGACGATTGTATATATGGAGGAGGTGGTGATAGTGGGTGCCGGAATTGCCGGGCTGGCGACCACCGTGGCCTTGAAGAAGGTGGGTGTCCGAGCGCTCGTCCTTGAGAGATCAGAGGGGCTGCGAGCGACCGGTGCGAGTCTAGTGCTCTATCCTAATGCGTGGCCAGCGCTCGATGCGCTCGGGGATTTGGACATACTCGCCGCCCTTTATGCTCCTTTTGACAAGTAAGTTCCTTGCTAATTTGCTCTTTACACATCAACACAAAGGCCTAATTATTGTGGAATTATCGGAATAAGGTGATGAATCATTCCGCAATTGTATTAATGAACTTCTATTTCGGACACTTAATGGAACGGAAATTGTACTTCTATTAAACACAAACTTTGTAATTTCCGAAACTTTTCTAATAGTGGCTTTTGCTTGGTTTTGAGAGAAAAATATGTTGCCACATGTTTTTCGTAGAAATGTTTTTTATGATGAACCCTAACATCCTCTTCCCAAAGAAGGTGGGTGTGATATAAATAAATTCTCTCTTTTTGTCATCAGTAAATTATTTTTTTTTTTTTTGTTGTTGTTGCAAAGTATGATGATTAGCGAGAATAAGCGACAATGTCTACAACAGTTTCTTGTTATCTTATTGTGATCATGCGTAAATATGGAAATTGATTAACTAAAATTGTTTCTTTGGCCAGTGGCTAGAAGATAGCATAACCAATTTTTTTTTTCCAAATCTAATGGGGATTAATCAATCTTAGAGAAAAGGGAAAATATGCCGCAATTTTTATTTTCCAAATCTAATTGATGTGCTCATACGTCCATTTAGAATTCTACTCGTCATTATTTGAAGGAATCCCGAGGGAAGAATATATTGTTGTATATATATTACATGAAAGGAGAGTTTTGAGGCCTGGAAAGGAGGGAGAGCAGTGAGAGAAGGGAATTTGATTTTTTCCCTACTAATAGATTTTTCTACTAGGATAAATACTCGAAGAGATAACTTATTAATATTTCGCTCTTTTTGTGCTTTTGTATAAGGGGATACATAACTGATGTCAAGACTATAACGATCTGAGAAGTGTAATTCGCTTTAGATGATCGATGAATCCTAAATTCCTTCATTTATATTTCCTACCAGCATTTAAACACTTGTTATTTCCTTTCATTTTGTTTTAAAGATGTTTTAGAGGCTGGTTGAGTCTAGCAATTTGGTACAGCAGGAGTGACCAATTCATTTGATTTCTAGTACTGATCTTCTACTTTTTTGGTTGCACGAAATGATACATATATGCATTAGGAAAAGACCATGAAAGGGATATATGTATCGAGTACTTCAAATGCTGAAGCTATTAAAGTACAGTAAAAACAATATATTTTACATCCTAGCATTCACCCTCAAGTAAATACCAATTTCGTGATGATGCAGAGTGAACTTGTTGAGTGGTGAAGGATAAGTTGCAGCCATAACTCATAATAAAAAAGAAATGCATAAATGGGTGAAAGAGGTTGTGTTGATTCTAATTTCATGTAAAATATTGTGGAACCATTACCAATCGTTTTAAAACCACAAAATTTTGGAGTAAAAGGCTGTACAAACATCTTTAGTGTTGGATGAAATCCCTTAAAGTATTTTGAAGTTGACAAAACAGGTTTATCAGTCTAGTCTGAAGACTTACAGACTCTTTTGACAAAGTCTGAAGATCAAAGTCTGAAGATTAAAGTCTGAAGCTCGCAAGACTCAAGACTTATATTTCAAAGTCTACTCACATGGACAGTTTCCAGGACGACGTTTATTCTGATCTTATACGATCTTTATTCTAACGACTAGTGGATATCTTTCTATTGGATTCAGCACTAAACGATCTTAGTTTTATATGGAATATGTTTAGATTCTTTGACGACTTCGCAACTTATATCTAGAAGGATCTACTTATGGAAACCGAGATCCTGATTGTATGGGCGAGCAGGATTGATGGGCTATCAACACTTACCTTAAAGAGCTCGAGATCTCTCTAATTGATTCTGTCCAACGGGTTGATTGGAATAACTTCTTTGGAAGGTGCCAACGGTATTGAAGGCATGAAGAAGTATATAAGAGAGATGCTCTAGTTGTTGAAGGGTGCGGATAGAAGAATTCCAAAGTCTGAATCTCCTTTTCTATTTTGCGATATCATTCTTTGAGCGTTACATGTAATCAAAAGAGAGATCATATTGTAGACCTTGAGGAAGTGTAGTAGAGTAATCTACACTGTGGACTCAAGAGCGTGAGACTGTAATCACTCTTATTGATTCATAGTGAAATCCAGCCAGAAGGGCTGTCCGTGCGGGAGAATGGACGTAGGCTTGATCTAAGCCGAACCACTATAAATCTGGAGTCTTGATTCTCTATCCCTAATCCTTTTATTATTAACTGTTTTCATTTGCTGCAATTGTTGATTTTAAATTATTTATTTCTCATTCTATTTGAATTGTTAAAATCGCTTCAAACACCTATTCACCCCCCTCTAGGTGCTAATTCTAGTCCTAACCATTGGTATCAGAGCTTGTGTACTTGTTTATAAGAAGTGTCTTTACTTCTAAGTAAAAGATCTATGGCTAGTATGCTGCCTACAAGGTTGGTTGAAGGTCAAAGCAATACCAGACCTCCATACTTTGATGGAAAAGATTACAGCATATGGAAAAATAAGATGAAGGCATTCCTAAGATCGAAAGATCCTTTGGAATGGGAAGTGGTTGATAAAGGAATCATTCATGTTGCTGCATCAGACTCAGAGAGGGGAAAAGAACCTGTTGTTCCTATTCTTTTGACTCAAGAAGAAATCACGAAGAGACAGACTCTCGACGCCAAAGCTATTTACTCTTTATATTGTGCTTTATCCCTTACTGAATATAATAGAATATCTTATTGTGATACAGCAAAAGAAGTATGGGATAGGCTTCACATTACCTATGAAGGAACTGATCGTGTGAAAGAAACAAGGATCAACATTCTCTTGGGACAATATGAAGTCTTTAAGATGAGATCAGGAGAATCAATTACTGACATGTTTAGTCGCTTTACTGAAATTGTAAATGGTCTTGAATACTAGGGACATCCAATCTCAGGACATATGAAGGTCAACAAACTTCTTCGAGGACTCTGAAAAGACTGGAATTATATAAAAACCTCAATAAGAGAGACACAGAGGATTGCTCCACTTTCTGTAGATGAGTTGGTTGGAACTCTTCAATCCTATGAAGTAGAACATACCAACGAAGAAGAAGACTCAAAATGTAAGAAATCTATTGCCTTAAAGTCTAATGACTATTCTGATGTTACAGACTCTGAAGAAGACCTAGATGATGAAGAACTGACACTTATGATAAAGAGATTCAGAAAGTTGAACAGAAAAGGAAGGAAATTCAATTGGAAGAAACAAAATTCTCAAAGGTTTCAAAACAGGTCAACAGAGGAAGAAGATACGAATAAAGAAGTGACTTGTTTTGAATGCAAGAAAAAGGGACACATCAGACCTCACTGTCCTCTGTTAAAGAAGAGAAAAGGGAAGACTGAGAAAAACAGGAAGGCACTCAAAGCAGAGACTTGGAGTGATACTGAATGTGAAGATAGTGACAATGATTATGCCAATATTTGTTTGATGGCAAAATCAGACTCAGACTCAGACCTTGATTCAGACACAGACTCAGACAGCAAACTCGAGGTTAGTAACTTGAAAATTCCTTTTAAAGTTTCTAATTACATTGATGAACTTTGTCTTAGTCTGAAAACCTCTCTTAAGAGGATCTCCGAATTGAAAAGGGAAAATTCTACATTGAAACAACAGGATAAACTTATGAAAGAAAAGTTTGAAAAACTGGAAAAAGATTTTGTTGTTATGAAAGAAAACTCAGACAGTATTTCAAATGAAAATAATCTTTTGAAAAATGATATCACTAACATATCAAAGAGATTTTCAAATGGTTCTGAAAAGCTGGATAAGATTCTTTCGATACAAAGACCATATTTTGACAAGTTAGGTCTTGGTATGACTTCTGAAACTATTCCACTGATTGATTTTCCGAAGGTAAAAAAAAAGAATTAAACAAAGACCAGCTAGAATTGTTTACAAGAATCATTTTCAGAAAGTCTTTGTAAAACCTGTTGGTAGAAATGCTTTGAGATGTTCCAAGTGTAAAAGCTTAGAACACTTTGAGAAAGAATGTCCTTTGGTTTGGAGACCTATTAAAAAGAGCTGGGCTAAGACTGTCTATTGTTCTAACACTTCTGGACCCAAGATGGTATGGGTACCAAAAAGAGCTTGATTTCTGTTAATTGCAGGTTACTATAAAAAAGAAGATAAAATGGTATATTGATAGTGGCTGCTCAAGACATATGACAGGAGACTCAAGCTGCTTCATAAAACTTATCCAAATAGACGGAGGAAAAGTTTCCTTTGGTGGTAACAACAGAGGAAAGATTACTGGTCGAGGAACAGTGAAGATTGGAAGTTTGTCTATCAATAATGTTTCATTAGTTGAAGGATTAAATTACAACTTGCTTAGCATAAGTCAGTTGTGTGATTCTGGTTTCAAGATCAACTTTCAGGAAGAAACGTGCTCTGGAATCAGTAAAGACCTTACTCAATCTTTTACTGGTCGAAGACATGGAAATATCTATCTTCTGGATGTGAATCAAGAAAGATCACAGTGCTTAATATCAGTACAAGATGAAGCAAATCTATGGCACAAAAAGCTAGGCCATATCAACATGAAGCAGATCAACAAGATCTCTACAAAGAAACTTGTTCGAGGATTGCCTACTCTGAATTATTCAAAGTCTGATATATGTACACCATGCGTACTGGGTAAACAGGTTAGAAATTCTTACAGATCAATAAATAGAGTTTCCACTAATCATGTATTGCAGCTTTTGCACATGGATTTGTTTGGACCTACCAGAACGAAAAGCATTGGTGATAAAAGGTTCTGTCTGGTAATAGTGGATGACTATTCACGATTTACTTGGGTCTACTTTCTCACAAGTAAGTCAGAGACTTTCTCTCTCTTTTCAAAATTTGCTAAAAAGGTGCAGAATGAGAAATGTCACACTATTACAAGCATTCGTACAGACCATGGAGGTGAGTTTGAAAATCAAGACTTTGCTAATTTATGTGATGAATTTGGTTTTCAACACAAATTCTCTTCTCCATATACACCAGAACAGAATGGGGTTGTGGAAAGGAAAAATAGATCTTTACAAGAAATGGCAAGAACACTTTTAATTGGAAATCAAGTTTCTTCAAGGTTTTGGGCAGAAGCTGTTTCAACTGCTTGCTATATTATAAACCGAGTGTTTTTAAGACCAATTCTTGAGAAAACTCCTTATGAAATTTTTAAAGGGAAGAAACCAATAGTTTCTTATTTTCAAATATTTGGTTGCAAATGTTTTATTCTAAAGAATGCAAATGATCGTGTTGGTAAGTTTGAAGAAAAATCAGATGAAGGATTCTTTCTTGGATACTCTACAACAAGCAAAGCTTTTAGAGTGTTCAACAAAAAGACTCAGACTGCGGAAGAATCAATGAATGTCAAATTTCAAGACTCTCCACAAGTTCAGCAGATACAGACTGAAGACTCAGAATCTGCTCCAGACACTGCTAGATCTAACTCCACTGAAGCAGTTGCTAAATCAAAATCAATACAACAAGCTACTGATGAAGAACCTACTCAAGAAGAAGATCAACAATCTATCAGACTGAACAGTAACTGGAAGCACAAGTCCAGTCATCCTGAAGAACTCATTATTGGAAATATTAATGAGGGAATTCGTACAAGATCCAAAAGGCGAGAAGAGTCTAGTGTTGTTGCTCTTATTTCTGAAATAGAACCCAAAAATATCGAAGAAGCTTTAGCTGATGAAAGCTAGATTGAAGCAATGCAAGAAGAGCTCAGACAATTCAGTATTAACGACGTATGGGAATTAACTCCCAAACCAAAAGGTAAATCAGTTATTGGAGCTAAATGGGTTTTCAGGAACAAAGTTGATGAAAAAGGCAAAGTAACGAGAAACAAAGCAAGACTCGTAGCTAAAGGATACACGCAAGAAGAAGGGATAGACTATGATGAGACTTACGCTCCAGTAGCAAGGTTAGAGGCAATCAGATTACTACTTGTTTTTGCTTGCTATAAGAATTTCAGGTTGTTTCAAATGGATGTCAAAAGTGCATTCCTGAATGGAGTTATTCAAGAAGAAGTCTACGTAGAACAACCTCCTGGTTTTGAAGATATAAAGAAACCAGACTCTGTATTCAGACTGAAGAAAGCTTTATATGGACTAAAACAAGCTCCTCGAGCTTGGTATGAAAGGCTAAGTAATTTCTTAATTCATACTGGCTTTTCTAAAGGAAAGGTAGACACTACTTTGTTCATTAAAAAGGAAGGTAAAAGCTTTCTACTTGTTAAGATTTATGTTGATGACATCATATTTGGATCATCTAATGAGACTTTGTGCAAGAAATTTTCTAAGTCTATGCAGGATGAATTCGAGATGAGCATGATGGGTGAACTATCCTTTTTCCTTGGTCTACAAGTCAAACAACTAAAGGAGGGAATATTCATTCATCAAGAGAAATATGCAAAAGAACTTGTTAAAAAGTTCGGTCTGGAGAATTGCAAAAAGACTGACATACCAATGTCAAGTTCCTTGAAGATAGACAAAGATGAAGCAGGGAAGAAAATTGACCAAAAGTTATACAGGAGTATCATTGGCTCACTTCTTTATCTTACTGCATCCAGACCTGACATATTATTTAGTGTTTGCATATGTGCTAGGTTTCAATCTGACCCTAGAGAATCTCACTTAAGTGCTGTTAAACGCATTATTAAATATGTTGCTACTACTGCTAAGATCGGTCTTTGGTATCCCAAAGAAGGAGACTTTACTCTACTTGGCTATTCAGACGCAGATCTTGCAGGTTGTAGAGTTGAAAGAAAAAGCACTTCAGGTACTTGTCAATTGCTTGGAAACAGGGCAATATCCTGGTTCTCGAGGAAACAAAGTATTGTGGCTCTTTCAACAGCTGAAGCAGAATACGTTGCTCTTGGAAGTTGCTGTTCTAAAATATTGTGGATAAAACAACAACTGCAAGACTTTGGCATTGAAGACTCTTGCACAGAAATTAGATGTGACAACACCAGTGCAATCAATCTTACAAAGAATCCTATCCTTCATTCAAGAGCAAAACATATTGAGATTCGACATCACTTTATAAGAGATCATGTTCAGAACAAAGAAGTCTTGATACAATTCATAGACTCAAAGAATCAACTGGCAGACATCTTCACAAAGCCACTTGAGAAAAGATTGTTTGAGTCTATTCGCTCAAGACTCAATATATTATCTCTTGAAGAATGCTGAAGTTCAGACTCAGTAACTAAAGTCTGACAGAGTATCAGACTCAAAGGTTAAAAGACTGAGAATACGAATCGACACGACTGTAAGTTTCCTTACTTAAACTGTCTTATTGATAAGGTAAGATTATCTGTCTATTTTAAGGCGGTTATTTTTTTAAAAAGAGTGGTTATCGTTTTATTAAGGCAGTTATTTTTTCAAAAAGAAAAATTCAAGATTTTCAAAAGATACGACGCTTGGTTTATCCCCCGTACCTGTTATCCTTATACACCTCTTCTCCCTCGTTTTTCACTTTACTCAGAAACCCTAGATCAAAAGCTTTTCACTGCTCTGCATTTTTCTCTCCAAAACTTCTTCGTTTCAAAGTTCTCAACTTTCTTGCGACACAAGTGAGAAAGTCTCTCCAAAGAAAAGCACAATGTCGTATCAGAGGAAGTCTTCCAGAATAGCAAACAGGGGACCACAGGGATCTGGTGAGGGGCCTACGCACTTTGTTCTCACTGAGGAAAGCGACATTCCTACTGAGCAAACTCCTCATCAACAGGGCCCTCAAGATGAAACGATTTATGAAGATATCGAACCAGTAAGAAATCTAAAGCCTGCCTTTGTTTACAAACTTTACTCTGCGTTAAAGGAAGGTGGTTCTGCTATGTCTTTTGTGGATGAGTTTCTGAAAGAGAAGGGTTATAGAAACGAGACGCACTTTCTTACTGTTATGGAAAGGTCTGGAGTTGTGCCTAAGGGAACGGCTGCAAGAGCATTTGCAAATTTCCCGAGTGACCCTAGGTTTAGTAGTATGAATCAGCCTGAGGGAAAGGATGATGATGAAAAGATGTTCATACACTTTAAACCATGGATGGGTGTGGCTGCAAGCCTTCGAGGGAAGAAGGATGAATTGTTCCGCTCAGACGGACACAGGAAGAGATATGAAAAATTGCTGAAGCGTGGGGTGATGAACCCACGAACTGTGGATTTCAATTTTTTGGACTTGTTGAGCATAAATCTGCGAGAGAAATTTGAAAAACTCCAACTTTATCAGTTCTGCACAGACTGTGACACGGCACATTCTGAATTGACGGCTTATTTCTACTCCAACTTTATCAGTTCTGCACAGACTGTGACACGGCACATTCTGAATTGACGGCTTATTTCTACTCCAATATCAGTTTCATTGATGCAAACAACTTTACTTTCAGTGTGAGGGATAAGGAGTATGTCATTGATAATGACATTTTGGCTGATGTACTTGGTGTGGAAAGAGGGGCTTTCCAACCAATCGGCGTGTTTGTAAGCCATGCTACTCTTGAACTAGCAAGGGACAAAATTGCAGAAGGAAGACTCTCTTACTCCATAATGAATGCAACAAATACTTTGCTGCACAAGATTGTAATCAACTGTCTAAGACCCAAATCGACATCTAAGACAGATGTATCAATTTCTGAAGCTAAGTTGATGTTTGCCATCAAGATAGGTGTGAACTTCTCTTTGCCACATACCATCATCTTTCACATGTATAGATGCATGGTAAAGGACAAAGGAAAGCGTCCTTATGCTGCTCTCATTACTCGTCTCTTCAGACATCTACACATTCAACCTCCTCATATTCTCACAGTGAAGACTATTGATAAAATGGTCATCGGGCTGAGGATGATTACCAAGATGCGTCTGAAAGAGCTTAGCAAGAAGTTGGAGCAATTCAAGGAAAAGACTCTTATCAAACTCAGACCATACTCATCAGCAGCGAAAAGGAAAGGGAAATAACCTGTGGTTAGTTCTACCAAGAAGAGGAGGGTTGTCATCCTGGAAGATGAAGATGATGAGGATGCTATACCCATCTCTACTCTTATTTCTCAATTTGCTGCATCTATTCCAACTGTTCCAGAACATCAAGGTGCAAAAAAATAGAAAGAGGAAGAGAAAGAAGAGAAGACAGAGGAAGAAAGAGAGGAAAAGGAAGAAAGAAAAGAAGAACCAGCAGATGAACCAGAAAGAACAGATTCTCCAGCAGAAAAGGAGGATCTACAACAGCCTGTTACTGAGGAAACTCCTAAGAAAGAAGAGTTCTTTTCTCCTCCAGAAGACATGGAAACAGGGGGAGATAAAGAAAAAGAACACACACCTCTTCGGCTGACTTTCAGAGAAGAGGATGCACAAACAAGTGTTAGTCGATCACCTCCTAATTCTGAGGATATTCATGCTGCACAGTTTCCTGAAGGAGAGGCATTATCTCCACACACTGAACCTCCTGCTGAAATTCATACTGGCTTGACTCCACCTTCAGACCGAGCTGAAACAAGCACTCAGACCGACAACTCTATAAATTTTCAAAGGCTGCTTGATATCATCTTGGAACTTAAAGGTCAAATTTATGCCATGGGATATGAATTTCAGACCTTGCAGAATGAAAATCATGCAATGTTCATCACTTTGCATGATCAGCTTAAAGATGTTCAGCGTCAGATTCAGGTATCCGCAAAGGGCACTACTCTCACCCAAGTACAGGAAGATTTGAGGAAGTTAGAAGACACTGTCAAATCTATGGGAGACTTTCAACTTGTTCGCATTCCTCGAGCTCCTTGATTTTTTAATGCTGACAAAAAGGGGGAGAAGACTGTGCAGATTTTTTTTTTTTCAAACCAAACCAAATCCTATCTTTTCATTGCTTGCTATCTTGACTTTGACTTGAGTTTTTAAACGTGTGCAGTTTTTGGAATGTGTGCTCTCTATGGCAATAATTTAAGTTTTGTAAATTAGATAGTACTGTCTGTTTATGACTAATGAGGTTTCGGTGAATGCAGATCTGTGTACAGGGAAAGTCTGTGTACAGGATATCTGTGTACAGGATAACTTCTACTATCTTATTTAATCTTTTATGATGCTTGCTTAAAAGATGTATTGCAGGGCGATAATATTCAAATCTGCAGGAAAGTTTTGTCACCATCAAAAAGGGAGAGATTGTTGGATGAAATCCCTTAAAGTATTTTGAAGTTGACAAAACAGGTTTATCAGTCTAGTCTGAAGACTTACAGACTCTTTTGACAAAGTCTGAAGATCAAAGTCTGAAGATCAAAGTCTGAAGCTAGCAAGACTCAAGACTTATATTTCAAAGTCTACTCACATGGACAGTTTCCAGGACGACGTTTATTCTGATCTTATACGATCTTTATTCTAACGACTAGTGGATATCTTTCTACTGGATTCAGCACTAAACGATCTTAGTTTTATATGGAATATGTTTAGATTCTTTGACGACTTCGCAACTTATATTTGGAAGGATCTACTTATGGAAACCGAGATCCTGATTGTATGGGCGAGCAGGATTGATGGGCTATCAACACTTACCTTAAAGAGCTCGAGATCTCTCTAATTGATTCTGTCCAACGGGTTGATTGGAATAACTTCTTTGGAAGGTGCCAACGGTATTGAAGGCATGAAGAAGTATATAAGAGAGATGCTCTAGTTGTTGAAGGGTGCGGATAGAAGAATTCCAAAGTCTGAATCTCCTTTTCTATTTTGCGATATCATTCTTTGAGCGTTACATGTAATCAAAAGAGAGATCATATTGTAGACCTTGAGGAAGTGTAGTAGAGTAATCTACACTGTGGACTCAAGAGCGTGAGACTGTAATCACTCTTATTGATTCATAGTGAAATCCAGCCAGAAGGGCTGTCCGTGCGGGAGAATGGATGTAGGCTTGATCTAAGCCGAACCACTATAAATCTGGAGTCTTAATTCTCTATCCCTAATCCTTTTATTGTTAACTGTTTTCATTTGCTGCAATCGTTGATTTTAAATTATTTATTTCTCATTCGATTTGAATTGTTAAAATCGCTTCAAACACCTATTCACCCCCCTCTAGGTGCTAATTCTAGTCCTAACATTTAGGAGGTATCAAAGTAGGATGACCTGAGTTTAACAAATTTCGGGCTCCTGTTGGTATCCTCATTATATGTTTTCACAATTCGATCTTAAACCAAAGTGTAGTCTATGCATGAGAGGGAGTATTGAATCATTTAAATATTGCATAAGATTTCATTTAAAAGTTTAAGTTAGTAAGGTAAATGGTGGTACAAAACTTTAAGTTCTTCAAGAATATCATCCCTATGTTTACAGCTCACCTTTCAAATGTAACAATTTCAATTATTTAATTGTTAATTCATGCATGTCTTTTAGTGCGCTAAGGATAGTAAAAACATGCACGCAGCAGGAATGGAGGCAAACTAAGAGTAGTTCACCGCAAAGTCTCGTTGGAGATTCTGGCAGAGATGCTTCCTCACAATACCATCCGATTCTCTTCCAAGATCACTTCGATCAAAACCCAAATCGAACAAGGCTCATCCACGTGTATCCTCTTACTTGACGATTGAACCACCACAAGTCTAAGGTCACTATAGTTAATTTCTCATATACCTTCTTGTGAATTGAATTACAATGTGGCAACTTGCTGATTTTAATTTTCTAAGATCTGATTGTGTATTTGTTGTACGTGTAAGTTGTTATAGTATGTGATGGCATGCACTCTATTGTGGCGCATTCGTTGGGACTTCACTTGCCAGTCTATTCTAGGCGATCCGCGGTGCGCAAATTGTTCGTGTTCCCGGAGGGCCACCGATTTGGCGGCAGCCTCAGGACCCACCAATTTGTGGATGTGAGAAAGAGGGCTGGTGTTCTTCCTCTCAATGACAATGAAGTGTACTGGCATTCCGTGAGCAAGTGTCTCCCTGAAGGCACCGTAGATTTAACTTTCCTATTTTTTATCTTCCATTCATTGTGGAATTCATTTTTCTTTAATGATATTAAGCAAGCCACTTTTTTCGTGATATCGTGTATTGGAAATTAGTCAATCTACTTTTAGTTAGAAGAAAAAATGAAGTACTTATAACAAATTCATAAATTGGGGGATGAATACGCATATACATATATACCAACTTTTTACAAATATTTTCCAATCAATTTAGTGTGAGTCTTTCAGAATGTTAACTTTAGTGGTAATCGCTCACCAATCCTGCTTTTGACCCTTAAACTTTGTTTGGGAGGGGAGGGGAGGGAAAATGGAAGAGGCCCAGGAAATTGAGTAAAAAACAAAATGATTCCAAGTTTTCTTGACGCATTTTCCTAATGTCTCAATTTAAGGTATGGAGAAGGGAGCTAAACCAGAAACGATACAAAGGGAAGTGTGTGAAAAATTGGCTGAGGCCCGTTTACCTCGACGTGGACAAGAACTCTGATCTTTCAAATTTGACGAGGACACCGCTGATTTTCCAATACCCGCGGGACGTCCTACTAGGGAAATTAACCCAGGAAAACGTCACGGTGGCCGGAGATGCTTTGCACCGATGACCCCTGATTTGGGCCAAGGGGATGCTCAGTGCTCGAGGACGCGGTGGTATTGGCTCGGCACATCGGGCACTTGATTTCCAAGCACGGCAAACTTGTGACCTGCCGCATGAAATTTTCCCTACAGAGGTATGCAGAGGAGAGGGGATGGAGGGCGGCGACTTGATGAAGTTCCTAAGGGATCAACAAGACGGATCTGGCCTATTGATGAAGTTCCTAAGGGATGCTGTCTTCTATAGGCTGCTCTTGACTAGGGTAGTAAGTAGTGTTACACGATATGATTGGGAAGCTTCCTATTGCCTCCTCTTTGCCTACATGTGGATCCAGGATATGCAGCTAATTTCTAAGTTGCAAATTGCAAATGGTTAATTTGCCTTCTCATACTTTGTTATTTATGGAATATGATGAAGTTAGTTTATGGTTGTTAGGAATAGAATTATCACCTAGAGGGGGTGAATAGGTGACTAAAGCGATTTTAACAATTTAATTCGAATAAGAAATTAATTCATTAAAAATAACAATCGCTGTAAATGAAAGTAATGAAAGATAAAAGGATTAGGGATAGAGAATCAAGACTTCAGATTTATAGTAGTTCGGCTTAGACCAAGCCTACGTCCACTCTCCCGCACGGACAGCCCTTCTGGCTGGATTTCACTAAGAATCAAAAAGAGTGTTTACAGTTTCACGTTCTTGAGTCCACAGTGTAGAAGCTCTACTACACTTCCTCAATGTCTCACCACAATATGATCTCTGTTTTGATTACATATAATGCTTGAAGAATAAGATCACAAAATAACAAAGGAGATTTAGACTTTGGAATTCTTCTATCCGGCACCTTTAAACAACTTGAGTGTCTCTCTTATATACTTCTTCATGCCTTCATTACCATTGGCACCTTCCAAAAAAGTTCTTCCAATCAACCCGTTGGACAGAATCAATTTGGAGAGATCTCGAGCTCTTTAAGGTAAGTGTAGATAGCCCATCAATCCTGCTCGCCCATACAATCAAAATCTTGGTTTCCATAAGTAGAACTTTCCAAATAAGTAGTGAATCTTTAGAGAATCTATATAAATTCGGATACGATAATAAGATCTTGTAGTGCTGATTCCAGTCAAAAGATATTCCATAGCCGTTGAAGTAAAAACTATATTAGATAGAATCATAATAGAAGTTTTTAACTTGTCGGTCTGGAAACTGTCCATGAGAGTAGACTTTGAAACTTGAGTCTTGTTAGCGTCAGACTTTGATATTCAGACTTTGCCAGTAGAGTCTGCAAGTCTTCAGACTAGACTGAGAAAAATGTTTTGTCAACTTCAAAATATCTGAAGAGAATTTATCCAACAATCTCCCCCTTTTTGATGGTGACAAAACTTTCCTGCAGATTTGAATACTATTGCCCTACAAAACAACTTTTAAGCTAGCAAATATTTCTCATAAAGGATTAGAATAAGAATAGTATAAGATGTCCTGTACACAGACTTACCCTGTACATAGATCTGCATCCATAGAAACCTCATTAGTCATGTGCAGACATTACTATCTTTATCTAATTTTAACAGCTTAATATGATGCAGTAGTAAGCAAACATTCAAAAACTCAAGATAAAGTCAAAATGTCAATCACAAACATAACAAACTATTAAATCCAAAAAAAGTTTAAAAATGAAGGTTTGGGTTTGGATTTGGAATGAGAATAGAGTAAAAATCTGCCTGCAAAGTCTTCTCCCCCTTTTTGTCAGCATTAAAAAGTAAGAAAATCAAGGAGCACGAGGAATGCGAACAAGTTGAAAGTCTTCCATAGACTTGACAATTCCTTCCAGCTTTCTCAAATCTTCTTGTAGTTGAGCGAGAGCAGTGCCTTTTGCAGTGGCCTGAACCTGACGTTGAACATCTTTAAGTTGATCATGCAAGGAGATGAACATAGCATGATTCTCATTCTGAAGAGTCTGAAATTCACACCCCATAGCAAATATTTGGCCTTTGAGCTCCAAAATGATGTCAAGCAACCTTCCAAAATCTCCTGAATTGTCAGTTTGTGTGCTTACATCAACTCGGTCTAATGGTGGAGTTAAGCCAGTGTGAATATCAGTAGGGAGATCAATGTTTGGAGATGATGCCTCTCCCTCAGGAAAATGAGTAGCATGAACATCTTCTGCATCAGGCGGTGATCTACTTGTACTGGTAAACGTCAAGAGAAGAGGAGTACTTTCTCTTTGGACATCTCCCCCTGTTTCAAGAGAAGGGGAGAAGTACTCTTCTTTCTGAGGAGTTTCCTTAGTGACAAGATGTTGTTGATCCTCCTTTTCTGCTGGAGAATCTGCTTTGGCTTGTGAGTCTGCTGGTTGATGCTGAGAGTCTGTCTTTGCTGGCTCTTCCTCTTCATCTTTTTCTTCTTTTTCTTCTTCCTCTTCTTCTTTTTCCTCTTTCTCTTCTTCCTCTTCTTCTTTTTCCTCTTCTTCTTCCTGTAAGGATTCCTTTTCCTGGTTTCCTTTCTCAGTTTCCTCTGCAAATTGTTGTTCTGGAACAGCTGAAACAGGAGCAGGATACTGAGAAACAAGGGTAGAGATAGGCAGACCATCCTCATCATCTTCATCCTCCAAGATGATTGCCCGCCTCTTTTTGATAAGACCAGTCATAGGTTCCTTTCCTTTCCTCTTGGCAGTAGAAGAGTCTGGTCTAGTCTTAACAGGGGTTTTCTCCTTGAACTGCTCCAGCTTCTTGCTGAGTTCTTTCAGACGCATCTTTGTAATCATCCTCAGTCCGATGACCATTTGATCAATAGTCATCACAGAGAGAATGTGGGGAGGATGAATGTTCAAATGTCTGAAAAGACGAGTGATGAGAGCAGCATAAGGGAGTTTTCCCTTGTCCTTTGTCATAGACTTGTACATGTGAAACATGATAGTGTGCGGCAGGGAGAAGTTAAGACCGATCTTGATTGCATACATCAATTTTGCTTCTGAGATGGACACATCTGTCTTTGAAGTTGATTTAAGTCTAAGACAGTTGATCACTATCTTGTGAAACAAAGTGTTTGTAGCATTCATCCTGGAGTAGGAGAGACGACCTTCACCAATTCTGTCTCTCGCAAGTTCCAGAGTTGCATGACTCACAGACACATAAATTGATTGGAAAGCTCCTCTTTCCACACCAATTACATCCGCCAAAGTGTCCGTGTCAACCACATATTCTCTATCTCTCACACTGAAAGAAAAGCTATTGGCATCAAGGAAACTGAGATTGGAATAAAAATATGCTGTTAATTCGGAATAAGTCACCTCACACTCAGTACAGAATTTATGAAGTTGAAGTTTCTCAAACTTCTCTCTAAGATTAATGCTTAATAGATCCAGCAAATCAAAATCCACCGTTCGTGGATTTATCACCCCATGCTTCAGCAGTTTCTCATATCCTTTCCCGTGTTCCTCTGAACGAAACAATTCATCATTCTTTCCTCGAAGATTTGCAGCCACACCCATCCAAGGTTTAAAATGGACAAACATTTTCTCATCATCATCCTTTCCCTCAGGTTGATTTACAGCACCAAATCAAGGGTCACTGGGAAAGTTCGCAAAGACTTTTGCTGCCGTTCCAATAGGAACAATGCCCGATCGCTCCATCACAGTGAGAAAGTGTGTCTCATTTTTATAACAATTTTCTTTAAAAAATTCATTAATGAAAGCCATTGCAGAACCTCCTTCTTTCAATGCAGAATAGAGCCTATAAACAAATGCAGGCTTAAGGGATCTTATAGGTTCAACATCTTCAAGAATTTCCTCTGCATGTTGAGGATGACGAACATGAGATCTAGTTGAGGAGGTGCACTGTTGAGATTGTTGGTGCATCTGTTCTCTTGGAAAGTCACTTTCTTCTGTCAGATCAAAATGTGTAGGCCCCTCACCAGAGCCCTGTGGTCCCATGTTCGCTATTCTTGAGGATTTCCTTTGGAAAGACATTGTCGCATTCTTGGAAGGAACTTTCACACTTGTGTCGCAAGAAAGTCAAAAACTTGAGAAGTAGAAATTGAGGAGAGAAATTCCAGAGAGTGAAAAGCTTTTGAACTAGGGTTTCTAGGTAAAGTAAAATGGAGAAGGAGAAGGAGTATAAAAGGTAATCGAATCGTGGTAACTAAAGCGTCGCAAAAGAAATTCCTTTTTAAAAAATAACTGCCTTAATAAATCGATAACCACCCTTTTCAAGATTAACTGCCTTAATAAACATGATTATATATATATATATATATATATACAGACAAACTTACCTTTTTGAGATAACAGTTTAAGTAAATAAATGAACTTACAGTCGCGTCGATTGGTATTCCAAGTCTACAACTTTTGAGTTTGATACGCTGTCAGACTTTAGATTCTGAGTCTGAGCTTCAACAGTCTTCAAGAGATAAAATATTGAGTCTTGAGCGAATAGACTCAAATAAGCTTTTCTCAAGTGGCTTTGTGAAGATGTCTGCCAGTTGATTCTTTGAGTCAATAAATTGTATCAAGACTTCTTTGTTCTGAACATAATCTCTTATAAAATGATGTCGAATCTCAATATGTTTTGCTCTTGAATGTAGGATAGGATTCTTTGTAAGATTGATTGCGTTGGTATTGTCACATTTGATCTCTGTGCAAGAGTCTTCAATATCAAAGTCTCGTAGTTGTTGTTTTATCCATAGTATTTGAGAACAGCAACTCCCAAGGGCTATGTATTTTGCTTCAGCTGTTGAAAGAGCCACAATACTTTGCTTTCTTGAAAACCAAGATACTGCCCTGTTTCCAAGTAATTGACAAGTACCTGATGTGCTTTTTCTTTCAACTCTACAACCTGCAAGATCTGCGTCTGAATAACCAAGAAGAGTAGAGTCTCCTTCTTTGTGATACCATAGACCAATCTTAGCAGTAGTAGCAACATATTTAATGATACGTTTAGCAACACTTAAATGAGATTCTTTAGGATCTTATTGAAACCTAGCACATATGCAGACGCTAAATAATATGTCAGGTCTAGATGCAGTAAGATAAAAGAGAGAACCAATGATACTCCTGTATAACTTTTGGTCGATTTTCTTCCCTGCTTCATCTTTGTCTATCTTCAAGGAACTTGACATAGGTATGTCAGTCTTTTTGCAATTCTCCAGACCGAACCTTTTAACAAGTTCTTTTGCATATTTTTCTTGATGAATGAAGATTCCTTCCTTTAGTTGTTTCACTTGTAGATCAAGGAAGAAGGATAGTTCACCCATCATGCTCATCTCGAATTCATCCTGCATATTTTTAGAAAATTTCTTGCACAAAGTCTCATTAGATGATCCGAATATAATGTCATCAACATAAATCTGAACAAGTAGAAAACTTTTGCCTTCCTTTTTAATAAACAAAGTAGTGTCTACCTTTCCTTTAGAGAAGCCATTTTGAATTAAGAAATTACTTAGCCTTTCATACCAAGCTCAAGGAGTTTGTTTTAAACCATATAAGGCTTTCTTCAGTCTGAACACCGAGTCTGGTTTCTTTGAGTCTTCAAATCCAGGGGGTTGTTCCACATAGACTTCTTCTTTAATAAATCCATTCAGGAATGCGCTTTTGACATCCATTTGAAATAATCTGAAATTCTTATAACAAGCAAAAGCAAGTAGTAATCTAATTGCTTCTAACCTTGCTATTGGAGCATAAGTCTCATCATAGTCTATTCCTTCTTCTTGCGTGTATCCTTTAGCCACAAGTCTTGCTTTCTTTCTTGTTACTTTGCCTTTTTCATCGACTTTGTTCCTAAAAACCCATTTAGCTCCAATAACAGATTTTCCTTTTTGGTTTAGGAGTTAATTCCCATACGTTGTTAATACTGAATTGTTTGAGCTCTTCTTGCATTGCTTCAATCCAGCTTTCATCAGCTAAAGCTTATTCAATACTTTTAGGTTCTATTTCAGAAATAAGTGCAACAGCACTAGACTCTTCTCGCCTTTTGGATCTTGTTCGAATTCCCTCATTAATGTTTCCAATAATGAGTTCTTCAGGATGACTAGACTTGTGCTTTCAGTTACTGGTCAGTCTGATAGATTGTTGATCTTTTTCTTCAGTTGATTCTTCATCAGTAATTTGTTGTACTGATTCTGAATTTTTAACTGCTTCAATGGAGGTAGATCTATCAGAGTCTGGAACAGATTCTGATTCTTCAGTCTGAATTTGCTGAATTTGTGGAGAGTCTTGAAATTTGACGTTCATTGATTCTTCCACAGTCTGAGTCTTCTTGTTGAATACTCTATAGGCTTTGCTTGCAGTTGAGTAACCAAGAAAGAATCCCTCATCTGATTTTTCTTCAAACTTACCAACACGATCATTTGCATTCTTCAGAATGAAACATTTACAACCAAATACTTGAAAATAAGAAACTACTGGTTTCTTTTCTTTAAAAATTTCATAATGAGTTTTCTCAAGAATTGGCCTTAAAAACACTCTATTTATAATATATAAATATTACTTCCAATTAAAAGAGTTCTTGCCATTTCTTGTAAAGATCTATTCTTCCTTTCCACAACCCCATTTTGTTCTGGTGTGTATGGAGAGGAGAATTTGTGCTGAAAACCAGATTCATCACATAATTTAGTAAAGTCTTGATTTTCAAACTCACCTCCATGGTCTGTACGAATGCTTGAGATAGTGTGACCTTTCTCATTCTGCACTTTCTTAGCAAACTTTGAAAAGAGAGAGAAAGTCTCAGACTTACTTGAAAGAAAGTAAACCCAAGTAAATCGTGAATAATCATCCACTATTACTAGACCGTATCTTTTTCCACAAATGCTTTGCATTCTAGTAGGTCTAAATAAATCCATATGCAGAAGCTGCAGTACACGATTAGTGAAAACTTTACTTATTGGTTTGTAAGAGTTTCTAACCTGTTTACCCAGTACGCATGGTGTGCATAGATCAGACTTTGAGTAATTGAGAATAGGCAATCCTCGAACAAGTTTCTTGGAAGAGATCTTGGTGATTTGCTTCATATTGGTATGGCCTAGCTTTCTGTGCCATAGATTAGCTTCATCTTGTACTGATATTAAGCACTGTGATCTTTCATGATTCACATCCAGAAGATAGATATTTCCATGTCTTCGTCCAGTGAAAGATTGAATAAAGTCTTTACTGATTCCAGAGCACGTTTCTTCCTAGAAATTGATCTTGAAACTAGTATCACACAACTGGCTTATGCTAAGCAAGTTGTAATTTAATCCTTCAACTAAGGAGACATTCTTGATTGACAAACTTCCAATCTTTACTGTTCCTCAACCAGTAATTCTTCCTTTGTTGTTACCACCAAAAGAAACTTTTCCTCCGTCTATCTGGACAAGTTTTATGAAGCAACTTGAGTCTTCCGTCATGTGTTTTGAGCAGCCACTATCAAGATATCATTTAATCTTCCTTTTGATAGTAACCAGAAATTAAAACGAATTCAAGCTTTCTTTGGTACCCATATCATCTTGGGTCCAGAAGCGTTAGAGCAATAAACAATCTTTGTCCAATTCCTTTTAATAGGTCTCCAAACCAAAGGACATTCTTTCTCAAAATGTTCTGAGTTTTCACACTTGGAACAATTCAAAGCATTTCTGCCAACAGGTTTTACAAAGGCTTTCTGGAAATTATTTTTATAAACAATTATGGCTGGTCTCTGTTTGATTCTTTCCTTCACCTTTGGGAAATCAATCAGTGGAATAGTTTCAGAAGTCATACCAAGACCTAACTTATCAAAGTAGGGTCTTTGTATCGAAAGAATCTTATCCAACTTTTCAGAACCATTTGAAAATCTTTTTCATATGTTAGTAATATCATTTTTTAAAAGATTATTTTCTTTTGAAATGGAGTCTGAGTTTTCTTTCTCAATAGCAAAGTCCTTTTCCAACTTTTCAAACTTTTCTTTCCAAAGTTTTTTTCTGTTGCTTCAATGTAGAATTCTCCTTTTTTAATCCGGAGATCCTCTTAAGAGAAGTTTTTAGACTAAGACAAAGTTCATCAATATATTTAGAAACCTTGACAGGAATTTTTAGGTTACTAACCTCGAGTTCACTATCGGAGTTTGTATCTGAATCAAGGTCTGAGTCTGAATTAGATTTTGCCATTAAACAGATATTGGCATAATCGTCATCACTTTCTTCACATTCAGTATCACTCCAGCTCTCTGCTTTGAGTGTCTTCCTGTATTTCTCAGTCTTTCATTTTCTCTTCTTTAACAAAGGACAGTTGGGTCTGATGTGTCTCTTTTTCTTGCATTCAAAGCAAGTCACTTCTTTGTTAAAATCATCTTCCTCTGTTGATTTGTTTTGAAACCTTTGTGAGCTTTGTTTTTTCCAATTGAATTTCCTTCCTTTTCTGTTCAACTTTCTGAATCTCTTTATCATGAGTGCCAGTTCTTCATCATCTAGATCTTCTTCAGAGTCTGTAGCATCAAAATAGTCATTAGACTTTAAGGCAATCGATTTCTTACCTTTTGAATCTTCCTCTTCGTTGGTGTGCTCTACTTCATAAGATTGAAGAGTCCCAACCAGTTCGTCTACAGAGAGTGGAGCAATCCTCTGTGTCTCTCTTTGAGGTTTTTATGTAATTCCAGTCTTTAGCGAGTCCTCGTAGGAGTTTGTTGACCTTCATATGTCCTGAGATTGGATGTCCCTGATATTTAAGACCATTCACAATTTCAGTAAAGCGACTAAACATGTCAGTTATTGATTCTCCTGATCTCATCTTAAAGACTTCATATTGTCCCGAAAGAATATTGATCCTTGTCTCTTTCACTCGATCAGTCCCTTCATAGGTAATGTGAAGCCTATCCCAGACTTCTTTTGCTGTATCACAAGAAGATATTATGTTATACTCAGTAGGGGATAAATCACAATATAAGGAGTAAATGGCTTTAGCGTCAAGAGTCTGTCTCTTGGTGATTTCTTCTTGAGTCATTAGAATGGGATCAGCAACTTCTTTTCATCTCTCTGATTCTGATGCAGCAACAGGAATGATTCCTTTATCTACCACTTCCCATTCCAAATGATCTTTTGATCTTAGGAATGCTTTCATCTTGTTTTTCCATATGCTGTAGTCTTTTCCATCAAAGTATGGAGGTCTGGTGTTGCTTTGACCTTCAACCAACCCTGTAGGCAACATAGTAGCCATAGATCTTTTACTCATAAGTAAAGACACTTCTTATAAATGAGTACACAGGCTCTTATACCAATTGTTAGGAATAGAATTATCACCTAGAGAGGGTGAATAGGGGACTAAAGCGATTTTAACAATTTAATTCGAATAAGAAATTAATTCATTAAAAATAACAATCGCTGCAAATGAAAGTAATGAAAGATAAAAAGGATTAGGGATAGAGAATCAAGACTTCAGCTTTATAGTGGTTCGGCTTAGACCAAGCCTATGTACACTCTCCCGCACGGACAACCCTTCTGGTTGGATTTCACTAAGAATCAAAAAGAGTGTTTACAGTCTCACGCTCTTGAGTCCACAGTGTAGAAGCTCTACTACACTTCCTCAAGGTCTCACCACAATATGATCTCTCTTTTGATTACATATAATGCTCGAAGAATAAGATCACAAAATAACAAAGGAGATTTAGACTTTGGAATTCTTCTATCCGGCACCTTTAAACAACTTGAGTGTCTCTCTTATATACTTCTTCATGCCTTCATTACCGTCGGCACCTTCCAAAGAATTTCTTCCAATCAACCCGTTGGACATAATCAATTTGGAGAGATCTCGAGCTCTTTAAGGTAAGTGTAGATAGCCCATCAATCCTGCTCGCCCATACAATCAGGATCTTGGTTTCCATAAGTAGAACTTTCCAAATAAGTTGTGAATCTTTAGAGAATCTATATAAATTCGGATACGAATATAAGATCTTGTAGTGTTGATTCCAGTCGAAAGATATTCCATAGCCGTTGAAGTAAAAACTATATTAGATAGAATCAGAATAGAAGTTTTTAACTTGTCGGTCTGGAAACTGTCCATGAGAGTAGACTTTGAAACTTGAGTCTTGTTAGCGTCAGACTTTGATCTTCAGACTTTGCCAGTAGAGTCTGCAAGCTTCAGACTAGACTGAGAAAAATGTTTTGTCAACTTCAAAATATCTGAAGAGAATTTATCCAACAATGGTAATTCAAAAGGGAAGAGTGTATAAATTGTTTTTATCATGGCTATACTTACATGTGGTGATCGGATACTTTGCGACTTCCTAATTGCAATCGTTTAACATCTTATGCAACGTCTTATTCTAGTGCTAAAATACGTTTTTTCACTTGCCCCTTTTTAACACAGCGGAACAAATGATTCTTGCATAGACAATTGCCATGAAAGCTGTAAAACGGAACGCAATTGTCACTGTTGAAATTGCTGATAAACATGGATCAAGAGGAGCTTCGTCCGGAGAAGAATATAGGTCATGAAAAGGTCAAAGAATGTGTTGCATATGGAGAAAAGTTTGCGATAGTCGGAGTAGGTGTTGCGACCGTGGTCGCGATGAAGGAGGCTGCTACCCAAGTGCTGGCACTTGAGACATCCGGAGGGCTGAGAGCCACCTGTGCGGCCTTGAGCCTCTTCCCCAAGTTCACAAGGCGAATCTATTCATAGGATTGTCGACTTTCCTCAACGTTGAGTGATTCTTTGGTCACATAAATTGAAGGAATGTTTGGTAGAGAGCAAGTCTACTAATTATGGCTATCATTTCATAACTATTGAGATGCACATGTAGGTTATTTAAAAGATTCCCACATCGAATAATTATTATGCATGGAATCGTTAATATATCCTAATTAGCCTGTAACTTAATTATTAAACTTTTGAGTAGAGGTGAAGATTCAGACTTTGCCTCGTCCTAAGTGATCTCTGCATATGAAGATATCGAATTTTTACTATGCACTCGGTATCAAAGCCAATAGTTGATTGGTAGCTTACTCACAATATGTTTCTCTAGCCAACCTTTATGGTTCAATTAGGTGGAAGAGACCTACAGTGAAGGTGGGCATTATGGTGTAACAATGTGTTCTCGATGGTTTCATGGTTTCACTAAAGAAAGAGACTAGGGATGAAGGTGAAGGAATCCCATGATTTCCGGGCAGCCTTCATGATTTGGTTTGGCAAAAGAAACCATCTTTGTGTTTCTACTTGGAGAAAGAGACTAGTGTTCTTGTGTTTATGTTTCAGTACTAGGGATGAAGGTGGACATTGTTGTTGCGGTCCTTTCAAGACAACAAAGTAAAGATTCAAGTTGAGACTCATTAATGTAGAAAAATACCCAAATTAAGGAATAGTAGACTAAACACTAAGCTCACACATGAATGGACGATTGTTGAGATAGATGTATGAGTTACATTTAAAAGTTACACATTATAAAATTAATGTGGCATGGTGTGGACTAGTCAATATGTACGTTAGTTGATCCATAATTTATTGACTTAAGATTCTAATTGAATGTGACTTCAATTGGACATGTTGACTTGGCTCGTACTTGAGCTTCCCTTGGCAATCTCTTCAAGTGAAGGTATTAAATTTCTAATGCACGCTCCAAACAATCACGAATCCTATATTTATTAGCAAATTGTCCAAACCAATCATGCTTTTTAATCGCAACTATTCGATCCAAAAAAGCCATGCAAACAACCGTTGCATGGCCACGAGCATGAGCTCCATTGAGAGACAAGCCATGTGAGGGAGAGAGGCTTGTTGGCAATGTACTTCGATGGCGGCAATCGAACATCAACGGAAGCACACAGTGAAATTGCCACGCTAGAGCTCTGATGGCAACATTGATCAAAAAGTTGATGGAGGCCAGATATGGATACGGGTGATCGTTGGTGATTTTTTATACAACAAAAAATGTTCAGGTCAAAAGTGTGACCCATGCATCCGGAGATTCTGAACGAACTGGGTCCAAAGCTCATTTCAGAGGCGATAGACTAACGTTTTGCTGGAACACTTAACTTGGCCTACTATGTCCACTTAGGGTGCGTATGGTAACATTTCTGTTACTGAAAACAATTTTTTTTTAGAAATACTTTGTTTTTCTATTTTTGTTTTCGGGAATAGTTTCTAAGCATTTTTAAAATATTTGGTAATTATAAAAAATTTCTGTTCCGAGAACAAAAATACGTTTGGTACAATCTCAAATACTTTTGTGACTTAAAATTTCTTTTAATATATTAATAATTTTATTACCTTTTCCTTCTTCTTTTTTTTTTTTTTCTCTTTTTCTTCTCCTTCCTCTTAGCCAGTCATTGGCCTTGGCCATGGTCGGCTAGCGACTGGCCAGACGAGGGCTGGTCAGCGGCCTCGGGAGAGCCTTGTCATCCATCGGTGAGGTCCCCCCCGAGCCTTGTAGTGGCTGGATGAGGCAACCTCGCCAGCAACCGGCGAGGGTTGCCGGCGAGCTCGGGGCGACCTTGCTGAGGGTTGACGAGGCTCCAGCAAGGTCGCCGGGCCTCATTTAGCCGATTGCCGGCCATCATCGAGGCCGACAACTAGTTAGGAAGAAGAGAGGAAAAGAAAAAGAAAGAAAAAAAAAGGAATAAAAGGAAAAAAAAATTGTTTCTTGGGTTGTTTCCGGGAACAAAAAAATTACGAAACGCGTTTCTGTTTTATTTCTGTTTTGGAAAACAAAAGAACAGAAACGAGTGTTCCTCGGAACATAACCAAATAGTACCTTAGCTATTGAGTTACAGCTGTTTTCTGTCCTTTTTCGTTTCTGTTTTTCACTACAGTTTTGTACAGAGCACATGCAATGCAATTAATTAATTTTGTCCTTTTGGGGTCCTAGAAGTAGTAGATTAAAGATGGCAATGCATTGAAAAGTTTCTCTAAAGGACCTGAAAGATAAATGATAGCCGTCCTACTTTGAGAGGCTTGAGTCAGCACTTTGGAATTAGGTACCAAATTGAGGGGCAACATATTTTTGAGGACCACGTCCAAAGGAAAAGTTTTCATTTCTCGTTGAATGAGAGTGAATTATGAGAGTTGTCCTTCATATGTATTCTATAGTTCACGTCGGAGAAGAAGAAACCAACTGCTGATGGTCCATTTCTAACAAGCCGATTCTTAGGCTTATTCATTTTATTTTCTGTTTAAAACCATTTACTCCGAATGTTGAATTTATGGAAGCATGTTCAGAAGGAAATAAGACGCTTCAAATCTCATCTATGATCTAACGGTGGAAATCATTAATTATAAAAATTCTCTAAAATACAAATTATGTTTTCCAAAGTACCAGGGATAATACTACATACCAATGGAAACCCTAAACGCTTAGAAATTTCAAGCCTTATTAGGTCATCTTGGCCACCACCTTGATGTATCGTGCTTGAAAATCTCGGGTTGGTGACAATCTCTGCAAAATTTTGATGTATATTTGGAGCTTTCGTGGTGAAATTGTCATAGCTCCTTTCACCTTCATTTGTATTGTCGATATCCAACATTACAAGAATATAAAGGCACTATATCTTCGAAATGCTTCCCTCTTTCTTGAGTTTCTCTCTGTGATTGGGGCTGGATCAAGCGAGAGAGTGAACGATAGATCGAGCGGAAGGCTAATTTAAAGCGACTCCAGTAAAGGGTGAATGACTCAAAGAAAGCCCAAGTTTTGCACAGTTGCTATCTCAAGTGTCACTGGCCCATGACACGACAACGAGGGATTGTGAGCCCCTCACAACATACTGGGTAAGCCCTCATCAATTGCAACCAGGACTTGCTGTTGTCATTTGTGCCTCTCTCTATCTCTCCTGAATTTTTTTATGTTATTATTGTTGTATTAATGAATAATAACTCAAATGGTTCATAAATTGTTGCTCATTATGCAATGTGATCCAAATAACATCCAATACCCTTCCATTTTTTTTTTTTTTGGTCTGTCCTATCTTAACTCTCATCTCACTCTCAAACTTTCATTTTGCTTCTTTGCAGAGTATGGGAGTTGAACCCCACCTAAAACTAAACATCCCCACCCAACCTCATTTCCTTACCGGTCACTAATTCTCTTATGAGATCACTTCAGCCAAAACCCAAGTAGAACAAGGCTAATTGATTTGTATCATCAAAATTTGATGATGGGGTCACCATAAATTATTGGACCTCTTTGAATAATTTCTCCAGAAACTTATTTTGAATTAAAATAAATTGCAATAACTTATAAGTTTTAATCCGTTTGAACCATAATTATTGTATTCATAGGTAAATTCGTCAAACAGGCAAATCAAGTTGGGTTGAAGATGGTATCATCCAAATAGACCCGTTTAATCTGTTTTGACATATCTCTATGCAATACAATTGTAGTGATCTATATTCGACTTGTCCCATACCTGACCTAAAATATATTACTAAAATACTTTCATATTTAATTTAATCGAGAAAAAAATGGCTTAAATGAGTTGTAAATCCTTTTATGACTCATTCAATAGCCATATTATGTTTAAACATCTTTATTACATATTTACCTAATATAATTAATTCATATAACAACTCAGCTTATTATATAAGGGTTAAGAAAATAGTTTATGATCCACTTTAATAGGGCTACTTTTAGATTGTCATAGGATGTGACAGCATGAATCTGATCGTGGCCTACTAGCAAGAAATTTGCTTGCCCGTCTATTCTAGTAGTGTTCCTCGAGGGCCACGGACTTGGCTGCAGCCACGAGATTCACCGATTTGTGGACGAGGGCGACATGGCTAGTTTTAGTTATTGCGACCAAGTGTCCCGATGGTACCACTGATCTAATTCTTATATTTGATCTTCCATATGTATTTTGTTTTATTTTTTAATGATAGTGTATGACCCCCCGCCCCCCCAATTTTTTTTTTTGTGGTATCTTACATGAAAGCCTAGCAAGACTGCTTTTAATTGGAGGAAAAGAAAAAGTTATCAACAATTCATAAATTGGGGGATCATAATGGAGATGATGAATTATAATTCCAATTAACTTTTGTGATCTTATTTTAAGATTTGTTTTTTTTTTTTAAACTGTCACAGGACCATGGTACTCTTTCGATGCTGGGCCACCTGCCAGTAACCCTCAACAAATCAATTGAAAGTGAGCAGACCCAGAAATGACATAAAACGAAAGTGATCGACACTGTCACATGCTTCAATCTTTGGAGCTTGACATGGCCCCGGCTTGTGTTTCGCTATCCTTGATATGTCTTATTGGATGATTTAGCCCACTCAAATGTGATAGATGGTCGGGGAAGCTTACTCGATGACTCTAGAAATTTGATCCCTAATTCTGATCGATATTATTTTTATTAGAAACTCCAATTCAAAAAGTGTATGAAATTTGATCAATAGGAGATAGACATAGACGGTAAAGGGATGTCATTTGATTTTGATACTATATTAACAAGCTTAACTAAAAAAATTAAATTTATTACATGAACAGAGATTTTATGTATATATAACATTGATGTCTTGTATTTCAAAGATATTTAAAAAGAAACGTTAAACAACCTCCCTTTCTGCCCGACCTCTCATTTTCATTTGACATTGATGCTTCGATAAGATGCCAAATCAAATCGTCTTGCTCGCCGGGTTTCGAAAAAGCTTGCTACCCTCTATAAAATTTTGAGGCGGCTAAATACGAAATGAATAGACCAGACCTCTCGAGGATGTCATGTCAACTCATGAGACTGGGGCCGCCTATTCAACAATAGGTGAAGTATCAGCACATGCTACATCTTAGGAGTTTTGAAAAGCAATGAGATAAAAGCCACATCTTAAATTAGAAGTAGGGATGAGCATGTTCTAGCGAGATTAAGCCTTACCGACGGTTGGGCGAACTCGGCCTCAAGCTCGTCCTTGCAAGTAGTAAATGTAGAAAATATAATAGAAAACATGATACCTTTAATATACTCAATAAATAGTAACAAAACAAGTGATTTTTTTTTTTATTACGGCAATTAGGCTTTAATAGAAATAGAAAAACCAGAAGGAAAGTAAATAATTTTTGGGCTACTACTTAAATCGCAATTGAAGAATGAACATCAATTTTGTCTCATTAGTGAAAATGGGACGAATTTAGTCATATAGAGAGTGGAAATAAGCATGCCTTGATTGATGGCATATTATACATCTAGAAGTAAAACACATGTAACCAGACTTTTCATGCCACATTTAAGAACAATTCTTGACATGTGAAAATTGATCTACACGTAATTTGACTGAATTGTTGAATACTTCAATATGATGCACTTATTTAAACATTACTCATAGTCATGTTTATTTGAAAAAATTTCCATAGATCAATATGTCAAACAATTTTCAATCTCTATTTTCACTTAGGAATAAGTACTTCAAAAATTCTTAAACTTATTGAAAAAGTACAATTGAGTCCTCCAATTTGAATAATGTGTAACTAAGTTATAAAACATATTAAATTAGTGCAATAAGTCATTCCATTAATTTCGTCCAATTTGATTTATAGAAAATGTCGACTTATATTTATTTACATATGGCTCCAATATGGTGCCCATTAAGTGCCACATTAGAAAAAAAAAATAAGATAATAAAATGAAAAAAAAAATTAAAAGAGAGAAGAAATGTTGAGATGCATGTGTGAGTTATGTTAAAGAATCTCACATTGGAAAGTTGGCCCTTAACTCATTAGTTTATGCTTTTGAATGAAGGTGGGTTCAATTGGATATGTTGACAAGCTCAAACTTGGGCTCCCTCTTGACAATCTCTTTGGTTGAAGGTATTGGACTTATGTTGCATGCTCCAAGAAAGAAAAAATGGAGGTACGGGTACTAGGAGTGCTAAAACTTGATATAGGAGAACACTTAAGTGCCAAAAGTTCCCAAATGTATTCTTAAGTGCCAAAATCGAAGAAAAATGGAATACTTAAGTGCTAATGACGAGAAATTCTAATCAAACTACTGATGTTGCATCTTTCCAACGAGATAAGTGCAAAATGATGTCATTTTTGGCTCTGATGTGGTTAGAAAAATCCAACACGATGTCGTTTTGGGGCTAATGTGGCTCCAAAATTGAATTTTAATATAAATATTAATTAAAATAAATTAAAAACTTAAAAAAGGATCTGCAACAACATTTGGAGAGGGCTTGCACAGCCCAAGGCATGGCGAACCCAACCAACCCTTGCCCCACCTTCACCAGCCTTTTGCGGCGATTATTGGGCAGTGACGGCGAGGGTTATTCCCCTATTTAAAATAATTTAGTTTTGAAATTTATTTTTAATTAATATTAAATTAATGAATTTAGTGGACAAACGATGCTGTTTTGCACCTCTATTGCTGAGTTGGCTTCCAGCAAGCCACGTAGACCACATATAGCCACATATAGTTTTTATGTAGTGCCACGTTTCTTGAAAAAGGCATGTTGATATTTCTCTTTAGCCAAATTAGATGGAGTTAGCGGAGGGACTCAATTGCATGAATTTAACAAGTTTTAAAATTTAATTGAATTTTTTTGAAAATTTTAGGACTTAATGTATTTTCATAATAAATTTTAAGATCTCTGTTATACTTATCCCTTTTACCAAAACACTTTTCATAGAGTTGTGGTCCAATTCTTTATGATATTTATAAAAGTTTGAGGCGACGTGCAAAAACGAACATAGAAAGGTGTCAATCATCGATTAGGTTTGATATTAAATATCTCAAGTCCGAAAGAGCTGGAATACCTCAAAGCAAAAGCGAAGGGCTAATTTCACATGAAGAAGAAAAAAGTTAAGTCTCAGCCTTTCAGCACTTGAAAACGAAAATAACACTCAAAACACATTTGGTTTTTTTTTTATGAAAATACGTTTTTCAATAGTATAAAAAACACCGAAATTGGAAAAATCTGCTTCCTTTTTTTTTTTTTTTTTAACGAGCGGTCCTCAAGTTTAGCTCCTTTCTGAAAATAGTTCTTGTTGCGTTCACTCATTGTCATACGGTCTGCAGCTGCACATTTCAATTCAGAGATTCTTCGGCAGAAAACGTAAGCACATACGAAGCTATCAAGAGACAACAAGATTGGCCCTCGATAAGTAGCGACCATAAGATAAGAGACACCTCATCCCGATTCCAAAACCCAAAAACACAAGCGCGCACACACTCAGCAGCTCGAATTAGAAGACCACCATAATGGAGGAGGTGGTGATAGTCGGTGCCGGCATCGCAGGGCTGGCGACGGCAGTGGCCCTTAAGAAGGTTGGTGTCCGAGCCCTCATCCTTGAGAAGTCGAAGGAGCTGCGAGCAACAGGCGCGGCCCTCGGTCTCTACCCCAATGCATGGGTCGCGCTCGACGCGCTTGGGGTTTCCGACAAGCTCGCCGCCCTTTATGCTCCTTTTGAAAGGTTGGCTCTCTGTACATGTACACAGATGTCTGAATTTTGTGGAGGATGAAGTATGAAAACCCCGATCCAATCTTAACTTCAACAATTATGGACAGATCAAGAGTCAATTGAGTGATTTCTCTATCATTACCGGAAAGGGAAAATATAATGCAGGCTTTTTAAATTTGATTGTTTGATATCTCGAGGCAGAAGAAACCAATTTAGGATGATGCCACTCAAATTTGAGTGAAGGCTGACCCTTGCTTTGTTCCTTTTAAATTTAAAACCATTCTTGATGTATGATGAATTAATGGGGATAACTACCAAAAATAGTCTTAAATCTATTGTCTAGATGCAAATGTCAGTCCTAAATCTTTTGATTATTACTAATTTAGTTTTAAAATTTTTGATGATTTGTCATTATAGTCTTTCTGTCCAATTTTTATTGAAAATCGCTGACGTTAACATCAGTCATCTTACGTAACATGATCGATATTGACGTGGGTAATTTTTACCATTTTAAATATTTATTTATATTTATATTTTTTCTTCACTTTCCCTTATTATTATTTTTTTTTGTTTCAATTGTGGTTGGTGACACCTACTGACAATGGACGAGGGCATCACAACTCATGTTGTCTCTGGGCAAGGGCCACGATGCCCATGACAACCACAGCAAGGGCTTAAGGCTACTTGCCTAGACTTGGCGAGAGCCATGACACCCTTGCTAGATTTGGCCTAAGTGAGGGTGCCAAATGACTCAGACTAACTATCGGTCGAGCTTGCATCATGGTCCCTTGTTCAGCAATTCGCACCACATTCAAGGACACTAGGCGCTGATGCCATAGTTTTCGTGCGTGTCATACCACATCTCTGGCGAGGCATTATATGGCATTCTACTATATCTAGGATGGATTATAAATTGGTCAAAGAGTAGTTATAATCCATCATTTGCGGGTGAGAAAAACATGAAAATTGAGCGCATTGCGTAAATAAAAACAAAATACAGTGGCTGGTCGTAAAATGCACCGTGAGATTTACCTATTGAAGTTGCTAGTGGAATTCATTCTTAGGATAATATGACTAATTACCTTAATATTCATTAAATGAAGAGAAAAAAGTGCAATGCCAGTGAGAAAGAACAATAGGCTTTTCAAGCAAGATTTACTGAGCAGAAAGATAAGCACTCCATTGGTTTTGTACTTCGTTAAATTGATTTTAGATTTCAACAATTTCTGAAATCCGTTATTTTATAAGTAAAGATCCAGGATGCTTGACCTGGAATCTATCCAACAATTTCTCAATGATGAGGAATAATAATTTTACTTATTAGTATCTGAATTTTTTTATTTCTTTTTGTGCTTGTGTTCAGGCAATTCGTAACCGATGTCAAGACTAAATCGATTCAAGAAGTGCATTTCCCTAGAAGTAACCGGTAAATCTCCAATTTCCTCTCATTATCTACTAACTTTTCATCATCACTTGTTTCCTTGTTCTACCGTTTAACGTTATAGATCAATTAATTTATTGAAATCTTCTACTGTATGTTTTAATTTGCATAAAATGATATAAATGACCGTCAGAAATATACCATGAGCGGGACAGATAACCCCTAATTTTGCAGCTCATCTTTTAGGAAGATCATCATTAATGCAGTTTGACTATTTAAGACTCCTTTTGTTAGTTAAAATTGACAATTTTATCCAATTATGTCATTGAAAATATGTCTCAAGTTTGAAACCTGTAAAAGAAACTTTATCCAAATAGGATTTCTAGTTTAAATAGTTTGCTACAAGGGATTTTCAATTTTTGGTTCAATTTTTCTCAATATAAGAAGTTGATCTTCTTCGTGAAGAGTATGCAAGGAGAGCTATCAGTGTTCAAGCCAATAAATCTTGACGGAACATTTATGAATACTTTTGTGAGACGGAGAGATTATTTCGTAATGAATTGTCGGGGTTAAATATCGCAAAGCTAGAAAAATAGTGAGAGTATTTAAGTGACTGGAGTGTGATTGTATCTTTGTTATACTACTTGAGTAATAGTAGATCTTGTGCTACTCTTCGTATGGAGCAAGTCCCACTTATCGATCTACGTAAATTTGCTATTCAATATATATTTTTTGTGTTGTTTATCTTATTGTTCCACCGTTTGTTTGTGGCAACAAATGTTTATTACATGCATGTGGTTTCGTATGCTAAGGATAGAAAACCATGCCTTTGGAATTGAGCAGGACGGGAGGTCAAGCAAGAGTGGTTCACCGAAAAGCCTTGTTGGAAGTTTTGGCAGAGGAGCTTCCTCCAAATAGCATCCGATTCTCTTCTAAGATAACTTCCATCAAAACCCAAGACGAACAAGACTCGTCCATTTGTATCGTTACGCTTGAAGATGGGTCCATCATAAAGTCTAAGGTCTCTACAATCTCAACTGACTTCTTCTGAAATAAAATATGTTGTGATAACCTAACTATTTTGATTTATCTGAGCAATAATTAGTAATCATTGCATGTGTAGGTTCTTATAGGATGTGATGGCGTGCACTCAATTGTAGCCCGTTGGCTAGGACTTCGCTCGCCAGCCTATTCAGGCTGGTCAGCTGTGCGTGGATTGTCCGTGTTCCCAAAGGGTCATGGAATTGACCAGAGCCATATGATTCAACAATTTGTAGATGTGGGCAAGAGGGCAGGTTTTATTACTCTCAATGATAAGGAATTGTACTGGTTCTTCTTGGGGAAGAGTCCACCTAAAGGTGCCATATATATAACATTTTATCTTCCGTAAAATCATTTTGGATTTCATCCTTTAATAATCTCGAGTGAGTCGCTTCTTTGTTGACGTACTACATAGAAAAGAAGCATGATTGGTTTTAATGGAGATGAAAGAAATAGTTACGAAGTATTAATGCATAAATTCGGAAATGAATGTATATGTGATGAACTTTGGCTAATTAAAGCCGACTCTTGACAAATATTTCCAATCCATACCTGCGATTTTTTTCCCAGATTCCTAATTGTGATGGCTCCTTTAATAATAGCTTACTATCCTCCTTAATCCCTAACGTTTCAATTCATGAAGGTATGGAAAAGGGAGCAGATCCAGAAAAGATACAAAGGGAGGTGATGGAAGATTTGGCAAAGGACTTTCCACCCGTGTACCACGATGTCATCGAGCACTCCGATCTCTCAAGTTTGACATGGGCCCCGCTAATGTTCCGATATCCTTGGGACATCTTGTTCGGAAACCTAGCCCAATCAAATGTGACGGTGGCTGGGGACGCTATGCACCCGATGACTCCTCACTTGGGCCAGGGCGGATGTTCGGCGCTCGAGGACGCGGTGACATTGGGTAGGCATGTTGGGGACTCGATTGCCAAGCACGAAAAATTGGTGACCCATGATGTCGGATTTGCTATAGAGAGGTATGCAAAGGAGAGGAGATTCAGGGTGGCGACTCTGATAACAGCATCTTACTTGTCGGGATGGGTGCAAGAAGTTGGGTCTAGTCGATTAAGAAGGTTCCTAAGAGACTTTGTATTCTATGGGCTCCTCCTGGCTAGAGTTGTAAGGAGTATTACAGATTATGATTGTGGGAAGCTTCCTAAGGTCTCCTCTTTTCCGTCACGTGGATCTGCAAGCTCCACGTAATTACGTCGTTAAAAATGGGATCGGGTCTTCCATTTTTTTTAATATCCGGTGTAGTTTATTGCAATGTATAACATAAAAGTTAATGGCATTGTTTGTCTCACGTTTGCACTTGTTTTTTTTTTCTAATTATTATGAATTTTTTTTCACTTGATGATCAGTTGCAACATTAGGACTAGATTTGGGTCAGTTCTATGTTTAGTTACATCTTTGTTCACGTGTACACTAACAAGCTCAGTAAAATTGCTAACCATGTTGGAAGAATTGGAAATGGAGAACTCCACTCTTCTATCATTTCAGAATGTTATCATTATTTTCGCCAACTCTTTCAATGTACTTGGATTAGTTTGTTGTCAAGAACGTTCAAATTCATTGGTAGATAATGATGAGGAGCTAACAGAAAGCTTTGAAGTGTTTTTCTTCTTAGAAAGTAAAGGAGGTGCCCATCTCCATCCTTGCGGGTCCATTCATTGTGTCAATCGCCTGGTGCACGCAACATGTATATTTTGAACTAAGTAACATCGACACCGACACGTGACACTTAAGACGATACGATACGACACGTCAGCACGTCATTTCTCAAAAAATAGAAAATTCCAACACGTCGGGACACGTTGTATATTAAATGCATAATTTTATATATACATAATAAATTATCATTTTTATCATTATTTCAATCAAATTAATTTGATTCAAATTCACAAATAAATAAATAAATAATAAAAAAGAGCTTAGAATGAATTTACACTAAAAACGTTAATCTATCATTTGTTGATATCATTCATTGTTTCAATTTGATAATTTCAACTTCATTCCATTCCAATAATCCATGAAACTTAGAGGGAAAAAATATCAAGCAATCCACATTCTAGTATTAAATTTATTTAACAATAAGTTGGAAAAGGAAAAACAATCCACATTTTACCATCAAATAAAACAAGAAGTCTTTCTTTCCCCTTTATTATTTTTGCTTTTTTTTACCTATTTACATTTTTGACCCATCATTTATTGAAAATTTTTAAAATTGACCCTAGCATGTGGGACTCGTGTGTCGGAATTCTGGAGTTACGTGTCGGGAGAGTAGACCACGTGTCGGATTTTCCGATACTTATTGACCACGTATCGGAGCGTATCCGAATGTGTTAAAGTATGTTGGCCACGTGTCAGAGTATCCAACATGACATGAAGGTCCTCGAAGAGTGTCAATGCTTCCTAGATTTTGGATTTAGTTCCTCATCATCGCCAGTTTCTACATGTGTAATGCATGTGAGCTACAAAATAGGAAATTAATTTAATTCAACCATGGAGAGCCGACTCACGCATGCATTTAATGAAAATTATATGTACTTGGACATTGAGGAGATTCGGTCAAGCAAAATCCAAGGCTGACAAATATTTCTGCTGAGGAAAGAAATAAAAGTGAATCTAGCGAGAGATCACCAATGTTCAGCAAACAAAGAAAAGAAGGAAAAAAATATAGATCACGCATTTATTTAAAGGTTAAAATTTATAGAACAGCGAACAATAATTTTACAAAATCTTAGAATAACATATTGAAAGTGATATGTCTATTCTCCAAGAGATTTTTCATGAATACTTAATACTTGCCCGAGTTTCCTAAGGTTAAATGGTGGGACCCGTTCCATTCTGGACCATTTTGCCCTATGCTATCTTAATAATTCGATAAGTATAAAAACATTAGTCATTCGAAAACGAGGGTGGCTCAGAAAATTCGGACAAAATTGGTTGAGGCTGACTGATCAATAGAGCATGGTGGGTGTTGTCTCTCTTGCTTTTCAAGCATGTGGTGTTCTCCAGACGAGCAATTATTGGAATAAAATCAATCACCTTCTTGCTTCCTTTTATATATTATTTTTTCCTTTCCACTTTCTTCTTTGTTTATTCCTTATCTCTATTTCTCGCTGACAACTTTTGTGTTTGTTCCATTCAGCTTTCCCATCAATGCTTATAAAAAATTTCAGTAGCTATGAAAATATAATATTTGAGTTTATGTGTGAGGTCCATATTCTATTCGAGATTCAAGTGTTCCACTTTAAAAGAAAAAAAAAAATCATAGTGCAGGACTTGAAATTTTTTTAACTAATCAAAATGTAAAAGTGAAAATCGAGCAGAAATTTGAGTAAAAAGAAATCTCTACCAATATGCTTTCCTTTCCTAAATTTAAGGCAAAATTCTAAATAAAAACTTGAAATATAATCATTCTCTCAAATAAGGGCATAAAGTGGATCTTGTATCAAATAAGGGCTTGAAGTGACTATATGATTGTTTCAAATAAGTGCATGAAGTAACCGTGGTTGTTTCAAATAAGAGCTAGACCTTTCCAGTCGCTGACCAACTAAATATTCCGATTGATCAAAGGACTATTTTGTCCATATACAATTTAAATTTTAAATTACTTTATATTTTATTTTATTTTCCTTTCTAATGAGGGCTTGGCCACCCTCGTCGGCCGCTAGTAAGGGCCAGTTAGCCCTCGCCAATTGCAGGCAAGGCCACCCTTGCCAAATCTGGTGAGGTTTGGTTTTGCTTGGGGATAGCGAGGGCTTACTAGCCCTTGGAGAGGGTCGGCCTTACTTGGGGCCGGCAAGGGAGGCCTCACCCAGGCGAGGTTGCCTCGCAGCCTCGCCCAGATCTGGCAAGGATTGACCTCACTGATGGCCGTGAGGATGGCCTCCCCTAGGGTCAGGGTCACTTCACCCAGGCGAGACGTCCCTTTTCGGTGGCTGGCAAGGCCACCCTTGCCAAGATCAAGCAAAGGCCGGCATCGCGGCCTCCCCTAAGGCAAGGCTATCCCTTGGCCGTGGCTAGCGAGGGCCACTGACGAGGGTGGCCCTTACTAGATCAAGCCAAGGCGACCTTGACTAGCCCTCTTTGGGCATCGCCAGTGGTAAGAAGAAGAAAGAAAAACTAAAAAAAGGAAAAAAATAAAGAAAAAAGGAAAAAAGAAAGAAAAAGGAGATTTTTTTAAAAAAAAAGATAAATGACGAAAATGTTCTTGACCAATCAGAAAGTTAGGACTTTATTTGAAATAAGATCTACTTCAAGCTCTTATTTTAAAAAAGTGAAGACATGTCCTTATTTAAAATTCCCAAATTTAATAACAAAGACTGGTTTTTTTTGTTAATGTGTAAAGAGCAAATTAACAAGGACCTTACTTGTCAAAAGGAGCATAAAGGGCTGTGAGCTTGCCCACAACCCCGAGTGCGTCAAGTGGAGGCCATGCATTAGGGTAGAGCACTATCTGAAGGACAAGCGCTTGGACACCAACCTTCTTCGAGGCCGGGGGGGTCGCCGGCCCCGCAATTTCCGCACCCACTATCGCCACCTCTTCCATATATACAATCGTCTTCAAGCTTGTGAGTGTATGGGGTGTTGTTTCTTTGCTTCGAAATTGGCAAATCTAATGCTTATTATTAGAGTTTGGGCCGTGTGATGAAACTGTGTCATGTTATATTACATGGCATAACATGATGGGTACAAAAGTGAACGTTTTCTCAACTCTGACGTTCATTATATACAAACATTTATAATCTTCTGAATTATGTAAACCATATCATTTAATAAAATTCCATTGTTCATAAATATACTTTATGCTTAGTTTGACAAATTTTGTAAAATGAAATAAATCAATTCATAGTTAAATAAATTCGATTGAATTATATAAATTATATTGTTAAGGAGACTCGATTATCCGCCCCGCCACAGCAGGCGGGTTGGTTCCTTTTGAGCTTGATTACTCCGAGCCGGTCACTGGAGAGGAATTGCATTAATTAAGGAAGCAAAAATAATTTTCTTTTAAAATTCAAAATTAATGAGTTTGGTACAATAAAACTCTAAATTGATGGTCACCGTTGAAATTGGGTCACGTGCCAAGGCTATGCCACATGTCTTACCATATAGTAACTAAGGAGGCAAAATAAAATGCAAAGTGGTAAGCACAGGAGCCTATATTTTTTCAGCTTGGGCTTTAATTATAAGCATCTTTACGTTTGTTTGTGCAAAATAATTTTATTCATTTGAATTTAGATAAATAAAATTTAACTATAAGAGTCTCTTCAAGCCGTAATAGCATAATCTCGAGGAAGACGGTGGGGTTCCGGATTACAAGAAAGCTGCAAAAGAATTTTATGATTTCAATTTTATGACCCAAGCTTTTCAGCAATTTTAGTGTCAATTCCATAGGTCAGCGTTCACACATGTTAAAGTTTGAGAAAACTAAAGGTAGCTATTTTAGATTTCATATAAGTTCCACATGAAATCTGAAACTCATCCATTAGAACAGATTTCTCATTTTTTAGAACTTGAAATTTACTCTGCGTACTTTAGAACTTGGAATCTACCCTATTACAGGTTCTAAGGTTAGTTTTAGGGTCTACTCAAGCTCCACTTGTACTATTAATTTAACGATTGCAGTAAATTATCATCTTTAATGACTTCCATTTACTGTTATAATTCACTGACCATAACTTATAGTTAGACATACGAAAAATATGAAACATTAATAATGTAACATTCTTAATCATAAAACGGAAACTCAAACTAGTGTTTCAGAATATATACTCATCATCAAATGCCATAGAATAGAATTCAACAAAGCTATAGATCAAGAAAAACATAAAAATTATTCTAGGTTTTAAGTTATACGTTCCCAGTTTCACTAACCTAGAACTTGAAACATACCAATCAAAATAAGTTTCCTATTTTTTTGAACCTGGAACCTACCATATATACTTTGGAACCTATCCATAGGTTCCTACTAGTCCGATTCTTAGGTTTTAAGTTCTATTTTGGAACCATGTTCACCCGAAAGGAAACTTTATAAATGAGTAGACCTTTTCTTATTTTATAGGTTGCAAGGTTTCGCATGATCCATTGTAGTATATTGAAGAATTATATCACACAATCATCTAAGTTTTCTTCTTATATATTAATTTATTTAAATGTTAAAATATACTATCATCTAATAATTTAAGTTTTTAAAACAGTTGACAGTGATCTTTCACATTGTATCACTGCAGGTCATGAATCCAAAATTTTCTAAACCTCAACGTGCTTTAGTGATTTTATATTTTCTTGTTTTAGTTTTAATACAAAGCTTAATCTATGTATAACGGAGAGTATTAGCATGTTTACATATTAAAGAATGTATTTATTTAATAGTTTAAGTGTTTAGAGCAATTGACAGTGATAAAATAATTTGAAAATCCACATCAATATAAAAAGGCATTAGTCATTGGGGTGGGTCTAAAGCAAAATAATTCAAGCTCCCCGTTTGGAAATAACGAAAATACCACGAAAAAAAAGCTAAGGACTTGTTTCGTCGTCAAAATTGACTAAGGTTTTGAACACTTATAAATTAATAGAAAGACGTATAAACTTTGATGACAACACAACTAAAAAATTTGCAAAATTATAGTCCTGTTGAAAATTTTTATTTCTAAAAAACTGAAATTAGTAAACTTCTTTATTTTCACCTAAAATAAAATTGCTAATATTCTAGCCAATGGAGCGGCCTAGGTTTTGCTCCTTTCTGAAGACGTGTTGCGTCAATCATTGCCCTCCCTTTCTTGCTATTCTTCTATCTTCAAGTAATTTAGTTTCCATGAATGAGCCGAGCTGAGCATACATGACCAGGAATACAGCCATCGAAAGACAAACAGAGTTGCCAATTTCAAAGCAAAGAAACAACACCCTATAACACTCACAAGCTTAAAGACGATTGTATATATGGAGGAGGTGGTGATAGTGGGTGCCGGAATTGCCGGGCTGGCGACCACCGTGGCCTTGAAGAAGGTGGGTGTCCGAGCGCTCGTCCTTGAGAGATCAGAGGGGCTGCGAGCGACCGGTGCGGGTCTAGTGCTCTATCCTAATGCGTGGCCAGCGCTCGATGCGCTCGGGGATTTGGACATACTCGCCGCCCTTTATGCTCCTTTTGACAAGTAAGTTCCTTGCTAATTTGCTCTTTACACATCAACACAAAGGCCTAATTATTGTGGAATTATCGGAATAAGGTGATGAATCATTCGGCAATTGTATTAATGAACTTCTATTTCGGACACTTAATGGAACGGAAATTGTACTTCTATTAAACACAAACTTTGTAATTTCCGAAACTTTTCTAATAGTGGCTTTTGCTTGGTTTTGAGAGAAAAATATGTTCCCACATGTTTTTCGTAGAAATGTTTTTTATGATGAACCCTAACATCCTCTTCCCAAAGAAGGTGGGTGTGATATAAATAAATTCTCTCTTTTTGTCATCAGTAAATTTTTTTTTTTTTTTGTTGTTGTTGCAAAGTATGATGACTAGCGAGAATAAGCGACAATGTCTACAACAGTTTCTTGTTATCTTATTGTGATCATGCGTAAATATGGAAATTGATTAACTAAAATTGTTTCTTTGGCCAGTGGCTAGAAGATAGCATAACCAATTTTTTTTTTTCCAAATCTAATGGGGATTAGTCAATCTTAGAGAAAAGGGAAAATATGCCGCAATTTTTATTTTCCAAATCTAATTGATGTGCTCATACGTCCATTTAGAATTCTACTCGTCATTATTTGAAGGAATCCCGAGGGAAGAATATATTGTTGTATATATATTACATGAAAGGAGAGTTTTGAGGCCTGGAAAGGAGGGAGAGCAGTGAGAGAAGGGAATTTGTACAATTGGGATTTGATTTATTTTTCCGACTCCACATTTTTTTTGATTTTTTGCCTACTAATAGATTTTTCTACTAGGATAAATACTCGAAGAGATAACTTATTAATATTTCGCTCTTTTTGTGCTTTTGTATAAGGGGATACATAACTGATGTCAAGACTAGAACGATATGAGAAGTGTAATTCGCTTTAGATGATCGATGAATCCTAAATTCCTTCATTTATATTTCCTACCAGCATTTAAACACTTGTTATTTCCTTTCATTTTGTTTTAAAGATGTTTTAGAGGCTGGTTGAGTCTAGCAATTTGGTACAGCAGGAGTGACCAATTCATTTGATTTCTTGTACTGATCTTCTACTTTTTTGGTTGCACGAAATGATACATATATGCATTAGGAATAGACCATGAAAGGGATATATGTATCGAGTACTTCAAATGCTGAAGCTATTAAAGTACAGTAAAAACAATATATTTTACATCCTAGCATTCACCCTCAAGTAAATACCAATTTCGTGATGATGCAGAGTGAACTTGTTGAGTGGTGAAGGATAAGTTGCAGCCATAACTCATAATAAAAAAGAAATGCATAAATGGGTGAAAGAGGTTGTGTTGATTCTAATTTCATGTAAAATATTGTGGAACCATTACCAATCGTTTTAAAACCACAAAATTTTGGAGTAAAAGGCTGTACAAACATCTTTAGGAGGTATCAAAGTAGGATGACCTGAGTTTAACAAATTTCGTGCTCTTGTTGGTATCCTCGTTATATATTTTCACAATTCGATCTTAAACCAAAGTGTAGTCTATGCATGAGAGGGAGTATTGAATCATTTAAATATTGCATAAGATTTCATTTAAAAGCTTAAGTTAGTAAGGTAAATGGTGGTGCAAAACTTTAAGTTCTTCAAGAATATCATCCCTATGTTTACAGCTCACCTCTCAAATGTAACAATTTCAATTATTTAATTGTTAATTCATGCATGTCTTTTAGTGCGCTAAGGATAGTAAAAACATGCACGCAGCAGGAACGGAGGCAAACTAAGAGTAGTTCACCGCAAAGTCTCGTTGGAGATTCTGGCAGAGATGCTTCCTCACAATACCATCCGATTCTCTTCCAAGATCACTTCGATCAAAACCCAAATCGAACGAGGCTCATCCACTTGTATCCTCTTACTTGACGATTGAACCACCATAAGTCTAAGGTCACTATAGTTAATTTCTCATATACCTTCTTGTGAATTGAATTACAATGTGGCAACTTGCTGATTTTAATTTTCTAAGATCTGATTGTGTATTTGTTGTACGTGTAAGTTGTTATAGTATGTGATGGCATGCACTCTATTGTGGCGCATTCGTTGGGACTTCGCTTGCCAGTCTATTCTAGGCGATCCGCGGTGCGCAAATTGTTAGAACTAGTATTAGCACCTAGAGGGGGGTGAATAGGTGTTTAAAGCGATTTTAACAATTCAAATCAATTGAGATATAAATAGTTTAAAATCAACGATTGCAGCAAATGAAAGCAGTTAACAATATAAAGGATTAGGGATAGAAAACCAAGACTCCAGATTTATAGTGGTTCGGCTTAGATCAAGCCTACGTCCACTCTCCCGCACGGACAGCCCTTCTGGCTAGATTTCACTAAGAATCAATAAGAGTGATTACAGTCTCACGCTCTTGAGTCCACAGTGTAGATTACTCTACTACACTTCCTCAAGGTCTACAATATGATCTCTCTTTTGATTACATGTAACGCTCAAAGAATGATATCGCAAAATAGTAAAGGAGATTTCAGACTTTGGAATTCTTCTATCCGCACCCTTCAACAACTAGAGCATCTCTCTTATATACTTCTTCATGCCTTCAATACCGTTGGCACCTTCCAAAGAAGTTCTTCCAATCAACCCGTTGGACAGAATCAATTAGAGAGATCTCGAGCTCTTTAAGGTAAGTGTTGATAGCCCATCAATCCTGCTCGCCCATACAATCAGGATCTCGGTTTCCATAAGTAGATCCTTCCAAATATAAGTTGCGAAGTCGTCAAAGAATCTAAACATATTCCATATAAAACTTAGATCGTTTAGAGCTGAATCCAGTAGAAAGATATCCATTAGTCGTTAGAATAAAGATCGTATAAGATCAGAATAAACGTCGTCCTGGAAACTGTCCATGTGAGTAGACTTTGAAATATAAGTCTTGAGTCTTGCTAGCTTCAGACTTTAATCTTCAGACTTTGATCTTCAGACTTTGTTCTTCAGACTTTGTCAAAAGAGTCTGTAAGTCTTCAGACTAGACTGATAAACCTGTTTTGTCAACTTCAAAATACCTTAAGGGATTTCATCCAACAATCTCCCCATTTTTGATGGTGACAAAACTTTCCTGCAGATTTGAATATTATCGCCCTGCAATACAACTTTTAAGCAAGCATATAAAAGATTAAATAAGATAGTAGAAGTTATCCTGTACACAGATATCATGTACACAGACTTTCCCTGTACACAGATCTGCATTCACCGAAACCTCATTAGTCATAAACAGACAGTACTATCTAATTTATAAAGCTTAAGGTATTGCCATAGAGAGCACACATTTAAAAAGTCAAGTCAAGTCAAAGTCAAGCAATCAAAAGATAAAAAGATAGGATTTGGTTTGGTTTGAAAAAGTTCAAAAATGCAGAGCTTTTGAGAACTTTGAAACGAAGAAGTTTTGAGCATATAAAAAGATAAGAAAGTTGAAAACTTTGAAACGAAGAAGTTTTGGAGAGAAAAATGCAGAGCAGTGAAAAGCTTTTGATCTAGGGTTTCTGAGTAAGGTGAAAACGAAGGAGAAGAGACGTATAAAAGATAACAGGTACGGGGAATAACCAAGCGTCGTATATTTTGGAAATCTTGAATTTTCCTTTTTGAAAAAATAACTGCCTTAATAAAACGATAACCACTTCTTTTGAAAATAATAACCGACTTAAAATAGACAGATAATCTTACCTTATCAATAAGACAGTTTAAGTAAGGAAACTTACAGTCGTGTCGATTCGTATTCTCAGTCTTTTAACCTTTGAGTCTGATACTCTGTCAGACTTTAGTTACTGAGTCTGAACTTCAACATTCTTCAAGAGATAGTATATTGAGTCTTGAGCGAATAGACTCAAACAAGCTTTTCTCAAGAGGCTTTGTGAAGATGTCTGCCAGTTGATTCTTTGAGTCTATGAATCGTATCAAGACTTCTTTGTTCTGAACATGATCTCTTATAAAGTGATGTCGACTCTCAATATGTTTTGCTCTTGAATGTAGGATAGGATTGTTTGTAAGATTGATTGCACTGGTGTTGTCACATCTAATTTATGTTCAAGAGTCTTCAATGCCAAAGTCTTGCAGTTGTTGTTTTATCCACAATATTTGAGAACAGCAACTCCCAAGAGCAACGTATTCTGCTTCAGCTGTTGAAAGAGCCACAATACTTTGTTTTCTTGAAAACCAGGATACTGCCCTGTTTCCAAGCAATTGACAAGTACCTGAAGTGCTTTTTCTTTCAACTCTACAACCTGCAAGATCTGCGTCTGAATAGCCAAGAAGTGTAAAGTCTCCTTCTTTGGGGTACCAAAGACCGATCTTAGCAGTAGTAGCAACATATTTAATAATACGTTTAACAGCGCTTAAGTGAGATTCTCTAGGGTCAGATTGAAACCTAGCACATATGCAACACTAAATAATATGTCAGGTCTAGATGCAGTAAGATAAAGAAGAGAGCCAATGATACTCCTGTATAATTTTTGGTCAATTTTCTTCCCTGCTTCATCTTTGTCTATCTTCAAAGAGCTTGACATTGGTATGTCAGTCTTTTTGCAATTCTCCAGACCGAACTTTTTAACAAGTTCTTTTGCATATTTCTCTTGATGAATGAATATTCCCTCCTTTAGTTGTTTGACTTGTAGTCCAAGGAAAAAGGATAGTTCACCCATCATGCTCATCTCGAATTCATCCTGCATAGACTTAGAAAATTTCTTGCTTAAAGTCTCGTTAGATGATCCAAATATGATGTCATCAACATAAATCTGAACAAGTAGAAAGCTTTTACCTTCCTTTTTAATGAATAAAGTGGTGTCAACCTTTCCTTTAGAAAAACCACTATGAATTAAGAAATTACTTAGCCTTTCATACCAAGCTCGAGGAGCTTGTTTCAGTCCATATAAAGCTTTCTTCAGTCTGAATACAGAGTCTGGTTTCTTCGAATCTTCAAAACCAGGAGGTTGTTCTACGTAGACTTCTTCTTGAATAAATCCATTCAGGAATGCACTTTTGACATCCATTTGAAACAACCTGAAATTCTTATAGCAAGCAAAAGCAAGTAGTAATCTGATTGTCTCTAACCTTGCTCGTGGAGCGTAAGTCTCATCATAGTCTATCCCTTCTTCTTGCGTGTATCCTTTAGCTACGAGTCTTGCTTTGTTTCTCGTTACTTTGCCTTTTTCATCAACTTTGTTCCTGAAAACCCATTTAGCTCCAACAACTGATTTACCTTTTGGTTTGGGAGTTAATTCCCATACGTCGTTAATACTGAATTGTCTGAGCTCTTCTTGCATTGCTTCAATCCAGCTTTCATCAGCTAAAGCTTCTTCGATATTTTTGGGTTCTATTTCAGAAATAAGAGCAATAGCACTAGACTCTTCTCGCCTTTTGGATCTTGTTCGAATTCCCTCATTAATGTTTCCAATAATGAGTTCTTCAGGATGACTGGACTTGTGCTTCCGGTTACTGTTCAATCTGATAGATTGTTGATCTTCTTCTTGAGTAGATTCTTCATCAGTAGCTTGTTGTACTGATTTTGAATTAGCAACTGCTTCAGTGGAGTTAGATTTAGCAGTGTCTGGAGCAGATTCTGAGTCTTCAGTCTGTATCTGCTGAACTTGTGGAGAGTCTTGAAATTTGACATTCATTGATTCTTCCACAGTCTGAGTCTTTTTGTTGAACACTCTAAAGGCTTTGCTTGTTGTAGAGTATCCAAGAAAGAATCCTTCATCTGATTTTTCTTCAAACTTACCAACACGATCATTTGCATTCTTTAGAATAAAACATTTGCAACCAAATATTTGAAAATAAGAAACTATTGGTTTCTTCCCTTTAAAAATTTCATAAGGATTTTTCTCAAGAATTGGTCTTAAAAACACTCGGTTTATAATATAGCAAGCAGTTGAAACAGCTTCTGCCCAAAACTTGAAGAAACTTGATTTCCAATTAATAGTGTTCTTGCCATTTCTTGTAAAGACCTATTCTTCCTTTCCACAACCCCATTCTGTTCTGGTGTATATGGAGAAGAAAATTTATGTTGAAAACCAAATTCATCACATAAATTAGCAAAGTCTTGATTTTCAAACTCACCTCCATGGTCTGTACGAATGCTTGTAATAGTGTGACCTTTCTCATTCTGCACCTTTTTAGCAAATTTTGAAAAGAGAGAGAAAGTCTCTGACTTACTTGTTAGAAAGTAGACCCAAGTAAATCGTGAATAGTCATCCACTATTACCAGACAGAACCTTTTACCACCAATGCTTTTCGTTCTGGTAGGTCCAAACAAATCCATGTGCAAAAGCTGCAATACATGATTAATGGAAACTCTATTTATTGATCTGTAAGAATTTCTAACCTGTTTTCCCAGTACGCATGGTGTACATAGATCAGACTTTGAATAATTCAGATTAGGCAATCCTCGAACAAGTTTCTTTGTTGAGATCTTGTTGATTTGCTTCATGTTAATATGGCCTAGCTTTTTGTGCCACAGATTTGCTTCATCTTGTACTGATATTAAGCACTGTGATCTTTCTTGATTCACATCCAGAAGATAGATATTTCCATGTCTTCGACCAGTAAAGTATTGAGTAAGGTCTTTACTGATTCCAGAGCACGTTTCTTCCTGAAAGTTGATCTTGAAACCAGAATCACACAACTGACTTATGCTAAGCAAGTTGTAATTTAATCCTTCAACTAATGAAACATTATTGATAGACAAACTTCCAATCTTCACTGTTCCTCGACCAGTAATCTTCCCTCTGTTGTTACCACCAAAGGAAACTTTTCCTCCGTCTATCTGGATAAGTTTTATGAAGCAGCTTGAGTCTCCTGTCATATGTCTTGAGCAGCCACTATCAAGATACCATTTTATCTTCTTTTTGATAGTAACCTGCAATTAACAAGAATTCAAGCTCTTTTTGGTACCCATACCATCTTGGGTCCAGAAGTGTTAGTACAATAGACAGTCTTAGCCCAGCTCTTTTTAACAGGTCTCCAAACTAAATGACATTCTTTCTCGAAGTGTTCTAAGCTTTTACACTTGGAACATCTTAGAGCATTTCTACCAACATGTTTTACAAAGACTTTCTGAAAATGATTATTGTAAACAGTTCTAGCTGGTCTTTGTTTAATTCTTTCTTTTACCTTTGGAAAATCAATCAGTGGAATAGTTTCAGAAGTCATACCAAGACCCAACTTGTCAAAATATGGTCTTTGTATCGAAAGAATCTTATCCAGCTTTTCAGAACCATTTGAAAATCTCTTTGATATGTTAGTGATATCATTTTTCAAAAGATTATTTTCATTTGAAATATTGTCTAAGTTTTCTTTTACAACAGCAAAATCTTTTTCCAGTTTTTCAACCTTTTCTTTCATAAGTTTATCCTGATGTTTCAATGTAGAATTTTCCCTTTTCAATTCGGAGATCCTCTTAAGAGAGGTTTTCAGACTAAGACAAAGTTCATCAATGTATTTAGAAACTTTAACAGGAATTTTCAAGTTACTTACCTCGAATTCGCTGTCTGAGTCTGTGTCTGAATCAAGGTCTGAGTCTGAGTCTGATTTTGCCATTAAACAAATATTGGCATAATCATTGTCACTATCTTCACATTTAGTATCACTCCAAGTCTCTGCCTTGAGTGCCTTCCTGTTTTTCTCAGCCTTCCCTTTTCTCTTCTTTAACAGAGGACAGTTAGGTCTGATGTGTCCCTTTTTCTTGCATTCAAAGCAAGTCACTTCTTTATTCGTATCATCTTCCTCTGTTGACCTGTTTTGAAACCTTTGAGAATTTTGTTTCTTCCAATTGAATTTCCTTCCTTTTTTGTTCAGCTTTCTGAATCTCTTTATCATTAGTGCCAGTTCTTCATCATCTAGGTCTTCTTCAGAGTCTGTAACATCAGAATAGTCATTAGACTTTAAGGCAATAGATTTCTTACCTTTTGAGTCTTCCTCTTCGTTGGTCTGTTCTACTTCATAGGATTGAAGAGTTTCAACCAATTCATCTACAGAAAGTGGAGCAATCCTCCGTGTCTCTCTTATTGTGGTTTTTATATAATTCCAATCTTTTGAGAGTCCACGAAGAAGTTTGTTGACTTTCATATGTCCTGAGATTGGATGTCCCTGATATTCAAGACCATTCACAATTTTAGTAAAGCGACTAAACATGTCAGTAATTGATTCTCCTGATCTCATCTTAAAGACTTCATATTGTCCCAAGAGAATGTTGATCCTTGTTTCTTTCACACGATCAGTTCCTTCATAGGTAATGTGAAGCTTGTCCCATACTTCTTTTGCTGTATCACAAGAACATATTCTATTATATTCAGTAGGGGATAAAGCACAATATATGGAGTAAATAGCTTTGGCGTCGAGAGTCTGTCTCTTGGTGATTTCTTCTTGAGTCAAAAGAGTAGGAACAGCAGGTTATTTTCCTCTGTCTGAGTCTGATGCAGCATCAGGAATGATTCCTTTATCAACCAATTCCCATTCCAAAGGATCTTTCGATCTTAGGAATGCCTTCATCTTATTTTTCCATATGCTGTAATCCTTTCCATCAAAGTATGGAGGTCTGGTATTGCTTTGACCTTCAACCAACCCTGTAGGCAGCATACTAGCCATACATCTTTTACTTAGAAGTAAAGACACTTCTTATAAACAAGTACACAAGCTCTGATACCAATTGTTAGAACTAGTATTAGCACCTAGAGGGGGGTGAATAGGTGTTTAAAGCGATTTTAACAATTCAAATCAATTGAGATATAAATAGTTTTAAATCAACGATTGCAGCAAATGAAAGCAGTTAACAATATAAAGGATTAGGGATAGAAAACCAAGACTCCAGATTTATAGTGGTTCGGCTTAGATCAAGCCTACGTCCACTCTCCCGCACGGACAGCCCTTCTGGCTGGATTTCACTAAGAATAAATAAGAGTGATTACAGTCTCACGCTCTTGAGTCCACAGTGTAGATTACTCTACTACACTTCCTCAAGGTCTACAATATGATCTCTCTTTTGATTACATGTAACGCTCAAAGAATGATATCGCAAAATAGTAAGGAGATTTCAGACTTTGGAATTCTTCTATCCGCACCCTTCAACAACTAGAGCATCTCTCTTATATACTTCTTCATGCCTTCAATACCGTTGGCACCTTCCAAAGAAGTTCTTCCAATCAACCCGTTGGACAGAATCAATTAGAGAGATCTCGAGCTCTTTAAGGTAAGTGTTGATAGCCCATCAATCATGCTCGCCCATACAATCAGGATCTCGGTTTCCATAAGTAGATCCTTCCAAATATAAGTTGCGAAGTCGTCAAAGAATCTAAACATATTCCATATAAAACTTAGATCGTTTAGAGCTGAATCCAGTAGAAAGATATCCATTAGTCGTTAGAATAAAGATCGTATAAGATCAGAATAAACGTCGTCCTGGAAACTGTCCATGTGAGTAAACTTTGAAATATAAGTCTTGAGTCTTGCTAGCTTCAGACTTTAATCTTCAGACTTTGATCTTCAGACTTTGTTCTTCAGACTTTGTCAAAAGAGTCTATAAGTCTTCAGACTAGACTGATAAACCTGTTTTATCAACTTCAAAATACCTTAAGGGATTTCATCCAACACAAATTGTCCGTGTTCCCGGAGGGCCACCGATTTGGCGGCGGCCTCAGGACCCACCAATTTGTGGATGTGAGAAAGAGGGCTGGTGTTCTTGCTCTCAATGACAATGAAGTGTACTGGCATTTCGTGAGCAAGTGTCTCCCTGAAGGCGCCGTAGATTTAACTTTCCTATTTTTTATCTTCCATTCATTGTGGAATTCATTTTTCTTTAATGATATTGAGCAAGCCACTTTTTTCGTGATATCTTGTATTGGAAATTAGTCAATCTACTTTTAGTTAGAAGAAAAAATGAAGTACTTATAACAAATTCATAAATTGGGGGATGAATACGCATATACATATATACCAACTTTTTACAAATATTTTCCAATCAATTTAGTGTGAGTCTTTCAGAATGTTAACTTTAGTGGTAATCGCTCACCAATCCTGCTTTTGACCCTTAAACTTTGTTTGGGAGGGGAGGGGAGGGAAAATGGAAGAGGCCCAGGAAATTGAGTAAAAAACAAAATGATTCCAAGTTTTCTTGACACATTTTCCTAATGTCTCAATTTAAGGTATGGAGAAGGGAGCTAAACCATAAACGATACAAAGGGAAGTGTGTGAAAAATTGGCTGAGGCCCATTTACCTCGACGTGGTCAAGAACTCTGATCTTTCAAATTTGACGAGGGCACCGCTGATTTTCCAATACCCGCGGGACGTCCTACTTGGGAAATTAACCCAGGAAAACGTCACGGTGGCCGGAGATGCTTTGCACCGATGACCCCTGATTTGGGCCAAGGGGATGCTCAGTGCTCGAGGACACGGTGGTATTGGCTCGGCACATCGGGCACTTGATTTCCAAGCACGGCAAACTTGTGACCTGCCGCATGAAATTTTCCCTACAGAGGTATGCAGAGGAGAGGAGATGGAGGGCGGCGACTTGATGAAGTTCCTAAGGGATCAACAAGACGGATCTGGCCTATTGATGAAGTTCCTAAGGGATGCTGTCTTCTATAGGCTGCTCTTGACTAGGGTAGTAAGTAGTGTTACACGATATGACTGGGAAGCTTCCTAGTGCCTCCTCTTTGCCTGCATGTGGATCCAGGATCTGCAGCTGATTTCTAAGTTGCAAATTGCAAATGGTTAATTTGCCTTCTCATACTTTGTTATTTATGGAATATGATGAAGTTAGTTTATGGTTGTTAGGAATAGAATTATCACCTAGAGGGGGTGAATAGGTGACTAAAGCGATTTTAATAATTTAATTCGAATAAGAAATTAATTCATTAAAAATAACAATCGCTGCAAATGAAAGTAATGAAAGATAAAAGGATTAGGGATAGAGCATCAAGACTTCAGATTTTTAGTAGTTCGGCTTAGACCAAGCCTACGTCCACTCTCCCGCACGAACAGCCCTTCTGGCTGGATTTCACTAAGAATCAAAAAGAGTGTTTACAGTTTCACGTTCTTGAGTCCACAGTGTAGAAGCTCTACTACACTTCCTCAAGGTCTCACCACAATATGATCTCTCTTTTGATTACATATAATGCTCGAAGAATAAGATCACAAAATAACAAAGGAGATTCAGACTTTGGAATTCTTCTATCCGACACCTTTAAACAACTTGAGTGTCTCTCTTATATACTTCTTCATGCCTTCATTACCGTTGGCACCTTCTAAAGAAGTTCTACCAATCAACCTGTTGGACAGAATCAATTTGGAGAGATCTCGAGCTCTTTAAGGTAAGTGTAGATAGCCCATCAATCTTGCTCGCCCATACAATCAGGATCTTGGTTTCCATAAGTAGAACTTTCCAAATAAGTTGTGAATCTTTAGAGAATCTATATAAATTCGGATACGAATATAAGATCTTGTAGTGTTGATTCCAGTCAAAAGATATTCCATAGCCGTTGAAGTAAAAACTATATTAGATAGAATCAGAATAGAAGTTTTTAACTTGTCGGTCTGGAAACTGTCCATGAGAGTAGACTTTGAAACTTGAGTCTTGTTAGCATCAGACTTTGATATTCAGACTTTGCCAGTAGATTTTGCAAGTCTTTAGACTAGACTGAGAAAAATGTTTCGTCAACTTCAAAATATTTGAAGAGAATTTATCCAACAATCTCCCCCTTTTTGATGGTGACAAAACTTTCCTGCAGATTTGAATACTATTGCCCTGCAAAACAACTTTTAAGCTAGCAAATATATCTCATAAATGATTAGAATAAGAATAGTATAAGATGTCCTGTACACAGACTTACCCTGTACACAGATCTGCATCCACAGAAACCTCATTAGTCATGTGCAGACATTACTATCTTTATCTAATTTTAACAGCTTAAAATAATGCAGTAGTAAGCAAACATTCAAAAACTCAAGATAAAGTCAAAATGTCAATCACAAACATAACAAACTATTAAATCCAAAAAAAGTTTAAAAATGAAGGTTTGGGTTTGGATTTGGAATGAGAATAGAGTGAAAATCTGCCTGCAAAGTCTTCTCCCCTTTTTTATCAGCATTAAAAAGTAAGAAAATCAAGGAGCACGAGGAATGCGAACAAGTTGAAAGTCCTCCATAGACTTGACAGTTCCTTCCAGCTTTCTCAAATCTTCCTGTAGTTGAGCGAGAGCAGTGCCTTTTGTAGTGGCCTGAACCTGACGTTGAACATCTTTAAGCTGATCATGCAAGGAGATGAACATAGCATGATTCTCATTCTGAAGAGTCTGAAATTCACACCCCATAACAAATATTTGGCCTTTGAGCTCCAAAATGATGTCAAGCAACCTTCCAAAATCTCCTGAATTGTCAGTTTGTGTGCTTGCGTTAACTCGGTCTGATGGTGGAGTTAAGCCAGTGTGAATATCAGCAGGGAGATCAATGTTTGGAGATGATGCCTCTCCCTCAGGAAAATGAGCAGCATGAACATCTTCTGCATCAGGCGGTGATCTACTTGTACTGGTAAACGTCAAGAGAAGAGGAGTACTTTCTCTTTGGACATCTCCCCCTGTTTCAATGTCTTCTAGAGCGGAGAAGTACTCTTCTTTCTGAGGAGTTTCCTCAGTGACAAGATGTTGTTGATCCTCCTTTTCTGCTAGAGAATCTACTTTGGCTTGTGAGTCTGCTGGTTGATGCTGAGAGTCTGTCTTTGCTGGCTCTTCCTCTTGATCTTCTTCTTCTTTTTCTTCTTCCTCTTCTTCTTTTTCCTCTTTCTCTTCTTCCTCTTCTTCTTTTTCCTCTTCTTCTTCTTCCTGTAAGGATTCCTTTTCCTAGTTTCCTTTCTCAGTTTCCTCTGCAAATTGTTGTTCTGGAACAGCTGAAACAGGAGCAGGATACTGAGAAACAAGGGTAGAGATAGGCATACCATCCTCATCATCTTCATCCTCCAAGATGATTGCCCGCTTCTTTTTGATAGTTACAGTCACAGGTTCCTTTCCTTTCCTCTTGGCAGCAGAAGAGTTTGGTCTAGTCTTAACAGGGGTTTTCTCCTTGAACTGCTCCAGCTTCTTGCTAAGTTCTTTCAGACGCATCTTTGTAATCATCCTCAATCCGATGACCATTTGATCAATAGTCTTCATAGAGAGAATGTGGGGAGGCTGAATGTTCAAATGTCTGAAAAGACGAGTGATGAGAGCAGCATAAGGGAGTTTTCCCTTGTCCTTTGCCATAGACCTGTACATGTGAAACATGATAGTGTGTGGTAGAGAGAAGTTAAGACCGATCTTGATTGCATACATCAATTTTGCTTCTGAGATGGACACATTTGTCTTTGAAGTTGATTTAAGTCTAAGACAGTTGATCACTATCTTGTGAAGCAAAGTGATTGTAGCATTCATCCTGGAGTAGGAGAGACGACCTTCACCAATTCCGTCTCTCGTAAGTTCCAGAGTTGCATGACTCACAGACACATAAATTGATTGGAAAGCTCCTCTTTCCACACCAATTACATCCACCAGAGTGTCCGTGTCAACCACATATTCTTTATCTCTCACACTAAAAGAAAAGCTAGTGGCATCAAGAAAACTGAGATTGGAATAAAAATATGCTGTTAATTCGGAATAAGCCACCTCACACTCAGTACAGAATTTATGAAGTTGAAGTTTCTCAAACTTCTCTCTCAGATTGATGCTTAATAGATCCAGAAAATCAAAATCCATTGTTCGTGGATTCATCACCCCACGCTTCAGCAGTTTCTCATATCCTTTCCCGTGTTCCTCTGAACGAAACAATTCATCCTTCTTCCCTCGAAGATTTGCAGCCACACCCATCCAAGGTTTAAAATGGACAAACATTTTCTCATCATCATCATTTCCCTCAGGTTGATTTACAGCACCAAATCGAGGGTCACTGGGAAAGTTCGCAAAGACTTTTGTTGCCGTTCCAACAGGAACAATGCCCAATCGCTCCATCACAGTAAGAAAGTGTGTCTCATTTTTTTAACATTTTTCTTTAAAAAATCCATCAATGAAAGCCATTGCAGAACCTCCTTCTTTCAACGCATAATAGAGCCTATAAACAAATGCAGGCTTAAGGGATCTTACAGGTTCAACATCTTCAAGAATTTCCTTTGCATGGTGAGGATGACGAACATGAGATCTAGTTGAGGAGGTGCGCTGTTGAGATTGTTGGTGCGTCTGTTCTCTTGGAAAGTCACTTTTTTTCGGTGAGATCAAAATGCGTAGGCCCCTCACCAGAGCCCTGTGGTCCCCTGTTCGCTATTCTTGAGGATTTCCTTTGGAAAGACATTGTCGCTTTCTTGGAAGGAACTTTCACACTTGTGTCGCAAGAAAGTCAAAAACTTGAGAAGTAGAAAATGAGGAGAGAAATTCCAGAGAATGAAAAGCTTTTGAACTAGGGTTTCTAGGTAAAGTAAAATGGAGAAGGAGAAGGAGTATAAAAGGTAATCGAATCGTGGTAACTGAAGCGTCGCAAAAGAAATTCCTTTTTAAAAAATAATTGCCTTAATAAATCGATAACCACCATTTTCAAGATTAATTGCCTTAATAAACATGATTATATATATATATATATATATATATATATATATATATATATATATATATATATATATATATATATAAACAGACAAACTTACCTTTTTGAGATAACAGTTTAAGTAAATAAATAAACTTACAGTCGTGTCGATTGGTATTCCAAGTCTACAACTTTTGAGTTTGATACGCTGTTAGACTTTAGATTCTGAGTCTGAGCTTCAACAGTCTTCAAGAGATAAAATATTGAGTCTTGAGCGAATAGACTCAAATAAGCTTTTCTCAAGTGGCTTTGTGAAGATGTCTGCCAGTTGATTCTTTGAGTCAATAAATTGTATCAAGACTTCTTTGTTCTGAACATGATCTCTTATAAAATGATGTCGAATCTCAATATGTTTTGCTCTTGAATGTAGGATAGGATTCTTTGTAAGATTGATTGCGCTGGTATTGTCACATTTGATCTCTGTGCAAGAGTCTTCATTATCAAAGTCTCGTAGTTGTTGTTTTATCCATAGCATTTGAGAACAGCAACTCCCAAGGGCTATGTATTCCGCTTAAGCTGTTGAAAGAGCCACGGTACTTTGCTTTCTTGAAAACCAAGATATTGCCCTGTTTCCAAGTACCTGATGTGCTTTTTCTTTCAACTCTACAACCTGCAAGATCTGCGTCTGAATAACCAAGAAGAGTAAAGTCTCATTCTTTGGGATACCATAGACCAATCTTAGCAGTAGTAGCAACATATTTAATGATACGTTTAGCAGCACTTAAATGAGATTCTTTAGGATCTAATTGAAACCTAGCAAATATGCAGACGCTAAATAATATGTCAGGTCTAGATGCAGTAAGATAAAAGAGAGAACCAATGATACTCCTGTATAACTTTTGGTGGATTTTATTCCCTGCTTCATCTTTGTCTATCTTCAAGGAACTTGACATAGGTATGTCAGTCTTTTTGCAATTCTCCAGACCGAACTTTTTAACAAGTTCTTTTGCATATTTTTCTTGATGAATGAAGATTCCTTCCTTTAGTTGTTTCACTTGTAGACTAAGGAAGAAGGATAGTTCACCCATCATGCTCATCTCGAATTCATCCTGCATATTTTTAGAAAATTTCTTGCACAAAGTCTCATTAGATGATCTGAATATAATGTCATTAACATAAATCTGAACAAGTAGAAAACTTTTGCCTTCCTTTTTAATAAACAAAGTAGTGTCTACCTTTCCTTTAGAGAAGCCATTTTGAATTAAGAAATTACTTAGCCTTTCATACCAAGCTCGAGGAGTTTGTTTTAAACCATATAAGGCTTTCTTCAGTCTGAACATTGAGTCTGGTTTCTTTGAGTCTTCAAATCCAGGGGGTTGTTCCACATACACTTCTTCTTTAATAAATCCATTCAGGAATGCGCTTTTGACATCCATTTGAAATAACCTGAAATTCTTATAACAAGCAAAAGCAAGTAGTAATCTAATTGCTTCTAACCTTGCTACTGGAGCATAAGTCTCATCATAGTCTATTCCTTCTTCGTGCGTGTATCCTTTAGCCAATGTCTTGCTTTGTTTCTTGTTACTTTGCCTTTTTCATCGATTTTGTTCCTGAAAACCCATTTAGCTCCAATAACAGATTTTCCTTTTTGGTTTAGGAGTCAATTCCCATACGTCGTTAATATTGAATTGTCTGAGCTCTTCTTGCATTGCTTCAATCTAGCTTTCATAAGCTAAAGCTTATTCAATACTTTTGGGTTCTATTTCAGAAATAAGTGCAACAGCACTAGACTCTTCTCGCCTTTTGGATCTTGTTCGAATTCCCTCATTAATGTTTCCAATAATGAGTTGTTCAGGATGACTAGACTTGTGCTTCCAGTTACTGGTCAGTCTGATAGATTGTTGATCTTTTTCTTCAGTTAATTCTTCATCAGTAATTTGTTGTACTGATTCTGAATTTTTAACTGCTTCAATGGAGGTAGATCTATCAGAGTCTGGAACAGATTTTGATTCTTCAGTCTGAATTTGCTGAATTTGTGGAGAGTCTTGAAATTTGACGTTCATTGATTCTTCCATAGTCTGAGTCTTCTTGTTGAATACTCTATAGGCTTTGCTTGCAGTTGAGTAACCAAGAAAGGATCCTTCATCTGATTTTTCTTCAAACTTACCAACAAGATCATTTGCATTCTTCAGAATGAAACATTTACAACCAAATACTTGAAAATAAGAAACTACTGGTTTCTTTTCTTTAAAAATTTCATATTGAGTTTTCTCAAGAATTGGCCTTAAAAACACTCTATTTATAATATAGCAAGCAGTTGAAACAGTTTCAGCCCAAAACTTTGAAGAAATATTACTTCCAATTAAAAGAGTTCTTGCCATTTCTTGTAAAGATCTATTCTTCATTTCCACAACCTCATTTTGTTCTGGTGTGTATGGAGAGGAGAATTTGTGCTGAAAACCTGATTCATCACATAATTTAGTAAAGTCTTGTTTTTCAAACTCACCTCCATGGTCCGTACGAATGCTTGAGATAGTGTGACCTTTCTCATTCTGCACTTTCTTAGCAAACTTTGAAAAGAGAGAGAAAGTCTCAGACTTACTTGAAAGAAAGTAGACCCAAGTAAATCGTGAATAATCATCCACTATTACTAGACAGTATCTTTTTCCACAAATGCTTTGCGTTCTGGTAGGTCTAAATAAATTCATATGCAGAAGCTGCAGTACACGATTAGTGGAAACTTTACTTATTGGTTTGTAAGAGTTTCTAACCTGTTTACCCAGTACGCATGGTGTGCATAGATCAGACTTTGAGTAATTGAGAATAGGCAATCCTCGAACAAGTTTCTTGGAAGAGATCTTGGTGATTTGCTTCATATTGGTATGGCCTAGTTTTTTGTGCCATAGATTAGCTTCATCTTGTATTGATATTAAGCACTGTGATCTTTCATGATTCACATCCAGAAGATAGATATTTCCATGTCTTCGTCCAGTGAAAGATTGAATAAAGTATTTACTGATTCCAGAGCACGTTTCTTCCTAGAAATTGATCTTGAAACCAGTATCACACAACTGGCTTATGCTAAGCAAGTTGTAATTTAATCCTTCAACTAAGGAGACATTCTTGATTGACAAACTTCCAATTTTTACTGTTCCTCGACCAGTAATTCTTCCTTTGTTGTTACCACCAAAAGAAACTTTTCCTCCGTCTATCTGGACAAGTTTTATGAAGCAACTTGAGTCTCCCGTCATGTGTCTTGAGTAGCCACTATCAAGATATCATTTAATCTTCCTTTTGATAGTAACCTGCAATTAAAACGAATTCAAGCTTTCTTTGGTACCCATATCATCTTGGGTCCAGAAGCGTTAGAGCTATAAACAATCTTTGCCCAATTCCTTTTAACAGGTCTCCAAACCAAAGGACATTCTTTCTCAAAATGTTCTGAGCTTTCACACTTGGAACATTTCAAAGCATTTCTGCCAACAGGTTTTACAAAGGCTTTCTGGAAATGATTTTTATAAACAATTCTGGCTGGTCTCTGTTTGATTCTTTCCTTCATCTTTGGGAAATCAATCAGTGGAATAGTTTCAGAAGTCATACCAAGACCTAACTTATCAAAGTAGGGTCTTTGTATCGAAAGAATCTTATCCAACTTTTCAGAACCATTTGAAAATCTTTTTCATATGTTAGTAATATGATTTTTTAAAAGATTATTTTCTTTTGAAATGGAGTATGAGTTTTCTTTCTGAATAGCAAAGTCCTTTTCCAACTTTTCAAACTTTTCTTTCCAAAGTTTTTTTTCTATTGCTTCAATTTAGAATTCTCCTTTTTTAATTCGGAGATCCTCTTAAGAGAAGTTTTTAGACTAAGACAAAGTTCATCAATATATTTAGAAACCTTGACAGGAATTTTTAGCTTACTAACCTCGAGTTCACTATCTGAGTCTGTATCTGAATCAAGGTCTGAGTCTGAATCAGATTTTGCCATTAAACATATATTGGCATAATCGTCATCACTTTCTTCACATTCAGTATTACTCCAGGTCTCTGCTTTGAGTGTCTTTCTGTATTTCTCAGTCTTTCCTTTTCTCTTCTTTAACAGAGGACAGTTGGGTCTGATGTGTCCATTTTTCTTGCATTCAAAGCAAGTCACTTCTTTATTAGAATCATCTTCCTCTGTTGACCTGTTTTGAAACCTTTGAGAATTTTGTTTCTTCCAATTGAATTTCCTTCCTTTTCTATTCAACTTTCTGAATCTCTTTATCATGAGTGCCAGTTCTTCATCATCTAGATCTTCTTCAGAGTCTGTAGTATCAGAATAGTCATTAGACTTTAAGGCAATAGATTTCTTACCTTTTGAATCTTCCTCTTCATTGGTGTGCTCTACTTCATAAGATTGAAGAGTCCCATCCAGTTCATCTACAGAGAGTGGAGCAATCCTCTGTGTCTCTCTTATTGAGGTTTTTATGTAATTCCAGTCTTTAGAGAGTCCTCGTAGGAGTTTGTTGACCTTCATATGTCCTGAGATTGGATGTCCCTGATATTTAAGACCATTCAAAATTTCAATAAAGCGACTAAACATGTCAGTTATTGATTCTCCTGATCTCATCTGAAAGACTTCATATTGTCCCAAAAGAATATTGATCCTTGTCTCTTTCACTCGATCAGTCCCTTCATAGGTAATGTGAAGCCTATCCCAGACTTCTTTTGCTGTATCACAAGAAGATATTATGTTATACTATGTAGGGGATAAAGCACAATATAAGGAGTAAATGGCTTTAGCGTCAAGAGTCTGTCTCTTGGTGATTTCTTCTTGAGTCATTAGAATGGGATCAACAACTTCTTTTCCTCTCTCTGATTCTGATGCAGCAACAGGAATGATTCCTTTATCTACCACTTCCCATTCCAAATGATCTTTCGATCTTAGGAATGCTTTCATCTTGTTTTTCCATATGCTATAGTCTTTTCCATCAAAGTATGGAGGTCTGGTATTGCTTTGACCTTCAACCAACCCTGTAGGCAACATACTAGCCATAGATCTTTTACTCAGAAGTAAAGACACTTCTTATAAATGAGTACACAGGCTCTGATACCAATTGTTAGGAATATAATTATCACCTAGAGGGGGTGAATAGGTGACTAAAGCGATTTTAACAATTTAATTCGAATAAGAAATGAATTCATTAAAAATAACAATTGCTGCAAATGAAAGTAATGAAAGATAAAAGGATTAGGGATAGAGAATCAAGACTTCAGATTTATAGTGGTTTGGCTTAGACCAAGCCTACGTCCACTCTCCCGCACGGACAACCCTTCTAGCTGGATTTCACTAAGAATAAAAAAGAGTGTTTACAGTCTCACGCTCTTGAGTCCACAGTGTAGAAGCTCTACTACACTTCCTCAAGGTCTCACCACAATATGATCTCTCTTTTGATTACATATAATGCTCGAAGAATAAGATCACAAAATAACAAAGGAGATTCAGACTTTGGAATTCTTCTATCCGGCACCTTTAAACAACTTGAGTGTCTCTCTTATATACTTCTTCATGCCTTCATTACCGTTGACACCTTCCAAAGAAGTTCTTCCAATCAACCTGTTGGACAGAATCAATTTGGAGAGATCTCGAGCTCTTTAAGGTAAGTGTAGATAGCCCATCAATCCTGCTCGCCCATACAATCAGGATCTTGGTTTCCATAAATAGAACTTTCCAAATAAGTTGTGAATCTTTAGAGAATCTATATAAATTCGGATACGAATATAAGATCTTGTAGTGTTGATTCCAGTCGAAAGATATTCCATAGCCGTTGAAGTAAAAACTATATTAGATAGAATCAGAATAGAAGTTTTTAACTTGTCGGTCTGGAAACTGTCCATGAGAGTAGACTTTGAAACTTGAGTCTTGTTAGCGTCAGACTTTGATCTTCAGACTTTGCCAGTAGAGTCTGCAAGTCTTCAGACTAGACTGAGAAAAATGTTTTGTCAACTTCAAAATATCTGAAGAGAATTTATCCAACAATAGTAATTCAAAAGGGAAGAGTGTATAAATTGTTTTTATTATGGCTATACTTACATGTGGTGATCGGATACTTTGCGACTTCCTAATTGCAATCGTTTAACATCTTATGCAACGTCTTATTCTAGTGCTAAAATACATTTTTTCACTTGCCCTTTTTTAACACAGCAGAACAAATGATTCTTGCATAGACAATTGCCATGAAAGCTGTAAAACGGAACGCAATTGTCACTCTTGAAATTGCTGATAAACATGGATCGAGAGGAGCTTCGTCCGGAGAAGAATATAGGTCATGAAAAGGTCAAAGAATGTGTTGCATATGGAGAAAAGTTTGCGATAGTCGGAGCAGGTGTTGCGACCGCGGTCGCGATGAAGGAGGCTGCTGCCCAAGTGCTGGCACTTGAGACATCCGGAGGGCTGAGAGCCACCTGTGCGGCCTTGAGCCTCTTCCCCAAGTTCACAAGGCGAATCTATTCATAGGATTGTCGACTATCCTCAACGTTGAGTGATTCTTTTGTCACATAAATTGAAGGAATGTTTGGTAGAGAGCAAGTCTACTAATAATGGTTATCATTTCATAACTATTGAGATGCACATGTAGGTTATTTAAAAGATTCCCATATCGAATAATTATTATGCATGGAATCGTTAATATATCCTAATTAGCCTATAACTTAATTATTAAACTTTTGAGTAGAGGTGAAGATTCAGACTTTGCCTCGTCCTAAGTGATCTCTGCATATGAAGATATCGAATTTTTACTATGCACTCGGTATCAAAGCCAATAGTTGATTGGTAGCTTACTCACAATATGTTTCTCTAGCCAACCTTTATGGTTCAATTAGGTGGAAGAGACTTACAGTGAAGGTGGGCATTATGGTGTAACAATGCGTTCTCGATGGTTTCATGGTTTCACTAAAGAAAGAGACTAGGGATGAAGGTGAAGGAATCCCATGATTTTCGGGCAGCCTTCATGATTTCGTTTGGCAAAAGAAACCATCTTTGTGTTTCTACTTGGAGAAAGAGACTAGTGTTCTTGTGTTTATGTTTCAGTACTAGGGATGAAGGTGGACATTGTTGTTGTGGTCCTTTCAAGACAACAAAGTAAAGATTCAAGTTGAGACTCATTAATGTAGAAAGATACCCAAATTAAGGAATAGTAGACTAAACACTAAGCTCACACATGAATGGACGATTGTTGAGATAGATGTATGAGTTACATTTAAAAGTTCCACATTATAAAATTAATGTGGCATGGTGTGGACTAGTCAATATGTACGTTAGTTGATCCATAATTTATTGACTTAAGATTCTAATTGAATGTGACTTCAATTGGACATGTTGACTCGGCTCGTACTTGAGCTTCCCTTGGCAATCTCTTCAAGTGAAGGTATTAAATTTCTAATGCACGCTCCAAACAATCACGAATCCTATATTTATTAGCAAATTGTCCAAACCAATCATGCTTTTTAATCACAACTATTCGATCCGAAAAAGCCATGCAAACAACCGTTGCATGGCCACGAGCATGAGCTCCATTGAGAGACAAGCCATGTGAGGGAGAGAGGCTTGTTGGCAATGTACTTCGATGGCGGCAATCGAACATCAACGGCAGCACACGGTGAAATTGCCGCGCTGGAGCTCTGATGGCAACATTGATAAGAAAGTTGATGGAGGCCAGATATGGATACGGGGTGATCGTTGGTGATTTTTTATACAACAAAAAATGTTCAGGTCAAAAGTGTGACCCATGCATCCGGAGATTCTGAACGAACTGGGCCCAAAGCTCATTTCAGAGGCCACAGACTAACGTTTTGCTGGAACACTTAACTTGGCCTACTATGTCCACTTAGGGTGCGTATGGTAACATTTCTGTTACTGAAAACAATTTTTTTTAGAAATACTTTGTTTTTCTATTTTTGTTTTCGAGAATAGTTTCTAAGCATTTTTAAGGTATTTGGTAATTATAAAAAATTTCTGTTCCGAGAACAAAAATACGTTTGGTACAATCTCAAATACTTTTGTGACTTAAAATTTCTTTTAATATATTAATAATTTTATTACCTTTTCCTTCTTCTTTTTTCTCCTTTTCTTCTCCTTCCTCTTAGCCAGTCATCGGCCTTGGCCATGGTCGGCTGGCGACTGGCCAGACGAGGGCTGGTCAGCGGCCTCGGGAGAGCCTTGCCGGCCATCTGTGAGGTCCCCCCCGAGCCTTGTAGTGGCTGGATGAGGCAACCTCGCCAACAACCGGCGAGGGTTGCTGGCGAGCTCGGGGCGACCTTGCTGAGGGTTGACGAGGCTCCAGCAAGGTCGCCGGGCCTCATTTAGCCGATTGCCGGCCATCATCGAGGCCGACAACTAGTTAGGAAGAAGAGAGGAAAAAAAAAAAAAAGAAAAAAAAAGGAATAAAAAGAAAAAAAAATTGTTTCTTGGGTTGTTTCCGGGAACAAAAAAATTACCAAACACGTTTCTGTTTTATTTCTGTTTTGGAAAACAAAAGAACAGAAACGAGTGTTCCTCGGAACGTAACCAAATAGTACCTTAGCTATTGAGTTACAGCTGTTTTCTGTCCTTTTTCGTTTCTGTTTTTCACTACAGTTTTGTATAGAGCACATGCAATGCAATGAATTATTTTTGTCCTTTTGGGGTCCTAGAAGTAGTAGATTAAAGATGGCAATGCATTGAAAAGTTTCTCTAAAGGACCTGAAAGATAAATGATAGCCGTCCTACTTTGAGAGGCTTGAATCGGCACTTTGGAATTAGGTACCAAATTGATGGGCAACATATTTTTGAGGACCACGTCCAAAGGAAAAGTTTTCATTTCTCGTTGAATGAGAGTGAATTATGAGAGTTGTCCTTCATATGTATTCTATAGTTCACGCCGGAGAAGAAGAAACCAACTGCTGATGGTCCATTTCTAACAAGCCAATTCTTAGGCTTATTCATTTTATTTTCAGTTTAAAACCATTTACTCCGAATATTGAATTTATGGAAGCATGTTCAGAAGGAAATAAGACGCTTCAAATCTCATCTATGATCTAACGGTGGAAATCATTAATTATAAAAATTCTCTAAAATACAAATTATTTTTTCCAAAGTACCTGGGATAATACTACATACCAATGGAAACCCTAAACGCTTAGAAATTTCAAGCCTTATTAGGTCATCTTGGCCACCACCTTGATGTATCGTGCTTGAAAATCTCGGGTTGGTGACAATCTCTGCAAAATTTTGATGTATATTTGGAGCTTCCGTGGTGAAATTGTCATAGCTCCTTTCACCTTCATTTTATTGTCGATATCCAACATTACAAGAATATAAAGCACTATATCTTCGAAATGCTTCCCCCTTTCTTGAGTTTCTCTCTGTGATTGGGGCTGGATCAAGCGAGAGAGTGAACGATAGATCGAGCGGAAGGCTAATTTAAAGCGACTCCAGTAAAGGGTGAATGACTCAAAGAAAGCCCAAGTTTTGCACAGTTGCTATCTCAAGTGTCACTGGCCCATGACACGACAACGAGGGATTGTGAGCCCCTCACAACATACTGGGTAAGCCCTCATCAATTGCGACTAGGACTTGCTGTTGTCATTTGTGCCTCTCTCTATCTCTCCTGAATTTTTTTATGTTATTATTGTTGTATTAATGAATAATAACTCAAATGGTTCATAAATTGTTGCTCATTATGCAATGTGATCCAAATAACATCCAATACCCTTCCATTTTTTATTTTTGTTTGGTCTATCCTATCTTAACTCTCATCTCACTCTCAAACTTTCATTTTGCTTCTTTGCAGAGTATGGGAGTTGAACCCCACCTAAAACTAAACATCCCCACCCAACCTCATTTCCTTATCGGTCACTAATTCTCTTATGAGATCACTTCAGCCAAAACCCAAGTAGAACAAGGCTAATTGATTTGTATCATCAAAATTTGATGATGGGGTCACCATAAATTATTGGACCTCTTTGAATAATTTCTCCAGGAACTTATTTTGAATTAAAATAAATTGCAATAACTTATAAGTTTTAATCCGTTTGAACCATAATTATTGTATTCATAGGTAAATTCGTCAAACAGGCAAATCAAGTTGGGTTGAAGATGGTATCATCCAAATAGACCCGTTTAATCTGTTTTGACATATCTCTATGCAATACAATTGTAGTGATCTATATTCGACTTGTCCCATACCTGACCTAAAATATATTACTAAAATACTTTCATATTTAATCTAATCGAGAAAAAATTGGCTTAAATGAGTTGTAAATCCTTTTATGACTCATTCAATAGCCATATTATGTTTAAACATCTTTATTACATATTTACCTAATATAATTGATTCATATAACAACTCAGCTTATTATATAAGGGTTTAGAAAATAGTTTATGATCCACTTTAATAGGGCTACTTTTAGATTGTCATAGGATGTGACAACATGAATCTAATCGTGGCCTACTAGCAAGAAATTTGCTTGCCGGTCTATTCTAGTAGTGTTCCTCGAGGGCCACGGACTTGGCTGCAGCCACGAGATTCACCGATTTGTGGACGAGGGCGACATGGCTGGTTTTAGTTATCGCGAGCAAGTGTCCTGATGGTACCACTGATCTAATTCTTATATTTGATCTTCCATATGTATTTGGTTTTATTTTTTAATGATAGTGTATGACCCCCCGCCCCCCCAAATTTTTTTTGTGGTATCTTACATGAAAGCCAAGCAAGACTGCTTTTAATTGGAGGAAAAGAAAAAGTTATCAACAATTCATAAATTAGGGGATCATAATGGAGATGATGAATTAGAATTCCAATTAACTTTCGTGATCGTATTTTAAGATTTGTTTTTTTTTTTTAAACTGTCACAGGACCATGGTACTCTTTCGATGCTGGCCCACCTGACATTGACCCTCAACAAATCAATTGAAAGTGAGCAGACCCAGAAATGACATAAAACGAAAGTGATCGACACTGTCACATGCTTCAATCTTTGGAGCTTGACATGGCCCCGACTTGTGTTTCGCTATCCTTGATATGTCTTATTGGATGATTTAGCCCACTCAAATGTGATAGATGGTCGGGGAAGCTTACTCAATGACTCTAGAAACTTGATCCCTAATTCTGATCGATATTATTTTTATTAGAAACTCCAATTCAAAAAGTGTATGAAATTTGATCAATAGGGGATAGACATAGACGGTAAAGGGATGTCATTTGATTTTGATACTATATTAACAAGCTTAACTAAAAAAATTAAAGTTATTACATGAACGAAGATTATATGTATATATAACATTGATGTCTTGTATTTCAAAGGTATTTAAAAAGAAATGTTAAACAACCTCCCTATCTGCCCGACCTCTCATTTTCATTTGACATTGATGCTTCGATAAGATGCCAAATCAAATCGTCTTGCTCGCCGGGTTTCGAAAAAGCTTGCTACCCTCTATAAAATTTTGAGGCGGCTAAATACGAAATGAATAGACCAGACCTCTCGAGGATGTCATGTCAACTCATGAGACTGGGGCCGCCTATTCAACAGTAGGTGAAGTATCGGCCCATGCTACATCTTAGGAGTTTTGAAAAGCAATGAGATAAAAGCCACATCTAAAATTAGAAGTAGGGAGGAGCATGTTCCAGTGAGATTAAGCCTTACCGACGGTTGGGCGAACTCGGCCTCAAGCTCGTCCTTGCAAGTAGTAAATGTAGAAAATACAATAGAAAACATGATACCTTTAATATACTCAATAAATAGTAACAAAACAAGTGATTTTTTTTTTATTACGGCAATTAGGCTTTAATAGAAATAGAAAAACCAGAAGGAAAGTAAATAATTTTTGGGCTACTACTTAAATCGCAATTGAAGAATGAACAGCAATTTTGTCTCATTAGTGAAAATGGGACGAATTTAGTCATAGAGAGAGTGGAAATAAGCATGCCTTGATTGATGGCATATTATACATCTAGAAGTAAAACACATGTAACCAGACTTTTCATGCCACATTTAAGAACAATTCTTGACATGTGAAAATTGATCTACATGTAATTTGACTGAATTGTTGAATACTTCAATATGATGCACTTATTTAAACATTACTCATAGTCATGTTTATTTGAAAAAAATTCCATAGATCAATATGTCAAACAATTTTCATTCTCTATTTTCACTTAGGAATAAGTACTTCAAAAATTCTTAAACTTATTGAAAAAGTACAATTGAGTCCTCCAATTTGAATAATGTGTAACTAAGTTATAAAACATATTAAATTAGTGCAATAAGTCATTCCATTAATTTCGTCCAATTTGATTTATAGAAAATGTCGACTTATATATATTTACGTATGGCTCCAATATGGTGCCCATTAAGTGCCACATTAGAAAAAGAAAAAATAAAAAATAAAAAATAAAATAAAAAAAGATAATAAAATGAAAAAAAAAATAAAAGAGAGAAGAAATGTTGAGATGCATGTGTGAGTTATGTTAAAGAATCTCACATTGGAAAGTTGGCCCTTAACTCATTAGTTTATGCTTTTGAATGAAGGTGAGTTCAATTGGATATGTTGACAAGCTCAGACTTGGGCTCCCTCTTGACAATCTCTTTGGTTGAAGGTATTGGACTTATGTTGCATGCTCCAAGAAAGAAAAAATGGAGGTACGGGTACTAGGAGTGCTAAAACTTGATATAGGAGAACACTTAAGTGCCAAAATCGAAGAAAAATGGAATACTTAAGTGCTAACGACGAGAAATTCTAATCAAACTACTGACGTTGCATCTTTCCAACGAGATAAGTGCAAAATGATGTCATTTTTGGCGCTGACGTGGTTAGAAAAATCCAACACGATGTCGTTTTGGGGCTAATGTGGCGCCAAAATTGAATTTTAATATAAATATTAATTAAAATAAATTAAAAACTTAAAAAAGGATCTGCAACAACATTTGGAGAGGGCTTGCACAGCCCAAGGCATGGCGAACCCAACCAACCCTTGCCCCACCTTCACCAGCCTTTTGCGGCGATTGTTCGGCAGTCACGGCGAGGGTTATTCCCCTTTTTAAAATAATTTAGTTTTGGAATTTATTTTTAATTAATATTAAATTAATGAATTTAGTGGACAAACGATGCTGTTTTGCACCTCTATTGCTGAGTTGGCTTCCAGCAAGCCACGTAGACCACATATAGCCACATATAGTTTTAAAAAAAATGCCACGTTTGATTTTTAGCTATTCTCGTTGGATTTGGCATTGAAATGTCTTATTTTTTAAAAAAGATGACACTGAAGAGTATATATTGGAATTTTTGATATTCAAGTGTTCACCTGTGTCAAGTTTTGACATTCCTTGTGTACTTTCTTAAAAAAAAAAAATGCTATTCATATTTTTTTAGACGGCTCATCTTCTTTCTTTGTCAAATAATTAGATTGTTCATCTTCGTCGAGGCATGGTGGTGCCCGCTCAAGTTTCGCTGAGCACTAGATCATGTCAAGAGATCGAATTTGGAGCAAATCCGACCCGGTTTCATTTTTCATTTCAGGATTTCATGTTGTGTGAAACATGAGCAGTCAGCACTCAACGAAAGAAGAAGATAAACCTGTATGAATCCTTTTTAACAGTTCAAATATTTTTTTTTCTTGTATACATTTTTTAATTTTTTTATGATATGTAGTGCCACGTTTCTTGAAAAAGGCATGTTGATATTTCTCTTTAGCCAAATTAGATGGAGTTAGCGGAGGGACTCAATTGCATGAATTTAACAAGTTTTAAAATTTAATTGAATTTTTTTGAAAATTTTAGGACTTAATGTATTTTCATAATAAATTTTAAGATCTCTGTTATACTTATCCCTTTTACCAAAACATTTTTCATAGAGTTGTGGTCCAATTCTTTATGATATTTATAAAAGTTTGAGGCGACGTGCAAAAACGAACATAGAAAGGTGTCAATCATCGATTAGGTTTGATATTAAATATCTCAAGTCCGAAAGAGCTGGAATACCTCAAAGCAAAAGCGAAGGGCCAATTTCACATGAAGAAGAAAAAAGTTAAGTCTCAGCCTTTCAGCATTTGAAAACGAAAATAACACTCAAAACACATTTGGTCGATTTAGAAGAAGTTGGAAATTTTAATTTCACAAAACAAAAAACGTTTTTCAATAGTATAAAAAACACCGAAATTGGAAAAATCTGCTTCCTTTTTTCTTTTTTCTTTTTGTAACGAGCGGTCCTCAAGTTTAGCTCCTTTCTGAAAATAGTTGTTGTTGCGTTCAGTCATTGTCATACGGTCTGCAGCTGCACATTTCGATTCAGAGATTCTTCGGCAGAAAACGTAAGCACATACGAAGCTATCAAGAGACAACAAGATTGGCCCTCGATAAGTAGCGACCATAAGATAAGAGACACCTCATCCCGATTCAAAAACCCAAAAACACAAGCGCGCACACACTCAGCAGCTCGAATTAGAAGACCGCCATATATGGAGGAGGTGGTGATAGTCGGTGCCGGCATCGCAGGGCTGGCGACGGCAGTGGCCCTTAAGAAGGTTGGTGTCCGAGCCCTCATCCTTGAGAAGTCGAAGGAGCTGCGAGCAACAGGCACGGCCATCGGTCTCTACCCCAATGCATGGGTCGCGCTCGACGCGCTTGGGGTTTCCGACAAGCTCGCCGCCCTTTATGCTCCTTTTGAAAGGTTGGCTCTCTGTACATGTACTCAGATGTCTGAATTTTGTGGAGGATGAAGTATGAAAGCCCCGATCCAATCTTAACTTCAACAATTATGGACAGATCGAGAGTCAATTGAGTGATTTCTCTATCATTACCGGAAAGGGAAAATATAATGCAGGCTTTTTAAATTTGATTGTTTGATATCTCGAGGCAGAAGAAACCAATTTAGGATGATGCCACTCAAATTTGAGTGAAGGCTGACCCTTGCTTTGTTCCTTTTAAATTTAAAACCATTCTTGATGTATGATGAATTAATGGGGATAACTACCAAAAATAGTCTTAAATCTATTGTCTAGATGCAAATGTCAGTCATAAATCTTTTGATTATTACTAATTTAGTTTTAAAATTTTTGATGATTTGTCATTATAGTCTTTCTGTCCAATTTTTATTGAAAATCGCTGACGTTAACATCAGTCATCTTACGTAACATGATCGATATTGACGTGGGTAATTTTTACCATTTTAAATATTTATTTATATTTATATTTTTTCTTCACTTTCCCTTATTATTATTATTTTTTGTTTCAATTGTGGTTGGTGACACCTACTGACAATGGACGAGGGCATCACAACTCATGTTGTCTCTGGGCAAGGGCCATGATGCCCATGACAACCACAGCAAGGGCTTAAGGCTACTTGCCTAGACTTGGCGAGAGCCATGACACCCTTGCTAGATTTGGCCTAAGTGAGGGTGCCAAATGACTCAGACTAACTATCGGTCGAGCTTGCATCGTGGTCCCTTGTTCAGCAATTTGCACCACATTCAAGGACACTAGGCGCCGATGCCATAGTTTTCGTGCGTGTCATACCACATCTCTGGCGAGGCATTATATGGCATTCTACTATATCTAGGATGGATTATAAATTGGTCAAAGAGTAGTTATAATCCATCATTTGCGGGTGAGAAAAACATGAAAATTGAGCGCATTGCGTAAATAAAAACAAAATACAGTGGCTGGTCGTAAAATGCACCGTGAGATTTACCTATTGAAGTAGCTAGTGGAATTCATTCTTAGGATAATATAACTAATTACCTTAATATTCATTAAATGAAGAGAAAAAAAGTGCAATGCCAGTGAGAAAGAACAATAGGCTTTTCAAGCAAGATTTACTGAGCAGAAAGATAAGCACTCCATTGGTTTTGTACTTCGTTAAATTGATTTTAGATTTCAACAATTTCTGAAATCCGTTATTTTATAAGTAAAGATCCAGGATGCTTGACCTGGAATCTATCCAACAATTTCTCAATGATGAGGAATAATAAATTTACTTATTAGTATCTGAATTTTTTTATTTCTTTTTGTGCTTGTGTTCAGGCAATTCGTAACCGATGTCAAGACTAAATCGATTCAAGAAGTGCATTTCCCTAGAAGTAACCGGTAAATCTCCAATTTCCTCTCATTATCTACTAACTTTTCATCATCACTTGTTTCCTTGTTTTACCGTTTAACGTTATCGATCAATTAATTTATTGAAATCTTCTACTGTATGTTTTAATTTGCATAAAATGATATAAATGACCGTCAGAAATATACCATGAGCGGGACAGATAACCCCTAATTTTGCAGCTAATCTTTTAGGAAGATCATCATTAATGAAGTTTGACTATTTAAGACTCCTTTTGTTAGTTAAAATTGACAATTTTATCCAATTATGTCATTGAAAATATGTCTCAAGTTTGAAACCTGTAAAAGAAACTTGATCCAAATAGGATTTCTAGTTTAAATAGTTTGCTACAAGGGATTTTCAATTTTTGGTTCAATTTTTCTCAATATAAGAAGTTGATCTTCTTCGTGAAGAGTATGCAAGGAGAGCTATCAGTGTTCAAGCCAATAAATCTTGAGGGAACATTTATGAATACTTTTGTGAGACGGAGAGATTATTTCGTAATGAATTGTCAGGGTTAAATATCGCAAAGCTAGAAAAATAGTGAGAGTATTTAAGTGACTGGAGTGTGATTGTATCTTTGTTATACTACTTGAGTAATAGTAGATCTTGTGCTACTCTTCGTATGGAGCAAGTCCCACTTATCGATCTACGTAAATTTGCTATTCAATATATATTTTTTGTGTTGTTTATCTTATTGTTCCACCGTTTGTTTGTGGCAACAAATGTTTATTACATGCATGTGGTTTCGTATGCTAAGGATAGAAAACCATGCCTTTGGAATTGAGCAGGACGGGAGGTCAAGCAAGAGTGGTTCACCGAAAAGCCTTGTTGGAAGTTTTGGCAGAGGAGCTTCCTCCAAATAGCATCCGATTCTCTTCTAAGATAACTTCCATCAAAACCCAAGACGAACAAGACTCGTCCATTTGTATTGTTACGCTTGAAGATGGGTCCATCATAAAGTCTAAGGTCTCTACAATCTCAACTGACTTCTTTTGAAATAAAATATGTTGTGATAACCTAACTATTTTGATTTATCTGAGCAATAATTAGTAATCATTGCATGTGTAGGTTCTTATAGGATGTGATGGCGTGCACTCAATTGTAGCCCGTTGGCTAGGACTTCGCTCGCCAGCCTATTCAGGCTGGTCAGCTGTGCGTGGATTGTCCGTGTTCCCAAAGGGTCATGGAATTGACCAGAGCCATATGATTCAACAATTTGTAGATGTGGGCAAGAGGGCAGGTTTTATTACTCTCAATGATAAGGAATTGTACTGGTTCTTCTTGGGGAAGAGTCCACCTAAAGGTGCCATATATATAACATTTTATCTTCCGTAAAATCATTTTGGATTTCATCCTTTAATAATCTCGAGTGAGTCGCTTCTTTGTTGACGTACTACATAGAAAAGAAGCAAGATTGGTTTTAATGGAGATGAAAGAAATAGTTACGAAGTATTAATGCATAAATTCGGAAATGAATGTATATGTGATGAACTTTGGCTAATTAAAGCCGACTCTTGACAAATATTTCCAATCCATACCTGCGATTTTTTTCCCAGATTCCTAATTGTGATGGCTCCTTTAATAATAGCTTACTATCCTCCTTAATCCCTAACGTTTCAATTCATGAAGGTATGGAAAAGGGAGCAGATCCAGAAAAGATACAAAGGGAGGTGATGGAAGATTTGGCAAAGGACTTTCCACCCGTGTACCACGATGTCATCGAGCACTCCGATCTCTCAAGTTTGACATGGGCCCCGCTAATGTTCCGATATCCTTGGGACATCTTGTTCGGAAACCTAGCCCAATCAAATGTGACGGTGGCTGGGGACGCTATGCACCCGATGACTCCTCACTTGGGCCAGGGTGGATGTTCGGCGCTCGAGGACGCGGTGACATTGGGTAGGCATGTTGGGGACTCGATTGCCAAGCACGAAAAATTGGTGACCCATGATGTCGGATTTGCTATAGAGAGGTATGCAAAGGAGAGGAGATTGAGGGTGGCGACTCTGATAACAGCATCTTACTTGTCGGGATGGGTGCAAGAAGTTGGGTCTAGTCGATTAAGAAGGTTCCTAAGAGACTTTGTATTCTATGGGCTCCTCCTGGCTAGAGTTGTAAGGAGTATTACAGATTATGATTGTGGGAAGCTTCCTAAGGTCTCCTCTTTTCCGTCACGTGGATCTGCAAGCTCCACGTAATTACGTCGTTAAAAATGGGATCGGGTCTTCCATTTTTTTTAATATCCGGTGTAGTTTATTGCAATGTATAACATAAAAGTTAATGGCATTGTTTGTCTCACGTTTGCACTTGTTTTTTTTTTCTAATTATTATGAATTTTTTTTCACTTGATGATCAGTTGCAACATTAGGACTAGATTTGGGTCAGTTCTATGTTTAGTTACATCTTTGTTCACGTGTACACTAACAAGCTCAGTAAAATTGCTAACCATGTTGGAAGAATTGGAAATGGAGAAACTCCAATCTTCTATCATTTCAGAATGTTATCATTATTTTCGCCAACTCTTTCAATGTACTTGGATTAGTTTGTTGTCAAGAACGTTCAAATTCATTGGTAGATAATGATGAGGAGCTAACAGAAAGCTTTGAAGTGTTTTTCTTCTTAGAAAGTAAAGGAGGTGCCCATCTCCATCCTTGCGGGTCCATTCATTGTGTCAATCGCCTGGTGCACGCAACATGTATATTTTGAACTAAGTAACATCGACACCGACACGTGACACTTGAGACGATACGATACGACACGTCAACACGTCATTTCTCAAAAAATAGAAAATTCCAACACGTCGGGACACGTTGTATATTAAATAAATAATTTTATATATACATAATAAATTATCATTTTTATCATTATTTCAATCAAATTAATTCGATTCAAATTCACAAATAAATAAATAAATAATAAAAAAGAGCTTAGAATGAATTTACACTAAAAACGTTAATCTATCATTTGTTGATATCATTCATTGTTTCAATTTGATAATTTTAACTTCATTCCATTCCAATAATCCATGAAACTTAGAGGGAAAAAATATCAAGCAATCCACATTCTAGTATTAAATTTATTTAACAATAAGTTGGAAAAAGAAAAACAATCCACATTTTACCATCAAATAAAACAAGAAGTCTTTCTTTCCCCTTTATTATTTTTGCTTTTTTTACCTATTTACATTTTTGACCCATCATTTATTGAAAATTTTTAAAATTGACCCTAGCATGTGGGACTCGTGTGTCGGAATTCTGGAGTTACGTGTCGGGAGAGTAGACCACGTGTCGGATTTTCCGATACTTACTGACCACGTATCGGAGCGTATCGGAATGTGTTAAAGTATGTTGGCCACGTGTCGGAGTATCCAACATGACATGAAGGTCCTCGAAGAGTGTCAATGCTTCCTAGATTTTGGATTCAGTTCCTCATCATTGCCAGTTTCTACATGTGTAATGCATGTGAGCTACAAAATAGGAAATTAATTTAATTCAACCATGGAGAGCCGACTCACGCATGCATTTAATGAAAATTATATGTACTTGGACATTGAGGAGATTCGGTCAAGCAAAATCCAAGGCTGACAAATATTTCTGCTGAGGAAAGAAATAAAAGTGAATCTAGCGAGAGATCACCAATGTTCAGCAAACAAAGAAAAGAAGGAAACAAAAAAATAGATCACGCATTTATTTAAAGGTTAAAATTTATAGAACAGCGAACAATACTTTTTCAAAATCTTATAATAACATATTGAAAGTGATATGTCTATTCTCCAAGAGATTTTTCATGAATACTTAATACTTGCCCGAGTTTCCTAAGGTTAAATGGTGGGACCCGTTCCATTCTGGACCATTTTGCCCTATGCTATCTTAATAATTCGATAAGTATAAAAACATTAGGCATTCGAAAACGAGGGTGGCTCAGAAAATTCGGACAAAATTGGTTGAGGCTGACTGATCAATAGAGCATGGTGGGTGTTCTCTCTCTTGCTTTTCAACCATGTGGTGTGCTCCAGACGAGCAATTATTGGAATAAAATCAATCACCTTCTTGCTTCCTTTTATATATTATTTTTTCCTTTCCACTTTCTTCTTTGTTTATTCCTTATCTCTATTTCTCGCTGACAACTTTTGTGTTTGTTCCATTCAGCTTTCCCATCAATGCTTATAAAAAATTTCAGTAGCTATGAAAATATAATATTTGAGTTTATGTGTGAGGTCCATATTCTATTCGAGATTCAAGTGTTCCACTTTAAAAGAAAAAAAAAAAATCATAGTGCAGGACTTGAAATTTTTTTAACTAATCAAAATGTAAAAGTGAAAATCGAGCAGAAATTTGAGTAAAAAGAAATCTCTACCAATATGCTTTCCTTTCCTAAATTTAAGGCAAAATTCTAAATAAAAACTTGAAATATAATCATTCTCTCAAATAAGGGCATAAAGTGGATCTTGTATCAAATAAGGGCTTGAAGTGACTATATGATTGTTTCAAATAAATGCATGAAGTAACCGTGGTTGTTTCAAATAAGAGCTAGACCTTGCCAGTCGCTGACCAACTAAATATTCCGATTGATCAAAGGACTATTTTGTCCATATACAATTTAAATTTTAAATTACTTTTTATTTTATTTTATTTTCCTTTCTAATGAGGGCTTGGCCACCCTCGTCGGCCGCTAGTAAGGGCCAGTTAGTCCTCGCCAATCGCAGGCAAGGCCACCCTTGCCAAATCTGGTGAGGTTTGGTTTTGCTTGGGGATAGCGAGGGCTTACTATCCCTTGGAGAGGGTCGGCCTTACTTGGGGCCGGCAAGGGAGGCCTCACCCAGGCGAGGTTGCCTCGCAGCCTCGCCCAGATCTGGCAAGGATTGACCTCACTGATGGCCGTGAGGATGGCCTCCCCTAGGGTGAGGGTCACTTCACCCAGGCGAGACGTCCCTTTTTCGGTGGCTGGCAAGGCCACCCTTGCCAAGATCAAGCAAAGGCCGGCATCGCGGCCTCCCCTAAGGCAAGGCTATCCCTTGGCCGTGGCTAGCGAGGGCCACTGACGAGGGTGGCCCTTACTAGATCAAGCCAAGGCGACCTTGACTAGCCCTCTTTGGGCATCGCCAGTGGTAAGAAGAAGAAAGAAAAACTAAAAAAAGGAAAAAAATAAAGAAAAAAGGAAAAAAGAAAGAAAAAGGAGAATTTTGTTTAAAAAAAGATAAATGACGAAAATGTTATTGACCAATCAGGAAGTTAGGACTTTATTTGAAATAAGATCTATTTCAAGCTCTTATTTTAAAAAAATGAAGACACTTTATGTCCTTATTTAAAATTTTCCCAAATTTAATAACAAAGACTGGTTTTTTTTTGTTAATGTGTAAAGAGCAAATTAACAAGGACCTTACTTGTCAAAAGGAGCATAAAGGGCTGTGAGGGCTTGGCCATATACAAGGACCGATTGATCAAAGGACTATTTTGTCCATATACAATTTAAATGTTAAATTACTTTTTATTTTATTTTATTTTCCTTTCTAATGAGGGCTTGGCCACCCTCGTCGGCCGCTAGTAAGGGCCAGTTAGCCCTTGCCAATCGCAGGCAAGGCCACCCTTGCCAAATCTGGTGAGGTTTGGTTTTGCTTGGGGATAGCGAGGGCTTACTAGCCCTTGGAGAGGGTCGGCCTTACTTGGGGCCGGCAAGGGAGGCCTCACCCAGGCGAGGTTGCCTCGCAGCCTCGCCCAGATCTGGCAAGGATTGACCTCACTGATGGCCGTGAGGATGGCCTCCCCTAGGGTGAGGGTCACTTCACCCAGGCGAGACGTCCCTTTTTCGGTGGCTGGCAAGGCCACCCTTGCCAAGATCAAGCAAAGGCCGGCATCGCGGCCTCCCCTAAGGCAAGGCTATCCCTTGGCCGTGGCTAGCGAGGGCCACTGACGAGGGTGGCCCTTACTAGATCAAGCCAAGGCGACCTTGACTAGCCCTCTTTGGGCATCGCCAGTGGTAAGAAGAAGAAAGAAAAACTAAAAAAAGGAAAAAAAATAAAGAAAAAAGGAAAAAAGAAAGAAAAAGGAGAATTTTGTTTAAAAAAAGATAAATGACGAAAATGTTCTTGACCAATCAGAAAGTTAGGACTTTATTTGAAATAAGATCTACTTCAAGCTCTTATTTTAAAAAAATGAAGACACTTTATGTCCTTATTTAAAATTTTCCCAAATTTAATAACAAAGACTGGTTTTTTTTTGTTAATGTGTAAAGAGCAAATTAACAAGGACCTTACTTGTCAAAAGGAGCATAAAGGGCTGTGAGGGCTTGGCCATATACAAGGACCGATTGATCAAAGGACTATTTTGTCCATATACAATTTAAATGTTAAATTACTTTTTATTTTATTTTATTTTCCTTTCTAATGAGGGCTTGGCCACCCTCGTCGGCCGCTAGTAAGGGCCAGTTAGCCCTCGCCAATCGCAGGCAAGGCCACCCTTGCCAAATCTGGTGAGGTTTGGTTTTGCTTGGGGATAGCGAGGGCTTACTAGCCCTTAGAGAGGGTCGGCCTTACTTGGGGCCGGCAAGGGAGGCCTCACCCAGGCGAGGTTGCCTCGCAGCCTCGCCCAGATCTGGCAAGGATTGACCTCACTGATGGCCGTGAGGATGGCCTCCCCTAGGGTGAGGGTCACTTCACCCAGGCGAGACGTCCCTTTTCGGTGGCTGGCAAGGCCACCCTTGCCAAGATCAAGCAAAGGCCGGCATCGCGGCCTCCCCTAAGGCAAGGCTATCCCTTGGCCGTGGCTAGCGAGGGCCACTGACGAGGGTGGCCCTTACTAGATCAAGCCAAGGCGACCTTGACTAGCCCTCTTTGGGCATCGCCAGTGGTAAGAAGAAGAAAGAAAAACTAAAAAAAGGAAAAAAATAAAGAAAAAAGGAAAAAAGAAAGAAAAAGGAGAATTTTTTTTAAAAAAAAGATAAATGACGAAAATGTTCTTGACCAATCAGAAAGTTAGGACTTTATTTGAAATAAGATCTACTTCAAGCTCTTATTTTAAAAAAATGAAGACACTTTATGTCCTTATTTAAAATTTTCCCAAATTTAATAACAAAGACTGGTTTTTTTTGTTAATGTGTAAAGAGCAAATTAACAAGGACCTTACTTGTCAAAAGGAGCATAAAGGGCTGTGAGCTTGCCCACAACCCCGAGTGCGTCAAGTGGAGGCCATGCATTAGGGTAGAGCACTATCTGAAGGACAAGCGCTTGGACACCAACCTTCTTCGAGGCCGGGGGGGTCGCCGGCCCCGCAATTTCCGCACCCACTATCGCCACCTCTTCCATATATACAATCGTCTTCAAGCTTGTGAGTGTATGGGGTGTTGTTTCTTTGCTTCGAAATTGGCAAATCTAATGCTTATTATTAGAGTTTGGGCCGTGTGATGAAACTGTGTCATGTTATATTACATGGCATAACATGATGGGTACAAAAGTGAACGTTTTCTCAACTCTGACGTTCATTATATACAAACATTTATAATCTTCTGAATTATGTAAACGATATCATTTAATAAAATTCCATCGTTCATAAATATACTTTATGCTTAGTTTGACAAATTTTGTAAAATGAAATAAATCAATTCATAGTTAAATAAATTCGATTGAATTATATAAATTATATTGTTAAGGAGACTCGATTATCCGCCCCGCCACAGCAGGCGGGTTGGTTCCTTTTGAGCTTGATTACTCCGAGCCGGTCACTGGAGAGGAATTGCATTAATTAAGGAAGCAAAAATAATTTTCTTTTAAAATTCAAAATTAATGAGTTTGGTACAATAAAACTCTAAATTGATGGTCACCGTTGAAATTGGGTCACGTGCCAAGGCTATGCCACATGTCTTACCATATAGTAACCAAGGAGGCAAAATAAAATGCAAAGTGGTAAGCACAGGAGCCTATATTTTTTCAGCTTGGGCTTTAATTATAAGCATCTTTACGTTTGTTTGTGCAAAATAATTTTATTCATTTGAATTTAGATAAATAAAATTTAACTATAAGAGTCTCTTCAAGCCTTAATAGCATAATCTCGAGGAAGACGGTGGGGTTCCGGATTACAAGAAAGCTGCAAAAGAATTTTATGATTTCAATTTTATGACCCAAGCTTTTCAGCAATTTTAGTGTCAATTCCATAGGTCAGCGTTCACACATGTTAAAGTTTGAGAAAACTAAAGGTAGCTATTTTAGATTTCATATAAGTTCCACATGAAATCTGAAACTCATCCATTAGAACAGATTTCTCATTTTTTAGAACTTGAAATTTACTCTGCGTACTTTAGAACTTGGAATCTACCCTATTACAGGTTCTAAGGTTAGTTTCAGGGTCTACTCAAGCTCCACTTGTACTATTAATTTAACGATTGCAGTAAATTATCATCTTTAATGACTTCCATTTACTCTTATAATTCACTGACCATAACTTATAGTTAGACATACGAAAAATATGAAACATTAATAATGTAACATTCTTAATCATAAAACGGAAACTCAAACTAGTGTTTCAGAATACATACTCATCATCAAATGCCATAGAATAGAATTCAACAAAGCTATAGATCAAGAAAAACATAAAAATTATTCTAGGTTTTAAGTTATACGTTCCAAGTTTCACTAACCTAGAACTTGAAACATACCAATCAAAATAAGTTTCCTATTTTTTTGAACCTGGAACCTACCATATATACTTTGGAACCTATCCATAGGTTCCTACTAGTCCGATTCTTAGGTTTTAAGTTCTATTTTGGAACCATGTTCACCCGAAAGGAAACTTTATAAATGAGTAGACCTTTTCTTATTTTATAGGTTGCAAGGTTTCGCATGATCCATTGTAGTATATTGAAGAATTATATCACACAATCATCTAAGTTTTCTTCTTATATATTAATTTATTTAAATGTTAAAATATACTATCATCTAATAATTTAAGTTTTTAAAACAATTGACAGTGATCTTTCACATTGTATCACTGCAGGTCATGAATCCAAAATTTTCTAAACCTCAACGTGCTTTAGTGATTTTATATTTTCTTGTTTTAGTTTTAATACAAAGCTTAATCTATGTATAACGGAGAGTATTAGCATGTTTACATATTAAAGAATGTATTTATTTAACAGTTTAAGTGTTTAGAGCAATTGACAGTGATAAAATAATTTGAAAATCCACATCAACATAAAAAGGCATTAGTCATGGGGTGGGTCTAAAGCAAAATAATTCAAGCTCCCCGTTTGGAAATAACGAAAATACCACGAAAAAAAAGCTAAGGACTTGTTTCGTCGTCAAAATTGACTAAGGTTTTGAACACTTATAAATTAATAGAAAGACGTATAAACTTTGATGACAACACAACTAAAAAATTTGCAAAATTATAGTCCTGTTGAAAATTTTTATTTCTAAAAAACTGAAATTAGTAAACTTCTTTATTTTCACCTAAAATAAAATTGCTAATATTCTAGCCAATGGAGCGGCCTAGGTTTTGCTCCTTTCTGAAGACGTGTTGCGTCAATCATTGCCCTCCCTTTCTTGCTATTCTTCTATCTTCAAGTAATTTAGTTTCCATGAATAAGCCGAGCTGAGCATACATGACCAGGAATACAGCCATCGAAAGACAAACAGAGTTGCCAATTTCAAAGCAAAGAAACAACACCCTATAACACTCACAAGCTTAAAGACGATTGTATATATGGAGGAGGTGGTGATAGTGGGTGCCGGAATTGCCGGGCTGGCGACCACCGTGGCCTTGAAGAAGGTGGGTGTCCGAGCGCTCATCCTTGAGAGATCAGAGGGGCTGCGAGCGACCGGTGCGGGTCTAGTGCTCTATCCTAATGCGTGGCCAGCGCTCGATGCGCTCGGGGATTTGGACATACTCGCCGCCCTTTATGCTCCTTTTGACAAGTAAGTTCCTTGCTAATTTGCTCTTTACACATCAACACAAAGGCCTAATTATTGTGGAATTATCGGAATAAGGTGATGAATCATTCGGCAATTGTATTAATGAACTTCTATTTCGGACACTTAATGGAACGGAAATTGTACTTCTATTAAACACAAACTTTGTAATTTCCGAAACTTTTCTAATAGTGGCTTTTGCTTGGTTTTGAGAGAAAAATATGTTCCCACATGTTTTTCGTAGAAATGTTTTTTATGATGAACCCTAACATCCTCTTCCCAAAGAAGGTGGGTGTGATATAAATAAATTCTCTCTTTTTGTCATCAGTAAATTTTTTTTTTTTTTGTTGTTGTTGCAAAGTATGATGATTAGCGAGAATAAGCGACAATGTCTACAACAGTTTCTTGTTATCTTATTGTGATCATGCGTAAATATGGAAATTGATTAACTAAAATTGTTTCTTTGGCCAGTGGCTAGAAGATAGCATAACCAATTTTTTTTTTCCAAATCTAATGGGGATTAGTCAATCTTAGAGAAAAGGGAAAATATGCCGCAATTTTTATTTTCCAAATCTAATTGATGTGCTCATACGTCCATTTAGAATTCTACTCGTCATTATTTGAAGGAATCCCGAGGGAAGAATATATTGTTGTATATATATTACATGAAAGGAGAGTTTTGAGGCCTGGAAAGGAGGGAGAGCAGTGAGAGAAGGGAATTTGTACAATTGGGATTTGATTTATTTTTCCGACTCCACATTTTTTTTGATTTTTTGCCTACTAATAGATTTTTCTACTAGGATAAATACTCGAAGAGATAACTTATTAATATTTCGCTCTTTTTGTGCTTTTGTATAAGGGGATACATAACTGATGTCAAGACTAGAACGATATGAGAAGTGTAATTCGCTTTAGATGATCGATGAATCCTAAATTCCTTCATTTATATTTCCTACCAGCATTTAAACACTTGTTATTTCCTTTCATTTTGTTTTAAAGATGTTTTAGAGGCTGGTTGAGTCTAGCAATTTGGTACAGCAGGAGTGACCAATTCATTTGATTTCTTGTACTGATCTTCTACTTTTTTGGTTGCACGAAATGATACATATATGCATTAGGAATAGACCATGAAAGGGATATATGTATCGAGTACTTCAAATGCTGAAGCTATTAAAGTACAGTAAAAACAATATATTTTACATCCTAGCATTCACCCTCAAGTAAATACCAATTTCGTGATGATGCAGAGTGAACTTGTTGAGTGGTGAAGGATAAGTTGCAGCCATAACCCATAATAAAAAGAAATGCATAAATGGGTGAAAGAGGTTGTGTTGATTCTAATTTCATGTAAAATATTGTGGAACCATTACCAATCGTTTTAAAACCACAAAATTTTGGAGTAAAAGGCTGTACAAACATCTTTAGGAGGTATCAAAGTAGGATGACCTGAGTTTAACAAATTTCGTGCTCTTGTTGGTATCCTCATTATATATTTTCACAATTCGATCTTAAACCAAAGTGTAGTCTATGCATGAGAGGGAGTATTGAATCATTTAAATATTGCATAAGATTTCATTTAAAAGCTTAAGTTAGTAAGGTAAATGGTGGTGCAAAACTTTAAGTTCTTCAAGAATATCATCCCTATGTTTACAGCTCACCTCTCAAATGTAACAATTTCAATTATTTAATTGTTAATTCATGCATGTCTTTTAGTGCGCTAAGAATAGTAAAAACATGCACGCAGCAGGAACGGAGGCAAACTAAGAGTAGTTCACCGCAAAGTCTCGTTGGAGATTCTGGCAGAGATGCTTCCTCACAATACCATCCGATTCTCTTCCAAGATCACTTCGATCAAAACCCAAATCGAACGAGGCTCATCCACTTGTATCCTCTTACTTGACGATTGAACCACCATAAGTCTAAGGTCACTATAGTTAATTTCTCATATACCTTCTTGTGAATTGAATTACAATGTGGCAACTTGCTGATTTTAATTTTCTAAGATCTGATTGTGTATTTGTTGTACGTGTAAGTTGTTATAGTATGTGATGGCATGCACTCTATTGTGGCGCATTCGTTGGGACTTCGCTTGCCAGTCTATTCTAGGCGATCCGCGGTGCGCAAATTGTTAGAACTAGTATTAGCACCTAGAGGGGGGTGAATAGGTGTTTAAAGCGATTTTAACAATTCAATCAATTGATATAAATAGTTTAAAATCAACGATTGCAGCAAATGAAAAATGAAACAGTTCCAGAATAAAGGATTAGGGATAGATCAAGACTCCCGCACGGACAGCCCTTCCGGCTGGATTTCACTAAGAATCAATAAGAGTGATTACAGTCTCACGCTCTTGAGTCCACAGTGTAGATTACTCTACTACACTTCCTCAAGGTCTACAATATGATCTCTCTTTTGAGTACATGTAACGCTCAAAGAATGATATCGCAAAATAGTAAGGAGATTTCAGACTTTGGAATTCTTCTATCCGCACCCTTCAACAACTAGAGCATCTCTCTTATATACTTCTTCATGCCTTCAATACCGTTGGCACCTTCCAAAGAAGTTCTTCCAATCAACCCGTTGGACAGAATCAATTAGAGAGATCTCGAGCTCTTTAAGGTAAGTGTTGATAGCCCATCAATCCTGCTCGCCCATACAATCAGGATCTCGGTTTCCATAAGTAGATCCTTCCAAATATAAGTTGCGAAGTCGTCAAAGAATCTAAACATATTCCATATAAAACTTAGATCGTTTAGAGCTGAATGCAGTAGAAAGATATCCATTAGTCGTTAGAATAAAGATCGTATAAGATCAGAATAAACGTCGTCCTGGAAACTGTCCATGTGAGTAGACTTTGAAATATAAGTCTTGAGTCTTGAGTCTTGCTAGCTTCAGACTTTAATCTTCAGACTTTGTTCTTTAGACTTTGTTCTTCAGACTTTGTCAAAAGAGTCTGTAAGTCTTCAGACTAGACTGATAAACCTGTTTTGTCAACTTCAAAATACCTTAAGGGATTTCATCCAACAATCTCCCCATTTTTGATGGTGACAAAACTTTCCTGCAGATTTGAATATTATCGCCCTGCAATACAACTTTTAAGCAAGCATATAAAAGATTAAAGAAGATAGTAGAAGTTATCCTGTACACAGATATCATGTACACAGACTTTCCCTGTACACAGATCTGCATTCACCGAAACCTCATTAGTCATAAACAGACAGTACTATCTAATTTATAAAGCTTAAGGTATTGCCATAGAGAGCACACATTTAAAAAGTCGAGTCAAGTCAAAGTCAAGCAATCAAAAGATAAAAAGATAGGATTTGGTTTGGTTTGAAAAAGTTCAAAAATGCAGAGCTTTTGAGAACTTTGAAACGAAGAAGTTTTGAGCATATAAAAAGATAAGAAAGTTGAGAACTTTGAAACGAAGAAGTTTTGGAGAGAAAAATGCAGAGCAGTGAAAAGCTTTTGATCTAGGGTTTCTGAGTAAGGTGAAAACGAAGGAGAAGAGATGTATAAAAGATAACAGGTACGGGGAATAACCAAGCGTCGTATATTTTGGAAATCTTGAATTTTCCTTTTTGAAAAAATAACTGCCTTAATAAAACGATAACCACTTCTTTTGAAAATAATAACCGACTTAAAATAGACAGATAATCTTACCTTATCAATAAGACAGTTTAAGTAAGGAGACTTACAGTCGTGTCGATTCGTATTCTCAGTCTTTTAACCTTTGAGTCTGATACTCTGTCAGACTTTAGTTACTGAGTCTGAACTTCAACATTCTTCAAGAGATAATATATTGAGTCTTGAGCGAATAGACTCAAACAAGCTTTTCTCAAGAGGCTTTGTGAAGATGTCTGCCAGTTGATTCTTTGAGTCTATGAATCGTATCAAGACTTCTTTGTTCTGAACATGATCTCTTATAAAGTGATGTCGACTCACAATATGTTTTGCTCTTGAATGTAGGATAGGATTCTTTGTAAGATTGATTGCACTGGTGTTGTCACATCTAATTTATGTTCAAGAGTCTTCAATGCCAAAGTCTTGCAGTTGTTGTTTTATCCACAATATTTGAGAACAACAACTTCCAAGAGCAATGTATTCTGCTTTAGCTGTTGAAAGAGCCACAATACTTTGTTTCCTCGAAAACCAGGATACTGCCCTGTTTCCAAGCAATTGACAAGTACCTGAAGTGCTTTTTCTTTCAACTCTACAACCTGCAAGATCTGCGTCTGAATAGCCAAGAAGTGTAAAGTCTCCTTCTTTGGGGTACCAAAGACCGATCTTAGCAGTAGTAGCAACATATTTAATAATACGTTTAACAGCGCTTAAGTGAGATTCTCTAGGGTCAGATTGAAACCTAGCACATATGCAAACACCAAATAATATGTCAGGTCTGGATGCAGTAAGATAAAGAAGTGAGCCAATGATACTCCTGTATAATTTTTGGTCAATTTTCTTCCCTGCTTCATCTTTGTCTATCTTCAAGGAACTTGACATTGGTATGTCAGTCTTTTTGCAATTTTCCAGACCGAACTTTTTAACAAGTTCTTTTGCATATTTATCTTGATGAATGAATATTCCTTCCTTTAATTGTTTCACTTGTAGACCAAGGAAAAATGATAGTTCACCGATCATGCTCATCTCGAATTCATCCGGCATAGACTTAGAAAATTTCTTGCATAAAGTCTCATTAGATGATCCGAATATAATGTTATCAACATAAATCTGAACAAGTAGAAAACTTTTACCTTCCTTTTTAATAAACAAGGTAGTGTCTACCTTCCCTTTAGAAAAGCCATTATGAATTAAGAAATTACTTAGTCTTTCATACCAAGCTTGAGGAGCTTGTTTCAATTCATATAAAGCTTTCTTCAGTCTGAGCACTGAGTTTCGTTTCTTTGAGTCTTGAAATCCAGGAGGTTGTTCCACATAGACTTCTTCTTGAATAAATCCATTCGGGAATGAACTTTTGACATCCATTTGAAATAACCTGAAATTCTTATAGCAAGCAAAAGCAATTAGTAATTTGATTGCTTCTAACCTTGCTTCTGGAGCATAGGTTTCATCATAGTCTATCCCTTCTTCTTGCGTGTATCTTTTAGCCACGAGTCTTGCTTTGTTTCTCGTTACTTTGCCTTTTTCATCAACTTTGTTCCTGAAAACCCATTTAGCTCCAACAACTGATTTACCTTTTGGTTTGGGAGTTAATTCTCATACGTCGTTAATACTGAATTGTCTGAGCTCTTCTTGCATTGCTTCAATCCAGCTTTCATCAGCTAAAGCTTCTTCAATATTTTTGGGTTCTATTTCAGAAATGAGAGCAATAGCACTAGACTCTTCTCACCTTTTGGATCTTGTTCAAATTCCATCATTAATGTTCCCAATAATGAGTTCTTCAGGATGACTAGACTTGTGCTTCCAGTTACTAGTCAGTCTGATAGATTGTTGATCTTCTTCTTGAGTAGATTCTTCATCAGTAGCTTGTTGTACTGATTTCGAATTAGTAACTGCTTCAGTGGAGTTAGATCTAGCAGTGTCTGGAGCAGATTCTGAGTCTTCAGTCTGTATCTGCTGAACTTGTGGAGAGTCTTGAAATTTGACATTCATTGATTCTTCCACAGTCTGAGTCTTTTTGTTGAACACTCTAAAGGCTTTGCTTGTTGTAGAGTATCCAAGAAAGAATCCTTCATCTGATTTTTCTTCAAACTTACCAACACGATCATTTGCATTCTTTAGAATAAAACATTTGCAACCAAATATTTGAAAATAAGCAACTATTGGTTTCTTTCCTTTAAAAATTTCATAAGGAGTTTTCTCAAGAATTGGCCTTAAAAACACTCGGTTTATAATATAGCAAGCAGTTGAAACAGCTTCTGCCCAAAACCTTGAAGAAACTTGATTTCCAATTAAAAGTGTTCTTGCCATTTCTTGTAAAGACCTATTCTTCCTTTCCACAACCCCATTCTGTTCTGGTGTATATGGAGAAGAAAATTTATGTTGAAAACCAAATTCATCACATAAATTAGCAAAGTCTTGATTTTCAAACTCACCTCCATGGTCTGTACGAATGCTTGTAATAGTGTGACCTTTCTCATTCTGCACATTTTTAGAAAATTTTGAAAAGAGAGAGAAAGTCTCTGACTTACTTGTTAGAAAGTAGACCCAAGTAAATCGTGAATAGTCATCCACTATTACCAGACAGAACCTTTTACCACCAATGCTTTTCGTTCTGGTAGGTCCAAACAAATCCATGTGCAAAAGCTGCAATACATGATTAATGGAAACTCTATTTATTGATCTGTAAGAATTTCTAACCTGTTTTCCCAGTACGCATGGTGTACATAGATCAGACTTTGAATAATTCAGATTAGGCAATCCTCGAACAAGTTTCTTTGTTGAGATCTTGTTGATTTGCTTCATGTTAATATGGCCTAGCTTTTTGTGCCACAGATTTGCTTCATCTTGTACTGATATTAAGCACTGTGATCTTTCTTGATTCACATCCAGAAGATAGATATTTCCATGTCTTCGACCAGTAAAAGATTGAGTAAGGACTTTACTGATTCCAGAGCACGTTTCTTCCTGAAAGTTGATCTTGAAACCAGAATCACACAACTGACTTATGCTAAGCAAGTTGTAATTTAATCCTTCAACTAATGAAACATTATTGATGGACAAACTTCCAATCTTCACTGTTCCTCGACCAGTAATCTTCCCTCTGTTGTTACCACCAAATGAAATTTTTCCTCCATCTATCTGGATAAGTTTTATGAAGCAGCTTGAGTCTCCTATCATATGTCTTGAGCAGCCACTATCAAGATACCATTTTATCTTCTTTTTGATAGTAACCTGCAATTAACAAGAATTCAAGCTCTTTTTGGTACCCATACCATCTTGAGTCCAGAAGTGTTAGTACAATAGACAGTCTTAGCCCAGCTCTTTTTAACAGGTCTCCAAACTAAAGGACATTCTTTCTCGAAGTGTTCTAAGCTTTTACACTTGGAACATCTCGGAGCATTTCTACCAACAGGTTTTACAAAGACTTTCTGAAAATGATTCTTGTAAACAGTTCTAGCTGGTCTTTGTTTAATTCTTTCTTTTACCTTTGGAAAATCAATCAGTGGAATAGTTTCAGAAGTCATACCAAGACCTAACTTGTCAAAATATGGTCTTTGTATCAAAAGAATCTTATCCAGCTTTTCAGAACCATTTGAAAATCTCTTTGATATATTAGTGATATCATGTTTCAAAAGATTATTTTCACTTGAAATACTGTCTGAGTTTTCTTTCACAACAGCAAAATCTTTTTCCAGTTTTTTAACCTTTTCTTTCATAAGTTTATCCTGATGTTTCAATGTAGAATTTTCCCTTTTCAATTCGGAGATCCTCTTAAGAGAGGTTTTCAGACTAAGACAAAGTTCATCAATGTATTTAGAAACTTTAACAGGAATTTTCAAGTTACTTACCTCGAGTTCGCTGTCTGAGTCTGTGTCTGAATCAAGGTCTGAGTCTGAGTCTGATTTTGCCATTAAACAAATATTGACATAATCATTGTCACTATCTTCACATTCAGTATCACTCCAAGTCTCTGCTTTGAGTGCCTTCCTGTTTTTCTCAGTCTTCCCTTTTCTCTTCTTTAACAGAGGACAGTTGGGTCTGATGTGTCCTTTTTTCTTGCATTCAAAGCAAGTCACTTCTTTATTCGTATCATCTTCCTCTGTTGACCTGTTTTGAAACCTTTGAGAATTTTGTTTCTTCCAATTGAATTTCCTTCCTTTTTTGTTCAGCTTTCTGAATCTCTTTATCATTAGTGCCAGTTCTTCATCATCTAGGTATTCTTCAGAGTCTGTAACATTAGAATAGTCATTAGACTTTAAGGCAATAGATTTCTTACCTTTTGAGTCTTCCTCTTCGTTGGTCTGTTCTACTTCATAGGATTGAAGAGTTTCAACCAATTCATCTACAGAAAGTGGAGAAATCCTCCGTGTCTCTCTTATTGAGGATTTTATATAATTCCAATCTTTTGAGAGTCCACGAAGAAGTTTGTTGACTTTCATATGTCCTGAGATTGGATGTCCCTGATATTCAAGACCATTCACAATTTTAGTAAAGCGACTAAACATGTCAGTAATTGATTCTCCTGATCTCATCTTAAAGACTTCATATTGTCCCAAGAGAATGTTGATCCTTGTTTCTTTCACACGATCAGTTCCTTCATAGGTAATGTGAAGCCTGTCCCATACTTCTTTTGCTGTATCACAAGAACATATTCTATTATATTCAGTAGGGGATAAAGCACAATATAAGGAGTAAATAGCTTTGGCGTCGAGAGTCTGTCTCTTGGTGATTTCTTCTTGAGTCAAAAGAGTAGGAACAGCAGGTTATTTTCCTCTCTCTGAGTCTGATGCAGCATCAGGAATGATTCCTTTATCAACCACTTCCCATTCCAAAGGATCTTTCGATCTTAGGAATGCCTTCATCTTATTTTTCCATATGCTGTAATCCTTTCCATCAAAGTATGGAGGTCTGGTATTGCTTTGACCTTCAACCAAACCTGTAGGCAGCATACTAGCCATAGATCTTTTACTTAGAAGTAAAGACACTTCTTATAAACAAGTACACAAGCTCTGATACCAATTGTTAGAACTAGTATTAGCACCTAGAGGGGGGTGAATAGGTGTTTAAAGCGATTTTAACAATTCAAATCAATTGAGATATAAATAGTTTTAAATCAACGATTGCAGCAAATGAAAGCAGTTAACAATATAAATGATTAGGGATAGAAAACCAAGACTCCAGATTTATAGTGGTTCGGCTTAGATCAAGCCTACGTCCACTCTCCCGCACGGACAGCCCTTCTGGCTGGATTTCACTAAGAATCAATAAGAGTGATTACAGTCTCACGCTCTTGAGTCCACAGTGTAGAAGCTCTATTACACTTCCTCAAGGTCTCACTACAATATGATCTCTCTTTTGATTACATATATCGCTCGAAGAATAAGATCGCAAAATAGAAAAGGAGATTCAGACTTTGGAATTCTTCTATCCGGCACCCTTCAACAACTGGAGCATCTCTCTTATATACTTCTTCATGCCTTCAATACCGTTGGCACCTTCCAAAGAAGTTCTTCCAATCAACCCGTTGGACAGAATCAATTAGAGAGATCTCGAGCTCTTTAAGGTAAGTGTTGATAGCCCATCAATCCTGCTCGCCCATACAATCAGGATCTCGGTTTCCATAAGTAGATCCTTCCAAATATAAGTTACGAAGTCGTCAAAGAATCTAAACATATTCCATATAAAACTTAGATCGTTTAGAGCTGAATCTAGTAGAAAGATATCCATTAGTCGTTAGAACAAAGATCGTATAAGATCAGAATAAACATCGTCCTGGAAACTGTCCATGTGAGTAGACTTTGAAATATAAGTCTTGAGTCTTGCTAGCTTCAGACTTTAATCTTCAGACTTTGATCTTCAGACTTTGTTCTTCAGACTTTGTCAAAAGAGTCTGTAAGTCTTCAGACTAGACTGATAAACCTGTTTTGTCAACTTCAAAATACCTTAAGGGATTTCATCCAACACAAATTGTCCGTGTTCCCGGAGGGCCACCGATTTGGCGGCGGCCTCAGGACCCACCAATTTGTGGATGTGAGAAAGAGGGCTGGTGTTCTTGCTCTCAATGACAATGAAGTGTACTGGCATTTCGTGAGCAAGTGTCTCCCTGAAGGCACCGTAGATTTAACTTTCCTATTTTTTATCTTCCATTCATTGTGGAATTCATTTTTCTTTAATGATATTGAGCAAGCCACTTTTTTCGTGATATCTTGTATTGGAAATTAGTCAATCTACTTTTAGTTAGAAGAAAAAATGAAGTACTTATAACAAATTCATAAATTGGGGGATGAATACGCATATACATATATACCAACTTTTTACAAATATTTTCCAATCAATTTAGTGTGAGTCTTTCAGAATGTTAACTTTAGTGGTAATCGCTCACCAATCCTGCTTTTGACCCTTAAACTTTGTTTGGGAGGGGAGGGGAGGGAAAATGGAAGAGTGTGGCATCCCAAAATTCATGACGACCTCTAGTTACATTAAGGTCTATGAATAGGTGATGGAAGTACCATCAAGATGTATTGTAGCCATTTGATACATAATTTTGCAATGAGATTTGTGGCTAAACTTTTAATGGATAATTAATTGATAGGAAAGAAAATCCTATCATTGGCCATGTGTTTTATAAATTGGAATTTATGGATTTATATTACAAAAATTTTATGGCCATGTAAGTATTTGAGATTATGAAATTTAGTGGGGATTAAAGTAAATTGTTAAGAGCAATTATGGGCTTATTTAGAATTGTTTTGGGCCATTTAAAAGTGGACTTTAGACCCAAAAGTGTTGGACCCAAAGTGGGCCAAGAGGCCTGGCCTAAGGAGCCCATGAAGTAGTCGACCAAGGCTGGCCCAAGCCCGGCCCAAATGAGGCCCATTAGCCTTGCATGAAGATCAACAAGTGGCAAGAGGGGCTCTACAAGTGTCCTTCCCATGAAGCCAAGTGTCCTTCTTACAAAGACAAGTGTCCTTCCATGCAAAATTAACCAAAGGCAAGTAATTAAACAACTAAAAGGAATAGGGGGAGGGGGATTTCGACCAAGAGAGAGAGAAGAGAGAGAGAGTACCGTCCAAAGAGAGGAAGAGAGAAAGAGAGGAAGAGAGGAAGAAAGGAAGAGGAGACGCCGTCGAGCCCGCCTAGTCCCGCCGTCGTTCTTGCTGTGTTTTCCTTTGATTTGAGGCAAGTGGAGTCCTTTAACTTCTCTTGCATGTTTGTGTATGGTTTGCATGCTCGATTTTGGGTGTTTTTAGTGAAGAAAACCGAGGTAAGGTTGGTTGTTCTCAAGCCGTGTGACTGTTCTTGCTCGGGTTGTGGGAGTCAGTAAATTGTTTGAGCTTGCATGTGTGTTTGGAGTCCGATTTTGGCTTCGATGTCTTCATGGAAGTTGTAGCTAACACCTTGTACTATAACATACTAAAATTTCGTGGAAAATGATGGAGATATGAGGGGTTAAAGTTCTATTATACGGAGACCCTAGATCTGTGAAGTTTTCACTGACCTCTTGCTGGATTCTTGATTGCATGTTGATTTATGTTGAAAATCTCACTTCGTTGTCTTCATGGAAGTTGTGGGAACATCTTAAACTACAATATACTCAATTTTGAAGTGAAATGAACGAGTATAGCCTAGTGAAATGACTTGATCTTGAAGACGATTGATTCTGGTGATGTGTTCCGAGACACCCGATACTTCAAGGACTTCAAAGATGACCATAATTTGGTTATTCGACCTAGATGTCATAATTTCAGAGGAAACAAAAGAGAATAGATGGGTTAAATCTTAATATTTCGGAGATGTGTAATCTGGACGAAGCGGTAGTGGTTCCAGAAGCTTCGTGAGGTCGTGTAAAATAATCTAAAAATAATCTGACTTGGAGTTCTTCATGAAAGTTGCACGAAAATGTCTTGGCTATCACCTGGTAAAATTTCATAATTTTTGGAGGCCGTTTGGGTATTTAAATTGAAATATTTCAATAACGGTGCAATCTGACTTTATCCGAATTTTGCAAGCTGTAATGTGTGAACTATATCTTTTTGTGTGAAGTTCTTTTGGGCATGTGTTCTTCATGGAGTTGTTACCTTTATGTCTTGCCTATCACATGTTCGGATTTTATAATTTTTGAAGATCATATGGATATTTAATTTAAGTGTTTTCCGAAATTGTGCAAGCTGGAATTTGGTAAATTTCAAAAAGACATGATGTATGGATTATTCTAAGTTGTATGGGCCCCATGGATTGTGTTGTTATAAGTGATTAGATCTTGCTGCATATATGATGATGATTGGAACTACATATAGGAATCAAATGCTGAAAATGATCTTGTTTGCCATCATAACATATGCCATGTTGAAATTGGGTTATAATGGTGAACGTGAACTATGATAAATGAGAAGGCCGTCGGAGGTGTGAGCCGACGATACCCCGGGAGTGTCGTAATGCCTGGCTAGGGAGTGCCAGATGCCCGGTGGCCTAGTGGCATAATTCCGGAGGGTTCTCGGGAGTTTCGAGATGCCCGGTGGTATACGGTACGTAATTCCAGAGGGGGGGGGGGATCCTGGTGGTATGTCGGTACGTGATTCCGGAAGCCTCGGAGGTCTTTGCCCGAGGGGATGCCTCGTGATGCCAGTTGGGATGCGAGATGCCCGGAGCGGTGGGGGTGCCGGATGCCCGGTGGCCATGATTGGCATAATTCCGGAGGTTCTTCTCGTAATGCCTGGATAGGGCGCGAGTGTAAAGTATGGGATGGATGATCCCAAGAAAGAGTGATGTGTTGATCAATCGTGAATTAAAAGTGGAAATTACATCATGCATATGTGACATGACTTGATGATGACTACCTATGGCATGATGATATGCAGGTGTGACATGCACGGATGATGGCATGATGACATGATGACATGATGGCATGTACATAAGATATGATGATGACATGCATGTGAAATATGACATGATGACGTGATGGCATGTACATAAGATATGATGATGTATGATGGTATATACATGGCTTCGAGGTAAGTATGCTTGAATGCATGATATGATGATGGTGAGTGCATGGATGTATGTGCACCTATGGCATGATGGTAAATGTATGACATGATGGTGATGATTACATAAGGATGTTTGTACATGTGGTATGATGACATATGCATAGCTTCAAGGTAAGTTACGCATGGGTGCATGAATGACATGTGTTATGCTATGATTGTTATGATTGTATTGTGTGATGCATTGAGTAGTTTATTGGATCTTTTACCTGCTGAGTGGCTGTACTCAACCCTTTTGGGGAATAACATTTCAGACTAGATAAGATACCTCTGCTGCCACTGCCACCGGTAGGTGGATCAAGTGGTTGGGTATGTCCGCGAGGAGGAGGATAGCAAAGGAAGGAACTTTTGGACGCCGACACTGATCGATGGACTTTAAGTATACGACTGCTGGAGGAGATGTCGGTCATCTTTTGAAGTATAGCCGAGTATAGAAGACTACGGCATTTTGATGTACCGATGGATGATGTCCATATGGTTTAAGTAAATAAAAGTGTTCAGCTTTTACCTATAACCGTTTAGTAGGTGTGCATCGTTTTCTTAATATAAGGAAGGGAGTTGTTGGTTATGCTTCCGTTATATGAATTGCGCAAGGGACCAATCTAAAAGATGTAAACCCCCAGTAAGAATGGACCCGCTGCAATTGAAATGGTATTAGAGTGACATGTTAATTCGAGAAAGGGAAAGGTAAGCGAACTGTGGTGACCCTAACGGATCGGGGGCCGTCGAGGGGTGCCACAAAGAGGCCCAGGAAATTGAGTAAAAAACAAAATTATTCCAAGTTTTCTTGACACATTTTCCTAATGTCTCAATTTAAGGTATGGAGAAGGGAGCTAAACCAGAAACGATACAAAGGGAAGTGTGTGAAAAATTGGCTGAGGCCCATTTACCTCGACGTGGTCAAGAACTCTGATCTTTCAAATTTGACGAGGGCACCGCTGATTTTCCAATACCCGCGGGACGTCCTACTAGGGAAATTAACCCAGGAAAACGTCACGGTGGCCGGAGATGCTTTGCACCGATGACCCATGATTTGGGCCAAGGGGATGCTCAGTGCTCGAGGACACGGTGGTATTGGCTCGGCACATCGGGCACTTGATTTCCAAGCACGGCAAACTTGTGACCTGCCGCATGAAATTTTCCCTACAGAGGTATGCAGAGGAGAGGAGATGGAGGGCGGCGACTTGATGAAGTTCCTAAGGGATCAACAAGACGGATCTGGCCTATTGATGAAGTTCCTAAGGGATGCTGTCTTCTATAGGCTGCTCTTGACTAGGGTAGTAAGTAGTGTTACACGATATGACTAGGAAGCTTCCTAGTGCCTCCTCTTTGCCTGCATGTGGATCCAGGATCTGCAGCTGATTTCTAAGTTGCAAATTGCAAATGGTTAATTTGCCTTCTCATACTTTGTTATTTATGGAATATGATGAAGTTAGTTTATGGTTGTTAGGAATAGAATTATCACCTAGAGGGGGTGAATAGGTGACTAAAGCGATTTTAATAATTTAATTCGAATAAGAAATTAATTCATTAAAAATAACAATCGCTGCAAATGAAAGTAATGAAAGATAAAAGGATTAGGGATAGAGAATCAAGACTTCAGATTTATAGTAGTTCGGCTTAGACCAAGCCTACGTCCACTCTCCCGCACGAACAGCCCTTCTGGCTGGATTTCACTAAGAATCAAAAAGAGTGTTTACAGTTTCACGTTCTTGAGTCCACAGTGTAGAAGCTCTACTACACTTCCTCAAGGTCTCACCACAATATGATCTCTCTTTTGATTACATATAATGCTCGAAGAATAAGATCACAAAATAACAAAGGAGATTCAGACTTTGGAATTCTTCTATCCGGCACCTTTAAACAACTTGAGTGTCTCTCTTATATACTTCTTCATGCCTTCATTACCGTTGGCACCTTCCAAAGAAGTTCTTCCAATCAACCCGTTGGACAGAATCAATTTGGAGAGATCTCGAGCTCTTTAAGTGTAGATAGCCCATCAATCCTGCTCGCCCATACAATCAGGATCTTGGTTTCCATAAGTAGAACTTTCCAAATAAGTTGTGAATCTTTAGTGAATCTATATAAATTCGGATACGAATATAAGATCTTGTAGTGTTGATTCCAGTCGAAAGATATTCCATAGCCGTTGAAGTAAAAACTATATTAGATAGAATCAGAATAGAAGTTTTTAACTTGTCGGTCTGGAAACTGTCCATGAGAGTAGACTTTGAAACTTGAGTCTTGTTAGCGTCAGACTTTGATCTTCAGACTTTGCCAGTAGAGTCTGCAAGTCTTCAAACTAGACTGAGAAAAATGTTTTGTCAACTTCAAAATATCATAAGAGAATTTATCCAACAATCTCCCCCTTTTTTATGGTGACAAAACATTTCTGCATATTTGAATACTATTGCCCTGCAATACAACTTTTAAGCTAGCAAAGATATCTCATAAAGGATTAGAATAAGAATAGTATAAGATGTCCTGTACACAGATGTCCTGTACACAGACTTATTCTGTACACAGATTTGCATCCACAGAAACCTCATTAGTCATGTGCAAACATTACTATATTTATCTAATTTTAACAGCTTAAAGTAATGCAGTAGTAAACAAACATTCAAAAACCCAAGATAAAGTCAAAATGTCAATCACAAACATAACAAACTATTAAATCCAAAAAAAATGTTTAAAAATAAAGGTTTGAGTTTGGAATGAAAATAGAGTGAAAATCTGCTTGCAAAGTCTTATCTCCCTTTTTGTCAGTATTAAAAAGTAAGAAAATCGAGGAGCACGAGGAATGCGAACAAGTTGAAAGTCCTCCATAGACTTGACAGTTCCTTCCAGCTTTCTCAAATCTTCCTGTAGTTGAGCAAGAGCAGTGCTTTTTGCAGTGGCCTAAACCTGACGTTGAACATCTTTAAGCTGATCATGCAAGGAGATGAACATAGCATGATTCTCATTCTGAAGAGTCTGAAATTCACACCCATAACATATATTTGGCCTTTGAGCTCCCAAATGATGTCAAGCAACCTTCCGAAATCTCTTGAATTGTCAGTTTGTGTGCTTGCGTCGACTCGGTCTGATGGTGGACTTAAGCTAGTGTGAATATCAGCAGGGAGATCAATGTTTGGAGATAATGCCTCTCCCTCAGGAAAATGAGCAGTATGAACATCTTCTGCATCAGGCGGTGATCTACTTGCACTGGTAAACGTCAAGAGAAGAGGAGTACTTTCTCTTTGGACATCTCCCCCTGTTTCAATGTCTTCTGGAGGGGAGAAGTACTCTTCTTTCTGAGGAGTTTCCTCAGTGACAAGATGTTGTTGATCCTCCTTTTCTGCTAGAGAATCTACTTTGGCTTGTGAGTCTGCTGGTTGATGCTGAGAGTCTGTCTTTGCTGGCTCTTCCTCTTGATCTTCTTCTTCTTTTTCTTCTTCCTCTTCTTCTTTTTCCTCTTTCTCTTCTTCCTCTTCTTCTTTTTCCTCTTCTTCTTCTTCCTGTAAGGATTCCTTTTCCTAGTTTCCTTTCTCAGTTTCCTCTGCAAATTGTTGTTCTGGAACAGCTGAAACAGGAGCAGGATACTGAGAAACAAGGGTAGAGATAGGCATACCATCCTCATCATCTTCATCCTCCAAGATGATTGCCCGCTTCTTTTTGATAGTTACAGTCACAGGTTCCTTTCCTTTCCTCTTGGCAGCAGAAGAGTTTGGTCTAGTCTTAACAGGGGTTTTCTCCTTGAACTGCTCCAGCTTCTTGCTAAGTTCTTTCAGACGCATCTTTGTAATCATCCTCAATCCGATGACCATTTGATCAATAGTCTTCATAGAGAGAATGTGGGGAGGCTGAATGTTCAAATGTCTGAAAAGACGAGTGATGAGAGCAGCATAAGGGAGTTTTCCCTTGTCCTTTGCCATAGACCTGTACATGTGAAACATGATAGTGTGTGGTAGAGAGAAGTTAAGACCGATCTTGATTGCATACATCAATTTTGCTTCTGAGATGGACACATCTGTCTTTGAAGTTGATTTAAGTCTAAGACAGTTGATCACTATCTTGTGAAGCAAAGTGATTGTAGCATTCATCCTGGAGTAGGAGAGAAGACCTTCACCAATTCTGTCTCTCGTAAGTTCCAGAGTTGCATGACTCACAGACACATAAATTGATTGGAAAGCTCCTCTTTCCACACCAATTACATCCACCAGAGTGTCCGTGTCAACCACATATTCTTTATCTCTCACACTAAAAGAAAAGCTAGTGGCATCAAGAAAACTGAGATTGGAATAAAAATATGCTGTTAATTCGGAATAAGCCACCTCACACTCAGTACATAATTTATGAAGTTGAAGTTTCTCAAACTTCTCTCTCAGATTGATGCTTAATAGATCCAGAAAATCAAAATCCATTGTTCGTGGATTCATCACCCCATGCTTCAGCAGTTTCTCATATCCTTTCCCGTGTTCCTCTGAACGAAACAATTCATCCTTCTTCCCTCGAAGATTTGCAGCCACACCCATCCAAGGTTTAAAATGGACAAACATTTTCTCATCATCATCATTTCCCTCAGGTTGATTTACAGCACCAAATCGAGGGTCACTGGGAAAGTTCACAAAGACTTTTGTTGCCGTTCCAACAGGAACAATGCCCAATCGCTCCATCACAGTAAGAAAGTGTGTCTCATTTTTTTAACATTTTTCTTTAAAAAATCCATCAATGAAAGCCATTGCAGAACCTCCTTCTTTCAACGCATAATAGAGCCTATAAACAAATGCAGGCTTAAGGGATCTTACAGGTTCAACATCTTCAAGAATTTCCTTTGCATGTTGAGGATGACGAACATGAGATCTAGTTGAGGAGGTGCGCTGTTGAGATTGTTGGTGCGTCTGTTCTCTTGGAAAGTCACTTTTCTTCTGTGAGATCAAAATGCGTAGGCCCCTCACCAGAGCCCTGTGGTCCCCTGTTCGCTATTCTTGAGGATTTCCTTTGGAAAGACATTGTCGCTTTCTTGGAAGGAACTTTCACACTTGTGTCGCAAGAAAGTCAAAAACTTGAGAAGTAGAAAATGAGGAGAGAAATTCCAGAGAGTGAAAAGCTTTTGAACTAGGGTTTCTAGGTAAAGTAAAATGGAGAAGGAGAATGAGTATAAAAGGTAATCGAATCGTGGTAACTGAAGCGTCGCAAAAGAAATTCCTTTTTAAAAAATAATTGCCTTAATAAATCGATAACCACCATTTTCAAGATTAACTGCCTTAATAAACATGATTATATATATAAACAGACAAACTTACCTTTTTGAGATAACAGTTTAAGTAAATAAATAAACTTACAGTCGTGTCGATTGGTATTCCAAGTCTACAACTTTTGAGTTTGATACGCTGTTAGACTTTAGATTCTGAGTCTGAGCTTCAACAGTCTTCAAGAGATAAAATATTGAGTCTTGAGCGAATAGACTCAAATAAGCTTTTCTCAAGTGGCTTTGTGAAGATGTCTGCCAGTTGATTCTTTGAGTCAATAAATTGTATCAAGACTTCTTTGTTCTGAACATGATCTCTTACAAAATGATGTCGAATCTCAATATGTTTTGCTCTTGAATGTAGGATAGGATTCTTTGTAAGATTGATTACGCTGGTATTGTCACATTTGATCTCTGTGCAAGAGTCTTCATTATCAAAGTCTCGTAGTTGTTGTTTTATCCATAGTATTTGAGAACAGCAACTCCCAAGGGCTATGTATTCCGCTTAAGCTGTTGAAAGAGCCACGGTACTTTGCTTTCTTGAAAACCAAGATACTGCCCTGTTTCCAAGTACCTGATGTGCTTTTTCTTTCAACTCTACAACCTGCAAGATCTGCGTCTGAATAACCAAGAAGAGTAAAGTCTCATTCTTTGGGATACCATAGACCAATCTTAGCAGTAGTAGCAACATATATAATGATACGTTTAGCAGCACTTAAATGAGATTCTTTAGGATCTAATTGAAACCTAGCAAATATGCAGACGCTAAATAATATGTCAGGTCTAGATGCAGTAAGATAAAAGAGAGAACCAATGATACTCTTGTATAAATTTTGGTCGATTTTATTCCCTGCTTCATCTTTGTCTATCTTCAAGGAACTTGACATAGGTATGTCAGTCTTTTTGCAATTCTCCAGACCGAACTTTTTAACAAGTTCTTTTGCATTGAATTAAGAAATTACTTAGCCTTTCATACCAAGCTCGAGGAGTTTGTTTTAAACCATATAAGCCTTTCTTCAGTCTGAACATTGAGTCTGGTTTCTTTGAGTCTTCAAATCCAGGGGGTTGTTCCACATACACTTCTTCTTTAATAAATCCATTCAGGAATGTGCTTTTGACATCCATTTGAAATAACCTGAAATTCTTATAACAAGCAAAAGCAAGTAGTAATCTAATTGCTTCTAACCTTGCTACTGGAGCATAAGTCTCATCATAGTCTATTCCTTCTTCGTGCGTGTATCCTTTAGCCAATGTCTTGCTTTGTTTCTTGTTACTTTGCCTTTTTCATCAATTTTGTTCCTGAAAACCCATTTAGCTCCAATAACAGATTTTCCTTTTTGGTTTAGGAGTCAATTCCCATACGTCGTTAATATTGAATTGTCTGAGCTCTTCTTGCATTGCTTCAATCTAGCTTTCATAAGCTAAAGCTTATTCAATACTTTTGGGTTCTATTTCAGAAATAAGTGCAACAGCACTAGACTCTTCTCGCCTTTTGGATCTTGTTCGAATTCCCTCATTAATGTTTCCAATAATGAGTTCTTCAGGATGACTAGACTTGTGCTTCCAATTACTGGTCAGTCTGATAGATTGTTGATCTTTTTCTTCAGTTGATTCTTCATCAGTAATTTGTTGTACTGATTCTGAATTTTTAACTGCTTCAATGGAGGTAGATCTATCAGAGTCTGGAACAGATTCTGATTCTTCAGTCTGAATTTGCTGAATTTGTGGAGAGTCTTGAAATTTGACGTTCATTGATTCTTCCACAATCTGAGTCTTCTTGTTGAATACTCTATAGGCTTTGCTTGCAGTTGAGTAACCAAGAAAGGATCCTTCATCTGATTTTTCTTCAAACTTACCAACACGATCATTTGCATTCTTCAGAATGAAACATTTACAACCAAATACTTGAAAATAAGAAACTACTGGTTTCTTTTCTTTAAAAATTTCATAATGAGTTTTCTCAAGAATTGGCCTTGGCTTCTCTAAAGGAAAGGTAGACACTACTTTGTTTATTAAAAAGGAAGGCAAAAGTTTTCTACTTGTTCAAATTTATGTTGATGACATTATATTCAGATCATCTAATGAGACTTTGTGCAAGAAATTTTCTAAAAATATGCAGGATGAATTCGAGATGAGCATGATGGGTGAACTATCCTTCTTCCTTGGTCTACAAGTGAAACAACTAAAGGAAGGAATCTTCATTCATCAAGAAAATATAGCAAGCAGTTGAAACAGTTTCAGCCCAAAACTTTGAAGAAATATTACTTCCAATTAAAAGAGTTCTTGCCATTTCTTGTAAAGATCTATTCTTCATTTCCACAACCTCATTTTGTTCTGGTGTGTATGGAGAGGAGAATTTGTGCTGAAAACCAGATTCATCACATAATTTAGTAAAGTCTTGTTTTTCAAACTCACCTCCATGGTCCGTACGAATGCTTGAGATAGTGTGACCTTTCTCATTCTGCACTTTCTTAGCAAACTTTGAAAAGAGAGAGAAAGTCTCAGACTTACTTGAAAGAAAGTAGACCCAAGTAAATCGTGAATAATCATCCACTATTACTAGACAGTATCTTTTTCCACAAATGCTTTGCGTTCTGGTATGTCTAAATAAATCCATATGCAGAAGCTGCAGTACACGATTAGTGGAAACTTTACTTATTGGTTTGTAAGAGTTTCTAACCCGTTTACCCAGTACGCATGGTGTGCATAGATAAGACTTTGAGTAATTGAGAATAGGCAATCCTCGAACAAGTTTCTTGGAAGAGATCTTGGTGATTTGCTTCATATTGGTATGGCCTAGTTTTTTGTGCCATAGATTAGCTTCATCTTGTACTGATATTAAGCACTGTGATCTTTCATGATTCACATCCAGAAGATAGATATTTCCATGTCTTCGTCCAGTGAAAGATTGAATAAAGTATTTACTGATTCCAGAGCACGTTTCTTCCTATAAATTGATCTTGAAACCAGTATCACACAACTGGCTTATGCTAAGCAAGTTGTAATTTAATCCTTCAACTAAGGAGACATTCTTGATTGACAAACTTCCAATTTTTACTGTTCCTCGACCAGTAATTCTTCCTTTGTTGTTACCACCAAAAGAAACTTTTCCTCCGTCTATCTGGACAAGTTTTATGAAGCAACTTGAGTCTCCCGTCATGTGTCTTGAGTAGCCACTATCAAGATATCATTTAATCTTCCTTTTGATAGTAACCTGCAATTAAAACGAATTCAAGCTTTCTTTGGTACCCATATCATCTTGGGTCCAGAAGCGTTAGAGCTATAAACAATCTTTGCCCAATTCCTGTTAACAGGTCTCCAAACCAAAGGACATTCTTTCTCAAAATGTTCTGAGCTTTCACACTTGGAACATTTCAAAGCATTTCTGCCAACAGGTTTTACAAAGGCTTTCTTGAAATGATTTTTATAAACAATTCTGGCTGGTCTCTGTTTGATTCTTTCCTTCATCTTTGGGAAATCAATCAGTGGAATAGTTTCAGAAGTCATACCAAGACCTAACTTATCAAAGTAGGGTCTTTGTATCGAAAGAATCTTATCCAACTTTTCAGAACCATTTGAAAATCTTTTTCATATGTTAGTAATATCATTTTTTAAAAGATTATTTTCTTTTGAAATGGAGTCTGAGTTTTCTTTCTGAATAGCAAAGTCCTTTTCCAACTTTTCAAACTTTTCTTTCCAAAGTTTTTTTTCTATTGCTTCAATTTAGAATTCTCCTTTTTTAATTCGGAGATCCTCTTAAGAGAAGTTTTTAGACTAAGACAAAGTTCATCAATATATTTAGAAACCTTGACAGGAATTTTTAGCTTACTAACCTCGAGTTCACTATCTGAGTCTGTATCTGAATCAAGGTCTGAGTCTGAATCAGATTTTGCCATTAAACATATATTGGCATAATCGTCATCACTTTCTTCACATTCAGTATCACTCTAGGTCTCTGCTTTGAGTGTCTTTCTGTATTTCTCAGTCTTTCCTTTTCTCTTCTTTAACAGAGGACAGTTGGGTCTGATGTGTCCATTTTTCTTGCATTCAAAGCAAGTCACTTCTTTGTTAGAATCATCTTCATCTGTTGATTTGTTTTGAAACCTTTGTGAGCTTTGTTTCTTCCAATTGAATTTCCTTCCTTTTCTGTTCAACTTTCTGAATCTCTTTATCATGAGTGCCAGTTCTTCATCATCTAGATCTTCTTCAGAGTCTGTAGTATCAGAATAGTCATTAGACTTTAAGGCAATAGATTTCTTACCTTTTGAATCTTCCTCTTCATTGGTGTGCTCTACTTCATAAGATTGAAGAGTCCCATCCAGTTCATCTACAGAGAGTGGAGCAATCCTCTGTGTCTCTCTTATTGAGGTTTTTATGTAATTCCAGTCTTTAGAGAGTCCTCGTAGGAGTTTGTTGACCTTCATATGTCCTGAGATTGGATGTCCCTGATATTTAAGACCATTCAAAATTTCAATAAAGCGACTAAACATGTCAGTTATTGATTCTCCTGATCTCATCTGAAAGACTTCATATTGTCCCAAAAGAATATTGATCCTTGTCTCTTTCACTCGATCAGTCCCTTCATAGGTAATGTGAAGCCTATCCCAGACTTCTTTTGCTGTATCACAAGAAGATATTATGTTATACTCTGTAGGGGATAAAGCACAATATAAGGAGTAAATGGCTTTAGCGTCAAGAGTCTGTCTCTTGGTGATTTCTTCTTGAGTCATTAGAATGGGATCAACAACTTCTTTTCCTCTCTCTGATTCTGATGCAGCAACAGGAATGATTCCTTTATCTACCACTTCCCATTCCAAATGATCTTTCGATCTTAGGAATGCTTTCATCTTGTTTTTCCATATGCTATAGTCTTTTCCATCAAAGTATGGAGGTCTGGTATTGCTTTGACCTTCAACCAACCCTGTAGGCAACATACTAGCCATAGATCTTTTACTCAGAAGTAAAGACACTTCTTATAAATGAGTACACAGGCTCTGATACCAATTGTTAGGAATAGAATTATCACCTAGAGGGGGTGAATAGGTGACTAAAGCGATTTTAACAATTTAATTCGAATAAGAAATGAATTCATTAAAAATAACAATTGCTGCAAATGAAAGTAATGAAAGATAAAAGGATTAGGGATAGAGAATCAAGACTTCAGATTTATAGTGGTTTGGCGTAGACCAAGCCTACGTCCACTCTCCCGCACGGACAACCCTTCTGGCTGGATTTCACTAAGAATAAAAAAGAGTGTTTACAGTCTCACGCTCTTGAGTCCACAGTGTAGAAGCTCTACTACACTTCCTCAAGGTCTCACCACAATATGATCTCTCTTTTGATTACATATAATGCTCGAAGAATAAGATCACAAAATAACAAAGGAGATTCAGACTTTGGAATTCTTCTATCCGGCACCTTTAAACAACTTGAGTGTCTCTCTTATATACTTCTTCATGCCTTCATTACCGTTGACACCTTCCAAAGAAGTTCTTCCAATCAACCTGTTGGACAGAATCAATTTGGAGAGATCTCAAGCTCTTTAAGGTAAGTGTAGATAGCCCATCAATCCTGCTCGCCCATACAATCAGGATCTTGGTTTCCATAAATAGAACTTTCCAAATAAGTTGTGAATCTTTAGAGAATCTATATAAATTCGGATACGAATATAAGATCTTGTAGTGTTGATTCCAGTCGAAAGATATTCCATAGCCGTTGAAGTAAAAACTATATTAGATAGAATCAGAATAGAAGTTTTTAACTTGTCGGTCTGGAAACTGTCCATGAGAGTAGACTTTGAAACTTGAGTCTTGTTAGCGTCAGACTTTGATCTTCAGACTTTGCCAGTAGAGTCTGCAAGTCTTCAGACTAGACTGAGAAAAATGTTTTGTCAACTTCAAAATATCTGAAGAGAATTCATCCAACAATGGTAATTCAAAAGGGAAGAGTGTATAAATTGTTTTTATTATGGCTATACTTACATGTGGTGAGCGGATACTTTGCGACTTCCTAATTGCAATCGTTTAACATCTTATGCAACGTCTTATTCTAGTGCTAAAATACGTTTTTTCACTTGCCCTTTTTTAACACAGCAGAACAAATGATTCTTGCATAGACAATTGCCATGAAAGCTGTAAAACGGAACGCAATTGTCACTCTTGAAATTGCTGATAAACATGGATCGAGAGGAGCTTCGTCCGGAGAAGAATATAGGTCATGAAAAGGTCAAAGAATGTGTTGCATATGGAGAAAAGTTTGCGATAGTCGGAGCAGGTGTTGCGACCGCGGTCGCGATGAAGGAGGCTGCTGCCCAAGTGCTGGCACTTGAGACATCTGGAGGGCTGAGAGCCACCTGTGCGGCCTTGAGCCTCTTCCCCAAGTTCACAAGGCGAATCTATTCATAGGATTGTCGACTTTCCTCAACGTTGAGTGATTCTTTTGTCACATAAATTGAAGGAATGTTTGGTAGAGAGCAAGTCTACTAATAATGGTTATCATTTCATAACTATTGAGATGCACATGTAGGTTATTTAAAAGATTCCCATATCGAATAATTATTATGCATGGAATCGTTAATATATCCTAATTAGCCTATAACTTAATTATTAAACTTTTGAGTAGAGGTGAAGATTCAGACTTTGCCTCGTCCTAAGTGATCTCTGCATATGAAGATATCGAATTTTTACTATGCACTCGGTATCAAAGCCAATAGTTGATTGGTAGCTTACTCACAATATGTTTCTGTAGCCAACCTTTATGGTTCAATTAGGTGGAAGAGACCTACAGTGAAGGTGGGCATTATGGTGTAACAATGCGTTCTCGATGGTTTCATGGTTTCACTAAAGAAAGAGACTAGGGATGAAGGTGAAGGAATCCCATGATTTTCGGGCAGCCTTCATGATTTCGTTTGGCAAAAGAAACCATCTTTGTGTTTCTACTTGGAGAAAGAGACTAGTGTTCTTGTGTTTATGTTTCAGTACTAGGGATGAAGGTGGACATTGTTGTTGCGGTCCTTTCAAGACAACAAAGTAAAGATTCAAGTTGAGACTCATTAATGTAGAAAGATACCCAAATTAAGGAATAGTAGACTAAACACTAAGCTCACACATGAATGGACGATTGTTGAGATAGATGTATGAGTTACATTTAAAAGTTCCACATTATAAAATTAATGTGGCATGGTGTGGACTAGTCAATATGTACGTTAGTTGATCCATAATTTATTGACTTAAGATTCTAATTGAATGTGACTTCAATTGGACATGTTGACTCGGCTCGTACTTGAGCTTCCCTTGGCAATCTCTTCAAGTGAAGGTATTAAATTTCTAATGCACGCTCCAAACAATCACGAATCCTATATTTATTAGCAAATTGTCCAAACCAATCATGCTTTTTAATCACAACTATTCGATCCGAAAAAGCCATGCAAACAACCGTTGCATGGCCACGAGCATGAGCTCCATTGAGAGACAAGCCATGTGAGGGAGAGAGGCTTGTTGGCAATGTACTTCGATGGCGGCAATCGAACATCAACGGCAGCACACGGTGAAATTGCCGCGCTGGAGCTCTGATGGCAACATTGATAAGAAAGTTGATGGAGGCCAGATATGGATACGGGGTGATCGTTGGTGATTTTTTATACAACAAAAAATGTTCAGGTCAAAAGTGTGACCCATGCATCCGGAGATTCTGAACGAACTGGGCCCAAAGCTCATTTCAGAGGCCACAGACTAACGTTTTGCTGGAACACTTAACTTGGCCTACTATGTCCACTTAGGGTGTGTATGGTAACATTTCTGTTACTGAAAACAATTTTTTTTTAGAAATACTTTGTTTTTCTATTTTTGTTTTCGAGAATAGTTTATAAGCATTTTTAAGGTATTTGGTAATTATAAAAAATTTCTGTTCCGAGAACAAAAATACGTTTGGTACAATCTCAAATACTTTTGTGACTTAAAATTTCTTTTAATATATTAATAATTTTATTACCTTTTCCTTCTTCTTTTTTCTCCTTTTCTTCTCCTTCCTCTTAGCCAGTCATCGGCCTTGGCCATGGTCGGCTGGCGACTGGCCAGACGAGGGCTGGTCAGCGGCCTCGGGAGAGCCTTGTCGGCCATCTGTGAGGTCCCCCCCGAGCCTTGTAGTGGCTGGATGAGGCAACCTCGCCAACAACCGGCGAGGGTTGCTGGCGAGCTCGGGGCGACCTTGCTGAGGGTTGACGAGGCTCCAGCAAGGTCGCCGGGCCTCATTTAGCCGATTGCCGGCCATCATCGAGGCTGACAACTAGTTAGGAAGAAGAGAGGAAAAAAAAAAGAAAGAAAAAAAAAGGAATAAAAAGAAAAAAAAAATTGTTTCTTGGGTTGTTTCCGGGAACAAAAAAATTACCAAACGCGTTTCTGTTTTATTTCTGTTTTGGAAAACAAAAGAACAGAAACGAGTGTTCCTCGGAACGTAACCAAATAGTACCTTAGCTATTGAGTTACAGCTGTTTTCTGTCCTTTTTCGTTTCTGTTTTTCACTACAGTTTTGTATAGAGCACATGCAATGCAATGAATTATTTTTGTCCTTTTGGGGTCCTAGAAGTAGTAGATTAAAGATGGCAATGCATTGAAAAGTTTCTCTAAAGGACCTGAAAGATAAATGATAGCCGTCCTACTTTGAGAGGCTTGAATCGGCACTTTGGAATTAGGTACCAAATTGATGGGCAACATATTTTTGAGGACCACGTCCAAAGGAAAAGTTTTCATTTCTCGTTGAATGAGAGTGAATTATGAGAGTTGTCCTTCATATGTATTCTATAGTTCACGCCGGAGAAGAAGAAACCAACTGCTGATGGTCCATTTCTAACAAGCCGATTCTTAGGCTTATTCATTTTATTTTCAGTTTAAAACCATTTACTCCGAATATTGAATTTATGGAAGCATGTTCAGAAGGAAATAAGACGCTTCAAATCTCATCTATGATCTAACGGTGGAAATCATTAATTATAAAAATTCGAAAAAAATACAAATTATTTTTTCCAAAGTACCTGGGATAATACTACATACCAATGGAAACCCTAAACGCTTAGAAATTTCAAGCCTTATTAGGTCATCTTGGCCACCACCTTGATGTATCGTGCTTGAAAATCTCGGGTTGGTGACAATCTCTGCAAAATTTTGATGTATATTTGGAGCTTTCGTGGTGAAATTGTCATAGCTCCTTTCACCTTCATTTGTATTGTCGATATCCAACATTACAAGAATATAAAGCACTATATCTTCGAAATGCTTCCCCCTTTCTTGAGTTTCTCTCTGTGATTGGGGCTGGATCAAGCGAGAGAGTGAACGATAGATCGAGCGGAAGGCTAATTTAAAGCGACTCCAGTAAAGGGTGAATGACTCAAAGAAAGCCCAAGTTTTGCACAGTTGCTATCTCAAGTGTCACTGGCCCATGACACGACAACGAGGGATTGTGAGCCCCTCACAACATATTGGGTAAGCCCTCATCAATTGCGACTAGGACTTGCTGTTGTCATTTGTGCCTCTCTCTATCTCTCCTGAATTTTTTTATGTTATTATTGTTGTATTAATGAATAATAACTCAAATGGTTCATAAATTGTTGCTCATTATGCAATGTGATCCAAATAACATCCAATACCCTTCCATTTTTTATTTTTGTTTGGTCTATCCTATCTTAACTCTCATCTCACTCTCAAACTTTCATTTTGCTTCTTTGCAGAGTATGGGAGTTGAACCCCACCTAAAACTAAACATCCCCACCCAACCTCATTTCCTTATCGGTCACTAATTCTCTTATGAGATCACTTCAGCCAAAACCCTAATTGATTTGTATCATCAAAATTTGATGATGGGGTCACCATAAATTATTGGACCTCTTTGAATAATTTCTCCAGGAACTTATTTTGAATTAAAATAAATTGCAATAACTTATAAGTTTTAATCCGTTTGAACCATAATTATTGTATTCATAGGTAAATTCGTCAAACAGGCAAATCAAGTTGGGTTGAAGATGGTATCATCCAAATAGACCCGTTTAATCTGTTTTGACATATCTCTATGCAATACAATTGTAGTGATCTATATTCGACTTGTCCCATACCTGACCTAAAATATATTACTAAAATACTTTCATATTTAATCTAATCGAGAAAAAATTGGCTTAAATGAGTTGTAAATCCTTTTATGACTCATTCAATAGCCATATTATGTTTAAACATCTTTATTACATATTTACCTAATATAATTGATTCATATAACAACTCAGCTTATTATATAAGGGTTTAGAAAATAGTTTATGATCCACTTTAATAGGGCTACTTTTAGATTGTCATAGGATGTGACAACATGAATCTAATCGTGGCCTACTAGCAAGAAATTTGCTTGCCGGTCTATTCTAGTAGTGTTCCTCGAGGGCCACGGACTTGGCTGCAGCCACGAGATTCACCGATTTGTGGACGAGGGCGACATGGCTGGTTTTAGTTATCGCGAGCAAGTGTCCTGATGGTACCACTGATCTAATTCTTATATTTGATCTTCCATATGTATTTGGTTTTATTTTTTAATGATAGTGTATGACCCCCCGCCCCCCCAAATTTTTTTTGTGGTATCTTACATGAAAGCCAAGCAAGACTGCTTTTAATTGGAGGAAAAGAAAAAGTTATCAACAATTCATAAATTAGGGGATCATAATGGAGATGATGAATTAGAATTCCAATTAACTTTTGTGATCGTATTTTAAGATTTGTTTTTTTTTTTTAAAACTGTCACAGGACCATGGTACTCTTTCGATGCTGGCCCACCTGACATTGACCCTCAACAAATCAATTGAAAGTGAGCAGACCCAGAAATGACATAAAACGAAAGTGATCGACACTGTCACATGCTTCAATCTTTGGAGCTTGACATGGCCCCGACTTGTGTTTCGCTATCCTTGATATGTCTTATTGGATGATTTAGCCCACTCAAATGTGATAGATGGTCGGGGAAGCTTACTCAATGACTCTAGAAACTTGATCTCTAATTCTGATCGATATTATTTTTATTAGAAACTCCAATTCAAAAAGTGTATGAAATTTGATCAATAGGGGATAGACATAGACGGTAAAGGGATGTCATTTGATTTTGATACTATATTAACAAGCTTAACTAAAAAAATTAAAGTTATTACATGAACGAAGATTATATGTATATATAACATTGATGTCTTGTATTTCAAAGGTATTTAAAAAGAAATGTTGAACAACCTCCCTATCTGCCCGACCTCTCATTTTCATTTGACATTGATGCTTCGATAAGATGCCAAATCAAATCGTCTTGCTCGCCGGGTTTCGAAAAAGCTTGCTACCCTCTATAAAATTTTGAGGCGGCTAAATACGAAATGAATAGACCAGACCTCTCGAGGATGTCATGTCAACTCATGAGACTGGGGCCGCCTATTCAACAGTAGGTGAAGTATCGGCCCATGCTACATCTTAGGAGTTTTGAAAAGCAATGAGATAAAAGCCACATCTAAAATTAGAAGTAGGGAGGAGCATGTTCCAGCGAGATTAAGCCTTACCGACGGTTGGGCGAACTCGGCCTCAAGCTCGTCCTTGCAAGTAGTAAATGTAGAAAATACAATAGAAAACATGATACCTTTAATATACTCAATAAATAGTAACAAAACAAGTGATTTTTTTTTTATTACGGCAATTAGGCTTTAATAGAAATAGAAAAACCAGAAGGAAAGTAAATAATTTTTGGGCTACTACTTAAATCGCAATTGAAGAATGAACAGCAATTTTGTCTCATTAGTGAAAATGGGACGAATTTAGTCATAGAGAGAGTGGAAATAAGCATGCCTTGATTGATGGCATATTATACATCTAGAAGTAAAACACATGTAACCAGACTTTTCATGCCACATTTAAGAACAATTCTTGACATGTGAAAATTGATCTACATGTAATTTGACTGAATTGTTGAATACTTCAATATGATGCACTTATTTAAACATTACTCATAGTCATGTTTATTTGAAAAAAATTCCATAGATCAATATGTCAAACAATTTTCATTCTCTATTTTCACTTAGGAATAAGTACTTCAAAAATTCTTAAACTTATTGAAAAAGTACAATTGAGTCCTCCAATTTGAATAATGTGTAACTAAGTTATAAAACATATTAAATTAGTGCAATAAGTCATTCCATTAATTTCGTCCAATTTGATTTATAGAAAATGTCGACTTATATATATTTACGTATGGCTCCAATATGGTGCCCATTAAGTGCCACATTAGAAAAAGAAAAAATAAAAAAGAAAAAATAAAATAAAATAAGATAATAAAATGAAAAAAAAAATTAAAAGAGAGAAGAAATGTTGAGATGCATGTGTGAGTTATGTTAAAGAATCTCACATTGGAAAGTTGGCCCTTAACTCATTAGTTTATGCTTTTGAATGAAGGTGAGTTCAATTGGATATGTTGACAAGCTCAGACTTGGGCTCCCTCTTGACAATCTCTTTGGTTGAAGGTATTGGACTTATGTTGCATGCTCCAAGAAAGAAAAAATGGAGGTACGGGTACTAGGAGTGCTAAAACTTGATATAGGAGAACACTTAAGTGCCAAAATCGAAGAAAAATGGAATACTTAAGTGCTAACGATGAGAAATTCTAATCAAACTACTGACGTTGCATCTTTCCAACGAGATAAGTGCAAAATGATGTCATTTTTGGCGCTGACGTGGTTAGAAAAATCCAACACGATGTCGTTTTGGGGCTAATGTGGCGCCAAAATTGAATTTTAATATAAATATTAATTAAAATAAATTAAAAACTTAAAAAAGGATCTGCAACAACATTTGGAGAGGGCTTGCACAGCCCAAGGCATGGCGAACCCAACCAACCCTTGCCCCACCTTCACCAGCCTTTTGCGGCGATTGTTCGGCAGTCACGGCGAGGGTTATTCCCCTATTTAAAATAATTTAGTTTTGGAATTTATTTTTAATTAATATTAAATTAATGAATTTAGTGGACAAACGATGCTGTTTTGCACCTCTATTGCTGAGTTGGCTTCCAGCAAGCCACGTAGACCACATATAGCCACATATAGTTTTAAAAAAAATGCCACATTTGATTTTTAGCTATTCTCGTTGGATTTGGCATTGAAATGTCTTATTTTTTAAAAAAGATGACACTGAAGAGTATATATTGGAATTTTTGATATTCAAGTGTTCACCTGTGTCAAGTTTTGACATTCCTTGTGTACTTTCTTAAAAAAAATAAAATGCTATTCATCTTTTTTTAGACGGCTCATCTTCTTTCTTTGTCAAATAATTAGATTGTTCATCTTCGTCGAGGCATGGTGGTGCCCGCTCAAGTTTCGCTGAGCACTAGATCATGTCAAGAGATCGAATTTGGAGCAAATCCGACCCGGTTTCATTTTTCATTTCAGGATTTCATGTTGTGTGAAACATGAGCAGTCAGCACTCAACGAAAGAAGAAGATAAACCTGTATGAATCCTTTTTAACAGTTCAAATATTTTTTTTTCTTGTATACATTTTTTAATTTTTTTATGATATGTAGTGCCACGTTTCTTGAAAAAGGCATGTTGATATTTCTCTTTTGCCAAATTAGATGGAGTTAGCGGAGGGACTCAATTGCATGAATTTAACAAGTTTTAAAATTTAATTGAATTTTTTTGAAAATTTTAGGACTTAATGTATTTTCATAATAAATTTTAAGATCTCTGTTATACTTATCCCTTTTACCAAAACATTTTTCATAGAGTTGTGGTCCAATTCTTTATGATATTTATAAAAGTTTGAGGCGACGTGCAAAAACGAACATAGAAAGGTGTCAATCATCGATTAGGTTTGATATTAAATATCTCAAGTCCGAAAGAGCTGGAATACCTCAAAGCAAAAGCGAAGGGCCAATTTCACATGAAGAAGAAAAAAGTTAAGTCTCAGCCTTTCAGCATTTGAAAACGAAAATAACACTTAAAACACATTTGGTCGATTTAGAAGAAGTTGGAAATTTTAATTTCACAAAACAAAAAACGTTTTTCAATAGTATAAAAAACACCGAAATTGGAAAAATCTGCTTCCTATTTTTTTTTTTTTTTAACTTGCGGTCGTCAAGTTTAGCTCCTTTCTGAAAATAGTTCTTGTTGCGTTCAGTCATTGTCATACGGTCTGCAGCTGCACATTTCGATTCAGAGATTCTTCGGCAGAAAACGTAAGCACATACGAAGCTATCAAGAGACAACAAGATTGGCCCTCGATAAGTAGCGACCATAAGATAAGAGACACCTCATCCCGATTCAAAAACCCAAAAACACAAGCGCGCACACACTCAGCAGCTCGAATTAGAAGACCACCATAAATGGAGGAGGTGGTGATAGTCGGTGCCGGCATCGCAGGGCTGGCGACGGCAGTGGCCCTTAAGAAGGTTGGTGTCCGAGCCCTCATCCTTGAGAAGTCGAAGGAGCTGCGAGCAACAGGCGCGGCCCTCGGTCTCTACCCCAATGCATGGGTCGCGCTCGACGCGCTTGGGGTTTCCGACAAGCTCGCCGCCCTTTATGCTCCTTTTGAAAGGTTGGCTCTCTGTACATGTACACAGATGTCTGAATTTTGTGGAGGATGAAGTATGAAAACCCCGATCCAATCTTAACTTCAACAATTATGGACAGATCGAGAGTCAATTGAGTGATTTCTCTATCATTACCAGATATGGAAAATATAATGCAGGCTTTTTAAATTTGATTGTTTGATCTCGAGGCAGAAGAAATCAATTTAGGATGATACCACTCAAATTTGAGTGAAGGCTGACCCTTGCTTTGTTCCTTTTAAATTTAAAACCATTCTTGATGGATGATGAATTAATGGCGATAACTACTAAAAATAGTCTTAAATCTATTGTCTAGATGCAAATGTCAGTCATAAATCTTTTGATTATTACTAATTTAGTTTTAAAATTTTTGATGATTTGTAATTATAGTCTTTCTGTTCAATTTTTATTGAAAATCGCTGACGTTAAGATCAGTCGTCTTATATAACATGGTCGATATTGACATGGGTAATTTTTACTATTTTAAATATTTATTTATATTTATATTTTTTATTCTCTTTCCCTTATTATTATTATTTTTTTGTTTCAATTGTGGTTGGTGACACCTACTGACAATGGACGAGGGCATCACAACTCATGTTGTCTCTGGGCAAGGGCCACGATGCCCATGACAACCACAGCAAGGGCTTAAGGCTACTTGCCTAGACTTGGCGAGAGCCATGACACCCTTGCTAGATTTGGCCTAAGTGAGGGTGCCAAATGACTCAGACTAACTATCGGTCGAGCTTGCATCGTGGTCCCTTGTTCAGCAATTTGCACCACATTCAAGGACACTAGGCGCCGATGCCATAGTTTTCGTGCGTGTCATACCACATCTCTGGCGAGGCATTATATGGCATTCTACTATATCTAGGATGGATTATAAATTGGTCAAAGAGTAGTTATAATCCATCATTTGCGGGTGAGAAAAACATGAAAATTGAGCGCATTGTGTAAATAAAAACAAAATACAGTGGCTGGTCGTAAAATGCACCGTGAGATTTACCTATTGAAGTTGCTAGTGGAATTCATTCTTAGGATAATATAACTAATTACCTTAATATTCATTAAATGAAGAGAAAAAAAGTGCAATGCCAGTGAGAAAGAACAATAGGCTTTTCAAGCAAGATTTACTGAGCAGAAAGATAAGCACTCCATTGGTTTTGTACTTCGTTAAATTGATTTTAGATTTCAACAATTTCTGAAATCCGTTATTTTATAAGTAAAGATCCAGGATGCTTGACCTGGAATCTATCCAACAATTTCTCAATGATGAGGAATAATAAATTTACTTATTAGTATCTGAATTTTTTTATTTCTTTTTGTGCTTGTGTTCAGGCAATTCGTAACCGATGTCAAGACTAAATCGATTCAAGAAGTGCATTTCCCTAGAAGTAACCGGTAAATCTCCAATTTCCTCTCATTATCTACTAACTTTTCATCATCACTTGTTTCCTTGTTTTACCGTTTAACGTTATCGATCAATTAATTTATTGAAATCTTCTACTGTATGTTTTAATTTGCATAAAATGATATAAATGACCGTCAGAAATATACCATGAGCGGGACAGATAACCCCTAATTTTGCAGCTCATCTTTTAGGAAGATCATCATTAATGAAGTTTGACTATTTAAGACTCCTTTTGTTAGTTAAAATTGACAATTTTATCCAATTATGTCATTGAAAATATGTGTCAAGTTTGAAACCTGTAAAAGAAACTTGATCCAAATAGGATTTCTAGTTTAAATAGTTTGCTACAAGGGATTTTCAATTTTTGGTTCAATTTTTCTCAATATAAGAAGTTGATCTTCTTCGTGAAGAGTATGCAAGGAGAGCTATCAGTGTTCAAGCCAATAAATCTTGAGGGAACATTTATGAATACTTTTGTGAGACGGAGAGATTATTTCGTAATGAATTGTCAGGGTTAAATATCGCAAAGCTAGAAAAATAGTGAGAGTATTTAAGTGACTGGAGTGTGATTGTATCTTTGTTATACTACTTGAGTAATAGTAGATCTTGTGCTACTCTTCGTATGGAGCAAGTCCCACTTATCGATCTACGTAAATTTGCTATTCAATATATATTTTTTGTGTTGTTTATCTTATTGTTCCACCGTTTGTTTGTGGCAACAAATGTTTATTACATGCATGTGGTTTCGTATGCTAAGGATAGAAAACCATGCCTTTGGAATTGAGCAGGACGGGAGGTCAAGCAAGAGTGGTTCACCGAAAAGCCTTGTTGGAAGTTTTGGCAGAGGAGCTTCCTCCAAATAGCATCCGATTCTCTTCTAAGATAACTTCCATCAAAACCCAAGACGAACAAGACTCGTCCATTTGTATTGTTACGCTTGAAGATGGGTCCATCATAAAGTCTAAGGTCTCTACAATCTCAACTGACTTCTTTTGAAATAAAATATGTTGTGATAACCTAACTATTTTGATTTATCTGAGCAATAATTAGTAATCATTGCATGTGTAGGTTCTTATAGGATGTGATGGCGTGCACTCAATTGTAGCCCGTTGGCTAGGACTTCGCTCGCCAGCCTATTCAGGCTGGTCAGCTGTGCGTGGATTGTCCGTGTTCCCAAAGGGTCATGGAATTGACCAGAGCCATATGATTCAACAATTTGTAGATGTGGGCAAGAGGGCAGGTTTTATTACTCTCAATGATAAGGAATTGTACTGGTTCTTCTTGGGGAAGAGTCCACCTAAAGGTGCCATATATATAACATTTTATCTTCCGTAAAATCATTTTGGATTTCATCCTTTAATAATCTCGAGTGAGTCGCTTCTTTGTTGACGTACTACATAGAAAAGAAGCAAGATTGGTTTTAATGGAGATGAAAGAAATAGTTACGAAGTATTAATGCATAAATTCGGAAATGAATGTATATGTGATGAACTTTGGCTAATTAAAGCCGACTCTTGACAAATATTTCCAATCCATACCTCCGATCTCTCAAGTTTGACATGGGCCCCGCTAATGTTCCGATATCCTTGGGACATCTTGTTCGGAAACCTAGCCCAATCAAATGTGACGGTGGCTGGGGACGCTATGCACCCGATGACTCCTCACTTGGGCCAGGGCGGATGTTCGGCGCTCGAGGACGCGGTGACATTGGGTAGGCATGTTGGGGACTCGATTGCCAAGCACGAAAAATTGGTGACCCATGATGTCGGATTTGCTATAGAGAGGTATGCAAAGGAGAGGAGATTCAGGGTGGCGACTCTGATAACAGCATCTTACTTGTCGGGATGGGTGCAAGAAGTTGGGTCTAGTCGATTAAGAAGGTTCCTAAGAGACTTTGTATTCTATGGGCTCCTCCTGGCTAGAGTTGTAAGGAGTATTACAGATTATGATTGTGGGAAGCTTCCTAAGGTCTCCTCTTTTCCGTCACGTGGATCTGCAAGCTCCACGTAATTACGTCGTTAAAAATGGGATCGGGTCTTCCATTTTTTTTAATATCCGGTGTAGTTTATTGCAATGTATAACATAAAAGTTAATGGCATTGTTTGTCTCACGTTTGCACTTGTTTTTTTTTTCTAATTATTATGAATTTTTTTTCACTTGATGATCAGTTGCAACATTAGGACTAGATTTGGGTCAGTTCTATGTTTAGTTACATCTTTGTTCACGTGTACACTAACAAGCTCAGTAAAATTGCTAACCATGTTGGAAGAATTGGAAATGGAGAAACTCCAATCTTCTATCATTTCAGAATGTTATCATTATTTTCGCCAACTCTTTCAATGTACTTGGATTAGTTTGTTGTCAAGAACGTTCAAATTCATTGGTAGATAATGATGAGGAGCTAACAGAAAGCTTTGAAGTGTTTTTCTTCTTAGAAAGTAAAGGAGGTGCCCATCTCCATCCTTGCGGGTCCATTCATTGTGTCAATCGCCTGGTGCACGCAACATGTATATTTTGAACTAAGTAACATCGACACCGACACGTGACACTTGAGACGATACGATACGACACGTCAACACGTCATTTCTCAAAAAATAGAAAATTCCAACACGTCGGGACACGTTGTATATTAAATAAATAATTTTATATATACATAATAAATTATCATTTTTATCATTATTTCAATCAAATTAATTCGATTCAAATTCACAAATAAATAAATAAATAAATAAATAATAAAAAAGAGCTTAGAATGAATTTACACTAAAAACGTTAATCTATCATTTGTTGATATCATTCATTGTTTCAATTTGATAATTTTAACTTCATTCCATTCCAATAATCCATGAAACTTAGAGGGAAAAAATATCAGGCAATCCACATTCTAGTATTAAATTTATTTAACAATAAGTTGGAAAAAGAAAAACAATCCACATTTTACCATCAAATAAAACAAGAAGTCTTTCTTTCCCCTTTATTATTTTTGCTTTTTTTACCTATTTACATTTTTGACCCATCATTTATTGAAAATTTTTAAAATTGACCCTAGCATGTGGGACTCGTGTGTCGGAATTCTGGAGTTACGTGTCGGGAGAGTAGACCACGTGTCGGATTTTCCGATACTTACTGACCACGTATCGGAGCGTATCGGAATGTGTTAAAGTATGTTGGCCACGTGTCGGAGTATCCAACATGACATGAAGGTCCTCGAAGAGTGTCAATGCTTCCTAGATTTTGGATTCAGTTCCTCATCATTGCCAGTTTCTACATGTGTAATGCATGTGAGCTACAAAATAGGAAATTAATTTAATTCAACCATGGAGAGCCGACTCACGCATGCATTTAATGAAAATTATATGTACTTGGACATTGAGGAGATTCGGTCAAGCAAAATCCAAGGCTGACAAATATTTCTGCTGAGGAAAGAAATAAAAGTGAATCTAGCGAGAGATCACCAATGTTCAGCAAACAAAGAAAAGAAGGAAAAAAAAAATAGATCACGCATTTATTTAAAGGTTAAAATTTATAGAACAGCGAACAATACTTTTTCAAAATCTTAGAATAACATATTGAAAGTGATATGTCTATTCTCCAAGAGATTTTTCATGAATACTTAATACTTGCCCGAGTTTCCTAAGGTTAAATGGTGGGACCCGTTCCATTCTGGACCATTTTGCCCTATGCTATCTTAATAATTCGATAAGTATAAAAACATTAGTCATTCGAAAACGAGGGTGGCTCAGAAAATTCGGACAAAATTGGTTGAGGCTGACTGATCAATAGAGCATGGTGGGTGTTCTCTCTCTTGCTTTTCAACCATGTGGTGTGCTCCAGACGAGCAATTATTGGAATAAAATCAATCACCTTCTTGCTTCCTTTTATATATTATTTTTTCCTTTCCACTTTCTTCTTCGTTTATTCCTTATCTCTATTTCTCGCTGACAACTTTTGTGTTTGTTCCATTCAGCTTTCCCATCAATGCTTATAAAAAATTTCAGTAGCTATGAAAATATAATATTTGAGTTTATGTGTGAGGTCCATATTCTATTCGAGATTCAAGTGTTCCACTTTAAAAGAAAAAAAAAAAAATCATAGTGCAGGACTTGAAATTTTTTTAACTAATCAAAATGTAAAAGTGAAAATCGAGCAGAAATTTGAGTAAAAAGAAATCTCTACCAATATGCTTTCCTTTCCTAAATTTAAGGCAAAATTCTAAATAAAAACTTGAAATATAATCATTCTCTCAAATAAGGGCATAAAGTGGATCTTGTATCAAATAAGGGCTTGAAGTGACTATATGATTGTTTCAAATAAATGCATGAAGTAACCGTGGTTGTTTCAAATAAGAGCTAGACCTTGCCAGTCGCTGACCAACTAAATATTCCGATTGATCAAAGGACTATTTTGTCCATATACAATTTAAATTTTAAATTACTTTTTATTTTATTTTATTTTATTTTCCTTTCTAATGAGGGCTTGGCCACCCTCGTCGGCCGCTAGTAAGGGCCAGTTAGTCCTCGCCAATCGCAGGCAAGGCCACCCTTGCCAAATCTGGTGAGGTTTGGTTTTGCTTGGGGATAGCGAGGGCTTACTATCCCTTGGAGAGGGTCGGCCTTACTTGGGGCCGGCAAGGGAGGCCTCACCCAGGCGAGGTTGCCTCGCAGCCTCGCCCAGATCTGGCAAGGATTGACCTCACTGATGGCCGTGAGGATGGCCTCCCCTAGGGTCAGGGTCACTTCACCCAGGCGAGACGTCCCTTTTTCGGTGGCTAGCAAGGCCACCCTTGCCAAGATCAAGCAAAGGCCGGCATCGCGGCCTCCCCTAAGGCAAGGCTATCCCTTGGCCGTGGCTAGCGAGGGCCACTGACGAGGGTGGCCCTTACTAGATCAAGCCAAGGCGACCTTGACTAGCCCTCTTTGGGCATCGCCAGTGGTAAGAAGAAGAAAGAAAAACTAAAAAAAGGAAAAAATAAAGAAAAAAGGAAAAAAGAAAGAAAAAGGAGAATTTTGTTTAAAAAAAGATAAATGACGAAAATGTTATTGACCAATCAGAAAGTTAGGACTTTATTTGAAATAAGATCTATTTCAAGCTCTTATTTTAAAAAAATGAAGACACTTTATGTCCTTATTTAAAATTTTCCCAAATTTAATAACAAAGACTGGTTTTTTTTGTTAATGTGTAAAGAGCAAATTAACAAGGACCTTACTTGTCAAAAGGAGCATAAAGGGCTGTGAGGGCTTGGCCATATACAAGGACCGATTGATCAAAGGACTATTTTGTCCATATACAATTTAAATGTTAAATTACTTTTTATTTTATTTTATTTTCCTTTCTAATGAGGGCTTGGCCACCCTCGTCGGCCGCTAGTAAGGGCCAGTTAGCCCTCGCCAATCGCAGGCAAGGCCACCCTTGCCAAATCTGGTGAGGTTTGGTTTTGCTTGGGGATAGCGAGGGCTTACTAGCCCTTGGAGAGGGTCGGCCTTACTTGGGGCCGGCAAGGGAGGCCTCACCCAGGCGAGGTTGCCTCGCAGCCTCGCCTAGATCTGGCAAGGATTGACCTCACTGATGGCCGTGAGGATGGCCTCCCCTAGGGTGAGGGTCACTTCACCCAGGCGAGACGTCCCTTTTCGGTGGCTGGCAAGGCCACCCTTGCCAAGATCAAGCAAAGGCCGGCATCGCGGCCTCCCCTAAGGCAAGGCTATCCCTTGGCCGTGGCTAGCGAGGGCCACTGACGAGGGTGGCCCTTACTAGATCAAGCCAAGGCGACCTTGACTAGCCCTCTTTGGGCATCGCCAGTGGTAAGAAGAAGAAAGAAAAACTAAAAAAAGGAAAAAAAATAAAGAAAAAAGGAAAAAAGAAAGAAAAAGGAGAATTTTGTTTAAAAAAAGATAAATGACGAAAATGTTCTTGACCAATCAGAAAGTTAGGACTTTATTTGAAATAAGATCTACTTCAAGCTCTTATTTTAAAAAAATGAAGACACTTTATGTCCTTATTTAAAATTTTCCCAAATTTAATAACAAAGACTGGTTTTTTTTTGTTAATGTGTAAAGAGCAAATTAACAAGGACCTTACTTGTCAAAAGGAGCATAAAGGGCTGTGAGGGCTTGGCCATATACAAGGACCGATTGATCAAAGGACTATTTTGTCCATATACAATTTAAATGTTAAATTACTTTTTATTTTATTTTATTTTCCTTTCTAATGAGGGCTTGGCCACCCTCGTCGGCCGCTAGTAAGGGCCAGTTAGCCCTCGCCAATCGCAGGCAAGGCCACCCTTGCCAAATCTGGTGAGGTTTGGTTTTGCTTGGGGATAGCGAGGGCTTACTAGCCCTTGGAGAGGGTCGGCCTTACTTGGGGCCGGCAAGGGAGGCCTCACCCAGGCGAGGTTGCCTCGCAGCCTCGCCCAGATCTGGCAAGGATTGACCTCACTGATGGCCGTGAGGATGGCCTCCCCTAGGGTGAGGGTCACTTCACCCAGGCGAGACGTCCCTTTTCGGTGGCTGGCAAGGCCACCCTTGCCAAGATCAAGCAAAGGCCGGCATCGCGGCCTCCCCTAAGGCAAGGCTATCCCTTGGCCGTGGCTAGCGAGGGCCACTGACGAGGGTGGCCCTTACTAGATCAAGCCAAGGCGACCTTGACTAGCCCTCTTTGGGCATCGCCAGTGGTAAGAAGAAGAAAGAAAAACTAAAAAAAGGAAAAAAATAAAGAAAAAAGGAAAAAAGAAAGAAAAAGGAGATTTTTTTAAAAAAAAAGATAAATGACGAAAATGTTCTTGACCAATCAGAAAGTTAGGACTTTATTTGAAATAAGATCTACTTCAAGCTCTTATTTTAAAAAAGTGAAGACATGTCCTTATTTAAAATTCCCAAATTTAATAACAAAGACTGGTTTTTTTTGTTAATGTGTAAAGAGCAAATTAACAAGGACCTTACTTGTCAAAAGGAGCATAAAGGGCTGTGAGCTTGCCCACAACCCCGAGTGCGTCAAGTGGAGGCCATGCATTAGGGTAGAGCACTATCTGAAGGACAAGCGCTTGGACACCAACCTTCTTCGAGGCCGGGGGGGTCGCCGGCCCCGCAATTTCCGCACCCACTATCGCCACCTCTTCCATATATACAATCGTCTTCAAGCTTGTGAGTGTATGGGGTGTTGTTTCTTTGCTTCGAAATTGGCAAATCTAATGCTTATTATTAGAGTTTGGGCCGTGTGATGAAACTGTGTCATGTTATATTACATGGCATAACATGATGGGTACAAAAGTGAACGTTTTCTCAACTCTGACGTTCATTATATACAAACATTTATAATCTTCTGAATTATGTAAACCATATCATTTAATAAAATTCCATCGTTCATAAATATACTTTATGCTTAGTTTGACAAATTTTGTAAAATGAAATAAATCAATTCATAGTTAAATAAATTCGATTGAATTATATAAATTATATTGTTAAGGAGACTCGATTATCCGCCCCGCCACAGCAGGCGGGTTGGTTCCTTTTGAGCTTGATTACTCCGAGCCGGTCACTGGAGAGGAATTGCATTAATTAAGGAAGCAAAAATAATTTTCTTTTAAAATTCAAAATTAATGAGTTTGGTACAATAAAACTCTAAATTGATGGTCACCGTTGAAATTGGGTCACGTGCCAAGGCTATGCCACATGTCTTACCATATAGTAACCAAGGAGGCAAAATAAAATGCAAAGTGGTAAGCACAGGAGCCTATATTTTTTCAGCTTGGGCTTTAATTATAAGCATCTTTACGTTTGTTTGTGCAAAATAATTTTATTCATTTGAATTTAGATAAATAAAATTTAACTATAAGAGTCTCTTCAAGCCTTAATAGCATAATCTCGAGGAAGACGGTGGGGTTCCGGATTACAAGAAAGCTGCAAAAGAATTTTATGATTTCAATTTTATGACCCAAGCTTTTCAGCAATTTTAGTGTCAATTCCATAGGTCAGCGTTCACACATGTTAAAGTTTGAGAAAACTAAAGGTAGCTATTTTAGATTTCATATAAGTTCCACATGAAATCTGAAACTCATCCATTAGAACAGATTTCTCATTTTTTAGAACTTGAAATTTACTCTGCGTACTTTAGAACTTGGAATCTACCCTATTACAGGTTCTAAGGTTAGTTTCAGGGTCTACTCAAGCTCCACTTGTACTATTAATTTAACGATTGCAGTAAATTATCATCTTTAATGACTTCCATTTACTCTTATAATTCACTGACCATAACTTATAGTTAGACATACGAAAAATATGAAACATTAATAATGTAACATTCTTAATCATAAAACGGAAACTCAAACTAGTGTTTCAGAATACATACTCATCATCAAATGCCATAGAATAGAATTCAACAAAGCTATAGATCAAGAAAAACATAAAAATTATTCTAGGTTTTAAGTTATACGTTCCAAGTTTCACTAACCTAGAACTTGAAACATACCAATCAAAATAAGTTTCCTATTTTTTTTAACCTGGAACCTACCATATATACTTTGGAACCTATCCATAGGTTCCTACTAGTCCGATTCTTAGGTTTTAAGTTCTATTTTGGAACCATGTTCACCCGAAAGGAAACTTTATAAATGAGTAGACCTTTTCTTATTTTATAGGTTGCAAGGTTTCGCATGATCCATTGTAGTATATTGAAGAATTATATCACACAATCATCTAAGTTTTCTTCTTATATATTAATTTATTTAAATGTTAAAATATACTATCATCTAGTAATTTAAGTTTTTAAAACAGTTGACAGTGATCTTTCACATTGTATCACTGCAGGTCATGAATCCAAAATTTTCTAAACCTCAACGTGCTTTAGTGATTTTATATTTTCTTGTTTTAGTTTTAATACAAAGCTTAATCTATGTATAACGGAGAGTATTAGCATGTTTACATATTAAAGAATGTATTTATTTAACAGTTTAAGTGTTTAGAGCAATTGACAGTGATAAAATAATTTGAAAATCCACATCAACATAAAAAGGCATTAGTCATGGGGTGGGTCTAAAGCAAAATAATTCAAGCTCCCCGTTTGGAAATAACGAAAATACCACGAAAAAAAAGCTAAGGACTTGTTTCGTCGTCAAAATTGACTAAGGTTTTGAACACTTATAAATTAATAGAAAGACGTATAAACTTTGATGACAACACAACTAAAAAATTTGCAAAATTATAGTCCTGTTGAAAATTTTTATTTCTAAAAAACTGAAATTAGTAAACTTCTTTATTTTCACCTAAAATAAAATTGCTAATATTCTAGCCAATGGAGCGGCCTAGGTTTTGCTCCTTTCTGAAGACGTGTTGCGTCAATCATTGCCCTCCCTTTCTTGCTATTCTTCTATCTTCAAGTAATTTAGTTTCCATGAATGAGCCGAGCTGAGCATACATGACCAGGAATACAGCCATCGAAAGACAAACAGAGTTGCCAATTTCAAAGCAAAGAAACAACACCCTATAACACTCACAAGCTTAAAGACGATTGTATATATGGAGGAGGTGGTGATAGTGGGTGCCGGAATTGCCGGGCTGGCGACCACCGTGGCCTTGAAGAAGGTGGGTGTCCGAGCGCTCGTCCTTGAGAGCTCAGAGGGGCTGCGAGCGACAGGTGCGGGTCTAGTGCTCTATCCTAATGCGTGGCCAGCGCTCGATGCGCTCGGGGATTTGGACATACTCGCCGCCCTTTATGCTCCTTTTGACAAGTAAGTTCCTTGCTAATTTGCTCTTTACACATCAACACAAAGGCCTAATTATTGTGGAATTATCGGAATAAGGTGATGAATCATTCGGCAATTGTATTAATGAACTTCTATTTCGGACACTTAATGGAACGGAAATTGTACTTCTATTAAACACAAACTTTGTAATTTCCGAAACTTTTCTAATAGTGGCTTTTGCTTGGTTTTGAGAGAAAAATATGTTCCCACATGTTTTTCGTAGAAATGTTTTTTATGATGAACCCTAACATCCTCTTCCCAAAGAAGGTGGGTGTGATATAAATAAATTCTCTCTTTTTGTCATCAGTAAATTTTTTTTTTTTTTGTTGTTGTTGCAAAGTATGATGATTAGCGAGAATAAGCGACAATGTCTACAACAGTTTCTTGTTATCTTATTGTGATCATGCGTAAATATGGAAATTGATTAACTAAAATTGTTTCTTTGGCCAGTGGCTAGAAGATAGCATAACCAATTTTTTTTTTTCCAAATCTAATGGGGATTAGTCAATCTTAGAGAAAAGGGAAAATATGCCGCAATTTTTATTTTCCAAATCTAATTGATGTGCTCATACGTCCATTTAGAATTCTACTCGTCATTATTTGAAGGAATCCCGAGGGAAGAATATATTGTTGTATATATATTACATGAAAGGAGAGTTTTGAGGCCTGGAAAGGAGGGAGAGCAGTGAGAGAAGGGAATTTGTACAATTGGGATTTGATTTATTTTTCCGACTCCACATTTTTTTTGATTTTTTGCCTACTAATAGATTTTTCTACTAGGATAAATACTCGAAGAGATAACTTATTAATATTTCGCTCTTTTTGTGCTTTTGTATAAGGGGATACATAACTGATGTCAAGACTAGAACGATATGAGAAGTGTAATTCGCTTTAGATGATCGATGAATCCTAAATTCCTTCATTTATATTTCCTACCAGCATTTAAACACTTGTTATTTCCTTTCATTTTGTTTTAAAGATGTTTTAGAGGCTGGTTGAGTCTAGCAATTTGGTACAGCAGGAGTGACCAATTCATTTGATTTCTTGTACTGATCTTCTACTTTTTTGGTTGCACGAAATGATACATATATGCATTAGGAATAGACCATGAAAGGGATATATGTATCGAGTACTTCAAATGCTGAATCTATTAAAGTACAGTAAAAACAATATATTTTACATCCTAGCATTCACCCTCAAGTAAATACCAATTTCGTGATGATGCAGAGTGAACTTGTTGAGTGGTGAAGGATAAGTTGCAGCCATAACTCATAATAAAAAAGAAATGCATAAATGGGTGAAAGAGGTTGTGTTGATTCTAATTTCATGTAAAATATTGTGGAACCATTACCAATCGTTTTAAAACCACAAAATTTTGGAGTAAAAGGCTGTACAAACATCTTTAGGAGGTATCAAAGTAGGATGACCTGAGTTTAACAAATTTCGTGCTCTTGTTGGTATCCTCATTATATATTTTCACAATTCGATCTTAAACCAAAGTGTAGTCTATGCATGAGAGGGAGTATTGAATCATTTAAATATTGCATAAGATTTCATTTAAAAGCTTAAGTTAGTAAGGTAAATGGTGGTGCAAAACTTTAAGTTCTTCAAGAATATCATCCCTATGTTTACAGCTCACCTCTCTAATGTAACAATTTCAATTATTTAATTGTTAATTCATGCATGTCTTTTAGTGCGCTAAGGATAGTAAAAACATGCACGCAGCAGGAACGGAGGCAAACTAAGAGTAGTTCACCGCAAAGTCTCGTTGGAGATTCTGGCAGAGATGCTTCCTCACAATACCATCCGATTCTCTTCCAAGATCACTTCGATCAAAACCCAAATCGAACGAGGCTCATCCACTTGTATCCTCTTACTTGACGATTGAACCACCATAAGTCTAAGGTCACTATAGTTAATTTCTCATATACCTTCTTGTGAATTGAATTACAATGTGGCAACTTGCTTATTTTAATTTTCTAAGATCTGATTGTGTATTTGTTGTACGTGTAAGTTGTTATAGTATTGATGGCATGCACTCTATTGTGGCGCATTCGTTGGGACTTCGCTTGCCAGTCTATTCTAGGCGATCCGCGGTGCGCAAATTGTTAGAACTAGTATTAGCACCTAGAGGGGGGTGAATAGGTGTTTAAAGCGATTTTAACAATTCAAATCAATTGAGATATAAATAGTTTAAAATCAACGATTGCAGCAAATGAAAGCAGTTAACAATATAAAGGATTAGGGATAGAAAACCAAGACTCCAGATTTATAGTGGTTCGGCTTAGATCAAGCCTACGTCCACTCTCCCGCACGGACAGCCCTTCTGGCTGGATTTCACTAAGAATCAATAAGAGTGATTACAGTCTCACGCTCTTGAGTCCACAGTGTAGATTACTCTACTACACTTCCTCAAGGTCTACAATATGATCTCTCTTTTGATTACATGTAACGCTCAAAGAATGATATCGCAAAGTAGTAGAGGAGATTTCAGACTTTGGAATTCTTCTATCCGCACCCTTCAACAACTAGAGCATCTCTCTTATATACTTCTTCATGCCTTCAATACCGTTGGCACCTTCCAAAGAAGTTCTTCCAATCAACCCGTTGGACAGAATCAATTAGAGAGATCTCGAGCTCTTTAAGGTAAGTGTTGATAGCCCATCAATCCTGCTCGCCCATACAATCAGGATCTCGGTTTCCATAAGTAGATCCTTCCAAATATAAGTTGCGAAGTCGTCAAAGAATCTAAACATATTCCATATAAAACTTAGATCGTTTAGAGCTGAATCCAGTAGAAAGATATCCATTAGTCGTTAGAATAAAGATCGTATAAGATCAGAATAAACGTCGTCCTGGAAACTGTCCATGTGAGTAGACTTTGAAATATAAGTCTTGAGTCTTGCTAGCTTCAGACTTTAATCTTCAGACTTTGATCTTCAGACTTTGTTCTTCAGACTTTGTCAAAAGAGTCTATAAGTCTTCAGACTAGACTGATAAACCTGTTTTATCAACTTCAAAATACCTTAAGGGATTTCATCCAACACAAATTGTCCGTGTTCCCGGAGGGCCACCGATTTGGCGGCGGCCTCAGGACCCACCAATTTGTGGATGTGAGAAAGAGGGCTGGTGTTCTTGCTCTCAATGACAATGAAGTGTACTGGCATTTCGTGAGCAAGTGTCTCCCTGAAGGCGCCGTAGATTTAACTTTCCTATTTTTTATCTTCCATTCATTGTGGAATTCATTTTTCTTTAATGATATTGAGCAAGCCACTTTTTTCGTGATATCTTGTATTGGAAATTAGTCAATCTACTTTTAGTTAGAAGAAAAAATGAAGTACTTATAACAAATTCATAAATTGGGGGATGAATACGCATATACATATATACCAACTTTTTACAAATATTTTCCAATCAATTTAGTGTGAGTCTTTCAGAATGTTAACTTTAGTGGTAATCGCTCACCAATCCTACTTTTGACCCTTAAACTTTGTTTGGGAGGGGAGGGGAGGGAAAATGGAAGAGGCCCAGGAAATTGAGTAAAAAACAAAATGATTCCAAGTTTTCTTGACACATTTTCCTAATGTCTCAATTTAAGGTATGGAGAAGGGAGCTAAACCAGAAACGATACAAAGGGAAGTGTGTGAAAAATTGGCTGAGGCCCGTTTACCTCGACGTGGTCAAGAACTCTGATCTTTCAAATTTGACGAGGGCACCGCTGATTTTCCAATACCCGCGGGACATCCTACTAGGGAAATTAACCCAGGAAAACGTCACGGTGGCCGGAGATGCTTTGCACCGATGACCCCTGATTTGGGCCAAGGGGATGCTCAGTGCTCGAGGACACGGTGGTATTGGCTCGGCACATCAGGCACTTGATTTCCAAGCACGGCAAACTTGTGACCTGCCGCATGAAATTTTCCCTACAGAGGTATGCAGAGGAGAGGAGATGGAGGGCGGCGACTTGATGAAGTTCCTAAGGGATCAACAAGACGGATCTGGCCTATTGATGAAGTTCCTAAGGGATGTTGTCTTCTATAGGCTGCTCTTGACTAGGGTAGTAAGTAGTGTTACACGATATGACTGGGAAGCTTCCTAGTGCCTCCTCTTTGCCTGCATGTGGATCCAGGATCTGCAGCTGATTTCTAAGTTGCAAATTGCAAATGGTTAATTTGCCTTCTCATACTTTGTTATTTATGGAATATGATGAAGTTAGTTTATGGTTGTTAGGAATAGAATTATCACCTAGAGGGGGTGAATAGGTGACTAAAACGATTTTAATAATTTAATTCGAATAAGAAATTAATTCATTAAAAATAACAATCGTTGCAAATGAAAGTAATGAAAGATAAAAGGATTAGGGATAGAGAATCAAGACTTCAGATTTATAGTAGTTCGGCTTAGACCAAGCCTACGTCCACTCTCCCGCACGTACAGCCCTTCTGGCTGGATTTCACTAAGAATCAAAAAGAGTGTTTACAGTTTCACGTTCTTGAGTCCACAGTGTAGAAGCTCTACTACACTTCCTCAAGGTCTCACCACAATATGATCTCTCTTTTGATTACATATAATGCTCGAAGAATAAGATCACAAAATAACAAAGGAGATTCAGACTTTGGAATTCTTCTATCCGGCACCTTTAAACAACTTGAGTGTCTCTCTTATATACTTCTTCATGCCTTCATTACCGTTGGCACCTTCCAAAGAAGTTCTTCCAATCAACCCGTTGGACAGAATCAATTTGGAGAGATCTCGAGCTCTTTAAGTGTAGATAGCCCATCAATCCTGCTCGCCCATACAATCAGGATCTTGGTTTCCATAAGTAGAACTTTCCAAATAAGTTGTGAATCTTTAGTGAATCTATATAAATTCGGATACGAATATAAGATCTTGTAGTGTTGATTCCAGTCGAAAGATATTCCATAGCCGTTGAAGTAAAAACTATATTAGATAGAATCAGAATAGAAGTTTTTAACTTGTCGGTCTGGAAACTGTCCATGAGAGTAGACTTTGAAACTTGAGTCTTGTTAGCGTCAGACTTTGTAATTCAGACTTTGCCAGTAGAGTTTGCAAGTCTTCAGACTAGACTGAGAAAAATGTTTTGTCAACTTCAAGATATCTGAAGAGAATTTATCCAACAATCTCCCCCTTTTTGATGGTGACAAAACTTTCCTGCAGATTTGAATACTATTGCCCTGCAAAACAACTTTTAAGCTAGCAAATATATCTCATAAATGATTAGAATAAGAATAGTATAAGATGTCCTGTACACAGATGTCCTGTACACAGACTTACCCTGTATACAGATCTGCATCCACAGAAACCTCATTAGTCATGTGCAGACATTACTATCTTTATCTAATTTTTAACAGCTTAAAATAATGCAGTAGTAAGCAAACATTCAAAAACTCAAGATAAAGTCAAAATGTCAATCACAAACATAACAAACTATTAAATCCAAAAAAAGTTTAAAAATGAAGGTTTGGGTTTGGATTTGGAATGAGAATAGAGTGAAAATCTGCCTGCAAAGTCTTCTCCCCCTTTTTGTCAGCATTAAAAAGTAAGAAAATCAAGGAGCACGAGGAATGCGAACAAGTTGAAAGTCCTCCATAGACTTGACAGTTCCTTCCAGCTTTCTCAAATCTTCCTGTAGTTGAGCGAGAGTAGTGCCTTTTGCAGTGGCCTGAACCTGACGTTGAACATCTTTAAGCTGATCATGCAAGGAGATGAACATAGCATGATTCTCATTCCGAAGAGTCTGAAATTCACACCCCATAACAAATATTTGGCCTTTGAGCTCTAAAATGATGTCACGCAACCTTTCAAAATCTCCTGAATTGTCAGTTTGTGTGCTTGCGTTAACTCGGTCTGATGGTGGAGTTAAGCCAGTGTGAATATCAGCAGGGAGATCAATGTTTGGAGATGATGCCTCTCCCTCAGGAAAATGAGCAGCATGAACATCTTCTGCATCAGGCGGTGATCTACTTGTACTGGTAAACGTCAAGAGAAGAGGAGTACTTTCTCTTTGGACATCTCCCCCTGTTTCAATGTCTTCTAGAGGGGAGAAGTACTCTTCTTTCTGAGGAGTTTCCTCAGTGACAAGATGGTGTTGATCCTCCTTTTCTGCTAGAGAATCTGCTTTGGCTTGTGAGTCTGCTGGTCGATGCTGAGAGTCTGTCTTTGCCGGCTCTTCCTCTTCATCTTCTTCTTCTTTTTCTTCTTCCTCTTCTTTTTTTTCCTCTTTCTCTTCTTCCTCTTCTTCTTTTTCCTCTTTCTCTTCTTCCTCTTCTTCTTTTTCCTCTTCTTTTTCTTCCTGTAAGGATTCCTTTTCCTAGTTTCCTTTCTCAGTTTCCTCTGCAAATTGTTGTTCTGGAACAGCTGAAACAGGAGCAGGATACTGAGAAACAAGGGTAGAGATAGGCAGACCATCCTCATCATCTTCATCCTCCAAGATGATTGCCCGCCTCTTTTTGATAGGACCAGTCACAGGTTCCTTTCCTTTCCTCTTGGCAGCAGAAGAGTCTGGTCTAGTCTTAACAGGGGTTTTCTCCTTGAACTGCTCCAGCTTCTTGCTAAGTTCTTTCAGACGCATCTTTGTAATCATCCTCAGTCCGATGACCATTTGATCAATAGTCTTCATAGAGAGAATGTGGGGAGGCTGAACGTTCAAATGTCTGAAAAGACGAGTGATGAGAGCAGCATAAGGGAGTTTTCCCTTGTCCTTTGCCATAGACCTGTACATGTGAAACATGATAGTGTGTGGCAGAGAGAAGTTAAGACCGATCTTGATTGCATACATCAATTTTGCTTCTGAGATGGACACATCTGTCTTTGAAGTTGATTTAAGTCTAAGACAGTTGATCACTATCTTGTGAAGCAAAGTGTTTGTAGCATTCATCTTGGAGTAGGAGAGACGACATTCACCAATTCTGTCTCTCGTAAGTTCGAGAGTTGCATGACTCACAGACACATAAATTGATTGGAAAGCTCCTCTTTCCACACCAATTACATCCACCAGAGTGTCCGTGTCAACCACATATTCTTTATCTCTCACACTAAAAGAAAAGCTAGTGGCATCAAGAAAACTGAGATTGGAATAAAAATATGCTGTTAATTCGGAATAAGCCACCTCACACTCAGTACAGAATTTATGAAGTTGAAGTTTCTCAAACCTCTTTTCAGATTGATGCTTAATAGATCCAGAAAATCAAAATCCATTGTTCGTGGATTCATCACCCCACGCTTCAGCAGTTTCTCATATCCTTTCCCGTGTTCCTCTGAACGAAACAATTCATCCTTCTTCCCTCGAAGATTTGCAGCCACACTCATCCAAGGTTTAAAATGGACAAACATTTTCTCATCATCATCATTTCCCTCAGGTTGATTTACAGCACCAAATCGAGGGTCACTGGGAAAGTTCGCAAAGACTTTTGCTGCCGTTCCAACAGGAACAATGCCCAATCGCTCCATCACAGTAAGAAAGCGTGTCTCATTTTTTTAACATTTTTCTTTAAAAAATTCATCAATGAAAGCCATTGCAGAACCTCCTTCTTTCAACGCAGAATAGAGCCTATAAACAAATGCAGGCTTAAGGGATCTTACAGGTTCAACATCTTCAAGAATTTCCTTTGCATGGTGAGGATGACGAACATGAGATCTAGTTGAGGAGGTGCGCTGTTGAGATTGTTGGTGCGTCTGTTCTCTTGGAAAGTCACTTTTCTTCTGTGAGATCAAAATGCGTAGGCCCCTCACCAGAGCCCTGTGGTCCCTTGTTCGCTATTCTTGAGGATTTCCTTTGGAAAGACATTGTCGCTTTCTTGGAAGGAACTTTCACACTTGTGTCGCAAGAAAGTCAAAAACTTGAGAAGTAGAACATGAGGAGAGAAATTCCAGAGAGTGAAAAGCTTTTGAACTAGGGTTTCTAGGTAAAGTAAAATGGAGAAGGAGAAGGAGTATAAAAGGTAATCGAATCGTGGTAACTGAAGCGTCGCAAAAGAAATTCCTTTTTAAAAAATAATTGCCTTAATAAATCGATAACCACCATTTTCAAGATTAACTGCCTTAATAAAGATGATTATATATATAAACAGACAAACTTACCTTTTTGAGATAACAGTTTAAGTAAATAAATGAACTTACAGTCGTGTCGATTGGTATTCCAAGTCTACAACTTTTGAGTTTGATACGCTGTTAGACTTTAGATTCTGAGTCTGAGCTTCAACAGTCTTCAAGAGATAAAATATTGAGTCTTGAGCGAATAGACTCAAATAAGCTTTTCTCAAGTGGCTTTGTGAAGATGTCTGCCAGTTGATTCTTTGAGTCAATAAATTGTATCAAGACTTCTTTGTTCTAAACATGATCTCTTATAAAATGATGTCGAATCTCAATATGTTTTGCTCTTGAATGTAGGATAGGATTCTTTGTAAGATTGATTGCGCTGGTATTGTCACATTTGATCTCTGTGCAAGAGTCTTCAATATCAAAGTCTCGTAGTTGTTGTTTTATCCATAGTATTTGAGAACAGCAACTCCCAAGGGCTATGTATTCCGCTTCAGTTGTTGAAAGAGCCACGGTACTTTGCTTTCTTGAAAACCAAGATACTGCCCTGTTTCCAAGTACCTGATGTGCTTTTTCTTTCAACTCTACAACCTGCAAGATCTGCGTCTGAATAACCAAGAAGAGTAAAGTCTCCTTCTTTGGGATACCATAGACCAATCTTAGCAGTAGTAGCAACATATTTAATGATACGTTTAGCAGCACTTAAATGAGATTCTCTAGGATCTAATTGAAACCTAGCAAATATGCAGACGCTAAATAATATGTCGGGTCTAGATGCAGTAAGATAAAAGAGAGAACCAATGATACTCCTGTATAACTTTTGGTCGATTTTATTCCCTGCTTCATCTTTGTCTATCTTCAAGGAACTTTGACATAGGTATGTCAGTCTTTTTGCAATTCTCCAGACCGAACTTTTTAACAAGTTCTTTTGCATATTTTTCTTGATGAATGAAGATTCCTTCCTTTAGTTGTTTCACTTGTAGACCAAGGAAGAATGATAGTTCACCCATCATGCTCATCTCGAATTCATCCTGCATATTTTTAGAAAATTTCTTGCACAAAGTCTCATTAGATGATCCGAATATAATGTCATCAACATAAATCTGAACAAGTAGAAAACTTTTGCATTCCTTTTTAATAAACAAAGTAGTGTCTACCTTTCCTTTAGAGAAGCCATTTTGAATTAAGAAATTACTTAGCCTTTCATACCAAGCTCGAGGAGTTTGTTTTAAACCATATAAGGCTTTCTTCAGTCTGAACATTGAGTCTGGTTTCTTTGAGTCTTCAAATCCAGGGGGTTGTTCCACATACACTTCTTCTTTAATAAATCCATTCAGGAATGCGCTTTTGACATCCATTTGAAATAACCTGAAATTCTTATAACAAGCAAAAGCAAGTAGTAATCTAATTGCTTCTAACCTTGCTAATGGAGCATAAGTCTCATCATAGTCTATTCCTTCTTCTTGCGTGTATCATTTAGCCACTGTCTTGCTTTGTTTCTTGTTACTTTGCCTTTTTCATCGACTTTGTTCCTAAAAACCCATTTAGCTCCAATAACATATTTTCCTTTTTGGTTTAGGAGTCAATTCCCATACGTCGTTAATATTGAATTGTCTGAGCTCTTCTTGCATTGCTTCAATCTAGCTTTCATAAGCTAAAGCTTATTCAATACTTTTGGGTTCTATTTCAGAAATAAGTGCAACAGCACTAGACTCTTCTCGCCTTTTGGATCTTGTTCGAATTCCCTCATTAATGTTTCCAATAATGAGTTCTTCAGGATGACTAGACTTGTGCTTCCAGTTACTGGTCAGTCTGATAGATTGTTGATCTTTTTCTTCAGTTGATTCTTCATCAGTAATTTGTTGTACTGATTCTGAATTTTTAACTGCTTCAATGGAGGTAGATCTATCAGAGTTTGGAACAGATTCTGATTCTTCAGTCTGAATTTGCTGAATTTGTGGAGAGTCTTGAAATTTGACGTTCATTGATTCTTCCACAGTCTGAGTCTTCTTGTTGAATACTCTATAGGCTTTGCTTGCAGTTGAGTAACCAAGAAATGATCCTTCATCTGATTTTTCTTCAAACTTACCAACACGATCATTTGCATTCTTCAGAATGAAACATTTACAACCAAATACTTGAAAATAAGAAACTACTGGTTTCTTTTCTTTAAAAATTTCATAATGAGTTTTCTCAAGAATTGGCCTTAAAAACACTCTATTTATAATATAGCAAGCAGTTGAAACAGTTTCAGCCCAAAACTTTGAAGAAATATTACTTCCAATTAAAAGAGTTCTTGCCATTTCTTGTAAAGATCTATTCTTCATTTCCACAACCCCATTTTGTTATGGTGTGTATGGAGAGGAGAATTTGTGCTGAAAACCAGATTCATCACATAATTTAGTAAAGTCTTGATTTTCAAACTCACCTCCATGGTCCGTACGAATGCTTGAGATAGTGTGACATTTCTCATTCTGCACTTTCTTAGCAAACTTTGAAAAGAGAGAGAAAGTCTCAGACTTACTTGAAAGAAAGTAGACCCAAGTAAATCGTGAATAATCATCCACTATTACTAGACAGTATCTTTTTCCACAAATGCTTTGCGTTCTGGTAGGTCTAAATAAATCCATATGCAGAAGCTGCAGTACACGATTAGTGGAAACTTTAATTATTGGTTTGTAAGAGTTTCTAACCTGTTTACCCAGTACGCATGGTGTGCATAGATCAGACTTTGAGTAATTGAGAATAGGCAATCCTTGAACAAGTTTCTTGGAAGAGATCTTGGTGATTTGCTTCATATTGGTATGGCTTAGTTTTCTGTGCCATAGATTAGCTTCATCTTGTACTGATATTAAGCACTGTGATCTTTCATGATTCACATCCAGAAGATAGATATTTCCATGTCTTCGTCCAGTGAAAGATTGAATAAAGTCTTTACTGATTCCAGAGCACGTTTCTTCCTAGAAATTGATCTTGAAACCAGTATCACACAACTGGCTTATGCTAAGCAAGTTGTAATTTAATCCTTCAACTAATGAGACATTCTTGATTGACAAACTTCCAATTTTTACTGTTCCTCGACTAGTAATTCTTCCTTTGTTGTTACCACCAAAAGAAACTTTTCCTCCGTCTATCTGGACAAGTTTTATGAAGCAACTTGAGTCTCCCGTCATGTGTCTTGAGCAGCCACTATCAAGATATCATTTAATCTTCCTTTTGATAGTAACCTGCAATTAAAACGAATTCAAGCTTTCTTTGGTACACATATCATCTTGGGTCCAGAAGCGTTAGAGCTATAAACAATCTTTGCCCAATTCCTTTTAACAGGTCTCCAAACCAAAGGACATTCTTTCTCAAAATGTTCTGAGCTTTCACACTTGGAACATTTCAAAGCATTTCTGCCAACAGGTTTTACAAAGGCTTTTTGGAAATGATTTTTATAAACAATTCTGGCTGGTCTCTGTTTGATTCTTTCCTTCACCTTTGGGAAATCAATCAGTGGAATAGTTTCAGAAGTCATACCAAGACCTAACTTATCAAAGTAGGGTCTTTGTATCGAAAGAATCTTATCCAACTTTTCGGTACCATTTGAAAATCTTTTTCATATGTTAGTAATATCATTTTTTAAAAGATTATTTTCTTTTGAAATGGAGTCTGAGTTTTCTTTCTGAATAGCAAAGTCCTTTTCCAACTTTTCAAACTTTTCTTTCCAAAGTTTTTTTTCTGTTGCTTCAATTTAGAATTCTCCTTTTTTAATTCGGAGATCCTCTTAAGAGAAGTTTTTAGACTAAGACAAAGTTCATCAATATATTTAGAAACCTTGACAGGAATTTTTAGCTTACTAACCTCGAGTTCACTATCTGAGTCTGTATCTGAATCAAGGTCTGAGTCTGAATCAGATTTTGCCATTAAACAGATATTGGCATAATCGTCATCACTTTCTTCACATTCAGTATCACTCCAGGTCTCTGCTTTGAGTGTCTTTCTGTATTTCTCAGTCTTTCCTTTTCTCTTCTTTAACAGAGGACAGTTGGGTCTGATGTGTCCATTTTTCTTGCATTCAAAGCAAGTCACTTCTTTGTTAGAATCATCTTCATCTGTTGATTTGTTTTGAAACCTTTGTGAGCTTTGTTTCTTCCAATTGAATTTCCTTCCTTTTCTGTTCAACTTTCTGAATCTCTTTATCATGAGTGCCAGTTCTTCATCATCTAGATCTTCTTCAGAGTCTGTAGTATCAGAATAGTCATTAGACTTTAAGGCAATAGATTTCTTACCTTTTGAATCTTCCTCTTCATTGGTGTGCTCTACTTCATAAGATTGAAGAGTCCCATCCAGTTCGTCTACAGAGAGTGGAGCAATCCTCTGTGTCTCTCTTATTGAGGTTTTTATGTAATTCCAGTCTTATTCTAGTGCTAAAATACGTTTTTTCACTTTCCCTTTTTTAACACAACAGAACAAATGATTCTTGCATAGACAATTGCCATGAAAGCTGTAAAACGGAACGCAATTGTCACTCTTGAAATTGCTGATAAACATGGATCGAGAGGAGCTTCGTCCGGAGAAGAATATAGGTCATGAAAAGGTCAAAGAATGTGTTGCATATGGAGAAAAGTTTGCGATAGTCGGAGCAGGTGTTGCGACCGCGGTCGCGATGAAGGAGGCTGCTGCCCAAGTGCTGGCACTTGAGACATCCGGAGGGCTGAGAGCCACCTGTGCGGCCTTGAGCCTCTTCCCCAAGTTCACAAGGCGAATCTATTCATAGGATTGTCGACTTTCCTCAACGTTGAGTGATTCTTTTGTCACATAAATTGAAGGAATGTTTGGTAGAGAGCAAGTCTACTAATAATGGTTATCATTTCATAACTATTGAGATGCACATGTAGGTTATTTAAAAGATTCCCACATCGAATAATTATTATGCATGGAATCGTTAATATATCCTAATTAGCCTATAACTTAATTATTAAACTTTTGAGTAGAGGTGAAGATTCAGACTTTGCCTCGTCCTAAGTGATCTCTGCATATGAAGATATCGAATTTTTACTATGCACTCGGTATCAAAGCCAATAGTTGATTCGTAGCTTACTCACAATATGTTTCTCTAGCCAACCTTTATGGTTCAATTAGGTGGAAGAGACCTACAGTGAAGGTGGGCATTATGGTGTAACAATGCGTTCTCGATGGTTTCATGGTTTCACTAAAGAAAGAGACTAGGGATGAAGGTGAAGGAATCCCATGATTTTCAGGCAGCCTTCATGATTTCGTTTGGCAAAAGAAACCATCTTTGTGTTTCTACTTGGAGAAAGAGACTAGTGTTCTTGTGTTTATGTTTCAGTACTAGGGATGAAGGTGGACATTGTTGTTGCGGTCCTTTCAAGACAACAAAGTAAAGATTCAAGTTGAGACTCATTAATGTAGAAAGATACCCAAATTAAGGAATAGTAGACTAAACACTAATCTCACACATGAATGGACGATTGTTGAGATAGATGTATGAGTTACATTTAAAAGTTCCACATTATAAAATTAATGTGGCATGGTGTGGACTAGTCAATATGTACGTTAGTTGATCCATAATTTATTGACTTAAGATTCTAATTGAATGTGACTTCAATTGGACATGTTGACTCGGCTCGTACTTGAGCTTCCCTTGGCAATCTCTTCAAGTGAAGGTATTAAATTTCTAATGCACGCTCCAAACAATCACGAATCCTATATTTATTAGCAAATTGTCCAAACCAATCATGCTTTTTAATCACAACTATTCGATCCGAAAAAGCCATGCAAACAACCGTTGCATGGCCATGAGCATGAGCTCCATTGAGAGACAAGCCATGTGAGGGAGAGAGGCTTGTTGGCAATGTACTTCGATGGCGGCAATCGAACATCAACGGTAGCACACGGTGAAATTGCCGCGCTGGAGCTCTGATGGCAACATTGATAAGAAAGTTGATGGAGGCCAGATATGGATACGGGGTGATCGTTGGTGATTTTTTATACAACAAAAAATGTTCAGGTCAAAAGTGTGACCCATGCATCCGGAGATTCTGAACGAACTGGGCCCAAAGCTCATTTCAGAGGCCACAGACTAACGTTTTGCTGGAACACTTAACTTGGCCTACTATGTCCACTTAGGGTTCGTATGGTAACATTTTTGTTACTGAAAATAATTTTTTTTTTAGAAATACTTTGTTTTTCTATTTTTGTTTTCGAGAATAGTTTCTAAGCATTTTTAAGGTATTTGGTAATTATAAAAAATTTCTGTTCCGAGAACAAAAATACATTTGGTACAATCTCAAATACTTTTGTGACTTAAAATTTCTTTTAATATATTAATAATTTTATTACCTTTTCCTTCTTTTTTCTCCTTTTCTTCTCCTTCCTCTTAGCCAGTCATCGGCCTTGGCCATGGTCGGCTAGCGACTGGCCAAACGAGGGCTGGTCAGCGGCCTCGGGAGAGCCTTGCCGGCCATCTGTGAGGTCCCCCCCGAGCCTTGTAGTGGCTGGATGAGGCAACCTCGCCAACAACCGGCGAGGGTTGTTGGCGAGCTCGGGGCGACCTTGCTGAGGGTTGACGAGGCTCCAGCAAGGTCGCCGGGCCTCATTTAGCTGATTGCCAGCCATCATCGAGGCCGACAACTAGTTAGGAAGAAGAGAGGAAAAAAAAAGAAAGAAAAAAAAATTGTTTCTTGGGTTGTTTCCGGGAACAAAAAAATTACCAAACGCGTTTCTGTTTTATTTCTGTTTTGGAAAACAAAAGAACAGAAACGAGTGTTCCTCGGAACGTAACCAAATAGTACCTTAGCTATTGAGTTACAGCTGTTTTCTGTCCTTTTTCGTTTCTGTTTTTCACTACAGTTTTGTATAGAGCACATGCAATGCAATGAATTATTTTTGTCCTTTTGGGGTCCTAGAAGTAGTAGATTAAAGATGGCAATGCATTGAAAAGTTTCTCTAAAGGACCTGAAAGATAAATGATAGCCGTCCTACTTTGAGAGGCTTGAATCGGCACTTTGGAATTAGGTACCAAATTGATGGGCAACATATTTTTGAGGACCACGTCCAAAGGAAAAGTTTTCATTTCTCGTTGAATGAGAGTGAATTATGAGAGTTGTCCTTCATATGTATTCTATAGTTCACGCCGGAGAAGAAGAAACCAACTGCTGATGGTCCATTTCTAACAAGCCGATTCTTAGGCTTATTCATTTTATTTTCAGTTTAAAACCATTTACTCCGAATATTGAATTTATGGAAGCATGTTCAGAAGGAAATAAGACGCTTCAAATCTCATCTATGATCTAACGGTGGAAATCATTAATTATAAAAATTCTCTAAAATACAAATTATTTTTTCCAAAGTACCTGGGATAATACTACATACCAATGGAAACCCTAAACGCTTAGAAATTTCAAGCCTTATTAGGTCATCTTGGCCACCACCTTGATGTATCGTGCTTGAAAATCTCGGGTTGGTGACAATCTCTGCAAAATTTTGATGTATATTTGGAGCTTTCGTGGTGAAATTGTCATAGCTCCTTTCACCTTCATTTGTATTGTCGATATCCAACATTACAAGAATATAAAAGCACTATATCTTCGAAATGCTTCCCCCTTTCTTGAGTTTCTCTCTGTGATTGGGGCTGGATCAAGCGAGAGAGTGAACGATAGATCGAGCGGAAGGCTAATTTAAAGCGACTCCAGTAAAGGGTGAATGACTCAAAGAAAGCCCAAGTTTTGCACAGTTGCTATCTCAAGTGTCACTGGCCCATGACACGACAACGAGGGATTGTGAGCCCCTCACAACATACTGGGTAAGCCCTCATCAATTGCGACTAGGACTTGCTGTTGTCATTTGTGCCTCTCTCTATCTCTCCTGAATTTTTTTATGTTATTATTGTTGTATTAATGAATAATAACTCAAATGGTTCATAAATTGTTGCTTATTATGCAATGTGATCCAAATAACATCCAATACCCTTCCATTTTTTATTTTTGTTTGGTCTATCCTATCTTAACTCTCATCTCACTCTCAAACTTTCATTTTGCTTCTTTGCAGAGTATGGGAGTTGAACCCCACCTAAAACTAAACATCCCCACCCAACCTCATTTCCTTATCGGTCACTAATTCTCTTATGAGATCACTTCAGCCAAAACCCAAGTAGAACAAGGCTAGTTGATTTGTATCATCAAAATTTGATGATGGGGTCACCATAAATTATTGGACCTCTTTGAATAATTTCTCCAGGAACTTATTTTGAATTAAAATAAATTGCAATAACTTATAAGTTTTAATCCGTTTGAACCATAATTATTGTATTCATAGGTAAATTCGTCAAACAGGCAAATCAAGTTGGGTTGAAGATGGTATCATCCAAATAGACCCGTTTAATCTGTTTTGACGTATCTCTATGCAATCCAATTGTAGTGATCTATATTCGACTTGTCCCATACCTGACCTAAAATATATTACTAAAATACTTTCATATTTAATCTAATCGAGAAAAAATTGGCTTAAATGAGTTGTAAATCCTTTTATGACTCATTCAATAGCCATATTATGTTTAAACATCTTTATTACATATTTACCTAATATAATTGATTCATATAACAACTCAGCTTATTATATAAGGGTTTAGAAAATAGTTTATGATCCACTTTAATAGGGCTACTTTTAGATTGTCATAGGATGTGACAACATGAATCTGATCGTGGCCTACTAGCAAGAAATTTGCTTGCCGGTCTATTCTAGTAGTGTTCCTCGAGGGCCACGGACTTGGCTGCAGCCGCGAGATTCACCGATTTGTGGACGAGGGCGACATGGCTGGTTTTAGTTATCGCGAGCAAGTGTCCTGATGGTACCACTGATCTAATTCTTATATTTGATCTTCCATATGTGTCGCGACCTGTTTTTTTCAGGTTCACCGCCTAAAACTAGGTTAATGGACTGCTAAGTTTTTTAAACTTAGCTCGGGCTCTCCCAAGCCCATACCAAATCGCGACTTGAGTCTAAACATTTTAAACATGCAAAATACTATCTAGGAGTCGCCACTAATCTGTTTTTGGTAGGTCGATTAGACACATAAGCAAAATAATGGAAGAATTATTTTACTCCTACGAACCAGAGACTAAGGGTACGGGGACTTGGTTACACTAGACTATCCTAGTGCCCTTTCGGTACCATTTCTTTTTAATTTTCAAAAATGTTTTGCAGGCAGCTTGATTTGATTTTAATTCATTTTCCTAACATGTGAGGCGATCATGCGAGTGCACAAACCACCAATTTAACACCCGAGAAAGCGAATAAAATAATGTAGGACTTACCTCAAAGCAACGAAAGCAACTGCGTTGTTAGGTCAGAAATCATATCAATAATCCTAGATATGATTTCTAATTAATAAGCAATCACTCAATTTTTTGTTTTCGCTTTATTTAATGAAAGTCGTACAATGCATGCTACTAATTTAACATGAAATGATATGACGTGGCAATATGACCTAAACTATATAACATGAATAAGCATGCAATCCATCTTAAAGCATGAAATGAATTTATTCTATTTTTTTTTGTATTTTCCATGAAATTCGAAATTAAAGAAATGCAACAATTAAATATGCAATTTAATCAAATGACCTAGTTCTAATGACGAGCAATGAACTTAGCAACAATCACTAGATGACGAAAATTTCATAAACCTAATTCTACATGTCTGATTTACTAAACCTATATGCTCAGGCAGAATTTTGATTTTTTTTAAATAATTAATTATTAAATAAATATTAAATCTAAACTATCAACAAAATAAAGCAAGAAAGGATTAAAATAATCGAAAAAATAACCTATTGTCTCACAGGTCAAATTAACGGTTATTCTAACCCTAATTATCACAACAAGGAGATCAAAACAATTACAAATCTGATCCGAAGTCCTACGGACCAAATTAAATAATTATTGTGATTTAACAATTAAAATTTCACCAAAAAGCCCAAAAATTAATATAATAAAAAAATGATCCGATGTCTCTCGGATCAAATTAATAATTACATTAATTTCGGAAAAAATCCCTACGGATAATGCATACAAAATGCACAAATATTAACATTGACAAACCATATTCTAACTTAAACAATAATAACAAAATTTAAAACACAATAATATAACATAAAATAAGCAAAAGAAAGAAATAAAAATAAAACTAAAGGAGGGGAATTGCAGCAGCGTTGGTGGGCATATGGCTAGTTCTTGATTTGATCATTTGCTAGTCTCCTCCGAGAACTTTTTGAGTGGACGCCCCCCTTCTCTTGTCGTCTCTCTCTTGTCAATTATGGTGGAATATGGAATTGTGTGGCCTTTTGTTCGGCATTGAATTGCCTGTGACCACAACATCAGAACAAAACAAAGTAAATATCGAAAATATGGAGTGAACAACTTTAATAGAGAGAGAAACAACCCGGTTTTATCACAGTGAAATCACTGGATGGCAATTAACGCTTAAATACGTTGGCCACTTCGATGTCTCGCTGTTGGAATTATCGTCGGAGATGTAGGAGTTTAATCTAGGCAAGAAACAAAAATAAAATCACCTTAGTGCGAATAGCAAATTGGAATTGTACACAATCAAACTTGAAAAAAGAAGAAGCTTGACTTAGCTTTATGCTTGTCGTCAATATCCATGAAGCATGATGAACATGGGGCATCGTCAAGAAGACGACACCATCGCCCGAGATCCCTGAGGGTGTGTGCCTCTCCCCTAAAGAAAATCGAACTCAAAAGAAACCAAGGAGAAAACCTTCCTCAATTTGCTCTGAATTTTTTCGAAAATCGCCTCCTCTCTGAGAGATTGTCTATCGAACCTCTCTACGTTTTCTCACCATTTTTCCCCTTGTGAGCTCCACTCTCCTCCTCTTTTTCACAAAATTTGGTCTCCTTTTATAGTGGTTCCGAGCAGCTGCTTTGTATGGCATATTTCAAACTTCCATCTTTTGTTGCATCAAATCAAGCGTGCAAATCGAAATGTGATTTCGTAATCAGCTCGATTTTACTTGATTCCTTCCATTTTATCAAAATCCCTGCCTTTTGTTCACCTGATTTTTAATTGTTTCTGCATTTATCAAAATCTGAATACCCATCAGAATTTCAAATTTCCATGCATAATCAATCAAATCAATTGCCCCCATTTTCTTTCATTTTTTTCCTTTTATTTGTTCAAAATGCAATTTTATTTTTCCAAAATTAGGTGTCAACAGCTGCCCCTCTTTGAAGGTGAGCTCGTAGAGGTTGCCGACAAAGATAAATTGAAACCTAATTTTAATTATGCACATGCACTAGATGACTTTTTGTTGGAAAATGAATTCCTTTTTTTGAATGCAATATGTATGATGCATGGAAATGCTAATGCAAATGATAAATGAATTTACCTGGAATAACTTACCTTCAAGGAGGGTAGAGTAACTCAAGATAAATTGGTGTTACACGTCCAGGACCCATACCATTCTACGGTCACCCAGAATAGTAACATGACTTTGTAAAGAAAACTGCTTTCCTAGGACCCGTACCATTCTAGGTCGCCTAAGCGGGGATTTACCTTCCAGGACCCGTACCATTCTACGGTTGCCCGAATAGGGAAATAAGTTTTGTCTAGGACTCGTACCATTCTACGGTCGCCTAAACAGGGTTTACCTTCCAGGACCCATACCATTCTACGGTCGTCTGAATAGGGAAATAATTTTTTGTCTAGGACCCGTACCATTCTACGGTCGCCTAAACAATGTTTCGCCTTTCAGGACCCGCACCATTCTATGGTCGCCTGAATAGGGAAATAATTTTTTTTTTCTAGGACCCGTACCATTCTACGGTTGCCTAAACGAGGTTTTGCTTGGCTAGGACCCGAACCATTCTTCGGTCGCTCGGCGTCGCAATCTGGGGAAAAATCTTTAGGGACAACTCCATCGAGTGTCAAATTACTCAAAAGTGAAAATACATGTACAACAACAAGTATTTAAGGTATAGATAGAGATATACTTACCTGGTGACATCTCTGCTCATTAGGGATATGTCTCCTGTAAAACATGATTGTAGGAGATGCAACATGTATTTGTGATTACAAATAAACATGCATTAATTCAAGCAAGGTTTACGCATAATGATTTCTATCAACCATGCATCACCTAATTCCAATGGAAAGGATTTCAAGAAAAGATTCCAATCCGAACACATAAGTGTCATGGATGTGTCAAATGAGGGATCATTTAGTCTGAAAGGACTTTCCACTCATCCTCATTAAAATGGGTTGTTTTATCCTAACCTTTGATGCAGGATTTTGACAATCACTTTATCTCACTGTCATCGCACCAAACAAGAATCTGGGCAATCTCGCAAGTGGTATTTCTTTGAAGGGAAGCTCGTAGAGGTTTCCTTTAAAGATATATGACACCTAAATTTAAACCATGCAAAATGAAATATGAAATGCATACGCAAATGTTAATGACTTCACTTTTTTTTTTAAGAATAAAGGATGCAATGTAAATGCAATGAACTGGTTGGGAACATAGATCTCCATGTGTCTATGACCAATGAAATGCAAATGCAAAGAAGAGCACGTACCTGTCATACCTGTTTTGAGGATTTAGGTGTGAAATGATTCCGATGAGACCTGTCAATCATCTGGAACTCCCTTCAGATAATTGAAAGGCTCAAAGTCTTTAGGAATCTGGAATTCTCATCAGATTCTAAGCACCTGAAAATTGCATCAAGTACTTGAAACTTTAAAAATCTTATTCTTATGTCGGACATTTGAAAACTTTTACTAAACGTCTGGAAATCACATCAGATGTTTGGAAAGACAAACACTTGGAAATCACATCAAGCATTTAAAAGTTCAAATATCTAGAATTCACACTAGACAATTGGAAACATTTTATAAATAGGTACTTGGAATTCTCATCAAGTACAAAGATGACTGAACAAATTCAGGGTTTCAAAGACAATTCTTTTTGGTCTTTGAGGAAAAATTCAATGAAGGCCCATGCATGATGGCTTTATCAAGCTTCTACCGAAAAAATTATCAATAGGACAATTTTCAGTTATAGCGTGAATCTCTTGAATATGCTAAATGAGACACTTTTGGTGTGAAAAGGCTTTTTCACTTGCTCTCATTTAAGAAGGGTTATTTGTCCCGACCATTGATGCGAGAATATATCACTTGATCTTATCATCATCTTGTCGACAAGAGTTCGAATTTTCTTGCAATCAGTACGACCTTACCAATCTGAGAGGTCTTTGTCAATGACTATAATGCAGGTTTGGTCAATGGCTTAACAAAGGGACTCTTCGAGTCAAAGCAAATTGAACGAATGATTCTGTAATCATCTTCGGGTTTACAAGTCAAGAACCCTGCAAAATGATAAAGAAATAATCTTGCTCGCACTTCTTCGAGCAATGCTTAAAACATGTGAATTCCTATGTTAATTCAAGTGCCATAATCTGAAGAGACTTTGTAAGGGACGTAACATAGGCTGGGTTCATAGGTTGAGAAACGAAAGGATCGTTAGGCTCAAAGATGTGTATAGGGGTCAAAGTTGGTGATCATCTTGACATTACCACCAGTTTTTCTTCACCACAGATTGCCTTCTTGACAGATTTCATTATTGGCTCAAACGTTTATCACCTGATGCCAATGATTATTCAACTGGAGATCTTTTCTCAACATTTTTTCTTTGATGATGGGCATCGATCAAGCACACTGTTTTTTTTATGCCCCCCAATTCATCAGTCATTTCTCTCTTCTTTTCATGGGCATTGGCCTTGCTTTTACCAGGCACACTGCTTTTTCATGCCCTTTAGTTCTATTTTGATTTCAGTTTTTGCGCACAATGCATGTGTCAAGTCTACTTTAAATGACACTCGAACTTTCAAGGGTATTCATCTGTCTCTTGCCTTGCCCCAGTGTGGGCGATGATCATCAACTTGGGTTTTAAAAGAAATGAAATAGCAAGCTCAAGTGGGCTATTCAAAGGATATAAGTGTGTAGGATAGTGAAAGAAATGCTCTTCGTCATCCTAAGGCACTTAAATTAGCACATGAATTCAATGTAATAGCACAACTTGAAGATTGATGCAAGTGAGAGCAAGAAAATTTCAATTCATTTTCCTCACTTCATGATGTCATTTTTATCTCCCAGTTGCCCCGATATGGGGTGGTTCTTGACAGGGGTAATTTGAAAAGAACATCCATCAGTGTATGGGCTCAAAAATGGTTAAGCAATGGAACACCTGTAGTGTTTGGGATAGAGAAATGAACTGCCTCTCGTCATTTCAGCTGTCGTACTTTTCGCAAGAAAATTCTTCACCTTGAAATACAAAATGTTTCCACACTCACCTCACAATATATAGACAGGGGAAGGTGTATGGGATTAGGCTTGCCTTTCACACCTCATTTAGCATGCTCAAGTAACTCGACATCTTTCACTGAATTATCAATTTTGATAAATTTCAAGTGGAATTGACGAATTACACAATATCATGCGAAAGCATTCTATAAAGACAAAGAGGGCATGCTCATAAAGTCAAAACTATCATGTGCCCATGTCTTGCCCTTCCTTTGTAAAGGAGCTCATAGAGATTCCTTACAAAAATAAGACACCATCGTTCACATCCATTCTTTGCCCCTGCAAAAATAAAATATGCAACATTATACACTAAAGATTTGACCAACTCTGAGTGAGGAAAAGGTTTTTACGAGCCCTTTTATTCATGGATAGTATTTCTTTACAGCATCAGAATTTACAGGATTTGTGAATTCCCGCCCATCCATTTCTGCCAAAATTAAAGCACCTCCAGGAAGTACTTTCTTCATAATGTATGGCCCACTGTAATTCGGAGTGAATTTGCCCCCAGAATCTGGAATTGGATTGGACTATTTTCACATATTTGCATGCTATAAGACCGTCCTTGAAACATATAGTAGATAAATCAAAAAGACAAACAGAGTAAACTACATCTTTTGTTTTTTTTTTTTTTTTGAAATTCTTTGGCAAAACTTTGTTTTTGAAACATTTTGACACAAGAAAGCATGATGAAGCCCAGTCCTCAGAATTCTCCTTGGATGACATTTTCTTTTCATTGTTGGATATCGTCACCGGCCTGGTTTGGCATACCCCATCATGTCTTCAAAACAAAACTTGTAATTTTATCAATATTCATCAATCAAATTACATTTATTGGAATGAAAAATGTGATATTCAAGCATTAGAAGAAATTTAAACCAATCCTTGAAAAGCAATAAGAATTCCCACGCAATGAAAGGTGCAACTGAACATGCCCCTACTTAGGACCATGAATCATGTGTGCTTGAGTTCTTCACCCTTCTTGATCTTGTGATGTGAACCCTCCAGTCGGAGATTCTTCCTTCTAGATAGGTCACTAGTCTTTTCATGGTGGCATCAAATTCAGCTATGTCATCACAGCCCTTTTGCTTGACGAGAAAAGCCACAGTAATAGACAATTCATCGACTTGACTTTGGAGGTGTGCAATTCACTTGTTCATATTGTCAATGATACGATCCAGCACCTTGTTTTGATCCGCCATTTTAGCTCTCGACCGTGTAAGGATGGGTGAGCGAGATCGCTCCATAATCACCTAAAGGAGATAAACAGGAACATGTAAGCATGAGGTGTAAATGGAGAGTCAATCCATGACAATGATCTAATCGATTTTTTTATTTTTGTTTTTTATTCGTGAAAAGTCTGTGCAAGAAGGGAATTTCCAAAAAATAAGTAAAAATAGGACACCCTAGCAAGAACCAAATTTCCTAAACACGAATTAGGAATGGCCAAGATTTGAACTCCCTAATGAGAGCAATAAAGACATGAATTGAAAACAAATTCCCTAAAGTTTTTGTTATTTTCCAAATGATTCATTATATGGCAATTTCCTCATTTCATTTCTAACTGACAAAGGAATTAAATTCAATGATTGACCTATATTGTCATGGACTGACTTAAAAAATAAATTGCATGAAATAGGGATAGAAGACTTACTTCACCAATGAAAATTAATGGCAATCACATAGACACATCGCATGAGACGTGAGGCTCGATTTCTATCTAAAAGGCTTAACAAAGTGGAGCTAAGAGGGTGATCTGACCGTTGCGGTCTCGCATTAACGTCAGGTCCCATTAACTCCGGGCTTAGTCGAATGGAATGTCCAATAGTCACGCAATCTTGCGGATATGGACAAACACATTTGACACCATGAAAGAAATTTCGGGGAAGAGAAGGTCAACCTCTACATAGCAGTCTCGCTTTAGAGGAAGTATCATTCTCAACACCATCCTAGAAATCCTATCGCAGCCCAGGTCCGGCTGCAAGTTGTGTGTGCAAATAGTGTAGTGCTAAAACAATTAAGCATGCACAACAGTTTAAATGCAAACAACACTTCAAATTGGAAAAATAAAGCATTCATCCCACACTCCAACCTGCAAGACAAATGTTAGCAAAGACTACTCCCCTCATACCTCCCATCTGCAAGAACATTTAACACCTTAAAAATGTTAGGGACGTACCTGGGATCCTCACTGCCAAACAAAAACATTTTTAAAATAAAATTAAAAATTGGCCTAAGTCCACTAAGTGTTTTAACACAAGTCCCCAGCGGAGTCGCCAAGCTGTCGCGACCTGTTTTTTTCAGGTTCACCGCCTAAAACTAGGTTAATGGACTGCTAAGTTTTTTAAACTTAGCTCGGGCTCTCCCAAGCCCATACCAAATCGCGACTTGAGTCTAAACATTTTAAACATGCAAAATACTATCTAGGAGTCGCCACTAATCTGTTTTTGGTAGGTCGATTAGACACATAAGCAAAATAATGGAAGAATTATTTTACTCCTACGAACCAGAGACTAAGGGTACGGGGACTTGGTTACACTAGACTATCCTAGTGCCCTTTCGGTGCCATTTCTTTTTAATTTTCAAAAATGTTTTGCAGGTAGCTTGATTTGATTTTAATTCATTTTCCTAACATGTGAGGCGACCATGCGAGTGCACAAACCACCAATTTAACACCCGAGAAAGCGAATAAAATAATGTAGGACTTACCTCAAAGCAACGAAAGCAACTGCGTTGTTAGGTCAGAAATCATATCAATAGTCCTAGATATGATTTCTAATTAATAAGCAATCACTCAATTTTTTGTTTTCGCTTTATTTAATGAAAGTCGTACAATGCATGCTACTAATTTAACATGAAATGATATGACGTGGCAATATGACCTAAACTATATAACATGAATAAGCATGCAATCCATCTTAAAGCATGAAATGAATTTATTCTATTTTTTTTTTGTATTTTCCATGAAATTCGAAATTAAAGAAATGCAACAATTAAATATGCAATTTAATCAAATGACCTAGTTCTAATGACGAGCAATGAACTTAGCAACAGTCACTAGATGACGAAAATTTCATAAACCTAATCCTACATGTCTGATTTACTAAACCTATATGCTCAGGCATAATTTTGATTTTTTTTAAATAATTAATTATTAAATAAATATTAAATCTAAACTATCAACAAAATAAAGCAAGAAAGGATTAAAATAATCGAAAAAATAACCTATTGTCTCACAGGTCAAATTAACGGTTATTCTAACCCTAATTATCACAACAAGGAGATCAAAACAATTACAAATCTGATCCGAAGTCCTACGGACCAAATTAAATAATTATTGTGATTTAACAATTAAAATTTCACGAAAAAAGCCCAAAAATTAATATGATAAAAAAATGATCCAATGTCTCTCGGATCAAATTAATAATTACATTAATTTCGGAAAAAATCCCTACGGATAATGCATACAAAATGCACAAATATTAACATTGACAAACCATATTCTAACTTAAACAATAATAACAAAATTTAAAACACAATAATATAACATAAAATAAGCAAAATAAAGAAATAAAAATAAAACTAAAGGAGGGGAATTGCAGCAGCGTTGGTGGGCATATGGCTAGTTCTTGATTTGATCATTTGCTAGTCTCCTCCGAGAACTTTTTGAGTGGACGCCCCCTTCTCTTTTCGTCTCTCTCTTGTCAATTATGGTGGAATATGGAATTGTGTGGCCTTTTGTTCGGCATTGAATTGCCTGTGACCACAACATCAGAACAAAACAAAGTAAATACCGAAAATATGGAATGAACAACTTTAATAGGGAGAGAAACAACCTGGTTTTATCACAGTGAAATCACTGGATGGCAATCAGCGCTTAGGTACGTTGGCCACTTCGATGTCTCACTGCTGGAATTATCGTGGGAGATGTAGGAGTTTAATCTAGGCAAGAAACAAAAATAAAATCACCTTAGTGCGAATAGCGAATTGGAATTGCACACAATCAAACTTGAAAAAAGAAGAAGCTCGACTTAGCTTTATGCTTGTCGTCAATATCCATGAAGCATGATGAACATGGGGCATCGTCAAGAAGACTACACCATCGTCCGAGATCCCTGAGGGTGTGTGCCTCTCCCCTAAAGAAAATCGAACTCAAAAGAAACCAAGGAGAAAACCTTCCTCACTTTGCTCTGAATTTTTTCGAAAATCGCCTCCTCTCTGAGAGATTGTCTATCGAACCTCTCTACGTTTTCTCACCATTTTTCCCCTTGTGAGCTCCACTCTCCTCCTCTTTTTCACAAAATTTGGTCTCCTTTTATAGTGGTTCCGAGCAGCTGCTTTGTATGGCATATTTCAAACTTCCATCTTTTGTTGCATCAAATCAAGCGTGCAAATCGAAATGTGATTTCATAATCAGCTCGATTTTACTTGATTCCTTCCATTTTATCAAAATCCCTGCCTTTTGTTCACCTGATTTTTAATTGTTTCTGCATTTATCAAAATCTGAATACCCATCAGCATTTCAAATTTCCATGCATAATCAATCAAATCAATTGCCCCCATTTTCTTTCATTTTTTTCCTTTTATTTGTTCAAAATGCAATTTTATTTTTCCAAAATTAGGTGTCAACAATATGTATTTGGTTTTATTTTTTAATGATGGTGTATGACCCCCCGCCCCCCCAAATTTTTTTTGTGGTATCTTACATGAAAGCCAAGCAAGACTGCTTTTAATTGGAGGAAAAGAAAAAGTTATCAACAATTCATAAATTAGGGGATCATAATGGAGATGATGAATTAGAATTCCAATTAACTTTTGTGATCGTATTTTAAGATTTGTTTTTTTTTTTTTTAAACTGTCACAGGACCATGGTACTCTTTCGATGCTGGCCCACCTGCCATTGACCCTCAACAAATCAATTGAAAGTGAGCAGACCCAGAAATGACATAAAACGAAAGTGATCGACACTGTCACATGCTTCAATCTTTGGAGCTTGACATGGCCCCGACTTGTGTTTCGCTATCCTTGATATGTCTTATTGGATGATTTAGCCCACTCAAATGTGATAGATGGTCGGGGAAGCTTACTCAATGACTCTAGAAACTTGATCCCTAATTCTGATCGATATTATTTTTATTAGAAACTCCAATTCAAAAAGTGTATGAAATTTGATCAATAGGGGATAGACATAGACGGTAAAGGGATGTCATTTGATTTTGATACTATATTAACAAGCTTAACTAAAAAAATTAAAGTTATTACATGAACGGAGATTATATGTATATATAACATTGATGTCTTGTATTTCAAAGGTATTTAAAAAGAAATGTTAAACAACCTCCCTTTCTTCCCGACCTCTCATTTTCATTTGACATTGATGCTTCGATAAGATGCCAAATCAAATCGTCTTGCTCGCCGGGTTTCGAAAAAGCTTGCTACCCTCTATAAAATTTTGAGGCGGCTAAATACGAAATGAATAGACCAGACCTCTCGAGGATGTGATGTCAACTCATGAGACTGGGGCCGCCTATTCAACAGTAGGTGAAGTATCGGCCCATGCTACATCTTAGGAGTTTTGAAAAGCAATGAGATAAAAGCCACATCTTAAATTAGAAGTAGGGAGGAGCATGTTCCAGCGAGATTAAGCCTTACCGACGGTTGGGCGAACTCGGCCTCAAGCTCGTCCTTGCAAGTAGTAAATGTAGAAAATACAATAGAAAACATGATACCTTTAATATACTCAATAAATAGTAACAAAACAAGTGATTTTTTTTTATTACGGCAATTAGGCTTTAATAGAAATAGAAAAACCAGAAGGAAAGTAAATAATTTTTGGGCTACTACTTAAATCGCAATTGAAGAATGAACAGCAATTTTGTCTCATTAGTGAAAATGGGACGAATTTAGTCATATAGAGAGTGGAAATAAGCATGCCTTGATTGATGGCATATTATACATCTAGAAGTAAAACACATGTAACCAGACTTTTCATGCCACATTTAAGAACAATTCTTGACATGTGAAAATTGATCTACATGTAATTTGACTGAATTGTTGAATACTTCAATATGATGCACTTATTTAAACATTACTCATAGTCATGTTTATTTGAAAAAATTTCCATAGATCAATATGTCAAAAAAAATTCATTCTCTATTTTCACTTAGGAATAAGTACTTCAAAAATTCTTAAACTTATTGAAAAAGTACAATTGAGTCCTCCAATTTGAATAATGTGTAACTAAGTTATAAAACATATTAAATTAGTGCAATAAGTCATTCCATTAATTTCGTCCAATTTGATTTATAGAAAATGTCGACTTATATATATTTACATATGGCTCCAATATAGTGCCCATTAAGTGCCACATTAGAAAAATAAAAAATAAAAAATAAAAAATAAAATAATATAAGATAATAAAATGAAAAAAAAAATTAAAAGAGAGAAGAAATGTTGAGATGCATGTGTGAGTTATGTTAAAGAATCTCACATTGGAAAGTTGGCCCTTAACTCATTAGTTTATGCTTTTGAATGAAGGTGAGTTCAATTGGATATGTTGACAAGCTCAGACTTGGGCTCCCTCTTGACAATCTCTTTGGTTGAAGGTATTGGACTTATGTTGCATGCTCCAAGAAAGAAAAAATGGAGGTACGGGTACTAGGAGTGCTAAAACTTGATATAGGAGAACACTTAAGTGCCAAAATCGAAGAAAAATGGAATACTTAAGTGCTAACGACGAGAAATTCTAATCAAACTACTGACGTTGCATCTTTCCAACGAGATAAGTGCAAAATGATGTTATTTTTGGCGCTGACGTGGTTAGAAAAATCCAACACGATGTCGTTTTGGGGCTAATGTGGCGCCAAAATCGAATTTTAATATAAATATTAATTAAAATAAATTAAAAACTTAAAAAAGGATCTGCAACAACATTTGGAGAGGACTTGCACAGCCCAAGGCATGGCGAACCCAACCAACCCTTGCCCCACCTTCACCAGCCTTTTGCGGCGATTGTTCGGCAGTGACGGCGAGGGTTATTCCCCTATTTAAAATAATTTAGTTTTGGAATTTATTTTTAATTAATATTAAATTAATGAATTTAGTGCACAAACGATGCTGTTTTGCACCTCTATTGCTGAGTTGGCTTCCAGCAAGCCACGTAGACCACATATAGCCACATATAGTTTTAAAAAAAATGCCACGTTTGATTTTTAGCTATTCTCGTTGGATTTGGCATTGAAATGTCTTATTTTTTAAAAAAGATGACACTGAAGAGTATATATTGGAATTTTTTATATTCAAGTGTTCACCTGTGTCAAGTTTTGACATTCCTTGTGTACTTTCTTAAAAAAAAAAATGCTATTCATCTTTTTTTAGACAGCTCATCTTCTTTCTTTGTCAAATAATTAGATTGTTCATCTTCGTCGAGGCATGGTGGTGCCCGCTCAAGTTTCGCTGAGCACTAGATCATGTCAAGAGATCGAATTTGGAACAAATCCGACCCGGTTTCATTTTTCATTTCAGGATTTCATGTTGTGTGAAACATGAGCAGTCAGCACTCACGAAAGAAGAAGATAAACCTGTAAGAATCCTTTTTAACAGTTCAAATATTTTTTTTTTCTTGTATACATTTTTAAATTTTTTTATGATATGTAGTGCCACGTTTCTTGAAAAAGGCATGTTGATATTTCTCTTTAGCCAAATTAGATGGAGTTAGCGGAGGGACTCAATTGCATGAATTTAACAAGTTTTAAAAATTAATTGAATTTTTTTGAAAATTTTAGGACTTAATGTATTTTCATAATAAATTTTAAGATCTCTGTTATACTTATCCCTTTTACCAAAACATTTTTCATAGAGTTGTGGTCCAATTCTTTATGATATTTATAAAAGTTTGAGGCGACGTGCAAAAACGAACATAGAAAGGTGTCAATCATCGATTAGGTTTGATATTAAATATCTCAAGTCCGAAAGAGCTGGAATACCTCAAAGCAAAAGCGAAGGGCCAATTTCACATGAAGAAGAAAAAAGTTAAGTCTCAGCCTTTCAGCATTTGAAAACGAAAATAACACTTAAAACACATTTGGTCGATTTAGAAGAAGTTGGAAATTTTAATTTCACAAAACAAAAAACGTTTTTCAATAGTGTAAAAAACACCGAAATTGGAAAAATCTGCTTCCTTTTTTTTTTTTTTTAACTTGCGGTCCTCAAGTTTAGCTCCTTTCTGAAAATAGTTCTTGTTGCGTTCAGTCATTGTCATACGGTCTGCAGCTGCACATTTCGATTCAGAGATTCTTCGGCAGAAAACGTAAGCACATACGAAGCTATCAAGAGACAACAAGATTGGCCCTCGATAAGTAGCGACCATAAGATAAGAGACACCTCATCCCGATTCAAAAACCCAAAAACACAAGCGCGCACACACTCAGCAGCTCGAATTAGAAGACCACCATAAATGGAGGAGGTGGTGATAGTCGGTGCCGGCATCGCAGGGCTGGCGACGGCAGTGGCCCTTAAGAAGGTTGGTGTCCGAGCCCTCATCCTTGAGAAGTCGAAGGAGCTGCGAGCAACAGGCGCGGCCCTCGGTCTCTACCCCAATGCATGGGTCGCGCTCGACGCGCTTGGGGTTTCCGACAAGCTCGCCGCCCTTTATGCTCCTTTTGAAAGGTTGGCTCTCTGTACATGTACACAGATGTCTGAATTTTGTGGAGGATGAAGTATGAAAACCCCGATCCAATCTTAACTTCAACAATTATGGACAGATCGAGAGTCAATTGAGTGATTTCTCTATCATTACCAGAAATGGAAAATATAATGCAGGCTTTTTAAATTTGATTGTTTGATCTCGAGGCAGAAGAAATCAATTTAGGATGATACCACTCAAATTTGAGTGAAGGCTGACCCTTGCTTTGTTCCTTTTAAATTTAAAACCATTCTTGATGGATGATGAATTAATGGCGATAACTACTAAAAATAGTCTTAAATCTATTGTCTAGATGCAAATATCAGTCCTAAATCTTTTGATTATTACTAATTTAGTTTTAAAATTTTTGATGATTTGTAATTATAGTCTTTCTGTTCAATTTTTATTGAAAATCGCAGACGTTAAGATCAGTCGTCTTATATAACATGGTCGATATTGACATGGGTAATTTTTACTATTTTAAATATTTATTTATATTTATATTTTTTATTCTCTTTCCCTTATTATTATTATTTTTTGTTTCTGGGCAAGGGCCACGGTGCCCTTGACAACCACAACAAGGGCTTAAGTTTACTTGCCTAGACTTGGCGAGAGCCATGACACCCTTGCTAGATTTGGCCTGAGTGAGGGTGCCAAATGACTCGACTAACTTTCGGTCGAGCTTGCAACGTGGTCCCTTGTTCAGCAATTTGCACCACATTCAAGGACACTAGGCGCCGATGCCATAGTTTTCGTGCGTGTCATACCATGTCTCTGGCGAGGCATTATATGGCATTCTACTATATCTAGGATGGATCATAAATTGGTCAAAGAGTAGTTATAATCCATCATTTGCAGGTGAGAAAAACATGAAAATTGAGCGCATTGCATAAATAAAAACAAAATACAGTGGCTGGTCGTAAAATGCACCGTGAGATTTACCTATTGAAGTTGCTAATGGAATTCATGCTTAGGATAATAAACTAATTACCTTAATATTCATTAAATGAAGGGAAAAAGTGCAATGCCAGTGAGAAAGAACAATAGGCTTTTCAAGCAAGATTTACTGAGCAGAAAGATAAGCACTCCATTGGTTTTGTACTTCGTTAAATTGATTTTAGATTTCAACAATTTCTTAAATCCGTTATTTTATAAGTAAAGATCCAGGATGCTTGACCTGGAATCTATCCAACAATTTCTCAATGATGAGGAATAATAATTTTACTTATTAGTATCTGAATTTTTTTATTTCTTTTTGTGCTTGTGTTCAGGCAATTCGTAACTGATGTCAAGACTAAATCGATTCAAGAAGTGCATTTCCCTACAAGTAACCGGTAAATCTCCAATTTCCTCTCATTATCTACTAACTTTTCATCATCACTTGTTTCCTTGTTTTACCGTTTAACGTTATAGATCAATTAATTTATTGTAATCTTCTACTGTATGTTTTAATTTGCATAAAATGATATAAATGACCGTCAGAAATATACCATGAGCGGGACAGATAACCCCTAATTTTGCAGCTCATCTTTTAAGAAGATCATCATTAATGAAGTTTGACTATTTAATACTCCTTTTGTTAGTTAAAATTGGACAATTTTATCCAAATATGTCGTTGAAAATATGTCTCAAGTTTGAAACCTGTAAAAGAAACTTGATCCAAATAGGATTTCTAGTTTAAATAGTTTGCTACAAGGGATTTTCAATTTTTGGTTCAATTTTTCTCAATATAAGAAGTTAATCTTCTTCATGAAGAGTATGCAAGGAGAGCTATCAGTGTTCAAACCAATAAATCTCGAGGCAACATTTATGAATACTTTTGTGAGACAGAGAGATTATTTCATAATGAATTGTCAGGGTTAAAAATCGCAAAGCTAGAAAAATAGTGAGAGTATTTAAGTGATTGGAGTGTGATTGTATCTTTGTTATACTACTTGAGTAATAGTAGATCTTGTGCTACTCTTCGTATGGAGCAGGTCCCACTGATCGATCTACGTAAATTTGCTATTCAATATATATTTTTTGTGTTGTTTATCTTATTGTTCCACCGTTTATTTGTCGCAACAAATGTTTATTACATGCATGTGGTTTCGTATGCTAAGGATAGAAAACCATGCCTTTGGAATTGAGCAGGACGGGAGCCCAAGCAAGAGTGGTTCACCGAAAAGTCTTGTTGGAAGTTTTGGCAGAGGAGCTTCCTCCCAATAGCATCCGATTCTCTTCCAAGATAACTTCCATCGAAACCCAAGACGAACAAGACTCATCCATTTGTATTATTACGCTTGAAGATGGGTCCATCATAAAGTCTAAGGTGTCTACAATTCTCAACTGACTTCATTTGAAATAAAATATGTTGCGATAACCTACCTATTTTGATTTATCTGAGCAATAATTAGTAATCATTGCATGTGTAGGTTCTTATAGGATGTGATGGCGTGCACTCCATTGTAGCCCGTTGGCTAGGACTTCGCTCGCCAGCCTATTCAGGCCGGTCAGCTGTGCGTGGATTGTCCGTGTTCCCAAAGGGTCATGGAATTGACCAGAGCCATAGGATTCAACAATTTGTAGATGTGGGCAAGAGGGCAGGTTTTATTATTCTCAATGATAAGGAATTGTACTGGTTCTTCTCGGGGAAGAGTCCACCTAAAGGTACCATATATATAACATTTTATCTTCCGTAAAACCATTTTGGTTTTCATCCTTTAATAATCTCGAGTGAGTCGCTTCTTTGTTGACGTACTACATAGAAAAGAAGCCAGATTGGTTTTAATGGAAATGAAAGAAATAGTTATGAAGTATTAATGCATAAATTCGGAAATGAATGTATATGTGATGAACATTGACTAATTAAAGCCGACTCTTGACAAATATTTCCAATCCATACCTGCGATTTTTTTCCCAGATTCCTAATTGTGATGGCTCCTTTAATAATAGCTTACTATCCTCCTTAATCCCTAACGTTTCAATTCATGAAGGTATGGAAAAGGGAGCACATCCAGAAAAGATACAAAGGGAGGTGATGGAAGATTTGGCAAAGGACTTTCCACCCGTGTACCACGATGTCATCAAGCACTCCGATCTCTCAAGTTTGACATGGGCCCCGCTGATGTTCCGATATCCTTGGGACATCCTGTTCGGAAACCTAGCCCAATCAAATGTGACGGTGGCTGGGGACGCTATGCACCCAATGACTCCTGACTTGGGCCAGGGCGGATGTTCGGCGCTCGAGGACGCGGTGGTATTGGGTAGGCATGTTGGGGACTCGATTGCCAAGCACGGAAAACTGGTGACCCATGATGTCGGATTTGCTATAGAGAGGTATGCAAAGGAGAGGAGATTGAGGGTGGCGACTCTGATAACAGCATCTTATTTGACGGGATGGGTGCAACAAGATGGGTCTAGTCGATTAAGAAGGTTCGTAAGAGACTTCATATTCTATGGGCTCCTCCAGGCTAGAGTTGTAAGGAGTATTATAGATTATGATTGTGGGAAGCTTCCTAGCGTCTCCTCTTTCCCGTCACGTGGATCTGCAAGCTCCACCTAATTATGTAGTTTAAAATGGGTTTAGGTCTTCCATTTTTTTTAATATCCGGTGAAGTTTATTGCAATGTATAACATAAAAGTTAATGGCATTGTTTGTCTCACGTTTGCACTTGTTTTTTTTTTTTCTAATTATTATGATTTTTTTTTTCACTTGATGATCAGTTGCAACATTGGGACTAGATTTGGGTCAGTTCTATGTTTAGTTACATCTTTGTTCACGTGTACACTAACAAGTTCAGTAAAATTGCTAACCATGTTGGAAGAATTGGAAATGGAGAAACTCCACTCTTCTATCATTTCAGAATGTTATCATTATCTTTGCCAACTCTTTCAATGTACTTGGAGTAGTTTGTTGTCAAGAACGTTCAAATTCATTGGTAGATAATGATGAGGAGCTAACAGAAAGCTTTGAAGTGTTTTTGTTCTTAGAAAGTAAAGGAGGTGCCCATCTCCATCCTTGCATGTCTATTCATTGTGTCAATCGCCTGGTGCACGCAACATGCTTATTTTGAACTAAGTAGCATCGACACCGACACGTGACACTTGAGATGATACGATACGACACGTCAAAACATCATTTCTCAAAAAATAGAGAATTCCGACACATACGGACACGTTGTATATTAAATGCATAATTTTATATATACATAATAAATTATCATTTTTATCATTATTTCAATAAAATTAATTCGATTCAAATTCACGAATAAATAAATAAATAATAAAAAAATTCTTAGAATGAATTTACACTAAAAACGTTAATCTATCATTTGTTGATATCATTCATTGTTTCAATTTGATAATTTCAACTTCATTCCATTCCAATAATCCATGAAATTTAGAGGGAAAAAATAACAAGCAATCCACAATCTACTACTAAATTTAACATTTAACAATAAGTTGGAAAAAGAAAAACAATCCACATTTTACCATCAAATAAAACAAGAAGTCTTTTTTTCCCCTTTATTATTATTATTATTATTATTTTTACCTATTTACATTTTGACCCATCATTTATTGGATTTTTTTTAAAATTGACTCTAGCATGTCGGACCCGTGTGTCAGAATTCTGGAGTTACGTGTCAGGAGAGTAGACCACGTGTCCGATTTTTCGATACTTATTGATCGCGTATCGGAGCGTATCAAAATGTGTTAAAGTGTGTCGGTCACGTGTCGGAACATCCAACATGACATGAAGGTCCTCGAAGAGTGGAAGAGTGTCAATGCTTCCTAGATTTTGGATTCAGTTCCTCATCATCGCCAGTTTCTACATGTGTAATGCATGTGAGCTACAAAATAGGAAATTAATTTAATTCAACCATGGAGAGCCAACTCACGCATGCATTTAATGAAAATTATATGTACTTGGACATTGAGGAAATTCGGTCAAGAAAAATCCAAGGCTGACAAATATTTCTGCTGAGGAAAGAAATAAAAGTGAATCTAGCGAGAGATCATCAATGGTCAGCAAAAAAGAAAAGAAGGAAAAAAAAAATAGCAAGATCGTGAGATGAGTTGGCGAAGGTATTTGAGGAAATGATAATAAAAATAAACAAAAAGGGAAATAAAGGAAGGATAATTTTGGTGGAAATCTAAAGATTTGCCATATATTAGATGATCTTCTTCATGGCCTCAAAAAAGAAGACGAAAGCTCATTCAAGGGGACACCGGGATTCACCATCTCACACGAACATGTTCCCAAGGTCTATCTAGAAATCAGAGCCTGATGTAGAGTAAACCCAGAAAGCTAGAGGAAGCTGCGCATTCGGACAAAGAGAAGGAGGGTCCACGAGCAACCAAAGGTGATCACCTCTCTCCATCCGTCAACCACGTATCTATGGCCTCCACTAAACCTTTGTTTGTTTCACAAAAAAATATGACACTTGTAATTTTCGGGTAATTATTTTCCACAAAAGTGATTAGCTGAAACCTCAAAATGATAAGCAAAATATTTTCCGTAATTTGGAAAGAAAACACGGGTACCAAGAAATTCATAATTGCAAAATTCATGGACTTCAAGATAGTAGAAGTTAAATCTATCATGAATCAAGTTCAATTAGTGCAAATAATTTTGAACGATTTTTTAAGAAATTATTTGAGACACAAGCGAAAAGAGATTAGCCTTGAAGATCTCATTATGCACCTCCGAATTGAGAAGGACAACAAGAGGAATGCAAACGCTACTATAGAGCCAAAGGTCAAAACTATTGAATCTTCTAATTCCAAGCAAGATAGGAAGAGGAATAAGTCTTTTCAAGGAAAGGGAAAATAGAAAGAACAATCCCAAAATTCCAAGAAACATGTTTTATTGGCATAAGTTTGGCCATTGGTTAAGGATTGTAAGAAGCACTCGAACACACGTTAGGGCAGTGGTGCAGCCAAATAACTGAATTTGACAGAATAGGAAGATGATGAGAGACTAACTAATGTGCCGGTATTTGAGGTACATTGTTGTCGAACAATAATGATTGGTAGTTGGACATAATTGCCACAAATTACATGTGTGTGAGTAAATACATGTTCTTTTCTTCTGAGAAGGCTAAGGGAGAGGAAAAACTTTATATGGATAACTCAATATTAGCAAAGATTGTTGGAAGAGGAAATGTGATCTTGAAGTTCAACTCTGGCATAGAGATTACCATGCTAAATGTACCGCATGTATCGGAGATCCATAATAATCTCATTTCTTGCCCTATACTTGTCAAGAAGGATTTCAAAGTTATATTTGAGTTTGACAAGTTTGTACTTTTCAAAGGGTTATGCATGCGGGGAAATGGTAGTTGTACAACAACCTATGTAAGACTAACGTGGCTATCATTAATGTAAACTCGAAATTCCTTTACTTAAAGACTATTGATAAAAAGAAGTCTTAGTTTACACCGTTGTGTCTCCTTATCTATAGCATCATAGATTAGGACATATAAACTATGCTACAATGAAGAAGATAGCAAGCTTGGGGCAAATTTCAAGGTTTGAGTTGGATGCTTGTTATAAGCATGACACTTGTATTGAGGTTATGTTTGCTAAGAATTCTTTCAAATCCTTTAAAAGAACAAGTGAACCTTCAAACTAATCCATAGTGATCTATGTGATTTAAAATTTCTAGAAAGTGTAGGAGAAAAGAAATATTTCATCACTTTCGTGAATGATTGTACTCGATCTTGCTATGTTTATGTGTTATCGAGCAAAGATGGCGCTATAAGCATGTTTGTTAAGTATAAAAATGAGGTCGAGAATCAATTTGAGAGTGCTTAGGTCTAATAGAGTAGGAGAATACAATTATACCAATTTAAAGGTGTGCTAGTTTATGGATAATTTTCCAAACAATTGCACCTTATACCGTACAACAAAATGGAGTTGTTGAATGGAAAAAGAAATAAACACTCTAAACAAGATGACTAACGTCATACTCTTAGATTCGAGTTTACTATATAAATTTGGGGGGTAGTTCTACCTGTAAACAATGTTCTTGAAAAAATATCCAATAGGAAGATGGGTAAGACTCTATATGAGTTATAGAATGGAAGGTTATCATACAACAATTTTTTGAAAGTGTCGAGGTGTCTAACCATGGTGGTGATTCATCCTCCTAAATAAACTCGGTTGGGAACTAATAATGTAGATTGCATATTCATCAGTTATGCACAAAATAGCAGTGCATCTATGTTTCTGGTTCACACATTTAAAAAAGCGAAATTCCATGCCAAATATTATCCTAGAATTAAGGGATGCTAAGTTTTTGAGGATATATGGTGAAATTTCTCAAAAGAGATTTAGAAAATCAAAATTTGAGAATGACAAAATTAGGTCGGAGAACCAAATTTCAAAGGAGCAAGAAGTTGCGGGTTGTATAATCTTTTGAACCTGACTTTTGACATACATGTTAGAAAGTGAGCCGCAAACTTTTAAAGATGCAATGTCATCTTTAGATGCTCCCTTCTAAAACAAGATGTTGACAATGAGTTTGATTATATCCTAGGTAGCTATAGTTGGGCATTGGTTGATTTTTTCTATGGAAATAAACCAATTTGATGAAATTGGATATTCAGGAAGAAGCGTTAAACTAAAGGTTCCATTGATAAGTATAATGTCACGCCCCAATCCTTGGGCACGCACGCATCCCTTACTTGGTTGATATAATAGTGACATTTCAGGACGCATTGCCGACCCATTTATTTTTATATGCACGCGGAAGCATATAAATTATCCCCAGACAATAAAACAATGGGACAGGAAAGTAGGGTCGCAAATTTCGACACAAACAAAATCCTTTTTATAAACAAATAGGTGTATATACACTGTCAAGTTGTTTACAAAAATATCGGCTTAACAAAAAGGAACTGTCTTATGACTCACTAGTTAGACATGTTCGCCGATTCTTCGATCTCCACCTTCCCAAACTTTGGGGCTTCCGATCCTCCACCAACACCATCTAAGGACCAGAAAATGGTTATACAATAACCAGTGAGAGCGAGTTCTACCCCCTAAGACTCGATTAGGAAGCCAATATGCCATAAGGGTTGCCTATTCACAACACGGTTCAGAGAACTTACCTTGGCCTCAGATTCCAATTGCAATTCAACATAGTTCGAATAGGCACCCAATCAATCACCACAAATCGAAATATTGATCAATCGACCTAGTCGATTACATGTTATCACGACCCTTTCTTGGTTGGCTTATCTCATACTATCTATAAAGTCTGCTTATATCATGACTGCTCACTACTAAGCTGATAAATAGATAATATAGCTCACTTCTTAGATGATTGGGTATATTGCTCTCTATCTAAGTTGCCATATCGTCCTTAGGCTGATAAGGTAATAAGGTATACTGCTCTCTACTAAGCTGCCATATCACCCGTAGGCGGATATAGTATATTAATATACTGCTCTCTGCTAAGCTGACATATCGCTCGTGGGCTGATATAGTATACCCTTCCAAATATACATCAAAATCAATCTTTTTATCATTCTTGATAAGAAAAAAAAATAGCTGTGTAGGTACATGGTTGGCCTTAGCCAAAATACAATAATTTTACTTTAGAACATCCCACCAGTTTCAACAACCCATAAACATGTTTTTGGCACTGTAAACCGACGCTTGGTAATTTTCCAATTAATTACCAAAATTTATTAATTTAGGAAATAAATCCTAAAATCACAATTAAATCAATTCAACACAAATTAGAGCTCGTATAAATAAATAGGTTGCACCATGATAATCAGCATAAAATTTCGGTCACCCGCTATCTCGGTTTAATTTCTAGAAAATAAATAATTAATTAAATAATTACGGAAAATATTAAATAAATGCCAATAAATCCAACTTAGGCCCGTAATGCCTAATTGGATGCCGAAACGGACCCAGAAAATTTTCGAGACACTCTAGATAAATACTAGAGCTCGTCTAGGCCCTAATTGCACTATCTATCCACCTAACATGCATTGGTAAAGCACTAAATTAATTACTCTAATCTAATCTATCCACCTAATCACACTTAATTAAACCTAATTAACCCCTAAGCATCATTAAGCTACTAAGTAAGGATTAGTGAGTTAAACTCACTTGTTTTGCGAGCCGGTTAGTTCAAATCGATTGGAACACAACGGGGCTCAACTTCCTCCAAGGCGAGCCTAACTTTCGAGGCTCGGAACCACCTCAAAACGGGCTAAACCTGAGCTGGAAAACCCTCTTTATTTGCTGCTGGAAAAGGCTGAAATAGAGCGCAACAAGTTCGGTTTAGGGCGGAAATGGATCGAGGAGGGGTGTAAGGGCCAAACCGGGCCTTGATCGGGACTCACGGAGGTCAGAGGCAGGCCAAGCAGCTCCAGTTGAGCTCCACCAGTCACGGAATAGCAGCTGGGATGGTGAGAGGCGCGACTAAGGGGTCGAGGTCGTGTGGGTAGGCGTGAGGCAGCTGCGGCGCGCGAGGACGGCGAACGGTGGTGGCAAGTGTTAGGGAAATCCCTTATGATGCTTTGAAGATGACAAAATAAATCAAAAGCTACTAACATGTTTGATGGTTGAGTTATAGACCATGTAGATGATAGAACATGTAAAGAATATTATCAAAGTCTGAAGACGGCCAGAAGACTGAACGTAACACATGTCCAAAGTATATTATGAAGATTTCCAGACTTCTGTGTCAAAGTCTGAAGACTGCCAGACTTTAGTGTCAAAGTCTGTTCTACATCAGAAGTCTGCCTACTCTGACAAATTCTAGACTAAACGTGCTTGGAAGAATCAGAAGACAGACTCTATGCTGAAGTTGAACTGGATACAAACCTTAAAGCTAAATCCGTTCAGAAGCAGAATATGTTCAGACTTAGATTGCAAAGTCTATCGCACTCAGACTCAGAATTGTAAAGTCTATTGCTCTCAAACTTTACATCCAGATTCGACAGAACGTAACACAAGCCCCAAAGATATAACGGCTAGTGATCTGATTTGGATTTTATATCAAGATTAATTTGATTGACTCAATCTAATTGATTGACAATTGGATCTTGAAGATAAGAACTTTTTATACAAAGAAGCTCTACTTATGGAAACCAAGATTCTGTTTGTATGGGCGATCGGAATCGATTTGGAATTCTACTTTTGTCACTTAACGGCTACCAAATCTTCTAGATACAGATCTGTCCAATGGGTAGATTGGAAGACAATCCTTGAGATGCTGTCCAACGGCTAGTTTGGAAGTGAAGGAGTATTTAAGGAGATGAAGGATCGATGAGCAAGTAAGAGACGGAGCGTAGAATTTATAATTCCAAAGTCTGAGCAAATTCGATCATACACTTGTCTCTTGTGAGCTTAAACGTTTGTGATCATGAGAACAATATCAAAAGAGTGACTTAGTGAGATAGTGTGATCTATTACTAAGTGTTTGCACTCAAAGTTGTAATCTCTTGTTGATTGCATAGTGGAATCTAGCCAGGAGGCTGTTAGCATGGGAGAGTGGACATAAGCTTGGATTAAGCCGAACCACTATAAACCTTGTGTTCTTATTCTCTTCCCTAAATCTCTTTATTTTGTTCGTAGTTCTATTTAACTGTTAAAGTCTGATCTCACTCAAAGTCTGCTACTCTTCAGACTTAGTTTCAAAAGTTTGTTGTTATTCAGACTCAAGTTAAAAGTAAAGGTTTTCACTGTATTTTGCAGAATATGTTTTTATACCTATTCACCCTCATTTAGGTGTATTCACTAGCCTCTTTTAGCGAGCGGTCCCGACGACTTGCTGGCTGGTTCGTGTGGTGCTCCCGGGTGGCTACTGCGTCGAATGGCAAGGAGGGGGAAGGAGATAAGCTTGGCCGGCCAACTAAAGAGGGAGGGGGAACAATATGGGTTGAAGGGGGGCCATTTGGTTCAATTTTTCCTCTCATTTGTCCCTTTGACTGGTCCTCAAAGGTGTGATGTCTTCCATGGCTGAAATTCAGCCAACAATGCTTCAATTACAACCTTTGTAATGGTCCAAAAGTGGTGGTGGATGGGGGCTACGAAATTGCAAGGGAAATGGCACAACTTGGATTCAATTTCCTTCTTGAATCAATCAAACTTGGCCCTCATAATTCAATTAGCACCTCAATGATTAAATTGGTATTTTTCATCACCAATTGATCCCACTTGCTTTCCAATTGTGGGATAAAAAACAATCCCCGGCTTTTTCTGGACAAAAACGGCCCTAGGACGACTTTTTCCCAAAAAGTTTCGGGTTTCAGAAAAATCTTCTAAGACTGAGTTGACGTTCTTAGAATTTATTGTGACATGACAGAACTTTCAATTTCTAAAATCGGACTCGAATTCGCGGTTAATTTCCATTCGGCGCGATTTTAGCGTGACTTAAACTATCGGATAACTTTCAGAATTTTTTAGTGCAAATGACCCGTGGTCGATTTTCTTCGAGCCACAATGAACCCACTCGTCACATTGGTGACTCTCGATTGTCATGAAAATCTCGAGGATCTAAATACGGACATAAAGTACCAAAACGATAGAAAAATCAGTCTAGTACCGGCCGACAAGAATTTTCCAATTTAGTGGTGTCATCCACGATTCACCACATATCTTAGTCGAACCGACCTATCTTTGATCTCAAATTGATTTTTAACTGTGCCATAATGGCCTCTAAAGATGAACACGGTCGATAAGCCGATTCCTGGTCGAATTCTCAAGTCCATTGCCTTAAAATTCCCTAATGGCTTCCCCATATAGTCTAGTTATCTCGAGAGTGATCAACTTTGAGAATAGCCCTATAGGCGCATCAATGAAATGCCCGATTTATTCAATAGAAAACAGGATCGAAAATCTGGGATGTCACATACAAAGCATGTCTTGTTGCGAAAGGGTTTAGACAAAGAGAGGGTCTAGACATTTGATGTTTATTTGCCTGTAACATGTATAACATTTGTTAGAATGTTGGTTGTTATAACTTCACTATATAATTTGCATGTACATATGGATGCGAAAAATTGCATTTCTGAATGGTGATCTTGACAAAGATATTATGGACCAACCTACAAGATTCAAGGTTAAAGGACAAGAATACAAAATGAGTAAACTTACCAAATCATGGTATGGACTTAAACATACTCCTAAACAATGACATGAAAAGTTTCATCCTATGATAATCCAAAATGAGTATGGAACCAATGAGTGCGACAAATGCATGTACAATAAATTAACGTCAATTGAATGTGTACTTATTTGTCTCTATATTGATGATTTGCTGATTGTTGGATGTTGAGGTTATTAAATGCACCAAGAATGTTCTCAAGAAGAACTTCGAGATAAAAGACCTAGGAATTGCATATGTTATTGGAATTTTGATGGTTTGGGTTTAATACAATTTCATTACATTGAAAAGGACCTGAGAGGTTTAAAATGTTTTGATTAAATATGTGGATAATCCTTTTCTTCCTCACCTAACTTTAAGAAAGAATACTTCAAATAGTATCGGGCATCTCGAGTATTCTCAAATACTCAGTAGCATCAGGTACATCATGAACTAAACTAGACCAGATTTAGCATATTTAATTGAAAAACTAAGCAAATATATAGGTAATCCTGATCAATAGAAACTGCTTTGTTGAGAATATTAGGTTATTTGAAAAGAAACAAAGATGATGTCTTCTAATAAGACAAATATCCTATTTTTTGGATGGCTATAATGATGCCAACTTGATCTTGGATTATGACTAATCAAAATTGATTAGTGGATATGTTCTATATTAGGAGGTGCCATAGTATTGGGGAAATCCTCAAAGCAAACTTTAATAGCACGCTCCACTATAGAATCAAAGTTTAATATTTTGGATAAAATTGCTAAAAAAGCACAGTGGCTTCAACAATTTTTTTAAGGTTGTGTTGTGGCCAAAAGTTGTGCTTGCAATATGCATTCACTATAACAATTAAGCAGTGAATGCAAAGGCACATAATATAATATATAATGGTAAGTCTAGATAGATTAGTGATAGAAATAATACTGTAGGGTAGTTGCTCTTGAGAAAAATAATTTTTTTAGCCTTTGTAAAGTCAAAGGAAAACAGTGCAGACCCATTAACAAAAATGTTTACCGAGAAAGCAAATAAACTATGCATTGAGAGGAATGAGGTTAAAAGCCTCAACTTAATGAAGAGGTTTGAAGATAGAAACCTAACCTAATGAGTAAAGATCCCATAGATTAGGTTCAAAAGGACATTACAGATTTAGAAGTCTAGTGTAAGCACTATCTTCCATTCTTATGAGGCAACAATGCTTTCTACAATGTTTTAAGGATATACTATGCGTTTAATAATTCATATAGCTTGGAATTCAATATCCTAGTATGGCATGGTAGAATAACATCAATAAGAATGCACCTCTATACATGAAGTTGGCAAACTGTATGAAAAATTTTAAAAGCTAGATTTTCCAAAACACTCATAAATCCCAATAAGTTCAAGGTTGAAAGAATGAACACAATTAAGAAGCATCTTAATTCGGAGATACTTTGTGTGTGGTCTATTGTCTAGGCCTACACATACAACTGGCAATACAAGACTTAGTCCATTGACCAGTTAAGTAAGTCCAATATTTTCTACCTACCTTTCCATCATCAGTTTGACTTTGACTGAAAACCATAAAAGGAAGATATTCAAGTTAAATGAAACTGTGAAAATATAGCAACCATTGAAGCCGATTTGTTTTACCTGGAAGAAACGGAGTGAATTTATTCGTATACAGGATGGAAATAGCTCACCTTGATTCAAAATAATCCTTTTTGAATTCATTTTGGTGAGTAGCAACCGTGATAGAGGACTTTTAGTCAATCGTAAAGAACAGTCAACAGAGGACGTTCAGTAAATCTGTCCATTTGATGCAAACACGGACATTGTTGCTGGAATTTTCACCTAAAAAAGATGTTGCAACTAAAGTAACTAAAGTACTCTTCGTCACAAAAAGTTTGTTAAATGAAAGCCAGCCCTCTCAAGGAAGACTCCTTAATAAAGACCAAGCTCGAATTTGACAACTCTGAAAAAGTCGAAGTCCCTTTAATTGTCAATCAGACAATGTACAGCTTAAAGAGGAGCACAATCTAAACTTACGGATGTCACATAGCTAAACCCAACAATGCAAGTTCAAATTCTCATTACAAGAGCGAGAGCTTAGCAAAATAAAGAAAAGAACCGAAGTGAATTTGGAAAAGCAATTGAATTTGTAAAATCTATATTCGGGTTGGAAATTTTAATTTCACTCTTTTTGAAATAAAAACCGAAATTTGAAAAATCAGTTTATTTTAACGAGCGGTCCTCAAATTTTGCTCTTTTGTACAACTAGCTCACGTTGCGTTCAATTATTGCCCTCCATTCTGCAGGTGTAATTTTCATTCAATAATGCTCCAGTAGCATAAGCAGGTACGTAGCTATCAAAAGACAAACAACTTTGTCACTATAGAATAGCCACCACAAGATAAGAGACTCCTCATCCCAATTCAGAGCAGAAAACAGTCGCGCACACAGTCACAAACTCGAAGTAGAAGAGGACCGTATATGGAGGAGGTGGTGATAGTGGGTGCCGGCATCGCGGGTCTGGCAACCGCAGTGGCCCTTAAGAAGGTCGGTGTCCGAGCCCTCATCCTTGAGAGATCGAAGGGGCTTCGAACGACTGGCGCGGCTCTGGGTCTCTTCGCTAATGCGTGGGTTGCGCTCGACACGCTCGGGGTTTCGGACAAGCTCGCAGCCCTCTACGCTCCTTTCGGAAGGTAAGCTCCTTGTTCGCTCTTAGTATGGGAACAAAGATGTTTGATTAATGTAATATGTTGGATCATTTCGAAGTATTAAAACCCGGTCCAATCTTTACTTCAACAATCATGTATAGATCAAGAGTTTAAATGAGTGATTTCTCTGCTATCTAAGATGACACCACTCAAATTTGATGGATGCTGAATTAGTGTAGCCATCTTTTAGAAGAAGTTAAATACTCCTAATCTCACGCTTGCTCGTTGGGGGTAAAATCAACTTTTAAGTAAATCACATTTATAGTGAAAAGTTGTTAAAAAATCCAAAGCAATTTCGATCGCAGTCACTAGACCTTGCTACGATGCAAACAAGTTCATGAACTTTCATTTCAATCATTTAATGGAATGATTTTTTTTTTTTTTGTTATTTGCAAATGATGTTCGTTAGGTATTAAAAAAATTGGTCAAAAAGTGGTTCAAAAGCATCTTCTACGGGGAAAAGATCATGAAATTGAGATCATTGCTGGTCGTAAACTGCACCGTGAAATTTACCTATTGAGGTTGCTAATGGGATTAATGCTTAGAGTTAAATAACTAACTAGATATTCATCAAATGAAGGGAAAAAGTGCAAAATCAGTGAGAAAGAACAATAGGCTTTTCAAGCAAGACATACGGAGTAGAAAGATAAGCTCTACATTGGTTTTTTTCTTTCTTAAATTGATTTTAGGATTCGCTGTTTCGGGAGCTTCTTAAATCGGTTATTTTATAATTAAAGATCTAGGACGCTGGACCTTGATCTATCCTACAATTTCTCAATGATGAGAAAAAATAATTTTAGTTATTAATATTCTTATTTTTTTGTACTTGTGTTTAGGGGATACATAACTGATGTTAAGACTAAATCGATTCAAGAAGTGCATTTTCCTCCGAGTAGCAGGTGAATCTCAAATTTCCTCTGATATATTTCACCTTCCTTTCCATCATCTATGTTTCGTTAATTACCGTTGAAAGCTTTAGATCAATTAATTTCTTGTAATCAATTACTATATGTTTTATTTTGCACAAAATGATACCAATGACTGTATACCATCGACAGCTCATCTTTTAAGAAGATCATCAATAATAGAGTTTGACGATATAATACTCCTTTTGTTAGAAAATTGGATAATTTATCATATGTTGTTGAAAATATATCTCGAATTTGAGAGCCATAAAAAGAAATCGATCCAACTAAGTTTCCTAGATTAAGTAAAATCCCACAAGAAATTTCCTATTCTGGATTTAGTTCTTTTCTATATGAGAAGGGGTTGTCTTTTGCGAAGAGCAATGCCCATTGAGAAAATAATGAGAGTGTTTAGATGACTCAATTGTAATTGTAATTTCTGTGAGTGGATCTTGTTCCGTTTTTTGTGTGGAATGGGTCTCACTAACTGAGTCACGTAAATTCAATATCCGATTTATTTTCTTATCCTGTTTATCATATAGTTTAGCTGCTTTTTTTCCCCTACTTGCAACAAATGTTATTATTTTATGCATGTCATTTCGTATTCCAAAGATGGAAAATCATGCCATCTAGATTGATTAGGAATGGAGCCCAACCGAGAGCGGTCCACCGAAAAGTTTTGTTGGAAGTTCTGGCGGAGGAGCTTCCTTCAAATAGCATTCGATTCTCTTCCAAGATAACTTCCATCGAAACCCAAGTAGAACACGGCTTGTCCATTTGTATTGTCACACTCGATAATGGGACCATCATAAAGTCTAAGGTTACCTACAGTTCTCGAGAACCTTCTTTTGAATTTAAATATGATGAGGTAACTTATCGACTTTAATTTATCCACACTGTAATTACTATATGTGTAGGTTGTTATAGGATGTGATGGCATACATTCTATCATGGCCCGTTGGCTTGGACTTTTTCCGCCAGTTTATTCAGGCCGATCAGGAGTTCGTGGGTTGTCCGTATTCCCAAAGGGTCACGGTTTTGACCACGGCCACACAATTCAACAATTTGTGGATGTGGGTAAGAGGGCAGCTTTTATTATTCTCAATGATAAGGAAGTCTACTGGTTTTTTGGGGCGACATGTCCTCCTAAAGGTATCATATATATTACATTTTATCTTCTGCTAAGATTCCTAATTACCATGGCTACTTCAATAATAGCTTACTAATCCTCCTCAATCCCTAATGTTTCAATTCATAAAGGTATGGGAAAAGAAGCAGATCCAGAAATGATACAAAGGGAGGTGATCGAAGATCTGGCAAAGGACTTCCCACCTGTGTACCTCGATATCGTCAAGCACTCAGATCTTTCGAGTTTGACATGGGCCCCGCTGATGTTCCGATATCCTTGGGACATCTTATTCGGAAACCTAGCCGGATCAAACGTCACGGTGGCTGGAGACGCTCTGCACCCGATGACTCCCGACTTGGGCCAAGGTGGATGTTCGGCGCTCGAGGATGCGGTGGTATTGGGGAGGCACCTTGGGGACTCAATTTCCAAGCACGGCAAACTAGTGACCCAATATGTCGGATTTGCTATAGGGAGGTATGCAAAGGAGAGGAGATTGAGGGCGGCGACACTGATAACAGCATCGTACTTGTCGGGATGGGTGCAACAAGATGGGTCTAGTCGATTAATGAGGTTCCTAAGAGATGTATTCTATGGGCTCCTCTTGGCTAGAGTAGTGAATAGTATTACAGAATATGATTGTGGGAAGCTTCCTAGTGTCTCCTCATTGCCTTCATGTGAATCTGAAAGCTCCATCTAGTTACGGAGTTGCAAACGTTCTGCGGTCTTCTATTTTGTTTAATAGTCGGTGGTGTAAGTTTATTGCAATGCATAACACAAAAGTTCATAGTATTGTTTGTCTCACGGCTGCCCTCGTTTTTCTTATTTTTCTAATTCTTATCAATCTTTTCACTTGATGATCAATTGCATCATAAGGATTAGATTTAGGTCAAATCTTTCCAAGTTTGGCTAAAATCAAGACACGAAACACAACAATAGGCACAAGCTATCCCTACATGGTTATGTAAACTAATCAAAGAGCACTTTAGGTGCATTAACTATTAATGTGTAATTTATATGTAACATGTGGTCTTTTTATAATTATGTCTCTATATGTATCCAAATTATAATTAGTCATTCATATAAATACATGCGATACAATCCTAATTGGAGATGAGTCACCATAAATACTTTATCATTATTTTCTCTCTGAATCAAAATATCAACACGGTATTTGACTAGGCAAACATATCACATTCTTCAACATCTTTACCCCAAATCAAACTTCCTTTGCTTCAATTACTATCTCAACATATCAATACATCTCCAAAATTTCCATTCTCTCTACCGTCTCTTTACCTATCATCTTCTTTTTTTGTTAATCCCAAATTCCTGTCACCTCTTAATAACATTGCGTCCACTTTCACCCCTTCTTCCTCTTCGTTGCTGCTTTGATCTTTGTTGTTGTTGCTTAAATTATGATCATGTAATCAACCTCACCGTCTCTTATTCTTTCCACTATCTCAAGTCTTGTCTCCATCAAACTCGATGCCGAAAATTATCTTTTGTGGCAATCTCAATTTGAAGCTATTATAATTTGCAATGATCCGATGGTCTATGTGGATGCTCTTTCCCATGTCCGTCAAAGCTTATCAATGACCAGAATGACAGTATAGTGTTTAATACCTCCTGTTCCACTCGGGTCATGACAAATCAATGCATTTGTAATTTGATCAATTCGACTCTCATAGTTGAGATTTTCGATAAAGTTCATGACCTTTGAACATTTAGGACATTTAGCCTCCTCTAGGACGACGCTTTACTAAATGCTGCATGACCAAGGAAATTGGACTAAAACTTGCTTTTCAGAACAATGTCAAGAAACCCAATTAGTCAATGTCTGATTATTTTTTACATCTAAAGTCAATTGCAGACTCTCACCGCAATCAATTGCTCCATCTCTAATAAAATAAGGACTTCGTGATTCGAGCCCTCAATGGGTTTCCATGTGAGAACGATCTTTTTTTTCACCATGGTCACAAACGGCTCTACAATTCTTCTTCGTTTTTATTTAAGAGGAATGATTCTCTTGGAAATTAAAAATGCATCATCTTTTATCCGATATTTATCATGCTTTGATTAGTCACGCCACTTCACCTAACCCACTATTTTGAGGATCTTGGGGCGGACGTAATTCTAGAGGCCAAATATATGGACGGAGAAAGGTGAATGGTTTTTGAGTGGTCAACCAAGTTGGTGATCTTCATATGATCAGTTTAGTCACAATAATTATCGACCGCCTATGTTGATCACTCCTCCACCTCCACTAATCGACCTCATGGTGGTTTGAAGCCCTATCGTCCCCCATTCACATAGGGAGGCATTCCCAGATCAAGGTCTCTTCTTACTTGTTAGATCTGTAATGGGGTTGGGCATAGCACGCTACAATATCAACAATGATTCAACCATGCATTCATCGCCACTGATTTGTCGAACTCCTTCTCAACTTTCTCGGTTGGTGAAACACCTTATCCAATGTTTTATCTTAAAATCCTAAATCATAAACCCTTTTATGATTTGACAAAAGTCTTACTTGATAATGGTCATTTATTGCTTATTACGTCGATAAAGCCTTTATATATACTGGTTCTCAATCTTTGTTGTTATCTCTTGTCTATTATGTGCCTAATTTTACTTGCAATCTCCTTATCAGTTACTCAACTTCGTTGTAAAAATCCTTGTGTTATTGATTTTTGTTGACACCTAAATTTTGACAACTTAGTCATCCATTTATTACCTAGAAACACAGGGAATAATTTTTAACCCCGAAACAAAAATATTAAAATTAAATTCCATAGCATTATTTTTTGGGAGCATTTATTGTTTAGTTTATATTTTTTTGATTATGGCATTTGTATAAGATTGGCGGATAAGTTTGAATTGATGGTTCGAAGCTCTAATTTAGTGAGTTTGACTAAGCCCACGGTGAGATGGAAGTTGGCCGAGCCCTTTATTTCTTTGATGGCTGAAATTATGTGCACGAAGATTACATCAAAACGTTTTTTTCATATAGAATTGAAATGCAAGTGATATTTGAGGGAGGCCAAATCCTTTAGTTGTGGGAAGTAAATAAAGGAATAAAAAGGAAGATTTGCAAATTTGTCTCTTCATGCAAGGAAAATATACATAGATTACAAGGACAGAATTGGTCAAGGAGGGTATGCTCAGTAATATATTTCTTGTTTTACAACAAGAAAGAGTATGTTGTCAAGAAACATCTCACACGTCCATGAGCGTGAGCAGAAAGGAAGGAAAATAAAATAAAATTAAGGAGATTGTGCTTGGCCATGCCAGATGTGTGACATCCTGAATTTTTAGTCATGTTTTCAATTGAATAAATCGGGCCTTTCACTGACGTGCCTATAGTGCTATTCTTTGAGCCGATCACTCACGAGATAACTGGTTTATCTGGGGAAGCAATTAAGGAATCTAAATGCAATGGACTTGAGAATTTGACTAGGAATCGATTGCTCAATCGTATTGGTCTGCAAGGGTCATTACGGCACTGTCAGAAATCGATCAGAGACCGGAGATAGGTCGATTCGACTGAGATATGTGATCAGAGTGTGGGTGATTCCACCTGATTGCAAAATACTCGTCAATCGGCACTAGATCAATTTTTCTATTGTTTTGGTATTCGGTGCCCGTATTTGAAACCTTAAGATTTTCATGACAACCAAGAGTCGTTAATGTGTCGAAGATGTACATTGTGACTCGAGATAATTTGATCATGGGTTAATTGCACTAAAAATTCCTAAAAACTACCCGGTAGGCTAGGTCACGCTAAAAGCGCGCTGAAGTGAAATTAACCGCAAATTTGAACCCAATTTCAGAAATTGATGTTGGAAGATATGCGGAATCCCAGATTACTCAATCAAAGATCTGATTTGATTATTGATTTGATTAGAAGATTAGAATTGTGTACATAATCAATTAAGATTAGATCTAGACATAGATTGACTCGTAGAATCATTTATTTCCTTTATTTATGCACAATTTGTATTATATTTACAATAAGAATTTTACAGAAACATTCATTGAAGAGAATAGAAAGAAAATTGTTCTTTCTTCAGTCCTCGTCCTCTGTAGATCTCCATCTTCTTTCATGGTATCAGAGCCTCCGAGTCTCTGAACCTAGCTTCCACTAAATATTCCTCTCCTTGCTGTGACCTTATGACCCTGAAGCTCTGACCTGCAAAGAAGGGCATTATCAGGCATAGTGTCACACTCGGAATTTTTTTTTTATTTACCATGTCGAATCTACAAGATGAAGCATCTACCACTAGGAACCAATCTGCTGGAGAGATCATTCCTACTATTGGGGTCATGCCTCAGATCTCGACTTCACCTGTTACAATTCAAACAATAGAGCAGCTATTATTTCCAACTCAGCCCGTGCAATGGCGGCCCACACAGGCTCAGTTCACTATGGGGCAACCCATGACAAGCCAGCCTTACCAATGGATTCCATATCCAATTTATGTTGGGCCAAGCCCAAACTCATCATCGCCTGGGTACGTGGGCCACCAAAGCCATGTCCAATCCGACGAGGGTCCGCTAGCCACAGAAGGGGCAAACCTGACCAACGGAGTGGAGCGGATGCACGGGTCGAGCGAACCGGGTATGGGTACGAATCCCTACCCAAGGTTTTTGAATGCGGGTTTTCCATTCGGGTCGAGTGACTCGGGTCAAGGGACGAATCCCTACCTGAATCCTACGCTTGGTTTTCTGCCGTTTCCAGCGGCAGCTTTCGCCAAACAGCCAGAACCCGGCGACCCCTTGTTTGTTTCCATAGTCAATGGACCAGAGCTGTGACTAATCAGTCAACAACTGACCGGGCAAGAAAGTTACCCCAAGTGGTCGCAAGAATTCTGGCATGCCCTAGCAACAAAAGACAATGATGGATTTCTTGACGGAACCATCCCAATTCCCCTCAACGAGTGACTGGCCCGACTCTGGAGGAAGAGCAACCACTTAGTCCGAACTTGGATTAGCAATTGCCTCTCCACAGAGGTCGTGGCCGGACTCCCACCAACAGAAGACGCCAAAGGCATGTGGGACAACATCAAAGAGATGTACGGGAAGTTGGATCAAGCAAAAATATTATTGGGGAAATTGCGACATCACAGCAGCTTATTTGATCAACCGTATGCCCACCAAGATACTCAATGGATGAACACTATTCGAGCTACTCTATGGAAGAAAACCAAACCTACAACATCTCAAAATCTTCGGTTGTCTTTGCTATGCTACAATATTGGGCTCTCGAGACAAGTTGAGCCCACGTGCTCGAAAGTGCATCTTCATGGGCTATCCTAATCTGTAGAAGGGCTATCGAGTTCTTGATATATCAACAAGGGAATTTCTCATAAGCCATGATGTACTTTTCCATGAAGACATATTCCATTTCTCCAACATGGCGTCACCAAATGAGAATTTTGACATCAGCTCTAATCCTCATCGTCTCTCATATGACAACGCACTCTCTCCAGACTATGGTTGCATACCACTGGTTCAATCAAGAATCCATCCTTCACTCCTGCAATTATTCCAAGGGGGACACCATCTCCAGTGGAGAATCCACAATCATCAGCAAACCTGACAGAAGAACAAGCTGAAGATGCCAGTAATACTGAGGAAGAAGTCAGCCATGATGTCTCGCCACTCATCTCCAATGAGACAATTCCCACTCCTGCTGAAGATCATCCAAGACGTTCTTGTCAGGCCACTCGACCTCCGACGTGGACCAAAGACTATATCTGTGCCACTCACAACTCTCCAGGTATCCAATATCCTGTCTCCTCCTATGTTTCCTTTCATACATTATAAGAGGAACATAGATGTTGCATCAATCGCCTATCAGAAGAACAGGAACCATCTAGTTATGATAAGGCAGTTGTTGATCCTAGATGGCAACAAGCCATGGCAGTGGAGTTAAAGGCACTGAATGACAACCACACATGGGATCTTGGCTCATTGCCACCTAATTGGAAACCAATTGGTTGCAAATGGGTCTACAAGATTAAATATCGTGCAGATGGATCCATTGAACGTTACAAGGCACGCTTGGCAGCCAAGGGATTTACTTAGCGCGAAGGTTTTTACTACCACAAGACATTCTCCCCAGTTGCCAAGGATGTCACAGTCTGCTCTTTTTTTACCGTCGCCGCTATCAATGACTGGACTCTACATCAAATGGACGTGCACAATGCCTTCCTCCATGGCAATTTAGATGAAGAGATATACATGGATGTTCCTCAAGGCTTATGGAGACAGGGGAAGAATAAAGTGTGTCGTCTCCGCAAATCCCTTTATGGGTTGAAGCAAGCATCCAGACAATGGTATGCAAAATTTGCAAATGCTCTTACAACAGCAAGCTTCCAGCAATCAAAGCATGACCATGCATTGTTCACAAGAAACAAAGGTATGTCATCTATCTATTTGATGATATATGTCAATGATATTATTCTTATGGGAAATGATAAGGCTGCCATAGAAAGATTCAAGGAATACTTGCATGCTACCTTTCATATTAAGGACTTAGGAGCACCTAAATATTTCCTTGGAATCGAAATTGCTCGATCCGATCTAGGAATCTCCGTTAGTCAACGAAAGTTTATATTGGAGATTATATCAAAAATAGGGCTATCAGGATGCAAACCAGCAGCAATTCCCATCGAGCAGAATACTATATTGACCTATGCAGTTTATGATGAGGACATACCTAAAGATGACGACCCCATACTTAGAGATCCATCTGGGTATCAAAGGCTTGTTGGGAAACTTATATATCTAACAATGACGAGGCTGAACATTTCTTATGCAATACAGACACTGAGCCAGTTCATGCATAGCCCAAAACAATCCCATTTCGATGCAGCCTTGAAGATTGTGAAATATTTAAAGAAATGCCTAGGACTTGGGATACTTTTGTCAAAGAAATGTGACATGAAGATGACAGCATACTGTGATGCAGATTATGCAACATGTCCTATAAGTCGAAGATCAATCATAGGATATTGCATTAAATTTGGGGAATCACTTCTTTCATGGAAGACTAAGAAGCAACCTACTGTGTCTTTATCTTCAGCTGAGGTGGAGTATCGGGCTATGGCCAAGACCACATGTCAAATAGTGTGGATGCGAGGTTTACTTAAGGATCTCGGGATAGAAGTGCAAGGACCAACCAGGCTATATTGTGATAACGATGCAGCTATAAAACTTGCAGCAAATCCTATAGTACATGAGAGAACCAAGCACATTGAAGTCAATTGTCACTTCACTCGAGAAAAGATACAAGAGGGCGTGATTGAGATAAGAGGGATTGGAACAATGGAGTAGCCATCATATATCTTTACCAAGCCCTTATGTCAAAAACAACACGCATATCTGTTGAGCAAGCTGGATGTCTTAGACATATACAGACCACCAGCTTGAGGGGGAGTGTTGGAAGATATGCAGAATCCCAGATTACTCAATCAAAGATCTGATTTGATTATTGATTTGATTAGAAAATTAGAATTGTGTACATAATCAATTAAGATTAGATCTAGACATAGATTGACTCATAGAATCATTTATTTCCCTTATTTATGCACAATTTGTATTATATTTACAACAAGAATTGTACATAAACATTCATTGAAGAGAATAGAAAGAAAATTGTTCTTTCTTTAGTCCTCGTCCTCTACAGATCTCCATCTTCTTTCAATTGAAAGTTTTGTGGTTTCACGAGCTATTTTAGGAATGTCGACTCATCCCCCCAGAAATTTTCGAAGATTTCAAGATTTTTACGGAAAATCGATTTGGACGTTGCGGAAAATTAGCGGAAATTCGTACAAGCCAAATTAAAGAAGATTTGGACTTCTAAACTAAGCTTTCGAGTGTCAAGGATTTACAAAAAATTATATGAAATTTTCCTTCATCGGAATTGGACCTCAATTTGGGGAATTGAGTGAGAAAATCGAAGACGAAAAATGGAAATTCGGAGCTTTGCAAGGGCAGCAATTTTGGGGCTTCAAAATTGGTTAATTTAGAGAAATTATAAGTGGGAAAGTATCAGGGGACATGAAGTTAATGCAAGGGATAATATTTGTGGACTTTAAGCCTTGTTCCAATCCTTTTTGTTGAAGAAAACTAGCTGGCTTCCTTTACACGGACACCCCACCCCTCCATCTCCTTCGTGCACCTCTCCTTCGTCGCCAACGCAAGCAGCCTCTTCAATCTTTTATTTCTGCTTTGCTTTCTTCCTTTCTAATTTCCCTGCGAAGCTGCCCCTCCACTACTGAAATTCATTTCTTCAATCAAGCTGCCCATTCTCACCAGGATTTGTTCCCTCCACGCCAGTCAACAAACCAACCGCACCCCACCAAAGGTTGACTGAAGCTCCACGCGTCCACTGAAGACACTAGCATCTTCGTTCCTTCGTGCGTTGTCCAGCACTAAAGATCACCGAAGCTACTTCTCCCTTTGCTTCTTCGCCAGCGTCATCTTTCGTTGCCAGTGGTCTTCAACGCCATCAATGACGCCAGCTGCAATGTCTCACCAAGCCAGCGACACCACCTGGCCAACGCCCACCCCTCCGTTCTCCTTTGCCGCGCCAGCCCACAAACGAAGCAACTCCCATCGTCCGTGTCTTTAATCAGCAGCCCATAGTTTGGCCAAAGGCCCAGTCCGATTCAACCCTCATCTAAGCCATTCGAAGTCCAGCCCGTGAGCCAACAGTCTACAGCAATTCCAACCCATCAACTCCTTTGAGCCCGCGCAGCAAGCCCATTTCGGCCCAAGTGAACTTAAGTCCAGTAGCCCATTTTCAATCTTGAAGTTCAACCCACCTTTAGTTGGATTTGAAGACCATCAAAAGCCCAGGTTTCGGCCCAGTCCAGCAAAGCCCAGCGAATTCTGAAGCCTGCGATTTTGAGGCCCAATCCCAGCGTTTGCAGCAAGCCCGGTCCGACGCAATAACAAATCTCAGTTTGGGCTGAGATTTGTTGGGCCAATTCTAGGCCTAGTCCAAGCCTGTGGGTGTCATCGCGAGCCCAAGTTCGGCAATCATCGCGGCGCCGTCGCGGTGTTCTGATCTTCGCTTTGCACAGGTGAGTTTCTCTCACTAAGCCCTTATTAGTATGCTAATGATGCTTAGGGGTTGATTAGATTTCATTAAGTGCAATTAGGTGGTTAGATTAGAGTAGAATAATTAAATTAGGCATTTACCTATGCATTTAGGAGAATGGTTAATATACTTAGCAAGTAAACAAGTCCTATTAACTATTGAAAGGGTCTCAGTAATTTTTCGGATCCGTCTTGGCTTCCAATTCAGCATTACGGGCCTAAATTGGATTTATTGTATTTATTTATTAATTTTCAGAATTATTTGATTAATGGGATAAGTTTTCCAGAAGTCCTAAACTTGTCACGAAAATGCATTTCAGTCCTAAAACTTGCAAACTGTGCATTTAAGTCCTAAAACTTGTAAAATTGTTTCAAACGAGTCCTAAAATCGACACCGTTAGCCTTTTCCGTTAAAAATGCTGACGTGGCATTTTAAATAATTTTTTATTTTCCACATGTATTTTTTAATTATTTTTTATTCATTATTTTAAAAAAATTATATTTAATAACTAAAAAATTAAATTTATTCTTATCTCATTTTCACAAAAAACTAAAAAGAAAAGTAAAAAATTTTATTTTTAAAACTTGTTAAAAAAAAAATCAGCTGCTTCTCTCCCTCGTCGCCACCACCACCCATCACCGAAGGGGCCAAGCAATGGTCGCTGGCCCTGGGCGGGGTTGGCCGACCCTCGCTCGGCTAGGAGAGGGCCGGCAACTGTCGCTCGGCTAGGGTGAGGCCTCGTCGGCCCTCACTCGGGGCCGACGAGGCCTCACCAGCCCCAGGCGAGGGCCGACGATCGTCGCTCGCCCTAGGCGAGGCCTCGTCGGCCCTCGCCTAGGGCGGGCGATGGCCATCGGCCCCCCGCAAGGGCCAGCGGACCCAGATTGGGGCACCCTTGCTCAGCTCTAGTGCGGGTGCCCATATTTGGGCCCGCCGTCGCCCGCTAGGCGAGTCGTCGCCGGCCTTGGGCGAGGCCTTGTAACCCCTCGCCGGCCCTGAGCGAGGGTTGACGAGGCCTCGCCCAAAGCAGGCGACAGTCGTTGGTCCTCACCTAGGGCTGGCAAGGCCCAACCACCCCCACCCAGGGCCGGCAACCGTCGCCTGGGCCCTCCGGCGATAGGCGGCGGCGACGGGGAGAGGAGCTGCTGTTTTGTTTTTAAAAAATAAATTTTTTAACTTTTTTTAAATTTTTAGTGAAAATAAGATAAAATGAATAAATCTAATCTTTTTAATTTTTATATCTAATTCTAAAAAATGAATAAAAAATAATTAAAAAATCCACGCGAAAAATAAAAAATTATTTAAAATGCCACGTTGGCATTTTTAACGAAAAGGGTTAACGGCGTCGATTTTAGGACTCGTTTGAAATAATGGCAAGTTTTAGGATCTAAATGCACTTTTTGCATATTTTAAGACTGAAATGCATTTTTGTGACAAGTTTTAGGACTTCTGGAACACATCCTTTGTAGAATGGATAGTATTTAATGTTGGCTCGGTGACCCTATATTTCATTTTGTAGAATGGACGACATGCCATAACGGCTCGATGACTCAACAAGTTATTTTGTAAAATGGACGTTATGATGATTATGCTTGGTGACTGATAATGTCATTTCAGAGAATCAATCGTTTAAAATGATGGCTTGGTAACCTGATGGGTTATTTTCGAGAATGGACAGTTTTGATTGAAATGACCAAGAAGTGGTTTGTCTGACATGTAATCAACGAGGTCGATTAATCGATGATTCAATCTGATTGGGTGATGTGATATGATCGTGTATATTTTATATATATACTGACTTGTAGGAGGGAACTGAGGCCAAGGTAAGTCCTCTAATTCGTGTTGTGCTTAGGCAGCCTAAGGTGTATTAGCTTCCTAATTGGGTCTTAGGGGTAGAACTTGCTGAGACATAGTCTCATCCCGCTTGTGGGAAAATATTTCAGGACCTTGATGAGGAACCTGAGGAGAAAGAACCCGAAGAGGAGTACTTGGAGGGAGAACCCCAAGGATGATCCAGAGTAGGATCCTGATGAGGATTGAGACTCCACTCCTGTCTGGTGACTTTTGCTGTGAAACCCGTTTGAGTAGAAACCAACCTTTTAGTATGGCTTGAATATGTGACTGAGTTGTCAAATATGCACATAAGGGTGTTGGTTTTCAGGTTCAAGTTTTTAGTCCTACTTGTCTATCCCGTTGCTTTATTGTCTAAGGATTCTTATTATATGCTTCCGCATGCACATATTAAACGAAAGGGTCGGCAATACGACCTGAGATGTCACTATTAAATCGACTAAGGTTAGGGATGGGTGCGTGTCCAAAGAAATTGTTTCTTCCGAGGGTGTTTCATTCCTTTGCACATAAAAGGGTGTGTGCTACACGCATGAAAAGGGATGACTCTTTCAGTACAAGACAAGAAAACACAAAAGACGGGAGAGAAAGACAAAGCGTCGAAGTGAGGTCCTTGGCCAGCCATTCGATCGAGACACCCTTTGCCGGTTTTCTTCCACAACAGCGACCATGACAATCCTGCTGCTATCACCCTCTCGGCACCTCTTCCAACTGATCGACAGTTGTTGTTTCCTCACCGATAATGAAGCTTGTTGCTGTTGTGACTGAGCAACTCACGACGAGTCACTGCTTTGCTTGCTGTTCCGACTACCTAAGCCTAATGTAGGCTGCTGCACTGTGCCTCCTGCCTCTTGATGACGACCCGCTGCTGCTTCTCACTGTTGCAGAGTCGTTGCCTCCGCATCCTCACACGTGAACCGCTACTGCAACTGTAGTCTCTGACGAGCCTAGTCCATCTTCCGATCACCTTCGCGCCCTGTACTTCCTTGCTGCTCAATGCAAGTAGACGTCCTGAGTCCTGCCGCTGTTTGCTGCCTCTGTCGTGGTTCACCGCCTGCACAAGCAACGATGAAGTTGCTATATCCATTGCCATACGTGACCTGCAACGACAAGTTGTTGATCTGCATTGTCCCCTGGCCGAACTTGTTGCTGTGCTGTTCCTGATCCACGATGACACCCGCCGATCCCTGCAGCCAAGCTTAATGCCGCCTAATCGCGCTCCACACTATCGCGAGGTTGTAGCCCAGTCAAATCCTTGTTGCTGCACTCCCTTTACGTTTTACAGGTTTCTTAAGCGGTCTTGAAGCTTCCTCATTGTTCATCAAGATGGGAGCAGCCACGTCTTCATTCCATTAACGAGATCAGCTCGCGAATTCGCGAATCAGACCATCGTGAATCACCATCTGACGCCGATTGCTTGTTGACCACGTCGAGGCCTGATCGTGATTCGTGAGTCGTTGTTCATAGATCCAAATTTGATTTTCGAATATTTTGTTTCCTTATTTAAAATATAGTTGATGCATATAATTGAATTTCCAGCTGTATTATTCTATACAAAATATCGAGTAGCTTTTTAAATTAGGGATTATTCCCTAGTTTTACAATGTGTCATGATGATCAATCTGATTTTATGCTTGAGATACGGTACGTGATTGCATCCGAGATATGATTGGTGATTTCATGAAAAATTGTCCAATCCGATCTCATGTTCGAGATATGATTCATTAATTTATTTCAAAAAATAAATGGATATGGAAAGTATCTTGCGTGATTTGACATCATGTTTGATGTGGATATGATTTCAATCTACCTTTATTTGATTTGAATTGATTTTGCTTATATAAAAGAAAACCCAAAAAATATTAGAATTTGATTGTTGACACCTAAATTTTGGCGGCCAGTTTAGTCATTTAACGCATTAAAAATTAGGGGTTAATTTTATCCCTAAAAAAAAATATTAATTGCATAGCATATAATTTTAGGTGCATTTATTTTTTACTTATTGGACTGTTGGTGGATGGATTCAAATTAGTGGTTCTGATCTTTAATTTTGCAGGCCAGAGTAAGCCCGCGAAGCGAACAAATTGGCCCAAGCCTGGTTTTTAATGATCAGAAATTATATCGTGAGAAAATTGAAATCCGAAATTTTTTCGGGATATGATGAATTTTTTGGATAGGGCATATGTGAAATGTGAATATTGTATTTGGAAAAAAAAATCTTCGTGGATATCAATTTAGAAAAATTAAAATCCTAGTCTGAGACTTATAAATATGATTGTTCGTGTAGGGTTTAGGGGGCAACACATTAGAAATACACGGCTACAATTCGTGAAAAAGGAGCAGTGAGAGAAAGTGCGGAAAAAAAACAAGAAAACGAGGAACCCCACTCTTGTCCAAGAAGCCAAAAAAACAAAGTTATTTCTCTTCTCTGACAACCTACAGGGAAAAGAAAAGGAGGTGAGCAAATTACAGAGACAGCAGAGAGACGTGAGGGAATGTCTGAGTAAACAAAAAAACGAAAAAAAGAAGAGAAAGCAGAACAGTGTACTATTCTTCTTCTCCGGGAGTCCTCCCGCTGCTGGTGGTCGAGCCCCTGCACTCGCTGCCTCGGTCCCAGCCAGGCCGCCTCCGTCACCGCCCACTCTGCCACGCCGGTTGCTGCGCCTCCCGCCTTCGAGCCCCTGCACTCACCGCACCTCCCACCTTTGTGCCCCTGCAGCAACCCGCGACGCCGCTGCTCACTGCCGCACCAGAGCATCAGTTGTCTTCCAACCGCGACCCAGCATGCCTCCACCACTGTCGTCCGATCCCCCTCGTCCGACCTCGCCGTGTGACCTGCAGCACTCGCGCCCTCTGCCAGAGCTTCTGCTCTGCCTCCATCCCTGTTCTGCCATGCCTCCGCCGCTACCGCACCACTGCTGCAGTAATGGCCGAGACGCCTGTAACCCGAAGCTCCACACCGGCGTCCATCCAACACCTCACTACCGTTTTTCCACCTCACCAAATTGCGACACCGGTCAACGAATTGCTGCCTCGCATAGTGGAGGTCTTTGCCCCGATGAGCCTCTGATCTCCTTCACCGCGTGGATGCCTCTGACGATGACGATGACTTCGCCGCCGCCTGATTCAGGAAGCCCAATAGCGGCGACGTCGAGCTTGTTTAGTTTTTCCTTCGCGCTGCAATAACTCCTTGCTTTGGGGACGCTGCTGCTGCTGACGGCCTTGTCGTGACCAACCGAGCTCCATCTGATCCGCCTATGTCGCTGTGCCGTTCCTCTAATCCCGGCTAGTCCTCATCATGAGCAGTTACGTGGATCTTTGGCCATTACTCCTGAATCTTTCTTGTGCAGGTTGGGTCATCACACAAAGATGACGTAATCCATATAGCAGACCGGTGGAGCAAAGAGAAGCTCGGGGAACGGCACACGATGGAACATGATATTCTCTACTTAGGCCAAATAAAAACCGCTTGCAAGAGAAGAGTTTGGGTCTTTGTTTTTTTCTTTTTTTTTTATCCGAACACGTGCCGGATGAGTTTCATTTTCTGCTCTTTGAGAATTTCAGCTAAATAGTCAACACAACTCCAGGAGGGATTCGCACTTGTGCATTGGTGGCACTCCATTAGATTGGTGTTTTCATTAGTTGCTATAGGCCTCCCCAACGATCCGTCCTTGAGCCATGCGGAGCCCGAGCCTTCATTGTGATCCACAAGCCGCCGTCGCTCGTTAAGACTGTTTCAAAATTAGGTAGATTTATTTTATTTTATTTTATTTATTTGTTTGAAATATTTTTTTTTATGCATGTTTGAAATCCCCGATAAACCGCCCAATTCGCAACCGCACACAAATTTTTTATTATATCTATAAGACTTTAGATGTAATAATTAATCGCGCGGGAATAAAATTGATATCTTGATCTTTAAGGCTTAAGATCAATTTATCGATTTTATTAGCGAAATAATCAAGTTCGATTAAGTATCGTTTTCAAATTCGAATGATAGATAATATCTTCAGTGAACATGGATGATTTGGTATTTATCTTTTAATTGCTTTATTCATCCCAAAAATACAAAAAAAAAATTGCATTTGCATTCCACGTAGATTAGATAAAATTGCATGATAGAATAGTTAGTTTTTTTTTTTTTTTAAATGCATGTTTAGATGTATATAGGTTAGATAAAATATTTTGAATTAAATTGCATGATGAGATAATTTTCTAAGTTAAGATAGGATTTAGATTAGTCTATTCCTAACTTAAAATAGATAATATCTCACTTTAGTTAGATTTCTATTTTTTTTAGTAATTTTAGTTACGAATTTTTATAAAATAAAAAAATACAAAAAAATCATGCCCATGTCATCTAGAATTAGGTCTATGAAATGCATGTCATTTAGTGATTGTTGCTAGGTCCATTCAATTAGAAATTGTCCATCATTAGAATTAGGTCATTTGGTTAATTTAGATTGAACATTTAACCATTGGACGTTTTTAATTTCGAATTTCATGAAAAACGCCAAAAAATTGTCTTAGAATAAATTAGTTAATTTTCTAGGATAGATTGCATGCTCATTAAGAAAACACTAAAAAAAAAAAAGTTTACTTTACTCATGTCATAAAGTTTAGGTCATATTATCATATCATTTCGTGTTAGATGCATTGCATGATTTTCATTAAATAAGTGAAAGCAAAAAAAGAAATTGCGTGTTAATTGGAAATCATATCTAGGGTTGATGATGTGCATTATGATCTAATGATGAAGATGCTTTTATTGCTACGAGGTAAGTCTCGTAATTTATTTATTACTTTCTTAGGTGTTAAATTGGTGATTTGCGCACCCGCATGATCACTTCACATGTTAGTAAAATAAATTTAAAATCAATCCAAGCTGCTTGCAAAAATATTTTTGAAAATAAAAAGAAATGGTACCGAAAGGGCATTAGAGAAGTCTAATGTAACCGAGTCCCCGTGCCCAAAGTCTCTGGTTCGTAGGAGTAAGATAATTCTCCCATTATTTTACTTAGGTGTCTAATCGACTTACCATAAACCGATTAGTGGTGACTCATAGATAAAATTCATTTGCATGTTAAGAAATTTGAATTTAAGTCGCGAATTGGTATAGATTTGGGAGAACCCGAGTTAAGTCTAGGTGGTGCATCCCGAAAATTTGGTCGCGACATTGATTTGATTCTTATCGATAATGATGCTAATTTTGGACTAAATTGCATATGTTAAATTAGGTATTTTATTTATTCCGAATTTTATAAATAAAAATCCAAAAAGAATTACTTTAACTTGAGATGATTAGGAAATTATTTTCCAAATGTGTATTTTTCACAAGACAAATCGACCCTTGGTTAAAGTCCAAATGAATTTCACTTGAGGTGATTAGACTTAGATGCATTCTGTAAACTTGATCGCGATGGATCAATGCAATGAGTTTTTTCTTTCTTTCTTTGCAAGTGATGTACTTTAAGTATGAAATTTACCTATTGAAGTTGCCGATGGGATTCATATTTAGAACAATGTAAGTAAGTACCTTGATATTCATCAAATGAAGGTAAAAAGTGTTATATCAAGCAAGATATACAGAGTGGAAATTAATTCCCGGTTGCGGAACCCGGTTGCCGAACCCGGTTGCCGAACTTCCTAAGTGGATTCTTGTATACTTAAAGATTTGGAATGCTTGATCCTGAATCTATTTGACAATTTCCCAATAAGTAGAATAACTAATTTTACTGATTTGTATTCTGATTTTTTATTTTTTTGCACTTGTCTATCAGGGGATATGTAACTAATGTCCAAACCAAATCAATTCAAGAAGTGCAATATTCTCCGAATGATGGGTGAATCTCAAATTCCCCTCACATTTTTTACCTACTTCCTTGATTTACTATTAAATGCTTTAGATCAGTCAATTTCTTCTACTCTTCTTCTACCATAAATTCTATTCGCTCAGAATGATACTGTTGACCGACGGAAATATGCCCAAGAACAGGATGAATAACCTCTATTTTTACAACTTTATCTGGATTATGTATATTTTTATGCATGCGTTTTTTGTACGCTAATGATGGAAAACCATGCCTCTGTGCATTAAGCAGGAATGAAGGACCTCTACCAAGAACGTTACACCAAAAGTCTTGTTCGAAGTTCTGGCAAAGAAGCTTCCTCCAAATAGCATTTGATTCTCTCCCAACATGACTTCCGTCGAGACCCAAGCAGAACAAGGCTCACCCATTTGTATTGTCACGCTCAATTATGGGAGCACCATAAAGTCTAAGGTCCCTACGGTTCTCCCACACCTAGCTTTCGAGTCGAAATAAGTTGTGGTAACTTATCGGCTTTGATTTATCTGCACGGTGATTATTGTACATGTAGGTTGTTATAGGATGCGATGGTATGAACTCTATCGTGGTAATTAGCTAGGACTCCGCCCGTCGGTTTATTCCGGCTAGTCGGCAGCACGTGGGTTGTTTGTGTTCCTGAAGGGCTACAGATTTGATCTTGGCATGGTTCAACTATTTGTTTATGTGGGTAGGAGGACAGGCTTTGTTACCCTCGATGATAGGGAAGTGTACTGGTTTTGCGCGGTGACATGTCCTCCGAAAGGTACCATATACAGATCTAATTTGTATATTTTGTCCTCTGTTCATTTTAGATTTTTTTTTTTTAAATAAAGATAGTGAGTGAGTCGCTTTTTCCTTGATGTACCACTTGGAAAAGTAGCCAAATTGCTTTTAGGGGAAAAAAATTAATTATGCAGAATTAATCTTATAAATTGCGGGATGAATATTTTATATGATTAACATCAACTATATGAAACGACTCTTTTCAAATATTTTTCAATCAATATATGAAAATTTCATTTAGATTCTTAACTTTCACTAGACTATCATACTACTTTAATAATATAGCTCACTAATCTTGCTTGATCCCTAACGTTTCAATTCGTCAACCTATAGAAGGAAAAGTAGATCCAAAAATGACGCTAAGGGAAGTGAGCGAGCATTTGACGAAGGACTTCCCGCCGGCATACCTCGATGTCCTCAAACACTCTGATCTTTCGAGTTGGACATGGGCCCCGCTGAAGTCCTACTATCCTTGGGACGTCATGTTGGGAAAGCTAGCCTGATCAAACATCACGGTGGCCGGAGACGCTATGCACCCAATGACCTCACCAAGCCGGTCGACTTAACTGTTGCTAGTTAAGCCTCTAGGATTATATTTTTCCCTCACAGGGCCTCTCCAATTCTCAACCAACTTTTTCTCCAGAGCCGAGTGAAAATACAGGAGTGACATTTCGGGGTCTTTCACCTCAGGATGGATCTTCTATCCATCTCTTTCCTTTAAACCTTTTAAGGATCTACTCAGGTCCAAGTGAGAAAATATAGTTACAAACAATTAATAAAATGGGAGGATGAATTCTACAGAGGATAAACCTTTATAAGCATATTGCTAGTCAATTTCCCACGATTTCTCTTTAATATTTGTAACTTTCAGTGGTCTATAATAGTCCTTCGATAAGTGATTACTAATCCTTCTCTTGGCTAAGGATGTTCTACCAATATAACCATATGTCGTCGGGCACTTTCTTGGGTACAATGGATGTTCTGATGAAGCCGGAGATGCTTTGCACCCGCTGACCCTCGACTCGGCGAGGGTGGATGCTTGACCTTAGAAGACGGGTTGTTCGAAACATTGGCAGAAAGGTGTAAGGAAAAGCTTTAAATCTATTCTATTGATGTGAATTTAGTCTTAAATATTTTATTAGTGTTAATTTTGTCATTCTAGCTAATTTTAGCTTGATTTTGTTGACGTGGATGCCAAACAGCACCGGCTTACCTACTTGGCATGACCAATGCTATCATGGACACTTTTAATAATATTTTATATTTTTCCGATTTTTAAATTATATTTCATTTTTTGTTGTTGTTGCTGCCTTTCTTCTTTCTTTTGTCAATGAGTGGCCAATGGCCACAAATGATGGCCAACCACTGACCATGGCATGGTGAGCTAGCCTTGCCTGGGCGATGGTGAGCCTCGACGAGGACTCCCCTCACCAAATTTAGTAGAACCACCCTAGTCTAGATGAGGGCAAGCCCTAGCAAGGGCTCCCCTCGTCAAATCTAGTAGGTCACCCTAGTCTGGGTGAGGCCCGGCCTTGCTACATCTGGCGAGGGGAGCTCTCACCAGATCTAGCGAGGGGCTTGTTGTTGCCTCACTAGACCTCATTTGTGGCAGGTGATAAAGACCCTCATCCAGGTGAGGTTAGCTTGCCTTACCATGGTCGGTGGCCGGTCATTGAAAAAGGAAGAATAAATGAAAAAAAAAAACGAAGAAAAATTAAAGAAAAAATCAAGAAAAATAATTAAAAAATTAAAAAATATTATTAAAAAATATTCATGTCAACACCGGCGATGACACATAGGTTGGTTAGTGTCATCCAGTGTCTATATCAGTAATATCCGGTTAAAATTAGCTAGAAAGATTGAAATGGCACTAAATTAAAAAATTTAGGACTAAATTAGCATCGAGTCAAAAGTTTTAGGATTAAATTGACACTAATAAAATGTTTATGACTAAATTGACAAAATTCAATAGATATAAGACTTTTTTTTTGTGCTTTTTCCACACATTGGGGATTTGATTTTCAAGCATAGCTTGTCGAACTTGCGCTGGAGAGGTATGAAAAGGAGAGGAGATGTAGGGCAAACGACAAAAGTAAGAGCGTTGTATTTGGCCGGTTGGGTTCATCGACTGGGCATGCCAAACACAGTCGTCTTGGTCTTTATCTATCTTGCAATTACTGCAAAAATCTTCCAGCAAACACGCGACCCAGGATATCAAATTTGGTTTATATATTTCACCGAACATCCTGCATTAGAAAGCCATGTTCGCAAGCACGTAATTTTACATCGTTGGTCGCCCTGTCTCTATATCACACAGGACGAATTCTTGGCTTCTAGCTTGATTGGATACAAGTCCCATTAATGGTACTTTTCTTGCCCTAGTTAGCATCATTACATGGAATAGCTTGTTCTTTACTAGTTGTTTTTAATTCTTAAATCTCCAATTTGCACAACTGAGATGAGATTCATCTCTCCCAGGCTCCCACTCGCACACGAAATGTAGTCCGAATCCAACGTCATCATTACATCATTACTTGACGTAATCGACCAAGTGAGGAATGGGCACGTGTTCGAGGATCGGGGCGTGACAGTGCTGAGGCAAGGTAAGTTCTGAGTAGGGGTGAGCATCGGTCTAGGGTCAACCCTGGACCGACCCTGGACCGGCCCAACCCTGCTGGTCTTGGTCTGGTTCCCAGGATGACCGAGTCGGTCCTTGGTCCTAGAATTCTTGCACCGGCACTGTGCGGGTCGGTCCTCGGTCCTGAGAGTTCCGGATCAGTCCAACCCGGACCAATCCTTATTATATATATAATATTATTTATAAATTTTTTATATAGGGAAAACCTTAAAATAAATAGCGTCAACAACATTAAATATCTCATTAGTGAGGAGTTTAAGTAATTTTACATTATTCTTTAATAACTTAGATTTTTAATATCTTTTACAGTGTCAATAATCATAATTTATGAATGAGGAAATGTTTTTGTGAGGAGTCTTCATGGCGTCTAAAAAGACATAAACAGCTCCTTATGGCATCCTCCTCTAGTATTCATTCTCTTCTGTCTTATTTGTCATTTTAGTCTTCAATTTGCCAAAATTGAAAGAAACAATTTCTCCGCTCGCCACTTGACACTCGTCTTGCTCGCTTTAGGTCATTCATGTCACTCGCCGCTCGATGCTCGCTTGGCTTGTTGCTTCCCGCTTGACATTCGATGCTCATTCTGTTTGACGCTCACCCCACTTGACCTTTTTTTTTTTTTTTGGTCGGTCCCACTCTACGCCTATTCTAACGCTCACTCTCAGACTTTTGTCCTGCCTCCTTGCAATGTGTGGGAGTCGAAATCCACTCCTGAAATTAATTTGTCCCCACCCCAACCCCTCCTAAGAAAGTGGGGATTCGAACCCCCACCTCCCCCTTCCATGATGGAAGGGTGGCCACTGGGGTAAACCCCAGTGGTTACCCCACTTGACCCTCACCGCTTGCCTTTCTTAACTGACCTCGCTCATCATCGAATTCTTGGGTCGATACGGTCCTCGGTTGCCCTTTCAATGAGAACAAAAAATGAAATAAAAAATTATCGGTTGGTCCTAGGTTGATATGGAAATCGGATCGAACCTATTGGGTCAATCCGGTCCTCAATCACTTTTTAAGGAGTACAAAAAATGAAATAAAAAATTATCGTTTGGTCCTGGGTTGACCTTGGAATTGGACCGAACCCATTGGGTCGGTTCGGTCCTTGGTCCCAAGCTCAATAAAGTCGGTCCTCGGTCCCAAAAATTGAGGACCAACACTATGCGGGTTGGTCCTAGGGTTAGGGGGTGGACCGGCCCAACCCGGACCATGCTTACCCCTAGTTCTGAGTGGTGCATGTTTAGGACACCTTTGAGTGAATTATTGTCCTAATCGGGATTTAGAGTGTTAACTCACTGAGATTTATTCTTACCCTGTCGCGGTTTACAATTTTCAGGTCCTTAGTCTGGAGATACCAAAGAGTGTCATGGAAGATCCCGAGCCAGAGTCGAAGGGATCCGGAGTAGAGGTTGTCCTGTAGTTCTTTTAGGGTAGACCTTAATGTGCAGACTTGTACGACTGACTTGGATTGTATATAAAGTGTGTTTATATGAAATTAGTTTGTCATGCTTTTTTATCACATGTTTGTTGTTGTCCGAGGTTTGTTTAATTCACTTCTGCATGTGCATAAAATAAAAAGGGTTGGCGACGCGTCCTAGGAACGTCGCAATTTTTTAGTTGACCGCCGAGGGGTGTGTGCGCGCCTGGGGTTCGGGGCGTGACAAACACCAATCGAAGCTTGGCCAAGGATCAGCCAGGGATCACCGTTGCATGAGGAGCTTGGCACCCTGGCCTCGGAATTGGCCGACGGCAGTGAATGAACTGACAGACGATCGAAGAGTGGGCCTAGAGAGAAAGAGAGTTTTTTGTTTTTTTTTTTAGAGAATTTTCTGCTTCAAAAAATTTGAGCGAGTGTCTCAAAAAGCGAGGGAAATTTGAAATCATTTTAATCTTAGCCTTACATCTCATCACATGATTGATACATGCTGAAGGAGGTGTGAAGAAATCGGGAAAGTTACGAACACCAATATAGTCATATTTTCTCTATTACAAGTGCAATTGTATTTACTTGTGTTCCACTGTATTGAGAGCTTTTTGTTACTGACTGTAATCTATTGAGTATACAAGTGTGAGCATTACTTGTTTATTGATCGTGAGATCTATCAATTTCAGATAGAAACTAGGGCATGATATGTTTCAACTACTCACAAAATTACTAATGGATTTTGGCCATATTGGTTGTTGTTAGTCTAATTGAGTGAACGTAGGCTTGGTTTAAGTCAAACCATCACAAAATTTGCGTCCATCATCCTCTATCTGTTTTTTTATTTCAATAGTTATTTGATAGAAGCATCTAGCATATTATATTGTCAAGTTGTTCCTACATTTGTCAAACTGAACTTGAGTTATTTTATGAAAAATTGTTAAATTCAGTGAATCAACCTATTCAGCCCTCTCTCAAGGTTGCATTATTAGTCTCCGCAATTATTTCTCCCTTCAAGATTTCAACTTGGAAAATATTATAATGCCCAGTACTCATCGATTTGGCATGCCAAATTCAATCGTCTTGCGCTATAATATGCATAAAATCTGATTCTCATAGCCCACCGATAATCCTACAAAAGTGACTCGCAATCACGTACTCCTACGTTACTGGTCGACCTGTCTCTATATCCTAAAAGCGCAAATACTTGGCTTCTAGCTTGATTGGCAGCAAGTCCCACTAATGATAATTTTCTTGCTCCAATAAGAATCGTCACATCACAAGAGATGAGATTCACCTCTCCTAGTCGCACGCGAATTGTGTTTAATATCCAATGTAATCATTACACGACATAATCATAATTGGCGATTGCTCTTGCACAACGTCCTCGTCATTAAAGCCGTAAACACCTCGTAATGACGATTATCTAATGACTTTCATTTAAGGGATGGTGACTTGGAAACTATGTTTTCATCGAGTTGGTTGGAAACCAAATAATTCAGGATTCCAATTTTGAAAGTATTTGAGTACCAAACTATCAATTTGGCATGCCAAATTTAATCGTCTTGTTATTCATCCATCTTAAAATCACAGCAAACATAAGATAAAACGATTTTATAAGGAGGGAGGTTGTGATGATGGTCGCCGGGCGTCGTGGGGCCGGCGATGCCAGAGACCACCCGGCGACCACGGTAACCTTGAGGAAGGTCAGTGTCCGAACACTTGTCATTGCGATATTGGAAGGACTATTGCGACTGTGTAGCTCCAGATCTCTTCGCTAATGCGTGGCCTAAACTCGACACACTAAGCATTTCGGACAAGCTCACTACCCTTCATGCTACTTTAAAAAGAAAATTCCGATGTATCAGGGCTCTGTCTACTATCAAGTACTATCAATTGTGACTATTAAATTAAGTAAGAAATACTAAATACACATGAATGGGCAGATCAAATTGTTGTAGAATTGTTCGAATAAGGTGATGAATACTTTTAAGGTATTGAAAGCCGATCTAATGTTAGTTCAACAGTTGTGGACAAATGGGAATCTTTAGGCTTTTGATTTTGATTGCATGATTTCTAGAAGCAGGAGAAACCAACTTATGAGAGGGTGGAAAATTACCTAATCAATTCTAAATCTATTGTAAATCCTAAACTTTCTAATTTTGTTAATTTAGTCTTAAACTTTTCATGCATTTCTAATGTAGTCTTTTCAGCTAATCTTTGACAATACCAGGCTAGCCTTCTTTAATAGATTCTTCCTAAGAATAGTATGACAAATCACATCCTCACATTAAATCGTCACACACCGAGTTTAGCTTGGGCATCTAGTCCTTCAAGCAAGACATGCAAAGCACTTCGGTACTGCAACTGATTTCAACCTACCATGGCCTAATTAGGAGACTAACATCAATTCCTGACTATCCTGTGCACAGGACGTTAACCTCACTTTCAAAGATCCTCTAAGATAGCATTCGTTCAACTTTGAGATTCTTAGAACAAACAACCTGACACCACTCCCATAAATCAATTGCATCATCCCTTATGTATCAACCACTCTCCATCCGATGGCATAAGCTCCACATATCAGCTCACAAGGGTGCAAGAAAATTCAGTCCATGACACATGTTTGTGATCTAGAATCGGGATTAATATAGCTCTGCCAGGTCTAATCGATGATCTCTAAGGTAGTCATGATTTCACTATTGCATGATTCTCATTTCGCAAGGGTTGGAGACAGTCCACGATGATAATTTGGTTCCGAAGAAGCACAGTTGCAACAACATTGAAATTCATTTTCCTAAAATGAATGAGTGAAAAATCGAAGAGGAAAAGAAGAAATTAAGAGCAAAACGATTGTTTTCCACTTCTTTATTTATCTATTGCGCTAAAAAGTATGAAGATGATGCACCAACTGAGGAATTAGGGTTAGGAATTTGAGGCAAATAGATGGCCAAATGACGTGGTAAAGCATTAAATTTTGCTGATTTCACATTACCGGCGAGCCAAGTCGAATGGTTTGTACTATAATATTGTAAAAGGTCAAGCAGGAAACATACAAAAGTTTCTGACTTCAGAAGATGCCTCCTCCACTACGGACGAAAACGAAAATCACGCAGATGAATCCTTGTAGGAAAATTTTGTGAGGAGTATCTCTTTTCATATACATATTTATTAGACTTTCAAATGTACAAGTCCACCTTTTAAATCAATCCAGATTTTTCTTTGTAAACTTCTTTCTCTTTTTCTTATGGAGAAGGTTGCTATATGATTATCCTTGTGGAATCACGGCAGATATTTTGTTTGACGTGTCTTCATGGAACATCCATTTTCCTGAGTGTCGGTAATTGAAGCCTTATAAATGGTTCAACCAATATCGGAGGGTTAAGCAATTTCATCATCCAATTTACTTTAATGCCTGATTATTGGTCGAAGGTATCCCGTCTTAAATTAGCCAAAAGTCCACTTTCCTTGTATGAATCGATATTGGTTTAATATCAATAATGGGAATGCAGATGCGATAGGCTTCGGAATATCTGACGTATTGTCTCCAAAAGCACCAAAACCAACGTGGACATAAACAGGTTAATGCACGATTAGATCATCATGATCTCGTATGATTTATGAAATCATAGAAGACATTATGCAGATCCTAGGAAACAGCAAAGCATGACTTATTCCAGTTGTTGACGGAAGGGGTGAACCCGTTTAGGAAATTGCAACAGAGATTGAGATTGTAGGTTAAATTTAATTTTGGTAAACGACTTTCGCTTGTTAAGAGGACGACAGAAATCATTTAGTTTTTAATTAGGTTCAGTTTTTCTTTTTTATAGAAATTGTGAAAAGGTTTTTCTCCGGGCCTCTTTACTTTGTGAAAGGGTTAGCGCTGCGCGGTAGTTCCGCCACAAGCAGGATGAAGCCAAAATGTTGTGAGAGAGCTTTCAATGGTTTGACTGCCAACCCGAAGTTAAAAAATGTCGAGGTCCTGAAGTTTTGATCCAAGGAAAAATGCACTCGTGCCTCGAACGATAAAGTATGAGTTATTTCATACTTTTATCATGAAGAACCGATAATATTTGCAAAAAATGACTTCCCTGAAAATTGTTGGTATAAACCGCATGATCCACTTATACCTGCGGCTTATTATGACCAAAATTTAACTGAAACAAGATCAACACCATTTAAACATATTTCCGACCCAAGTGATCCAACCCATGTCACACGTTCTACAGCAACCATATTACAATTCATTCACCCAACCAAATGGAATTCATCACCCGCTAACTCTTATAAATCCAAGCCAAATTAACTTCCAGACTACCATACTTTCCACTTTTACATACTATGATTGTGAACGAGTCTGGTGGAATGTCATCTAATGCTAAAATAATGATCACCACCATTCACGGCTTTTTTTCCTTTAAAAAAATTTCAAAACAGATTTCAAAATTGACTAGCTTCCCAACTGGTTCAATCAATGGTGGATCATTTTGGCTAAATCATTGAAATCCTACCTCCACAAATCAACAAGAGCTGTACTCTTAAAGTTCATATTCATCCCCAACTTATTCGAATCGTGGTTTTCAATCCTGGCCCATCTCTTCATCAACTTCCGGATTTCATGGTGAACTTGGATACAATGGCCCCTCAAATATTATCCGAAATTTGGTGAGAAAATTCAAAACCAAATGGTGGGATAACTTAGGTGATTTTTGTGCCCAATATAACCCCTCTTACACTGAACCAACAAACAATAAATGTACAGGGAAATGCCCGCATGAGTTAAAAAAAAATCAAAAAATGCAAATTACAAAATACAAAACACAGCATAATAAACAAGATAAATCAAAGACCACCGACCCAAAAAAAAAAAAACTAACTAATCAAAGACCAGGGGGACAAATTAATAAAGACATAAGATTCTATACATGTGATGGAACACGATACATTACCAGATATTGTAGAATAAACAAAAGATAAAATGAATTATCTATTGCTGAAGAAACTCTATCAACTTCATGAAGTTATGACCACAACTGATGATGATACTTCTTCAAAAGATTTTCTTGAAGAAGAAGGCCTCCAATCTAATGAATTGAAATTTCTTAGAATCGGAACCTGAAGATCCCCTTTCAAATAGTCCAATACCTAAAATAAACATGTTAACGAAATAAGAAAATTTTCTTTTGAATATTATAGATAAAATATCTGACCCTAAAACTAAAAAAGACTACCTAGACACACTCCAGTCTTCTATGAAAATCACTTGTAATATTCTTATAACCTCAAAGATATTTTTACTAGAATTAAGAAAGTTCAATTTTTTCCTCAGTAATGAAATCAACCATCAAAAATTAGAAATTTAGGCTTTTGAGGCCACCCAAATCCAAATGCAAAATGAAATTTTAGATATTAAAACTAGAATAAATAAAAGAAAAGAAGAAGAAGAAGAAGTAGTGTTGAACCAAACACTTTCTGATCCAAATTTCTTATTGGTGAATAAATATAACAATAATAGTTAATAATGAATTTATCATTAATACCACTACACCTTTTTATATTGGTGCGAACCCAATTGTACCAAAGACAACTTATACCAATAAAGTACTTTGAAGAAAACAACATAATTATTAAAATCAGCCTCAAAGCTATTGTGACAGCCCAAGTGACGGTGCGTGGGGAGGTTGGATAGCGGTGCGTCCATGCCTCGGTCCCCGGACGTACGCAAGGAAGGGGAAGGGGTCCCTCTCTAGTCCCACATCACTTAGGGGGAGAGTCGTGGGCTTGTTTATAAAGGCTTGGGCCCCTTTAATCTGTGTAACACATTTTAAAGCCATGAGGATTCAGTGTCCAGAGTGGACAATATTACATAGTGGGGCTTAGGTGATTACAAATGATATCAGAGCTGACTCTCGACTGCGTGAGGGGCCACAGCAAGAACGTTGTGCTCCTAGGGGGTGGAGAGTGTGACAGCCCAAGCGACGGTGCACGGGGAAGGGGTCATCTCTAGTCCCAAATCACTTAGGGGGAGAGTTCTGGGCTTGTTTATAAAGGCTTGGGCTTCTTTAATCTGTGTAACGCTTTTTAAAGCTGTGAGGATTCAGTGTTCAAAGCAGACAATTTTACACAGTGGGGATCGGGTCGTTACAAATGGTATTAGAGCCGACGCCCAACCGCGTGTGAGGCCACAGGGAGGACGCTGTGCTCCTAAGGGGTGGAGAGTGTGACAGCCCAAACGACGATGCGTGGGGAGGAGGGATGGCGGTGCGTCCGTGCCTCGGTCCCCAAACGTGCGCAAGGAAGGGGAAGGGGTCCATCTCTAGTCCCACATTGCTTAGGGGGGAGTCCTGGGCTTATTTATAAAGGCTTGGGTCCCTTTAATCTGTGTAATGCGTTTTAAAGTCGTGAGAACTCAGTGTCCAAAGCGGACAATAATACATAGTGAGGCTCGGGTCGTTACCGCTAAACTTCGTAAATAATTATATAATACATATATATTTTGAGGATATTTATCATATCATAAATCTATGTAATAACGGCATGACTTTTTTTTTCTGGAGAAAAGAATAGGGTAAAAAAGGGTCAATCCAATATAAATAAGGTTAGACATGGATTGATCGATAACAGCTGTTCAATGTTATACTAGAGTTGGCTTGCTCAGTTCGATTCTTGAAAAACCGTCTTCACAGCACTTGTGATATCTCGAAATTTGACCCATTTCGAAATATATGAAATGGTTATTTCATTGACACACTTATGCTTATTTTACTCTAAACTTATCACTCAAGAATTAACTAATCTATTGGGTGAGGTCGTAAATGATTAAAACGCGAAAAACTAGAGAATTCAATTAGGGATCGACCACTCGACCATAAGGATCAACAAGGGTCAATACTACATTATTATAAGTCAATTAGCGAACGAATAGAAATCAATTCGACAGAAATATGTAGTTGGTTCATGGGTGATTCCATATGATTACGATATTCGCATCGAATCACAATTAACCGATTACCTTATTGACCTTATATATAGGTTATGTAATTGAAACCTCGCGATTACATGACAACCAAGGGTTGACCATGATTCGAAGAGGTACAACTATGGACAGAAAATTATAGATTACAGGTCAACCACGCGAGAACCTTAAAAGCCACCTGATAATTTATGTTGTACTAAAGTGGCGTTAGATCAATTTTTAACCATGAAATTTAATTCGATTTTGGGTATCGAACTTTTGAGGATTGCAAGACTAATTTATTGGACATCGCCTCATTGTTCGTTGAATTATCGGCAAGTTCAAAATTTTCGGAAAATGAATTATGGACGGAAAATTGGAGACCGAAAAAGGAAAAATTGAGCCCAATGGCAAGGTTGTAATTTCTTGGCCAAAAAAAGCTTGTTTTTAAGAAATCGAAAATAAAAAGAAAATGGGGAGATAAGGAGCTTTTTTTTTTTTTTTGGTCAGTCCTACTCTATTCCTATTCTACACTCACTCTCAGACTTTTGCCCTGCCTCTTGAGGGCATGGGAGTCAAAACCCACTCTTGAAATTTACGCGTCCCCACCACCCCATCCCCCTAGAAGGATTTTAGGAAGAGTTGGCTTGAGGAATGATGAAAATTTGGGGAAATGTTTAGATTTGATAGAGGAAAAATTTTCTTCATCTCATCCTTCATTTTCTTCCCTTTTCCCACAAAAGCCGCCCTTTCTTTTTTTGTCACCGCCCTTTTTGCTGCACCATCCATCATTGCCATCTCTACCATCACTCACTGTCATATGTTGCCGTCGCTTTGTCGGTCGCACCACCAAACCATCACCCGCTGGTTCACCACCACCCAAACTAACCCAAGCTTGTTAGTGGGATTTTGAGTAGTCGCCATCGCTGCGCCGTGGTGCTGCCATTGGGCCGCGAGCCTCGTCTTTTCTTTGATGTCGCGCCACTGTCGCCGCAAACTCACCATCATCAGAAACCCGTAAGTTAACTTCCTAATCGTGGATTAGGGTGTTAATTATGTTTAGGGGGTGGGTTAGTTAAAGATAATGTATGTTAGTATTAGTTAATTTTAGTTTAGCCTTAATTGCGATTAAGAATAGTTTAGATTAAAGTTAAATGTGATAAGTTTAAGTAATTACGATTAGATTAATTAATCATGGCTAGATTAATTAATCGAGTTTAATTTAATTAATCGTTATTTATTTTTATTTAATCGTAATTTGTTTAATTAATAATGATTGTTTTAATTAAAGGTGATTAGTTTTTAATTAATTATAGTTATGTTAATCAATCGGTTTAGCCTAATTAATTGCAATTATCTTAATAATCGAGTTTAGTCTAATTAATATAATTATCTTAATTAATCTCAATTAGCCTAATTAATCACGATTAGCTTAATTAATCACGGTTAGTATAAATTAATGACGAATTCGCCGTTAAGTATAATTTTATGCTTATTTTATTGGATGGACCTATACATAATTCCAATTATTTGAGCTTGTTATGCCATGTTATTGGTTGTTTAATGTATATGCTTTGATTAATATTTTCAAAGAAGGTTTTATGGGCAAGAAAATAGAAAAAAATTTAATGTCGGGTTTGGATGTCAAATTTTACGTGCTAAATAAAACAATGGGGTTTTAAAATGAAAGTGTGCAAAGTTTGATGGGTTGATTTCAAATATGTGACCACATATGAATATTTTACTGGAATTTTAAATATGAAAGTTTGCCAAAGTTGGGTATATGAACGCAAATTCTTGTGTACATGGCTAATTACTAACGGATAAAATTTGGCTTGGTTAATGTGTGCTTGAATGATCATTTAATCGAACCCGTCATCCAACGGGAGTTTGAGGATGATGTTTGATTTTTACGGGATGCCCAACGAGGGTCCGAATGCCGAGTCACGGTTGAGGTCAGACCGATGCTCCTTTATGGAATGCCATCTAGGCGAGGGTTCTAGATGATGCCATGCTCGATGGGGCGGGACAATACCCGATCATGTCAGAAGATCACCAACTCCCATGTTGGCCGTGGCCTAAGTCGTAATAATCGGGATATGTATGAATGATTGTGATACATTAAGCTCGATTATAGGGTAACACTGTGAAGCACAGTATGGAACAAGTCGAAATGGGTTTTACCTTATAATCGGGACCGTGTGGATACTCGGTGTATGAGAGTTATGTGTTATAGTTATTGATTGTGCTTGTTGTATTGATAATGCATATGTGGTGTACTACTATGCAGGGGTGTGCCGAGATGAGGTAAGTTTGTATGTCGTTGCATGTTTAGGCTGTATCCGGGGCAAACTAGCTTTCTAATCGAGGTTTAGGAGGTTGACTTGCTGGTATTTATATCTCATTCCATTGTTATTAAATATTTTCAAGCTTGTAGTATGGAGAACCAGTGAGTGCGAATTGGGCTCCCGATGAACCAAGACTTAGGGGTGCCTGGCGTTACTTTTGTTTGGTCTCGTCGTTGGTGAAGTTTAGGTTAACCCTGACCCTACAGGTTTTTGAGATGGTTGGTAGGAAGTGGCCGTAAAAAGGCTTGTAATTATTAAACTTCCTATGGTTAATAGTTTATAAATGAAAGTGCTATTTTGGGAATGTTAATTGTGTTTTTACTATCCTTTTGGTTGTCACTTTTGTTTGTTGTCTAACAGGGTGTTGTTTATATTAAGTGCTTCCATATGTGTTAAATCGAAAGACAAAAGAAGGGGTCGGCGATGCGTGCTGAGACGTCGCATTTTAATGGACCGTTGATGGATGCTCGTGTGCTTAGGATTCGGGGCGTGACAATACTTCTTCATTTGTGATCATTCGTTCGTCTACCTATAATGAATTGACACGTTTTAGGCTTTTGATTACCCGTAAGCCTTCCAATGAGGAGAAGCATTAATATAAATCACATCGTCCACCAGCAGCCTAAAAACTTTATCGTCCTCCAGCAGCCTAAAAACTACTTAAAATAAACAGTTTTGGGTCCTGCTCAATTTCTTGACTCCCTCGGCATGGCGATTACGTATCAATTTCCCCGTAGCAATATTTGAACATTTGACAAAGTCCAAACCAATTAAGGCACGAGATTCATTACATTGCAAACCGGACAGTGTTTTTCTAGATTAAACGGGTAATCTTTCAGATGTTTGTCACGAGAATGCTTAACTCTTTAATCTAGAGGCAACACAATGACCAAGACCAGGCGGGACCTGTCCTAAAAGAAATAATTAACACAAACTTGAGTATTTGGTCAATCTTAATTACAAGTAGATCCAAATCTCTTGCTATGTAGCGAGCACCTTGACTTGCATATTTATCGTTGAACCTAACCCCGCCCCAAAAAAAAAAAAACAAAATGAGAAAAAGCTTAGATCCCTTGAAGCCTGGTGTCTCCTGAACTATCCAAAGCAAACAAAATGATCTCCGCCAATTCTACACCCCTACTCTTCACAGTTCTGATCCTCTTCCTTATACACATGACGAAAGTAATGTTCAGGAGTATCCACAAAAATGGAAGATTAGCGTCACAACTTCCCCCCAGTCCTGCCCTGTGGCCATCATTGGCCGTGTACCCGAAATGCTGAGCCAAAAGCCAACATTCCGGTGGATACATCGCCTCACGAAGGAGATGGACACTGACATTGCATGTATTCGGCTCGGCAATGTTCACGTCATCCCCATGACATGCCCTGAAATCGCCAGAGAATTCCTTAAGAAGCATGATGCGACATTTTCGTCAAGGCCTACTTCAATGGCGAGGGTTGGCCTTGCTAGATCTGAGGAGGGGAGCTGTTACCAGATCAAGTGAGGGGCTTGTCGTTGCCTCACTGGACCTCATTTGTGGTAGGTGATAAAGACCCTCGTCCAGGTGAGGCTAGCTTGCCCTGCCATGGTTGATGGCCAATCATTGGAAAAGGAAAAAGAAAGGAAATAAAATTAAAGAAAAAATCAGGAAAAATAATTACAAAAATCAAAACAATATTATTAAAAAATATTCATGTCAACACCTTCAATGACACAAAGGTCAGTTAGTGTTGTCCGGCGTTTATATCAGTAATATCCAGTTAAAATTAGTTAGAAGGATTGAATTGGCACTAAATTAGTATCGGGTCAAAATTTTTAGGATTAAATTAGCATTAATAAAAATTTATGATTAAATTGACAAAATTCAATAGATTTAGGACTTTTTTATGCTTTTTCCGCACAATTGGGATTTGATTTTAAAGCATAGCTTGTTGAACTTGCGCTAGAGAGGTGTGAAAAGGAGAGGAGATGTAGGGTAAACGACAAAAGTAAGAGCGTTGTATTTGGCTGGTTGGGTTCATCGACTGGGCATGCCAAACACAGTCGTCTTGGTCCTTATCTATTTGCAATTACTGCAAAAATCTTCCAGCAAACACGTGACCCAGGATATCAAATTTGGTTTATATATCCCACCGAACATCCTGCATTAGAAAGCCATGTTCGCAAGCACGTAATTTTACATTGTTGGTCGCCCTGTCTCTATATCACACAGGACGAATTCTTGGCTTCTAGCTTGATTGGCTACAAGTCCCACTAATGGTACTTTTCTTGCCCTAGTTAGCATCATCACATGGAATCGCTTGTTCTTTATTAGTTGTTTTTAATTCTTAAATCTCCAATTTGCACAACATGAGATGAGATTCATCTCTCCCAGGCTCCCACTCGCACACGAAATGTAGTCCGAATCCAACGTCGTCATTACATGACGTAATCGTGATTAGCAATTAATCTTGCAGAACATCCTCATCATTATGGCCGGAAAGCATCCCGTTAAAACGATTGTTTATGATGCTTCAGTTTCTTCTCCAGTCATGGAAATTGATTGGGTTGCCCCCGCCAGTGATTTGCAAAGTTCACCTCATCCTCGTCGGCGACCTTATCAACTCCAAAGATCTTCTCACCTCCTCGATCCAGTCTCTCTGCTGCTAATGGGTGTGGTTTCCGGTCAAATGCTTCTTTTTATGGCATTGCAATCGGGGCACGTCTTTTCCGGACTACTTTTATGAGGGAATGTTAGGAGGTACTTGAGAAGGATCATTTTTTTGTGGACTAATTTTTCTAAGCAATATAATCAAATATCTACTCATAGGTTATTACCGATGATGAAAATATTTTTTTGTGGACTAATTTTTCTAAACAATATATTCAAATATCTACTCATAGGTTATTACCGATGATGAAATTTTATTTTTTTTTACTAATTTTTCTGAATGCTATAAGTGATTAATTTTCAAAAAATATTCTACAGATTACTAATTTTTAGCGAAACAAATACACCCTAAGATTGGACACCCACAAAATATTAACACCAAAGGCAATCGTTACCACGACCAGCCAAGAAACCCATAGCTAGTTGTCAACTTCTTTCCTTTCTTGGAAAGAATGTTTTCACACACGGAAAGCCGCGGTTGTTTTTTGTGACTTGTCTGATTGGAACATCCACTTGCCTGTTAATTAATATAAACTTGAAGTGGTAATTAAGGTCGGTTCAACCAATAGTGAAAGGATAAGCGCAATTTCACCGTCAAGTTTAGTTTATTGCCAATCATGTCAGTCATGGTTGAAGGATATCCTTCTTTTTATTAGCCAAAGGCCACTATGCCTTTATGATGTGCTTCGGAATATTCAACATATAGTGCTCCAGAAACACCAGCGAACCAAGACTATGAAGAGTTTCGTCGCACGATTAGAACAAAATGATCTTGTGAGATTTATGAAATCATAGAAGATATTATGTAGATTCCAAAAAATAGCAATGTATCAAATACTATCCCTAGCTATTAAATGATTTCTAGCAAATTTAGCAAACTCAACAATCAAATTTCTAATACGGTTGGCTTATTTCTACCGAGTGAATGGCCCATTTTTAAAGTTCAGTTACTCTTTTAACTCAATCCATTAGTTGACGTAAGGTTTTGGCTCTGGGTACAAATGCATTCGTGCCTCAAACAGTAAAGAATGAGTTATTCATACTCGGATGAGGATCCTCTATCCATAAAGTGCTTTCATCAGTGTCTCAATTACTTCTCACAACTTGATGCACGTAAACAAGATATTACTTCTCGCATCAACGATTGAGGTATTACTGAGACACCCGTAGAAATACCTTGTAGGGTAGAGGATCTATGTCGAGTCACTAGATCTGCTTTCATCTTTTTCTTCAAGATCAGCTTCATTTTGATTTTATGCTATTTTGCCTGATAGTATCATTTAATCAGGAAATAGGGAAGTATAACAGTTGTCGAATTTATATTTATTTGTTATATGATGTGTCGAGCAAACTAATTTCGTGATCAATTGGAAACTTAGTAGATTTATGATAAGTTTGTAAATTTTCAATTTGATTCTACAAGCTCCTTCCAAGCACTCTCATTCTTAAATTTCACGTCTTTAAGATACTTCTTCGTTTCTAATCATTCTTTCATCCAACTGTAGTGGATTCGCATCTTTTAGGCTTTCGATGACCTGCTAAGCCTTTGAATGAAGAGAACCATGAGTGACTTCTTGTGGTCACTCATGGCGAGTACGTCTCAGTTTGCTTGTAACAATACTCCAACATTTGGCAAAGTTCAAACCAATTATGGTACGCGTTTATTATTGCAGTGCAAATCAGACACGTTTATTATTGCAGTGCAAATCAGACACGTTTATATTGGATTAAAAGGGCAAAATTTTATGAGGCTTGTTAGGAGAATTGTTTCCTATTACTCTAGACTAAACAATGACCAAGACCATGAAAGACACGCCCAAAAAAGAAATAGTTAACATAGACTTGAGTAAATTAATGACAATTTGGTCAATCTTAATGGAAAGTAGATCCAAACCATGACTTGCCTATTTATAGGTGACTATCCCTCCAAGAAGAAACAAGAAAATCTTAGATCCTCTGAACCCTAGCTTCTCCTAAACTTTCCAAACAAACAAAATGTTCTCCACCATTTCTGTAGCCCTTCTCTTCATAGTGTCGATCCTTTTTCTGATACACATGACAAAATTTAAGTTCAGTACTATCCACAAAAAATGGAAGATCGGTGCCACAACTTCCCCCCGGTCCTGCCCCGTGGCCCATCATTGGCTGTGTGCCCGAATTGCTAAGCCAAAAGCCAACATTCCAGTGGATACATCGCGTCATGAAGGAGATGGACACTGACATTGCATGTTTTCGGTTCGGCAATGTTCATGTCATTCCCGTGACATGCCCCAAAATTGCTAGAGAATTTCTCAAGAAGCACGATGCAACATTTTCATCAAGGCCTACTTCCATGGCGACACGAACATGTAGTGGCGGATTCCTCACAACCATCCTAAGTCCTCATGACGACCAATGGACGAAAATGAGGAGAGTTCTAGTTTCGGAAATTATTTCCCCCGTGAGACATCATTGGCTCAAGGATAAAAGAACCGAGGAAGCGGACAACTTGGTCAAGTACATTTACAATCAAAGCAAAAGCTCGAGCAGAATTGTAAATGTGAGGACCGCCACCAGACAATATACTGGAAACGTGATCCGGAAATTAATGTTTAGTAAAAGATACTTCGGAGAGGAAAGGGCGGACGGGGGACCAACCATTGCCGAGGAAGAACACGTTGAGGCGATATTTACTATACTTAAGTATTTATATGCATTTTGCATATCTGACTATTTTCCTTGGTTGGTAGGGCTTGATTTAGATGGTCATGAGAAATTTGTTAAAGAGGCTGTCAATACTGTAAACAACTATCATGACCCCATAATTGATGCAAGGATCGGAAAATGGAGGAGGTTCGGCAATTCGAACGAGGAATCCACCAGCAGTGATCCTCATGATTTGCTCGATGTTCTGGTTATGCTCAAAGATTCAGAGGGAAAGCCACTACTTACACCTGAAGAAATCAAAGCACAAGTAACGGTAAGATGCAAACATGTATATACTAGCTTCTTTTTCTTTAAGCAAACTTTTTTTACTTTTGTATTCGTATGTGTAATGAATCTCTATAGTACACTTTAATACATCGTCAAAATTGTATCGTTACATTAACAGAAACTCAATTTCACTTGAATTATATGCTATATGCATTGTCTTTTTTTGTCTTCAAATAAATTTTGAGGTCTAAACGGTACAGTAGGAAATTTTTGAATGAAGTACAATAACTAAACCAATCAAAATCTATATTTGCAGGAAATAATGTTTGCCACTGTTGATAATCCCTCAAACGCAGTTGAATGGGCCATGGCCGAGATGATAAACCAACCCGAAATCCTCAAGACAGCGACGGAGGAATTGGACAGGGTCGTTGGTAAAGAGAGACTAGTCCAAGAATGTGACATCCCACATCTTAATTATATCAAAGCATGCATTCGAGAAGCCTTCAGGCTCCATCCAATCGTAGCTTTCAACCCTCCACACATGGCCATGTCTGATGCCATTGTTGCCGGCTACTTTATCCCAAAGGGAAGTCACGTACTATTGAGCCGTCTCGGCCTCGGACGAAATCCTAAGGTCTGGAACAAGCCGCTCGAGTTTAGGCCAGAGCGGCACTTTACTAGTGGCTTCACAGAAGTTCACCTCACAGAGCCGGACTTACGCTTCATTTCCTTCAGCACCGGGCGGCGTGGCTGCGTGGCTCCTAAGCTTGGGACTACAATGACCGTCATGCTTCTTGCGAGGATGGTTCAAGGGTTTGATTGGAAGGCACCACCTAATGTCACGGGCATCATTCTTGAGGAGTCCTTTGAGGATGTATCTCTTTCACATCCACTTGTTGCTTATGCCGAACTGCGTTTGCCATTACATCTCTATCCTTGAGAGTTACTAGCTCTAGCATGAAATGCAAGAAAGTTAATGTTATTTAGCCTGTTATGTGCTCTAGTGGTTTGAGTAGAATAATGAATATTTTCAATATATTACCCGCTCCTTTCCCACATAGACCATCCCATGTGAGGTTTCTAAGTTCGCTAACACCCTCAAAGTGCTCTTTAGATTATCAAATGATGAAGATAATATAGTGTTAAGCCTTACTAGCTAGTAAAGAGATAGTGTGATGATGCCACTTCACGCCACACAAACAAAGAAACCTCCGCCTTTTGATTTTAGACGGCCCTCTAGCGCCTAATTACAAAAGAAACCAGAGAAGGTTTTTTTATTCAGTGATCTATGCAATGTAGTAGACAGAGCGCTCCCCCTTTCAAGGCAAGTCTCATTAACAATTTCTATGGGTTTCCAAACCTGCGCCCTCTAGTAGGATTTGAAGGATTCTGGGCCATATCCATGTCTTCGGTCCTAGATACTTAGTGGACAAAACCACTTATAGTATAATATGATGAATGGGCTTGTTTGGAGTCCATCTCAAAGGGTGCGGGAACATGACTTACGTGTGGTCATCATTTGATGTATCGTTGAATTTGTGCCACATGAACGCCATAACTTTGAAAAAAAAAATCAATTAAGTGTCATAACTTTCAATTAATTACTTGAATGTCAAAACATTTTTTTAAATGTTCACTTAAGTAACTTGTTGTGTAAGTTTTAAAAATATTATAGCACTCAAGTGAGCGTCAAACATAAGTTATGGCATTCAAGTGATCGAAAAAGTATGTATGACACTTAAGTGATGTTGACATCTAAATTTTGGCTAAATATTTATGATAAAAATTGCATAGAAATTAGGGAATAATTTGGCCCTAACAAAAAAATGATTTTCGCATCACCTAGGTATTTATATCATTGGCACGTATTAAGTTTTTTTTGTTTTCCCTTATTTTACTGCATTTCGAATAAATAGAAAAGTTTAAAAAAACAAGAAAAGAGGAGCCCATGGGGGCTGGGCCTTCACGCCCAGCCCTCCTTTTGTTTCTTTTCTCCCCACGCTGGCCCGAGGCCCATTACCCTTTTGTTCTCATTTGGCCCGGCCCTCCTCTTTCTTTCTTCTTCTTCCTTCTTGCTTCCCCCTCCACTTCTGCAACCCATGTGCGATGATGACAACACACGCGAGGACGATCTACGATAGAGAGAGGGGAGAATAAGCCGGCAACATATGGGAAACGGCTTCGATGCTGAGATGAGATGCTGGTTCGGCCAAGGAGGAGGCCAATTGGCACGCCAAGAACCGATAGCGGGATCGTCCATCGACCGGCCCTCCTTGGCCTATAAATAGGGCGTCCAATGGAGGCCAAGGAGGACACACACACGAAGAGAGAGAGAGATCAGTGGAGCGAGCTTGATGACTTCCCCTAAGAGACATCTGGGGAGGTCTAAGAGTGAGCAAATCCGAGATTTGAGGGAGAAAGGAAAAGGGGAAGGAGATCTAGGGAAGGCTAGATTTGAGAGAGGGAGGTTCGGGAGAGAAAAACTAGGGCTGAGAGAGAGAGAGAGAGGAGAGAGAGAGAGAGAGATTTGAGTTTGCAACACCGTCACTGCTGCAGCGTCACCTGCTGTCTCCGTCAACTAGCTACAAACCCTACCGTGTTGAGCTCACTGGCTTGACGCTTGCTGCTTCACTGGGCCATTGGTGGACAATCCGAGTCAATCCCAACCCAAAAATCCAACCTTGGGTCATTTTTAAATAATATTATTTTAATATAAAAAATTTTAAAAATAAAAATAATTTATTTTTCAAAAATCAGAAAAATCCAAAAAATAATTCATATTTTCCAAAAAATCAGAAAAATTCGAAATTTTTTTTATTTCCCCAAAAAAAAATTGTGTTTAACTTATTGGAAGCAAATATTGACTTATTTCTTACATTCCAATTGCACCTTTATGATGCATGGATTTCTATTTCCTTAGTCTAATTAGGAATTGAATCCTAGAACTTGTGATTGGTATAAAATACTGCATAAATACTTTATTTGATGTTTAAACAATATTAGGTACTAGAATGACATTAGTGATTAACTAGTGTAATTAAGTTCCTGACCTTAGTTTCAAGTGAATTATTTCTCTTGATATTTCGCTTGAGTTTCTAATCGACTCACTCCAAATCGATTAGTGGTGACTTCTATTTAAAATTGACTTGCAGGTTAAAAATTCGAACCATAAGTTATGAATTGGTGGGCTTGAGAGAGCCCAAGCTAAGCCCTATGTTTAGCAAGCCATTAGCCTCCGCACACGACCGCACATAAGAGAGCGCCAAAAGGGAGGTCGCCATATGTGAATGTCGTATAAAATTTATGACATTTATAGTATGATTTTCTTCATAAAAAATTGCCAATGTGGTAGTTTTGTATATTTGCAACACATGGTGCCAAGGTGTGCGCCATTTAGATTGTGCCAAATAAATTAAAAGCCAATTTAGTAATAAAATATGAGAGAGAGAGACAGAGAGATTGCTGGTTTCTTTAGCCTTCGATCATTTTTTCTTCCCCACCTCTAACAACTCATCTTCTCTGAATGCCTTTCAGCATATATCTTGGAAAAGTAAAGTGTAATTGTATTTACTTGTGTTCCACTGTATTGAGAGTTTTTTTGTTACTGATTGTAATCTATTGAGTATACAAGTGTGAGCATTACTTGTTTATTGATCGTGAGATCTATCAATTTCGGATAGAAAGTAGGGCATGATATGTTTCAACTACTCACAAAATTACTAATGCATTTTGGCCTTATTGGTTGCCGTTAGTCTGGTTGAGTGAACGTAGGCTTGGTTTAAGTCAAACCATCATAAAATTTGCATGCATCATCCTCTATCTGTTTATTTATTTCAATATTTATTTGATTGAAGCATCTAGAATATTATATTGTCAAGTTGTTCCTACGTTTGCCTAACTGAACTTGAGTTATTTTATGAAAAATCGTTAAATTCAGTGAATCATCCTATTCAGCCCTCTCTCAAGGTTGCATTATTAGTCTCCGCAATTATTTCTCCCTTCATGGCTAATCATTTTACGATTTGGACCAATCTTCAATGCCAAAGAGCTGGTGGCTCTATACTCGCCTCCAATGACATAGATATGGATGTGGACTACTAAGTAAACGATGGAAGATAGCGAGAGTGGAGAGAGTGGATTGCTTCTAGAGTTGATATATAACTAGCCGACACCGACCAAAAGAATAAAAATAACAAGCCGACCGTCGTACAGTGAAAAACAAGGAGTTGCACCACCAGCAAGTAATGTTCACTGGTTCTCACTGGCGACAGCGGGATGGTAGTGACATGCCTTCAAAACCCTTACTTGTAGTCGTCTCTCTCTCTAGGTACTACCTTTCTTTTTTCTTTTTGTTTTCCTATTTGGTGTTTTGTTTTTCTCTCTATGTAGTGCCCACCTGCCGCCATGTCAACGTCATCTGTAGAAGATGGGGTGATCGGCACATTGGGTATTTGATTTCCAAGCACGGGTGTCGAATTTGCGCTAGAGAGGTGTGCAAAGGGGACAACAACAAAAGTAATAGCATTGTATTTGGCAGGTTGGGCTCGTTAAATTTCATTTTGGAAAGTATTTAATTGATAAGTTTTTAGAAACCAAATAATTCAAGATTCCAACTTGGAAAATATTATAATGGCCAGTACTCATCAATTTGGCTTGCCAAATTCAATCGTCTTGCGCTATAATATGCATAAAATCTGGTTCTCATAGCCCACCGATAATCCTACAAAAGTGACTCGCAATCACGTACTCCTACGTTACTGGTCGACCTGTCTCTATATCACAAAAGTGCAAATACTTGGCTTCTAGCTTCTTCTTTTTTTATCAATCATACTCTATTCCTACGCTAACTCTCACTCTCAAACTTTTGCCCTGCCTATTTGCAGTGTGTGGGAGTCGAAACCCACTCTTCAAATTAAATCGCCCCCACCCCAACCTTCCCTCATAAGGTGGAGATTCGAACCCCCCATCTCCCCCTTTCATATTGGAATGGTGGCCATTGGGGCAAACCCCCGGTGGTTACTTGGCTTCTAGCTTGATTGGCAGCAAGTCCCACTAATATTAATTTTCTTGCTCCAATAAGAATCGTCACATCACAAGAGATGAGATTCACCTCTCCTAGTCGCACGCGAATTGTGTTTAATATCCAATGTAATCATTACACGACATAATCATAATTGGCGATTGATCTTGCACAACGTCCTCGTCATGTAAAAAAGATTTTTAGCCTTACCCATGCACAGTTTTTGAAACGTTTTCGATTAATTAGGCAAATGAGCTTAAAAAATTATGAAATTCGAACATGTGATAGTCAAGACATAGAGGCAGACACTTCATGAAGAAACCTACACCAAAAGCTCCACATATAATTCAATACATACCACGCATCACAGCACTACTAATTCTGTCCGTTCAACTTACACAGTTTTTGAAACATTTTTGGTTAAATAGGTAAATGAACTTCAAAAATTATGAAATTTGAATATGATGTAGGAAAGATATAAATAAAGATAGTTCATTCAGAACACGTTTCCAAAAGAAACTCATACAGAACGTTATAGACCATGCATTGCAACATTACCAAGCCCGAACACATCAGATTGCACAGTTTTTGAAACATTTTTGGTTAAATACCCAAATGACCTTCAAAAATTATAAAATTTGACTATGTGATAGCCAAGACTATAAGGTAAATACTTCATGAAGACATCGAAGTCATATTCGTCCTAGGTAATTAATTATAGGCGGTTAGAACTTCTATTCCTAGTACCGAAATTTCCAGATCTAACCTTCTCCGAAAAACCACGATTTCACCTACCTATTCTTGTTTTGTTTCTCTAAATTTTTTATATGTTAAACCTAAGGATGTCCTTTACAACTCTTGTTAAGAAACAAAAGTGAAATTTTAACAAAAAGATTAACTTACCGTCCATGCATTCATCAAAGGTCAGTGTTAAAATTTCCAGATCTTATCTTCTTCAAAGAACAACGGTTTTACCTACTTGTGCTTGTTTTTTTTTTTTTTTTTTTCTCAAATTTGAGTATGTTATACTCCAAAGAGTCCTCTACAACTTTCATTTAGAGGTCGAAGCCAAATTTCAAATAGAATATAACATGCAAGTCACTAGAACATCCTAGGTCAAGCTGTTTTCTCAAGAACAGCCCACTAAACTAGAGTACTACACTCATCACCTCATTATTTCACATCCTATACCTCCGAAAATCCTCACAAACCAAACACATACACCAAACACAACATGCATGAGTAGATCACGGATCCCACTTGCCTCTAGACCGAGCAAATGGCAAGCACATGGCGGCGACGCACAGCGACGCACAGCCTCTCCTCCTTCCTTCTTCCCTTCTTCCCTTCTTCCTTCTCTTTCTCTCCTCTCTTTCTCTCAGACGAACTCTCCTCTCTCTCTCTCTCTCGCTTAAACCGGCCACTTTCCCCCTAATTTTCTTTCCCTCCATCATTACCCATCATTACATTTGCATGGGGTGGCAAGGGACAAATGGGGGAGGCATGCAACCGGACTCCCCCCCCCCTTCCTTTGCACGACAACAGCCCTTTATGGGTTCATGGGCCAGCCCTCTTGGCCCATCTTAGGCCCAACACTCTTGGGCCTAAGACCCAAGCTTAATTAAATCCAAAATTAACCCTTTTTAAAAACCAACTAAATCCCTATTTAAAACAAGGTACTATATTGCAAAATTAGATGGCTATACACTTGCAATCATGAATTCATAAGTTCCAATTTATAATACATATGGCCAAAGATAGAACTTTCTTTTCCAAAATTTATTCATTAAAAGCTTGGCCATAAATCTCATTATGAATCATGGATCAAAAGGCTACAAAAATACAATAACGGCGCATCCATCGCCTATCCATGACTCATGGCATACTTAGGGATTTTCATGAAATTCTAGGATGCCACAGTCGGCAGGGGTGAGCCTCGCCAGCCCTCGCCTCTGGCCGGCCAAGGGAAGAGAATATGGGAAAAAATAGAAAAGAAAAATTAAAAAATTTGACAAAATATTAAAAATTTTGAAAAATAAAATAAAATATATTTATTTAAAAATGCCACGTCAGCGTTCGCTAGACGGCCGGCATCCACATCAGCGCCGGTTGGCCAATTTTGGCCGAATAGACTGAATTAGCACAATTGTAAAAGGTTTAGAACTAAATTGGCCAAAAAAAAAGTTTATGACTGAATTGGCATAATTGCAATAGGTTTAGGACTTTTTTGGTAATTCTCCATATTGTCCTCTGACTTTCGTAGGTTTTCTAAAATATAGTATGATGCACTATCCTAAGTAGAAAAACAGCCCCATACTCCCAAAAATCTCCAACTTTAGGTTCAGCACCATTATACTCAAAACTTTTTTTGTCTAATTATAAAACCCCCAACTTTTACTTTTGTCCCAAATCAGCCACTGTTAACTCTTTGTCCAAAATGGTTGTTATTAAACCTGCGTAGCATTTTGACATTATTAATGAAATTTACCTCAACAAGCTGACATGGAAAAATCTTCTACAAAACAACGCCTTCTTGGATGAGCAAATAGGGTCGACTTTTCAATTGCTCTCACTCTTAATATCATCTTGTTTCTCTTCCATCTCGCTTAGATCTTCCATAGTGTTCACTCCTCCATCTCTTGCACTCGGAGTCCTTTGTCTCTTATGCTCCTAGGCTCAAGATGCTCAAGCATCTTGCACTTGAAGGTTAGGTCTGATTATGTCTAATTACCTTTTTTTTTATTAATTTCTTAATTTTCATGAATTAATTTTTTCATTAATTTACTCATAGTTTGCTCATTGGAAATAGAAGTATCACTACGTTGAATCAAAGCAATGGTGAGCATATTCAATTTTTAACCCTGTGTTTGGGTTTTCAATTTATTATTGTATTTTTTAACAAAATGAAATGGATGGTGATGATACTTCATAGGAATGGAGTGATGAAGAACTAAGAATATTACACGAAGACACAGATTTTTTTTATACCGAAGCTCTAAGTGGCCCTGATGATGATAATTTTGAAGAAATTAGTGTCATAACTAGGCGAATGGTTAATAGATATGATACTATGTGTGACCATGCCAAATCTAGCCGTGAGATTTGAATCTCATAAATAGGTCAAAAAGTCTGTGAACAAAAATATGTTTAACTAATGGATAAGAAAACTTTTATCATCTATAGAATTGGAGACCCATATAATTGTAATGGAAGGCTAACCAATAAGCAAGGCATGACTTGCTCATGAGTACATGCCTAAGATTAATGATAGCTTTAGAGTTGCAGATGTCACGCCTCGACTCGCTTTGGGCTTGTGACAACCCGCGCCATCGCTTTTCACTTAGCTCATTTGCTTGCGATGTCCTAGGACGTGTCGTTAACCCATTCATTTTATCTTTTGATTATACACAAGTAGAAGCAAAATAAACATCTCCCAACCATTAACAAACAATAAGGATAGTATAAGGCATACATCATAACACACTTATATATATGCTTCTACCATTAAACATAATATTTTCTTACATCAAAAGCTTAGCCATTTACATGTCCGCGTAGCAGATTCCTTTATACTTGTCCAAGTCTCGAGGTTGGGGTTAACCTAGCATCTCTATTCTATGAGGGCGATCTTACAAAGTGGTATCCCCTACACGTCTAGTAAACGTCCATCTCAAAGTACTTTGTCTCGGGCTCGAATAGTCATGATTAGGGCCTAAAAAAGTTAAACAACAAGGAGTGAGATAAACTCAGCGAGTGAACTCCCTAAACCTCACGTAGGGAAGCCATTCACCTTAGAAACGCCCTAAACATGCAGGTTATTTATCAATGGCAAATCAATAGCGAAGCATCTCGTGCCTTGCCCTAACTATAAACATGAATGATCATCTTACCTTCTTAAGCCATCATAACAAAGCACGTAAGAAAAATTTATAACACTTTCCATTTTCGCGAGTCAAACATAAGAACGTGCAACATATTATAATCATGCACCCATGTCATATAATAATTCAGAATTGTTCATATATTGATCTTAGGTCACACGTGTGTTGACTATAGTATCACTTCTCCAAATATGTATTCATGCACTCATGCACTTTACACATGTGGCGTCTCGAGAATCGCATGACATTCCATATTACCATGCAACCCTCAAGATCATGCTTTTAGATTATTGCGGTTGCTTAGGGCCCAAGATCAATCCGAAGGTTCACAGTCATCTGGCATAACTGAGCATCGTCTTGCCCCATTGAGCATAGCATCATCCTATGTAAATGCATCAAAACGGCATTCTTGTAAGGAGTTTTATTTTGAAATCCATCCGCAAACAGCATTCCGTTGACTTAGGTGCATCTAAACTAGATCGGACATCGTCCTGCGTAAAATGCATCAAGATGAGTTCACACCTCGCATAAAATGCATCAAGGTCTTTATATGATCACACGAACACCTCATCACTCATGCTCATGGTTATTTTTCTCATTTGCCAAGTATGAACGTCTCAATGGCATGCCAAACGGAGTGTGTCTCATAACCTATTGGAAGTACATCAATAAAATATGCGGAGCACCAATCGAGAGTTCGTGGTTTGACATATTATGTTGAGCACCAGCCTTAATCCAATTTAGATTGGAAATGATACGCTTCAATATTACATTGAGACCAAGAAAGGAGTGATCCGCCGTGACATGATAAGCGACCTAGTACCAGACTTAGCTCGGGAACGATACGTCTTAGTATCGCACCGAGACTAAGAAAGGACCGGCCTGTCGTGACATGATCATCGATCTAGTACTGGACTTCATTTGGGAATGATATGTCTCAATATCGCTGATACCAAGAGAGAGAGAGACTTGACCTAACATGCTTCCTTGCATGTTCAAGAACCATTGTAACATCTTAGATTTTCAATTCTGCATACTATTGAATAAATCGGGCATTTCATTGATGCGCCTATAGGGCTGTTCTCAGAGCTGATCACTCTCGAGATAACTAGACTCTCTTGGGAAGCCATTAAAGATTTTAAAGCAATTAGACTTGAGAATTCGACCAAGAATCGGCTGCTCGATCGTGCTCATCTATTGAGATCATTATGGCGCCGATATAAATCAATTAGAGATTAGAGATAGGTTGGTTCAATTGAGATGAGTGGTTAAACATGGGTGATCCCACTAAATTGCAAAATTCTCATCGATCGGCACTAGTTTGATTTTTCTATTGTTTTGGTACCCTGTGTTCGTATTTGAATCCTCAAGATTTTCACAACAAACGAGAGTCGCCAATGTGTCAAGTGGGTTCATTGTGGCTAGAAGAAAATCGACCACGGGTCATTTGCACTGAAAATTTCTAAAAGTTATCCGGTAGCCTAGATCACGCTAAAATCGAGCCGAATTGAAATTAACCGCAAATTTGAGTCCGATTTCAAAAATTGAAAGTTCTGTCACGTCACAATTAATTCTAGGAGCATCGACTCAGTTTCAGAAAATTTTTCTGCAAACCGAGACTTTTTGGGAAAAAGTCGTATTAGGGTCATTTTTGTCCAGAAAATGTCGATGATCGTTTTTTATCACAAAATTGGGAAGTAAGTGGGATCAATTGGTGAGGAAAAATACCAACTGGATTGTTGAGGTGTCAGGTGATTTTATCAAGGTTGGTTTGTGTTGATTCAAGGAAGAATTTATGGCCAATTAAGAGGAAACCAAAGGAAATTCGTAACCCCCCCTATGCCTATGGTTTTGGACCAATTCAAGAGTCCTAAGATGAGCATTGGTGGCTTAATGGAGGCCAAGGAGGAGCTGGTGATCCCCTCTTGTAGCAGCCTTCTCATTCCTCAATCCACTTGTTTTCTCCATTGTTGAAGGTGCCTAGAAGCTTGAGAAAACCAGAGAAGTAAGCCCCCTTGCCATTGGACCAAGCCGCACACCCACCGGATTGTTTTCCTCCTCTGTTTTCCTTTATTCTAGTTTTTGCTCCAGCTAACCTTTCACCAAATATCTAAGTTGAAAGTGGTCTTCTAGGTCGAAATAGCCAACTATCCACCTATCACCGTGACCAGCACATCCAAACCATTCCAAAGAGCCCGACCTTGCCCCGAATATAAAGCACTATATCTTCGAAATGCTTCCCTCTTTCTTGAGTTTCTCTTTGTGATTGGGGCTGGATCAAGCGAGAGAGTGAACGATAGATTGAGCGGAAGGTTAATTTAAAGCAACTCCAGTAAAGGGTGAATGACTCAAAGAAAGCCCAAGTTTTGCACAGTTGCTATCTCAAGTGTCACTGGCCCATGACACGACAACGAGGGATTGTGAGCCCCTCACAACATACTGGGTAAGCTCTCATCAATTGCGACCGGGACTTGCTCTTGTCATTTGTGCCTCTCTCTATCTGTCCTGAATTTTTTGATGTTATTATTGTTGTATTAATGAATAACAACTCAAATGGTTCATAAATTGTTGCTCAATATGTAATGTGATCCAAATAACATCCAATTCCCTTCCTTTTTTTTTTGGTCTGTCCTATCTTAACTCTCATCTCACTCTCAAACTTTCGTTTTGCTTCTTTGGAGAATATGGGAGTTGAACCCCACCTAAAACTGAACATCCCCACTCAACCTCATTTCCTTACTGGTCACTAATTCTCTTATGAGATCAATTCAGCCAAAACCCAAGTAGAACCAGGCCTATTGATTTGTATCATCAAAATTTGATGATGGGGTCACCATAAATTATTGGACCTCTTTGAATAATTTCTCAAGGAACTTATTTTGAATTAAAATAAATTGCAATAACTCATAAGTTTTAATCTGTTTGAACCATAATTATTGTATTCATAGGTAAATCCATCAAACGGGTAGATCAAGTTGGGTTGAAGATGGTATCATCCAAATAGACCCGTTTAATATGTTTTGACACATCTCTATGCAATATAATTGTCGTGATCTATATTCGACCTGTCCCATACCTGACCTAAAATATATTACTAAAATACTTTCATATTTAATCTAATCTAGAAAAAATTGGTTTAAATGAGTTGTAAACCCTTTTATGACTCATTCAATAGCCATATTATGTTTAAACATATTTATTACATATTTACCTAATATAATTAATTCATATAACAACTCAACTTATTATATAAGAGTTAAGTAAATAGTTTATGATCCACTTTAATAGGGCTACTTTTAGATTGTCATAGGATGTGATAGCATGAATCTGATCGTGGCCTACTAGCAAGAAATTTGATTGCTGGTCTATTCTAGTAGTGTTCCTCGAGGACCACGGACTTGGCTGCAGCCACGAGATTCACCGATTTGTGGACGAGGGCGACATGGCTGGTTTTAGTTATCGCGAGCAAGTGTTCTGATGGTATTACGGATCTAATTCTTATATTTGATCTTCCATATGTATTTGGTTTTATTTTTTAATGATAGTGTATGACCCCCCCCCCCCTTTTTTTTTGTGGTATCTTACATGAAATCCTAGCAAGACTGCTTTTAATTGGAGGAAAAGAAAAAGTTACCAGCAATTCATAAATTGGGGGATCATAATGGAGATGATGAATTAGAATTCCAATTAACTTCTGTGATCTTATTTTAAGATTTTTTTTTTTAACTGTCATAGGACCATGGTACTGTTTCGATGCTGGCCCACCTGCCAGTGACCCTCAACAAATCAATTGAAAGTGAGCAGACCCAGAATGACAAAACGAAAGTGATCGACACTGTCACATGCTTCAATCTTCGGAGCTTGACATGACCCCGGCTTGTGTTTCGCTATCCTTGATATGTCCTATTGGATGATTTAGCCCACTCAAATGTGATAGATGGTCGGGGAAGCTTACTCGATCACTCTAGAAATTTGATCCCTGATTCTGATCGATATTATTTTTATCAAAAACTCCAAATTCAAAAAGTATATGAAATTTGACCAATAGGGGATAGACATAGATGGTAAAGGGATGTCATTTGATTTTGATACTATATTAGAAAACTTAACTAAAAAAATTAAAGTTATTACATGAATGGAGATTATATGTATATATAACATTTTTTTTTTGGTAAAGTATGTATATATAACATTGATGTCTTGTATTTCAAAGGTATTTAAAAAGAAACGTTAAACAACCTCCGTTTCTGCCTGACCTCTCATTTTCATTTGACATTGATGCTTCGATAAGACGCCAAATCAAATTGTCTTGCTCGCTGGGTTTTGAAATAGCTCGCTACCCTCTCTAAGAGTTTCAGGCGGCAAATACAAAATGAACAGACCAGACCTCTCGAGGATGTCACGTCAATTCATGAGACTGGGGCCGCCTATTCAACAGTAGGTGAAGTGTCGGCACATGCCACATCTTAGGAGTTTCGAACATCAATGAGATAAATAGTGGCGTGTAAGATGAGAGACTGCTTATCCCAATTCAAAGCAAGAACACGCACGCGCATTTGCAAGCTTGAATTAGAAGTAGGGATGAGCATGTTCCAGCGAGGTTAAGCCTCACCAACGGTTGGGCGAACTTGGCCTTAAGCTCGTCCTTGCAAGTAGTAAATGTAGAAAATAAAATAGAAAACATGATACCTTTAATATACTCAATAAATAGTAACAAAACAAGTGATATTCTTGATTATAGCAATTAGGCTTTACATAGAAATAGATAAATCAGAAGGAAAGTAAATAATTTTTGGGCTACTACTTAAATTGCAATTGAAGAATGAACAGAAATTTTGTCTCATTAGTGAAAATGGGACGGATTTAGTCATGTAAAGAGTGGAAATAAGCATGCCTTGATTGATGGCATATTATACATCTAGAAGTAAAACACATGTAACCAGACTTTTCATGCCACATTTAAGAACAATTCTTGACATGTGAAAATTGATCTACTTGTAATTTGACTGAATTGTTGAATACTTCAATATGATGCACTTATTTAAACATTACCTATAGTATTTCATGTTTATTTGATCGAATTTCTATAGATCAATTTGTCAAACAATTTTCATTCTCTATTTTTACTTAGGAATAAGTACTTCAACAATTCTTAAACTTATTGAGAAAGTACAATTGAGTCCTTAAACTTTCATAATGTGTAACTAAGTTATAAAACATATTAAATTAGTGCAATTAAGTCATTCCATTAATTTCGTCCAATTTGATTAATAGAAAATGTCAACATATATATATTGTTTTTTACATATGGCACCAATATGGTGCCCATTAAGCGCCACATTATAAAAAGAAAAAAAAAAGATAATAAAATGAAAAAAAAAATAAAAGAGAGAAGAAATGTTGAGATGCATGTGTGAGTTATGTTAAAGAATCTTACATCGGAAAATTGATGTGATGTTGAATAGTTAATATATACAAGTTGGCTCTTAACTCATTAGTTTATGCTTTTGAGTGAAAGTGGGTTTAATTGGATATGTTGATAGGCTCATATTTGGGCTTCCTCTTGACAATATCTTTGGTTGAAGGTATTGGACTTATGTTGCATGCTCCAAAAAAGAAAAAAAATGGAGGTGCGGGTACTAGGAGTGCTAAAACTTGGTATAGAAGTGCCGAAAGTTCCCAAATGTATACTTAAGTTCCAAAATTGAAGAAAAATAGAATACTTAAGTGCAAACGACAATAAATTCTAATCAAACTATTGACGTTGCATCTTTCCAACGAGATAAGTGCAAAACAATGTCATTTTTGGCGTTGACGTGGGTAGAAAATCCAACACGATGTCGTTTTGGGGCTAATGTGGCGCCAAAATTGAATTTTAATATAAATATTAATTAAAATAAAAAAAAATAAAAAAAAAAAGATATGCCCCACCTTTGGAGAGGGCTTGCACAGCCCAAGGCGTGGTGACCTCGACCAACACTTGCCCCCACCTTCACCAGCCTTTTGCGGCAATCGCTGGACAGTGACGGCAAGGGTTATTCCCCTTTTTAAAATAATTGTTTTTAAATTTATTTTTAATTAATATTAAATTAATGAATTTAGTGGCCAAACGATGTTGTTTTGCACCTTTATTGCTGAGTTGGCTTCTAGCGAGCCATGTAGACCACATATAGTTTTAAAAAAAATGCCATGTTTGATTTTTAGCTACTCTCATCGGACTTGATGCTGAAATCCTACTTTTTAAAAAGGATGACACTAAAGAGTATATTTTGGAATTTTTGACATTAAAGTGTTCGCCTATGTCAAGTTTTGACACTTCCGGTGTACTTTGTTAAAAAAAAAATGCTATTCATCTCTTTTTAGATGGCTCATCTTCTTTCTTTGTCAAATAATTAGATTGTTCATCTTCGTCGAGGCATGGTGATGCCCGCTCAAGTTTGCTGAGCACTAGATCATGTCAAGACATTGAATTTGGAGCAAATCCAACCCGGTTTCATTTTTCATTTCAGGATTTCATGTTGTGTGAAACATGAGCAGTCAGCACTCAACGAAAGAAGAAGATAAACCTATAAGAATCCTTTTTAACAGTTCAAATATTTTTTTAATTGTATCAATTTTTTAATTTTTTATGATATGTAGCGCCACATTTCTTGAAAAAGGCACGTGGATATTTCTCTTTAACCAAATTAGATGGAGTTAGCGGAGGGACTCAATTGCATAAATTTAACAAGTTTTAGAATTTGATTGAACTTTTTTGAAAATTTTAGGACTCAATGTATTTTCATAATAAATTTTAAGATCTCTTGTATACTTATCCCTTTTACCAAAACACTTTTCATGTATTTTCATAATAAATTTTAAGATCTCTTGTATACTTATCCCTTTTACCAAAACACTTTTCATAGAGTTGTGGTCCAATTCTTTATGATATTTATAAAAGTTTGAGGCGACGTGCAAAAATTGATTAGGTTTGATATTAAATATCTCAAGTCCGAAAGCGCTGGAATACCTCAAAGCAAAAGCGAAGGGCCAATTTCACATGAAGAAGAGAAAAGTTAAGTCTCAGCCTTTCAGCATTTGAAAACGAAAATAACACTGAAAACACATTTAGTCGAATTAGAAGAAGTTGGAAATTTTAATTTCACAAAACAAAAAACGTTTTTCAATAGTATAAAAAACACCGAAATTGGAAAAATCTGCTTCCTTTTTTTTTTTTTTTTTTTAACGAGCGGTCCTCAAGTTTAGCTCCTTTCTGAAAATTGTTGTTGTTGCGTTCAGTCATTGTCATACGGTTTGCAGCTGCACATTTCGATTCAGAGATTCTTCGGCAGAAAACGTAAGCACATACGTAGCTATCAAAGGACAACAAGATTGGCCCTCGATAAGTGGCGACCATAAGAAGGTTGGTGTCCGAGCCCTCATCCTTGAGAAGTCGAAGGAGCTGCGAGCAACAGGCACGGCCATCGGTCTCTACCCCAATGCATGGGTCGCGCTCGACGCGCTTGGGGTTTCCGACAAGCTCGCCGCCCTTTATGCTCCTTTTGAAAGGTTGGCTCTCTGTACATGTACTCAGATGTCTGAATTTTGTGGAGGATGAAGTATGAAAACCCCGATCCAATCTTAACTTCAACAATTATGGACAGATCCAAGAAGAAACAAGAAAATCTTAGATCCTCTGAACCCTAGCTTCTCCTAAACTTTCCAAACAAACAAAATGTTCTCCACCATTTCTGTAGCCCTTCTCTTCATAGTGCCGATCCTTTTTCTCATACACATGACAAAATTTAAGTTCAGTACTATCCACAAAAATGGAAGATCGGTGCCACAACTTCCCCCCGGTCCTGCCCCGTGGCCCATCATTGGCTGTGTGCCCGAATTGCTAAGCCAAAAGCCAACATTCCAGTGGATACATCGCGTCATGAAGGAGATGGACACTGACATTGCATGTTTTCGGCTCGGCAATGTTCATGTCATTCCCGTGACATGCCCCAAAATCGCTAGAGAATTTCTCAAGAAGCACGATGCAACATTTTCATCAAGGCCTACTTCCATGGCGACACGAACATGTAGTGGCGGATTCCTCACAACCATCCTAAGTCCTCATGACGACCAATGGACGAAAATGAGGAGAGTTCTAGTTTCGGAAATTATTTCCCCCGTGAGACATCATTGGCTCAAGGATAAAAGAACCGAGGAAGCGGACAACTTGGTCAAGTACATTTACAATCAAAGCAAAAGCTCGAGCAGAATTGTAAATGTGAGGACCGCCACCAGACAATATACTGGAAACGTGATCCGGAAATTAATGTTTAGTAAAAGATACTTCGGAGAGGAAAGGGCGGACGGGGGACCAACCATTGCCGAGGAAGAACACGTTGAGGCGATATTTACTATACTTAAGTATTTATATGCATTTTGCATATCTGACTATTTTCCTTGGTTGGTAGGGCTTGATTTAGATGGTCATGAGAAATTTGTTAAAGAGGCTGTCAATACTGTAAACAACTATCATGACCCCATAATTGATGCAAGGATCGGAAAATGGAGGAGGTTCGGCAATTCGAACGAGGAATCCACCAGCAGTGATCCTCATGATTTGCTCGATGTTCTGGTTATGCTCAAAGATTCAGAGGGAAAGCCACTACTTACACCTGAAGAAATCAAAGCACAAGTAACGGTAAGATGCAAACATGTATATACTAGCTTCTTTTTCTTTAAGCAAACTTTTTTTACTTTTGTATTCGTATGTGTAATGAATCTCTATAGTACACTTTAATACATCGTCAAAATTGTATCGTTACATTAACAGAAACTCAATTTCACTTGAATTATATGCTATATGCATTGTCTTTTTTTGTCTTCAAATAAATTTTGAGGTCTAAACGGTACAGTAGGAAATTTTTGAATGAAGTACAATAACTAAACCAATCAAAATCTATATTTGCAGGAAATAATGTTTGCCACTGTTGATAATCCCTCAAACGCAGTTGAATGGGCCATGGCCGAGATGATAAACCAACCCGAAATCCTCAAGACAGCGACGGAGGAATTGGACAGGGTCGTTGGTAAAGAGAGACTAGTCCAAGAATGTGACATCCCACATCTTAATTATATCAAAGCATGCATTCGAGAAGCCTTCAGGCTCCATCCAATCGTAGCTTTCAACCCTCCACACATGGCCATGTCTGATGCCATTGTTGCCGGCTACTTTATCCCAAAGGGAAGTCACGTACTATTGAGCCGTCTCGGCCTCGGACGAAATCCTAAGGTCTGGAACAAGCCGCTCGAGTTTAGGCCAGAGCGGCACTTTACTAGTGGCTTCACAGAAGTTCACCTCACAGAGCCGGACTTACGCTTCATTTCCTTCAGCACCGGGCGGCGTGGCTGCGTGGCTCCTAAGCTTGGGACTACAATGACCGTCATGCTTCTTGCGAGGATGGTTCAAGGGTTTGATTGGAAGGCACCACCTAATGTCACGGGCATCATTCTTGAGGAGTCCTTTGAGGATGTATCTCTTTCACATCCACTTGTTGCTTATGCCGAACTGCGTTTGCCATTACATCTCTATCCTTGAGAGTTACTAGATCTAGCATGAAATGCAAGAAAGTTAATGTTATTTAGCCTGTTATGTGCTCTAGTGGTTTGAGTAGAATAATGAATATTTTCAATATATTACCCGCTCCTTTCCCACATAGACCATCCCATGTGAGGTTTCTAAGTTCGCTAACACCCTCAAAGTGCTCTTTAGAATATCAAATGATGAAGATAATATAGTGTTTGTTGACACCTAATTTAGGACCAAATTTTTTATTTTAGGTAATAAATAAAATAAAGCATTTGGGTTTGTGGCGGGAGATTTTTTTTTTTTTTTTTAAAAAAAAAACGAATTTTGAATAATGAAGCATTTTTATCACATATCTTCATTTCAAAATTTAAAAAAAAATGAAATTAATGAGGGGAATTAATGGGATTTGTCTAGCGATATGGAAAGAACGGATACTCACTCGAATATTATGCATGAATCTGGACATGTTCGTGGCAATATAAATGATTTGCGAAAGAATGTGAGGGATTTACGGCAACAAATCAAGGCTAAGATTTCGGCAATCCCCACGATCAAAGGAGCACAAATTCCGACTTTCCAATATTAAATGGAAGTCTTGTACTATAAAAGGGACACATCGAGTCGTAACCAAGGGGGGTGGATTTTCAAAAGAAAATCGCGTCGTTTGTTGGGGCTGAGTATTCGTCTTCCAAAGAAAAAAGAAAGGCTTCCTTTGTTATTTTAAATCAGCAAAATGGAGCATTTTTTCCTTTTTGCTGAAGAGTGGTAGCAGAGAACGTACAAAAAGCAGAGACTGACTTGTGAGGGGGGTGAAAGCTGCAACAGCGTGAAAGAAAGGAAAGAAAAAAAAGAGAAGCCATCCATCCGTGCGTGAAGAAAGGCAAAAGCAAAAAGAAGAAAAAGTGAAGTAAAAGGTCTGACACAAGAGAAAAGGGGGAAAGGGAAGCGTAAAGTGAAGAGGAGGGGGGTTGATTTGACCTCTACTATTCATCATCTTCCTCAGTTTTTTTTTTGCCTGCACTTGAAGCCAGACCGTGTGAAGCATCTGCAACCCTTTTTGTCATTCCCACGAAGCTCCGCGTCGTCCATAGCTCGCCCGCCTCCCACTCGAAGCCGATCGCCGTCTCGCCACATCCACGCCACCACCGGAGCTCCCCTCACCGCGCGACTCGAGCCCAACGCTAGCCGAGCCCCCTGCCGCATCAGATATCTCCGCCCGAGCACCGGTACTCGGAAGATTGCTGCCAACTCATCCGCGACCGTGCCACGACGACTCGTCCACACCGCCGCCTCGCCTGCAGCACCGGAGTCCGAGCCACCTGTCCGCAAGACCATCGCGACGCCCGAAGCTCGAGCCACCCGTCCGCGAGACCACCTCGACGCCGCTCCGACGCTCGCCGGCCGCACACCGCACCTCCGCGCCAGATCCTCGACCGGCTGCCCCCTTGGAGACCCACGGTCACACGTGGGAAAGAAGGAACAAAAAAAAAGAAAAAAAAGAAAAGGGGAATTAGGTGTTTTCTTTTATCTTTTTACTTTTACTTTTACTTATTTTTTATATAGTTTTGTTTGTTTTTTTTTACGTGTTAGGTTATGTTTTGGTTATGTTATTTGATAGTTTTTTAATTGTGATAATGGGTGCGATATTTGCAAAATCTTGTAGGCATTATCCATAGGAATTGTACCTCAAATTACTATAGTTATTAATTTGATCCGAGAGACATCGGGTCATTTTTTTAATTATACTAATTTTGAGTTTGTTTTGGTGGAATATCAATTGTAAAATCACAATAATTATTTAATTTGGTCCGTAAGACTTCGGACCAAATTTTTAATTATTTTGTTTCCCTCGTTGTGATTTGTAGAGTTAAAATAGTTGTTAACTTAATCCGTGAGACAACGGATTATCTTTTCAATTATTTTAATTCTTTTCTTAGTTTTTTAGGTAAAAATAATTGCTTGTTAAAAAATGAAAATTAAAAAAAGGAAATAGTGAAAAGTTAAAAATTTGCATGAGCATATAGGTCACATAGGTTTATTAAGACACGTAGGTTTAAATTAACCTTTAGGATTATTTTTAGGAAAAGTTTGCATGTTTTCATAATATAAAAAGATAATAAAAAATTAAAAAATAATGATTTTCTAAAACAAATGGGGTTTAAATCAAATTAATCCTGAAATTGAATTAGGAAATTATTCCATTTTGAATAGCTTAATTAGTTTGTTTAATTTCAATAAAGAATACTAGGTGCTTTTTAGCTAGTTTGCATAATAGGCACATTTAATTAGAGTTTGCACATTAGTAAATTAGGATTGCATCATATTATCATATTTTAGTAATCCCATCGTGTAATTTTTAATTGCATATAATTAACATTTTTAATAAAAAATAAAGAAAACACAAAAGTCATTTACTTGCTTAATTAATTATGAACTCCTATTTCATATAATCTTTATTTAGTGTAGGTTGCCTACATAAAAAAGAATCATTAAAAAAATCACAAAAAGAACATGCATATAGAATCGTTATGTCATGCATTCCATATCATGTAGTACATGCATATTTAGGATTGCATAAATCAGATTGCATATATATAGTTCAAATTAGGCCATATAAATTGCATTTCACATATCATTAAAGTAAAATTCATGCATATTAATTTTAGATTAAGATTGCATAATAATAAAAGTTAGGTGTCATGTCATTTAGAAATCATGTTTAGGGCATGCATTTTAATTAGCATTTTTTTAAATGTCTTCTTAGAGAGTGGACTTTAATAAAGTTGTGGTTTATAATTTCTTAGCATTTTGATTTATTGAATGTTATTTAATTGATTGTGCACCCGCATGAACACCATTTGCATGTTAGCATCTTATGTTAAAATTAATCAAGACTGCCTGCAAAAATGTTTTTCTTAAGGTACCGAAAGGACGTTAGATTAATCTAGCGTAACCATGTCCCCGAATCCATTAAATCTCTGGTTCGTAAAAGGTAAAGTATTCTCACATACTTTACCTGGGTTTCTAATCAGCCCTAATTGATTAGTGGCGGCTCCAATTTGAAATATAATTGCATGTTTTAGTGGGTCTTTTTCTTAGTATCAAGTCGCGATTGGTAGGGCTTGGGAGAGTCCGCGCCAAGTCTTCGGACTTAGTAATCCATTAACCTAGTTTTTAGGTGATTCACCTTCCATCGAAAAAATCAGGTCGCGACAGCTTGGCGACTCCGCTGGGGAATTAGAGTTAAAACTCATAGTGGACATAGGCCTGTTTCTGTTTAAAAAATATTTTTTGTTTGGCAGCAAGGACACCAGGTATGTCATTAACATTTCTAAGGTGTTAAATGTTCTTGCAGATGGGAGGTATAAGGGGAGTAGTCTTTGCTAATCCTTGTCTTGCAGGAGGGTGTCAAGATGAATGATTTATTTTTCCTATATTGAAGTGTTGTTTGCATTTGAACTGTTGAGCATGCTTAATTGTTTTTGCACTACACATTGCACACACGACCTGTAGCCGGACCTGGGCTGTGATAGGATTTCTAGGATGGTGTTGAGAAGGATACTTCCTCTAAAGCGAGACTGCTATGTAGAGGTTGACCTTCTCTTCCCCGAAATTTCTTTCATGGTGTCAAATGTGTTTGTCCATATCTGCGAGATTGCATGATTATTGGACATTCCATTCGACTAAGCCGGAGTTAAGGGGACCTGACGTTAATGCGAGACTGCAACGGTCAGATCACCCTCTTAGCTCCACTTTGTTAAGCCATCTAGATAGAAATCGAGCCGCACATTTCATGCGTGTGTCTATGTGATTGTCATCCCTTTTCTGGTAAAAGTAAGTTGTCTAAACTCCTACTTTGCAATTTACTTACTTTATTGTAATTTTGTCGGTCCATGACAATAGGTTTCATCGTCAGTCTTGTCTTATATGCAATGGGGAAAACTGACGTACAATTCATTTCCACTCCCAAAAAAGAGTTCAAAATGTGGCTGGACTAGTTAGATCAAGGCGATCAGGCCTTACGTCCAATGGTCCCAGATGTGACTAAGAAGCCCACTCAACGAGCACAAATTGAGTATCTTAAGCGAAAAGCAGAAATGATTGAAGCTGAAAATAAGAAGCTTCGTAAGGCGGCGGGTTCCCGAAAGCATATAAAATGAGATGTTTTAGTTCAATGTTTAGGGATCTTGACTTCAATTCAGTGCTTTCAATTTTAGTTCAATGTTTAGGGATTTGAATTTCAATTCTTAGTTCATTGTTAGGGAGTTTGGTTCAAACATTTAAAATAAATAAAATGAGATGATTAGACCATTGTCATGGGCCATTTTCCTATCTTGTCGTTGTTTCTTATATCATCTCTTTCCCCTAGGTAACAACACGGCTCACCCAAGATCACCAATCCGTACTCGTTCTAGAGTAACAATGGCTGACGACGCCGAACAAATGCGTGGTGCTGAACAAGCTCGTGTCGTTGCCCTCGAAACAGAAATGAAGCAAGTCCTGAACGTCCTTGAGCAGCTCTCTAAGCAAATCGATTCTCTCCAAGCAAACACTGCCCCTCCACCTCTGCAAGTTGAAGTGGTGTTACCACAGCATGCTCCTATGGCTGATCCGAAAGATAAAGGCAAGAATGTATCCACAAGCGGCCCATCAAGATCTAATGATGTCTCTAGGGAGAAAACTACTGACATGCCTCAAATCATTGTTGATGAGGAGATACAAGTGATACAGACGGCTGTACCGAAGACTGAGCAGGAAAAACGCTTGGCGAAAATCGAGGAGAAACTTAAGCAGCTGCAGGGTGCATTTAGCCAAGACCCGACTGATCTATCCCATTATGCAAAGATCAAGATACCAAAGAAGTTCAAAATGCCAGACTTTGAAAAGTATAATGGCACTTCTTGCCCGAAGATCCATTTGCAGACTTATGTGGTTAGGATGACCCCATATGTTGATAACATACCCCTGATGATTCAGCAATTTCAAGCAAGCCTGACAGGACCAGCACTCCAGTGGTATATTATGAAGAAGATTAATCTCCTAGAGACTTGGGAGGATTTGACTGATGCATTCTTCAAGCAGTACAAGTATAATATTGATGTCACTCCATCTCGAGAGGATTTACTTGGCACTGAGAAGAAGAAGACAGAATCTTTCAAGGCCTATGTCACGAGGTGGAGGACTGTAGCTGCTCAAATTACTCCGGAGCCAACTGAAAAAGAGTTGATGGATTTGTTCATGAAGACGCTCCCGCCTGAATATCGAAATCGGATGTTAGGATCGACTGCCGAGTCGTTCAATCAGCTAGTCCCTGTTGGCGAGCGAATTGAAGTAGCCTTGCGTGATGGATGGGCGTCTGATCAAACCAGCTCATATAGGGGAGTCTTTGCCAAGAAGGATAAGGAACCTATAGCAGAGGTTAATGCAGCTTATGTTCAGGCACCTCGCCCAACTTCGAACACTCAACAGGGAGGAGCACGACCATTCTTTGGCCAGCAGAAGAACTCTTACAGGCGTCAATTTACGCCTCTTCCTAATCCATTGTCTAAGATCTTGCCAACTCTTCAGAAAAATGGATTACTCGCTAAGGAGCCTAAGCGACATAATCCCGAGCGTTTCCCTAACTATGATCCGTCCAAGACATGTGCTTATCATATGGGGGAGGTAGGACATTCTGTTGACGATTGCTATACACTGCAACACAAAATCCAAAATCTTTTGGATGCCAAGGTGGTCTCATTCCGCGATGGACAGCCGAACATCCAGAATAACCCACTCCCTGACCACCCAGAAGTTGTGAATGCCATTTTTGATGTTGAGCCCACCGTGTTTCAAATGATGCATGAGGATACGGGCAATGCTATCCTGGAACCAGACATTGAATCCGAATCGAGTTACCACTCATTTGAGTTGATGTCCACCATACAGGCATCTCAAGACTCACCACCACCCACTTCTGAAGCTTCAAATGCTGCCCCTATGATGGAAATGATGATGGATGTGAATGGTTTTGTTCCTAGTAGTGGCCTTGGAAGAAATAGTCAGGGCATTCAAAGTCCCAATGAAGCCCCTCAGAGGCCCCATGCTGCTGGAAGAGGAGGGGAAAGTCCTGGAGGACGAAGACAGGGAGGGCGGAACCCGCCACCTGACCAAAGGCGAGGGAGGCAAAACCCATTACCCTCGAGCATTCACGAAATATTCCCCGGTCCTCCAAGAATGATGGAGGATGAAGCTGAAGTAATAGACACTCTGGGGCAGCCTAGTGGCAAGTTTGATTACTTGGTGAAGTATTCAGCCCCTCCCAGTTACTACATTGATCCTCGTGAGATAATCCCAGATGGATGGGGTGGCATGGATGATTCGATACCCCCGAAGGCAGAAAACCCTAAGGATGAACTGGAAGGAGTTGCAAGCTTGTTCGACGATCTCATCATAGGAGCTTTCGATGAAGGACCCCCAGAAGAGATGGGCTTTGGCCCACAAGAGTAACTCTTTTACTGTTTTTGCATATTCCCCTGCGTGGGAATTTTCATTGTTTTCTGAGAAATGTTTCCACTTTCGTTTTAATTCTTGAGTGTTGTTTTAATAAATGTAATTTATTGATGAATTTCAATAAAATTACAAATTTTATTTTAAGGGCATGTTGAAGTACACCAAACTAGCCCTGTGATGAAATCCTACCAAAAGAAAACGGCAAGGAGCTAATTCTGAAGGCTGGGCTTCTTCATGTTCCCTTTTTTAAAAAAAAAATTCAAAATAAAAATAATTTTCCAGCATGCATCTAATTTACCCTGTTTGTTTCTTTTAATTATTTGCTTTATGTTTCAGGTGCAGCCTTGTACACATGAGCTCCCTTACAAAGAAGGGGCAAGACATGGACACATAATAGTTTTCACTTTATGAGCATGCCCTCTTTGTCTTTATAGAATGCTTTCACATGATATTGTGTAATTCATCAATTCCACTTGAAATTTATCAAAATGGATAATTCAGTGAAAGATGTCGAGTTACTTGAGCATGCTAAATGAGGTGTGAAAGGCAAGCTTAATCCCATACACCGTCCCCTGTCTATATATGGTGAGGTGAGTGTGGAAACATTTTGTATTTCAAGGCGAAGAATTTTCTTGCGAAAAGTATGACAGCTGAAATGACGAGAGGCAGTTCATTTCTCTATCCCAAACACTACAGGTGTTCCATTGCTTAACCAATTTTGAGCCAATACACTTATGGATATTCTTTTCAAATTACCCATGTCAAGAACCACCCCACATCGGGGCAACTGGAAAAAAATGACATCATGAAGTAAGGAAAATGAATTGAAATTTTCTTGCTCTCACTTGCATCAATCTTCAAGTCGTGCTATTACATTGAATTCATGTGCTAATTTAAGTGCCTTAGGATGACGAAGAGCATTTCTTTCACTATCCTACACACTTATATCCTTTGAATAGCCCACTTGAGCCTGCTATTTCATTTCTTTTAAAACCCAAGTTGGTGATCATCCCCCACACTGGGGCAAGGCAAGAGACAGATGAAGACCTTTGAAGGTTTGAGTGTCATTTAAAGTATACTTGACACACGCATTGTGTGCAAGAATTGAAATCAAAATAGAACCAATGGGCATGAAAAAGCAGTGTGCCTGGTAAAAGCAAGGCCAATGCCCATGAAAAAAAGAGAAATGACTGATGAATTTGAGGCATAAAAAGCAGTGTGCTTGACCAATGTCCATCATCAAAGAAAATGACTTTGAAAAAATGTTGAGAAAAGATCTCCAGTTGAATGATCATTGGCATCATGTGATAAACTTTTGAGCCAATAAAGAAATCTGTCAAGAAGACAATCCGTGGCGAAGAAAACTGGTGACAATGTCATGATGATCACCAACTTTGACCCATATACACATCTTTGAGCCTAACGATCCTTTCGTTTCTCAACCCATGAACCCAACCTATGTTACGTCCCTTACAAAGTCTCTTCAGATTAGGGCACTTGAATTAACATAGGAATTCACATGTTTTAAGCATTGCTCGAAGAAGTGCGAGCAAGATTATTTCTTTCTCATTTTGCAGGGTTCTTGACTTGTAAACCCGGAGATGATTACAGAATCATTTGTTCAATTGCTTTGACTCAAAGAGTCCCTTTGTTAAGCCATTGACCAAGCCTGCATTACAGTCCTTGTCAAAGACCTCTCAGATTGGTAAGGTCGTACTGATTGCAAGAAAATTCGAACTCTTGTCGACAAGATGATGATAAGATTGAGTGATATATTCCCGCATCAATGGTCGGGACAAATAACCCTTCTTAAATGAGAGCGAGTGAAAAAGCATTTTCACACCAAAAGTGTCTCATTTAGCATGTTCAAGAGATTCACGCTATAACTGAAAATTGTCCTGGTGATAATTTTTCCGGTAGAAGCTTGATAAAGCCATCATGTGTGGACTTTCATTGATTTTTCCTCAAAGACCAAAAAAAAAAAAAAAAATTGTCTTTGAAACCCTGAGTTTATCTAGTCATCTTTGTACTTGATGAGAATTCCAAGTATCTATTTATAAAATGTTTTCAAATGTCTGGTGTGAATTCCATATATTTGAACCTTTAAATGCTTGATGCGATTTCCAAGTGTTTGTCTTTTCAAACATCTGATGTGATTTCCAGATGTTTAGCAAATGTTTTCAAATATCTGATATAAAAATCAGATATTTTGAAATTTCAAGTACTTGATGCAATTTCCAGGTGCTTAGAATCTGATGAGAATTCCAGATCCCTAAAGACTTTGAGCCTTTCAATTATCTGAAGGGAGTTCCAGATGATTGACAGGTCTCATCGGAATCATTTCACACCTAAATCCCCAAACAGGTATGACAGGTACGTGCTCTTCTTTGCATTTGCATTTCATTGGTCATAGACACATAGAGATTTATGTTCCTGACCGAATCATTGCATTTACATGGCATTTCTTTAGGGGTTAAATTTATTTGAGTCCATTTCTTTCAAGAAAAAAAAAAAAAAAGAGTCAAGTCATTAACATTTGCATATGCATTGCATATTTCATTTTACATGGTTTAATTATAGGTGTCATATATCTTTGAAGGAAACCTCTACGAGCTTCCCTTCAAAGAGGGGCAGCTGTTGACACCTAATTTAGGACCAAATTTTTTATTTTAGGTAATAAATAAAATAAAGCATTTGGGTTTGTGGCGGGAGATTTTTTTTTTTTTTTAAAAAAAAAAACGAATTTTGAATAATGAAGCATTTTTATCACATATCTTCATTTCAAAATTTAAAAAAAAATGAAATTAATGAGGGGAATTAATGGGATTTGTCTAGTGATATGGAAAGAACGGATACTCACTCGAATATTATGCATGAATCTGGACATGTTCGTGGCAATATAAATGATTTGCGAAAGAAGGTGAGGGATTTACGGCAACAAATCAAGGCTAAGATTTCGGCAATCCCCACGATCAAAGGAGCACAAATTCCGACTTTCCAATATTAAATGGAAGTCTTGTACTATAAAAGGGACACATCGAGTCGTAACCAAGGGGGGTGGATTTTCAAAAGAAAATCGCGTCGTTTGTTGGGGCTGAGTATTCGTCTTCCAAAGAAAAAAGAAAGGCTTCCTTTGTTATTTTAAATCAGCAAAATGGAGCATTTTTTCCTTTTTGCTGAAGAGTGGTAGCAGAGAACGTACAAAAAGCAGAGACTGACTTGTGAGGGGGGGTGAAAGCTGCAACAGCGTGAAAGAAAGGAAAGAAAAAAAAGAGAAGCCATCCATCCGTGCGTGAAGAAAGGCAAAAGCAAAAAGAAGAAAAAGTGAAGTAAAAGGTCTGACACAAGAGAAAAGGGGGAAAGGGAAGCGTAAAGTGAAGAGGAGGGGGGTTGATTTGACCTCTACTATTCATCATCTTCCTCAGTTTTTTTTTTGCCTGCACTTGAAGCCAGACCGTGTGAAGCATCTGCAACCCTTTTTGTCATTCCCACGAAGCTCCGCGTCGTCCATAGCTCGCCCGCCTCCCACTCGAAGCCGATCGCCGTCTCGCCACATCCACGCCACCACCGGAGCTCCCCTCACCGCGCGACTCGAGCCCAACGCTAGCCGAGCCCCCTGCCGCATCAGATATCTCCGCCCGAGCACCGGTACTCGGAAGATTGCTGCCAACTCATCCGCGACCGTGCCACGACGACTCGTCCACACCGCCGCCTCGCCTGCAGCACCGGAGTCCGAGCCACCTGTCCGCAAGACCATCGCGACGCCCGAAGCTCGAGCCACCCGTCCGCGAGACCACCTCGACGCCGCTCCGACGCTCGCCGGCCGCACACCGCACCTCCGCGCCAGATCCTCGACCGGCTGCCCCCTTGGAGACCCACGGTCACACGTGGGAAAGAAGGAACAAAAAAAAAGAAAAAAAAGAAAAGGGGAATTAGGTGTTTTCTTTTATCTTTTTACTTTTACTTTTACTTATTTTTTATATAGTTTTGTTTGTTTTTTTTTACGTGTTAGGTTATGTTTTGGTTATGTTATTTGATAGTTTTTTAATTGTGATAATGGGTGCGATATTTGCAAAATCTTGTAGGCATTATCCATAGGAATTGTACCTCAAATTACTATAGTTATTAATTTGATCCGAGAGACATCGGGTCATTTTTTTAATTATACTAATTTTGAGTTTGTTTTGGTGGAATATCAATTGTAAAATCACAATAATTATTTAATTTGGTCCGTAAGACTTCGGACCAAATTTTTAATTATTTTGTTTCCCTCGTTGTGATTTGTAGAGTTAAAATAGTTGTTAACTTAATCCGTGAGACAACGGATTATCTTTTCAATTATTTTAATTCTTTTCTTAGTTTTTTAGGTAAAAATAATTGCTTGTTAAAAAATGAAAATTAAAAAAAGGAAATAGTGAAAAGTTAAAAATTTGCATGAGCATATAGGTCACATAGGTTTATTAAGACACGTAGGTTTAAATTAACCTTTAGGATTATTTTTAGGAAAAGTTTGCATGTTTTCATAATATAAAAAGATAATAAAAAATTAAAAAATAATGATTTTCTAAAACAAATGGGGTTTAAATCAAATTAATCCTGAAATTGAATTAGGAAATTATTCCATTTTGAATAGCTTAATTAGTTTGTTTAATTTCAATAAAGAATACTAGGTGCTTTTTAGCTAGTTTGCATAATAGGCACATTTAATTAGAGTTTGCACATTAGTAAATTAGGATTGCATCATATTATCATATTTTAGTAATCCCATCGTGTAATTTTTAATTGCATATAATTAACATTTTTAATAAAAAATAAAGAAAACACAAAAGTCATTTACTTGCTTAATTAATTATGAACTCCTATTTCATATAATCTTTATTTAGTGTAGGTTGCCTACATAAAAAAGAATCATTAAAAAAATCACAAAAAGAACATGCATATAGAATCGTTATGTCATGCATTCCATATCATGTAGTACATGCATATTTAGGATTGCATAAATCAGATTGCATATATATAGTTCAAATTAGGCCATATAAATTGCATTTCACATATCATTAAAGTAAAATTCATGCATATTAATTTTAGATTAAGATTGCATAATAATAAAAGTTAGGTGTCATGTCATTTAGAAATCATGTTTAGGGCATGCATTTTAATTAGCATTTTTTTAAATGTTTTCTTAGAGAGTGGACTTTAATAAAGTTGTGGTTTATAATTTCTTAGCATTTTGATTTATTGAATGTTATTTAATTGATTGTGCACCCGCATGAACACCATTTGCATGTTAGCATCTTATGTTAAAATTAATCAAGACTGCCTGCAAAAATGTTTTTCTTAAGGTACCGAAAGGACGTTAGATTAATCTAGCGTAACCATGTCCCCGAATCCATTAAATCTCTGGTTCGTAAAAGGTAAAGTATTCTCCCATACTTTACCTGGGTTTCTAATCAGCCCTAATTGATTAGTGGCGGCTCCAATTTGAAATATAATTGCATGTTTTAGTGGGTCTTTTTCTTAGTATCAAGTCGCGATTGGTAGGGCTTGGGAGAGTCCGCGCCAAGTCTTCGGACTTAGTAATCCATTAACCTAGTTTTTAGGTGATTCACCTTCCATCGAAAAAATCAGGTCGCGACAGTGTTAAGCCTTACTAGCTAGTAAAGAGATAGTGTGATGATGCCACTTCACGCCACACAAACAAAGAAACCTCCGCCTTTTGATTTTAGATGGCCCTCTAGCGCCTAATTACAAAAGAAACCAGAGAAGGTTTTTTTATTCAGTGATCTATGCAATGTAGTAGAAAGAGCGCTCCCCCTTTCAAGGCAAGTCTCATTAACAATTTCTATGGGTTTCCAAACCTGCGCCCTCTAGTAGGATTTGAAGGATTCTGGGCCATATCCATGTCTTCGGTCCTAGATACTTAGTGGACAAAACCACTTATAGTATAATATGATGAATGGGCTTGTTTGGAGTCCATCTCAAAGGGTGCGGGAACATGACTTACGTGTGGTCATCATTTGATGTATCGTTGAATTTGTGCCACATGAACGCCATAACTTTGAAAAAAAAAATCAATTAAGTGTCATAACTTTCAATTAATTACTTGAATGTCAAAACATTTTTTTAAATGTTCACTTAAGTAACTTGTTGTGTAAGTTTTAAAAATATTATAGCACTCAAGTGAGCGTCAAACATAAGTTATGGCATTCAAGTGATCGAAAAAGTATGTATGACACTTAAGTGATGTTGACATCTAAATTTTGGCTAAATATTTATGATAAAAATTGCATAGAAATTAGGGAATAATTTGGCCCTAACAAAAAAATGATTTTCGCATCACCTAGGTATTTATATCATTGGCACGTATTAAGTTTTTTTTGTTTTCCCTTATTTTACTGCATTTCGAATAAATAGAAAAGTTTAAAAAAACAAGAAAAGAGGAGCCCATGGGGGCTGGGCCTTCACGCCCAGCCCTCCTTTTGTTTCTTTTCTCCCCACGCTGGCCCGAGGCCCATTACCCTTTTGTTCTCATTTGGCCCGGCCCTCCTCTTTCTTTCTTCTTCTTCCTTCTTGCTTCCCCCTCCACTTCTGCAACCCATGTGCGATGATGACAACACACGCGAGGACGATCTACGATAGAGAGAGGGGAGAATAAGCCGGCAACATATGGGAAACGGCTTCAATGCTGAGATGAGATGCTGGTTCGGCCAAGGAGGAGGCCAATTGGCACGCCAAGAACCGATAGCGGGATCGTCCATCGACCGGCCCTCCTTGGCCTATAAATAGGGCGTCCAATGGAGGCCAAGGAGGACACACACACGAAGAGAGAGAGAGATCAGTGGAGCGAGCTTGATGACTTCCCCTAAGAGACATCTGGGGAGGTCTAAGAGTGAGCAAATCCGAGATTTGAGGGAGAAAGGAAAAGGGGAAGGAGATCTAGGGAAGGCTAGATTTGAGAGAGGGAGGTTCGGGAGAGAAAAACTAGGGCTGAGAGAGAGAGAGAGAGGAGAGAGAGAGAGAGAGATTTGAGTTTGCAACACCGTCACTGCTGCAGCGTCACCTGCTGTCTCCGTCAACTAGCTACAAACCCTACCGTGTTGAGCTCACTGGCTTGACGCTTGCTGCTTCACTGGGCCATTGGTGGACAATCCGAGTCAATCCCAACCCAAAAATCCAACCTTGGGTCATTTTTAAATAATATTATTTTAATATAAAAATTTTAAAAATAAAAATAATTTATTTTTCAAAAATCAGAAAAATCCAAAAAATAATTCATATTTTCAAAAAAATCAGAAAAATTCGAAATTTTTTTTATTTCCCCAAAAACAAAATTGTGTTTAACTTATTGGAAGCAAATATTGACTTATTTCTTACATTCCAATTGCACCTTTATGATGCATGGATTTCTATTTCCTTAGTCTAATTAGGAATTGAATCCTAGAACTTGTGATTGGTATAAAATACTGCATAAATACTTTATTTGATGTTTAAACAATATTAGGTACTAGAATGACATTAGTGATTAACTAGTGTAATTAAGTTCCTAACCTTAGTTTCTCTAATTACGTAGAAGTGAATTATTTCTCTTGATATTTCGCTTGAGTTTCTAATCGACTCACTCCAAATCGATTAGTGGTGACTCCTATTTAAAATTGACTTGCAGGTTAAAAATTCGAACCATAAGTTATGAATTGGTGGGCTTGAGAGAGCCCAAGCTAAGCCCTATGTTTAGCAAGCCATTAGCCTTCGCACACGACCGCGCATAAGAGAGCGCCAAAAGGGAGGTCGCCATATGTGAATGTCGTATAAAATTTATGACATTTATAGTATGATTTTCTTCATAAAAAATTGCCAATGTGGTAGTTTTGTATATTTGCAACACATGGTGCCAAGGTGTGCGCCATTTAGATTGTGCCAAACAAATTAAAAGCCAATTTAGTAATAAAATATGAGAGAGAGAGACAGAGAGATTGCTGGTTTCTTTAGCCTTCGATCATTTTTTCTTCCCCACCTCTAACAACTCATCTTCTCTGAATGCCTTTCAGCATATATCTTGGAAAAGTAAAGTGTAATTGTATTTACTTGTGTTCCACTGTATTGAGAGTTTTTTTGTTACTGATTGTAATCTATTGAGTATACAAGTGTGAGCATTACTTGTTTATTGATCGTGAGATCTATCAATTTCGGATAGAAAGTAGGGCATGATATGTTTCAACTACTCACAAAATTACTAATGCATTTTGGCCTTATTGGTTGCCGTTAGTCTGGTTGAGTGAACGTAGGCTTGGTTTAAGTCAAACCATCATAAAATTTGCATGCATCATCCTCTATCTGTTTATTTATTTCAATATTTATTTGATTGAAGCATCTAGAATATTATATTGTCAAGTTGTTCCTACGTTTGCCTAACTGAACTTGAGTTATTTTATGAAAAATCGTTAAATTCAGTGAATCATCCTATTCAGCCCTCTCTCAAGGTTGCATTATTAGTCTCCGCAATTATTTCTCCCTTCATGGCTAATCATTTTACGATTTGGACCAATCTTCAATGCCAAAGAGCTGGTGGCTCTATACTCGCCTCCAATGACATAGTTATGGATGTGGACTACTAAGTAAACGATGGAAGATAGCGAGAGTGGAGAGAGTGGATTGCTTCTAGAGTTGATATATAACTAGCCGACACCGACCAAAAGAATAAAAATAACAAGCCGACCGTCGTACAGTGAAAAACAAGGAGTTGCACCACCAGCATGTAATGTTCACTGGTTCTCACTGGCGACAGCGGGATGGTAGTGACATGCCTTCAAAACCCTTACTTGTAGTCGTCTCTCTCTCTAGGTACTACTTTTCTTTTTTCTTTTTGTTTTCCTATTTGGTGTTTTGTTTTTCTCTCTATGTAGTGCCCACCTGCCGCCATGTCAACGTCATCTGTAGAAGATGGGGTGATCGGCACATTGGGTATTTGATTTCCAAGCACGGGTGTCGAATTTGCGCTAGAGAGGTGTGCAAAGGGGACAACAACAAAAGTAAGAGCATTGTATTTGGCAGGTTGGGCTCGTTAAATTTCATTTTGGAAAGTATTTAATTGATGAGTTTTTAGAAACCAAATAATTCAAGATTCCAACTTGGAAAATATTATAATGGCCAGTACTCATCAATTTGGCATGCCAAATTCAATCGTCTTGCGCTATAATATGCATAAAATCTGGTTCTCATAGCCCACCGATAATCCTACAAATGTGACTCGCAATCACGTACTCCTACGTTACTGGTCGACCTGTCTCTATATCACAAAAGTGCAAATACTTGGCTTCTAGCTTCTTTTTTTTTTTTTTTATCAGTCCTACTCTATTTCTACGCTAACTCTCACTCTCAAACTTTTGCCCTGCCTATTTGCAGATTGTGGGAGTCGAAATCTACTCTTGAAATTAAATCGCCGCCACCCCAACCTCCCCTCATAAGGTGGGAATTCGAACCCCCCATCTCCCCCTTTCATATTGGAATGGTGGCCACTGGGGCAAACCCCCGGTGGTTACTTGGCTTCTAGCTTGATTGGCAGCAAGTCCCACTAATATTAATTTTCTTGCTCCAATAAGAATCGTCACATCACAAGAGATGAGATTCACCTCTCCTAGTCGCACGCGAATTGTGTTTAATATCCAATGTAATCATTACACGACATAATCATAATTGGCGATTGATCTTGCACAACGTCCTCGCCATTAAAGCCGTAAACACCTCGTAATGACAATTATCTAATGACTTTCATTTAAGGGACGCTGACTTGGAAACTAGGTTTTCATCGAGTTGGTTGGAAACCAAATAATTCAGGATTCCAATTTTGAAAGTATTTGAGTACCAAACTATCAATTTGGCATGCCAAAGTTAATCGTCTTGTTATTCATCCATCTTAAAATCACAGCAAACATAAGATAAAACGATTTTATAAGGAGGGAGGTTGTGATGATGGTCGCCGGGCATCGTGGGGCCGGCGATGCCAGCGACCACCCGGCGACCACGGTAACCTTGAGGAAGGTCAGTGTCCGAACACTTGTCATCACGATATTGGAAGGACTATGAGCGACTGTGTAGCTCCAGATCTCTTCGCTAATGCGTGGCCTGGACTCTACACACTAAGCATTTCGGACAAGCTCACTACCCTTCATGCTACTTTAAAAAGAAAATTCCGATGTATTAGGGCTCTGTCTACTATCAAGTACTATCAATTATGGCTATTAAATTAAGTAACAAATACTAAATACACATGAATGGGCAGATGAAATTGTTGTAGAATTGTTCGAATAAGGTGATCAATAATTTTAAGGTATTGAAAGCCGATCTAATGTTAGTTCAACAGTCGTGGTCAAATGGGAATCTTTAGGCTTTTGATTTTGATTGCATGATTTCTAGAAGCAAGAGGAACCAACTTATCAGATGGTGGAAAATTACCTAATCAATTCTAAATCTATTGTAAATCCTAAACTTTCCAATCTTGTTAATTTAGTCTTAAACTTTTCATGCAATTCTAATGTAGTCTTTTCAGCTAATCATTGACTATACTAGGCTAGCCTTCTTTTATAGATTCTTCCTAGGAATAGTATGACAAATCACATCCTCACATCGAATCGTCACACACCGAGTTTAGCTTGGGCATCTAGTCCTTCAAGCAAAACATACAAAGCACTTTGGTACTGCAACTGATTTCAGCCTACCATGGCCTAATTAGGAGACTGACATCAATTCCTGACTAATCTGTGCACAAGACGTTAACCTCACTTTCAAAGATCCTCTAAGATAGCATTCGTTCAACTTTGAGATTCTTAGAACAAACAACCAGACACCACTCCCATAAACCAATTGTATCATCCCTTATGTATCAGCCACTCTCCATTCGATGGCATAAGCTCCACATGTCAGCTCACAAGGGTGCAAGAAAATTCAGTCCATGACACATGTTTGTGATCTACAATCGGGAATGATACAGCTCTGCCAGGTCTAGTCGATGATCTTTGTGGTAGTCATGATTTCACTATTGCATGATCCTCATTTCGCAAGGGTTGGAGACAGTCCGCGATGATAATTTGGTTCCGAAGAGGCATAGTTGCAACAACACTGAAATTCATTTTGCTAAAATGAATGAGTGAAAAAATCGAAGAGGAAAAGAAGAAATTAACAGCAAAACGATTGTTTTTCACTTCTTCATTTATCTATTGTGCTAAAAAGTAAGAAGATGATGCCCCAACTGCGGAATTAGGGTTAGGGATTTGATGCAAATAGATGGCCAAATAACGTGGTTAAGCATTAAATTTTGCTGATTTCACATTGCTGGCGAGCCAAGTCGAATGGTTTGTACTATAATATTGTAAAAGGTCAAGCAAGAAACATACAAAAAATTTTGAGTTCAGAAGATGCCTCCTCCACTACGGACGAAAATGAAAATCACGCAGATGAATACTCGTAGGGAAATTTTGTGAGGAGCATCTCTTTTCATATACATAAATCTTAGACTTTCAAAAGTACAAGTCCACCTTTTAAATCAATCCAGATTTTTCTTTGTAAACTTCTTTGTCTTTTTCTTATGGAGAAGGTTGCTTATATGATTATCCTTGTCACTGGAATCACGTCAGATCTTTAATTGAAGCCTTATAAATTGTTCGATCAAAATCGGAGGGTTAAGCAATTTCTGTTGAATCTTGCAGAAACGTGGTACAAATATAATTTATAAAATATAATTTTAACTATTATAATATTTTTTCACACCACATATAATACTCAGACAACTCTACACAATTTCTCTTACTCACGTGCATACATAGCACACTCTACTCAACACACTCTCAAGACCCCTACACACACCCACACACCCCCCTTGGACTTCTTACTCACACACTCTTAGTTGGACACTCAAATGAGGAGCAAGTTGCTCCTATTTATAGGATGGAAAGTTGGTGACTTTCCTAGCTTTCTACACTATTCTAGAAGTATTATTATTATTTTATTATAGCCTCACAACCAGATTTCTTTGGAGAAGTCTAGAAGTGGTGCAGCTTTTCTTGATGGATTTTGCTAGAACATTCTGGAGAAGGGAGAGATCTAGAGAAATCCAGAGAGAGAGAAATCTGGAGGAGAGAGATATGGAGAACTCTAGAGAGAGATCTAGAGAACTCCAGGAGAGAGAGGCGGTGATCTTCAACAATTTCATCATATAATTTAGTTTAATGCCAAACATGTGATTATTGGTCGAAGGTATCCCGTCTTAAATTAGCCAAAAGTCCACTTTACCTTGTATGAATCGATATTGTTTTGATATCAACAATGGGAATGCAGATGCGATAGGCTTCCGACATGATCGGGTATCGTGCCACCCCATCAGGCACAGCATCATCTAGAACCCCCGCCTAGACGACATTCCATAAAGGAGCATCGGTCTAACTTCAACTGCGACTCGGCATCCGAACCCTCGTTGGGCATCCGGTAAAAATTAAACATTGTCCTCAAACTCCTGTTGACTGTCGGATTCGATTAAATGATCATTCAAGCACACGTCAACCAAGCCAATTTTTATCCGCTAGTAATTAGCCATGTACAAAAGAATTTGCGTTCATATACCCAACTTTGGCAAACTTTCATTTTTAAAATTCCAGTAAAATATGCGGCGACTGGCGACCGCAGCCGCGGCCGGCGGCAGAAGCATATGTTATTAGGCCTTTAGATTTCAAATTTTCATAAGAATTATCAAAGCTTAACCTTTCTATGAAAACAAAGAATTTAACCTTTGATAAAAAAAAATAGATTAATTAGTTTCTAATTCGCTAGACATTTGATTTAGGGATAATGAAATTTAGAAACCTCGGGTCCGATAGAAGAAATTTCGATCCGTGCAGCCTTTGGACAGATCAATCATTTAGAACATGACACTTGGCATCACCCCGATTCGTCTATCAAGGCTTACACTTCTCAAGATCGTGCCAAGTGACGCGATGATAGAAAGCCTCGACAAAAAACTAGGGTTTTTATTCTGTGGAAAAGGAGAGCACAAGGCTGGCAGCTCCATGAGGACAAACGGAAAAAGACTTTCAGGGGGGACTCGAACGCACAAGAAAATAAAAATTTGGGTGCTCTGTTTCTTTTCTCCTTCGCTTCTTCATCATGTCCATCGTGACACCTCCATCTCCACCGACCATCTTCATCTATCATAAAAAGACCTCAGTTTTAGACACACAGAGGGGGACGGACATTCACGAAGGAGAGAAACTCCAAGAAGAGATATTTATTTTCCTTTCCAGAGAGACACTATTTTCTTCTCCATTCCTCTTAGCTCGACCTCACGGTCGACCGTGCTCCTGCGTCCATCTCCACCGACCGGCCGCCTCCACCGTCGCAGTCCGACGACTTCCGGCCGGCGTCCTCACCCTCACGATCTCCTCCTTCCCAGTGAGTTTCTTTTTGGATCGAACCCTTTTCCCCCGAGGATCTCAGCTCGGGGACATCACGACGTAGTCAGCCATAGCTCCACTCATCTCGAGCTCGCCCTCTAGCTATCGTCTCCAAGCCGAGTAGGGATTTCCATGGCTGAAACTCATTCCGACGGAACCTTTTTGCTCTGGTCCAACTGAGTCGATTCGTCTGATGTTGAGCATTTCCCGGTGTTTGCTCGGGTCTAGGTCGGGGTTCGAGTCCTAAGAAATGGCCAGCGTCTTCCCGTAGCTTTGTGCTCACCTTGTGTTTGATGAAAATCCCGAGCCAAATTCGCATGTGCGTGTAGATGGTTTTTTTTTTTTTCCGAGTATAAACAAATCTGGGTTACGCGTAAGATAGATCCCATCGTTTTTCGAATTTGAATTCAGTCGACTTTCTTTGTTGCCGAAACTAAATCTAAACCCGCGTCGTTATCGTTCTTTGTTATTGCTTTGTTCTGGCGCCTTTGTTGCCAAAACTAAATCTAAATCCGCGTCCTTAATGTTCTTTGTTATTGCTTTGTTTTGGCATGTTCTTGCGACTGTCGATGGTGATCACCAGTGAATCATGTTCCGGAGTTCTGTGGTGGTCATTGATAAGTTGCATCATTTATAGTAAACTCGTGTTTAAGCTTCGTTTGTTTTGAGATTGTCCTGTGGGAAGTGAAAGTTTCTGGGTTGCTGTGGTCGCTGGGAAAAGACGACAGGAGCAAGGGCTAAAAAGGGAAATGGGAAAAAGAGAAATAAAGTTAGAGATATCAAAAGGATGCTGATATACATTAGTGTAATCAAGTTCCCGATCCTATAATCTCTAATTGCATAAGAATCGAGACGATACTACGACATCTCTATTGGTTTCTAGCTGACCTCAATAGCTAATGGAGACTCCTAGAAATATTTAGGTCGGTAAGAATTAAAAATGAAATCCAATGTTGCGCGAGGTATGGACTTTTTGGGAGGGACCATGCCTAATCAAGGGTCATTGGCCTGAATTAGACAATATCCTAGACTTATGTTTTTCTTTTCTTTCGGACAGAAAAGGTAGGTTGCAACAATACTAAAGGGTGTGGAATAACCACAAAAATCTCCACCTTGCACATCAAGCTTAGGTCAAATCAAAACAACCCTCTCTAAGTGATTTTAGGTCTAGACTTGTCGGTAAGCTGAGTTCTGATACTAGTATTGGGTGGTTTTTAGTCTTTTTCACTTCTAAAACTAGCTAAAAGAATGATGTTTCTCTCATACTTATAAACTAACCACTAGTCATTTTCATAATCTATATAGGATAACCTCAACAGTTCCCATCTCTGATAACACTTGTGCTGTCATCACTTGATGGACTTTTGAACTTGCTTCACGTCCCCACCTCGCCCACATCAATCTCACCCAAACCCAACCTCTGTGTAGACTGCACAACAGCCTCCCCACCTGACACGTCAAGACTTCCATTCTAAATATTTATATGTGACCTTGTAAGTTAAAGTCATATTCTCTTTAAACTCCTTACGTGTCATTTCGTCTTATCTTTGTGATTACCATGTGATATTACACATGTGATGTCGCATTTTTTTTCATACTTTCGAATGGCATGTGGAGATAGAGAGAGATTACTAGTTTCCTCAATTTTCGATCATTTTTTTCTTCTCCTTCTCTAACATCACCACTACTCTGAAACCCTTTCAGCATATACATACCTTTGGAAAGACAAGAAAGATCTAATTTTGGGTTTTTTTATTTCTTTTTCTACGTGGATAATTTGACTATTTGTACTGATTGTTGATGCTAGAGATTTGGTGGCTCTGACTTCCCCTCTAATTACAGCGATGTAGACATTGATGACCTTCTATTGGAGTTATCTCACATCAAATGTGAAAGGGGCTAGTAGTCAATTTATGGTTGTGAAAGAAAATCTCAACCTTTAAGCTAACTTTTGAGTGAGAGAAATTTAAGACTACCTAATATTTGTACTATAGCCCAAATTACTAATAAGTATGGACCAAATAATCACTTTGCCTAGATATAGGTTGTTTCTACTTCAAGCGGCCTGATGTGTGAGAGAGAAATCGTTAGAGTTATCTCACATCAATTTTGGAATGGAGTAATAGTCGGTTCATAAGTGTGAGGGAAAGTCTCAACTTTTGAATTAGTTTTTAGAGTGAGAAAAGGCCAAGACCATTCGACAAAATCAAAATTAGGTGGTGAGCTTGGGTTAAGATTTGTGTAAAGGAGGTGATTGGTCGTCTTAGAGGTCTAAAATCAACGTCATCATTAAAGCCGGAAAATACCTCGTAAAAACAATTATTTGAAAGGCTTGAGGTTCTTCGTCTAAAGGATATTGCGTTCTATAGGCTTTTGTTGACTGAACTTCCTCTTGACCTCTCGTTAGGACAATCCAATGTGTATTTTACCCGTTTGCAAGACATTGTTCCAAAAGGTAATCCAAAGTATGCTATAAAACATGGTCCATGTGGTAATGGCACATGCAGAATATCTATTCACCGAGATTCCGACTTGGAAACTATTTAATCATCGAGTTGGTCGCAAACCAAATAATTCAAGATTCCAATTTGGAAAGTATTCAAGTAACAAGCCATCTATTTGGTATGCCAAATTTAATTCACTTGCTACTCATCTATGTTATGATTATAACAAGTTTCTATGACTTAATCAAATTGAGCATATATTGGGAGGTGCCGCTAATTGTAAAACAACAGCATGTGTGCCTTTAACATATAGCAAACATAAGATAAAGATGAATTTATTTGGAGGCACTTTTTTGTTAAAAAATTAAATATTTCATTAAGGTAAGGAAATATAGTAGGGCTTGATAAATGGGCTTTAGTAAATAAAATCTCCCAAAGGGTTTGGGGAGGAGACAAGGCCCTATTTAGAGGTAAAGTGTTTCTCTTATAGGTTTTGACAACCCAATCTGCTACTCAGTTGGCCTCTCTAAAACGATGGGCTACCTAGATATTTAAGAAGGAAAGTAACAAATCCTTGTATTTCATGATAAGAGTCTGAGCTTCCCGAGTGAATTGATCTAGACTCCTTAAAGCATTGATAGAGTCTAAGTTGTCAAACTCAAGTAAAAATGCTTTGTTGATATCTAAATTTTGGTGTACTCTTGATTTGCATATTAGGAGTATTTTCATAATAAATATATTCACATAAATCGCACTCAAGTTGGTCCAGTTATGAATTACAATTGGCCCAAATGTGTTTCACTTCTCAAGGAGAGTATTGTATAGCCCATTCACGCTTGAATTCAAGGGAATATACTCCTGGCCATGAATTCAATAACGCCGGTGACCTTCTGCACCAGTTGTTCGAGCGAATTCACAAAGGATTCGTGCTCCGGCGACACGTTCTATATCCTCTCACAAAACTCCACCACCATACCCAATAATTTTCCAATGGCGGTACATTAACCTTGACACCACCAACTTCCTGTCATGCCTCCACCTCACTTGTTAAGTTAGATCAAAACCTATTTCAAGATGAGATTGAGGTAGGCACTTTGGGTTATTTAATTATAGTATATAGTTGAATTGCATGTTTATTAGAGATAAACCTTAGGTTATTTTAATCTTATTGTATCTATCAAGGCATATTAGGCCTCTGAACCTTTGGGCACTAAAGGTCAAACCTTAATATTGTCTCGCATGACTTGTTACAATTGATTTAATAACAAGTTATCAATGAAAATTTGGACTTTAAATATCATGTGTGTTTCATTGCATCTGAATATTATCAATTGTCATTGTACGTCACTTACAATATTTAGGGCGTGCATGATTAGTCTCATAATTGTTGGGGTGACATCCAGATTTTCGGGTTCTGATTTCGATTAGATAAATTGGGCATTTCATCGACGTGACTACAGTGTTTTTCTTTGAGTTGGCCACTCACAAGATAACTAGACTAGATGGGTAAGCTATTAAGGACTTTAAGGCAAATAGACTTGAGAATTCAACCAAGAATTGACTTCTCGACCGTGACTATTTTTAGAGGCCATTGCAGCACAGTGTAAAATCAATTTAAAATTAGAGATAGGTTGGTTCGACAAAGAGGTGTGGCTAATCATGGGTGACACCACTAAATTAGAAAATTCTCGTCAACCGGCACTAGACTAAATTTCTTATTATTTTGGTACCCTATGTCCCTATTTGAGTCCTCAGGATTTTCACGACAACCGAGAATCACCAATGGATCGAGTGGGTTCATCGTGGCTCGAAGAAAATCGACCACGGGTCATTTGTCCTAAAAGGTTATGAAAACTACCCAGTAGCTTAGGTCACAGTAAAAACGTGCCCGAGTGAAATTAACCGCCAATCTAAGTTCGATTTCAGAAATTGAAGATTTTGTCATGTCACAATAAATTTTAGGAGCGTCGACTTAGTCTCAGAAGATTTTTCTGACAACCAAGACTTTTTGGGAAAAAGTTGAGATAGGGCCGTTTTTTATCGGAATTTGCAGAGGACCGTTTTTATTGTGAAATTGGGATACAAGTGGGTTATATTGGAGAGGAAGAAATCTAGTTCGACCAAAAACTCGACGGTTGAATTTTCAAAAGCCAGATTAAATTGTTTGAAGAAGGATTGGGGTCTAATTTGTGCCATTTTGCCTACAAATTCGTATGCCACACATACCCCACACCTTGGCCCACCTAAATGCTTCTAGAAGGGGGCATAATTGTCAAAAAAGGGTGGGTGGATGACAGCTGGGTGTGGCCCATGTGTGGATGACCTAAGAGAGAGAGAGAGTGAGAGAGGAAAAGGGGAAAGCGGTTTCTTCTTCCTCCCCTCTCTCTTCCGTTGACTCTCTCTCCCCCATCTCCCTCTTCAGTTTGCTCGACTCCATGGAAGCCAAAGACCAGCAGAAGCAGTAGCCATCATCGTTCGGACCGAAGCTGCCATCGCCGTCGCGCCGGAGTTGTCGTCACACGTCGTCACAGCCCACGACACTGCCATCGCTGCTTCGCCCAACCCGCGCGTACCTCCGCCTCTCTCCTCTGTTCCCTTGCAGTTTGACGCCCCTGCAAGCTGAAGACTGGCGGAACTAGTTCACCGTTGAGGCCTCACCTCCGCACGCCACAGCTGGAGTCGCCACCGCTGCACGCCGACGCCTTGCCACTGCTCCGCGCGTCACCATCTCCATCTCGCCGGCCCCTTTATTCCAACGACCAGTTCAGATCTGGTGGAGCTCCGCCGGAGCCGTTCAGCTCACCTCCGGTCATCGTGAAGCCCCGCCTAGTCTGGTTTAGCCCCTCCGTCCATCTAGGTCCGTTGTCGCCTCAACCCAAGCCCGGATCTGCCCTTAACTAGCAGCGAGTAGAGAGGAGAAAAATGGGTATGGCAACAGCTTCGTGGCCCGTTTTGGCCAGCTTCCCGACCCGGATGCTTGGCCCGCCTTGAGAAAAGTCGATCCTCGCGTCGATCCCGTCGTTTTGAGTGATTTTTGCTCAGTAATGCCTTCTTAATTTTCTAATTATACTTAAAGATTGATTAGTGCTAGTTAAGCGTAATTAGTTGGTTAGATTAGAATGGATTAGTGATTATTAGTTAATTGCATTGTATATTAGTTAGGTGGTTAGTGTACTTAGATAGAGAATTGCCTATAATATTTATTGGATGCTTCTTGGGATTTTTCCCGACCCTTATCGAGTGTTAATTAGGCAATTCGGGCCTAAGTGAAATTTTTAGGAATTAAATATTAATTTTCGAAATTAATTTAATTATTTATTTATTTTCCGAAAATTCAACCGGGATGGCCAGTTACTGGAATTTCGTGCTGATGATCATGATGTAGTCCGTTTATTTAATTGAGCTTTATATTGTGCTAAATTGCAATTATTGTATTCATTTATTTAATTTTCGAAATTAATTATTTAATTATTTATTTTCCAAAAATTCAACCGGGATGGTAGGTGACCAAAATTTTGTGCTGATTATCATGGAGCAATCCCTTTATCTATTTCAGCTTTAATTCGTGTTGGATTGATATAATTGTGCATTTTTAAGTTATGTTCTTAAATAATGCAATTTTGGCTATGTAATTGAGAATTGGTCGGGTATCGGTTGTCAGTATCGAAAGTGAGTTGGTAAATCATCTGGAGAATGCACGTGGCCCGGTGAATTGGAATGTCACTTGGGAAGGACACGTGGCTCGATGAGTGGATATGTCATCCTGGCGAAAAGGTAGCCTTAGAGAATGCATGTGGCTCGGAGACTCGGTATGTCTTCCTGGAGAATGCACGTGGCTTGGTGACAGAGTATGGCATCGTAAAAAGGGTCGGGTGGGACCATAAAGCCATTGAATCTTGAAAGGGTCGGGTGGGACCATAAAGCCATTGAATCTTAAGAGGGTCGGGTGGGACCATAAAGCCATTGAATCTTGGAAAGGTTGGGTGGGACCATAAAGCCATTGAATCTTGAGAGGGTCGGGTAGGATCATAAAGCCATTGAATCTTGGGAGGGTCGGGTGGGACCATAAAGCCATTGAATCTTGGTAGGGTCGGGTGGGACCATAAAGCCATTGAATCTTGGAAGGGTCGGGTGGGACCATAAAGCCATTGAATCTTGAGAGGGTCGGGTGGGACTGTAAAGCCATTGAATCTTGGAAGGGTCGGGTGGGACCGTAAAGCCACTAAATCTAAGAAAGTTGCTTGGTGGGACCGTGATTACCACCTAAGATAAGTTGTGTCCTAAGGACTGTGATTCATAATTGGGAATTGAGTTGAAATAGTTGAAATGACCGAAAATTCTCTTGATGATATGTAATCGACTAAGTTGATTGATTCTTGCTTTGATTTGATGTTGTGAATTGATTGATTGAATGGAAATGACCGTGAGTGGTCTTGTTGGCGTGTAATCGACTAGGTCGATTTGATCGATGCTTCGATCAGTGATGTGATTGCTTGGATGCCTATTTGATCTGTGCTAATATGCAGGTGGAATCTGAGGCTAAGATAAGTCCTCTGACTCGTGTTGTGCATAGACAGCCTTAAGGTGTATTAGTTTACTAATTAGGTCTTAAGGGGTGGAACTTGTTGAGACATAGTCTCATCCCGGTTGTGGGACATCATTTCAGGACCCTGATAAAGAACTTGAGGAGAAAGAACCCGAAGAGGAGTATCTGGAGGAGAACCCCGAGGATGATCTAGAGTAGGATCCGGATGAGAACTGAGACTCCACTCCTATCTGATGACTGTTGATGTAGAACCTGTTTGAGTAGAAACCAACCTTTTTAGCATGGCTTGTATATGTACATGTATGACTGTGTCGTTATAGATGTACATAAGGGTGTGGTTTTCAGGTTCAAGTTTCTAGTCCTACTTGTATATCCCATTGCTTTATTGTCTGGGGATTTTTATAACTGCTTCCGCATATGCTATTAAAAAAAAATGGTCGGCGATATGTAGTCCTGAGATATCGCATTTTTAAAATCAACCAAGGTAAGGGATGTGTGCATGCCTGAGGATCGGGGTGTGACAGTTGAGCTATCAATACAACTTGGGGGTCGAATAGATTGTGTAATAATATAATAATACTTTCTCAATGTATCAAATAATCACCACTCAAGATAAGGATAGACGTAAGAAAGTGTTTGTGTGATGCTAATAAGTAATTAGATTGAGATACAAAAATCAACACAGAGTGGTTTAGCCATATACACAAGCCTACGTCCAATCTCAAACTAAAAGCCTAAAAAGTGGCTATATTCCACTAGTAATTCACTAGAGCAAGTTACAACTAGGGGTGAGCGGTTTCAGGTTCCGGTTCGGTTCCGTCTGGAACCTGGAACCTACCCTCGGGTACAGGTTCCTCAAAATGAGGAACCCGGAACCTACCCGTTAGAACCGAGAACCTGGAACGTACCCTGTCACAGGTTCCAGGTCGGTTCCAGGTTCCAGCAGGTTTTTTTTTTTTTTCAGATTTGAATTATAACGTACACGCACGTTACCAAAAAAAATAAAAATAAATAATGTACACGCACGTTACCAAAAAAAACTATAACGTACGCGCACGTTGCCAAAAAAAAAATATAATGTACGCGCACGTTACCAAAAAAAACTATAAGGTACGCGCACATTACCAAAAAAAAAATATAATGTACACGCACGTTATCAAAAAAAACTATAACGTACGCGTACGTTACCAAAAAAAAAAATATATATAACGTACACGCACATTACCAAAAAAAACTATAACATACGCGCACGTTACAAAAAAAAAACTATAACATACGGGGAGGGCGTCCCGGGTCGGGACTCGGGAGTCGGGACTCAAGAGTCAAGAGCAGAGCAATAGATGTGAGGTGAGCAGGGGAGGGGGTTCCTTTTGGAACCCTAACCGGTTCCGCGACTGGCGTCCGATGGCGGCGGCCTTCAGGGCGAGCGTCGTTCGGCGAGAGTTTCAGAGGGTCGGGACTCAAGAGTCAAGAGCAGAGCAATAGATGTGAGGTGAGCAGGGGAGGGGGTTCCAAAACGGGTTCCGAAACGGGTTCCAAAACCGGTTCCGAAACCGGTTCCGCGACCGGTTCCGGTTCCGCGACCGGTTCCGGTTCCGATTCCGGAACTGGGATCGCCGGTTCCCGGAAAAATGGAACCGGGAACCGGAACCGGTCCTTTAAGAACCGGGAACCAAACCGGAACCTCCGGTTCGGTTCTCCGGTTCCCGGTTCTACCCGGGAACCGCGCTCACCCCTAGTTACAACTAGCTAGTAGTGTATCTTTCACTCAATATATCACACCATCAAGACAAATGCACTACACTTATACTTGTACACTTGACTATCAACTTAATGCTGAATCGATACAGAAAAAGACATTGAACAAGATCAAAGAAAATTTCTAACTTAGTTCGTACATGCTATATTCAGTATTCTTCTTGTGTCAGCGTTGCTACTCCTTATACACTAGAGTTTTCAGATTATTTGTGGGAGACCTTCAAGGATGCCCAGCTAGTTGTTTAAGAGTCATTGGAGATTTTGACAACATTGGAACTATTCTTGTAGTAATTTCCTCTGACTTTCGTAGGTATTCTAAAATAGAGTATGATGCACTATCCTAAGTAGAAAAATAGCCCCATACTCCCAAAAATCTCCAACTTTAGGTTCAGCGCCATCATACTCAAAACATTTTTTTGTCTAATTATAAAACCCCCAACTTTTACTTTTGTCCCAAATCTGCCACCGTTAACTTTTTGTCCAAAATGGTTATTATTAAACCTGCGTAGCATTTTGACATTATTAATGAAATTTACCTCAACAAACTAACATGGAAAAATCTTCTACAAAACAACGCCTTCTTGGATGAACAAATAGGGTTCGACTTTTCAATTGCTCTCACTCTTAATATCATCTCGTCTCCCTTCCATCTCGCTTGGATCCTCCATCTCTTGCACTCAGAGCCCTCTATCTCTTATGCTCCTAGGCTCAAGATGCTCAAGCATCTTGTGCTTGAAGGTTAGGTCTGATTATGTCTAATTACCTTTTTTTTTTTATTAATTTCTTAATTTTCATGAATTAATTTTTTCATTAATTTACTCGTAGTTTGCTCATTGGAAATAGAAGTATCACTACGTTGAATCAAAGCAATGGTGAGCATATTCAATTTTTAACCCTGTGTTCGGGTTTTCAATTTATTATTGTGTTTTTTTAAACAAAATGAAATAGATTGTGATGATACTTCATAGGAATGGAGAGATGAAGAACTAAGAATATTACACGAAGATAGATTTTTTTATACCGAAGCTCTAAGTGGCCCTGACGATGATAATTTTGAAGAAACTAGTGTCATAACTAGGCGAATGGTTAATAGGTATGATACTATGTGTGACCATGCCAAGAAAATGTTTAATCTAGCCGTGAGATTTGAATCTCATAAATAGGTCAAAAAGTCTGTGAACAAAAATATGTTGAACTACTGGATAAGAAATTTTTTATTATATATAGAGTTGGAGACCCAGATAATTGTAATTGAAGACTAACCAATAAGCAAGGCATGACTTGCTCATGAGTACATGCCTAAGATTAATGATAGGCTCACTAACTCAGCTGCAGATGTCACACCCCAACTCGCTTTGGGCTCGTGACAACCCGCGCCATCGCTTTTCACTTAGCTCATTTGCTTGCGACATCCTAACACGTGTCGTTAACCCATTCATTTTATCTTTTGATTATACACAAGTAGAAGCAAAATAAACATCTCCCAATCATTAACAAACAATAAGGATAGTATAAGGCATACATCATAACCCACTTATATATATGCTTATACCATTAAACATAATTTTTCCTTACATCAAAAGCTTAGCCATTTACATGTCCGTGTAGCAGATTCCTTTATACTTGTCCAAGTCTTGGGGTTGGGGTTAACCTAGCATCTCTATTTTATGAGGGCGATCTTACAAAGTGGTATCCCCTACACGTCTAGTAAACGTCCATCTCAGAGTACTTTGTCTCGAGCTCGAATAGTCATGATTAGGGCCTAAAAAAGTTAAACAACAAGGAGTGAGATAAACTCGGTGAGTGAACTCCCTAAACCTCACGTAGGGAAGCCATTCATCTTGGAAACGCCCTATACATGCAAGTTATTTATCAATGGCAGATCAATAGCGAAGCATCTCGTGCCTTGCCCTAACTATAAACATGAATGGTCATCTTACCTTCTTAAGCCATCATAACAAAGCACGTAAGCAATTTTTATAACACTTTCCATTTTCACGAGTCAAACATAAGAACGTGCAACATACTATAATCATGCACCCATGTCATATAATAATTCAAAATTGTTCATATATTGATCTTAGGTCACACGTTTGCTAACTATAGTATCACTTCTCAAAATATGTATTCATGCACTCATGCACTTTACACACGTGGCGTCTCCAAAATTGCATGACATTCCATATTACCATGCAACCCTCGAGACCATGCTTTTAGATTATTACAGTTGCTTAGGGCCCAAGATCAATCCAAAGGTTCACAGTCATTTGGCATAACCAGGCATCGTCTCGCCCCATCGAGCATAGCATCGTCCCACGTAAACGCATCAAAACGGCATTCTTGTAAGGAGTTTTATTTTGAAATCCATCTGCAAACAGCATTCCATGGACTTAGGGGCATCTAAACTAAATCGGACATCGTCCTGTGTAAAACGCATCAGGATGAGTTAACACCTCGCATAAAATGCATCAAGGTCTTTATATGATCACATGAACACCTCATCACTCATGCTCATTGTTATTTTTCTCATTTGCCAAGTATGAATGTCTCAATGGCGTGCCAAACGGAGTGTGTCTCATAACCTTTTGGAAGTACATCAATAAAATATGCCGAGCACCAAACAAGAGTTCGTCATTTGACATATTATTTTGAGCACCGGCCTTAATCCAATTCAGATCTGAAATGATACGCTTCAATATTACATCGAGACCAAAAAAGGACTGATCCGCCGTGACATGATAAGCGACCTAGTACCAGACTTAGCTCAGGAACGATACGTCTTAGTATCAAACCGAGACTAAGAAAGGGCCGGCTTGTCGTGACATGATCACCAATCTAGTACTGGACTTCATTTGGGAATGATATGTCTCAATATCGCCAATCCCAAGAGAGAGAGAGACTTGACCTAACGTGCTTCCTTACACGTTCAAGAACCATTGTGAAATCTTAGATTTTCAATTCTGTTTTCTATTGGATAAATCGGGCATTTCATTGACGCGCCTATAGGGCTGTTCGCAGAGCTAATCACTCTCGAGATAACTAGATTATCTGGGGAAGCCATTAAGGATTTTAAAGCAATTAGACTTGAGAATTCGATTAGAAATCGGTTGCTCGATTGTGCTCATGTGTTGAGATCATTATGGCACCGATATAAATCGATTAGAGATCAGAGATAGGTCGGTTCGATTGAGATGTGTGGTTAAACGTGGGTGATCCCACTAAATTGCAAAATTCTCATCGATCGGCACTAGTTTGATTTTTCTATCGTTTTGGTACCCTATGTCCGTATTTGAATTCTCAAGATTTTCACGACAAACGAGAGTCGCCAATGTGTCGAGTGGGTTCATTGAGGCTTGAAGAAAATTGACCATGGGTTATTTGCACTGAAAATTTCTGAAAGTTACCCGGTAGCCTAGGTCACGCTAAAATCAAGCCGAATTGAAATTAACCGCGAATTTGAGTCCGATTTTAGAAATTAAAAGTTTCGTCACGTCACAATTAATTCTAGGAGCATCGACTCAGTCTTAGAAGATTTTTCTGCAAACCGAGACTTTTTGGGAAAAAGTCGTACTATGGCCGTTTTTGTCCAAAAAATATTGGGGATCGTTTTTTATCGCAAAATTGGGAAGTAAGTGGGATCAATTGGTGATGAAAAATACAAACTGGATTGTTGAGGTGTCGGGTGATTTTATCAAGGCTGGTTTGTGTTGATTCAAGGAAGAATTTATGGCCAATTGAGAGGAAACCAAAGGAAATTCCTAACCCCCCGTATGCCTATGGTTTTAGACCAATTCAAGAGTCCTAAGATGAGCATTGGTGGCTTAATGGAGGCCAAGGAGGAGCTAGTGGTTGAGGATGGGTCAAGGGGACAATTGAAGAGAAAATTGTGACCAAGGTGATCCCCTCTTGCAGTAGCCTTCTCCTTCCTCAATCCACTTGCTTTCTCCATTGTTGAGGGTGCTTAGAAGCTTGAGAAAACTAGAGAAGTAAGTCCTCTTGTCGTTCGACCAAGCCGCACGCCCACCAAACCGTTTTCCTCCTATGTTTTCCTTTATTCTAGTTTCTGCTCCAACTGACCTTTCACTAAAGATCTGAGTTGAAAGTGGTCTTCTAGGACAAATTAGCCAACTATCCACTCATCACTATGACTAGCACATCCAAACCGTTCCAAAGAGCCCGACCTCGCCCCGAATGGATCTGCTGTACGGCCGCCATAAGCCTCCGGTCGCCGATCCATCGGTCCGCCTGCTGGTCCACTTGTTTCACATTTTTCTTCATTTTTCTCCAATTCCAGCCCTTCCTTTGCCCATCCCAACCTCCAACAAGACCCCTTAGACCTTTAGGAGCCACCAGTTGTTGACCACCCGCTCGTCGGAGCTTCGATCAACCCATTTCATCGCCGTTCAGCCTTAGTTGTCCTCTATCCAGCAAGAGCAAAAGCAGGAACCAAACCAGTAGAGGGTTTCCAACATTATTTAGCCTGTTTTGGTGCTTACTCGGTCTCGAAAGCTAGGCCCGCTTTGGAGACGATCCTCCCCCGTCGCGTCCCTGTCAATTTGCACCAATCGACTTGCCGAACAAGTGAGTTTAACTCACTAATCCTTGCTTAGTAGGTTAATTATGCTTAGGGATTGATTAGTTTAGACTAAGATGGATTAAGTGGTTAGATTAGATTAGATTAGTGAATTTAATTATTTGCCAATGCATGTTAGGTGGTTAGTTAGCGCAATTAGCGAGGAAATAGACTCTAGTATTTATTTAATGAGTCTCGGAAATTTTCCGGGCTCGTCTTGGCTTCCAATTAGGCTATAACGGGCCTAAGTTGGATTTATTGCATTTATTTATTATTTTCCGTAATCATTTAATTAAATATTATTTTCCGAAAATTAAACCGGGATGGCCGGTGATCGGAATTTCGTATTGATTGCAATAGTGCTCTCTGTTTATTTAATAAGTACCTTATTGTGCAAATTGAGTGCAATTAGTGTTTGTGGGTATTTATCCCAAAAATTGGATAATTTTGGTAATTGAGTGGAAACTTACCGAGCATCGATCTACAGCGCCAAAAATCTATTTTGGAACTGTTGAAAATAGTGGGAGGTTCAAAAGTGAAAACCTTGTATTTTGGCTAAGGCCGGCCGTATACCCACACACGTGTATTTTTATCTGGTATGATAAAAATGGTAAATGAAATTGTATGGTTCGGGATGGTATACTATATCAGCCTATGGACGATATGTCAGCTTAGATTGAGAGCAGTATACCGGTATACTATATCATCCTACGAGCTCTGATATGTCAACTTAGCGAGAGCAGCATAACTTATCAACTTAGCGAGAGCAATATTATCAGCTTAGAGAGAGCATTATTAGTGTGCTATATCAGCCTACGGGCGATATGTCAGCTTAGCGAGAGCAGTACACTATTTATTAGCTTAGAGAGAGCATTATTAGTGTGCTATATCAACCTACGAGCGATATGTCAACTTAGCGAAAGTAATACACTATTTATCAGCTTAGCGCAAGCTATACTATCTATTTATCAGCTTAGAGCAAGTAGTTCTAATACGAGTGGACTTATAGATAGTATTAAATGGGCCAACCAAGAGATGGTCATGATGACATGTAATCGACTGGGTCGATTGATCAATGATTCGATCTAATTTGATTGGATGTTGTAATTGTTAGTATTTATGAATTAAACTAACTTGCGGAAAGGAACTAAGGCCAATGTAAGTCCTATGAGGCCTAAGTGTGCTTAGGCAGCCCTTAGAGCATAGTTTTCTTCCTAATCGGGTCTTAGGGGGTTGAACTTACTGAGACGTAGTCTCACCCTGTTGTGGGATAACATTTTCAGGTCCTTAGGTGACCGCCATGGAGAGCCGGAAGTCCCAGAGTTTGGGAAGGTGGAAGAAGCATAATCGGCAAACCTATATGACTAGTTAGTCATAGGATAATTCCTTTTTGATGAGCCGAAATTTTTGTAACCAGCCCGGTCTTGTGTATAAACTCGTTTGTTTCTAACAGACTTGTTTTTGTTTGAAATTTGATGGCCCTGCTTTCCTATCCCATTGTGTTATTGTCTGGGGATGTATTTATATGCTTCCGCATGCACATATTAAAATGAATGAATGGGTCGGCGATGCGTTATGGGACATTGCTAATATATCGACCAAGTAGGGATGGACACATGCTCGGAGGATCGGGACGTGACAACCATAGTATATCTTGTCTCGGAGGCTCAGGGTATTCTCACGTGTCGACCGTATACAATGAAAATAATATATGTGTATAAGTGTAACATCTATTTCCAATTAATACATATAATACATTGCCATCATAATCTATCCAATAACTCATCTTTTATTTATATAACAACTCACAATACCATAACGTATTTTAATAGCATGCCTTATCACGACGTCAATTCATAAAACACATATCACAACATAGTTAATCACCCTATTATGACATATTATAAGAACATATCACACTTCACTTGTCATCACAAAATAATTCATCATCTCATTTTAACATATCATCACCTTATTATAATCCACATCTCATATCGTAATAACTTATCACGTAATGATAACTTATCAAACCAAGAAGTGATAACATATCGGTAAAAGTCAATAACCTATAGCCCTAAACATGATAACATATCGTCCAAAACTCGATAACTTATCGTCCAAATCCCAATAACGTATTGTTCAAAACTCAATAACCTATCGAGATAATCTATTAGAACTCAATGAACACTTATCACATAAAACTCACTTATCACATCAACAAAGCAACATCTAACCTTAATCTCACCCTAAACTACTTCCAAAATGCAACAACAACCCTAATCAAGAGCTAGAAAGCCACTTACATCCAAGTTGTCGCGACCAATTTTTCGGGTGTACCACCTAGGGTTTGGCTAATGGATTGTTAAGCCTAGACTTAACTCGGACTCTCCCAAGCCCATACCAATTCACGACTTAGGTTCAAATTTTTAACGTGCAATTAATTTTTAACTAGGAGTCGCCACTAATCTATTTTTGGTGGGTCGATTAGAAACCCAAGTAAAGTAATGGGAGTTTTACTTTACTTCTACGAACCAGAGACTATGAGTACGGGAACTTGGTTACACTAAATTTCTCTAATGCCCTTTCGGTACCATTCTTTTATTCTTAAAAATGTTTTTTTGCAGATAGCTTAAATTGATTTTAAATCTAATTCCCTAACATGTGAGGCGATCATGCGGGTGTGCAATCCATCAATTTAACACCCAAGAAAGCAATGAATAAATTGCAAGCTTACCTCAAAGCAACAAAAGCATCTGCGATGTTAAATTAAAATCCACATCAACAACCCTAGATATGGTTTCTAATTAACACGCAATTTCATTTTTTCCTTTCACTTAATTGATGAAAATCATGCAATATGCGATGCAACATTAACTAAATGACCTAATTCTAATGACACGTAATTTCTAATTAAATGGGACTAGTAAAAATACTAAATGGCATGCATCTCAATGAAATCTAACCCTAATGACGTGCATATGATATTTTTTTTTCTTTTTCCTAAAAGAATGCATTTTATCCTAAATAATGAAACTAATTTAGCCTAAGGTATTTTTGTATTTTTTTTATGAAATTCGGAATTAAAACAACATGTGAAAATTATCTAGCTAGATTAAGATCCTATTCAATTTATATTAGGAATTAGGTTAAACTAAATCATAATTTAAACTAAAATATTATCTTAACCCAAATAATCCTAGAATGCAATCTATCTAAAAAAAAAATCTATCTAAACTTAAAATTAATTAGAAAGTAAAATTAAACATGCAATCTTACCATAATATGCAATAACTTGCAAAAGATGCCCTAATCCTATATGATATATACATGATGTTTTTTTTTATTATTAATCTCGAAATTAAAATTTAACATGCAAATCAAATAACAAAACTAACATTCTAAATGAATATGCTTTCTTTTTGTTTTCTTTTTCATGATTCAAAATAAAATCTCTATCCTAATCATGCAAAATAAGAGAAGCAAACCTAACCCTAATTCAACAATTTTTTGATTTTTTCTTTTCATTTCCTTTTTAATTTCAAAATTAACAATTGCCAAATAATTAAACATGCAATTTAAGTTAGAAAACTAGCAACCTAAATTAATTGATTTGATTTTTTTGATTTTTTTGATTTTTTGATTTTTTTGAAAATTCATGATAAATAGAATGTTTAACCTAAATAGGCAAATAACCCTAAAACATGCAAAATTCTAACTCAGACATATCTCAAGATAAATAAAGCAATCAAATCCATTCAAAATTACCCCAAAAAGATGTCACACATCGTTCAGATCGAGGGATAATATTTCGCTAGTAAAACCGATAAATTAATCTTAAGCCTTAAAGATCAAAATATCAATTTTATTCCCACTTGATTAATTATTTCATCTAAAGCCTTATAGATGAAATAAAAAAACCTTGGCGTGGTTGCGAATTAGTTGATATTGGGATTTTCAACTATGCATAGGTAAATATTCCAACAACATATAAAGAATAAAAAAAAAAAAAATAAATAAATAAAAACTAAACTTGCCTAATAAAGTAAAGAGAAAATACCTAATTTAATTTTTTTCATTTAAAAAAAAAAAGAGAAAAGGCTTGGCCGGTTCGGAGGTCCGGCGAAGGGGAGCTCACCAGCTAGGGTTCCGACGAGGGAGGCAGGGGCGGCACGTCAGCAACGCAGCAGCAGGGATCGTCATAGGTCTGCTAGGGCTTGAGGCGAAGTGGAGGCGGCGTCGAGGCGGCTCGGCGAAACTGGTGGGCGGCGTCACGGGTGGAGCAGGGGCTTCGTCGTGTTCCGGCGAGGCAGATCTGAGCAGAGGTAGCGGGGAGTGTCGCGGGCATAGGTACTCGGCTCCGACTGCGAGGTGGCGAACGGCGGGTGGAGAAGGACCACAACGGCAGGGATCGACGCGGCGGGGTAGCAGAAACCCCAGATCGCCGTCGAATCTAAGAGTTGCAGGCAGCGGGCCCGGTCTGTTGGGTCGACGGGCGTTGGGCGAGACCGGCGGTGGAACAGGAAGGGGCTCACGGGTCACCGGTGCAGGGCTACAGAGGGCGAGCGGCGGCGACGAGGCGTTGGGACAAGGCGCCGATGTGGCACCGATGCCCCCCACCCCCCGGCGAGGAAAATGAACAGTCGCGTGTGGGGGGTTTTTTTTTCTTTTTCTCTTTTTTTGCTTTTTCTCTCTCTTACCTCACTTTTTCACCTTTTGCTTTTTTTGGTGTTTTTTTAACCCAATGGAAAGAGAACCCCCTCAATTTACCTTACGTGACCCCTTTTATAAGCCAAAAAATTATATCTTGGGGGTATATTTCATTGCCAATTTTGCTCATGTAAAATTCCATTGAATGTATCATTTCACCCCGCAAAATATTTTTTGCATATTCAATAAAAAAATTTCCCTTTTTGCACAAAAATGCATCTCTCAGTGTATATTACCTAAATCTATGAAAAATCTGAAAAAAAAAATATAACAAAAAAAAAATTTCCTAAACTATATGCCATGTGATTTTTATTTTTTATTTAGCAAAATCAACCCCAAAAATTTAGGTGTCAACACAAGTCCAAGCTTTAAAAAATGTTGGAGGAGGAGCGACAAGATTGGACAGCGGCTATGGGCTACTGGTCATGCCTCCACAGCTCACATGAGTGGGCTAGATGGTGTCTTGGGCAATAGCACGGCGACGGCTCAACGGTGAACGGCCTCCCCTAGGCCGACGGTGTCCAAACCGCCAATAGAGAGAGAGAGAGAGAGAGAGAGAGAGAGAGAGAGAGAGAGAGAGAGAGAGAGAGGGGGGCTACTGTGAGGGACTAAATAGCAACTTCCTCGACTTCAAAGCTTCAACTTGGCAATGGAAACGATGGTACAAAGGAGTTTTAAGGGTGGCGGTTGTGATGATCGGTTTTCGGTGAGTCTAGAGAGGAAAATAAGAGAGAAATTGGTATGAAATGAGGAAGTGGGAGGGAAATTCATCCAAGTGGTAAGGAGAGAGAGAGAGAGAGAGAGAGAGAGAGAGAGAAAGTGAGAAAAAATGAGAGAAGAGAGAGAGAGAATTGCCATAGGAACCAAAGGGAATTAGAGGCGAGATAGAGAGAGAGGAAGAAATCTTGCCATTAATGCACATCTCATTCAATCTCTAAGAGCATTTCTCAATCAATCAAAAGAAAGCTTCTTGAGGAAGAAAAATCCAAGCCATTAATGAAGAGATATGCACCTGAGTGAATAGGTTTAAGGTAGGCTTGTAGGAATAATGACATTCCTCTTCTTCAACCGCACATGGGCGCCAAATCTTGGCCAATTCCACCTTTGCCCTTTTGTCTTTAGTTGATTAAGAGGGCGATTTGGTCATTTTACCAAGATTGTGCATTATTCACGTATTTGAGTGCAATAAATACTAAGATCTTTCAATGATGGCTTGATAGGATTGGAGGGTCCATAGCACTTCCTTGGGGTATCCACTCCTTGGGCATGTGGCCCTCTCCCCAAATGTGAAGAACAGTTTCGAGTAATTTTCGAAATAAATGTTGTTACCTTATAAAATGAATTTGAAAAATTATAAAAAATTTAATATGTTATAGAGAAGACTTTGAATAACAGTATTCATGAAGGAATCCAAGCTTAATTCATTTTGTATTAAGAGCAAAAAATCACCAAATACAATCCAAAATCTCATCCGTTGAACAGTCTCAACGACTGTAGAAGAAAACTCATTTTAACATCTAAATCTTCATAAAACACTTATAAATTCTAGTAGATATGGATGTCCTCTACAATGTTTATGAAGGATGCATGTTCATATTCCAAAGGGAAAAAATTATAAAAAAATTGAGAAGACAAATAGGTCATCGTTTTTACTACTTTGGGCAGTTTTCACACAATAAAAGAGTAGGCTTTCATGCCAACCATTTCACCTCAGAAAAAATTGAAATTAAAATATGTTGTAGATCAAAATGTTTTGAACTTTCATGAGGAAGTTTTGCAAGATTCAAACACATAAAACATTATAAAATTGGAAAATAGTGAAGGTCCAGCAGTACACACGCTATTCACGCACATAGGGTTTGGGTTTGAGCTTAACTCATCCAATTTGGACCTTAACAAACTTAATGGGCCTTTAATTGAGCGTGAGGCCCATTGGGCCTATCTCGGGCATGTAGCTCTTAGGCTTCCAATTTCTGACCCAATTTCACTTATTCAAGAATTCAAGGTTTACTGATAATTAAAGAATTCGATGAAGCAATGGCCAATGGTGGTCACTTAATCCTTTAAAGTCTGATATCATTAACCAGACTAAAATTTGTGGTTGAAATCTATCAAATGCGACTTTATTATAATTAAAACCATTGGGCCGCCTTTAGGGATTTCGTGAGTTCAACCCATGGTTGATTCAATATCAATCCACGTTTAAGCCATTTTTAATTCATGGATAATCCTCGGTTGTCATGTAATCGTGAGGGATCAATTACTCATTCCAAAGTACACAATCAACTAGAATTGGTTTAAGATCGTTCGTAATTAATACAGTAATCATGCGGAATCACCCCTAATCCAATTATATACTATTATCAAAACGATTTATAACTGTCTTGGATTAGTCTGAAACAACTTAAAATTATCTCTCATTAATTCTTATGGTCGAATTATCAATCCATAGCTGAGTTCTTTGGTCATGCGCATTGAAATCTTAATTTGCTTTTCTCAATAGGTTTAGCACTCTTGAATGGTTCATGAACCAATTCAAAGTCTAATTTTACTAATTGCGCATTGATGGAAGTAAACCCATTATCGTATCCTAATCAAATTTTAAGGATGTCGTAGCAAAAATGCAGACATATGCAAGAGATTCACTAACTCAGCTACAGAGATGTGGGTAAATGCAAGAGAAATGTTTGCTTTGACATTAGATAGAAAAAAAAAATATATTATAGAGCCATATCAAAACTCTTGCTCTTATAAGGTACCCGATAGAGGAGCAATATAATATGCCAAGATCTTATTTTAGTTGAGCTCAAAAGAGTTGGCAAGGATGGAACATTTGAGATGAAAGTAAATCCAACAACCAAAGTATTTGAGAGGTTTTATATAGGATTTGTAATGTTGAAACACAGGTTTTTGGTGGGATGTAAGCATGTCATAAGCTTGGATGGGTGCTTCCTTAAAACTAGATTAAATGGTATACTGTCAAGTGCTATTGGATAAGATGGAAACAATCAAATGTTTCTAATAGCTTGAATAGTTGCTGAAGGTTAGTCCGAGACGTCTTCGACCCTGTTTCTCACCTTATCATTCAATGACCTTAATGGTGGGTGGTGACAAGAGTTGGACTTTCATCAGTGATCGGCAAAAGATAATATATCACCTTTTGTTTTTGTTGGTTGTTACACAACATTAGTGCAATCATTAATGCCACTAGTTTGCCTTTTATTGACCAATTTTGGTTGCATGTATTGTTGAATGCAATTTATGGCTATCTTCACGAGTAGAGTGTCGAAATTATGCAAGACACATATATGCTAATTGGAAAAAGTTGCACAAAGAGGATGCTCCTAAGTATCTCTTATGGAAGGCTATGAGGTGTACATTTCAAACTAATTTTGACCTAACGATAGTTGATTTGAAGATGGAGTGCCCTAAAGGATACGAAGACTTCATGAGATAACACGATGAGCACTTTTGTAGGGTTTTTTTATCAAGACGAAAACCAAGTGAGATGTGGTTGATAATAATCTAAGTGAGACCTTTAGTAGATATATATGTATGCCAAGAGGAAAACCCGTACTTGAGATGCTTGAAGAAATAAGAACAATGTTGATGGAGAGGATGACAAAGAGAAGTTAGTTAATGGTTGATCGAACAAATCCTGTTTTCCAAATGATTAGAACAAAGTTGGAGAAGAACAGAGAATAAATTAGACTCCAAGAGTATATTAGACTCAAAAGCGAGTAGAAATATTATCAAACTCAAAAGAGTAAATCAGACTCTGAGAGCATATCAGGCCCAAAAGTAAATCTAACTCAGAAAGCATAACGGACTCAAAACGAATTAGACTTAATAAGTAAATATTACCAATGGCAATTAAATACGAAATTGCAAAGATAATGCTTCCAAATTCAGATTCATTATTTGTACATACCAAATGTCACCACACTTAAAAGAAACAATTAAACAAGTTCTACTCATGTACAAAATCCACAGAATAAATCAAACCATCACAACACATTGATGTCCCTATTCCACATACTTACACTAAGTTTACACATATCAACCAATCAAGTCAAAAGCACTAAGTGAATCCACCTAACTTAGCATCTAGGGTTTTCACTTTTCAAAAAATGACTTCAAATTCATAGCTTTAAATCATCTTCAAATAGAATAAACCAAAAACAAAATTCAACAAAGCTTGATTTGAAAACAACAAAATCTATCTATAGAAAGTAGTGATAATTAATAATTTATTACGTCCAAACTTGAAAAATAGAGACAAAATCTAGTATTTCGAGTGTGAGACCTTTGCTTCCAATTGTGGGTCTTTCAAAACGAAAGTTTGATGAAGTGAGTTAGTGGTTGAAAGTTAATAAAGTAGAACCTCTAGTTTGGAAAGGTGAAAGCTTGCCATGGTTTACAATCAAGGCAAGATTGTTTTTAAAGAGTTCTCAACAGTTATCAAATAAAGAGCAATGATTAATCAAGCTTAAAGTAGATGTAGACTTTAGTTAAAAAGCAAGTGTCCCAATGGATGAGCTTGAAATCCCTATGAAGATATTTTGATAAGAATGAAGATGGGCTTCTCTCATTTGGCGAAGTAAGGATATGAATCACCAATTGATGATGTCATGAGTGATATCAAAGCTTTCAAATTCAATGTCTCAAAATAAAGCATGAATTTAAAATCTTTGGTAGAGAAAAGAGAAGTGGCAGGTAAATTGAAGACAAATAGAGATTTAGGAAATCAATTTTTAGTCAAAACATCTTATTCTGAGCATTCTTGCATTTGAAAATATTTTCATTGTAAACATGTGATTTTTTCTTTTTTCTTTTTTTGGTAAGATAAGATGTATATTGACTTTTACCAACAGAACTTTACAAAAAGTAAGTCTCAGCACTAGAAACTTACACTCACGAAGACAAACAAGTCTCCAAGAGTGGAAGGGTGCTGAGAGTAAAAGAAAGAGGGGAGACCAAAAGAATGGCAACCCTCAAGCAAGATCAAAAAAGATCTGACACCTAAATAGAGAAGAGAGAGGGATCCAGTCCCCAACTTCTTTCTATTTTTCTGTTTCTTAGAGTGTCCGCAACATGTTTGAAGGTGAGAGATTTGTCCTCGACAACTTTGGAGAGGTGTTGTTTCAAAGCCGCAGCGAACAATGCCTGCCCACATAATAGTATATTGTTCCTAACCTTCCATATTATATAACAAAGAGCGGCAAAGGAAAATCGAGCGATAGCTTGATGGATTCATCGCCAAAAAGGAATTTAATGGCCCATTGTAAATTCTCCACCCACGACCTATTTTGCCACGGGAGGTTGCATCTTGATTTTGAACACTCGTGAGTCTGAAAATATTTTGAATCATTAATGAAAGATATCAAAATTAGAAAATCTCAAGATATTTCAAATTCAAATATCTTCAAATATGAATTCAAAACATATTGACTAAGCTGTATCAATAGTTTAGTGGCGAATTAAATATCACCATTTTACACACTAACGTAAACATAAAAAATTTACTCACTAAATACTGTCGCCTCAATCTCCTAGCGATCAAGTCACGGAAATTAATCCTAAATGCTATTATCAAATATACAAATTTCTGGATGTTGCAACTGTTGGTTCACAGACCAGTGCACAGGCTAGTGTACCATCTAATAGAAACTCTATTATCATCAAAAAGTGTCACAACCCTCCAGAAGGTAAACCAACTAAAAGTTGGCTATTGGATTATTAAGCTAAGCCCTTACAAATTCGCGACTTATAGTTCAAGTTATCTAACATACAAAGTCATTTTAATTAGGAGTCAACACTAATCTATTTTTGGTGGGAAGAGAATTACTATACTTTAATGAATTAAAGATTAAATTAGTTTAGGGACTTGATTAAGCTCGATTACTCTAACACGCTTTCAGTACCATTTCATTTTATTATGAAAATATTTTAGAAGATAGTATGGATTTATTTTAATCTAGACATTAGCAACGATCATGCATGTGCACAATTATTAAAAATAACATCCAATAATCAAAGCCAACAAAATGCAAAAAAAGAAATTAAACAAACAAAAGCAATCAATTATTTTTGGGGTTTTTCTTTTATCTTGAAACTAAACCAACCTGTATGACATGTAATTCTAATTAATTATAAAACCTAGTTCTAAGGAAATGCAATTTCTGATTAAATGAGCCAAACATGCAAACTAAATGACATGCGCATGACTTGGCAACATGGCCTAAACTACATGACATGCATAGGAATTTTTTTTATATTTTATTAAAATTCGAAATTAAAAATTACAATATAAAAGCTTATCCTATCCGCTCTAGGAAATAATTTAGATTAAATCCTATTTCAATTAGGAAAAACCTCATCCTATCAACTAGATATTATTATAATATGTATGCTACTTACAACACGCAATATTATCTAAATTATGCGAGGTCATCTAAATTATCCTATCTATTAAGGAAAACTCTATCAAGAATCTATTCCAATTTTATCCTAGAATTTATCCTAACATGCGATTCAAATTAAACTTGCCATGTTATCTGAATAACTTATTATAATCTGCATGCAATCGTTTTGTTTTTTTATAGATAAGGAAATAAAAGATAAACCTTCCAATCAAACCAAAAATTATCCACCACCAAAGATAGCATCCATTCAATTCAAATAATCTTATGGCTCAAAGATCAAGATATCAATTTTGAACCATGTAATCTAATAATTTCCTCTCGTAGCTTAGAAATTGAATCAAATGATTTTGCCGCATTATGGATTAGAAAAAAAATCCTAATCGATACTGCCTATCACTCGAAACATTTGAACGATAGATATTGTAAAAGTAAATTGAGTAATTAGATCAAATTGATTTCCAGATAAAAGTTTTACCTATTATGCAGAAAACTTCCAAATTCGAATGCAACAGATTACAGATAACGTACGGTGGCCGGTGGTGGTTCGTTGTACTCGCTTGACGTGCTCAAGGTTTCGGATAAGCTAAACGTACGGTGGCCGGTGGTGGTTTGCTGCACTCACTCGACGCGCTCGAGGTTTCGGATAAGCTCAACTCCATTTACGAACCTTTTTTTCAAGTAAGGTTTTACGTTTCTCATGCAACCAAAAAAGAAGAAGGTAAATTTGATATTGGCCAAAGCAATGCGGAAGCACAGTGCACAATTGTACATCGTAGGTGAGATTACAAATAATTGGGCAATCAGTTGACGTGTGTTACAATCACTTGTGGTCCCGCAATTATTCTACTATCACGCTTCATTCCTAGATTATATGTCAACGACAACTATGTGGTGTCCAAATAGGTTTTACGTTGATATTCTAACCTATCTTCAAGTTCCTTTTACTTAATTAATTCCTACTTGGGAAGAAGAAATCCTCCACTTAACTCAATATGAAAATACCAACAAACAAAAAAAAAAACTCAGTATAAAAACATTTTAATGGGCCTAAGCCAAAATTAATAATAATAAAATAAAAAGAGTGCCAGACATCTAGAGTACTAAAACTTAACACGATACTTAAATGCCAAAAGTTAATAAAGTAACACTTAAGTGTCAAAATCAGAGCAAAATGGATTAATTAAGTGTCAATGGCTAGAAAATCCGGTCAAAATATTGACGTGGCAACTTTCCGGCTAACATGGCTAGACAAGTGCAAAAATAACGTTGTTTTGCAGCTGATGTGAACAAATAATTAATAAAAAAAAACTTAATTAAATTAAATTTAAAACGAAATTAGAAAAAGGGGAGGAAGAAGATGAACAGTTGGACGCAGCTGAGGGCTTAGCCCTTGCCACCACCGCCTCCCTGTAGTCGCCAGGAAGGGCTAGCGACGGTGGGAGGAGGGTTGGCCGGGGTCGTCGAGACCTAGCTAGAGGTCGGCGACCCCGGCCGATCGGTGACGAGGGCCTACGAGCCCGAGCCCAAATCTAGGGTGAGGTTTGCGGCTCTTCCCCAAATCCAACGAGGGTCATCGACCCCTACTTGATAAGCCCTCGCTACTGGTTGGCTGGGGTCGTTGGCCCCTGGCCAGGTCTCGGCGACCCCGGCCAACCCTCCCCCACCGTCACCAGTCCTTCCCAACGACAACAAGGAGGCGGCAATGATGAGGGTTGAGCCCTAAGTCGCCTCCATCTGTTCATCTTCTTACTTCTTCTTTTTTTTTTTAATATAATTTAATTTTAAATTTAATCTACTTAATTTTTATATTAAAATTCAAATCTGCGCCACAACGACGTTGGTTTTGCGTTTCTTTGCTAAATTAGCTCTCCGCGAGCCATGTATGCGAGCAAAATTAATAAAAAATTGTGACGTAAGATTTCCGACGGAATCAGAAGAAGGGACACTCAAATGTCTCATTTAAAAAAAAAAAAAAAGTATCATTTTCCTAACTTTTGACATCTAAATATGCCTTTGTGTCAAGTTTTGGCCCTTGAGTTATACTTTTACCTCAAAATAAAATAAAATATGGGACCAAATTATAAAAGTCCATTGGCTGTCCAAGGATGCTGCCCCATGCGACCTCCGCCGGAGCAGGACACCGTTCTTTACCCTCTCCTCCAGTGACGTAGATGTCAACATTGATGACTTGAGTACAAGTTTAAATTGGAAGGCGAGCTTGGGGCTAGGATTTGCATAAAGAAGGTGATTGGTCGTCTTAGAGGCACATAGCTAGAGAGGAGAGGGTGGATTGCTTCTAGCGAGTTTACGGAAACAAGGAGTCGACCCTTGTGGGTGGAAGCAAGGAGTCGCACCACCACCCCGCAACAGTCAACGGTTCTTGCTGGCGGCAGTGGTATGGCGGCACCGTCCCTTCAAAACCCTTCCTGGGCCCTGGCAATCATCTTTTTCTCTCTCGAGACACTGCTCCTTTTTTTTCTTTTTTTCGATTTGTAATTCCATGCAGCTTACTTGTCTCCATATTAGTGTTCCATGTGGAAATTTTTTATCAAATGCCACACCGGCAACATTCAATTAATTGCACTATTTAAAAATTGAATTCAGTTGCAATTCGACGATAAATTTAAGATTTATATTAAAAGATTTTAGAATTTGATTGAATATAAGTTACCTCCGAAAGGTACCACAGACCTTCTCACATCCACGCCTAAAGGCATTGGCTTCTCAGGCCAGCCTCGCTAGTAGCCTAGACTTAATCAATTTTCTACGATGTTTCTTTGATATCTGTAACTTCCAGTGGACCATGACAGTCCTTTGATAAATGCTTACTAGTCTTCTTGGCTAAGGATTTTCTACCAATATAACTTGACTATATGTCATCGTGCACTCTTTCGGGTCCGACAAATGTTCTGATGTGGGGGAGATGCTTTGCACTCGATAACCCTCGACTTGGGCGAGGGTGGATGTTCGACCGGCACATGGGGGATTTGACTACAAAGCACGGCTTGTCGAATTTGCACTAGAGAGATGTGCAAAGGAGAGGAGATGTAGGGCAAACGACAAAAGTAAGAGCATTGTATTTGGCAGGTTGAGTTCAACAAGAAACTAAATAATTCAACATTCCAATCTGGAAAGAACTTTGATACCAGATATTCTTTGATTGGGCGTGCCAAACTTAATCGTCTTGCTCTTCTTCTATCTTGCAATTATTGAAAAAATCTTCCAGCAAACTTGTGACCCAAAAGATCAGATTTGGTTTACATATCGCACCGAGGCATTAAAAAGCCACGCTCGCGAGCAAGTGTCCTCACATTGTTGGTTGAGCCGTCTCTCTATCACAAAGCACGAATTTTTGGCTTCTAGTTTGATTTAACAATTAAAAACAACTAATAAAAAGCAACTCCATGTAATCTTGATAATTAGGGCAAGACAAATATTAATAAAAAGCAACTCCATCTCTCCCAGACTCCCACTGGCACACGAAATGTAGTCCGAATCCAATGCCGTCATTACTTGACATAATCGTGATTCGCGATTAATCTTGCACAAGCTCCTCGTGATTAAGGTGGGATAATAATATTTGTCTCCCTAATTATCAAGATTACATGGAGTTGCTTTTTTATTAGTTGTTTTTAATTGTTAAATCTGCAACATGGGATGAGATTCATCTCTCCCAGACTCCCACTGGCACACGAAATGTAGTCCGAATCCAATGTCGTCATTACTTGACATAATCGTGATTCACGATTAATCTTGCACGAGCTCCTCGTGATTAAGGCGGGAAAGCACCTCGTGAAAATGATTGTTTGTGAGGATCCAGTTTTATCTCCACTCATGGAAATTATCGGCTTGCCTCCCACCTGTTACTTGCAAAGTCCACCTCATCCTCGTCAGAGACCTTATCCGCCCTGAAGATCTTCTCAAGCTCCTTTGATCCAGCCTCTCTTCTGCTAATGGATGTGGCTTCCCGTCAAACGCTTTTATTTATGGCATTGCAATCCGGGCAGGTCTTTTGTGGACCACTTTACCGAGGGAATGTTACGTGGTACTTCAGGAGAATCATTTTACCTCTTAATCTAGAGATTGATAAATGACCTAGACCATATTCTTGGATGTTACTTACATTATAGTTGCGCGGTGTTTCCTCCATGCAATTTCCTCCAATGATCTTATAAATCGTACATTCGCTTGCATATAGGCAACCTACATTTGTAACCCACCAAGTGGAAACATTTCCTCCTATGAGAGACGGAGGAAAGTATATCCTATATCTAGCTAAGTCTGCATGTGCGTGACGCCAATAACTTCTAATCCATCAATAAAAATTGTAGTTTGAGGAAATCTTTTCCTAAGATAGATGGAAGAAAATTTAACCTATAAGAGCAAGGTTTATTAAACAGTTACAAACACAAATTTAGTAAAGTTAATATCAATAACTTGTACAAAACCTATTCAATGGAGGGTTGGCTTGGATTTGGGTGGGTCAAAAATATGTCTAACATAAATTGACTCATTTAGCCCCTATTGACCTCATTTTATGTAATATAAATTTAGCGACTTCTACCTCATATTCTAATTCTTCATAGAAAAAAAAAATCTAACCAATAAAAAAATTAAAAATGAAAAAAAAAAACCAGTAAGAAATTACTAAATATAGTCCACCCAAATAATTCGTATTTTAAATGCATGGACAAGGTGATCAATAGCCTTGCCCAGCCATACTTGGATGAGGATCCTCTATCTCATAGAGTGATTTCATCGGCGTCTCAATTACTTCTCGTGAGTTAATTCATTTAAACAAGGTAGCATCAACGATTGAGATACTACCGAGACACCCATAGGAATCCCTTGTGGGGTAGAGGATCGATATTATATCTCTAGATCTACCTTTTTTTCTTTTTCTTCAATATCAGCTCCATTTTGATTTTATGCCACTTTTGTGTGATATTGTCACAATCAAGAAGATTGGGGATTATAAAAGTTGTCGAATTTATATTTATTTATAATAGGATGTGTCGAGTAGACTAGTTTCATGATCCATTGGAAACTTCGCAGAATTGTGACTAGTATGTAAATTTTCAAATTTGGTTCTTCACACCCCTTACATGCACACTCATTCTTATATTGCACATCTTTACCATACTGGCCCCTCGGATTGCTATGTAAAACACCATTGGATTTCAAAGTAGCACGACCTAACTCAAAAAATTCACTTAAGTGGACACATCAAGCATATTTTTTCATAGTAATAGGATCACTATAACTAACTCTATTAAGTTCCCCACCATAGAACTCAGCGGTTACACTTCAATTCCGCTGTTCGAAAAGGAACATCAGCTCAAACAATTCTGTCTCTAGCAACCAAAAGAACCCGAAATGTTTTATAAAAAGTAGCCGTACAATGTACAAAAAGTCCATGCCCTTCTTTATCTCGAAAGATAGGATTTCCTAACCAGCCAACAGCTATTCCATCCCCGTTGTCCATTGAACCCGCTCTGAATGATCCCCACTTTGCTGGATTATTACCAATATAATCATAAAAAGCTAATTTTTCAGGAATTTTAGACCAAGCTTCTGATAAAATTTTGATTTTTGACTAGCCCATCACCAACTCTTTGATATATTCCTTGCTGGAAGCATCTCTAATCATTCTTTCGTCCAACAGTAGTGGATTCGCATTTTATGGGCTTTCAATGAACTGCTAAGCCCTTGAGTGAAGAGGATCATGAGTGACTTCTTGCGGTCACTCATGGCGAGTGCGTCTCATTTTTCTTCTAACAATATACCAAACCCGGCACGTGTTTATCAATTGCATTGCATCCAGGCAGGTTTTGGTTTTCTGGACTAAAAGGCAAAAAATTACGAGGTTTCTTAGGAGAGCTCTTACCTATTAGTCTAGAGACTAAACAATGACCAAGACCATGAGAGACGTGTCTAAAAGAGAAATAATTAACGTAGACTTCAGTAAATTATTGACACTTCGGTCTATCTGAATCCTTTGCTATTTATAGGTGACCATCACTCCAAGAAGAAACAAGAAAATGCGTAGATCCTCTGAACCCTAGCTTCTCCTAAGCTTTCCAAAGCAAACAAAATGTTCTCCACCATTTCTGTAGCCCTTCTCTTCATAGTGCTGATCCTTTTTCTCATACACATGACAAAATTTAAGTTCGGTAGTATCCACAAAAATGGAAGATCGGTGCCACAACTTCCCCCCGGTCCTGCCCCATGGCCCATCATTGGCTGTGTGCCTGAAATGCTGAGCCAAAAGCCAACATTCCGGTGGATACACCGCCTCATGAACGAGATGGACACTGACATTGCATGTATTCGGCTCGGCAATGTGCATGTCATTCCTGTGACATGCCCCGAAATTGCCCGAGAATTCCTTAAGAAGCACGATGCAACATTTTCGTCAAGGCCTACTTCTATGGCGACACGAACATATAGTGGTGGATTCCTCACAACCATCCTAAGTCCTTATGGCGACCAATGGATGAAAATGAGGAGAGTTATAGTTTCAGAAATTATTTCCCCCGCGAGACATCATTGGCTCAAGGATAAAAGAATCGAGGAAGCAGACAACTTGGTCAAGTACATTTACAATCGAAGCGAAAGCTCGAGCAGAACTGTCAATGTGAGGATCGCCACCAGACAATTTGCTGGAAACGCGATCCGGAAATTAATGTTTAGTAAAAGATACTTCGGAGAGGAAAGGGCGGACGGGGGACCAACCATTGCCGAGGAAGAACACGTTGAGGCGATATTTACTATACTTAAGTATTTATATGCATTTTGCATATCTGACTATTTTCCTTGGTTGGTAGGGCTTGATTTAGATGGTCATGAGAAATTTGTTAAAGCCGCTGTCAATACTGTAAACAACTATCATGACCCCATAATTGATGCAAGGATCAGAAAATGGAGGAGGTCCGGCAATTCGAACGAGGAATCCACCAGCAGTGATCCTCATGATTTGCTCGATGTTCTCGTTATGCTCAAAGATTCAGAGGGAAAGCCACTACTTACACCTGAAGAAATCAAAGCACAAGTAACGGTAAGATGCAAACATGTATATACTAGCTTCTTTTTCTTTAAGCAAACTTTTTTTACTTGTGCATGCGTATGTCAAATAGATCTCTATAGTATCCTTTAATACATCATCAAAATTGTATCGTTACATTGACAGAAACTCAATTTCACTTGGGGTGTGTTTGTTTTGTGGAATACATTTTGGGGGAAAACATTTTCCTCATTTTCGGGCATTTGGGTCGCTTAGGAAAATGAGTCAACGGAAAATGTGTTCCTAGTAAAGCTTAAATTTAGGAAAATGATTTCCCCTTTGAAAGGACCGGAAAACGTTTTCCGAATCTACCAAAGCTTAGATTTGATGTTTGGTTTACAAACAATTATTGTTATAAAAATATATTTTTTAAAAATTTGAATTTGAATTTTTTTATTTTTAAAAAAAAATAAAATTTGGAAAACATTTTAAAAATAAAAATAAAAAACTCGAATTTGCTTCTTTTTCTTTTTCTTTTCTTCCTTTTTCTTTTTGCTTCTTCTTCACCTGTCACCGGCCACAAGGACAACCGGTGAGCTCTGGTCTCACCAGATCGAGCGATCTCATGGCTTTCGACAACAAGGCTTGAGCTTGCTCGAGGCCAATGAGCCTCAAGCCTCGCTAAATCGGGTGAGCTTGAGGCCTCCAGCGATGAGGCTCAAGCCTCGCCAGATTGAGCGAGCTCATAGCCTCTAGCGGCCAACTGGCGAGATCGCCGCCTTTAGCGACAGCTGGAGCTCACCCCTTATAAGCCAGTTGGGAACAAACTGCTAGAGGAAGCTGAGGAGTGACGGACAAGAAGAAGGAAAAAGCGAAAAAGAAAAATAAAAAAAGGAAATAAAAAGAAAGAAAATAGAAAATAGAAAATAAAAGTAAATAAAAAACAACAATATTAAAAAATTGAAGTTTTTTAAATTAAATTTTTTTTTTCTTGTGATGAATTGTGAAATTATTTTTTAATAGGATCCAAACGGTAGAAAACATTTTCAATTATACATTGCCAAACAAATGAAAACAAACTGTATTCTTGGAAAATGTTTTCCTGGAAAGCATTTTCCTTTATCGTTGAGTTTTCCGTGAAACAAACGCACCCTTGAATTATATCCTATATGCATTGTCTTTTTTTGTCTTCAAATAAATTTTGAGGTCTAAACGGTACAGTAGGAAATTTATGAACGAAGTACAATAACAAAACCTATTAAAATCTATATTTGCAGGAAATAATGTTTGCCACTGTTGACAACCCGTCAAACGCAGTTGAATGGGCCATGGCTGAGATGATAAACCAACCTGAAATCCTCAAAACAGCAACAGAGGAATTGGACAGGGTCGTTGGTAAAGAGAGACTAGTCCAAGAATGTGACATCCCATATCTTAATTATATCAAAGCATGCATTCGAGAAGCCTTCAGGCTCCATCCAATCGCACCTTTCATCCCTCCACACATGGCCATGTCTGATGCCGTTGTCGCCGGCTACTTTATCCCAAAAGGAAGTCACGTGCTACTGAGCCGTCTTGGCCTCGGGCGAAACCCTAAGGTCTGGAACAAGCCGCTTGAGTTTAGGCCAGAGCGGCACCTTACTAGTGACTGCACTGAAGTTCAGCTCACAGAGCCAGACTTAAGCTTCATTTCCTTCAGCATAGGGCGGCGTGGCTGTGTGGCTCCGATGCTTGGGACTGCAATGACCGTCATGCTTCTCGCTAGGATGGTTCAAGGATTTAATTGGATGGCACTGCCTAATGTCACCAGCATCAATCTTGATGAGTCCTTTGAGGATCTATCTCTTGCTGATCCGCTCATTGCTCATGCAGAGCCACGTTTGCCACTGCATCTCTATCCTTGAGAGTTACTTGCAAGAAAGTGAAAGTTAACGTTGCCTAGCCTGTTGTATGCTCTAGTGATTTGAGTGGAATAATGAATAATTTCGACTTATTATTTGCTCCTTTCCCTTAAAGATCAGCCAATATGAGGTTTTTCAGTTCACTAGTATCCTCAAAGTGCACTTTAGAATATCGAATTATGAAGATAATACAACTTTAAGCCTTAGTAGCTAGTGAAGAGATAGTGTGATGATGCCTAATTCACACCACACAAACAAAGGCCTCCACCTTTCGACCTTAGACAGCCCTCCAACGCTTAATTACAAAAGAAACAAGAGGAGGCTTTTTTTTTCTTTTCTTTTTTGCCTTTCTTTTTTCCTGTGATCTATGCAATATAGGAAAAAGTGCAATCCACCTTTCGAGGCAAGCCTCATTAACAATTTGTATGGATTTCAAACCTGCGCCCTAAAGAAGGATTTGAAGGATTCTGGGCCATATCTTTCTTTAGGGTCCTAGATACTTGGGGGGCCATAGCACTTGCAATATGATGTAAAGAATGGGCTTATTTGGAGAAACTGATCACATACCCGATGACTCCTGTGCTATCATCACTCGATGGAGTGTTGAACTTGCGTCACGTCCACGCTCCTGTGCTGTCATCACTTGATGCACAGCAGCTCCGCCACCAGACCCATCAAAACTTTCATTCTAAGCATTTACAAGTGATTCGTATTCTCTTTTGTATTCCTTACATGTCATTTCGTTTTTAACTTTGTGATTATCATGTGTCAACACACTTGTGGTGTCGTATTTTTCTTTATACTTCTAGATGGCACACGGAGATAGAGAGAGATTACCGGCTTCCTCAATTTTCGATCATTTTGTTTGCCCCCTTCTCTAACATCAACACTACTCTGAAACCCTTTTAGCATATACCTTTGAAATGATAAGAAAGGTCTAATTTCGGGTTTTTTTCTTTTCTTCATTGATAATTTGACTATTTAAACCGATCCTTGATGTTAGAGAACTGGTGGCTCTGACCCCGCCTCCAGTTACGAGGATGTAGACATCGACGACCTAAGTAAAAGACTGAACTTGGGCAGTGAGCATGGGTAGGATTTGTGTGAAGGAGGTGATTGGTCGTCTTAGAGGTCCAAATCCAACGTCATCATTAAGGCCGGAAAGCGCATCGTAAAATTGAATGTTTTTTTAGGGTTGAGATTCTTCATTTAAGAGATGATGCGTTCTATAGGCTTCTGTTGATTGAATTTGCTCGACCTCCCGTTAGGATAGTCCGATGTTTATTGTACCTCTCTGCAAGACGTTGCTCCAAAAGGTAATGAAAAGGATGATATAAAACAATGGTCCATGTGGTAATGGCACATGCAGAATATCTATTCACCAAGATTCTGACTTGGAAACTATTTAATCATCGAGTTGGTGCGAAACATAATAATTCAATATTCCAATTTGTAAGGTATTCGAGTACCAAGCCATTTATTTGGTATGCAAATTTAATCGGCTAGCTATTCATCCATCTTATGATTATGACAAATTTCCAAGACTAAGTCCAATTGAGCATATATGGGGAGGTGCCTCAAGCTGGGAAACGACGACAGATTTGCCCGCAAAAAATAACAAACATTAGATAAAAGACGATTTTATATTTGGTGGGTGGGGGTGGGGGTGGTGTGGTGGGTGGGGGTGGGGTGGGGGGGCGCGGGATGGTGGGTGGTGATGATGGTCGTCGGGGTATTGTCGGGCCGGTGTCCAAGCACTTGTTGTTGAGAGATCGGAAGGACTGCGAGCGACTGCGTTACTCTAGATTACTTCACTAATTTGTGGCTTGCACTTGATACACTAGGCGTTTCGGACAAGCTCAATACCCTTCATGCTCCTCTTATAAAGAAAATTCCGATGTATCAAGGCTCTATCTACCATCTGATATGGATCGCACACCGATTCCAAAAGATGACACAAGTAAACAATCCACATTATTCAGCATATAATAACTAAATTACAGAATCAAAAGAACACACTGAAAAATTTGTAACCGAATTTCACTGAGACATTTTACATCTCCACGCAAAGGCACCCTAAAAATCTACTAGACTTCGAAGAAAGTTCAAAGATGATTATTATTTTTTCTCAAGGTTAGGGCACAAAGAGATTAAAAACACTCACACTATCTATTGTATATTAAGGTTAAGCATGGTTTCAAGGTAGCACTAGGAACCTGAGAACCGATCCGGTCCAGAATCTAGGATATGCAAGATAGATTCCAAGTTCCAGAAATTGTGGAACTTGAAATCTAAAACACGTCTTTCTGTTTTTCTTATTCTATGTCTTCATGCGATCCTGTAGCATTTCATGGCATCCAATAATGAATGTATAATTTGAATCCACTAGTCTAAACTTACATATAGCGATATACATGACTAAGACTTTTGCATTGTTAAATTTCATAATCTTTGTGTATCTTTGTAGCAAATTATGATCGTTAGAGATGATGATTCATACAATAGTTTACTTAAGAGCACAAGTAGAACCTGGGTGGGCCTGGAAATCGACCTTGAAATCTATGACAAAGTAGGTTCTAAGTTTCAAAAATTAGGGAACTTATTCCAACGAATGGGCTCCAAATTCCAAGTGGAACTTGAAACCATTTACCCCTACCACATACATTCACTTTTCTCCTTCTTTTGGCCATCACCGCCTCTCTTTTTCTTTTATCTCTATTTTTTTCTCTACCATTCATAATTGCAACCTCTTAATAGCTAATATATGAGGTGTGACTTTTAACCTAAAAGCAAAATGAAGGGAAAATACAAAAAAAAAAAAAAAAAAAAAGGGTTTGGTTTCACCCACCAACAATCTCTTACTCAAACACAAATAAACCAGATGCACCATGCAACTTTGCATACATCTACTTCATAAACTAGTAATAAGCTTGTGATATCTCGAAATTTGGCTCGTATTTTCGAAATATATGAAATGGTTATTTCATCGATACACTTATGATTATTTTACTCTGAAATGATCACTTACAAGTTAACTAATCTATTAGGTAAGGCCATAAAGGGTTAAAATACGAAAGACCAGAGAATTTGATCAGGGATTGACTGCTCTACCATAAAGATCGACAATAGTCAATATTACACTGTTATAAGTCAATTAGCGGCAAAAGATCTCTTCAAGTGCCATAACTTGGCACAAATGGACACTTAAGTGCCATAACTTACGAAATGTACACTTAAATGCCACATTTTAAGAAAAGTGGGACACCTGAGTGCCACGTTCGGCGAAGCCGATCATAAATCATACGTGGCAATTAAATATTAATATCTTTTGCCGAGGTGGCTCACCGGAGAGCTGAGTCAGCTCTAATTCACCCAAAATGATGTCATTTCGGATGTTGGCCAAAATAGAGCTCTTAATCGGCCAAAACAATGTCATTTTGGCATAATTTGAATTTTAATATAATATAAAAATTAATTAAATTAAATTTTTTAAAAAAATAATAATATAATTTATACTTTAAAAAAAAAAAAAGAAGGAGGAGGAAGGCAGCTGGCGGCTAAGGGCTAAGCCCTCGCCGCCGCCACCACCTCCCCGCCGTCACCGGCCCTTCCTGACGGCAACGGAGTTACCTCCCTTTTCTTTTAATTTTTTTTTAAAATTTAATTTTTTTTTATATTTAGTTTTTAAATGTTTTAAATAAATTTAGTTTTAAATTAAATTAAATTAAATTTTATATTAAATATTTTACTACGTCAGCATTTGGCTGGATTTTAGCCGGATTGGCAGTCAAGTGATCCATTTTGCTCCGATTTTGACAATTAAGTGTACCTTTTATAAGTGTCCCATTGTGCCAAGTTATGGCACTCCAGGGGTCCGCGTCTCATCAATTAGCGAACTGATATAAATCGATTCGACGGAAATACGTAGTCAGTTTGCGAGTGATTCCGCACAATTACGACACTCGTGTTGAAAGACAATAAACTAATTTCCTATTGATCTTGTACTCAAGGTACGTGATTGAACCCTTGCGATTACGTGACAATCGAGTCATCCATGATTCAAAAATGCATAAACGTGTATAAAAAATTATCGACCATAGGTCGATTGCGTGAAAACCCCTAAAAAAACACCCGATAGTTTAGGTTATACTAAAGTCGCATTCGATCGATTTTTAATCATGAAATTTAATTCGATTTCGGATATCAAACTTTCAAGGATTTCAAGACAAATTTATTGGACATCGCCTCATCGTCCGTTAAATTATTGGCAAGTTTGAAATTTTTGGAAAAGGAATTATCGGACAAAAATTGGAGATCAGAAAAGGAAAAATCAGACCTAGTGGCAAAGTTATAACTTATTGGCCAAGATTTTGGTTTTAAAGAAAAATGGAAATATGAAGATTTTTAGGGCACAAAAGGCATGGCATTGAGGGTTTTAGGGGGGAGTTGGTGAAGAGTGATGGGATTTTTGAAAAAAAAATCCATGGAAAGTCCCTCTTCTCTCTCTCTCCCTCCCTCCCTCCCTTTCTTCTTCTTCTTCTTTCTTAGTTCCTTCTTAACTGCCCCTCATTCACCATCTCCACTGCTATCACCCACCCTCACCACCATCATCATCCCACACCACCGTCCACTCGACGTGTCACCCTTCAAACCATCACCACAAGCCACCGCCCACATCCCACACGCTATCCGCCATGCCGCCCCACTATCCCTCACCACCCGTTCACCACCACCGAACACCTAAGCCCAAACCGTGACCTTGAGCCACCACCACCACCGTCACCGTCAAGTCTCCAATCAAGCTGCGGGCATCACATCCTTGACGCCGCTGCGCCACCATCGCTCCGTCGCTAGTGATCAGTGCTCAATAAGTATAATTTAGCCTTAATCATGTTTAAGGACGGTTTAGATTAAGATTAAGTGTGATTAGTTTAAGTAATTGCGGTTAGTCTTAATTAATCGAGTTTTTTTTATTAACCATAATTATTAATTAATGATGATTAATTTTTAGTTAATTATAATTATGTTAATTAATCAAGTTAACCTAATTAATTGTAATTAGCTTAATTAATCGCACTTAGCCTAATTAATCACGATTAATGTACATTAATTATGGCCATTAAGTAGAATTTTATGCTCGTTTTCTAGTGGAGATTGTGCCTAATTCTGATGTATGTTATTGATTGCTCAATTATAGGTTTTATTTATTATTTCTAAGGAAGGTTTTATGGGTAAGAAAATAGAGAATTTTGAGGTGTCGGGTTTGGACACCGAATTTTAAGTGCTAAATGAAATAATGGGGTTTTAAAATGAAAGTGGAAACAAATATTTTACTAGAATTTTAAGTGTGAAAATTTGCCAAAGTTGATTATTAAATGCAAACTCTTTTGTACTTGGCTAATTATTGGCAAATAAAATTGGCTTGATTGTTGGTGTGCTTGAGTGGTTATTTAATCAAATTCGTCACCCAATGGGAGTTTAGGGATAATGTTCGATTTTTATCGAATACTTGTCACGGGTTCGAATGCCAAGTCGTGATTAAGGTCGGATCAATGCTCCTTTATGGAATGCCGTCTGGGCGGGGGTTCTAGACGATACCGTGCTTGATGAGGCGAGACAATGTCCAATCATGTCGAAAGACCGCCGACTCTTGTGTTGGCCGTGGCCCAATGAGTCGTAATAATTAGAACACGTATGTTTAACAGTGCGTCTAGTTATTGTGGATTGTGTTATGATTATTATTCATGCTTGTTGCATCGATATTGTGATATTTGAGGTATTAATGTGCAGGGGTGTGCCAAGGCGAGGTAAGTTTGTATATCATGCATGTTTAAGCTGCCTCCAAGACAAGTTCGCGTCTTAATCAAGGCTTAAGCTATTAACTCACAGAGATTTTATCACACTCCTCTATTGTTAAATGTTTTCAGGTCCTTAATATGGAGCACCACCATGTACATTTTGGGGTCCCCATGGATTAGGATATTTATATGTCTGAGTTTCCTATTCAGGGGACTAGTCGTGTCAACAATTTGGTGATCACGGCCGTGTAAGTAAATGAGGGGCTGGCTGCTTGGTTGCCCTACCAGTTCAAGGCGTGGTTTATTAGGGAGGTGAATGGTGATCGGACCGGTCCACTTCATGGTTTTGATGGACCACCCAATGGGAGCATCAGAAGGCAAGACTTGGATTCAATTAATATCGACATCCCTAATTGTGTTGTTTCGGACCTAGATTCCGACTCAGACTATGAGCCGTGGAGGAGTTCCCCTCTGACTACGAGGCTGACTCTCCTCCGAGATATTAGAGCCGATCCTCGAAGTTAGTGAAGCTGAAGCTAACCTTGACCCCTCTAGCTATTTTTGCTCTTAGGTCATGTAGGAGTTACCTTTTGATGTAGGCCTATACATATTAAACTTCTAGGGTTAACAAGTTGATAAATAAATATGCCACTTTTGGATTATTTGTTGTGCTTTGCTATCCCTATGCTTGAATGCTTTGACTGGGTGGTTTTATAAATTGCTTCTACATGTGTTTAATCGAAAGATAAAAAGAATAGGTCAGCGACGCGTCCTAGGACATTGCAGTTTAATCAACCGTCGTGGGATGTTTACAAGCTTTGGGTTCGGGGTGTGACAAAACTTATGCCTCTGCGGTACTCTTCATTAATTAACACGGAGTAATACCAGTGATAGTAGTATATAAGTATGCTTCTCTCTATTATCAATTGAATTTTTCGGGCCACCAATTTTCTATAGGTTTAACTCATTATCTTTCAATACTAACCTGATGAAATGATAACGTCTCTTGATATGTCTAATCCTTGAGTGATAATCTTTGCTAAGTGCGCTGCGATTTAACTATCACCTTATAGTGTGCTCACTGGCTACTCTCAATGTAGCTCCTCCATGTAATCTTGTAACCACATTATTTCCTTGGAGGCTTTTATGAGTGCTACATACTTTGCTTGTGTCATCAATAGAGCCACTACTTTTTGTCATTGAGATATCCATCTCACTACTATACCTATAACTTTAAAGACATATCCAGTAGTATTCTTACCACTATATTGATCATCCGATAAATCTGTATCTCTAAAGATATGCCTTTGTAACAAAGAGCCCAATTTGATGTACCTACTAGGTGTCTCAATATGCATATTAGTGCATTATAATGCTCTTTGCCAGGTTATGCAAATATCAACTTTCAACTTTTACTACTTGTCCAATGATTGGTCTTGTGCTCAGCATAGCATACATCAAACTTGTCACTGTTGATCTTTATGGGACTGCCATTGTAAGTTTAGTAATACATTAACCAACCCTTAAGTGATTCACCTTTAAGGGTAGGGTCATGATAACAATTGCTGCCATCTCATCTTTCAAGCCTAAGAAGTTGGACACATATCCTTGGAAAGTTTGAAGTGACTCATTAGACAAGTTGCAACAGATTTTGCCTTATCCATATTAATTCTCTTCAACATCTTATTCACATAGTCTTCTTGTGATAGTAGTAATTTCTTATTTTTCCTGTTCCTGATGATTTTCATGCCTAGGATCTTCCTCACCTCTCTCAAGTCTTTCATAGCAAACTACAATGCCATCATCTTCTTCACTTTTGCGATTCTCTTTATACCAAAGCTAACCACTATGTTGTAACCTTACCTCAGGTGGCACCCACCTAGGGTTTTAGCTAATGTATTACTAAGTTTAGAATTAGCTCGAACTCTCCCAAGCCCATACCAATTTGCAATTTAAGGTTCAAGTATTTAACATGCAAAAGATTCTTATCTAGAAGTTGCCACTAATCGGTCTATGCTAGGTCGATTATATACCCGAGTAAAACATCAGAAGATATACCTTACTTCTACGAATCAGAAATTAAATGAGTTCAGGAACTTGATTATACTAGATTACTCTAATTCCCTTTCGGTACCTTTCCTCTTTTATTTTCAAAAATAGTTTGCAAGCTATTTGCATTGATACTCCATAACATGTGAGGTAATTAGGTAGGTGTGCAACCATTATTTAACACTTGATAATCAAAGTGTTAAATAAATTGTGAGAAAGTGGGAGAATTAGTTTCCTCAAAACTACAAAAGCATTTGCATTGTCATTTAGAAAATCACATCAACAACTTTTTTATGATTCTAATTAACATGTAATTTCACTTAAAGTTTTTGTTTTAGGTTATCTCTTATTTAATGAAAATTAAGCTATATGCAATGTACGCTATTAATTTAACATGACATGCGACATATGAATATCCTAATTCTTATGACAATTAGATATATTATTCTAACATGACAAGCAAAAGATATTCTAATGACGGACAAAAATCATTATAAAACTATTCTAGTATGATGACGTACAAAGCATGCCTATTCTAACGTGACACACAATTTTATATTAAATGACCTAACATGCAATTTCTAGCGATAAGCAAAATTAATATGCGACTATTCTAGTATGACACATATTTTCAGGAACCTAACATATAATTACTAGATGATATGTGGGCGATGACATGGCAACCATGATGCAATTTAAACTATATGACACTCACATGGTATTTTTTTTTCTTCATAAAATTCGAAAAATAATTAAAATGCCAAAATAAACTATCGAGGTTAGAATAAAATCTAATCTGGACTAGGAAATAAGTCATTCTAAATACTAATTCAAAATAGCAAATTACCCAATCTTTCTAAAATATAATCAAATAAACATATATCCTAGAAAAGCAATTGAAAAATCTATCCCTAAACGTGCAATGTTATTTATGATTTTTCTTTATAGAAACAAAATTAATTCAAACCAAGCATAATTGGAAAGAAATCACATCCACATCAAACACAACAATCAAGCAAGATATTATTCATATCCATCTAAATTTGAAAACAGATAAAATCAGCGAATCGTCTTTCGGACATAAGATCGTATTGGTCGATTTTCCACATGATCCCGAGTTGTATTTTGGGTATAAAATTGGACCATGGATCATTATATGTTGCGAAATTAGGAAATTATCATAATTCATGGATACTCGAAAAAAACTTATGACATGACACATCTTCAAGACGTCTAATTAAGAAAACAATAAATTCAAATTAGGCAACTTAATATATTGATGTTGAATCGGATAGCATATCACCTAATTCGAGATATCACGTAGATGACGTTTCCAAATTCGAGCGAACAACTATCACTAGAATTGCGTTGGTTCACGGTGGCTTACGGCCGACGGTGGTGGTGCACGTCGAGAAGAGACGATCTCAGTTGGGCACGTCGCGTCTATTGAGCACTCGAGACGATGAGTTGCTGCACCCACCGAACACTCTTACGCATAATCACCACATAAGAATTTCGCCACTTGGGCTCTTCTTGCTTGTGAATGATCCAAGCGCACTCCTTCAGTACTTCTTAACCACCTCAGTCACGGATCACACCACTGGCACAGCTACGTGCAGGGATTGTTCGGTGAAGCTGGGCTTGCCTGCTATGTTGTCGTCGGATCAGGAGCTTCGTCGCCTGCACTGAGGCAGCGACGCGTTAGAGTTGCGTCACTGGCAGGAGTGGCACGGCAGGGGGGAAAGCAACGGCTAGCAACGGGGACTCCTTGGCTCAGTCTGGTATGGGCCCGCTTCTGGTGAGGCAGCGGCTGGGAGGATTGGAACAGCTCGTGGTCGCTGGTGCAGTCACGAGCAGGGAGCAGAAGGTGGCGAGAGTCAGCGTCGCTGGCTGCAATTCGGCTGGCTCTCGTCGGAGTGGGGGCCGGTTCAGCGTCGTTGTGCAGGGACTACCAGGGCTGAGGAGCAAAGAACTCGCTGGAACACCAAGGTTGCAGGTGGCCGTGAAATTTGCTGGACTGGCGAGGCACGGATCTGCGGCTACGCTGCGAGGAGGGAGGAGCGATGGTTGTTGGCTTCCCGTAGGAGCTCGCTGATTATGGTGAGTGATGTCGCCGGACGAGGGATCGACTGGTCTGGTGCGACGATGAAGCGGCCGCGGTGAAGGACTGGGACAAAGACCTTTTCCCAAGCTCTCTCCTTTTCTCACTCTCTCTTTCCGCCGCTCTCTGTCTTGCCTATCTTTTTTACTCTGCTGGAACCCCCCTTCGTCAATGTCAGAGCATGAAAGATTTCTCTGTCCTCTTCTCCCTCTAAAGCTGCGGCTCTCTTCTTGGCCGTCTATCAGTTGTGTGCCCAACCTCCTTTTCTTATTCTCCTCTCGGCTATCGTCTCTCAACGTGTTGTGGCCGTGTACATCAATTGCATGACCTCTCTTTCTGGTATTGCTGTGCCTTTAATAGTGCCAATAAATCAAATTTTGGTACAAGAAAAAGAAATATATTCTTTGATTTCTTCTCAATCAAGTGAGATTGGTTTTTATTTCTTCTGCTTTATGCTGTATTGCCAAGATCACGTGAATATGACATAGAGAATCATGCAATCCCTTTACCGATTTTTTTCTCTTTAATAGTGGTCAATTTCTTTCTTGCACATCCCATAATCTTGACCGAATTTTCGCACGTATACCAAAGATTATTGCCGAGTACTAATTATGTGACTAAATCTTGATAATAATATGAAAACCAATTTTTCTAACCAGGCACACATAATTTCGGTCACCTAAAGCCTAAAGGGACATGTGGACTTGGTATTCAAGGCCATTCACCTAAACCCATTTATTGCCAGTCCAATAAATATGCAAATTTTACGAGCCTATTAATTACCAATGCAAATATGCTCCTAATATTTATATGCAATTTAAATAATATTTTTGTTTAGGGGCTAAAAATCCCTAACCATCTATGCAATTAATAACTAAATAAAATGCGAAAATCTGGGTGTCAACATACTAGCATGTCATCCACATATAAAGTCAGATACACAATATTACCATCACCATACTACCAATGCATAATTATATGCAATTTAAATAATATTTTTGTTTAAGGGCTAAAAGTCCCTAATCATCTACGCAATTAATAACTAAATAAAATGCCAAAATCTGAGTGTCAACATACTAGCATGCCATCCACATATAAAGTGAGATATACAATATTACCATCACCATACTTGCGAAAGTAAACACAATGATTGGCCTCACAGTGTGCAAATCCTTTTTATTCTAACTTTAAGTATCATTGCTATAGAGCTTTGTTCAAGCCATACAAGCTTTTATTCAAATGATATACCATGTATTCCTTACCTCTGACCTCAAAACCTTTAGGTCGCTCCATGTATAACTCTTCATCTGGGTCACCATGCAAAAACAACATTTCCACATCCAACTACTCGAAACAAAGTTCCTCCATTGCAATTATAGTCAGCATAAATTTGTTTGATGTCATTTTCACTATTGATTAAAATATCTTGAATTAATCGATTCCTTTTTTTCTAAGAAAAACCCTTGACCATAAGTCTTACCTTGTATATAATACTACCATCTACTTCATTTTTTTATTTTGTACACCTACTTGTTCAACAAAGCTTTTTTACCGATGGATGACTTGATCAACTCCCAAGTTTTATTTTAAAATAACAAGTCCATCTTGTCTTTTAAACACACTACCATTGTATGTGAGATGTGTCTTTCTTTGCCTCATCATAAGTCACCAACTCTCCCGAATCTGTATATAAGATATGGCTTAGAAAAATATTTGCTAATAATCAAATATTACTTTTGACTTTCTCGCACATGTAGATACCCACAAGATGTGTTTTTTAGGGTCTATTTCGGATCATTGTACTCCACTTGAACTGCTACTCATCGATAATAGGTTCATCTCTATCCCCTCCTTTAGGTGCACTCTAATCTAATGGAACCATCTTCATAGGCATTATGTCTAGCTCAACACATTTTAGTTCAACTTCTTTTTCATGCTTTGTCGGTGATCCTTGTACGTCTTTTCTTCATGGAATGCCACATTTTGATTGCAAATGAATTTGTTATTCTCATAATCTCAAAGCGTATAGCCATACTTATTGCACCATATCCAATAAAGATACACTTCTGCGACTTAGCATCAAGCTTCATCCTATCCTCCTTATCAATTAAATCATATGCAATACAACCAAATATATATATATATAATTAACCTTTTTTACATGACCAGTGCTATTGTGGTGTTCCCCCATCTAGGGCACTAGATGGAGTCTTGTTGATCAAATAAACAATTGCGTCAATTGTAGCAGTTTATAAGTGTAGCAAGAGATTTGCACCTAGCCTCATGATCTAGCAAGCTCCAAAATAATCCTATTCATCCTCTTAGTTACACCGTTCTCTTAAGGAGTTCTAAAATAGTCTTCAACCCACGTATGCCTTCTTGACTCAAGTTATGTGATTTTCTTGCTTGTTTATTCACCACCATTTTTAGATTCTAAAGCTTTAATTTGATGACTTCTCTTTTTTTACCCTGGGCTTCCACATTTTGAACATTCCAAATACTTCTATCGCCCATCCAATTGAAAACTAACAATTTTTTGTTTTATATAAATGCAACTATCATAGAAATCCAACTCAACCTTCTATAAACTTGGAGGCAACTTTCTTGAGTGTAATTGTATTCACCATGTCTATCAATAATGCCAAAGAGTTGAAAAACTATTTGTAGCCATTGTAATTGTTCCATATCACTGGCATTGCTTTCTCAAAGAAGGTAAAGTGTATCCGTATACTTTCCCTTTTCTACTACTCTTGTTCCTGAGATTATCTTCCACTCTCCACATTTAAATATTCTTGGTCAAGTTAATAATTGAGATTAGATTTTTCTTCAACTCTAGAATATGCTTGGTTTCATGCAAAATTAGATGTCCTCCACCTAAGATATACATAATCACATTTTCTTTTCCAACAATTAGACACATGTGGCCTTTTGCCACAACCACTTGCCAAAAATCTCCACTAGTATGATGTGCAATGGAAAGAAGTATCGGAGTCAAAAAAATCATATACATACATACATACATATATATATGTATATATATCTTGTTTGTCATCGAGTTAAAAATTGTAAACAAACACAAGTTCTCTAGCAAAAATTCACTGCTAACCACATTAGATCTTTGATTCTCATTTCACTACTTCTTTTTTTGGGTTTCACACTAAAACCTCCGGTGTCTAGTATGGTAACAAAATCAACACTCATCTTTTGTAAACTCTCTCTTCAACTTTGATTGTGACCTACCATGATCGTTGAATTTTCATTTGCTTTTACTTCTCCCACAGTTCTCCATTGCTAGTGCTGTCGAAGACATAGATGCTGAAAAATTATCTCCACTTGAGACTTTCCTTCGCATCTCTTTATCCATGGTGCTGCTCATCCACAATCAAATCATCCTTCATAGTGCTTGAAACTCCTGCATTGTGTTGTTGTAGCTTTTTGGAAGTAAACAAACTAATAGTAAAGCTTAGAGCTTCAATCCCAAATTTATGTTTGTGGATTCCAATTAGCCAACGACCTATGTGAAACTATTAATGTGCTTTGCCATAGAATCTCTATTAGATAACTTCATATTAACCAACTTCTTCAACAACTTTTTTTGATTTGATGTGGATAGCTTATGAATATCCACGACTTCTTTTGTAGTCCTTGCTTTCACGATGTGGTACCCTAGCTTTTGTTAGCCCTGGACAAATCGCATCTAAAGTCTTTTAGTCCTAATTCTACTATTAGAGTTCAGCATTTGCAATGGACTTTGAGTCCAATGCAAATGCTGAAAGCCTAAAGCTACTTGGGGAAAATGCAATTGTGTTTGGTAAAAAAATTTTGCAAATGGACTTTGAGTTGAATATGCATTTAGTAAAAAAAACTTTCCCAAGGGGCTTTGATGGGTATAATAATATATATATATATATATTTTTTTTTTCTTTTTCTTTTTTTTCTTTTTTTTTTTTGAAAATTCAGCTAAGCCCTTCGCCGAACCGGCGAAGGGCTGCGGCTGCCGGCAAGCCAGATCTGGCACCGGCGGCCGTCAGATGAGGTCACCCGAGGTCGAGCGACCTTCGGTGAGGGTCGCGCGACCCAGCCGAGGGCCGCCGGAGGTCGCCTGACCTCGGGCGACCCTCGGCGAGGGTCACGCAACCCAGCGGAGGGCCGCCGGAGGTCACTCACCGGGGGCCGTGCGACCCCACCGCCGGGTCTCGCAGCCTCGCGGGGTCTTGCGAGTCGCGCCCCCTTCGCCGAGACGCCGGGGGGCTGACCTGGGTGCGACCTCCGGCGGCCCCCGGCTGGGTCGCGTGACCCTCGTTGAAGGTCGCCTGACCTCGGGTGACCTCATCCGACGGCCGCCAGCGCCAGATCTGGCTCGCCGGCGGCCGTCGCCCTTCGCCGGTCCGGGGAAGGGCTGCTCATTTTTCAATTAAAAAATAAATAAATATAGGGGCAATAACGAAATATGAAAAATTAATGAGGGTAGTTTAGGAAGAAAAAAAATGTTTTCAGCATTTGGTGAAATGCTGAAAGCCCAAGGCTTGTCCCTACCAGCCTTGAGCTTTTAGCATTCCCAATGGCGAGCTTTCATTTGAAAGCTCCTTGAGATTGGTTACCAAACACCCATATTTGGGCTGAAGGAGCTTTGAGGGCTGAATGGGCTTTCTAAATGCCCATCCAAACGCACCCTAGATCCCCTTCCACGATTGTGGTTTCCAACCCCCAAGTGGTGCATAAAGATCTTTTTGATAAAGATAGTCCTTAGTTTAGGGTCTCCACCATCCAAAACCTTGTCCGCTGAACTTATTATTTCTAATTTATCTTCTATAGTATCATTTGCTCTCAATCAAACGTCACTAATAATCCCTCGATGTTCTCGATTAGCCAACCCAGACTTTGATACCAATTGAAAGGAATCGTAAATCGATTCTAGAAAAATAACATAAGTAAACGATTCATACTAGCATAATATAATAATATTAAAAAAAAACATAATCGAAAAAACACACTGGGAAATTTGTTATCCAAGTTCCCCCAGACTTGGGCTACGTATCCACGCAAAAGCACCCTACAAATCCAATTTACTTTGAAGAAAGTAGGAATATATTGATAATATTATTAGACTTTGAAGAAAGTAGGAATATATTGATAATATTTTTTCAAGATCAGGGCATAAAGAAATTGAGAATACTCATGAAAACAAAAGACATTTTTTTTTTACTCTCTTAGCTACACACAGATATGTTTTTCTTCCTTTTGGCCATCAGGGCCTCTCTTTTTCCTATTTTTTTCCTCTATTTTCTTCTCTGCCTTTCACAATTGCTACCTCTCAATAGTTTATATATGATGTGTAGTTTTTGACCTAAAAGCAAAATGAAGAGAAAAGACAAAAAAGCACTTAATAAAAAAGTTGGGCTTCACCCACCATCACCATCAAGTACTATTAGTTGGGGCTTTCAGTTAACTAACAAATACTGAATATACATCAACGGGCAGGTCTGATTGTAGTGGAATTGTTCGAATATGGTGTTGAATAATTTTGACGTACTAAAAGCCAATCTAATCTTAATTCAACCATCTTGGATAAATCTGAACTTTCAGGCTTTTGACTTTGATTGCTTAATTTCTGGAAGAAGAAATCAACTTATGAGATGGTCCATCCAGGGAAAATTACCCAGTTGGTTCTAAATCTATTATAAGTCCTACAATTTTTAATCTTGTCAATTTAGTCCTAATCCTTTGCTCAAAATTCTATTGTAGTCCTTTCGACAGCGGCAATACCAGGCCAACCTTCCTTCATAGATTGTTCCCAAGAATAGTATGGCAAATCACGTCCTCACATCGAATCGTACCATGCCTAATTTAGCTCAGGCATCCAGTTCCTCAAGCAAGATATATAGATCACTTCAGTACAATAACTAATTTCAACCAACCATGGCTTTTTCAAGAGAACGAAATTAGTGTAAAAAATGATATATCACTCTATCGTGTCATATATTCGCATACTAAAGACGTGACTTCTTCTTCTTCTTTTCAGGAGAAAGAACAATCTAAATAAGGTTAGGTATGGGTTAATCAAATCTCGATCCAGTTAAATTATCCATATCATATCTAGACCCATATCGATCCAAACCGTGCCTGATTGCCTGATCTAGTGGCGGCGCACTCAACTGACCAAGAGTTTCGGAAAACGGCTGTTCCATATAATACCGGAGTTGGATTGCTCAGTTTGATTCTTCATGCGCTTTCCATGCATATTCATCTTTGAATTGCCCGTCTTTACAATACTTCTTCGTTTCTAATCATTCATTCGTCTACCTGTAATGGATTCACATGTTTTAGGTTCTCGATTACCTGCTAAGCCTTCGAATGAGGAGAAGCATTAATATAAACCACGTTGTACTCCAGCAGCCTCAAAACTTTATAAAATAAACGTTTGCACGTCCTACTCGATTTCAGGTACTTTTGACTCACAAAGAACATGAGTGGCCTCTTGCAATCACCACAAAATGACGAGTACGCATCAGTTTGGCCGTAACAATATTTGAACAATTTGGTGAAGACCAAACCAATTAGTGAAAGCAATTCATCGCATTAGAAACCGGGCAGGTTTTTTTCTGGATTAAATGGGGAATCTTTCAGAGGGTTGTCACGAGAATGCTTACCTCTTTAATCTAGAGACAAAACAGTGACGAAGACCATGAGAGACATGCCCAAAAGGAAATAATTAACGTAGACTTGAGTAATTAATGACAATTTGGTCAATCTTAATTGAAAGTAGATCCAAATCCTTTGCTCCGTGGGAGCACCTTGACTTCCATATTTCTAGATGACTCTCCCACCAAGAAAAAATAAGAAAAAGATTAGATCCCTTGAAGCCTAGTTTCTCCTAAACTATCCGAAGCACACAAAATGATCTCCGCCGACTCTATTCCCCTACTCTTCATAGTTCTGATCCTCTTCCTTATACACATGACGAAATTAATGTTCAGGAGTATCTACAAAAATGGAAGATCGGTGCCACAACTTCCCCCAGTCCAGCCCCATGGCCCATCACCGGTTGTGTGCCTGAAATGCTGCGTCAAAGGCTGGCATTCCGGTGGATGCATTCCCTCATGAAGGAGATGGACACTGAAGTTGCATGTATTTTAACTAGGCAGTGTTCACATCGTTCCCATGACATGCCCTGAAATTGCCGGAGAGTTCCTGAAGAAGCACGATGCGACATTTTCGTCAAGGCCAACTTCAATGGCAGCAAGAGGATCTAGGGGTGGATACCTCACAACCGGTCCAACTCCTTATAGCAACCAACGGAAGAAAATGAGGAGAGTTTTAGTTTCAGAATATGAGGACTATATAATCCAGTACATTTACAATTGAAGCAAAAGCTCAAGCCAAATTGTAAATGTCAAGACCGCCACCAGACAATACTCTGGAAACGTGATCCGGAAATTATTGTTCAATAAAAGATGCTTCGGAGAGGAAAGGGCAGACTGCAGACCAACCATTGCTGAGGATGAACACATCGAGGCGATATTTATTATACTTAAGTATTTATATGCATTTTGCATATCTGATCATCTTCTTTGTTTGGCAGGGCTTGATTTAGATGGTCATGAGAAGTTTGTTAAAGATGCTATCGACTCAAGGATCCGATAATGGAGGAGTTTCGGATATTCTAACGAGGAATCTACAAGTTATGAATCTCAAGACTTGCTCGAAGTTCTGGTTATGCTGAAAGATGTAGAGGGAAAGCCATTGCTAACACCCGAAGAAATAAAAGGAAAAGTAACTGTAAGACGAACCAAGTTTTCTTTAAGCAGACTTCTTTTAACATGCATATAGAAGTAGATCTCTATTATAAATATGTATGTTTACAATAGTAAATTTTCAAAATGCGGTCCTTACATAAACAAAAACTAATTTAGTTTGTCGAAGAGCCTAACAGATATTACTATTCTACTGTGATATCGATAACTCGAAAATATGCTGCCAAAGTTAATGTTGCTAGTTCGTCGTGCATTTATATTAAAAAGAAAAACATATGAAAAAGCTCACTAGTAGATAAACTGGGGAAGTTCAATTTCACTCGAATTACATCCTATAAGCATTGTCTTTTTTATTTTTAAAAAAGTATAAGGGTCTAAGAGATACATAGAACAAAGTATGGATGAAGTACAAGAGCACAACCAATCAAGATCTATGATTTTGCAGGAAATAATGTTCGCAACTGTTGATAATCCCTCAAACGCAGTTGAATGGACCATGGCCGAGATGATAAACCAACCTGAATTCGTCAAGACAGCAATGGATGAATTAAACAAGGTTGTTGATAAAGAGAGACTAGTCCAAGAATATGACATCCAACACCTTAATTACATCAAAGCATGCACTCGAAAAGCCTTAACTCATTTCCTCACTACAGGTAGATAAATGAAAACGAGGCTAGAAAACTCTAACCGTAATTGGAGAATTTGGAGGCAGTTCTCAATGAACGAAAATCATTAACTCGTAGCCCCTGATCTCACGAACAATATACTTAAATTGGAGCCGATTCCGTCAATATTTAACCTTCAAGTGGGATCATAAAATTGCAGCCCTCTTCTTGATCTTTTCCTCTCCTGTTCTTCGGTGCTCGCGGGTGAGTGGGCTCGCTTTTTTTCCTTTCTCTCTCCTCACTTGCCTAGGCACGCATGAAGCAGCCCGTCCTTTCTGTTCTTTTTACTTTTTGACTTTTCTCCTTTTTATCCTTTTGCTCCTTAGCTGGGCCCCACATGAAGGTGGACCCAGCCAACAGTGAGGATTGAGACATATTGAAATGAGGGGATGAGCGGATAACCGACGGTTTGATAGGGAGGATATGCGATACAGAACAGATGATGAGCAGATCCCCCTCCTGTTGGATCGTCAAATAAATAGTTCACGTTCTTCTTTAACGTCAAAATCAAACTCACCTAATTGTCATAAAAAAAAAAAGACGCAAAATCCGATTATCTCCTTAGAGAAGACTTTCGAAAAGCCAACAGATTCTGGACGAGTGTGATTATCTTTTCGTGTTTTATTTTGCAACCATCATGTCCTCTTGTCAAAAAAAGGGGAGGAAAAATAATAAAGAAAAAGTGGAGGAAGGAAATTGCAACAAGTAAGAAGACGGACGCAAAGTCCTACTGATTTAACGTAGATTTGTTGATTATTAATTGTTAAAAGTTGAAACTGTTCGTGCAATACGTGTGTATTCATACATGGGGAAAAGTATTTACAAAGTCATAAATATATTATATTGATACTAATTCAGTCATAAATATTTTAATATGACTAATCTAGTCATAAACATGTTCATATTTATACTAATCTAGTCCATTTAACCAATTCAGGTCAAAAATTGTTGACGTGAACACTAGCCGTCCTACGTAACTCGGCCAGACGACCAGTGTTGATGTAGATATTTTTTAAAATATTTTAATATTTCTTTTGAATTTTTTTAATATGTTTTCTTTTCTTTTTTTATTTCCCTTTCCTTTGCCTTTTCTTTTTGTCGATGGCCATTGCCGGGAACTAACCAATGGCCATCGCCGGCCACTAACCATAGGCCATGACCAGCGCTCCCCCTCACCTAGGTGCAGCCTAGTGAGCCCAACCCTTGCCTATGGCTAGTGATTGGTGACAGCCACCAGCAAAAAGAGAAGCCAAAAAAAAGGGAAAGGGAAAAAAAAATTCAAAAGATTATTTGAAAAACCCAATAAATTCAAAAAAAATTATTAAATTCTTATTAAGCCAATTATGCTACATAGGACAATTGATATTCACATCAGTAATTTCCAACATAAATTAGTCAGATGGACTGAATTGGTACTAGTGCAATAAATTTAACACTTTTTTGGTTGTTTTCCCTTTACACATATTGCTCATGTATTTCTGGCATATTGTTTGAATTCACCGCCTATATCGATGTTCCATCCGAAAGGTCCAAATCATGGGTGTCGCGACCTAATTTTTTCGAGTTCACCGCCTAAAACTAGGTTAATGGACTGCTAAGTTTTTTTTTAAACTTAGCTCGGGCTCTCCCAAGCCCATACCAAATCGCGACTTGAGTCTAAACTTTTTAAACATGCAAAATACTATCTAGGAGTCGCCACTAATCTGTTTTTGGTAGGTCGATTAGACACCTAAGCAAAATAATGAGAATTATTTTACTCCTACGAACCAGAGACTAAGGGTACGGGAACTTGGTTACACTAGACTATCCTAGTGCCCTTTCGGTACCATTTCTTTTTAATTTTTAAAAAATGTTTTACAGGCAGCTTGATTTGATTTTAATTCATTTTCCTAACGTGTGAGGCGATCATGCGAGTGCATAAACCACCAATTTAACACCCGAGAAAGCGAATAAAATAATGCAGGACTTACCTCAAAGCAACGAAAGCAACTGCGATGTTAAGTCAGAATTCATATCAATAATCCTAGATATGATTTCTAATTAATAAGCAATCACTCAATTTTTTGTTCTCACTTTTTTTAATGAAAGTCGTGCAATGCATGCTACTAATTTAACATGAAATGATATGACGTGGCAATACGACCTAAATTATATAACATGAATAAGCATGCAATCCATCTTCAAGCATGAAATGAATTTATTCTAATTTTTTGTATTTTCCATGAAATTCGAAATTAAAGAAATGCAACAATTAAATATGCAATTTAATCAAATGACCTAGTTCTAATGACGAGCAATGAACTTAGCAAAAATCACTAGATGACGAAAATTTCATAAACCTAATCTTACATGTCTGATTTACTAAACCTATATGCTCATGAAGAATTTTGATTTTTTTTTAAAAATAATTAATTATTAAGTAAGTATTAAATCTAAACTATCAACAAAATAAAGCAAGAAATGATTAAAATAATCGAAAAAATAACCTATTGTCTCACAGGTCAAGTTAATGGTTATTCTAACCCTAATTATCACAACAAGGAGATCAAAACAATTACAAATCTGATCCGAAGTCCTACGGACCAAATTAAATAATTATTGTGATTTAACAATTAAAATTTCACCAAAAAATCCAAAAATTAATATAATAAAAAAATGATCCGATGTCTCTCGGATCAAATTAATAATTACATTAATTTCGGACAATAATGACAAAATTTAAAACACAATAATATAACATAAAATAAACAAAAGAAAGAAATAAAAATAAAACTAAAGGAGGGGAATTGCAGCAGCGTTGGTGGGCATATGGCTAGTTCTTGATTTGATCATTTGTTAGTCTCCTCCGAGAACTTTTTGAGTGGACGCCCCCTTCTCTTGCCGTCTCTCTCTTGTCAATTATGGTGGAATATGGAATTGTGTGGCCTTTTGTTCGGCATTGAATTGCCTGTGACCACAACATCAGAACAAAACAAAGTAAATTATGTGAAAATATGGGGTGAACAAACTTTAATAGGGAGAGAAATAACCTGGTTTTATCACAGTGAAATCACTGGATGGCAATCAACGCTTAGGTACGTTGGCCACTTCGATGTCTCGCTGCTGGAATTATCGTCGGAGATGTAGGAGTTTAATCTAGGCAAGAAAAAATAAAATCACCTTAGTGCGAATAGCAAATTGGAATTGCACACAATCAAACTTAAAAAAAAGAAGAAGCTCGACTTAGCTTTATGCTTGTCGTCAATATCCATGAAGCATGATGAACATGGGGCATCGTCAAGAGGACTGCACCATCCAATAGACCAATCGAAGAATTCTCGAGATCGTCGACTCCCCTAAAGAAATTTGAACTCGAGAGAAACGAAGGAGAAAACCTTCCTCACATTTGCTCTGAATTTTTTGAAAATCGCCTCCTGAGCTCCGCTCTCCTCCTTTTTTTCACAAAATTTGGTCTCCTTTTATAGTGGTTCCGAGCAGCTGCTTTGTATGGCATATTTCAAACTTCCATCTTTTGTTGCATCAAATCAAGCGTGCAAATCGAAACGTGATTTCGCAATCAGCTCGATTTTACTTGATTCCTTCCATTTTATCAAAATCTCTGCCCTTTTATTCACATGATTTCTCTGATCGAGAATTTCCTTCCACATTTATTATGATTTGAAAATTCGCCGGAGCAAAGATTGCTAATCATAATTTCCACATTCCATTCATAACCAAATCATATTGATCTTCCCCTTATTTTCCTTTTGTTCAAAATGCAATTTTATTTTTCCAAAATTAGGTGTCAACAGCTGCCCCTCTTTGAAGGGAAGCTCGTAGAGGTTTCCTTCAAAGATATATGACACCTAAATTTAAACCATGCAAAATGAAATATGAAATGCATACGCAAATGTTAATGACTTGACTTTTTTTTTTTAAGAATAAAGGATGCAATGTAAATGCAATGATCTAGTCAGGAACATAGATCTCCATGTGTCTATGACCAATGAAATGCAAATGCAAAGAAGAACACGTACCTGTCATACCTGTTTTGAGGATTTAGGTGTGAAATGATTCCGATGAGACCTGTCAATCATCTGGAACTCCCTTCAGATAATTGAAAAGCTCAAAGTCTTTAGGGATCTGGAATTCTCATCAGATTCTAAGCACCTGGAAATTGCATCAAGTACTTGAAACTTCAAAAATCTGATTCTTATGTCAGACATTTGAAAACTTTTATTAAACGTCTGGAAATCACATCAGATGTTTGGAAAGACAGACACTTGGAAATCACATCAAGCGTTTAAAAGTTCAAATGTCTAGAATTCACACTAGACAATTGGAAACATTTTATAAATAGGTACTTGGAATTCTCATCAAGTACAAAGATGACTGAACAAATTCAGGGTTTCAAAGACAATTCTTTTTGGTCTTTGAGGAAAAATTCAATGAAGGCCCATGCATGATGGTTTTATCAAGCTTCTACCAGAAAAATTATCAATAGGACAATTTTCATTTATAGCGTGAATCTCTTGAACATGCTAAATGAGACACTTTTGGTGTGAAAAGGCTTTTTCACTTGCTCTCATTTAAGAAAGGTTATTTGTCCCGACCATTGATGCGGGAATATATCACTCGATCTTATCATCATCTTGTCGACAAGAGTTCGAATTTTCTTGCAATCAGTACGACCTTACCAATCTGAGAGGTCTTTGTCAATGACTGTAATGCAGGCTTGGTCAATGGCTTAACAAAGGGACTCTTCGAGTCAAAGCAAATTGAACGAATGATTCTGTAATCATCTCCGGGTTTACAAGTCAAGAACCCTGCAAAATGATAAAGAAATAATCTTGCTCGCACTTCTTCGAGCAATGCTTAAAACATGTGAATTCCTATGTTAATTCAAGTGCCCTAATCTGAAGAGACTTTGTAAGGGCCGTAACATAGGCTGGGTTCATGGGTTGAGAAACTAAAGGATCGTTAGGCTCAAAGATGTGTATAGGGGTCAAAGTTGGTGATCATCTTGACATTACCACCAGTTTTTCTTCACCACGGATTGTCTTCTTGACAGATTTCATTATTGGCTCAAAAGTTTATCACCTGATGCCAATGATTATTTAACTGGAGATCTTTTCTCAACATTTTTTCTTTGATGATGGGCATCGATCAAGCACACTGTTTTTTTTTTTATGCCCCCCAATTCATCAGTCATTTCTCTCTTCTTTTCACGGGCATTGGCCTTACTTTTACCAGACACACTGCTTTTTCATGCCCCTTAGTTCTATTTTGATTTCAGTTCTTGTGCACAATGCATGTGTCAAGTATACTTTAAATGACACTCGAACTTTCAAGGGTCTTCATCTGTCTCTTGCCTTGCCCCAGTGTGGGCGATGATCATCAACTTGGGTTTTAAAAAAATGAAATAGGAGGCTCAAGTGGGCTATTCAAAGGATATAAGTGTGTAGGATAGTGAAAGAAATGCTCTTCGTCATCCTAAGGCACTTAAATTAGCACATGAATTCAATGTAATAGCACAACTTGAAGATTGATGCAAGTGAGAACAAGAAAATTTCAATTCATTTTCCTCACTTCATGATGTCATTTTTATCTCCCAGTTGCCCCGATGTGGGGTGATTCTTGACAGGGGTAATTTGAAAAGAACATCCATAAGTGTATGGGCTCAAAAATGGTTAAGCAATGGAACACCTGTAGTGTTTGGGATAGAGAAATGAACTGCCTCTTGTCATTTCAGCTGTCGTACTTTTCGCAAGAAAATTCTTCACCTTGAAATACAAAATGTTTCCACACTCACCTCACAATATATAGACAGGGGACGGTGTATGGGATTAGGCTTGCCTTTCACACCTCATTTAGCATGCTCAAGTAACTCGACATCTTTCACTGAATTATCCATTTTGATAAATTTCAAGTGGAATTGACGAATTACACAATATCATGTGAAAGCATTCTATAAAGGCAAAGAGGGCATGCTCATAAAGTCAAAACTATTATGTGTCCATGTCTTGCCCTTCCTTTGTAAAGGAGCTCATAGAGATTCCTTACAAAAATAAGACACCATCGTTCACATCCATTCTTTGCCCCTGCAAAAATAAAATATGCAACATTATACACTAAAGATTTGACCAACTCTGAGTGAGGAAAAGGTTTTTACGAGCCCTTTTATCCATGGATAGTATTTCTTTACAGCATCAGAATTTACAGGATTTGTGAATTCCCGCCCATCCATTTCTGCCAAAATTAAAGCAACTCCAGGAAGTACTTTCTTCACAATGTATGGCCCACTATAATTCGGAGTGAATTTGCCCCCAGAATCTGGAATTGGATTGGACTATTTTCACATATTTGCATGCTATAAGACTGTCCTTGAAACATATAGTAGATAAATCAAAAAGACAAATAGAGTAAATTACATCTTTTGTTTTTGTTTTTTTTTTTTTTGAAATTCTTTGGCAAAACCTTTTTTTGAAACATTTGACACAAGAAAGCATGATGAAGCCCAGGCCTCAGAATTCTCCTTGGATTTTTCTTTTCTTTTATCGGCTGGATATCATCACCGGGCCTAGTTTGGCATACCCCATCATGTCTTCAAAACAAAACTTGTAATTTTATCAATATTCAACAATCAAATTACATTTATTGGAATGAAAAATGTGATATTCAAGCATTAGAAGAAATTTAAACCAATCCTTGAAAAGCAATAAGAATTCCCACGCAATGAAAGGTGCAACTGAACATGCCCCTACTTAGGACCATGAATCATGTGTGCTTGAGTTCTTCACCCTTCTTGATCTTGTGATGTGAACCCTCCAGTCGGAGATTCTTCCTTCTAGATATGTCACTAGTCTTTTCATGGTGGCATCAAATTCAGCTATGTCATCACAGCCCTTTTGCTTGACGAGAAAAGCCACAGTAATAAACAATTCATCGACTTGACTTTGGAGGTGTGCAATTCGCTTGTTTATATTGTCAATGATACGATCCAGCACCTTGTTTTGATCCGCCATTTTAACTCTTGACCGTGTAAGGATGGGTGAGCGAGATCGCTCCATAATCACCTAATTCAAATAAATGGGAATATGTAAGCATGAGGTGTAAATGGGAACATGTAAGCTAGTCCATGACAACAATCTAATTGATTTTTTTTTATTCATGAAAAAGTCTTTGCAAGAAGGGAATTACCTAAAAATAAGACACCCTAACAAGAACCAAAATTCCTAAACACGAATTAGGAATGATCAAAATTTAAAACTCCCTAAGGAGAACAATAAAGACATGAATTGAAAACAAATTCTCTAAAGTTTTTGTTATTTTCCAAATGATTCATTATATGGCAATTTCATCATTTCATTTCTAACTGACAAAGGAATTAAATTCAATGATTGACCTATATTGTCATGGACTGACTTAAAAATACAACAAAATAAATTTCATGGTATAGGGATAGAAGACTTACTTTACCAAGGAAAATCAATGGCAATCACATAGACACATCGCATGAGACGTGAGGCTCGATTTCTATCTAAACGGCTTAACAAAGTGGAGCTAAGAGGGTGATCTGACCGTTGCAGTCTCGCATTAACGTCAGGTCCCCTTAACTCCAGGCTCAGTCGAATGGAATGTCCAATAATCACGCAATCTCGCGGATATGGACAAACACATTTGACACCATGAAAGAAATTTCGGGGAAGAGAAGGTCAATCTCTACATAGCAGTCTCGCTTTAGAGGAAGTATCCTTCTCAACACCATCCTAGAAATCCTCTCGCAGCCCAGGTCCGGCTGCAGGTTGTGTGTGCAAATAGTGTGGTGCTAAAACAATATAGCATCCACAACAGTTTAAATGCAAACAACACTTCAAATTGGAAAAATAAAGCATTCATCCCACACTCCAACCTACAAGACAAAGGTTAGCAAAGATTACTTCCCTTATACCGCTCATCTGCAAGAACATTTAACACCTTAAAAATGTTAGGGACGTACCTGGGATCCTCGCTGCCAAACAAAAATATTTTTAAAATAAAAAGAAAAATTGGCCTAAGTCCACTAAGTGTTTTAACACAAGTCCCCAGCGGAGTCGCCAAGCTGTCGCGACCTAATTTTTTCGAGTTCACCGCCTAAAACTAGGTTAATGGACTGCTAAGTTTTTTTTTAAACTTAGCTCGGGCTCTCCCAAGCCCATACCAAATCGCGACTTGAGTCTAAACTTTTTAAACATGCAAAATACTATCTAGAAGTCGCCACTAATCTGTTTTTGGTAGGTCGATTAGACACCTAAGCAAAATAATGAGAATTATTTTACTCCTACGAACCAGAGACTAAGGGTACGGGAACTTGGTTACACTAGACTATCCTAGTGCCCTTTCGGTACCATTTCTTTTTAATTTTTAAAAAATGTTTTACAGGCAGCTTGATTTGATTTTAATTCATTTTCCAAACGTGTGAGGCGATCATGCGAGTGCACAAACCACCAATTTAACACCCGAGAAAGCGAATAAAATAATGCAGGACTTACCTCAAAGCAACGAAAGCAACTGGGATGTTAGGTCAGAATTCATATCAATAATCCTAGATATGATTTCTAATTAATAAGCAATCACTCGATTTTTTGTTTTCACTTTATTTAATGAAAGTCGTGCAATGCATGCTACTAATTTAACATGAAATGATATGACGTGGCAATATGACCTAAACTATATAACATGAATAAGCATGCAATCCATCTTAAAGCATGAAATGAATTTATTCTAATTTTTTGTATTTTCCATGAAATTCGAAATTAAAGAAATGCAACAATTAAATATGCAATTTAATCAAATGACCTAGTTCTAATGACGAGCAATGAACTTAGCAAAAATCACTAGATGACGAAAATTTCATAAACCTAATCTTACATGTCTGATTTACTAAACCTATATGCTCATGAAGAATTTTGATTTTTTTTTAAAAATAATTAATTATTAAGTAAGTATTAAATCTAAAATATCATCAAAATAAAGCCAGGAATGATTAAAATAATCGAAAAAATAACCTATTGTCTCACAGGTCAAGTTAATGGTTATTCTATCCCTAATTATCACAACAAGGAGATCAAAACAATTACAAATCTGATCCGAAGTCCTACGGACCAAATTAAATAATTATTGTGATTTAACAATTAAAATTTCACCAAAAAGCCCAAAAATTAATATAATAAAAAAATGATCCGATGTCTCTCGGATCAAATTAATAATTACATTAATTTCGGACAAAATCCCTACGGATAATGCATACAAAATGCACAAATATTAACATTGACAAACCATATTATAACTTAAACAATAATAACAAAATTTAAAACACAATAATAAGCAAAAGAAAGAAATAAAAATAAAACTAAAGAAGGGGAATTGGAGCAGCGTTGGTGGGCATATGGCTAGTTCTTGATTTGATCATTTGCTAGTCTCCTCCGAGAACTTTTTGAGTGGACGCCCCCATTCTCTTGCCGCCTCTCTCTTGTCAATTATGGTGGAATATGGAATTGTGTGGCCTTTTGTTCGGCATTGAATTGCCTGTGAACACAACATCAGAACAAAACAAAGTAAATTAGGTGAAAATATGGGGTGAACAACTTTAATAGGGAGAGAAACAACCCGGTTTTATCACAGTGAAATCACTGGATGGCAATCAGCGCTTAGGTACGTTGGCCACTTCGATGTCTCGCTGCTGGAATTATCGTCGGAGATGTAGGAGTTTAATCTAGGCAAGAAAAAATAAAATCACCTTAGTGCGAATAGCAAATTGGAATTGCACACAATCAAAGTTAAAAAAGAAGAAGAAGAAGCTCGACTTAGCTTTATGCTTGTCGTCAATATCCATGAAGCATGATGAACATGGGGCATCGTCAAGAGGACTGCACCATCCAATAGACCAATCGAAGAATTCTCGAGATCGTCGACTCCCCTAAAGAAATTTGAACTCGAAAGAAACGAAGGAGAAAACCTTCCTCACATTTGCTCTGAATTTTTTGAAAATCGCCTCCTGAGCTCCGCTCTCCTCCTTTTTTTCACAAAATTTGGTCTCCTTTTATAGTGGTTCCGAGCAGCTGCTTTGTATGGCATATTTCAAACTTCCATCTTTTGTTGCATCAAATCAAGCGTGCAAATCGAAACGTGATTTCGCAATCAGCTCGATTTTACTTGATTCCTTCCATTTTATCAAAATCTCTGCCCTTTTATTCACATGATTTCTCTGATCGAGAATTTCCTTCCACATTTATTATGATTTGAAAATTCGCCGGAGCAAAGATTGCTAATCATAATTTCCACATTCCATTCATAACCAAATCATATTGATCTTCCCCTTATTTTCCTTTTGTTCAAAATGCAATTTTATTTTTCCAAAATTAGGTGTCAACAATGGGAAAATTCACTTTTTCTTTTGTCAGAATCTGAGGAAGAAGATGAATACTGGAATTGTAAGAAGAAGAAGAAGAAGACGTGGGAGAATTTTCTTTGTATTCACTTCTGTGTAAATGATGTACAAAACCAATCCCTATATATTACAGAATATCGAATCATAAAGAAAGAAAGATTATATTCCTTTAATCTATGTGTATCTGATCTAATCCTAAATTGACTAAAATAAATGATCTACAACTTCTAGGATATATTACAAGATCAGCATCATATCTTTCAATACTCCCCCTCAAGCTGGTGGCTTGTATATATCTAAGACACCAAGCTTGTCTAGAAGATATGAATGTTGTCTTTGACATAAAGGCTTGGTAAATATATCAGCAAGTTGTTCTATGGTTCTGATTCCTCTTGCTTCGATTATTCCTTCTTGAATCTTCTCTCGAGTGAAGTGACAATCGACTTCTTTGTGCTTCGTCCTTTCATGTAACACAGGATTTGCAGCAAGCTTAAGTGCTGAATCATTGTCACAAAATAACAGAGTTGATCCCTCGACCTTCACTCCAAGGTCTAGAAGTAAGCCTCATAGCCAAACTACTTCACAAACAGCCTTGGCCATGGATCGATACTCTGCTTCTGCTGATGACAAAGATACGGTAGACTGCTTCTTCGTCTTCCATGAAAGTAAGGATTCGCCAAGTTTGATACAAAAACCAGTGATGGATCTCCGACTCATAGGACAAGTTGCATAATCCGCATCACAATAAGCTGTCATTTTCATGTTGCAATTGCGGGAAAGAAGGATCCCTAATCCCGGGCATTTCTTCAAATACTTTACCACTTTCAAGGCAGCATTCATGTGAGATTGTTTTGGGCTGTGCATGAATTGACTGAGTGTCTGAACAGCATAACAAATGTCAGGTCTCGTCATGGTGAGATATATGAGTTTCCCAACTAGCCTCTGATAGCTTGACGGATCCTTGAGTAGCGAATCATTTTCTGTGGACTGAAGGCCCGCATCATATTCTGCAGTGGTTAACTTGACATTTTGCTCGATAGGAATGACTGCTGGCTTGCAACCTGACAATCCTGCTTATGATATAATCTCCAGTACATATTTTCTCTGACTAAGAGAGATACCTTCCTTTGAACGGGCTATCTCAATTCCAAGAAAATATTTTGGTGATCCCAAATCTTTGATATGAAACTTGGAATGGAGATTTTCTTTAAGGTTCTTCACAGCAAGTTCATCATTGCCCATGATAAGTATGTCATCAACGTATATCATTAAGTAGACGGATGACGTACCTTTTGTCCAAGAGAAAAGTGCATAATCATGCTTGGATTGTTTGAACCCAACAGCTGTAAGTGCACTGGTGAACTTGGCATACCACTGTCGCGAAGCCTGCTTGAGACCATAGAGGGATTTACGGAGACGACATACATTGGACTCCCCCTGTCTCCGTAAACCTAGTGGAAGGTCCATATAAATTTCTTCATCTAAATCTCCATGAAGAAATGCATTATGAACATCCATTTGATGTAATGACCAATCACGAAATGCAGCAATGGATAAGAAAGTACGAACTGTAACATCCTTTGCGACTGGAGAGAAAGTTTCATGATAATCAAAACCTTCTTTCTGAGTAAAACCTTTAGCCACTAAGCGAGCCTTGTATCTTTCGATGGACCCGTCTGCCTTATATTTGATCTTGTAGACCCACTTGCAACCAATTGGCTTGCGATTTGGTGGTAATGAGACAATATCCCATGTATGGTTTTCTAATAAGGCATGCAATTCCTTTTCCATGGCTTCTTGCCAAAGAGGATCTTTGACAGCCTCATTATAATGAGATGGTTCTTGTTTCTCAGATACTCGACTAATACAACACATATGGTCAGAGGATAATCTTTGAAAAGACACATATGCGGAGATAGGATAATGTGTACCTGATGATTTTGAAGCTGTACAAATATAATCCTTTGTCCATGTAGGCGGACGGATAGAGCGTCCTGATCTCCTTGGCATTGGAGATTGTTGGCTAGAGGATGTAATCTCCTCATTCTGTGGCACCTCTTCATTGTTGACATATCCAGGAGACGTTACATCAGCTTCTTCTGTATTTCCAATAGAGTTATCCATAAAAGATGCTTCAGAAATTGGGAATGGAATGCTCGATGTACGTTCTGGATGTGTGAGAATATAGGTTTGGTCAGGGGATGATTCTTTGTCTGATTTAAACCAAGTATGGTTGGTGTCCCTGTCAGAATTTGCAGGAGGTTCCGACTTGTCATGGAAAGGAAATATTTCCTCATGAAAGACAACATCCCTGCTTATAAAAAAATCTCCAGTAGATGGCTCAAAAACTCTATATCCCTTCTGCAGAGTTGCATATCCCATAAAAATGCACTGACGAGCTCGAGGACTCATCTTGTCTCGAGTTCCTACCATAGTTACATAGCACAGACAACCAAAAACTCTTAAATGATGAACTTTCGGTTTCCTTCTATAAATCATTTCATATGGAGTTTTTCCAGCAAGCATCCTACTCGGCATACGATTAATGAGATAAGCAGCGGTGACTATACAATCTCCCCAAAAATTTTCGGGAATCGAGGCTTGAAATTTCAGAGCATGTGATACCTCTAATAAATGCCGGTGCTTACGCTCAACGATGCCATTTTGTTGTGGAGTATAGATACATGAGCTTTCATGCAATATTCCATTTGAGGAGAAAAAAATCTCACATTCACTGCTGAAGAATTCCTTTCCATTATCAGTGCGGATGCGCTGAATAGACTTCCCAAATTGAATTTTTGGACAAGGAGAAGAAAGTTTTCAGATAATGAAAGACTTGGCCTTTGGACTGCATCAGAAATATCCATGTGGCTCTTGAAAAATCATCCACAATTGTTAGAAAAAAACGAGAACCATCACGATTTGGTGTGTGGTAGGGTCCCCAAATATCAACATGGATTAGAGAGAAATGACTTTTTGCACGAGAAACACTATTTGGAAAAGGTGCACGAGTTTGTTTTGCTAGTGAACAAATTGGGCAATGAGAACAAGGAATAGAACCACTATGGCCCAATCTTTGATGACTAATAAGATTTTTATCATTGGCAGCAGAATTACACAATGACAAATTATTCAATTCAATACATGATAAATGTGAACTGCTAGGGAAATTGATCCAGAAATATAGCCCTTGAGAGATACTACCCAAGCCCATCAGTCTGCCAGTCGAAAGGGCCTGAAATATACATTTATCAGAATCAAATAGGACTCGGCAAGAATTTTCTTCACAAACTCGAGACACTGATATTAGATTGAAATTGAAATCAGGAACGTATAATACGTTCTTGAGAGTTATGAGTGGCTAAGATTGATGTTGCCAATCATCATCACAAGTATGGAATTACCATTTGGAAGCTGCACTGAAGCTGGAGTAGGCAATTTCTCGATTTTTTAAAAGAATTTTTTATCACAAGCAATATGATCACTAGCCCCAGAATCAATTATCCACTTTTCATTGGAAATTGAATTTGCCAAGCAATATGAAGTACCTGTGAAGCTTCCAGCTTTGTCAGACGTGTCTAATTTTTTGAAAGCCTTCATAAGATCTTGATATTGCTCTTGATTAATTGGCTGATGTTGTCCTGTGACCTGTAAAGCAGTTGAAAAATCCTTCTTTCCTTTTTCTCCAGGCTTGCCATGTAGTTTCCAACAATTATCGATTGTGTGATGTGGACGCTTGCAATAATCACAGTATAATTTACCTTTGCCTTTGAAATTTCCCCTTAATGTTGCAGCATATGGTGGCCCAATTGGATTTTTTAAATAGGGAATGGACACCGCTTCTTGAGGACCGTCAGATGCGAAGAAGGAATGCGGACCGTTGGATCCTGTCGAAGGCGAGATTGCACGCGAACCATCCGATGCTGCCGAGAAGAGTCCTCAGTGACCGTCGGATCCCATTAATGGGTGAAGACCTCGCGAGCCGTCCGATCGCCTCATCCAATCGTGGCCGTCCGTTCCTCTCCTTAGGTTTCGAGAGTCTTCGCCTCTCTCAGGAAACCCTAAGTTTTGCACGATTGTTCCTCGCCCCCTTCTCGCCGTTCCTCTCTCGAGAGCACTGCTATGTACAGCAAGTGCGACCCCATCTTTGGGGTTATCGAGCACAGCAAGATGCTGGCTCTCTTCCTGCGTTGCAAGTTGATAGATCCGAGCGAGGGTTGGTGTAAAGTGGATCGCCGGGTTCCGACCGGCCACTGGTGGCAAAGATTGGATATGGGAAGGTGCTCGGTGCAGAAGTCGGGTAGGGATTGGCACCTTGACCCGAACCACCCAAGCCGAAAACGTGACCCGCATTTTGAAAACCCAGGTAGGGATTCGTTCCCATACCCGGTCCAATCGAACCGCCCGTCTGCTCCGGGCCGGTGGCAGGATTTGCCCCATCACTGGTTGCCAGACCACCATCGGCTCGCGCGTTGCTTTGGTAGCCAAACGATGATGCAGTGGGAATTGACCCAGGATACCATGGATATGGCATCCATTGATATGGGTAGCCCATGAAGGGTTGCCCGGGATTAGCCTGAGTCTGAGGTTGCCATTGCACGTGCGGTTGTTGGGTTTGTCTTTCTTGTTGATCTAATGCAGGGATGACATTGGATGGATCTTGATTTGCATTGGTTTGCATTGGTGCTTCTGTTGCAGAAGGATCGGCAGTAGTTGAGGTAAGATCCTCTGGTCTTGTCATATTGAAAAGAAAAATTGATTCCTCTGTTGACTCTTCAGATGAGGTTCCTTGCTTTTAGGCAATCAAACACTGTGATTCCTTGGGCAACACTCGTCTGGAATTTGGAGTTCGCTTACGAGGTAATCAGAGCGGAAGCAAAAAATGGTTCAGAATCAAGGACGCTCTGATACCATGTCAGAATCTGAGGAAGAAGATGAATACTGGAATTGTAAGAAGAAGAAGAAGGCGTGGGAGAATTTTCTTTGTATTCACTTCTGTGTAAATGATGTACAAAACCAATCCCTATATATTATAGAATATCGAATCATAAAGAAAGAAAGATTATATTCCTTTAATCTATGTGTATCTGATCTAATCCTAAATTGACTAAAATAAATTATCTACAACTTCTAGGATATATTACAAGATCAGCATCATATCTTTTAACATCTTTCCGTTTGCTTCATGGTATTCTCTCCAAAAGAAATTCAATGGCGGCCCAGTTATTCAATCATATGTTGTGACCAGATACTTTTCTTTCCTAATAGCAATTGTCTAACATTATTCTAATCAGAGTCTAATTCTTGTGCTAAGAGATTTTTTGCCGCGTTGTTGGAAATGTATCTTGAAGATTCCGATTAGTTTTGGTAAATAGGAAAATAGGAAAATAGAGATTCATTTATTATTTTTTCCTGTTTTATTTCTTTGTCTCTTACACTATAAATTTACCAATGTAATGTAAATCAGTACAATGAATATATACAGAAAAGCTCTCTTCCAAGTCTCTATTACGTTTTCTGTCATGGTATCAGAGCAGATACTCCTGGCCTAGCTTCCGCATATTCTTGAATTGCCACCGTTCTTTTTTCTGGCCTGTTGTTGCTTCATCTTTACCTGCAAAACAGACTAGCAAAACGGTTAGGAATTCATATTTTTTTTGCCATGACAAATGACGTTGAGAATTCATCAACAGAGGAGACACCAAACCCAGATGGCGAAGACTGAAACTCTGTTCGACCATCAGAAGAGACGCCTTCTGCAAGAATGATTCCGACGGTGGGCCACACATCCGGCCCAATCCAATGGCCCGTAACCTTTCCTCCCACATATGGACAGGTGTGGACTCAATATCCGTTTGGCCCATCGCCAGGACAAGTATGGCCTCAATACCCTTTTGGGCCACCATCGTCTATCACAGGTCCAACGGAGGCATCGGCCCAAACGATTCCGACCCAAGAATCGGGATCCATTCCGGGTCAAGGAACCGGATCCATCCCGGGTCAAGGGACGAATCCCTACCCGGGATCTCAACCCGGATACGCACCGCCGGGTCAAGGATCCGGATCTAACCCGGGTCAAGGGACGAATCCCTACCCGGGATTTCAACCCGGATATGCGCCGCTGCTCCAACCCGGATACGCACCGCCGGGTCAAGGATCCGGATCTAACCCGGGTCAAGGGACGAATCCCTACCCGGGATTTCAACCCGGATATGCGCCGCTGTTCTTTCCGGTTGGCGGCGGCAGCGGTCGGCTTGAATCCGGCGACCCTCTCTACACGTCGCCGGCCGACGGACCTGAGCTCAAGATCATCGGGATGCAGCTTACCGGTGCCGAGAACTACACGGCTTGGGCTAGGGATTTCCGGCGCGCACTTGTCACCAAAGACAAGGACGGCTTCCTTGACGGAACCGTTCCTTTTCCGACCGACGATCGACTTCAACGGCAATGGCGCAAGTGCAACCAACTGGTTCGCACATGGCTCGGGAACTATCTTGCACCAGAAATTGCGGCCGGACTTCCGCCTACCGAAGACTCCAGAATTCTCTGGGACAGCATCCGCGAGATGTATGGACGCCTCGATAGAGCGAAGCTTTTCACCATCACTCAAGCGATGTCCGAGTTGAAGCAGGGGAACCTCTCGGTTACCTCCTGCTTCAATCGCCTCTCTGCCTTGTGGAACGACCTTGAGGCCGCCGAAGAACATCTCGAGGGGCCTGAAGAAACCATCAATCAGTATCGCAAAATCAAAGAAAGAGAAAAGACAACGAGATTCTTACTGATTCTCAATGAATCCTTCTCGGCCTTCAGGTCGCAAATCCTCGCGATGGACCCTCCACCACCGCTCGGCCGCATTTATCAGTTGGCCGTCCAAGAGGAGCATCATCGGACGGCCGCCGCAGACCACGCTCGGGTAGGCGAAGGCATGAGCCTTGCCGTTCTTCCCTCGGGCGACGGATCTGGCGTAACCCTAAACTCCACAGATCTGGAGAGAAAAGTCGTTGCTGCGGCTGCTGCGAGAAGAAATGGGGGAAACCCTAAGTCATTGCAATCTAACGGCTCAGATCTGAGATCTGGAATGGATGGCTGGGGTCGCCGATCCAGAATGAACAGTCCAGATAAAAACGCTGGATCCGACGGCTGGAATCCAAGCGCTGGAATGAACGGACGTGATCGTCGCGGTGGATCGGACGACTGGAATCTCAACGCTGCAACGGACGGACGAGATCAACGCGCTGGATCGGACGGCCATTATCTATCCGCGGCTTCCACAGAATCGGACGGCTGGGATCGTGCCACGTCAGCAAGAAAGGTTAGTGGGCAAAATCCCAGATTTAAAAATAAATTTTGCAGCTACTGTAAACGTCCACATCACACGATTGAGACGTGTTGGAAGCTACATGGAAAGCCCAATGATACAGACAAAAAGAGAGAATCCATAGTTTCTCAAGTTTTTGCACAAAAGACAGATGGATCACCTCATCAGATGATCACCCAAGAACAATATCAGAATATTGTTCAAATGCTATATCAACTCAAAACTAGCGATAAAGGTGCAGGATTCTCAGGTACATTCCTATACAACAAGAATTCTTTTTCAGTTGATGTATGGATTATCGATTCTAGTGCTAGTGACCACATAGTATGCAACAAAAATCTATTTACTCATACATATAAAATGCCAGAATCCCCTATCACGGTGCGTCTTCCAAATGGCAACGTCACAAATGTTACCAAAACCGGCACCGTACTCCTGGGTCAAAATTTACTCCTGAAAAATGTCTTATATATTCCAGAATTTGAATTCAATCTGTTGTCTGTCTCAAGAGTATGTGAAGATAACTCTTGCCATGCCACATTCAATTCAGACAATTGTCTTTTTCAGGACCATTCGACTGGCAAAGTGATGGCCTTGGGTAGTATGGTAGAAGGACTCTATTTCTGGAACAACTCCCTAGGAGATTTAGAATTATTAAATAAGCATGTTTCTTGTAATGCCATCAGTTCGAATAAAAATCTCCTTTCTCACCAACGATTGGGTCACAGTGCTTCTATTCCTCATCCAAAATGTCCAATATGTCCTTTGGCTAAACAATCTCGAGCACCTTTTCCAAAAAGTACAACTCGTGCAACAGATTCTTTTTCTTTACTCCATATGGATATTTGGGGACCTTACCATACTCCTCACCGTGACGGATCTCGATTCTTTCTTACAATTGTTGATGACTACACTCGTGCCACATGGGTCTATCTTATGCAATCAAAAAGCCAAACCTTTGGTCACTTATCAAAATTCATTTCCATAGTTAAAAATCAGTTTGGCAAATCTGTACAAAAAATCCGTACAGATAATGGACGTGAATTCTTCACTTCCGATTGCAACACATTACTATCTTCCCAGGGTATACTTCATGAAAGTTCCTGCACTTACACTCCACAACAAAATGGAGTTGTTGAGCGCAAACATAGGCATCTGTTAGAAGTTGCCCGTGCTCTAAAATATCAGGCTTCCATTCCAGAAGATTTTTGGGGAGATTGTGTGGTCACAGCAACTTACTTGATCAATCGCATGCCAACTCGAATTCTTAATGGTAGGACCCCTTTTGAGATGCTTTACAACAAACAGCCTGATAATCAACATCTTAAAGTCTTTGGTTGTTTATGCTTTGCAACAAATGTGGGTCCCCGAAACAAAATGAGCCCTCGTGCCACTCAGTGCGTTTTTATGGGATATCCCCCTCTTCAGAAAGGATATCGAGTTATGGAGGTTTCTACAGGGACTTTTTTCGTTAGCAGGGATGTTGTATTCCATGAAGATGTATTTCCATTTTAGGAAATGGTTTCTTCATCACGGTTCCCTTTACCATCAGGGCACGATCGAGATTTTTTATCCAATGAATCTTTATCTTCAGCGCCAGAGTATCTTATCGCACTAGCACCACCCATATCATCAGGACCATTTGTGTCTCCATCTGTATCAATGGAGTCTACACCTTCAGCAGCAACATCGCCAAGATTATCTGAGGACATTTCTCAATCTCATTCACCAACAGCAGCCTCATCAGTTATTCCTGAGTCATCGAATCCTCCAGCACATATCCTCGAGCAGCCTCGACGATCTGGACGGCATACTCGCCCACCTACATGGACTAAGGATTACATATGTTCTGCAAGAAGTTCTTCAGGTACACAGTATCCTATTACCTCATATGTGTCATTTAATCAGTTATCATCAGGACATATGTGTTGTATCAGTCGTATATCTGAAGAACGAGAACCCTCTTCATTCGCCGAGGCAGCACGAGATCCTAGATGGCAACATGCGATGGAATCCGAACTTACTACTCTCATGGAAAATCACACCTGGGATATTGTGTCTTTACCTCCAAGACGGAAACCGATTGGCTGCAAGTGGATTTATAAAATCAAATTCAAGGCAGATGGTTCTATTGAGCGCTATAAGGCTCGATTAGTTGCCAAGGGATTCACCCAAAAAGAAGGCTTTGATTACCACGAGACTTTTTCTCCAGTAGCTAAAGAAGTCACAGTATGTTCCTTCTTGTCTGTTGCAGCAATACGGAATTGGTCTCTCCATCAAATGGATGTCCATAATGCTTTTCTTCACGGTGATTTAGATGAAGAAATCTACATGGATATTCCACAAGGATTACGCAGACAGGGGGAGTCTCTGGTATGTCGTCTTCGCAAATCCTTATATGGATTAAAACAGGCATCTAGACAATGGTATGCCAAGTTCACTGCTGCACTAACCAATGCAGGTTTTGCACATTCTAAATATGATTATGCCTTGTTTACCCGAACTACAAAAGACTCATCAATTTATTTGTTAATATATGTTGATGACATACTGATTATGGGAAACAATGATTCTGATGTTGCCAAGTTCAAAAAGTATTTGCACTCCACTTTTCACATCAAAGATTTGGGACCACCAAAATATTTTCTCGGCATTGAGATTGCTCGATCCAATGAAGGAATTTGCCTCAATCAAAGGAAGTTCATCTTGGAGATTGTTTCTGAAGCAAGTTTATCAGGATGCAAACCAGCAGTCATCCCAATTGAGCAGAATGTCAAGTTGACAACGCATGAATATGACATTAGTTCCCCTTCAACCATTAAGGACTTCGTGCTCAAAGATCCTTCAGAATATCAGCGACTTGTCGGAAAGTTGATATATCTTACAATGACAAGACCTGATATATCGTATACTGTACAAATACTCAGTCAGTTCATGCATATGCCAAAGCAATCGCATATGGATGCGGCACTAAAGGTTGTAAAGTATCTGAAGGGATGTCCAGGCCTTGGTATACTTCTATCTCGTGACTGCAATATGAAAATGACGGCTTTCTGCGACACAGATTATGCTACTTGTCCAATGACCAGAAGATCTATTACTGGTTTTTGTATAAAGCTGGGAAAGTCATTGATTTCTTGGAAGACAAAGAAACAGGCAACTGTTTCACTATCATCTGCAAAATCAGAGTATCGGGCCATGGCAAAGACTGCTTGTGAAATAGTCTGGATACGAGGACTACTCTTGGACCTTGGAATACAAGTCAATGGACCAACTGAATTGTCTTGTGATAATGATGCTGCACTCAAACTAGCGGCAAATCCAGTTTTTCATGAAAGAACAAAACACATAGAAGTGGATTGTCATTTCACTCGGGATAGAATCAAAGATGGAGTTCTCGTGACAAAAGGGATAGGAACAACTGAGCAACCTGCAGACGTCTTCACTAAAGCGTTATGTCGGAAACAGCACAGATACTTATTAAGCAAGCTTGGTATCCTTGACATCTACAGGCCACCAGCTTGAGGGGGAGTGTTGGAAATGTATCTTGAAGATTCCGATTAGTTTTGGTAAATAGGAAAATAGGAAAATAGAGATTCATTTATTATTTTTTCCTGTTTTATTTCTTTGTCTCTTACACTATAAATTTACCAATGTAATGTAAATCAGTACAATGAAAATATACAGAAAAGCTCTCTTCCAAGTCTCTATTATGTTTTCTGTCACGCGTGCTCGTTTTTAAAACACAAGAACGATTTCGATTCTTCCAGGTCACGTATCTGGTCAAACGGGGAATCAAATCAAGCACGTCATTAGACGTACAAAACTGCCACAATAGCTATAAAAAGAAATGCAATTGCAATTGTCACTCTGAAATAGCTAAAACAGATCAAGAGCATAGCTTTCACACAAATAGGAAGAAAAAGATCGTAAAAAGACGCAAAAGAAGTCAAGGTTACAATTGAAATGGAGGAGGTCGTGATTGTCAGAGCAGGCATCGCGGGGCTAGCGACGGCGGTGGCCCTGAAGAAGGTCAGGGTGCAAGCACTGGTGCTGGAGAGATCGGAGGGGCTAAGAGCCGTCGGCGCAGCCCTCACCCTCTTCCCCAACGCCTGGCACGCGCTGTATGCGCTCGGGATTTCGGATAAGCTCACCTCCATTTACACTCCTTTCTCCAAGTAAGATTTTTTTTTTTTTTGGTCGATTTCTTCAAGTAAGGTTTCAGCTTTAAGGACTACTGCACGCATTCGGACGTAATACAAGTAATAATTCCACCATGCATTCATGTTTGTTTGAATCACTTATGGTCCCGCAATTATTCTATTATCGCACTTCATTTAAAGACCAAATGCTAGCTAGAAGTACCTAAATATTTATGTTCCATTTATTTCGCCAAAAATAACCACTGGGATTCCCCTTCCAACATGGAAGGGGGAGGTGAGGGGTTCAAATCCCCACCTTCTCAGGGGGGGTGAGTTGGGGACGCGTAAGTTTCAAGAGTGAGTTTCGACTCCCACGCCCTGCAAGAGGCGGGACAAAAATCTTAGAATGAGTGTAGAATAGGAATAGAGTATGACTGACAAAAAAAAAATTTCGCCAAAAATGAATGATTTAAAAATTATTTTCCTAAAAATAATCACTCATATCGCTTGAAATAATTAATCAATAAAAAAATATTTTCATTATCAACAACCTCATAAATTTTTCGTAAACGATGAAAATAATTTTTGTTCATTCATTTTTGTAAGTAATACAAGCGATCATTTTTAAGAAAATATTTTATAATTCATTTATTTTTCGCCGAAGAAACGCACTTCTACTTAATTTATGTACGTAATTGCAACTTTGTTGTCTTAAAATAGGGTTTTACGTTCGTATTCCAGCCCATCTGCAGGTTTGTTTTGCTTAATTAATTCTTGTCAGATTGAATTTCTTATAATTAATTTTTTGCTCGTGCATTAGGGGCTACGTGACCGATGTGAAGACCAAAACCATCCAGGAAGTGCGTTATGGTGCGAGCAAAGGGTACTTACTGCAGCTCTCAGATTTCTTCATTTGGATCCAATGCATCCTCTATTTTTTATCATAAAACTAGACAAATTTACAATAATGTCATCATTGTAGTTCAATGAAAGACTTAAAGTCCAATTGGGTAATGCGAAAAAATTGAAGAAAATTTACAATTTTTTAAATTTCTTAGGAGTGGAGATCAACAAATAGCGGTCAACCGGAAAGTCTTATCAGAGGTCTTGGCGGAGGAATTGCCTCCAAACACCATCCGATTCTCTTCGAAGCTCACTTCCATTGAAACCCAAGTGGAGCAAGGCTCATCTATCTGTATCCTCGCGCTTGAAGATGGAACTGTCATCAAGTCCAAGGTATCATAACTTCTCATACTTAGATCTCTGTTTGTAAATAATACTGTTCCCCTTCTTGTCGGAGGATTCATAGTAAATTGAGGATTCTGTAGGTTGTTATCGGATGTGACGGGGTGCATTCTAGGGTAGCCCGCTGGCTAGGGCTTGGCCCGCCAGTTGATTCCGGCCGGTCTGCAATTCGCGGGCTGGCCGTGTACCCACGAGGTCATGGGTTGAACCAAGAGTTTCAGCAGTTCGTGGATGTCTCGAAGAGGGCCGGTTTCGTTCCTCTCAACGATAAGGAGATCTACTGGTTCTTCCTTTGCAAAGTTCCTCCAAAAGGTATTGGTTCCTCCTTTTGCATGGATGTATCTTGCTACAACTACGCTTGGGGAAAAGCTAATTTCATCTTTGTATCTTCGATTTATATAGGCTTAGGTAATAACGACTTAACCTTAGTATACAACATTTTTTTGTCATCGACCCATCTCCATTTCAGATGCGGACCTCGGAGGTAATCCAGATTCGATACTAAGAGAAGTGATTGACAACTTAGCCAAAGACTTTCCTCCCTTGTACCTCGACGTCGTCGGCCACTCCGACCCTTCCACATTGACGTGGAGCTGGCTGCTTTTCCGTCATCCGTGGGACGTCATCCTTGGGAACCTGACTCGTGCGAACATCACGGTGGCCGGAGATGCCATGCACCCCATGACGCCAGATTTGGGCCAAGGTGCGGGTTCGGCCCTCGAGGATGCGGTTGTGTTGGGTCGGCTCATTGGAAGCTCAATTTCCGAACCAGGCAAACTCGAGACGCGGGAGGTCGGGTTAGCGCTCAAGAGTTACGCGGGGGAGAGGAGGTGGAGGGCGGCGACGTTGATCACGGCATCATTTTTGTCGGGTTGGGTTTCACAGGATGGGTCTAGTTGGTGGATGAGGTTCCTAAGGGACGTCTTCTATAAATTTGTACTGGGAAGAGCCTTTAGTGCTAGTAGGTACGACTGCGGAAAGCTTTGCTAACGTCTCCTCTTTGCCTTCTGTTCGCCTGAAAATTGTCAACAGCGATCGCCGACAAGGAACGTGTTATGGTGCCAACACATTTACACAGATGAAATTCTTAGAAGGGAAACTTATTTTGATTTTTTGGTTTTTTTTTTTTTCCATATAGGCAATTTCGATCTCGTCCTTAGTATTGTTATGAAATATGTTGACATTATGCCATTATAAATAAGTGGGTGGAAATATCTACGTACCTTCTCTTTGTCAGGGAACTCATCATGGAATTGTAGAAAAATGAGATATATCAACGCTTCCTATGTAACAAACCGATCTACTCCACGTAGCCCCTAAAGCGTGATTGAAGGAACCGCGCAAAGTGGTGACTGTCTGGGGTGAGTTTGACTTATTACTCACTCAACAAGACTAATCCCGATAGATGAGGAATTTGGGATTCCGCAGACTTTCCCATTTAGACCACTGACATACTCATCGGTGTATGCCCATACACCAACGATATTCTCCAATTGATGTATGTTTTGGACTAGTGTAGCCTTTGTCACCTTAAAAGCCTATCAAGAGTTGCACATTGTTCAAGCCTTCTCACCTTAACAATCACTTATCACCCTTGTCAGATTGGGTTTGGACCTAGTTCGTCCACAGACCACGCATTTATTTGAAGTCTCACTCCGATACCATCTACAATGACTCAGCCCGTTCCACATGGGCTAGAATGTAAAAGAGTAGGAAAATAATAATATGGGAGCATAGAATAACAGACAAATTGTGAAAAGGAAGTTCAAAGCATAGAACAATATTTACTTCGAAATATGCCTCCTCTATTGACGACAAAGTTGAACAACCTTTTAGACAAATTTTGTGAAGAGCACCTCTTTTCATTAGTGAATTTCGTATCTTGAGATTTTATACAACCACTACGAACTATTTTAAAATCTTAAGCTGATAGATAAAAAAGTGGTTTAATACTTAAATATTCTAACTTTTCTCCTCAAGCACAAGCCAGATTTTTTGTCTAAGCCTAAAGCATGAAAATATGTAATTGAAGAAGCAAATAGGACATGCAAAGATGTGAAGTGAAAACCTCCTGCTCTAATGATATAAAGTTAAGAATAATGTGAATAGGAGAATTTTTTAATCTATTTGGATGTGTCATAATGAAGAGTATCATATGAGATATGTAATAAAATGTGGAGTGTATTATATAATGCTCCAAATAATTTAGCAATAAATGTGGAGATGAAAATTGTACACACACAAATATATATATCGTCTTTTGTAATAAATTGGGTTGCTCCTACCAATTTCAAGTACTCTTGGCTCACAAGGGATCATGACTGACCTCTTTGCACTCATTGTGGTATGGCAGCGAGTACATATAGTTTGCCTAGAATAATATTTCAACATGAGAAATAATTATGTGACTTTCACTGTGAGATTAACAGCTTATTTTGGATCACAAAAAAATAAATGACAAATAATTAACAACTTATTTTGGATCATAGATAAATAAATAATAAATAATTAAAAATTATCGTGAGATCCACTCATTTAAGAATTTATGACTTACAATAACTGTTATTCTCACTGTAGCCCAAATAGTGTTATGCTAGCAAAGCCCCTTCAATATTTGGGAAAATTCAAACCAATTATGGCAAGCATTTATGCATTGCCTTGCTGGACTTCTTACCCAAGGAAATAAATTAATGATGAGGTTTGTTAGGATAATGATTACCTCTTAATCTACAAGGTAAATGACCTAGACCATGAGATGGATGTCCAAAAAATAAATAAATTTATGACTTACAATAACTGTTATTCTTACGGTAGCCCAAATAGTATTATGCTAGCAAAGCCCCTTCAATATTTGGGAAAATTCAAACCAATTATGGCAAGCATTTATGCATTGCCTTGCTGGACTTCTTACCCAAGGAAACAAATTAATGACGAGGTTTGTTAGGAGAATGATTACCTCTTCTACAAGGTAAATGACCTAACCGACCAAAAAAAAAAAAAAAGACCTAGACCATGAGATGGATGTCCAAAAAAGAAATAAATTAATGACAGTTTATGCAAAGCCCTTTCAATATTTGGGAAAATTCAAACCAATTATGGCAAGCATTTATGCATTGCCTTGCTGGACTTCTTATCCAAGGAAATAAATTAATGACGAGGTTTGTTAGAAGAATGATTACCTCTTAATCTACAAGGCAAATGACCTAACCGACCCAAAAAAAAATAAAAAAATGACCTAGACCATGAGATGGATGTCCAAAAAAGAAATAAATTAATGACAGTTTATGCAAAGCCCTTTCAATATTTGGGAAAATTCAAACCAATTATGGCAAGCATTTATGCATTGCCTTGCTGGACTTCTTACCCAAGGAAATAAATTAATGACGAGGTTTCTTAGGAGAATGATTACCTCTTAATCTACAAGGTAAATGACCTAACCGACCAAAAAAAAAATGACCTAGACCGTGAGATGGATGTCCAAAAAGAAATAAATTAATGACAGTTTATGCAAAGCCCTTTCAATATTTGGGAGAATTCAAACCATTTATGGCAAGCATTTATGCACTGCCTTGCGAACCAGGGAGGTTTTCTGGACTACTTACCCAAGGAAATAAATCAATGGCGAGGTTTGCTAGAATAATGATTACCTCTTAATCTATAAGGTAAATAACAACCTAGACCATGAGATGTTTGTCCAAATAAGAAATAAATTAATGACTGGCCATTCTAAAACGAAAGAAAATCTAAGTCCTTCGCTGTGTGGCGAGCACCTTGACTCGCATATGTAAAGGTGACCACCTCCAAGAACCATCCTAAGTCCTTATGGCGACCAATGGAAGAAAATGAGGAGAGTTACAGTTTCAGAAATAATTTCGCTCGCAAGACATCACTGGCTCCAGGGTAGAAGAACCGAGGAAGCAGACAATCTGGGTAAGTACATCTACAATCGAAGCAAAAGCTCCAACAGAACTGTAAATGTTAGGACCGTCACCAGACAATATCCTGGAAATGTGATCCAGAAATTAATGTTCGGTAAAAGATGCTTCGGAGAGGAAAGGGCGGATGGCGGACCAACCATTGCTGAGGAAGAACACATCGAGGCGATATTTACAATACTTAGGCATCCATATGCATTCTGCATATCTGACTATTTTCCTTGTTTGGTGGGGCTTGATTTAGATGGTCATGAAAAGTTCGTTGAAGAGTCTACCAGGACTGTAAACAACTATCTGGACCCCATAATTGACTCAAGGATCGGAAAGTGGAGGAGGTTCGGCAATTCGAACCAGGAATATACCAGCGATGAGCCTCATGACTTGCTTGATGTTCTGGTTACGCTCAAAGATGCAGAGGGAATACCATTACTAACTCCTGAAGAAATCAAAGCACAAGTAACTGTAAGACGCAATGATGCATTGACTTGCTTCTTATTCTATAAACAGACTTAACTTCTCCATCTATTATGGATAATTTCATTAATTGGTTGCCAAAATGTTGTTCATACATTAACAAAAACTCAATTTACCATGTCTCTCTGAAGAGTGAAGTGCCTAACAAATATTACCAATCCAGATATCAATAATAAGAAAATATGTTGTAAAAGTTCATATCACTAGTTCGTCTTGTATTTACATGAAAGAAGAAATGACAAATGAAAGGTAACTGTTTTAGAAGGTTCAAAAGAAATAAGATATAATCATCATTTCTGGGCTAAAAAAGTTCACGAATAAATAAACTGGGAAAATTCTATTTCACTTGATTTGTATCCTCTATGCATTGTTTGTGGGTCTAAACGATACATAGAAAATTTATGAGTGATGTGCAAGAGCATAATCAAAATCTACGTTTGCAGGAAATAATGTTCGCAACTATTGATAATCCCTCAAATGCAGTTGAATGGGCCATGGCCGAGACGATAAACCAACCCGAAATCCTCCAGACAGCAATGGATGAATTAGACAGAGTCGTTGGTAAAGAGAGACTGGTCCAAGAATGTGACATCCCACATCTTAATTATATCAAAGCGTGCATTCGAGAAGCCTTCAGGCTCCATCCAATCGCAACTTTCATCCCTCCACACATGGCCATGTCTGATGCCATTGTTGCTGGCTACTTCATCCCGAAGGGAAGCCACGTGTTATTGAGTCGTATGGGCCTCGGGCGAAACCCTAAAGTCTGGAACAAGCCACTCGAGTTTAGGCCAGAGCGGCACCTTACTAGTGACTGCACTGAAGTTCAGCTCACCGAGCCAGACTTACGCTTCATTTCCTTCAGCATAGGGAGGCGCGGCTGTGTGGCTCCATTGCTCGGAACTACGATGACGGTCATGCTTCTCGCGAGGATGGTCAAAGGGTTTTATTGGAAGGCATCACCTGATGTCACGAACATCAATCTCGATGAGTCCCTTGAGGATATGTTTCTCGCTGATCCGCTTGTCGCTCAAGCTGAACCGCGTTTGCCATTACATCTCTATCCTTGAGAGTTACTCTCTCCAACATGAAATGCATGAAGAAAGAGCAGAGAAGGAGAGGACGGGGCGGGGCGGGAAAAGAGAACAGAAGGAGGAGCAGAACGGAGAGAGAGAGAGAGAAGACTTGGAGAGGAACCGAGAGAGAACCGAGAGGGAGGGCAGCAACGGAGAGGGAACACACAGAGAGCTACAGAGGGAGAGAGACGGGAAGAGCTCGGGAGAGTTTAAGCGAGTGAGGGAGAGAGTGGCAGTCGGAAGGAGCACGGGGTGAACCACCTCTTCTGCTTCCGCATCCGGTCTCGCTGGAGAAAGTCAGCGTGCCGACGGAGTCGGGCGACCTCCCGTCGAACTCCAGATCCGGTACGTCAAAACCGCCTCGTTCCTTGGTGTGTAGTGACGAGGAGTCAGTCAAGAGTGAGAAGGAGAGGAAGTGGAGGAGCTCGCTCGCACGAGAAAGAAGGGAGGAGCCGACGTTCATGGGAGGCCAGTCCGCCGATCGCCGTCCCCCCACCGCGCTTGAACCAGGTAGGTGTCCCCTCGTCCGTACGTGAATCACGCGAATTCCGGCTCCGCTGGCCCCGTTAAGGTTGTTGTACACTATAGTGTGCTTGCCGTGTGTACTAGTATGCCTGTTGACAGTCTCGGTCTGAGTTTGAGCCGCGGATGAGTCGGAGGACACCTGTTTCTTTAGTGCACACAGCGTGTTTGATAAAATGCCTAAATGAGAGTCTGAACTGAGTTTTGTGAGATTCGTTCCTGTGATACCATCTTTATATGAGCTTGATTCCTCTTCGTTGTGTTTTTTGTCCGTTCCGATGCTAATCCCGGAATCATCAGATTTTTTTCGTCTTACGAGATTTTAGAGCATGAAAGTTCTTCGCCAGAGCTAGTTCGGCGTCGATGACAACCTCCGGCCAGCCAGAGGCCGGCGGTAGCGTAGAGCGGGTCGGAATAGCTGACCAGCGAGGGATAACCAATGAAAACCAGATTTCGGCTGAGGGTTGCATTTATCCATGGGGCGTTCGGCTTGTTGCAGACGTGGGAGGACGTCGGGGAGAAGAAGACGCCCGGAGAAAAAATTCGTGGGGAAGAAGACCATGGGAAAAAGACAAATAAGAAAATAATAAGAAAAGTAAAGAATAAGAAAATGCCGAGTCAAATTTTTTTATCAATGTCCCGTGTTCGAAATTTCAAAATAATGCCGGGTCAAATTTTCAAGAAAATGCCACACCAGCACTTTTGAAACATCCAAACAAGAGGGATTAACGAAAGTACTTGATTGCATTTTTTAGAGAAATTCTAAGACTTGATTGCTATATTTAATTGCACTTTCGCAATAAATTTTACATTTCCAATTAAAAGGTTTAGAATTTGATTGCATGATTGTAAATGTCCTTGATAGATCTCTGTACATTCACACCTAAAAATTATTGGCTTCTTGGGCCAGCCTTGCCAACGGTCTTAGACATCGATTTGCTTGTAAATTCATGTGATCCTAAATTGATGACTTTCTATTACATGGAAATAAGCCATTTCCAGTGGGAATAATAGTTACAAACAATACATAAATTGGGACGATGAATCTACAGGGGATAACCATTTGCTAATAAAAATTCACTCTTTAAAAGAATTTTGCTACTATTTTTTTTTTTGTGATTTCCTTTATATTTTTAATATATTAGACTATGACAGCCCTTCAATAAGTGCTTACTAATCCACCTGTGATCTAACGTCTCAATTCAAGGGAAGTGAATGAAAACTTGGCTAAGGATTTTCCACCCATGTAACATGACAATGACAAGAACTCTCTAGGTTCTAGGGGTGTCAAAACCGAACCAGAACTGGAACCAAAACCAATCTAAACCAAACCAAGCCAAATTTTCATGCATTTTCGGTTGGGATTGGGTTTTGGTTCGGATAATAAAAAAAATAACCGTTTCTTATTCCGGTTCAAATAGTTTCCCAAACGAAACTAAAAATCATTCATCTTCTTAATATACAAGTCACACAATCTTTCTCCTTTTCCCCTAAATCTCTTTTTAATTTTTTTTTTAAAAGAAAACCAAAAAACCGAACCGAGTCGTTGATTCAGGTTCTATTTTGTTCGGGCCGCAGCTTGGTTCGAATTTGATGCTCACCTAAAGGGTTTGGTTCGTTCCAGATTTCTTCGGAATCTACTGACACCCCCTACTAGGATCCTACTGATGTTCCCACGTCCGTAAAACGTTCTACTTAGACATACGACCCATTCAAATTACGGTGGCCAGAGAAGCTTTGCGCCCAATGACCCTCGACTTGAGCAACAGTGGACGTTGGGCGCTCGAGGACGGAGAGGTTTTGGTCGGCGTCTCGGGGACCTGAATTCCAACCGTGGACATCAGATTTGCACTAGGGTGGTATGGAAGGACAATAATAACGGCTTTATATTGAGCAGGTTGGGTTCAACAAGAAGGATTTAATCGATGGATGACGGTTCCCTCAAGGGATGTTGTGTTTATATAGGCTTAATGTCTTGGCAATTCATTAGGACAGCCGAATGTATGTTGTGCTTCTTTGTGAGACATTACTCGAAAGTAAATGAAAGAATGATACAAGACAAGGTCCATGTGCTAATGCACATGCATGGCAACTTAAGGCCGGTTTGGTAACGTGTCAAACAGTATTTGATTTTATTTTTTTATTTCCCGAAATAAATAAATAAAAAGAATATAAATCCGTTTAATAACATCTTTATTCTCAAGAATAGATTTAGAATATAATCAAAAAGCAAAAACAAGTTGTTTCTTTATTCTTGGGAATAACTCCAAAATAAAGCCTAAACCATTTTCTCTTCTTCTTTTTTTTTCTTTCTTTTTCTCTTGTTTCTTTTTCCTTCTCTTCTTCTTCCTCTAGCCGGCGAGGTCAATCTTGCCCTAGCCTAGCGAGATCGAGCCTCATGGTGATTGAGCAAGGACCTCGCCCAGCCAAGGTTAGGCCAAGCCTCGCTGGCTAGAGGAAGAAGCAGTGACAGAAAAAGAAAATAGAGAAAAAAAATAGAAAAATATAATGAAATTATTTAAAATATTTTAAAAAAAGTTCTAAGTTACAAAAAAAAAATTGAGTCATATTAAATGCATTTTAATTATGAGATTTGATCAATAGGATTGATTGACGGTCTCAAAAACTGAGGACAAATACCATAAATCACTGATTATGGACCATTCCGACTCTAGCTTACTTTTTAATTTAGCAGCCAGCATATTCCCTGGTCAAATCACCTACTTTTTGCTTTCGTCGCTTTTGGCCCGGATGAAAATTCAAAGCTGACCAGATTCATTGCAGCATTACTTCAAAAAAGATTATTAAACAAGGTCTAATTCTACTGCAAACTGACATGTTATAACGTGGGACACACAGCTGGGCAATTTTGACTCTTGAAGCGCACGAATCAGGTCAAAGGAGAAATCAAATAAAGCACCTCATTACATGTGCAGAGAAAGATTCCCGTGATAGCTATAAAGAGAGATGCAGTCGTCACTCTGAAGTAGCTTAAATAGATCAAAAGCACAGTTTCCAACCAAATTCAGAGAAAGATCGTTGGCAAAAAGAAGAATAAGAGAGTCAAGGTTACATTTCAAATGGAGGAGGTTGTGATCGTCGGAGCCGGCATCGCAGGCCTAGCGACGGCAGTGGCCCTGAAGAAGGTCGGCGTGCAAGCATTGGTGCTCGAGAGATCAGAGGGGCTGAGAGCCACCGGCGCGGCCTTAAGCCTCTTCCCCAATGCCTGGCATGCGCTCGACGCGCTCGGGGTTTCAGAGAAGCTCACCTCCCTTTACCCTCCGTTTTCCAAGTAAGGTTTTTCCGTCCTTGTATTTAATATTTATATTCCCAAGAAAGGTTTTCGCGTGCATATATTCCAACCTACTTTCAAGTTCCTTTTACTTAGTTAATTCTTATTCGATTGAACTTCTCATTAGGGGTTACGTAACCGATGTGAAGACCAAAGCCATTCAGGAAGTGCGTTATGATGCAAGCAAAGGGTACTGCAACTCCCCACAATTCTGCATTGTCTATGTAATTTATTTATTTATTATGGGTAATGCTAAAAGTTTCAACATTTACACTGTTTTATACATTTTAGGAGTGGAGGTGAACAAAGAACGGTACACCGGAAGATCTTATTAGAGGCATTGGCGGAGGAATTGCCTCCAAATACTATCCGTTTCTCTTCAAAGCTCACTTCCATTGATACCCTAGTGGAGCAAGGCTCGTCAATTTGTATCCTCGCGCTGGAAGACGGAACTATCATCAAGTCCAAGGTTCGTAAATTCTCATACCTAAGATCTCTCTCTAAATTCTGTGGTAAAATAATACTATTTCAACACTCCTCGGAGGATTTGCAGTTGATCGATGAATTCATTGTTGTTTGAAAAAATATGCGCCACGTGTTTAGGTTGTCATCGGATGTGATGGAGTGCATTCTAGGATAGCGCGTTGGTTAGGACTTGGCGAGCCAGTTGATTCGGGCCGGTCCGCAATTCGTGGGGTGGCCGTGTACCCACAAGGCCATGGGTTGAACCATGAGGTTCAGCAATTCGTGGATGTCTCGAAGAGGGGTGGTTTTATTCCTCTCAACGACAAGGAGGTCTACTGGTTCTTTGCCTGCAAAGCTCCTCCAAAAGGTATTGCTACATGTCCTTTCTATAGTTGCACATGTGCCCCAAAAAAGGGTACATTTTTTTCATAGAACCTCCAACTACAAGAATGTCTCGTCCGCTTGCATATCGGATGGTCCGAGACTCCTTCTGTAAGATCAAATAGTGATACTTAGATTGGTTTGCGAAGTGAAGAAATGTTATTTTTTTTTTTTTTTGGGCACCAGAACGTTTTCTAAAGTTTATAAAAAAGGCTCTCTCTTCTACATTTCAGGTGTGGACATGGGAGGAGATCCAAATTTACTAGTAAGAGAAGTGGCTGACAACTTAGCCAAAGACTTTTCTCCCTTGTACCTCGACATCGTCGGCCACTCCGACTTTTCCACCTTGACCTGGGCTCCGTTTATGTTTCGTTACCCGTGGGACGTCGTCGTCGGGAACCTGACCCGCGCGAACATCACGGTGGCCGGAGACGCCATGCACCCCATGACGCCGGACTTGGGCCAAGGTGGGTGCTTGGCCCTCGAGGATGCGGTCGTGCTGGGCCGGCACATCGGAAGCTCGGTTTCCCAAAGGGGCAAACTCGAGACGCGTGATGTCCGGTTCGCCCTCGAGAGGTACGTCAGGGAGAGGAGGTGGAGGGCGGCGATGTTGATCGCGGCATCATATTTATCGGGGTGGATTCAGCAGGACGGGTCTAGTTGGTGGATGAAGTTCCTGAGAGACGTCGTATTCTACAAGTTTCTGTTGGGAAAAGCCGTTAGTGCCAGTAGGTACGACTGCGGCAAACTTTGCTAATGTCTCTACTTTGCCTTCTATTCGTTCGAAAAACGCCGACAGCGATCGTCGACTAGGCAAAATATTAAATGAAGTAGCAGATTGACCATTTCCGAAGTCTCACTGCAATCGTCGTACTTGAATGAGAGACGATTACAAACAATAAAGGAACAAGAACTCGGCTCCAGCGTATGGGTTCATTACAAAGCGGACAGAGATATTACTAATGCAGCATTTATTTTGCAAATTATTCACATATTTAGCATATCTATGTGTATCTTGTACATCTTCGAATTTGTGTTCAGAATTGTGACATGATATATTGTAGTGGAGGTTTTTTTTCTTTTTTGTTTGATTTGAGGCCAATAAATAGACTATGGTTGTAATATTGAAGTTAAGCAATTCAATTGTTTTTAACCACTGGGGGTTCGTCCCAGTGGCCACCCTTTCATCTTGGAAAGGGGAGGTTGGGGGTTCAAATCCCCACATTCTCAGGGGGATTGGGGTGGGGAAGATTTCATTTCAGGAGTGGGCTTCGACTCCCACGCCCTGCAAAGAGGCAGGGCAAAAGTCTGAGAGTGAGTGTTAGCGTAGGACTGACCAAAAAAAAAAAAAAATTCAATTGTTTCATTTTTCTTATTTTTTAAGGGTCCATTTGTTCCGTTGAAAATATACCATTTCTCAAACTTATTTTATGGGAAAATGACTTTATTTTGCGTTGTTTAACTAAAACCTCGAGAAGACCTTAAAAGTATTTTCCATCATTTGATAAAGAAAATTTGATGAGAAAAATAATCAAAATAATCGATTTTTAATTTTTAATTTTTTTTTTCTTTTTGCTTCTTCCTTGGCCGGTCACCAGTTACAACAAATGTTGGTGATCGGCCACAAGCAAGCTCTTGCCTGAGGCCGGTGAGGCTCCACCTCACCAAACCCTATGAGGTTGAGCTCGCGTAAGGCTAGCGAGCCCGAGCCTCGCCAAATCAATGAGCTTTGAGCTTGCCATAGGTTGACAAAGCCCGAGGCCTCGCCAGACCTTTGGCAAGGCTCAAGCCCACTAGATCTATAGCTTGCAACAACTTACCGATGCCTCCTCAAGCGAGTTTGACCCTACTGAATCTTTTGGAAAACATTTTCCGGTCCTTTCAAAGAGGAAATCATTTCCCTATATTTAAGCTTTGGTAGGAAAATATTTTCCATTGACACATTTTCCCAAGATGATCAAATACCAAATAATGAGAAAAATGCATTCCCAAAAAACATTTTCCGCAAAAAAAATAAATAGAATCTAAATTGGCATTAGAGTTACTCGATCTTGAGGAAATTTTGATAGCACTAGCTGCAAATCGCTCACGTTGAGCACTCCAATACTCAACTGCTAACTCAATACACAACCGTCCATCTGTTTTCATAAGTCATCTGTACCTTGTCACTAATCTCCAACCGCCAACAGAGGGTCCTTCATAAATGGCCTTCCTGCGTACTATATCAAACCTTGTTCCTTATCATACATCTGTCATAAAAAAAAACCCTTCATTGCATGCTTTTTTAAACAGTGTTTCGCATTTTTCTAGCGTCTACCTAAATGCTAATTTGAATCTCGCTACTTTAAAACGATGTAGAGGTATACTAGCATCGATCAACTCAAAAGCAAAATTCAATGGTGCTGCCTTTTAAACGATGTTAATTATGACACATGTGCACTTTCTATAGAAAAGCTCATTTGGACAGTGCTTGCTTTTTTAAATGGTGTTATTAAATAATGACACCATTTACCGTGAAATCTAATGTGATAGCATTAGCTATGATAACACATTTGTAGCTCTATCAAAAATTTTCTAATTTAGGTGAGTGTTTGGTGTTGCTTCCAAGCTAAATTTTATCCATACTACCCAACGTGAGTTTGAAGGAACATATTAAAGATATCTTGGAGATATTGCAGACACATTATATATTCTGCAAATCATTCAACTATTTAGCAACTATTTAGAAAATCTTTCAATAGTTGCTTGTTAGGGCATCAAACCACAAGCCATTTTGGGTTTGGATTTTCTATTTAGATTGGGTTTATTTCACGAGCTCAAACTTAAGATGTATGTCAAACTGCGTAGTAGAAGCTATGAAGCACGGACACATTGCCCGTGCTTCCGTGTCGTGTCGGACACATCAACACGCTCGAACACGGTCGGACACGCGACCAACGCGTGTTGGATTTTCGGCCACGTGGTCAACTTTTGCCCAACATGTTTGGACACTTGTGTCCGGCAGATGATGGAGGGTGGAAGCGACAGTAAGGGAGAAGAAACGAGGCCGCGAGTGACGGTGAGCCCGCGACGGCGAGCCCGTCACGGCGAGAGACGACTAGAGAAATGGCTCCACTGTGATGTTGCGATGGATCTGACAAGGTTGCAGCTACGAAGGAGAAAGGGCCGAAGGCGAGAGGAAGAGGAGAGGAAGGCGGTTGTGTGGCGAGGAGGAGAGGAGAAGGATCAAGAGGAAGAGGAGAGGATTGTTCATAAAATTCTAAACGCATACAAACGTGTCAAACAAGTAATATAATGATGAGAAAGAGTATCATCCCACAGAGATCGATGATTAATAAACTAATTAAATACTAAAATTGATTAATTCTAAAATTTATATAACAGATCAAAATATAATTGAGAATAAATTAAAAACAAAATTTGTAGATTAAATGCAGTAAATCAATCAGATAAATATGTTAGAGCATCCGATTTCACCATAACCCTATATATGAATTTCAAATTGTTGTGAATACAAGAATGATATCAAACATGTGATAGCGGAATTTCCTAATCTATTTATTATCCTAACTCTAGGTACAACAAACCTACTCAGCTTATTAATCCACTATATCTCTATATGAATTAAAATAAATATAAGTGCATTAAAAACTATGAATATTCTCGGCTTACAATGAGTCTTTTGAATCACCTTATCACCGAAAACTACACAAATAACGCGGTATATCTCTATCCACGTTTAATTCATGGTTATATATTATAATGAGCAATTGCATTTTATCACTTCTCAGTCTCAAACATGCACATCAGATCATTCAAGTAGTGGCTAGTCACTCAAAAGCATTATGCACAATAATATATAACTCACATGAATGAGATCAATTGCAAAACATAAAAATCATGAAATTCACATCATCATGGTTAGGCTACATCGTAGCCCTAAAAAAAGAAAATTAGAACATAGTAAAAATAAAAATATAGATTAAACTTAGCATCTTCAATCAAAGAACAAGAATTTTGTCACCACTTTTGTCTTCTCTTCAAAATACTTGAAAAACTCTCAGAATAAAAAAAATTAATCCAACATAAAAACTAGCTAAAACCTAGATGCTCTCCCTCTCTTTATTATCCTCTTCATAGGATATATCCAAGATCCTTATCTCCAAGCAATTGCGCACAAAATCAGGGAGTAAATAAGAGGATTTTGATTTGATATCTATCTCTCACTGCTGCTTGATTTAAATTCCTCAGTTTTGCCATTTTTTTCCTTATCTTCTCCATATATCATTATTCTGCATAAATAAGGAAAATTCAATTGATTAGAAGGAAATTCAAATATTTTATCATAGATATTGCATTAATTGTTGCATAAAATGGGTAAAATAACTCTATTTTTATAAAGTTATCAAACTCCCAAAGTTAACATTTTTCTTGTTCTCGAGCAAAATCAAGACATAACACACACTCAAGCTAACAACCTCCTCCATGAAATCTTTTCATAATTGCTCAAATTCACAATTCAAAGAAAAACACAAATTTCATCTAAACATTGAAATTGATTTATAAGTTAAAACTAATTCTAACTATGTGATCCAAGTGTGTGCGTGAGAGTCCTCATCTTTTTCGAATTATATGCAATTTAGATAAATTCACATTGACATGTAACCTCTCAAAAATTCTCAATAATTATGACCAAATCTCATAGGTTTGCTTTTCATTCCTCTCTCCACTAATGTAAGCTAATTATCCAACCAAAAATGAATAGGACTTTTCTCGGGTTGTAATGTAAGGCTGGGCTAAAGGTGAGATAACGGGAAGCTCAAATCACCCATCAACACGTTAATTTCTAGGATCTAGTTAGAGCCAATGTCATTGTCCAATTTCACTCCTTTAAAATAATTTTTCTGCCACCATATATCATCATTCTTTTTTTTTCTTCTCCTTTTTCTTTTCTCTGTTTTTTTTTCTTTCAAATTGCTTTATGGTGGAGTTTCTCCCAAAGTTCCTCCTAATAGAACATGAAAATTTCTAACCCATTATGTATCCAAAAGGCTCACTCAATTGAAAGTTGGATAAGGAACCATAAAAGCAATTTTTTTTTGACAATACACCCCAAACAACCATAGCAATCACTTCCTTTTTTTTATTTTTTTTATTTTCATACTCCATCATTCCTCCCAAATTTCTATCAAGCTCAAATAATCCCAAAAATAAAATCAACTTGTTCATAGGGCATGAGACAATGACATAATTTGATAACGGCTAGGCTAAATATATATGGGTGCCAATGAAAAATTGGGTAGTAATTAAGGCTCAACGGGGTGACTAGGGATAAATAAACAGGGTTAGCTTGAAAGGCTCAATTGATCCAAAAACTGCCTAAATCATTTTCTCAGTTAGATTTAGCTTAGGATTTCGCCTCAAGAGAAAATCAAACAAATTATAAGATTTTGGTGAAATTTAAGAAAATCACATACTTCACATGAATGTTCTCTAGATTTACACACAATTCAAAAATTAAGGACTTTTGGTGCTCAGTAAGTGGATCAACATAATCAGAATTAAAATTAACTCACATATCAATTGCAAGTTCAAATAAAATTTAAATTTTCCTAAGAATCGCAAAAATTCACAACAATGAATGCAATAATGATAGAAAAAATTTAGCCAAAAGTTTTGTCTCCCCCCCAAAATTGAATGAAGCGGTGTCCTTAATGCGAAAATTAGAAATAGGAAGAAGAAAACTCCCCTGGTTGTAAGATAAGTTCATAGATGACCTTGATAATTAAACTCTTGAAATGTGCTCCCTAAAAAATTAACCTAGATAAAACAGATAAAAGTTAAGCTTTTTTTTTTTTTTGCAAAACATAATAAACTTAACAATAATAATGAAAAATAAAATAAAATGCTTGGGTTGCCTCCCAAGAAGTGCTTGCTTTATAGTTTTCAGCCAAACTATCTCAGATGTCGCTAATCTGGAGGATGAAGTTCAAAGGTGGTCTTCTGCTTATTGTAACCACCTTCAATATAGTGCTTCAAACGTTGACCATTTACTACTTGTATCTTCAGGTTCAAACACCTCTGAGGTTGAATAGTGGGTTTATATTGTTCCTCCATCAAATCTGTAAAAGAAGAAGATATAATTACTGGTAAAAAAAAAAACTCCATCTAAATAAGCATATTTCAAATGAGAAGGTAAGGATTTGAGTTCAAGAATTGGAGGCTCTTCAATTGATGGTTTAGGCTTTGTAATGTGTTGTCCCAACTCCTCAAATTTAATTACTTTTTGCCATGAATATGGTGGAATTGCCTCCATGAAATTTGCGTACTCCTTTATTTCCTCATTCTGAATATCTTTATCCTTTGGTTGAATCAGACATGCTTCAAGTGGATCTTTAAAAATATTTTCCTGAAAAACCTTATTCACCAACTTGTTAACTGTCTCAACTCTAAAACAAGAATTATCATCTGATGGATATTTCATTGCTTTAAAAACATTAAATGAAAAAAAGATCATCTTGAACTCTAAGGATCAACTTTCCTTATTGTACATCAATAAGAGCTCTTCCTATTGTTAGAAAATGTAGACCTAAGATAAGTGGTACCTTAAAATCTTCCTTCATATCAAGAACTATGAAATCTACAGGAAAGATAATGTCGCGACCCAATTTTTCGTGTTTGCCACCTAAAACTAGGTTGATGGACTACTAAGTCTTTAAGCTTAGCTTGGGCTCTTTCAAGCCCATACCAATTCACGACTTAGGGTTTTAACATGCAAAATATTATTATCTAGGAGTCGCTACTAATTGGTTTAGGGTAGGTCGATTAGACACCTAACTAAAATAAATTGAGCATTATTTTACTCCTACGAACTAGAGACTAAGGGTACATGGACTTGGTTACACTAGACTATCCTAATGCCCTTTCGGTACCTTTCTATTTCATTTTCAAAAAAAAAGTTTGGCAATTGAATTGATTTTAATTTAGCTTCCTAACGTGTGAGGTGATCATACATGTGCGCATACCATCGATTTAACACTTAAGAAAGCAATTAAATAATGCAAAACATACCTTAAAGCAACAAAAACATTTGCATTGTTAAATCAGAATTCACATTAGCAATCCTAGATATGATTTCTAATTAGCATGCAATCACTCAATTTTTGTTTTCATTTATTTAATGAAAATCATGACTTATGCAATGCATGTCACTATTCTAACATGAAATGATATGATAACATGACCAAAATTGTATGACATAAATATGCATGCAATCTATCCTAAAGCATGAAATGAATTCATTCTAATTCTTTTATATTTTCCATGAAATTTGAAATTAAAGAAATGCAACAATTAAGTATGCAATCTAAATTACCTAATTCTAATGACATGCCATGCAATACAATGACGTACAAAATTATTTAAACTAAAATGACATGTACCATGCAATTTATTATGCGAGCTATATGTCACTCGACAATTATTAAATGACTTCGTCTAATGACATGAAAGTTCTAATTAAATGAACTTAATAAAAACTAAATGACGTGCATTTGATATTTCTATTTTAAAATGCAATCTATCTTAAAAATTGAAACTAACTTATGCAAAGACAAATTTTGTATTTTTTATGAGATTTGAAATTTAAAAAAATGCAAAAATGATCTAGCTAGATTAAAATTCTATCTAATTTAAATTAAGGATTAAGTCATATTAAATCCTAATTTAAACTAAGACATTATCTTAATCTAACATGCAAAAGATCTAATATGCAATGATGTGCGGAGCATGCCCTAATTCTACATGACATATGCATGATATTTTTTTTTATTTTTAACATGTTCAAAATTTAAAATTGCCACGTAATTAAACATGCAACTTAAATTAAACAAAAACTAAAATCCTAAATGAATGCATTTTTTGTTTTATATTTTTTAAAATCTAAAATAAAATCTATATTCTAGATATGCAAGAAATATTCTAAACAAACTGAATCCTAATTCAAATATTTTTTTATTTTTCTTAGTGATTTTCTAAAACAAGCAATTAACAACTAAATCTTATATCTAAACAAGCAAGATATTCAACAAATAAAGGATTAAAATAAACGAAAAAATAACCCGTTATCTCACGGGTCAAATTAACGATTACTTTTAATCTTGAACATCAGACAAGAAATCAAAATAATTAAAAATCTGATCCGAAATCTTACGGATCAAATTAATAATTAAATTAATTCCACAATTAATATATTATAAACAAATCCCAAAAATTATCATAATTAAAAAAAAATGACCCGACGTCTTACGGGTCAAATTAAATAATTACAATAACCTTATGGACAATTTCTATGGATAATGCCTATAAGAATTATAACCTAAAAGTCACCTCACAATATTCAACTTAAACAATAATAATAAAACTAATTAAAAGCAAAGTAAAATAACATAAAATAAAAATAAAAATAAAAGAAAAACAAGCTAAGGAAAATAGGAGGCAGCACGTTCGTTGGTCGATTTGGCCAAGGGGTCGCCGGCGGAAACTCCGGCGAGGATGGTGCGGCGGCGGTCGGCGCGGAGCAAGGCGGTAGGCGCAACGGACTCTTGGATCTGGCGTTGGGGTCGTCGCGGCTTCGCGGGCGCCGAGTGGGCTAAGACACGGAGGAGCAGGGACTAGCAAAGCGGCGGTGATGGATCGGCGCGGCTTCGGGATTTCAGGGGCGCGGTCGTCACGAAGCAGTGGCTGGCGAGCAGGATTTCGGCGCAGCGTCGGTGGGCTCCTGGTCGGCGCTTGGGTCGTCGTGGGGTGCTCGGCGGGTCGTGGAACAGGGGCGTCTTCACAGGGGGGCCGGCGTTCTATTCGGGACTTGATGATGGAGCAGTGAGTTCGTGGGCGATGGAGGAGTCGGATGGTCATCGCTCGGGGGCGGATCGGCGGGACGGCGGTGCTGGCGGCGCGAGATCGACACGGCGGTCGACTTCGAGTGGGAGGCGGGCGAGCCGTGGACGGCTTGCGCGGTGGTGTGACGCGGAGCTTCACGGGCGTCGAGGACGGAGAGTTGCAGGCGCCGGCGTCGGCTTCCGGCGGGGAGAGTTTACGAAGAAGACCAAAAGTCTTCTTTTTTTCTCTTTTTTTTTAAATATTTTTCCCCTTTCTCACCTGTCTCTTTCACCCTGTTCGCACGTCTTCTCTCCCTCTATCTCACTGTTGCTGCTGCATTTTTCTGCAGAAACTTTTTTTACTTTCCCCTTTGCAGCCTTTTCCTTGCCTACGAAGGAGGAAAAATAAAACCCCAGGCAAAAAAAACTTTTATTCCTTTCCCCCAAAAATTGAACAAAAAGCCCCCCCCCCCTCCCCCCCCCAAAAACCGAACTTGTACGCCCCTTTTATTGCAAAACAAAATGCGATCTTGATAAAAATATTTCGAAAATTCCCTATTAACCTTCGAATCATGAGAATCCTAATCTCATCAATATTCTACACTAATTTCATCATCCATTCATAAAGATAGGATTAAAATGCGATTTTCTTAATTTTCAAAATATCATAATATCGCACCAAATCTTTATTTAAATAATTTTTGTCATTTAAAAGAAACGGGCTTGGGCTGATTTTCTCGCTTTATGGGCATCTGGCCTGTTAATTTAAACTCAAAAACAATTAATTCGAAGCCATTCACCATCGGTCCTAAAAAATAAAAAAGCAAAACATGTAAATAAATGCACCTAAAATTATATGCTATGCAATTGAATTATAATAATTTCAAAGATAAAATTAACCCCTAATGACTAAATGGCCCGTCAAAATTTAGGTGTCAATAGATAAATTTGTCAACTTTTATCAAAACATCTTCCACAATACCTCTCGGATATTTAATTGATCGATCAGCCAGTTGAAGTGATACTGTGGTTGTTTTTACCTCACACAATTCTAATTTCTTGAAAACTGAATGAGGCATCAAATTAATACTTGCACCTAAATCACATAATGCCTTTTCAAAGTAAGAATCCCCAATAGTGCAAGGAATAGTAAAACTCCCTAGATCTTTTAACTTTAGAGGCAATTTGTTTTGTAGGATGGCTAAACACTCCTCGTTTAACTTCACAGTTTCATAATCCTCCACTTTCGTTTTGTTTGCCAAAATCTCCTTCAAAATTTTTGCATAACTAGGAATTTGCGCTAAAGCATCTGCAAAAGGAATGTTAATATGCAATTTTTTAAATACATCAAGAAATTTAGAAAATTGCTTATCTATTTTGTGCTGCTGGAGTTGCTGAGGGAATTGGCAGCACATATGGCTGGGGATTATCTGGAAAAAGTTTACTCTTGCTTGTCTCCTTTGATTGTTTATTGGTCACCTCTTCATTGTCTCTGAAAATCTCTTCTTCTCCCACTTGTTTACCAATTCTCAAGGTAATAGCCTTTATGTTTTCAATTGGATTTTTCGTTGTGTTGCTTGGCAAAGAACCTTGTTGTCTCCCTAACATCATGCTTGCTAATTGACCCACTTGCATCTCCAGATTTCTGATTGAAGCCTCTAGGTTTTGAAATCTCACATTCGTGCTTTTGATGAAGTCATGAGTTGTATTAGCAAGTTTGGTGACTATATCTTCCAAATTTGACTTTGTCTCTTCCGATTGTTTGAATCCTTGTGATCTTGTCACATTCTGATTATTCCATGAAAAATTTGGATGATTGCACCATCCCGAATTGTACGTGTTGGAGTAGGGATTATACTGTGACCTATTAAAATTCCCAATAAAGTTAGAATTTTTCACTAGATTATTTAAAAGTATTACCTACCTAACATGCTGTGCTAACATGTCCTCCACCACAAAAATCACATGTCAAATTCTAAATTTTCATGACTGAAACATTCATATTATCTAGCTTTTTGTTGAGTGCTTCAAATTGTGCAGCAATTGCAGCAAAAGCATCCACTTCATGAACTCCACTAACTTTTCGCATTGGTAGTCTCTCAGTAGGCCACTGATAACTATTTGATGCCATCTCCTCTAATAAATTGTAGGCTTCTTCTGGCGTTTTATTATTTAGAGTTCCTCCTGCAACTGCATCAATCATAGAATGAAGATTTGTATTAGAGCCATTATAAAAAGTTTGTACCTGCATCCATACGGGTAGTCCATGATGTGGGAATCTCCTAAGAAATTCTTTAAATCTTTCCCATGCTTCATATAATGATTCATTATCCATCTGCATAAAATTAGTAATATTGTTACGCATCTTAGTAAACTTTGCAGGTGGAAAGAACTTACCAAGAAATTTCTGAACCATATCATTCCACATAGTAATTGATCCTGTAGGAAGAGAAGAAAGCCAACTCTTAGCTTTGTCTCTAAGAGAGAATGGAAATAATCTCAATCTAATAGCATCATCTGTAACTCCATTATATTTAATGGTGTCACAGATTTCAAGAAAAGCATCGATGTGAGTGTTTGGATCATCGCTTGGTAGCCCACTGAATTGCACTGATTTTTGAAGCATCTGAATGAGTGACGGCTTGATCTCAAAGTTGTTTGCTTGAATTGCAAGTCTTCTGATACTTGATGTGGCACCTTGAACTGTTGGCATAACATAATCTCTTAAGAGTCTACGTGGATTGTCATTATCACCATCTGCCATCTTCTTAGCGTGATTTCTTTGTTCTCTCAGTCGTCTTTTGAATGTACGCTCGATTTCTGGATCAAGCTCAGCAAGTTTCCCTTGTTGGCTACGTGTCATAAACCGATGTACACCCTGAAAAATAAAATAAAACAAAAGCTAGATTAAACTTAGAATTATATGGTATCAATATTAATTAGTATTAAACAAACGATCCCCGGCAACGGCACCAAAAACTTGTTCGTAAAATTCTAAACACAAGCAAACGTGTCAAACAAGTAATATAATGATGAAAAAGAGTATCGCCCCACAGAAATCGATAATTAATAAACTAATTAAATACTAAAATAGATTAATTCTTAAATTTATCTAACGGATCAAAATATAATTGAGAATAAATAAAAAAACAAATTTGTAGACTAAATACAGTAAATCAATCAGATAAATATGTTAGAGCATCCGATTTCACCATAACCCTAAATATGAATTTCAGATTGTTGTGAATACAAGAACGATATCAAACATGTGATAGCGGAATTTCCTAATCTATTTACTATCCTATCTTTAGGTATAACAAACCTACTCAGCTTATTAATCCACTATATCTCTATGTGAATTAAAATAAACATAAGTGCATTAAAAATTATGAATATTCCCAACTTACAATGAGTCTTTTGGATCACCTTATCACTGAAAGCTACACAAATAACGCAGCATATCTCTATCCACGTTTAATTCATGGTTATATATTATAATGAGCAATTGCATTTTATCACTTCTCAGTCTCAAACATGCACATCAGATCATTCAAGTGGTGGCTAGTCACTCAAAAGCATTATGCACAATAATATATAACTCACATGAATGAAATCAATTGCAAAACATAAAAATCATGAAATTTACATCATCATGGTTAGGCTACATCGTAGCCCTAACAAAAGAAAATTAGAACATAGTAGAAGAAAAAATATAAATATAAATATAAATTAAACTCAGCATCTTGACTCAAAAAACAAGAATTATGTCACTACTTTTGTCTTCTCTTCAAAATACTTGAAAAACTCTCAGAACAATGAAAAATAATCTAACAGAAAAACTAGCTAAAACCTAGCTACTCTCCCTCTCTTTATTCTCCTCTTCATAGGATATATCCAAGATCCTTATCTCCAAGCAATTGTGCACAAAATTAGAGAGTAAATAAGAGGATTTTGATTTGATATCTATCTCCCACTGCTGCTTGATTTAAATCCCTTAGTTTTGCCATTTTTTTCCTTATCTTCTCCATATATCATTATTCTACATAAATAAGGAAAATTCAAATAATTAGAAGGAAATTCAAATATTTTATCATAGATATTGCATTAATTGTTGCCTAAAATAGATAAAATAACTCTATTTTTATAGAGTTATCAAGGGGGGTCGTGCGGCGAGTGGCGAGGAAGGAGAAGGATCGAGAGGAGGAGAAGAGGAAGGGTCGTGCGGCGAGCGGCGAGCAAGAGAAGGTAAAGCTAGGGTTTTTGATAGAAAACTCAAAAGTAATTAAAAAAAAAGGGGACTCTGATGGCCATCACATGTTTTAGGGGGAGGGGAAGTGACAAGACAACTTGTCTGTCAGTGGTGGGGAGGGAAAGAAAAATAAATTTGGTTGGATGGACGAGGGAAATAAGATTTCTTTTTTAATCGGAAAAATAAATAAATAAGATTAAAAAATAATTTCGAAAAATAAAAATATTGAATTTTAATTAAATTAATTAAAAATAAAAAATATTTATTTAATATAAAACGTCTCACAACGTGTCGGAATTCTCTATTTTTAAAAAATAACGTGTCGACATGTCGTGTTATGTCGTGTCGCATGTCGGTACTACTTAGAGTAGAAGAGCAATTAGGAACATGCCTCGATACCACTGGATTAGCTTCGAATGTTGGTAGTTTACCGGACAATTTCAGCCTTGATAGTGTTATTCACAGCATTGGGGACTATTTGCTTGAACACATCCAATGTGTAGCTCACGATGTAATTACCCTTATCATTTTGTTGTTCTTTGAGCAATCGTTTCATGGCTGACATCATACTGGGATTTGGTGCAACTTCCCGATCAGTTCTTCACTAAGCTGCCTTAGAAGATTGACATCTCCCTCTTGGTTACTCTTCGTCATTCATCCAACAGCCGAGGACTCAGAGTGCATGCCATCCTCATTACTAGTTTGTGGTAGTGGGTTGTTGTCGCTATCAATATTGTTGGGCTATAGTTGATTTATTGTTCTTGTCATTGTATTCTCCTCAAATCAACAAAATGTGTCCCATCAAGTGGGTCAAAAATATGTTTCACTAAAAAGTCGACATTGAAATACTTTTTGGATACAAATCGGAATGAATAGGTAAAGGTTGTGAATGGCTCTTGGTTAATTTTGGTCATGAAAGTAAATGATAAGAAAATTAAATTATATGGAAACTAGAGATAATCATTTCCATCCATGTAAATTGCAAGAACATTGAGTTTTGTAATTGAATGTTTTTTGGGGGGAGGCTTTAAAAGAGTTCACTTAAGGTATTTATAGCCCACAAGCAACAGTTACACATATGGTATTCAAAATAGTGTAAATTGTTACACAGAGTTCACTTAAGGTATTTAGACTTTTAATGTCTTTTATAGCATCAACAACGATAATTTACAACTAAGAAAAATGTCTCCGTGATGAGTCCAAAACAGCGTCCAAAACAGCGTAACTAGCTCCCCATGGTATTCTCCTCCAGTACTCATTCTCTTCTATCTTCTTTGTCCTCTTAATCCTCAATTTGTTAAAATCGAAAGACAACTTCCCTGCTCGCCACTAGACACTCGTCTTGCTCACTTCTCGTCGCTTGTGCTGCTCGACGCTTGCCCCGCTTGCCTGACCTCACTCGTCGATGAACCCATTGGATTGGTCCAATCCTCAGTCGCCTTTTCAAGGAGTACAAAAAATTAAACAAAAAAATTATCAGTTGGTCCTAGATTGACCGTAAAACCATACCGAACCCATTAGATCAGTGCGGTCCTCAGTCCTTGGCTCAATAAGATTGATCCTCTATTTCAAAAATTAAGAATCAATACTATGCAGGTTGGTCCTAGGGTTAGAGAGTGGACTACCCCAATCCGTACCATGCTCACCCTACCATAGATCATAGATTTTGGACCATTATGACTCTGCTTTACTTTTTTATTTTGCAACCAGCATATTCCTTGCTCAATTGACCTACTTTTTGCTTTCGTCTCTGTTGGCCCAGATGAAAATTCAAAGCTGACCAGATTCAAGGCAACTTCCTAATAGCGATTATTTAAAAATAGATTCTTAAACGTGGTCTAATTCTACTACTAACTGACATTTTATAACGTGGGACACAGCTGGGCAATTTTGACTCTTGCAGCGCACGAATCTGGTCAAAGGAGAAATCAAATAAAGCACCTCATTACATGTGCAGAGAAAGATTCCCTGATAGCTATAAAGAGAGATGCAGTTGTCACTCTGAAATAGCTTAAATAGATCAAAAGCACAGTTTCCAACCAAATTCAGAGAAAGATCGTTGGCAAAAAGAAGAATAAGAGAGTCAAGGTTACATTTCAAATGGAGGAGGTTGTGATCGTCGGAGCCGGCATCGCAGGCCTAGCGACGGCGGTGGCCTTGAAGAAGGTCGGCGTGCAAGCATTGGTGCTCGAGAGATCAGAGGGGCTGAGAGCCACCGGCGCGGCCTTAAGCCTCTTCCCCAATGCCTGGCATGCGCTCGACGCGCTCGGGGTTTCAGAGAAGCTCACCTCTCTTTACCCTCCGTTTTCCAAGTAAGGTTTTTCCGTTCTTGTATTTAATATTTATATTCCCAAGAAAGGTTTTCGCGTGCATATATTCCAACCTACTTTCAAGTTCCTTTTACTTAGTTAATTCTTATTAGATTAAACTTCTCATTAGGGGTTACGTAACCGACGTGAAGACCAAAGCCATTCAGGAAGTGCGTTTTGATGCAAGCAAAGGGTACTGCAACTCTCCACAATTCTGCATTGTCTATTTAATTATTATTTTTTATGTGTAATGCTAAAAGTTTCACCATTTACACTGTTTAATATATTTTAGGAGTGGAGGTGAACAAAGAACGGTACACCGGAAGATCTTATTAGAGGCATTGGCGGAGGAATTGCCTCCAAATACCATTCGTTTCTCTTCAAAGCTCACTTCCATTGATACCCTAGTGGAGCAAGGCTCGTCAATTTGTATCCTCGCGCTGGAAGACGGAACTATCATCAAGTCCAAGGTTCGTAAATTCTCATACCTAAGATCTCTCTCTAAATTCTGTGGTAATAATACTATTTAACACTCCTCGGAGGATTTGCAGTTGATCAATGAATTCATTGTTGTTTGAAAAATTATGCGCCACATGTTTAGGTTGTCATCGGATGTGATGGAGTGCATTCTAGGATAGCGCGTTGGTTAGGACTCGGCGAGCCAGTTGATTCGGGCCGGTCTGCAATTCGTGGGGTGGCCGTGTACCCACAAGGCCACGGGTTGAACCATGAGGCCCAGCAATTCGTGGATGTCTCGAAGAGGGGTGGTTTTCTTCCTCTCAACCACAAGGAGGTCTACTGGTTCTTGGCCTGCAAAGCTCCTCCAAAAGGTATTGCTACATGTCCTTTCTATAGTTGCACATGTGCCCCAAAAAAGGGTACATATTCATAGAACCTCCAACTACAAGAATGTCTCGTCCGCTTGCGTATCGGATGGTCCGAGACTCCTTCTGTAAGATCTAATAGTGATACTTGGATTGGTTTGTGAAGTGAAGATATGATTTTTTTGCACAAGAGCGTTTTCTAAAGTTTATAAAAAAGGCTCTCTCTTCTACATTTCAGGTGCGGACATGGGAGGAGATCCAAATTTACTAATAAGAGAGGTGGCTGACAACTTAGCCAAAGACTTTCCTCCCTTGTACCTCGACATCGTCGGCCACTCCGACCTTTCCACCTTGACGTGGGCTCCGATTATATTTCGTTACCCGTGGGACGTCGTCCTCGGGAACCTGACCCGCGCGAACATCACGGTGGCCGGAGACGCCATGCACCCCATGACGCCGGACTTGGGCCAAGGTGGGTGCTCGGCCCTCGAGGATGCAGTCGTGCTGGGCCGGCACATCGGAAGCTCGGTTTCCCAGCGGGGCGAACTCGAGACGCGTGATGTAGGGTTCGCCCTCGAGAGGTACGTTAGGGAGAGGAGGTGGAGGACGGCGATGTTGATCACGGCATCACTTTTATCGGGGTGGGTTCAGCAGGATGGGTCTAGTTGGTGGATGAAGTTCCTGAGAGACGTCGTATTCTACAAGTTTCTGTTGGGAAAAGCCGTTAGTGTCAGTAGGTACGACTGCGGCAAACTTTGCTAATGTCTCTACTTTGCCTTCTATTCATTCGAAAAACTTCGACAGCGATCGTGGACTAGGCAAAATATTATATGAAGTAGCAGATTGACCATTTCCGAAGTCTCACTGCAATCGTCGTACATGATTGAGAGACGATTACAAACAAGAAAGGAGCAAGAACTCGGCCCCAGCGTATGGGTTCATTACAAAGCGGACAGATATATCACTAATGCAGCATTAATATTGCAAATTATTCAGATATTTAGCATATCTATGCGTATCTTGTACGTCGCCGAATTTGTGTTCAGAATTGCGACATGATATATCGTAGTGGAGGTTTTTTCTTTTTTGTTTGATTTGAGGTCAATAAATAGACCATGGTTGTAATATTGAAGTTAAGCAAGTCGTTTGTTTCATTTTTCTTATTTTTTAAGGGTCCATTTGGTCCGTTGAAAATATACCTTTCTCGAACTTATTTTATGGGAAAATGAGTTTATTTTGCATTGTTTAACTAAAACCTCGAGAAGAACTTAAATGTATTTTCCATCATTTGATAAAGAAAATTTAAGGAGAAAAAAAATCAAAATAATCGATTTTTAATTTTTTTTTCTTTTTCCTTCTTCCTTGGCCGGTCACCACAGCAAATGTTGGTGATCGGCCACAGGCAAGTTCTTGCCTGAGGCCGGTGAGGCTCCACCTCACCAAACCCTATGAGGTTGAGCTCGCGTAAGGCTAGTGAGCTTGAGCCTCGCCAAATCAATGAGCTTTGAGAAATCAATGAGCTTTGAGCTCGCCATAGGTTGACAAAGCCCAAGGCCTCGCCAGACCTTTGGCGAGGCTCAAGCCCCCTAGATCTATAGCTTGCCACTACTTGTTGACGCCTCCTCGAGCGAGTTCGATCCTACTAAATCTTTTGGAAAACGTTTTCCAGTCCTTTCGATGAGGAAATCATTTCCCTGTATTTAAGCTTTGGTAGGAAAATATTTTCCGTTAACACATTTTCCCAAGATGATCAAATACCAAATAATGAGAAAAATGCATTCCCAAAATATATTTTCCTAAAAAAAAATAGAATCTAAATTGGCATTAGAGTTACTCGATCTTGAGGAAATTTTGAGAGCACTAGCTGCAAATCGCTCACGTTGAGCACTCCAATACTCATCTGCTAACTCATTACACAACCGTCCATCTGTTTTCATAAGTCATCTCTATCTAGTCACTAATCTCCAACCGCCAACAGAGGGTCCTTCATAAATGGCCTCCCTGCGTACTATATCAAACCTTGTTCCTTATCATGCATCTGTCATCACAAAAAACCCTTCATTTCATGTTGTTTTAAATAGTGTTTTGCATTTTTCTACCGTCTACCTAAATGCTAATTTGAATCTCGCTGCTTTAAAACGATGTAGAGGTGTACTAGCATCGATCAACTGGAAAGCAAAATTCAATGGTGCCGCCTTTTAAACGATGTTAATTATCTCACATGCACACTTTCTATATAAAAGCTCATTTAGATAGTTGCTTGCTTTTTAAATGGTGTTATTTCATAATGACATCATTTACCGTGAAAGCTAATGTGACAGCATTAGTCATAGCTGTGATAACACATTTGTAGCTCTATTGAAAATTTTCTAATTTAGGTGATCGTTTGGTGTTGCTTCCAAGCTAAATTTTATCCATACTACCCAACGTGAGTTTGAATGAACATATTAAAGATATCTTGGAGATATTGCAGACACATTATATATTCTGCAAATTATTAAACTATTTAGCAACTATTTAGAAAATATTTCAATAGTTGCTTATTAGGGCGTCAAACCACAAGTCATTTTGGGTTTGGATTTTCTATTTAGATTAGGTTTATTTCACAAGCTCAAACTTAAGATGTATCTCAAACTACATAGTAGAAGAGGAATTAGTAACATGCCTTGATACCACTGGATTGGCTTGGAATGTTGGTAGTTTATTGGACAATTTCAGCCTTGACAGTGTTATTCACAACATTGGGGAATATTTGCTTGATCACATCTGTTGTGTAGCTCACGATGTAATTACCCATATCATTTTGATGTTCTTTGAGCAATCTTTTCATGGCTGACATCATACTGGGATTTGGTGCAACTTCCCTAATCGGTTCTTCACTAAGCTGCCTTAGAAGATTGACATCTCCCTCTTGGTTACCCTTTACCATTCATCCACAGCTGACGACTCAGAATGCATGCCGTCCTTATTACCAGTTTGTGGTAATGGGGTGTTGTCGCTATCAGTATTGTTGGGCTATAGTTGATTTCTTTGTTCTTGCCATTGTGTTCTCCTCAAATCAACAAAATGTGTCCCATCAAGTGTGTCAAAAATATGTTTCACTAAACAGTCGACACTGAAATACTTTTTGGATACAAATCGGAGTGAATAGGCAAAGGTTGTGAATGGCTCTTTGTTGATTTTGGTCATGAAAGTAAATGATAAGAAAATTAAATTATATGGAAACTAGAGATAATCATGTCCAGCCATGTAAATTGCAAGAACATTGAGTTTTGTAATTATTATTTTTTTTTGGGAGGGGGGCAGGGGAGGCTTTAAAAGAGTTCACTTAAGGTATTTATAGCCCACAAGCAATAGTTACACAGATGGTTACATCGACTCCATTACCCTAATGGTTACTCGATGATTACATTGACTCTGATACATTGACGATTACTTGACAGTTACATTGACTCCACCATCTTGACAATTATCTCTTTGATAATTGCATCCAAGATTGTCGACTCCGCTACTTGACGGTTGTGTCACCTTCACTTTCTTATGAATTGCATTTGAGATTGTCAACTAAACATGTGGATATTTGTTTGTGCTTGCATTCGAGATTATCTACTGAAAACTTGGAATTTTTTTTGTGTGAACGGAAGTACACAAATTGAAAGTACCTGACAGGAATTGAAAATTACATGGAAGGGAAAAGACCATGAAAACGAAATGCGAAGAAATGAAAAGACAAAAACTCGGGACGAGTGTTTTATATGTGCCTGGCTCCTCCTTGACGAAAGACTACTTTTTTTTCGGGTAACCTAGGGTGCGTTTGGTAACATTTCTGTTTAAAAATTGTTCTAGGGAACAGAAATAGAAAAAAGTGTTTCTGTTCCGGGGAACAATTTTTGAACAAAAAAAGGGGTTTGGTAAACTTGTTCCGGGAATAAAAAATGAACAGAAACAAGTTTGGTAAATTTGTATTTTTTTTTTTTATTTCTTTTAATTATTTAATATTTTTATTTTCTTTCTTTTTTCTTTTTTCTTTTTCTTCTTTTGGCCGGTCGCCGGCCTCGGCCATGGTCGGCGACCGGCCGACGAGGGCCCGCGGCCTCGTCGTGGTTGGGTGAGGCTCGGCCTCGCCTTGGCTGGGCGAGCTCAGGCTCGGCCTCGCCTTGGCTGGGCGAGCTCCGGCTCGCCGGGGGCCGGCGACGCTCCGGCGAGTCACCGGCCCTCGACGGCGTCGCCGACCCTCGACGGCCGGTCGCCGGCTATGGTCGAGGCTGGCGACCAGCCAAAGAAAAAAGAAAGGAAAAAGAAGAAGAAAAGAAGAAGAAGAAAAGAGAAGAAAAAAGAGAGAAGTGTTTCTGATTTTTGTTCCAGAAACGAGAAACAATTTTTTTTTGTTTCTTGTTTCTGTTCCAGATGTGTTTCTGGGAATAAAAAAACAATTTTGGAACAAAAACGCACCCAAACGCGTTTCTGTTCCTTTTTTGTTCCCAGGAACAAAAAAATAGAAAAGTTGTTCAAAAACAAAAAAAAAAAAGAAATGAAAACAAACGGGCCCCTACTAACTTCTTCCACTTTGCTCATATTCTCATGCACTTGTCCTCATTCATTGACCGTCCTTGCTTGTTGACTACCATCCTAATGGCTGGTCCTAGTAGGCAGTCACAGTTCTTCCTTTTTTAGTCAAATTGAGGACACCTTGATAGGCGGATTGATTCAAATTTGGGCTTCGTGATGTTCTACCGTCATGCTCCAAAGGCCAAAATTGGCTTGATTCTCCCCCCAAAAAAAAAAAAAATATCAACTTTAGGTAAAATCTCAATTCTATCCTAAACCTTTTTCACCATAAACTCAAATCTACCCCGTGTCCAAAAATCACCACATAATTTCTTCAAAATTATCAACGTCATGAGGTTATTGTTGTTTCATACGAAAGGCAGGGTGTTGGTGAAAACACAAGTTCTAATAATGAACTTCGAACTAGCGCCGATATTGATAATTTTGGAGAAACTAGTAGTGGCTTTTGGACATGGGGCAGTTTGGAATTAGATTGAGAGTTGGTGAATTTTTTAAACAAAAAAAAAGTTTGGGATAAAGTTGGAATTGGACCTAATGTCGACGTGTTTTTTTGGGGGATAAGATCAAAGAACATTGGACAAAACAGAGAGAATATTCGGTGTCGTAGTTGGTACAATCCAACGATCTAATAGCTCGAAGTGCTCACCCCAAAAATAAAAATAGTAGCTTGAGACGTGAACAAAGTAATTCATAATAGGGAAAAAAAATGGTCCACCTAATAATTGTACTCAACATAATTTACTAACTTATATAATGGGGAATCCTTAGCTGCCAATTGAGACAAACCGACACTCCAAAATATGTTGAAGAGTAACTCCCTAACCCAATATATAAACCTTCTTAAGATCATGGTCTTTTACCAACTCCACAATCCACGAACTACCATAGCTAGTGCTTCTTACTCGTGAGAATGCCCACCTCTAGTTTCTACTCATAGACCATGCTCTTGAGAATTATCATTCAGCTCGTGACATGGCACAACAGCTTGGCTTGGGGACCTATTGACCCAACCCTACGCTTTATATCTCTGCCTTAGAAAGAGCATAAACACAGAAGCAAACAGGAGAACAAACTGCAGAAGAAGGTCATGGAGATTCTCCAGCGGAAAAGGAGGATCAAGAACGTCATGACACTGAAGAAGCACCTGAGCAAGAAGAATACTTTTCTCCACCCGAAAGCACTGAAACAGGGGAAGATATTCCTAGAAAAGGTATTCCTCTTCTAACTTTTACAAGTGCTAGTGTCAGTCGTTCTCCTGCTAATGTAGAGGATGTATATGCCTCACAATTTCCTGAAGAAGACTCTGAGGCATCATCTCCAAATGTGGATCCTCGTGCTGATGTTCGATCATTTGGCTTTACTCCACAATCTAAACATGCTGAAGCAAGCACACAGACTAATAAATTTGGAGACTTTGGAAGGTTGCTTGAACTTCTTATAGAGCTTAAAGGCCAAGTCTATGCATTGGGATGTGAATTTCAGACTCTGCAGAATGTGAATCGTGCCATCTCCGTCACTTTGCAAGATCAAATTTGAGATATTCATCTTCAGATTCGGGCAACTGCAAAAGGAACGGCTCTAGCACAACTGCAGGAGGATATGAAGAAGCTACAAGACATTGTCAAGTCGATGGGAGATTTTCAGCTCGTTCGCATTCCTAGAGCATCTTGATTTTAACTTTCTCACCTTTTTTTTTATCTTGACAAAAAGGGGGAGAAGTTGCAAATTTTAACTCTTGGACAAATTTCAATTTTTGATTTTTAATGTTTTTATTTGACTTTATCTTTTGTTTGGATTTTGGACTGACTTGAACTTTGGATTGCTTATTATTGCAGTACTCTAAGCTATGCTATTGATTTTGATAAAGATAACTGATAATTGTCTTTACAGAACTAATTTATTTTCTGTGGATGCAGATCCGTCATTATCTTTATCCTAACTTATTATGAGATATCTTTGTTAGCTTAAATGTTGTATTGCAGTGAAAGTATCCAAATCTGCAGGAAAGTTTTGTCACCATAAAAAATGGGGAGATTGTTAAAGAAATCTTCTTAAGGTATTTTGAAGTCGACAAAACGTTTCCATCAGTCTAGTCTAAAGACTTGCAGACTCTTTTGACAAAGTCTGAAGACCTCCAGACTCAAGATTCAAAGTCTACTCTCATGGACAGTTTCCAAACTGACGAAGTTAAAGTTCTATTTGGATAAATTCAAGTATGGTTTTGATTCGTATGGTTAAGGAATATCTCACAACTGGAATTAGTACTTTAAGATCTTTTATTCATATTCGAGTAATCTAGATCCTCTAGATCCGCGAATTATACTTGGAATGTTCTACTTATGGAAACCGAGATTTTGATTGTATGGGCGAGTAGGATTGATGGGCTATCGTCGTTTTCCTTGAAGAGCTCGAGATCTCTCTAATTGATTCTGTTCAACGGGTTGATTGGAAAAATTTCTTTGGAAGATGCCAACGGTATTGAAGGCATGAGGAAGTATATAAGGGAGACATTCAAATTGTTCAAGAGTGCTCGATAGAAAAATTTTAAAGTCTAAATCTCTTTGTTATTTTGCGATCTTAGTGAATTTTGGTGAGACCTTGAGGAAGTGTAGTAGAATCTCTACACTGTGGAATCAAGGACGTGAGACTGTAAATTCTCTTTTGATTCTTAGTGAAATCCAGCTAGTGGGTTATCCGTGCAGGAGAGTGGACGTAGGCTTGGTCTAAGCCAAACCACTATAAACTTGGACTCTTAATTCTCTATCCCTAATCCTTTTTACTTTACATTGTATTTTCATACGTCTATTATTGTTTTCAATCTCTTAGTCTATTAATCGTTAAAAATTAATCTATTATGTTATGATTTATAAAAATCATCTTGATCACCTATTCACCCCCCTCTAGGTGCTCGTACTAGTTCTATTAATTGTCACAGTCTTTGAGAGGATTTTCACACTCGAATCGTGAGAAAGGTGAGAACTTTAAGGGTTAAACTCGAGAGAAAATTTCAAAGAGTGAAGATCTGTGCTCTAGGGTTTTTGGGTGAAAATAAAGAGGAAGAAGAACAGTATTTAAAACAATCGATGCGGGGTATTTGAAACGTCACGAAAAGGAAAAAAAAAATGCCTTTTCAAAAATAACTGTCATTTTAAAAATTGATAACCATCTTTTTCAAAAAGATAACTGCCTTTTTAATATCAATTAGAGATTAACATGCGGTCTTACCTTTTCGAGATATCAGTTTAAAATATTAAAATCACTATAACCAAAATAACTTACAGTCGTAACCTTTGGTTTTCTGAGTCTGAACTTTTTGAGTTTGATCTTTTTCAAATTTAGTTCCTGAGTCTGAGCTTCATCAGTCTTCAAGAGATAAAATGTTAAGTCTTAAATGAATAGACTCAAATGAGCTTTTCTCAAGCGGCTTTGTGAATATGTTTGCCAGTTGATTCTTTGAGTCGATAAATTGTATCAAGACTTCTCCATTTTGAACATGATCTCTAATAAAATGATGTTGAATCTCTATATCCTTTACTCTTGAATGAAAAATTGGGTTCTTTGTGAGATTAATTGCACTGGTGTTGTCACATTTGATCTCGGTGCATGAGTCTTCGATACCAAAGTCTCGTAGTTGTTGTTTTATCCAAAGTATTTGAGAACAACAACTTCTAAGAGCTACATACTTTGCTTCTGCTGTTGATAGTGCTACGGTACTTTGCTTCCTTGAAAACCAATATACTACCCTGTTACCAAGCAATTGACAAGTGCCCGATGTGCTCTTTCTATCAACTCTATAACCTGGAAGATCTGCGTGTGAATATCCAAGAAGAGTAAAGTCTCATTCCTTGGGATACCATAGACCAAGCTTAGCAGTTGTTGCAAAATATTTGATGACACGTTTTGCAGCACTTAAATGAGATTCTTTAGGATCTGATTGAAACCTAGCACAATTGCAAACACTAAACAAAATGTCAGGTCTAGATGCAGTAAGATAAAGAAGTGAACCAATGATACTCCTATATAATTTTTGGTCGACTTTCTTTCCTCCTTCATCTTTGTCTAGCTTCGAAGAATTTGATATTGGTATGTTAGTCTTTTTGCAATTTTCCAGTTCGAACTTTTTAACAAGTTCTTTTGCATATTTTTTTTTATGAATAAAAATTCATTCTTTCAGTTGTTTCACTTGTAAACCAAGAAAGAAAGATAGTTCACACATCATGCTCATCTCGAATTCATCCTACATAGACTTAGAAAATTTCTTGCACAAAGTCTCATTAGATGATCCAAATATAATATCATCAACATAAATTTGGACAAGTAAAAAGCTTTTACCTTCCCTTTTAATAAATAATGTAGTATCTACTTTTCCTTTAATGAAACCACTTTGAATTAAAAAGTTACTTAACCTTTCATACCAAGCTCGAGGAGCTTGTTTTAATCCATATAGAGCCTTTTTCAGTCTGAACACAGAGTCTGGTTTCTTTGGATCTTTAAATCCAGGAGGTTGTTCCACATAGACTTCTTCTTGAATAACTCCATTCATGAATGCGTTTTTGGTGTCCATTTGGAATAACCTGAAATTCTTATAGCACGCAAAGGCAAGTAATAATCTAATTACTTCTAACCTTGCTATAGGAGCATAAGTCTCGTCATAGTCTATCCATTCTTCTTGCATATATCCCTTAACCACAAGTCTTGCTTTGTTTCTTGTCACTTTTTCTTTTTTCATCGACTTTGTTCCTGAAAACTCATTTAGCTCCAATAATAGACTTACCTTTTGGTTTAGGAGTTAATTCTCAAACATCGTTAATGCTGAATTGTTTGAGTTCTTCTTGCATTGCTTCAATCTAACTTTCGTCAACTAAAGTTTCTTCAATATTTTTGGGTTCTATTTCAAAAATAAGCGCCATAGCACTAGACTCTTCTCGCCTTTTGGATCTCGTGCGAATCCCCTCATTAACGTCATTCATAATGAGTTCTTCAGGATGACTAGACTTATGCTTCCAATTACTGGACAATCTGATAGGTTGTTGATCTTTTTGTTGAGTTGATCCTTCATCATCAATTCGTTGTTCTTCTTCTAAAATTTGAATTGTTTCAGGGGAGGTAGACCTTGTGGAATCTGGAGTAGGTTCTAATTCTTCAGTCTGAATCGATTGAGTTTGTGGAAAGTCTTGAAATTTGATGTTCATTTATTCTTCCACAGTCTAAGTCTTCTTGTTGAATACTCTGTAAGCTTTGCTTGAAGTTGAGTACCCAAGAAAGAATCATTCATCCGATTTTTCTTCAAACTTACCAACTCGATCATTTGCATTTTTCAGGATAAAGCATTTACAACCAAATACTTGAAAATATGAAACAATTGGTTTATTTCCTTTAAAAATTTCATAAGAAGTTTTCTCAAGAATTGACCTTAAAAATACTCTATTAATAATATAACAGGCTGTATAAACAGCTTCAGCCCAAAAACGTGAAGAAATATTACTTTCAATTAAAAGAGTCATTACAATTTCTTGTAAAGATCTATTCTTCATTTCCACAACTTCATTCTATTCTGGTCTATATGGAGAGGAGAATTTATGCTGAAAACCAAATTCATCACAAAATTTAGCAAAGTCTTGATTTTCAAACTCACCTCCATGGTCTGTACGAATACTTGAAATAATATAACCTTTTTCATTCTGCATTTTCTTAGCACATTTTAAAAAATGAGAAAAAGTCTCAGACTTACTTGCAAGAAAGTAGACCCGAGTAAATCGTGAAAAATCATCCACTGTTACTAGGCAAAACATTTTTCCATCAATGCTTTGAGTTCTAATTGGTCCAAAGAAATCCATATGCAGAAGCTGTAGTACACGATTAGTGGAAACTTGATTTATTGGTTTAAATGAATTTATAACCTATTTTCCCAATACGCATGGTGTGCATAAGTCAGACTTTTGATAATTGAGATTAGGTAATTCTCAACAAAGCTTCTTGGAAGAGATTTTGGCAATTTGCTTCATGTTGATATGGCCAAGCTTTCGGTGTCATAGATTAGCTTTATCTTGTACTGATATTAAGCATTGTGATCTTTCTTGATTCACATCCAGAAGATAGATATTCCCATGTCTACATCCAGTAAAAGATTGAGAGAAGTCTTTACTAATTCCTGAACGTGTTCCTTCCTAGAAGTTGATCTTGAATCCAGTATCGCACAATTGGCTTATGCTGAGTAGATTGTAATTCAATCCTTCCACCAAGGAGACATTATTAATTGTTAGACTTCCAATTTTTACTGTACCGCGACCAATAATCCTTCCTAGGCTGTTACCACCAAAAGAAACTTCCCCTCCATCTATTTGGACAAGTTTTATAAAGTAACTTGAATCTCCTGCCATTTGTCTTGAGCAACCACTATCCAAATACCATTTGATCTTCCTTTTAATAGTGACCTGCAATTAAGAGAAAATTCAAACTTTCTTTGGTACCCATATCATCTTGGGTCCGGTTGAGTTAGTGCTATAAACAATATTTGCCCAATCCCTTTTAATAGGTCTCCAAACCATAGGGCATTCTTTCTCAAAATGTTATGAACTTTGACACTTTGAACATTTGAGAGCATTTCGGCCAACAGGTTTTACAAAAACTTTCTAAAAATGATTTTTATAAACAGCTTTTGTTAGTCTTTGTTTGATTCTTTCCTTTACCTTTGGAAAATCAATTAGTGGAATAGTTTCAGGAGTCACACCAAGACCTAATTTGTCAAAGTAGAGTCTTTGTATCGAAAGAATCTTATCCAACTTTTTAGATCCATTTGAACACATTTTTAAGATGCTTGAAATATCATTTTTTAAATAGGTATTTTCTTTTGAAAGAGAGTCTAAGTTTTCTTTTAAAATGGTAAAGTTTTTATCTAAATTTTCAAATTTTTCTTTCCAAGATTTTTCCTGTTGCTTCAATGTAGAATTCTCCCTTTTTAATTCGAAGATCCTCTTAAGAGAGGTTTTAAGGCTAAGACATAGTTCATTAATATATTTCGAGACTTTAGTAGAAATTTTTAGATTATTACCTTAAACTCACTGTCTGAATCTGAGTCTGTATCTGTCTCGAGGTCTGAGTCTGAGTCAGATTTTGCCATTAAACAGATGTTGGCATAATCATCATCACTTTTTTCACATTCAGCATCACTCCATGTTTCTGCTTTGAGAGCATTTATGTATTTCTCAGCCTTTCCTTTCCTTTTCTTTAATAAATGACAGTTGGGTCTGATGTGTCCATTTTTCTTGCATTCGAAGCAAGTCACTTTTTTGTTGGAATCATCTTCCTCAGTTGATTTGTTCTGAAATCTTTGAGAGCTTTGTTTTTTCCAATTGAATTTTCTTCCCTTTTTGTTCAGCTTCTTGAACCTCTTTATCATGAGTGCCAGTTCTTCATCTTCTAGATCTTCTTCGGAGTCTGTAGCATCGGAATAGTCGTTAGACTTTAAAGCAATAGACTTCTTACCTTTAGAATCTTCTTCGTCGTTGGTGTGCTCCACTTCATAAGACTGAAGTGTTTCAATCAATTCGTCTACAGAAAGTGGTGCAATCCTTTGTGTTTCCATTATCGAAGTCTTTATATAATTCCAGTCCTTAAAGAGTCCATGCAGCAGTTTGTTGACCTTCATTTATCCTGAGATTGGGTGTTCATGATATCCTAGATCATTCACAATTTCAGTAAAACGGCTAAACATATCAGTTATTGATTCTCCTGATCTCATCTTGAAAACTTCATATTGTCCTAAAATAATATTGATCATTGTCTCTTTCACACGATCAGTTCCTTCATAGGTAATGCGCAGCCTATCCCAGACTTCTTTTGCTATTTCTTAAGAGGATATTTTGTTATACTCAGTAGGAGATAAATCACAATATAAAGAATAAATAGCTTTAGCATCAAGAGCTTGTCTCTTGGTTATTTCTTCTTGAGTCATCTTGATAGGAACAGCAGCTTCTTTTCCTCTCTCTGATACTGATGCAGAAGTAGGAATGATTCATTTTTCTACCACTTCCCATTCCAAGGGACTTTTGATCTTAGGAATGCTTTCATCTTGTTTTTCCATATGCTGTAGTCTTTTCCATCAAAGTAAGGAGGTCTGGTGTTGCTTTGACCTTCAACCAACCCTGTAGAAAACATACTAGCCATAAATCTTTAACTCATAAGTAAAAACACTTCAAATAAATGAGTACACAAGCTCTGATACCAATTGATAGAACTAGTACAAGCACCTAGAGGGGAGGTGAATAGGTGATCAAGATGATTTTTATAAATCGTAACATAATAGATTAATTTTTAACGATTGATAGATTAAGAGATTGAAAACAATAATAGACGTATGAAGATGCAATGTAAAGTAAAAGGATTAGAGATAGAGAATCAAGACTCCAAGTTTATAGTGGTTCGGCTTAGACCAAGCCTACGTCCACTCTCCCATACGGACAGCCCACTGGCTAGATTTCACTAAGAATCAAAAGAGAATTTACAGTCTCACATCCTTGATTCCACAGTGTAGAGACTCTACTACACTTCCTCAAGGTCTCGCCAAAATTTAATCTCTCTTTTGATTACAAGTAGGGATATGTGCAACACAAGTCCTAAAACTTACAAGGAAAATGCAAATGAGTCCTAAAACTTACAAAAAGTGCAATCGAGTCCTAAAACTTGTCAACTTGGTTCAATTGAGTCCTAAAGTTAACACCGTCAGATTTACTAACGGAAAATGCTGACGTGGCGCTGGCGTCATATTATAAATAAGTTTTTATTATACACGTGGCTTTTTTAAATTATTTTTTATTCAAAATTTTTAAAAATTAGATTTAAAATCTTAAAATGAAAAACTAAAATTTATTTTAAAAAACAAAACTGTTAAAAAAAAAGAAAATGGCACCGGCGGGCATTTCCGCCTATCGCCGGAGTGGCCGGCGACCGTCGCCGGCCCTGGGTGGGGTGGCCGGGCCTCGCTTGGGCGAGGCCTCGTCGGCCCCAGGCGAGGCCCGACAACCCCCGCCAGGTCGGGCGAGGATGCCCAGATTTGGGCACGCCGGCCCTCACGGGGGGCCGGCGACCCTCGCCCTCCCTACGGAAGGCCTCGCCGGTCCTCGCCTGGGGTTGGCGATGCTCGCCCAGATTTGGGCGTTTCGATTCAGCTCTGTCGCACTCCTGACGCCGTGCCCCAACGCTGTCCAGATCTGAGTGAGTGGGTTCCGAAGGGCAGGGGTTCCGTCGCCGTCGCTACACCGGACTGCTGCCGAGCCGTGCCGCCGTCCCCAGCAAACCAGCCGTGACCCTTTGCGGTGCTGGGCTGCTACCGTTCCCCGACGTCCTACCGCTGACCCCCCTGACGATTGGACTACCGTCGTCGCCCAGCCGCCATCGACGACTCCACCCGATCCCGCGTCGGGGATGCCTAGATCTGGGCGAGCATCGCTGACCCCAGGCGAGGGCCGGCGAGGCCTCGCCCAGGGCGGGCGATGGTCGCCGGGCCCCCGTGAGGGGGCGAGGCCTTCCGCAGGGAGGGCGATGGTCGCCGGCCCCTCGTGAGGGCCGGCGTGCCCAGATCTGAGCTTCCTCGCCCGACTTGGCGGGGGTGGCCAGCCCTCCCCGGGGGCCGGCGAGGCCTCGCCCAGGGTGGAAGATGGTCGCCGGCCCCTTGTGAGGGCCGGCGAGGCCTCCCGCAAGGAGGGCGATGGTCGCCGGCCCCCCGTGAGGGCCGGCGTGCCCAGATCTGAGCTTCCTTGCCCGACCTGGCGGGGGTGGCCGGCGACCATCACCGGCCCAGGGCCGGCGACCATCACCGGCCACTCCGGCGATGGGCGGCGGCGGAAGCACCACCGGTGCTTTTTTTTTTTTTTTTGCACAGTTTTGTTTTTTTAAATAAATTTTAGCTTTTTCTTTTCTGTTTTTAAATCTAATTTAAACAAGAATAAAAATAATGTTAAAAGCCACGTGTATAATAAAAAATCATTTAAAATGCCACATGAGCGCCACGTCAGCATTTTCCGTTAGTAAATTTAACGGTGTTAACTTTAGGACTCGATTGAACCAAGTTGACAAGTTTTAGGACTCAATTGAACTTTTTGTAAGTTTTAGAACTAAATTGCACTTCCCTTGTAAGTTTTAGGACTTGTGTTACACATATCCCTTACAAGTATAACTTGAAGAATAAGATTGCAAAAGAACAAAGAGATTCAGACTTTGAAATTTTTCTATCGAGCACTTTTGAACAACTTGAATGTATCCCTTATATACTTCTTCATGCCTTCAATACTGTTGGCACCTTCCAAAGAAGTTCTTCCAATCAACCCGTTGGACATAATCAATTAGAGAGATCTCGAGCTCTTCAAGGAAAATGACGATAGCCCATCAATCCTGCTCGCCCATACAATCATGATCTCGGTTTCCATAAATAGAACATTCCAAGTATAATTCGCAGATCTAGAGGATCTAGATTACTTGAATACGAATAAAAGATCTTGAAGTGCTAATTCCAGTCGTGAGATATTCCTTAACCATACTTGAATTTATCCGAATAGAACTTTAACTTCGTCGGTCTAGAAACTGTCCATGAGAGTAGACTTTGAATCTTGAGTCTAGAGGTCTTCAAACTTTGTCAAAAGAGTCTGCAAGTCTTCAGACTAGACTGATGGAAACGTTTTATCGACTTCAAAACACCTTAAGAAGATTTCTCTAGCAACATGTCATGATGTTATTTAAGGAAGAAACAAGAAGAAATGTCGAATTTAACAAAGGGAGTTTGTCCAGGCTGGCTCTGAACATTTTGCATTTTGGAGTGAAATTGTTAGATGATTTCCATTTTTCTCATTCACGGCCACACTTGGTTCCTAATAGTGCTACCGAAAAATGTCTCAAACGTTGAAGATGTTAGGGCTAGTACTAACACCTAGAGGGGGGTGAATAGATGTAGATAAAAATTTTCGCAAGACTTGGAGAATTAGTTTTTCCTTTGATAATGAAAGACTTAAAAAGTAACTCAAATTGAGCAACTAAACAAACGATATATGAAAGTAAGAAGTTCAAGGAGGAAAAAATAAGAACACAAGTTTATTGTGATTCGGCTTAGATCAAGCCTACGTCCACTCTCCGCGCTGACAGCCCGTTGGCTGGATTCCACTATGAATCAAAAGAGATGTTACAGCTTATGATCTTGACTATCACAGTAATGAGTCTCTACCGAACTCTCACACAGTCTCATTAAAAGTATCTCTCTTTTGTATACAACTTTTAGCTCGATGAATGAAAAAACGAGAGACTAGAAAGCTTCAGACTTTGGAATTCTCTTTCAAGCACACACTCGAACAACTTGAGAGTCTTCCTTATATACTCCTCCATGCCTCTACAACCGTTGGCACTTTCCAAAGAAGTTCTTCCAATCTACCCGTTGGATAGAATCAATCAAGGAGATCTCGAGTCATTTAAGGAATATGATGATAGTCCATCAATCTTGTTCGCCCATACAATCATATTCTTAAGTTTCTATAAGTAGAACCTTCCAAGTTTGTTCGCCTTTCAAAGATCTTTGTATCGAAATAGATCCCAATAAGAATAATCAATCAAGAAAATATGAAATCCAGCTATAAGGTCTTCTAGTAATTATATGAATTGAAACCGTGAAAATAATCCTGCATTTGGATACTAATTCTGCATTTGGATAAGTCTTCATTCTTCATGGAACTGTCAGTGAGAATAGACGTTGAGACTAAAATCTGGCGGTCTTCAGACTTTGACAGTAAAGTCTTGAAATCTTCAAATATGGACTTTGGAAAGGTTTTGTCAATTTCAAAACAATAAATGAGTTTTCTCTGACAGAAGACTCAACCGATATTGAAAACATCGGCATGCTTTTTGTTAAAATATTTAAATATTAAACTACACATTCTTTTAATAGTTTAAGTTTTTAAAATAGTTAGTAACAATCACACCAAATCTTACATGAATAGTGATCCCACAAAATCTGACATATTATCAAAGTAGGATATCCTAAGTTCAAATTTTTAATACCCCTATTTGCCTCCTCGATTTCATATTTTCACACTTTAGCTACCCATGAGGGAGAATATAGAATATTTAAATATTAAACGACATCTTCGTCTAACAACTTGAACTTTAAAAATAGTTGGTAGTGATTTCATAAAATCTCACTTCTCCTAAGTCACGAATGTCTAAAACCTAATAAGAGATCCAATACTTAATCATATTACTCAAATGACTCCTTAGCTCTGTAACATGCGGACACTAATGGATACGGAACCGTGCACTTAGTCTCATTGATGACGAGCACGGTTCACATGCATCGTGCACCACGTAGAACAAGAAGATATACACGCCGAAATTCCTCTACACATGGAAGACACAACTGGCCGTATTGTAAATCTAGTAAGGTCCAAAAACTAAAATTTAAGGACAATTTAATTATATCTTTTTTCTCTTTCTTTGTTTTTATTCTTTTTCCCTTCTTTGTTGTCTTATATTATTGCTTTTGTCGTGCTCTGCCGCTCGCCAGATACCCTCCACCTAATTCTTCCCATCTTCATCCAAATATATATGATCTTGATTCTCGATCATCACAATACCTTCCACAGGCCAGTCCGAAGTCCTTTCCTTCACTTAAGATGTCTACCTTGTTCTTCTCAAAAGCAAAGTATACAAGTACTATCACCATTCATCTCATCATCCTAGTGCATCGGAGCTTGGCTTCATCGGGGCCCGTGGATCCAACCCAAGGCTTCGTGTCTCTGCCTTTTAACCGTTCATATTACCACATCCAAAAGCCATACGACGTGCCGGAGGACCAGCGTTATTCCTTCAACAAAGGCATCCATAAATGCTGGGTTTACTCCACAGACAAGCCACATAGTCTGAGCAGCCGAACCGAGCCTCGTACTGAGATCGCGATACAGGTAACTTAACAAGGGACCAAACAAGTTTGCTGGGAAAAGATACCTTGCTTATTATGTAGTTTCGGTGAAGTACATGGCATACTGGTCTCACTGGTTTTAGGGGGGATGACGTCACTTTGTAGCTAGTATCGGTTGATGATGACGAAGTTATGATGTTGGGTCATGGGTCGGACCAGCTGACCTGTTGTTCGGTTTGAATACTTTCGCAAACCTGGTTTCCCAATCCAAAAAAAATCAAGAGTGCGTTTCCATCTCGGTCTAACCTGATCGTACCGAACAGGCCAATTCGTGTGGCTCTCGAGGTGATTGGTCCGGTTTCTGATTCCAAAATTTTGGAACTCGGAATAACCAACTCAATTTCTGGTTCTTGGAGAGAAATTGGACCGGTGGAAGCGGCCTAGAGTATGTTATTTTTTTATTTAGCAAGGGCGAAACAAAACCCTCAATGAGACTCTCTCTTTTGCGCCTCCCTCGGTCACTTTTGCGCCTCTCATCCTGAGAAGTCAGAACTTCGCTTCTCATACAGAGTAAATTATCCTCAACTTTAATGCCTAGTATTAATCAAGTAAACAATGTGTGCGTCTTCATTGTCTGGTTTTTCACTCTGAGGGACCATGTATTATGGGTAAAAAAGAGAGAAGAGTTTTAAGCCCCGATGTGATTCAATACCTTGTCGGTATAGTTACTTATGCTGGGATTTATTGGACCGGGACTGGTCTGGTCCGGTCCGGTCCAGTCATTTTGCTTGTCGGAGTTGTCTCGTTATGATAGGTTTCTCTTTCTCCTTCTTCTTTTGGCCTTTTTAGAATGATATAGATCAAATCGAATGCACAAGACCAAGAGATGCTTAATCAGAGTACGCCTAATCTACAATATATACACAATATTGTGCTGTTTTGTAGCTTTTTGAAACCACTTGTGTAGAATATCGTACCCACCTACACTTGACGTTAAGGAATATTGTGCTGTTCGGCTCCCGTCTTCTTCAATTTTCTGGTTTGTTGGGTTTTTCACAGAGAAGAAGAAGAGAGGGGGCTTCGTTCACGTGGGGGGTGGGGGAAAGGAAGAGAGAGGAAAAAGAGAGGAGAATAAAATAAAAAGAAAAGAAAGGAAGGGATAAGGACATGGACTAGTCAAAGATAGGAGGGGAAGGCCAAATTCAATTTGGCTTGGGGGAGGGGCTCGCACGGATGGGGGAGGGAGAGGAGAGAGAGAAAAGAGAGAAAGAAAAAGAAAAAGAAAAAGAGAAAAGGGAGAGAGAGAAAAAGAAATTTAAACAATCATTCTTTTCTCTTTCCCTTTCTATTTTCTTTTTGGTCTCCGATTTTCCTTCCGATAATTTCTTTCTCGAAATCTCGGACTCGTCAATAAATTGACGGACGATGAGACAAATTCCTAAAAATAAGAATTATGACACGCTTAAAATTCGATTCCCGAAATCGAGTTCAATTATGATTAAAATCGACTGAACACGATTTTAGTCCGATCCGACCTATCGAGTAGCTTTTAGGGATTTTACCGCGGTTATATCCCTTAACGGCTTCACTCAATAGATTGGTTAACTCATGAGTGATCAGCTCAGAGAAAAAGGATCATCGGCGCGTCGACGAAATGCCTATTTCAAATATTCGGGACAGGTCGAAATTCGGGATGTCACAAAACCCATTGGATTGGTCCGATCATCGGTCGCCTTTTTAAGGAGTACAAAAAATAAAACAAAAAAAAAATATCAATTGGTCCTGAGTTGAGCCTAAAACTAGACCGAATCCATTGGGTCGGTCTAGTCCTCGGTTCTAGGCTCAATAGGATTGATTTTCGGCCTCAAAAATTGAGAACCAATATTATGCGGGTTGATCCTAGAGTGAAGGAGTGGACCAATCCAATCCGTACCATGGTCACCCCTATCATAGATCATTGAATATGGACCATCCCGACTCTAGTTTACTTTTTTATTTTGCAGTCAGCATATTCCTTGGTCAAATGAGCTACCTTTGCTTTTGTCGCTTTTGGCCCAGGTGAACATTCAAAGCTGACCAGATTCATCGCAACTTCCCAATAGCGATTACTTCAAAAAAGATTATTAAACAAGGTCTAATTCTACTGCAAACTGACATGTTATAACGTGGGACACACAGCTGGGCAATTTTGACTCTTGAAGCGCACGAATCAGGTCAAAGGAGAAATCAAATCAAGCACGTCATTCGACGTGCACGGCAAGATTGCCGTGATAGCTATAAAGAGAGATGCAGTTGTCACTCTGAAATAGCTTAAATAGATCAAAAGCACAGTTTCCAACCAAATTCAGAGAAAGATCGTTGGCAAAAAGAAGAATAAGAGAGTCGAGGTTACATTTCAAATGGAGGAGGTTGTGATCGTCGGAGCCGGCATCGCAGGCCTAGCGACGGCGGTGGCCCTGAAGAAGGTCGGCGTGCAAGCATTGGTGCTCGAGAGATCAGAGGGGCTGAGAGCCACCGGCGCGGCCTTAAGCCTCTTCCCCAATGCCTGGCATGCGCTCGACGCGCTCGGGGTTTCAGAGAAGCTCACCTCCCTTTACCCTCCGTTTTCCAAGTAAGGTTTTTCCGTTCTTGTATTTAATATTTATATTCCCAAGAAAGGTTTTCACGTGCATATTCCAACCTACTTTCAAGTTCCTTTTACTTAGTTAATTCTTATTCGATTCAACTTCTCATTAGGGGTTACGTAACCGATGTGAAGACCAAAGCCATTCAGGAAGTGCGTTATGATGCAAGCAAAGGGTACTGCAACTCCCCACAATTCTGCATTGTCTATGTAATTTTTTTTTTTTTATGGGTAATTCTAAAAGTTTCAACATTTACACTGTTTTATACATTTTAGGAGTGGAGGTGAACAAAGAACGGTACACCGGAAGATCTTATTAGAGGCATTGGCGGAGGAATTGCCTCCAAATACCATCCGTTTCTCTTCAAAGCTCACTTCCATTGATACCCTAGTGGAGCAAGGCTCGTCAATTTGTATCCTCGCGCTGGAAGACGGAGCTATCATCAAGTCCAAGGTTCGTAAATTCTCATACCTAAGATCTCTCTAAATTCTGTGGTAATAATACTATTTCAACACTCCTCGAAGGATTGATCGATGAATTCATTGTTGTTTGAAAAAATATGCGCCACGTGTTTAGGTTGTCATCGGATGCGATGGAGTGCATTCTAGGATAGCGCGTTGGTTAGGACTCGGCGAGCCAGTTGATTCGGGCCGGTCCGCAATTCGTGGGGTGGCCGTGTACCCACAAGGCCATGGGTTGAACCATGAGGTTCAGCAATTCGTGGATGTCTCGAAGAGGGGTGGTTTTATTCCTCTCAACGACAAGGAGGTCTACTGGTTCTTGGCCTGCAAAGCTCCTCCAAAAGGTATTGCTACATGTCCTTTCTATAGTTGCACATGTGCCCCAAAAAAGGGTACATTTTTTTCATAGAACCTCCAACTACAAGAATTTCTCGTCCGCTTGCATATCGGATGGTCCGAGACTCCTTCTGTAAGATCTAATAGTGATACTTAGATTGGTTTGCGAAGTGAAGAAATGTTTTTTTTTTTTGCACCAGAACGTTTTCCAAAGTTTATAAAAAAAGGCTCTCTCTTCTACATTTCAGGTGCGGACATGGGAGGAGATCCAAATTTACTAGTAAGAGAAGTGGCTGACAACTTAGCCAAAGACTTTTCTCCCTTGTACCTCGACATCGTCGGCCACTCCGACTTTTCCACCTTGACGTGGGCTCCGTTTATTTTTCGTTACCCGTGGGACGTCGTCCTCGGGAACCTGACCCGCGCGAACATCACGGTGGCCGGAGACGCCATGCACCCCATGACGCCGGACTTGGGCCAAGGTGGGTGCTTGGCCCTCGAGGATGCGGTCGTGCTGGGCCGGCACATCGGAAGCTCGGTTTCCCAACGGGGCGAACTCGAGACGCGTGATGTCGGGTTCGCCCTCGAGAGGTACGTTAGGGAGAGGAGGTGGAGGGCGGCGATGTTGATTACGGCATCATTTTTATCGGGGTGGGTTCAGCAGGATGGGTCTAGTTGGTGGATGAAGTTCCTGAGAGACGTCGTATTCTACAAGTTTCTGTTGGGAAAAGCCGTTAGTGCTAGTAGGTACGACTGCGGCAAACTTTGCTAATGTCTCTACTTTGCCTTCTATTCGTTCGAAAAACGCCGACAGCGACTAGGCAAAATATTATATAAAGTAGCAGATTGACCATTTCCGAAGTCTCACTGCAGTCGTTGTACTTGATTGAGAGACGATTACAAACAAGAAAGGAACAAGAACTCGGCTCCAGCTTATGGGTTCATTACAAAGCGGACCGAGATATCACTAATGCAGCATTTATTTTGCAAATTATTCAGATATTTAGCATATCTATGCATATGTTGTACATTGCCGAATTTGTGTTCAAATTCGAGACATGATATATCGTAGTGGAGGTTTTTTCTTTTCGTTTGATTTGAGGCCAATAGATAGACCATGGTTGTAATATTGAAGTTAAGCAATTCGATTGTTTCATTTTTCTTATTTTTTAAGGGTCCATTTGTTCTGTTTAAATATACCATTTCTTGAACATATTTTATGAGAAAATGACTTTATTTTGCGTTGTTTAACTAAAACCTCGAGAAGACCTTAAAAGTATTTTCCATCATTTGATAAAGAAAATTTGATGAGAAAAAGAAATAAAAAAAATCGATTTTTAATTATTTTTCTTTTCTCTATTTTTGTTTTCCTTTTTGCTTCTTCCTTGGCTGGTCGCCAGCCATGCCAATGGTTTGTGATCGGCCACAGGCAAGCTCTTGCCTAAGGCCGGCAAGGCTCCACCTCACCAAACCCTGCGAGCTCAAGCTCACCTAAGGCTAACGAGCTCAAGCCTTGCCAAATCAATGAGCTTTGAGCTCACCACAGGTTGACAAAGCTTGAGGCCTCGCCAAATCTTTGGCAAGGTTCAAGCCTACTAGATCTATAGCTTGCCACAACTTGCCAACACCTCCTCGAGCAAGTTCGACCCTACTAAATCTTTTGGAAAACGTTTTCCGGTCCTTTCAAAGAGGAAATCATTTCTCTGTATTTAAGTTTTGATAGGAAAACATTTTCCGTTGACACATTTTCCCAAGAGGATCAAACACCAAAAAATGAGAAAAATGCTTTCCCAAAATATATTTTTCGCAAAAAAAATAAAATCTAAATTGGCATTAGAGTTACTCGATCTTTAGGAAATTTTGAGAGCACTAGCTGCAAATCGCCAAATGGAATACTCCAATACTCCTCCGCCAACTCAATACACAATCGTCCATCTATTTTCATAATTCATCTCTACCTTGTCACTAATCTCCAACCGTCAACAGAGGGTCCTTCACAAATGGCCTCGCCGTGTACTATTTCAAACCTTGTTCCTTATCATGCATCTGTCATCACAAAAGACCCTTCATTGCATGTTTTTTTAAACAATGTTTCGCATTTTTCTACCATCTACCTAAATGTTATTTGAATCTCGCTGCTTTAAAACGATGTAGAGGTGTACTAGCATCAATCAACTTGAAAGCAAAATTCAATGGTGCCACCTTTTAAACGATGTTAATTATCACACATGCGCACTTTCTATAGAAAAGCTCATTTGAACAATGCTTGCTTTGGGAAAGTGGGTAACTATGACCGGATCTTTTCCTTCTATCAATCTATTTTTAAAATAGTGAATCGTCCTTTTGGAACCTCTCTTCTCTCGAAAGAGCTTTTCTCTCTCCTTTAGGGCAAAGCTTTCCTCCATGCCTTCAATGGCTGCTACCACAAATCGACTCATGAAACCACCATGATTCTGGAATTGTTGCTCTCCACAGATGACTTTGAGTGCATTTCAGATCTGGTAAGTTGATTTCCAAACCCTAACCCTCCCCTTTTATAAGTTTTTTCTCCCGAAATCCAAAACCCCACCAATGACCCATCTCGGTTCTGCTTTCGCCCCTATCAATGCACAATATGCTGCACATTCCTCCCCATAGTTGATATCTTCACCATTTTCTGTCTTCCCATACTAGTTTTACAGAGCCCCCTTTAATCTAACCCCAAAACGTTATTCCCCAAAACATACAGCTCCAGCAAAATCGACATATCCAACCCTTGCCTTTTGTGGAAATCAGTGAAAGAGTAGCGTGACCCCTGCACAGTGGACAATGGAAGGTGAGAACGAGAATACTTTACAACTAGCAACATTATGCAAAAGCCTAGGTTCTTTTTGGTAAGAAAGTGATGTGGTCTCTACATAAATTCCTTTTTCTAAAAGGCAAGAATGCAACCTCACTCTCTTTGGCAAGTCGTTCTCTAGACCTAATGTTAATTTCCAAGCCTTTACTAATACGATGAAGAAGGCATGGAAAACATAATCAGTTGCTTGTCTGCAAAAAAAGCCAGGGTTATTCTCCTTCGTTTTTCAATCTGAAGAGGATAAAAATAGAATTCTAAAAACAGGTCCATGGTCTTTCACAAGTAATATTTTAGTGCTGAAGCAATGCGAACCAGAAATACCAGAGCACTATTATGAGTTTTCTTGTTGTGCCTTTTAGGTTCAAATGAGAGGGATACCTCCAGGTTGGTTTAGAGAGGATGTAGTTGCTGATTTGGCTGGAAGAGTTGGAAAAGTAGGAGAAATACAGATGGAGGCGAAAGGAAATGGCCCAAACAAAGTAGGAAAGGTGAGAATCGAATTGGATTTGAATTTACCCTTAAAATCTGGAGCTATATTGGACATCAGGAACAAAAAGCTATGGGTGGAATTTAAGTATGAACGACTCCTACATTACTGCTACACATGTGGAAGAATTGGTCATTACGCCACTAATTGTGAGGAAATCCCCTATGATTCAACTAAATGGGCATAAATAAGGCAGGAAAGTATGGACCTTGGTTAAAAGCGGAAGTACGTGATCATAGCCCTCATTGGGAAGCCTTCTATGGCAAATTAGAACCAAGTTCAGAAGCTGAAGAAGTTGTCCCGGAAATGCCTGTAGAAAAAGGAATGGAAAGGGAAGTGAGAAGTGAATCGAAGATACGGGCTGCTGCTACTCGTAATAAGAAAAGACCAAATTGCTATTCTTCTAATTACCTCCAAGAAGGATCAGCAATAGATCAAAGCAAAAATGATAAAGGGAAACAAATTATGTGCGTTGATCCTTCTAAAGCAAACTTTCGGCTAGAAGACAGCAACAGAAAGAAAGATCTAAAAATCCAGAAAACTAAAAAACAGAGAAGATCAGCAGAAAATGCCCTTGTACTCATTGATGATATAGAGCTGCTGGAAACCCCTGTTCAGATAGTAAAGGAGGGAAATGATTGGGCTTTGGTGGCTAGCCCTAATAAGCCACCGAAGACATCATGAAAATCATTAGCTGGAATTGTCAAGGGTTGGGCAACCCCCTAACGTTCCAAGAGCTGAGAGCATTAGTAGCTCTCAAAAAGCCTACCATGATCTTCTTAATGGAGACTAAGAACAAGGAGTTGATGGTTGAAGGTGTTATCAAACGCTTAAAATTCTCAAATAACATTATAGAGAATCCATAAGGGATTGCATGAGGATTAGTACTAATGTGGAATGAAGAAGTGGAGATACGAGTGATTTCCAGCAACAAATCCTTCATTGATGTCGAATGTTATGACCCGACAAAAGGCTGTAATATGCGTATATCTTTTATCTATGCTCCTACCAATTACGGGGAGAGACTACTCTTATGGCATCAATTAAAGGAAACCTAGGCACAAAACACACTTCCATAGATTTGTTTGGGGGATTTTAATGAAATCCTATATGCTTGGGAGAAGGTAGGAAAAAGGGCAGCAGATTACTACCGAATGGCAGCTTTCCATGACTTCCTGAATGACTGCTCCCTAATGGACATCGATAGTAAAGGATGTGCCTATACATGGACTAACAACAGAAACGGAGAGGATTTGGTTAAAAAGAGATTAGATCGAGCTCTATGTACCATGGACCGGCGAGTAACCTTCCCAGATGCTGAAGTTCACGCTCTACCAGCTGTTGGTTCAGACCACAGCCCCTCCTTCTCCTGTTGCACCCTGAAAGACAGAAAAGAAAAAAAACAATTCAAATTCGAAGCTTATTGGGTGGAAGAAGCAGAATGTAGGGAGATCATAAAGCAAACATGGGTAGGAAATCTTGGTAACGAAAATAACTTCTCAGCTAAAGTGCATGATGTGTCTCAACAACTCGCAAATTGGAGCAAAAACAAGTTCCCGAATGCAGCCACTCGCATAAAAGAGTTAAAATGGAAGTTAACAACCCTAACAAATAGACATCCAGAAAGTTACAGCAAGGAGGAATACCAGCAGGTTGTGGATCAAATTGAAAAATTATGGTGACAGGAGGAAAAGTATTGGGGGCTTAGGGCTCACATCAATTGGCTTAGATGGGGAGACAAAAACACGAAGTATTTTCATGCCACCATAGTGTAGAGAAGGCAGAGAAACAGAATAACCATGCTAAAGCTAAACGATGACACTTGGTGTAGGGAACCGTATATGCTTAAGCAAAAAATCATGGAATTTTATCAAACACTTTATGAAACTGTGGGCCCGAGGAACTTCCAGCCGGTCCTAGATCAGTGTCCCAATCCAGTAAATGAGGCAATGAACACACAACTGATGGAAAAAATAACAATTGAAGAAGTCGAAGAAGCGGTGTTCCAATTGGGTGCACTCAAAGCTCCGGGTCCCGATAGTTTAAACGATCAATTTTATCAGCATTATTGGGAGGAAGTAAAGAATGAAGTTTTCCAGCTAGTACAGAGTTTCTTTGAGACAGGTACCTTCGACCCTTCCCTAAACCAAACACATATTTCCCTCATCCCGAAAGTTAAAAACCCAGAATGCATATCTCAATTCAGACCTATTAGCCTATGTAATTTTAGCTACAAAATCATGGCTAAAGTGCTAGCGAATAGATTAAAGAGATGACTCCCAGAAATTATTACTTCCGAACAAAGTGCCTTTGTACAAGGGAGGCAGATTCAAGACAACATTTTCATAGTTCAGGAAGTTATACATCAGCTCAGAATTAAGAAGAGAACAAAGAAGTTTCAAGCCATTTTGAAATTAGATATGCAAAAAGCGTATGACAGAGTGGAGTGTGACTTTTTGAAGGAATGTTTGCTACAAATGGGATTTAACACAAGGTGGGTAGGGTTGATCATGCAATCTGTTTCAACAGTAACTTTCAGTATGAAAGTAAATGGGGAGCCAATGCAATACTTCACACCATCAAGGGGATTAAGGCAAGGTGATCCTCTATCACCTTATTTGTTTATTCTTGTGTCGAATGTCCTATCATGGTTGATGAATAAGGCTATGGTAGATGGGAGTCTAAAATGGATTACTCTAAATTCACATTGCCCTACTCTATCACATCTACTTTTCGCTGATGACTCTATCTTCTTCTTGGATGGGACCATATCCGAGTGTCAAAACCTAGCAGCTATCCTAAATCAATATTGTTTTGCCACGGGTCAAACAATAAACCTAAACAAGTCAGGAGTAAGTTTCAGTAGAGGCTACCCTTTGAATCTACAGAGGAATTTGGCACAAGAACTCAGAGTCCCAATCAAAGACAAGACAAGGAAATATCTCGGCATCCCGACAGATTGGGGCCGGTCAAAAAAAGATATGTTCGCCTGGATTCTAGCTAGAGTAAACATGAATATGGAGGGCTGGAAAGAAAACTTATGTCCAAGTAGGTAAAGAAACGCTGATAAAAAGTGTAGTACAAGCACTTCCTCAATATGCCATGTCGATATTTAAAATTCCTATCTCAATATGTGAATCAATTGAAAGAAGAATTGCTTCCTTCTGGTGGAAGCAAAATGAAACAAGCAGAGGATTGCATTGGAAGAAATGGGAAGTGTTGAAAAGGAGAAAGGATGAAGTGGGGCTTGGCTTCAGAGATTTAATACATTTTAACAAAGCAATGCTGGGCAAACAAGCCTGGAGGTTATCTCAATCCCCCATAGCCTTATGGAGCAAAATTCTTAAAGGTGTTTATTTTCAAAACGGAGATATGTGGAAGGCAGGAAAAGGGCAGTGTCCATCATGGGGTTGTCAAAGCATTCTGGTGGGGCGAGAAGCTATTGGAAAGGAGGTACAATGGCGAGTAGGTGATGGCAAGCAAATCAGAATACGAGAGGATAAATGGCTGGAATCTTGTGTAATAGGTGGCCCGGCAAATAGAAACGACTCCACAATAGTATCTGAACTAATACACGATGAAAACAGGGGATGGAAAGAAACATAGGTGAAGCACCTCTTTGAAACCAAAATTGCAAATGAAATTCTTTCTATCCCTATAAGTCCAAACTAGGAGGAAGATACTCTAGTATGGCAAGGCAACAGGTCGGGAAAGTACACGGTGAAAAGCGGCTACAACAAAGTATGCGCATACACCACAGAAACAGAACAACACAGTGCATCAACTTCATTTCAGCCCCCCCGAACCCTGTGGACGAAACTTTGGAATTTAACTATCCCCCCAAAGATGCGCATATTTATATGGAGTGTTTGTCATAATGCAATCCCGACAAGAGAGAATCTATATAATTGAAAGGTAGTACCTGATCCCATTTGCACGCTCTGCAACAAACATCTGGAAACCACCGAGCACCTGTTTCTTCTCTGCAAATGGACCAAGCAAATATGGACAGATCCACGAATTAGACTCAAATGTGAACCTAACAGCATCTCCCGTTTTGACAAATGGCTGATGGAAAGCTTCGAAGGCAAAAAGGATCTACCCAAGAAGGAGTTCGTTGCGACGGTCCTCTGGTTTGTATGGAAAGCCCGCAACAACTCGATTTTCAGAGCACATAAACCAAATCCGAGCACCATTGTCGATCTGGCGCAAGCACATCTCCAAAATTTCAGCAGATGGCAAAATAACAAAGCGGCTACAAAACAACCCAACCTGCACTTACTGAGACAATGGAGACCGCCGGAGGAAGGACTGTTAAAGCTAAATGTTGACGGCTCATGGATCCCAGGTGAACAAGTCGGATCACTTGCCAGAATCTTGCGGAATCGCGAAGGGCAAATGATCGATAGCTTTGCGCGACAAGTCCACGCTTCTTCCCCTCTTCAAATCGAAACCCTAGCGATTTTGCACGGCTTGGAGTTTCTGCAGTTCAGAGAAGTGATGCACGTGGGAGAAGTCGAACTCGGCCAAGTACAACAAAGAGAAGTGGAATGCAAAACTGACTGTCTAATCGCACAGCAAAGCATCCTGGGCTAGGCCGAGACTCCTTGGAAGGTGAAGCCCATTATTGAGCAATGTAAAAGCATTCTATCTTGTTCAACATCGCTGAAGCTGGTTTACTGCCCACGGGAAGCCAACAAAGCTGCTGACATGCTTGCGAAAATGAACAGAACCAATTTACTATCTCAAAATTGGCAATCATTTCCTCCTCTAGCTCTTTCGGAGCCTTTATGCTCGGAATCTTACCTATTATCTTCTTGTAAGTCTCGTATTTCATGAATGAAAGTAATTATCATTTCCGACCAAAAAAAAAAAGACAATGCTTGCTTTTTAAATGGTGTTATTGAATAATGACATCATTTGCTGCAAAAGCTAATGCGATAGCATTAGCTATGATAACACATTTGTAGCACTATCGAAGATTTTCTAATTTAGGTGAGTGTTTGGTGTTGCTTCCAAGCTAAATTTTATCCATACTACCCAACGTGAGTTTGAAGGAACATATTAAAGATATCTTGGAGAAATTGCAGACACATTATATATTTTGCAAATTATTCAACTATTTAGCAACTATTTAGAAAATATTTCAATAGTTGCTTATTAGGGCGTCAAACCACAAGTCATTTTGGGTTTGGATTTTCTATTTAGATCGGATTTATTTCACGAGCTCAAACTTAAGATGTATCTCAAACTGCGTAGTAGAAGAGAAATTAGGAACATGCCTTGATACCACTGGATTGGCTTGGAATGTTGGTAGTTTACTAGACAATTTCGGCCTTGACAGTGTTATTCACAGCATTGGGGACTATTTGCTTGATCACATCCGATGTGCAGCTCACGATGTAATTACCCATATCATTTTGATGTTCTTTGAGCAATCTTTTCATGGCTGACATCATACTGGGATTTGGTGCAACTTCCCTAATCGGTTCTTCACTAAGCTGCCTTAGTTGATGTGGAAATGCTACATCTACTATGAAGTCTTACCAAAACTCCTTAATTGATGTGGTGACTTTTCATTGGGGTGGAGAAGAGGGAAAATCATGGATTTTAAGTAGATAAGTTTAGGCAACATGAAATCTCCTTATATTGCTTCCGCATCCATCGGCTTTCCTAACATAATATATGCCGCCCCCGCCTCATTTCCCATGATGGTGGTCATTTTGGGATGAACCTTACTTAGGTTATGAGTAACATCAAAAGACCTCACTAGCCGGGAGGGGACTTACAGTGTCATAACATATCATTGCATTCCTCCAATGTGGGACTTGATGAATAATTTCATACCCTAATAGCCTATGTAAACCCTTTAAACCTTTTCTTATATGCTGTGCCCTTTTTAGGGATACAACTATTCTTCAGGAGTTTGGCAATTCGAAGGATATGGATATGTCCTGGCCGGGACTTCCAGTGTGTATAATGCAAGTGTTTGGAGCCACGAACCCTCATGCGTGCACGTTGATGCTAAGAGGGTACAATGGCACGCTCATGTACTACCGGAGCACGGTCCGCATCAACGAGATCTACGACAAGTGGTTCCGTGTGAACGTCGTGCACGATGCAGACGCCTCGAAAGTGAAGGTGTACATCGATGGGTATCTAAAATTAGACGCTGATGGCCGTGGGGGGACTTCTCATGCCTTCAAGTGTGGTGTTTATGCCCAAGAGGGTGATTCTTTCTGCATGGAGTCGCTTTGGAGAGGCATTAGAGTTTTGAAAAAATGTGATTGAAAAAGGAGCGATAGCGAAGATTTCATTCTTCATCTAATCCCTGCTTATGATGATGAATACATAGCTACTTAAAAGAATATTATTTTAGACTTTCGAGAGTATCAATTACATATGTTTTAATTGAGTTTAGCACACGTTATTGTAATGGTTTAACATGTTGTTTCACCTTCCCAAAATATGCTGCTCTCCCCCTATTTAAGGACAATAAGATTTTACTTCATCATAAGCCTATTCAAAAAAAGAATATTCTCTAGAAATACATTGCACATGTTAGAGAAAATTACCTAATCAATCATAAACCTATTATTTCTCTAAAAATAGAAGATAATAGGTTGTATCAGTGAAAATTACCTAATCATTCCTAGACTTATTGTTTCGCCCAAATTCACTAGTGTGTTAGTCTAGTCATCGCTAGCCTTCCTACACTGTCATGTTAGTGATTTGCAAAGCAAACTAGCCAGAAGCACTACATTAGACTTTCTTGCAAAAGTATTATGATTGAATTGGCATCCATACAATATATTTAAAATCAATTGAACAATTTCATCAGCGGTATTGTAAACCAAATTAGGCCTCGGCAATGTTTGACGCAAGGACAATTCGAGATTAATGTCCAACACATAGTTCAACAATCTTGGGATATAATCACAAGAAACCATCATATTAATTGATTATCAGCTCGCCAAACAAAGAGTCTTGAAATTTTCCAATTGGAAACTTGATGTAGTGCCAATCCTGGGTTGACAATCCTCACTGTTGATTAGGGTTAATGCCTTTGATTTTGTCATATAGCAATCTAAATCTGCCACTTAGTTTGCCTCCAAATTTGTCTTTTCTCAGTTTGGTGTTGATTAGGTGGTGCCAATCAAGCTTAAGCACACCTCAGGAGAGTCAAAGGCAGATAAAGATACACTAAGGAAACAAATCAGGAAGTTTACTTAAGATGATCCGAATAAACTAATTAGCTTATTCTCCTGAGAGGACATTTTCTTTATCTCTTTCTTCGTATTTTTCTTGCACCCTTCTTCGTCGTTTTTATCGCCTCTATCGTGCACAGTGGCACGCCGGCTACCCACTACCGTGTCCACATAATCCGGAGTCGTGAGTTTCAATGTTGAAGTTGGTTGAGTTCAAGCACTTTTTGTTGTTATTTGCGGCCGGCGATGTCCCCCTTTCCCCAGTAAAAGCGAGTTAGGAAAAGAAAATGGACTTTCATCAAATTTAGAATATTGATTTCATGACTAATCGAGATCCTTGAAAATTGATCCAAACTGCACTGGACCGTTCAATCGAAAACAAAAAAAAAAATATATTGAGTCCGCTTATTATGGCCATTAGGTATAAGGATTATCTTACAGTATTCACCAAAGTTAACATATTAAAATTAAAATAAGGATTAACAGTCGATACATGAGCTGTATTCTAGACGTTCGACATTTCTCCTTGTTGAGTTGGTTACTTGCTAAAATTAAAAGTAAATATATTAGTGGCGTTAGATATGGGATGCGTAAAAAAAAAGAGATGATTTATGTATCTAGTATTTATCCAATAAAAATTGTTGGGAAAATCTTCTACGTTATTTAGAAGATGACAAAAATAATCAAAGGTTATTAATATGTGTATTGGTTGAGTAGTGCCATATGATATACACACAAGCCATTATACATATGGTGTTTTATCAGGTGACTCTGACATGAGAAGTGCTCTACCATTGTCAAGAGTTCTCTTTTGATATGGAGGGATCATTGTCGATATGAAGGGTGAACAAGGTGTTGGGCGTTGAGATGTCTACAAGCTAGAATAAGATAAGTTGCACATTTGGAAAGACCTTGATCGAGGGTGAACAAATCAAGAACAACAAGGATATTCGTTATGACTTGGAGATATCAAGATCTAGTGAAAAGTTGGATGGACCTAGTGAAGATGAAAAAGCCTAGAATGACGATATTCGGTAAAGTTTGGAAGGACTATGAAGGTGGTAATCGTCAATATGCTTGGAAAAACCAAAAGATAGAAGATCTAATTGTTGTCAAGAACAACATATAGTTATTTGAGCAACAAATTGTTAGCAAAAGCAGTTGTCAATATCATATGAGGTGGAAGACTACGTTGATATCGATGACTTTTGTGACGTCCTGAAATTCGAGCCCTTGGAGGGATGAATGAATGTGAATTTCGTTAATGTATTGTTGGTTGATCTCACTCGGAATTGATCACTCCTGAGATACTGACCTTGAGGGGAAAGGCTAATAAGGATAAAACTCGTGCGACTAAAGAACTTGACCTGGGAAAACAACTTGATCGTGAGACTTGCATGAGGATGATCCTGTAGATAGGCAGACCGATTTTAGGGACGACTAGAAGTTGATTCGCGGATAGAGCATAATGGGACGACAGGTGATTCCGTTTACTATTATCAAGCCCGCAAATGACCCTATGTCGATTCTCGATAATCGTGTACTTTAAAATAAGAATTAATCCTCCGCAATTTCATGTAGTCAAGGACGTCCATGTGTCAAGATGTCTTGAACGTGGTTTGGCATGAGTCGGTTACGTGTGAATCCTCGAAACCATCTGTTAGTCAAAGTTGTACCAAAATGGCATTCGAGCGAAATTGACATGGCATGAGAATCCAAGATTGGACTTCAAAATTTCGGGAACGTCTGGGACGGATTTTTGGACAATGCTTCTTCGACCGTTGATAGTGCCAGTAAAGCCGAATATTTGGAAAAATGACTTACGGACCGAGGAAACGAGCCTATGAGAACGGACCCTGCAAGGCCAGTGTGGGCCTTAGGCCCAAGGTGGGATAGCCACCATGGTAGGCCCAAGGCAAGCAAGTGAGTCCATTGGACCCAACCAACCATTTTACCCTTCCGAGCCCATTGTATAACCTTGAGCCGTTTCAAGCCCAACAATTCCCGAGCCCATTCCTATTCATCTCTTAGCCCGTTTCTTAGGCCCGCCCTTCATCTCAGCCCAAGAGCAAATTGGGAAACGTGCAAGGTGGAAATGACCATTTTGCCCCTGGATATTATGTGGATAAGTCAAAGGAAGAGAGAGAAGATGAGGTCATGTTGCATGGGGAGTTGAAGCAAGCATTTAATGGCCTTAATGAGGAGTGCAGCTAGTCCTCACTTCACTCTCTCTCCTCCTCTTCAGCCCCAAGAAATTCGCAACTCTCTCTCCCCTTGTTTCCCTCACTTCCTTCTTCTTCTCCTGCAGACCTTCCTCCAAAAACCTGAGTTGTTAGTTGCATTCCTGTGCAAATCATTGCCCATGCCACCCACCACCGTGCTTAGGAGGTCCAATCATACACCCCACGGTGGCCATTCGCCAGACAAAGCTGCCAGTTGACCCGCCGGCCAGCTAGAAGCCACCACTTGCCTAACCGCCTGTCCTTGCACTACTTCACCCTTTCAACTATTTTCCTCCCATTATGATCCAACCTTTGCCCAGCCCAGCCACTAGCCAATCCCCCTTGACCCCTAGGTGCCGCCAATCGCCAGCCAGCCGCTTGTCGGAGCTCCGACCAGCCCATTCAGCCGTTCTCCTTCTCCGACAATTCGATTTTCCAGTGTTGCAGAGGGAGTCTAAGTTGCTTGCTGTTGTTTCAGCCTAGGGACCACCTTGGATCGTCGTGGTTGAGGTCCCTGTGCGTCGCCTTCGTCGCCGCCGCCATGTCCATGTCGTCAGCCAGCTTAACGAGTGAGTTTAGCCCCTAAGGCTTGTTTAGTGCCTAAACTTGCTTAAGGTTGGTTTAGTTAGGCTTAATTTTGGTTTAGGAGGTTTAATTAAGTTGTATTAGCCCTAAGATAAGTGGTTAGATAGATTGTTAAGATTAGTTTAGGTTAATCTTACTTAATGTTGCTTAATTGTGGTTTATGTGTTATCAAGCATGTTTTGCCTTAGCCCCTAAACCTTGTTTAGTGCCTAAACTTGCTTAAGGTTGGTTTAGTTAGGGGTAATTTTGGTTTAGGAGGTTTAATTAAGTTGTATTAGCCCTAAGATAAGTGGTTAGATAGATTGTTAAGATTAGTTTAGGTTAATCTTACTTAATGTTGCTTAATTGTGGTTTATGTGTTATCAAGCATGTTTTTCCTTGATTAATTGATTGTTTGTTTAATTTCTGAATTTATTTTATTAATTATTGAATTCTGAAATTTTACTGTTCACATTGCACTGTTCACGCGCACTGTTCATGTGACACTGTTCATGCAGAAGTGAAATTTGGTCTAAATGCACATGTTTTGATCTTATGAGGTGAATGGGATGTGTAAATGCATGTACATGTGCATGAATTGTATGGTTTTCACAAAAAGGGGAAAATGATTTGTTCGAGGGACACTGGAAATGGACCGCTTTAATGAGAAAATGATTTGAGGTTGTCTATGCAAGCATGTGTGCATTGGCTAATGCTCAAAGACAAAATGTGGGTTGTGGTGGTATGCTTGCGTGATCACTAAGTTGAACCCGTCACCCCAACGGGAGTTCGGGGGGATGATAGTTCGACTTGTCGGAATCCCAGCGGGAATCCGGATGCAGAGTCGCGGTAGAGGCCGGGCCCATACTCCTTCGAGAACGCCGTCTTGGGAGAGAACCCTCGACATCGCCACGCCTCACGGGGGAGGGCGATGCTTGGTTATGCCAGTAGACACTAGCGGGAGTTCAGTTGTAGCCCTGAGGAGCAGTAATAATAAAAACACGTGTGGGTACAAGAGCGTATGAGAACATGGCATCATTGGTTCCAATTATACATGAGCTGATCACATTGTTTATGGCACGCACGCACGAATCGATAACGTGCAGGGTGTGGCAATGGCCAGGTGAGATCGCTTATGACGCAACTCGTATGTGATTGATGAACTGCATCATCTAATGGCCATGTGCATTGCATGTATTGTGTTGAGATATAACATGCAGGGTATGGCATACCGAGTAAGGTTGCATGCGAACCGACTATTTGATTATTGTTGGCCCTAGTTGTTGTCATTTGTTCATTGTTGTTTGTTGGTCGTTGGTTTGCTTGTGGGGTGGTTCTGGAGAGATATCCCGAGATGAGTTGGTGTTCTAACCGGAGCTTAGGAGGAGGACTCGCTGAGATTTTATCTCACTAGTTATTGTATAACCATTTTCAGGCCCTTAGAATGGGCACCCGCCGGTGCGATTCGGGATCCCTAAGGACTGGGATACTGTCGTGATGCGCCACCATTTCTTGGGTTGGGTGCATCTTTACGAGAAGTATCTCTCCACCATCTAGGTGGATGAGGGACCTAGGCAATCGATACCCCATTGGTTCCTAGTGTGATTCATCCGGAAGGACGATATGCTAATTGGCCCTCTAAGAGGTTTTGACGGGCCACCCGGTAGGGGCCCCATGGACGCCGACTAGGATCCCATGGAGCTGGACCCTCCTGACGGTGCAATGGAGAATCCCGCCCCCGCTCCACCAATGATCGACTCGAACGCCTCCGACTACGACCCGACGGAGTCTGAGTCTGATGAGTCCAAGTGATAGTAGTGCTGAACCCTAGGGTTCTTTTTGTCTAGTTGGATTAGCCTAGCCTAGTTTTTTTTTTTTTTTTGTCTAGCTTAAAGGATGGATCAGTCCCTCTGTTGGGCTTGTAAATCAGAAGCGATCCTCCATTGGTTAATCCAATGAAAATGTATATAAGAGTAGTTGCTGTTGTTCTTACTATTCCTCTCTTTATCCTGTTTGATTGCTTGATTGTCTGTTTGACTGGGGGATGGTTCGTTTTCCGCTTGCACTTAATGAAAGATAAAAATGAATGGTCGTCGATGAGTCCTAGGACATCGCTCTCTATCGACCAAGGGAAGGGGTAGTTGCGTGCTTGGGGTTCGAGGCGTGACAACTTTTGTGAGTTTAGCGAAGACTGAGTAAGAAATAGACAAGAGGAGAACAAGTCTAATATAGTGAGGGTTTCATGGAGACTTGGAGTTATCATGTTCAATCTTTAATCAACTAGATGTCTTTGCAAGCTAACATACTTAAAAGTATCATTTGATAATTGATCACAAATCATTCCATTTTGTTTGATTATGGACAACATCGATAGACCAATTATAATGAACAATCTTGACTATGGGTAACGGATTATGCTAATATCAAGTCCTAGAAAGTTCTAGTCGCTTGCTCATCTAATTGGAGCATTGATCATAATGAAAATAGCCATTGACAAGGCTTGGAATTCTTATTAGGAGCACTGGATCAAAAGCAGTTTTGGATTTCTAAGTAGAAGACAAACTCTAACAAGAGCAGATTGGCTAGTTTGGGAAAACTACCACAGTCAGAGAGCCGTTCTAGTACTGGTGAACAATAGAGATACATTTTGCTGTTGATATTGGTGTTGAGTTCCAAATGATTATCTAAGGTTTGATGGTTATATATTCGATCCAAGAGATGTAATGGAGCAGAGTGGAAACAAACAAAATTTATTGCTTTTAGTATTTTTTATTTTTTATTTTACTTTGTTTTTGTTGATAGTGACTATGTGCATCTGGTTATATCTCAATAAGTTACTATTGAGCTGTAAACGTGGTAAAGTTAAGTGTGCAAGTATAAGAGCAATGGTTGTGTACTAATAGAGTGATTTATCGATTGATGGAAACAACACTCGCTGGTCATGATTTACTTTGAAGACTACTAGTGGATTCCAGTCTTGTTTTTGGCTGTTTGTGTTAAGAGTGGATGTACACTTGGGATAAAGCTAAACCACTATAAATCTTTGTATGCTATTTTCTATCTCTTCACTATCAACAAAACCAGTTTGTTATTATCAATATCCATTCATCAGTGGTACCAAAACTGATATGGTTAAAGCTAAAGTTCAGAAAAAGAAAATAGATTTCATTGGAATTCCATACAAATTTGACCTAATATAGCTCAAATGTTTGGTTGATGAAGAAAATTCTTATAACCATGTGCGACCTGATTTTATATCATTTCATACGGATAAAAAAGTCAACTTGTAGCAAAGTAGCTTATTTTGTAACAAAATAATATTAAGTATGAAATTGAAAACCCACAATTCTTCCTTGATTGCAAATCAAATTTTGAGAATAGGTAAGATAACCCATATTATTTAAATTCCTAGGTGAGTAAAAATCAATGAAATTCCTTATACCATTGTCTTGGCCTATTGTTTTCTTCTAGCAAACTCCTATCAAATTATACAATTCTAGAGTTCAAGTTGAAAAATAAATATATGAAAAAACTACAATGTATCATTAATGAAATAACATTTGTAAGTTTTGAGCTGAGGTGTGTTTTGAACTAATGACCCTTTCTCCATCGTTATGTGTTAATCGATTACAAGTCCTTGAAATAATTGGACGCTCCAAGTATAGTAGATTTTCACACTCCTATTTTTCTGAGTTTTTAAATTTATTTTATTTGGAAACAATATATACCTAATCTCTTCTTTGTCGAAGGAAATATCCACCACTTTTAAATCTACAATTGAATCCTTCATAAGTTACTCACCGTTTGAATATTATCATTTATTCTTTAAATAAAAGAGAAATAGATCTCGTCTTGTCTCAATATTATCATTTGTTTCTTTAAATAAAACAGGAAAAAAAAAATCTCATCTTCTGCTTTTTTAAACTTGGGGAAATCCCACCAAATCATGGGCAAAAAAACTTAAACCAGACAAAGCAGTGTGCCAGCTTCCTCCATTAACAATTGTGGCTGGCACTATACCGTCAGAATTATAATCTTACGGCATAGTTAAGGTAGCCTTCATAGTTCTTGAGCTGGAAATCTGGAACATGCTTAGAATATATTTTCAGTGCAGGGACATTTCATAATTAAGTACATGAAGCTAAGTTTGTTTATTAAAATGACCACACAATGTTCGTATGTTTAAAATTTTATGATGCGATGATAATGATCAGGTTATCTAGCAACTAAAATTTCATAAATACCCCATTATTAATTGTATTCTTTTGAACTATGGAGGCAAACTAAGAAGGCAATCTTACATTTCGGTATATCTAAATAATCTCATTATAAATTTAGGGGGCCACACTAAAAAAATTCGTTCGAATATATATACACACACAAACAAACAAAACTTTAGAAGACAATCTTAGAATATACACCGAATTTCAAAGAGTATATTTTTTCTTTTAAAATCTTTCATTTCCTTATTGGATTATATACATAACATTGAGATGAAAAAGGGAACATCCTTTTCTTCTAAAATCTTTCCTTTCCAACCATCTTATTCTTAACCATAATCGCTAGATTCCGAAATTGGAACTGCCACTGCTATCACCGCTGTCGTGGGACATTATTGAGTATCAACGCAAAAGAGCTTTTGGTCGTTCCGCCTCATTGCCAATCGCCTCCAGTCTTTTATCGCCTCTGCCACTTTACGACGCTATGCCTCTGCCTCCATTGCAGCATGCCCCCATCATCACCAGCCGCACAACGGAAGCGAATGGTTCTGTCTTGTAGCCGAGAAGCGCCAAGATATTAAATCCTTCTCGAAGCCCTTTGACTGACTCAATACTCATCAGAGTTATCCCCAGAATCTCCTACCGTTAGGTCGATTACAGCTTGTGGACGGCAATCATGCTTTCAAGGGAAGGCTCATTCCACTATAATGCCCTGTTTTGAAAAGAGAATGGTGAACATTTGTGCGATTTTTCTCCCAGAAAAAAAAAAAAAAAAAGGCGCAATCTGTTTGTTCGAACTCCTTCTCCTTGGTATGAACATCCTATATTGAGTCTTTTTAAGCCTAGTTGTGAACCTCTATTTGAAATGTTTACAATGGACTTCTTTAAAACTGATGCATATAACCTGTTTGACAAATTTCCAATGAGACCATGTGATAAATTAATCTTGGTCTTCATCCAAATCCGAGCATGTCTTGATCCGTTCTACATATTAATATTCTTTTGATATGTTGGTGTGTAGGAATTCTTTTAGTACAATTCATGGTTACTGGGAATTTCTCTGAGCAATTTCTTTTCTCTGTTTCTTTTTCCAGCAAATCACGCATGAGCTGGTGGTCAAAGAAGGAGGTTCATCAATGAAGCAAGGGCCTTGTGACGATCCCTGGATGACTCCATACCGATTTGTCTATTGAAATCCTTCTTTTGCCCTGTCTGTTCCAGTCACGTTGTGACCATAACGTGGGTGCTTGAATGGTTGATGGATGACAATGGCATCTGAAAATGGTGGTGGCGGCAGGCCAACAAAATGGTCTGGTGGTGGTCCAGCGACCAGAAGCAGTGGTTGTATTTATATTCCTGAGTGACATCTTGAAGAAGCTTGAGCAAGCTGAATTTAAATACCTCGGCAGTCCTGGAGATGGTGGGAACTAGATAGAGCTCAAGCCTGGGTTTTTCATGGAGCAAGACGAGGATATTGGTGCTGTTGTGGTTGCATTGGATCAGTAGTTGAGTTACTACAAAATCCAACGCGCAGGAATGGCCAGGTTTGCTTTTACCCACATTTTTTCTGTCCTCGCTTGTAGCATACACATTCATGATGATGACTGGTTGCATTGGTAAGTGATGAGGACATATGGCTTTACCATTATGAGGAAATGCTCTGTTAGCATGTTCGGAAATGCATGTTCTGTTGTCTGTCTTGATACATGTCAGTCCATAGATATTTGTATGCAATTAAGGGGTGTTTGCAAATACTTAGACTTTTATGGTCTACTTGTATCACGGAGATAGGGATGCAATTTGTGTGCTTGGATACTAGACTATGATGAGCATATGCTCATTCACTAATTTTTCGATCGAATGATTTCGTTGTGTTATGCTGGTGGTGCTACTTAGCGTGTCTTTCTGTGTATGTGTTTGCAAACTGCTGTTTAGGATGCATCGCCAATGGGGACTTATGAGGATTTCATAATGCCGCTTTCATACATGTTTTAGCAAAGCAACGGATTTTCTACTGCTGCTATACCATTTAGTGTTGATGAGTGCCTGGCATTTTGTTTGGTGGAGGCTATTTGTACTTACTAATGCTTACTCCTTCAAACTGCTTTTCTATTGGAATAAGAGCAGCCTAGTGAATTTTTTTCTTGGAATGGATGTGTGGGTATTATGCCATCATGAGTGAGATGGTAAGTCTAGCTGATTTGAGTAGAGGTTAGGGTGAAGGGACATATGTCCAAGACTCCATGACTAGAAATGAACACCTCAGCCAAGATCAATTTTCACGACAATGAAAAATAATTTCGTGAACCTTGCAACCATGTGAATATAAAAACAGGTCACTTTATATGGTCAATTTTCCATTGTATTAGAAGAATACAGTGAAGTTAACTAGATTTTAGATTCATATGAGATAAAATCCACTATAAGGCATGTGTTCATCTTCGATGAATATGCTGTAATTTGGAAGTCAGCCAAAAAAATCGTGGGGGAAATGACACCGGCTAAATCAATAAGTCGACTTGATTGAAGCAGATGATTTTGATGACATAACTATGGCAGTCATTTTTCAAGCCAATATCATAGCTAATGTGTAAGAATGGATGGCACACTCAAATTCTACTAAGCACGTATGTTTAAAACATAATGCTTTAACCTCCTATACTCTGGTAGGGGAAGGATAATAGATATTTTTCTTGATAATTTGAGAACTGCTTAAATTCTTGGGAAAGAGAACGAAACCAACACTTTTGGTGTCTTTGCATTGTGATCGCCAAGTGGCAATAGCCATTGTAAAGATTGAAACTATCAATGGTAAAAAAAAGAGATATGTCCGGTCAACGTTGATGTGGTAAAGCAATTGCTTGAAGATGGAATTATGCCTATCAATTATATTAAGGTAGAAATGGACTTGGTTGTATTGGAGAAAACTCCTTAACTGTTTTGAAGTTGACAAAACCTTTCCAAAGTCTAGTTTGAAAACTTCCAGATTTTAGTGTCAAAGTCTGAAGACCGCCGGACTTTAGGTTCAAAGTCTGTCCACACTAATAGTTTCAAAACTGAAGAATGAAGACTTATCCATATGCGAGATTATCTTTATTTCTTCAAGGATTCGATTTGTATGGTTTATGGATGACTATATGGCTGGATTTAGCACCTACATGATTGATTATCCTTATTAGAATCAATTCCGATATTCAAATTTTTTGGAAGGCGAGTAAACTTGGAAGGTTCTACTTATGAAAACCAAGACACCGATTGTATGGGCAAACAAGATTGACGGGCTTTCACCACAAATCATCAAACGACTCGAGATCTTCTTGATTGATTATGTCCAACGGGTAGATTGGAAGAATTCCTTTGGAAAGTGCCAACGGTTGAGAAGGCATGAATGAATATTTAAGGCAAACTTTCCAATTGTTCGATAATGTGCGTGAAAGAAAATTTTCAAATCTGAAACTTCCTAGTTTCTTGCTATTTCATTCACTAAGCTCAAAGTTGTATACAAAAGAGAGAAACTCATAGTGAGACTTTATGAAAGACCAATAGAGACTCTTCACTAAGAAGTCGAGATCACCAAGTTGTAAAATCTATTTTGATTCTTAGTGGAATCCAGCCAGTGGGCTGTCAGCACGGGAGAGTGGACGTAAGTTTGATCTAAGCCGAACCACTATAAACCTCGTGTTCTTATTCTCTTCCCTAAACTCCTTTATTTTGATTTGTAGCTTTAATTAACTGTTTAAGTTTAAATTCCTTTATTTTGTTTGAATTTTTATCTAATCGTTAAAGTCTGAATTCATTTGTGATTTTCTAAAGGCAAATTATTTCTATTGAACTTTACAAAGATTTTTTGTTCACACATATTCAACCCCATCTAGATGTTGTCACTAGCCCTTTCAATTGGTATCAAAGCTTGTGTGCTCATTTTATTGAAGTGTTTTTAAATCTGAGCTAAACATCTATGACTATTATTTTGGCTTTAGATTTAGTTGAAGGCCAAAACAACACCAGACCTCCTTTTATGGGAAGAAGTACAATGTATGGAAAAACAATATGAATGCTTCCCGAGATCTGAAGATCCCCTGGTATGGGATGTGGTAGAAAAATGGATCAATCCTAAAGCTACATCAACTTTAGAAAGAGGAAATGAAGTTGTAATGCTGGCGAAATGACACAAAAAGAAATAACCAAAAGACAAGTTCTTGATGCTAAAGCTATCTACTCTTTATACTGTGCCTTATCTCCTACTAAGTATAACCAAATTTCTTCTTGCGAAACAACAAAAGAAGTTTGGGACAGGTTGCATGTTACCTACGAAGAAACTAATCGAGTAAAAGAAACAAAAATCAACATTTTACTTGGACAATATGAAGCCTTCAAGATGAAGCCTAGAGAATCCATCACTGATATGTTTAGTCACTTCATAGAAATTGTAAACGGTCTAGCATATCGAGGACAACCAATCTCAGGACCAATGAAGATTAATAAACTGCTGCGTGGACTCTCCAAAGACTGAAATCACGTGAAGACATCAATTAGAGAAACCTAGAGGATCATGCCTCTCTCAGTAGACGAACTAGTTGGCACACTCCAATCATATGAAGTGGAGTAAATCAATGAGGAAGAATATCCTAAAGGTAATAAGTCAATTGCTTTAAAATCTAACGATGATTCTGATGATACAGACTTAGAAGATGAAATGAACAATGAGGAGTTAGCACTTATGATTAAGAAGTTCAGAAAGTTGAATAAGAAGGGAAGAAGATTCAACTGGAAGAAGTAGAGCACTCAAAAATTCCAGAACAAACGAACTGAGAATAATGAAATCAACAAATATGTGATATGCTTTGAATGCAAGAAAAATGGACACATCAAACCTAATTGCCCTCTGTTGAAGAAAAAGAAATGAAGAACAAAGAAATACAAAAAGACTCTCAAAACAAAGACATGGAGCGATACTGAGTGCGAGGAAAGTGATGAAGATTATGCTAACATATCTTTGATGGCCAATTTGGAATTAGACTCAGACTTTGAAATAGATTCTGATTCAGACTCAAACAAAAAAGTTGAGGTTAGCAATTTAAAAATTCATATTAAAGTCTCGAAGTATAAAGATGAACTCTGTCTCGGTCTCAAAATATCTCTTAAAAGGATTTCCGAACTAAAAATGGAGAATTCTAAGCTAAGGCAACAGGAAATTTCTTGAAAAGAAAAATTTAAAAATCTGGATAAAAGTTTTGTTGATTTAAAAGAAAATTCTGATTCTCTTTTGAAGGAAAATGCTTTTTTGAAAGAAGATATTTCAAATATCACAAAAAGATTTTCAAAATGATCTGAGAAGTTTGAGAAAATTCTTTCTGTACAAATACCTTATTTTAACAAATCTGGTTCGAATATGACTCCAGAAACTATTCCTTTAATTGGTTTTCCCAAAATTAAAAAAAAGAATCAAACAAAGACCTAAAAGAGCTTTTTACAAAAATCATTTTCAAAGAGTTTTTGTAAAATATGTTGGCTAAAGTACTCTCAAATGTTCAAAGTGTAACAGCTCAGAACATTTCAAGAAAGAATGTTCCAAATTTTGGAGATCTGTTAAGAAGAATTGGGCCAAGACTGTTTTCAACACTAACTCTCATAGACCCAAAAAAATATGGGTACCAAAGAAAGCTTAAGTTCTTTTTATAATCACATGTCACTATCAAGAAGAAGATCAAATGGTATTTTGATAGTGGCTATTCGAGACACATGATTTAAGATTCGAGTTGCTTTATAAAGCTTATTCAAATGAATGGTGAAAAAGTTTCTTTTGGTGGGAACAGTAAAGGAAGAATTGTTGGTTGTGGAATTGTAAATATTGAAATCTTGACTATCCACAATGTCTCCTTGGTGAAATGTCTGAATTACAATCTACTCAGTATAAGTCAACTTTGCGATACTGGATTCAAAATAAATTTCCAAGAAGGCATCTGTTCGAGAATGAGTAAAGATCTATCTCAATCCTTCACTAGATGAAGGCATGAGAATATTTATCTTCTAAATATAAAACCAGAAAGCTCTTAATATTTTATATCCGTTCAAGATGAAGCAAATATTTGGCATCGAAAGCTTGGTCATGTAAACATGAAGCAAATTGCCAAGATTTCTTCCAAGAAGCTTTTTCGTGGTCTCCCCAACCTGACTCATCAAAAGTCTGAATTATGCACTAAACATTTGGTTTCTTCCCTTTAAATACTTCATAAGGAGTTTTCTCTAGAATAAGTCTTAAGAACACTCTGTTGATGATGTAACAAGCTGTAGAAACCACTTCAGCCCAAAATCGAAAGGAAATTTTGCTCTCAATTAAGAGGGTTATTGCCATTTCTTGCAATGATCTATTATTCCTTTCCATGACCCCATTTTGTTTTAGAGTATATGCAAAAAAGAAAACATGCTGAAAACCAGATTCATCATAAAACTTTTCAAAGTCTTAATTTTCAAACTCACCTCCATGGTCTGTACATATGCTATATCATTTTTCATTCTGAACTTTCTTGGCAAACTTGAAAAGTGAGAGAAGGCTTCAGACTTATTTGCCAGAAAGTAAACCCAAGTAAAGTGAGAGTAATCATCCACGATTACTAGACAATATCTCTTTCCACCAATACTTTGAGTTTTGGTTGGTCCAAAGAGATCCATATGCAGAAGCTGCAAAGCTCGATTAGTAGAAACTTCATTTACAGGTTTAAAAAATCTTCTAACCCGTTTTCCCAAAACATAAGGAGTGCATAATTCAAACTTTTGATAAGTCATGTTAGGAAGACCGCGAACAAGCTTCTTAGATGAAATCTTGGCAATTTGCTTCATGTTGACATGACCAAGCTTTCGATGCCAAATATTTGCTTCATCTTAAATGGAAATAAGACACTGAGAATTTTTTGGTTTTATGTCCACAAGATAAATGTTCCCATGTCTTCATCCAGTAAATGATTGAGAGAAATCTTTACTTGTTCCTAAACATATGCCTTCTTGGAAATTAATTTTGAATCCACTATCGCAAAGCTGATTTATGCTGAGTAGATTGTAATTCAGTCCTTCCACCAAAGAGACATTGTTAATAGTCAGGCTTCCAATTTCACGGTTCCACATCCAATAATTCTTCATTTGTTGTTTCCACCAAATGAGACTTTTCCACTATTTATTTGAACAAGCTTTATAAAGCAACTCGAATCTCATGTCATGTACTCGAACAATCACTATCCAAATACCATTTGATCTTCTTCTTGATAGTGACCTGTGATCAAAAGAAGAACTCAAGTTTTCTTTGGTACCCATATTTTCTTGGGTCTAGGAGTGTTAGTATTAAAAACAGTCTTTGCACAATCTTTCTTAATAGGTCTCCAAACCTTGGGACATTCTTTTTCGAAATGTTCTAGACTGTTTCACGTTGAACATTTGAGAGCACTTCAGACAATAGGTTTTACAAAAAATCTTTAAAAATGATTTTTGTAAAATGCATTTGTAGGTCTTTGTTGGATTTTTTCTTTAACTTTGGGAAAATCAATTAAAGGAATAGTTTCTGGAGTCATACCTAAACCAAATTTGTTGAAATAAAGTTTTTGTACACATAATTTTTCAAAAAAGTATTTTCCTTTGAAAGAGAATTTGAATTTTTTTTCAAATTAATAAAACTTTCATTCAGATTTTCAAACTTTTCTTTCCAAGAAGTTTCTTGTTGCTTCAGTTCAGAATTCCTCATCTTAAGCTCGGACATCCTTTTAAGAGATGTTTTGAGGCTGAGACAGAATTCATCTATATACTTCGAGACTTTAACAGGAATTTTTGAATTGCTAACCTCAACTTCCTTGTTTGAGTCTAAATCTTAATCTGTTTCAAAGTCTGAGTCTGACTCTGAATTTGCCATTAGACAAATGTTAACATGTTCTTCATCACTTTCTTCGCATTCAGTGCCACTCCATGTTTATTCTTTGAGAGCCTTCTTATACTTCTCAATTCTTTCTTTCTTTTTCTTCAACAAAGGACAGTTAGGTGTAATATGCCCATTTTTCTTGCATTCGAAGCATATTACATCTTTGCTAATCTCGTTATCCTCAGTCGATCTCTTCTGGAAATTTTGCGTGCTCTACTTTTTTCAGTTGAATCTTCTTCCATTTCTATTCAACTTCCTAAACTTCTTGATCATAAGTGCTAGCTCCTCATCGTCTATCTCATCTTCTGAATCCGTATTATCATAATTATCATTAGATTTTAAAGCAATTGACTTATTACCTTTAGGATCTTCTTCCTCATTAATCTGCTCCACTTCATATGATTGAAGTGTGTCAACAAGTTCGTCTACTGAAAGAGGCATGATCCTCTGGGTTTCTCTAATCGATGTCTTCACGTGATTCCATTCTTTGGAGAGTCCACACGGCAGTTTATTGACCTTCATTGGTCCTGAGATTAATTGTCCTTAATATGCTAATCCATTCACAATTTCAGTGAAACGACTGAACATATTAGTGATGGATTCTCCAGGCTTCATCTTGAATGTTTCATATTGTCCGATTAGAATGTGGATTTTTATTTCTTTTACTCGATCAATTCCTTCATAAGTAACGTGAAGTATGTCCCAGACTTCTCTGGCTGTTTCACAGGAAGAAATTCGATTATACTCAGTAGGAAATAAAACATAATATAGCGAGTAGATAGCTTTAGCATCAAGAGTTTGTCTCTTGGTTAATTCTTCTTGTGTCATTTCGCCAACATCTACAGCTTCCTTTCCTCTTTCTAAGGTTGTTGTAGCTTTGGAATTGATCCTTTTTTCTACCACATCCCATTCCAGGGGATCTTTAGATCTCAGAAATGCCGTCATCTTGTTTTTCCGCACATTGTGTTCCTTTCCATCAAAGTAAGGAGGTCTAGTGTTGCTTTGGCCTTCAACCAAACCTGGAGCCAAACTACTAGCCATAAATATTTAGCTCAGAAGTAAAAACACTTCAATAAAATGAGACACACAAGCTCTAATACCAATTGAAATGGCTAGTAATAACACCTGGAGGGGGATGAATAGGTGAGAATAAAAATTTCCGCAATATTTGGTAGAAGTAATTTGCTTATAGAAGATAACAAACTAAGGACAAATTCAACATTTAACAATTTCAAATAAAATCAAGAAGTTAAAATTTAAACAGTTAATTAGAGCTACAAATAAATGAGTTGAGGGAAGAGAATTAAGAACACAAAATTTATAGTGGTTCAGTTTAGATTAAGCATACGTCCACTCTCCACGCTGACAGCCTATTGGCTGGATTCCACTAAGAATTCAAAAGAGATTTAACAACTTGATGATCTCGACTTCACAATGAAGAGTCTCTACTGGTCTCTCACAAAATCTCACTATGAATTTCTCTCTTTTGTAAACAACTTTGAGCTCAGTGAAATAGTAAGGAATTGGGAAGCTTCATCCTTTGAAATTTTTCTTTCACGCACACATTCGAACAACTAGAGAGTTCGCCTTAAATACTCCTTCATGCATTCACAACCGTTAGCACTTTCCAAATGAATTCTACCAATCTACCCATTGGATAGAATTAATCAAGGAGATCTCGAGTCGTTTAAAGATTTGTGATGAAAGCCCGTCAATCCCATTCGCCCATACAATCAGGATCTTAGTTTCCATAAGAAGAACCTTCCAAGTTTGCATGTCTTTCAAAAAATTTGATTATCGGAATTGTTTTCAATAAAGATAGTCAATCATATAAGTGTTATATCTAGCCATAAGGTCATCCGTAGGCCATACAAAATGAATCCTTGAAGAAATAAAAATAATCTCGCATCTAGACAAGTCTTCATTCTTCAGTCTGGAAATTGACAGTGTGGGCAGACTTTGAACCTAAAGTCAGGCGGTCTTCAGACTTTGACACTAAAGTCTGGAAGTCTTCAAACTAGACTTTTGTCATCTCCAAAACAGTTAAGGGGTTTTCTCCAACAATGTCTACATTAACCACCGTGAGATCCCCTAATTTCCTGTCTATCTTTGTCTTATCAACAAAGAGAGAATACGGAGGTGACATTGCAGGGTATCCCACCCCTAGGTGGTTCTCTCGCTTGTTTCTTCTCCTCGAGCCTTTGAAGGACTTGCTCAGGTCCGATGTCATGATGTCATTTAAGGAAGAAACAAGAAGAAACGTCAAATTTAACAAAGGGAGTTTGTCGAGGCTGGCTCTGAACATTTTGGGTTTTGGAGTGAAATTGTTAGATGATTTCCATTTTTCTCACCCACGGCCACACTTGGTTCCTAATAGTGCTACCAAAAAATGTCTCAAGCATTGAAGACTCAACCGATATTGAAAACATCCACATGTTTTTTGTTAAAATATTTAAATATTAAATTACGCATTCTTTTAATAGTTTAAATTTTTTTAAATAGTTAGTAACAATCACACCAAATCTTATATGGGTAGTGGTCCTACAAAATGTCACATGTTATTAGACCTAGATATCCTAAGTTCAAATTTTCAATACCCCTATTTGCCTCCCTGATTTCATATTTCCACACTTTAGCTACGCATGGGGGAGAATATAGAATATTTAAATATTAAACAACATCTTCGTCCAACAACTTAAACTTTAAAAACAGTTATAACTTTTCTCCTAAGTCATGAATGTCTAAAACCTAATAAGAGATCCCATACTTAATCATATTACTCAAATGACTCCTTAGCTCTCTAACCTGCGGACACTAATGGATAAAGAACCGTGCACATAAGTCTCATTAATGACGAGCACGGTTCACATGCATCGTGCACCACATAGAACAAGAAGATATACACGCCGAAATTCCTCTACACATAGAAGAAACAACTGGCCGTATTGTAAATCTAGTAAGGCCCAAAAACTAAAATTTAATGACAAAATTTAATTATATCTTTTTTCTCTTTCTTCGTTTTTATTCTTTTTCCTTTCTTCGTTGTCTTATATTATTGCTTTTGTCGTGCTCTGCCGTTCGCCAGATACCCTCCACCTAACCCTTCCCATCTTCATCCAAATATATATCATTTTGATTCTTGATCATCACAATACCTTCCACAGGCCAGGCCGAAGTCCTTTCCTTCACTTAAGATGTCTACCTTGTTCTTCTCAAAAGCAAAGTATACAATTACCATCATCATTCATCTCATCATCCTAGTGCATCGGAGCTTGGCTTCGTCGGGGCCCGTCGATCCAACCCAAGGCTTCGTGTCTCTGCCTTTTAACCGTTCATATTACCATATCCAAAAGCCGTACGACGTGCCGGAGGACCAGCGTTATTCCTTCCGCAAAGGCATCCATAAATGCTGGGTTTACTCTACAGACAAGCCACATAGTCTGAGCAGCCGAACCGAGCCTCGTACTGAGATCGCGATACAGGTAACTTAACAAGGGGTCAAACAAGTTTGTTGGGAAAAGATAGCTTGCTTATTATGTAGTTTCGGTGAAGTACATGGCATACTGGTCTCACTGGTTTTACGGGGGGTGACGTCACTTTGTAGCTAGTATTGGTTGATGATGACGAAGTTATGATGTTGGGTCATGGGTCGGGACCAGCTGACCTGTTGTTCGGTTTGAATACTTTCGCAAACCTGGTTTCCCCATCCAAAAAAAATCAAGAGTGCGTTTCCATCTTGGTCCAACCTGATCGTACCGAACAGGCCAATTCGTGTGGCTCCCGAGGTGATTGGTCCGGTTTCTGATTCCAAAATTTGGAACTCGGAATAACCAACCCAATTTCTGGTTCTTGGAGAGAAATTGGACCGGTGGAAGCGGCCTAGAGTATGTTATTTTTTATTTAGCAAGGGCGAAACAAAACCCTCAATGAGCCTCTCTCTTTTGCGCCTCCCTCGGTCACTTTTGCGCCTCTCATCCTGAGAAGTCAGAACTTCGCTTCTCATACAGAGTAAATTATCCTCAACTTTAATGCCTAGTATTAATCAAGTAAATAATGTGTGCGTCTTCATTGTTTGGTTTTTGACTCTGAGGGACCATGAATTGTGGGTAAAAAAGAGAGAAGAGTTCTAAGCCCCGATGTGATTCAATACCTTGTTGGTATAGTTACTTATGTTGGGATTCACTGGACCAGGACTAGTCTGGTCTGGTCCGGTCCAGTCATTTTGCTTGTTGGAGTTGTCTCATTATGATAGGTTTCTCTTTCTTCTTCTTCTTTTGGTCTTTTTAGAATGATATAGATCAAATCGAATGCACAAGACCAGGAGATGCTTAATCAGAGTACGCCTAATCTACTATATATACACAATATTGTGCTGTTTTGTAGCTTTTTCAAACCACTTGTGTAGAATATCGTACCCACCTACACTTGATTTACTCTGATCTATTTGAACATCATTTTCCGCTTTAGGGATACGGCTATTCCTCAGGCGTATGGCAATTCGAAGGGTACGGATATGTCCCGACCGGGACTTCAAGCGTGTGCATAATGCAAGTGTTTGGAGCGAGCCCTCACGCAACCACGCTCATGCTAAGAGTGTATAATGGCTCGCTCATGTACTACAGGAGTCAGGTCCTCATCGAAGAGATCTACGACGAGTGGTTCCGGCTGAATGTTATACACGACGTGGATGGTTCGAAAGTGAAGGTTTACATTGATGGGTATCCGGTATTAGAGGCAGATGGTCGAGGAGGGACTTCTCATGCCTTCAAATGTGGTGTTTATGCCCAAAACGATGACTCTTTCTACATGGAGTCTCGTTGGAGAGACATTAAAGTCTTAAGGAAGAGCGACTGAACGTGCAGTATATGTCAATGTACTATATTCCTCTATATGCTTAATGAAATAATCTTCATGATATGCACAAGAAACGTTGTTTAGATAGATATGCAAAGTATTAACACCTCTAGAAAGATTAGTTAAAAGAAAATGACACAAATAGTCGCTAAATTTTGGCTCAACCCTACGGAACTAAGGTCGGAAAGATTGAAAGAAAAAGTCAGTCATGCACAACTACTGATGAAGGATTTCTTGAAAAGTTAAGGATTAGTAATCCTTTTTAGAAATGAATTATTGTCGATCCTCTTTTTAGCAAAAAAAGAAGCGCAGTTTTATATTTATACAATTGGTAATGCATTTCTTCCATATTATTCTCAACATTTAAATTAAATTGTAAAAGTTGCGGTCATTTTTTTTTCAATTTTGAACAAATTAAAACTTAAAAAGCTTATATTGATTACACTAAAAGACTTTCCATATGTGTTTCTATCAAACAGCATTTTTTCTCAAAGTCACATTCCAATGCATTTTTCAATAATAGTTTATCAAATGGTCTTTACTTTTCATGAAAACCTTTTAAAATATAAATTCTTTGCGTTTACTCAAAGACCTTTTTCTAAATGTTGAACCAAACGCAAGTATTAGCCTAATCACCAACATCTGAAGATCTCTCCGGTCTTTGAGAGTCAAGCTAATTTCTTCACCCTATTTCGTGCCTGATGCAAGTTTTTCAAAAGCCGAGTGACTACTTCTCGATCTCGTAATCTTTGATCAACAGCAGGAGGCACAACATCCCTAGGCACATGTGCAATGTGGATTGATGGTGTTCAGCCATCAACAATATCGTAAAGCATCATTCTAGAAGAAGCGTGATGACTAGTGTTGTCCCACCACTATGCCAAGTAAAGCCAATTCCATCATCTGGTGGGACAATCATGAGTCATCCACCCAAGATAAGACTAATCATCTGTTGACCACCCAAGTTTGGCCACGGATGATAAGCTTAAGAATGATGTAGGTACCACCCTTAGAAGTTTGAAGCGTGCAATCCAAAATCTGCCGATGAAGACGATATCTCTATCACTCGCAGCTCCGCTGGGAAGTCCTGGCTTGTTGCAGCCTTTATCTATTCCTGACATGCTTTCATCAGCAGCTCAGGTTGCCAAGCTTATATATCTGAAGAAATTGACATCCCAAAGTATAGTAGGAAAAAAAAAAAAAACTTATACAAAGTTATATAAGAATCACCCACATATTGACTTTCCTTTGATTAAGTTGAAATTCTGTAAAAACAAATCCTTGCCTTCTTTAAAATATCATAAACAATTCCTATAGGTTGAGCTCCTCTTTCAATTTAAAAATAAAATAAAATAAAATAGTAGAAATATTTAAATACGTTTGAGAATTTGTTAAATCATAAAAACCCACTTTCCAAATATCTCTCCCTTCTCTTTGGGATCGAACATCAATTGCAACAATTCAATTAATGGCTCATTGGGATAGACATAGATAAACTAGAACTCTTCTTAGAAATGTATACAAAGCTTTATCCTAGTCCAGCTTGAGAAATTAGAAGATATGTCTATGTATACAATCCTAATGTCAAATCGATCTATAAAAGTATTAAATTTAATAAATTAGACTATGATTATTTAATACTTTTTTATTCTTCTTTTTCTTTATAAAAAAAATCATTTGTATTCTTTGAACTCAAATTGTGTAATCCTAAAATATGAAATAGCTCAAAAGAAAACTCTTAGACATTTAATTTTTTAAGGGGTCTCTAGCCCCTTTTCTTTGTCTCTCCTAGAATATATATGAACTCCTCATTCTTGATCTAGTTGTTGATATAATTAAAAAAAAGATATTTCCTTATTCCAAAATATTTTACTTGAGAAAAAGTTCTCATCTTTTTCCTGGGATTTAGTAAGACCACCAACCAAGTTCATGCTCAATTCCTGCAATACCCTGTCAGGGACAGGTAAAGGCTTCAACAGGCCTGGAGTAGCAGCATTGTCTGACTTGTTCTTCAAGCACCTTACAGTAAAAAGTGGACGCAACTCCCTTTATGTTGCTCGCACTCCAGAATGACCATCCATGGATCAGTTGTGGTAAAGAAGTATGATCTACTTTTCTAATTCTACGTTCTTGCCCGCTACCAGTCTGCCCTTCTTCGTTATCGTGCCCCTTATGCCATCCGTTGGAAGAGGCAGTAGAATGAGTAACTGCTGAGCAGTTGAATTGAGCGGCTGAGGTTTGGGATCCTCCTCCCTACCCTGCTCGATCTCTTGCAAAAGAGATGGCTCCACGAGCGTCAAAGTGATTGCCAAATGTTTAAGAGTACTGGAGCCTCTACAGGGCATCAGCAGGCTGCATTTTACTTCCCTTGCTTGAAACATATCTCTCATAGTCCTAAGGCATAAGCTTGGCTAACCAATTCAGCGGCTAACGTTGCGGATTCTTTGGCTCATTAAGAACTTCACACTGAACTTTGGTGATAGAAAAAGAAGCCTCCCAATGAGAATACCATGCCATTTGGAGACAGCATGAACCAGTACCAGCAATTTTCTGTCATAAACTGAAAGGACTCAGGCGTTCAGTTGACAAAGCTTTGCTGATGAAAGCAGTGGGATGTCCCTCTCTTTGCTGATGAAAGCAGTGGAATGTCCCTCTTGCATTATAGATGCTCCTGTGCCGTCACCGGCAGATGCCTCGGTTTCAATGACAAATGGCTTACTGAAATCTGGCAAAGCTAAGGCAGGTGCTTGCAACATCAGTTCCTTCAGATATATGCCGGTATATGCTTTAGTAGCCGCCTCATCCCACACAAAAGAATCTCTCGAGAAGATTTGATTAAGGCCCGCAAATCTGGCCATATTGCCAATAAATCCTTTTTATAATAAATCGCCTTAATGATTTTTCCATTGTGTTTCTTTTCTTGCCACGATTTTTCCAGTGGGTTAAGATTAATTGATACAAACAAGTCGAAGGCTTCCAAAGTTCCACATATTTTGATGAGAGTGAGTGACATTTGGCAAAAACACATGGTCCAGAAGAGTCACACTATAGTTCTGTCACATGACATAAATCAAAGTCTAATCAATAGTACTTTCTTTTTGGAACATCAATCAAGATATTTGGAATTATTTGAACATCGTACTAAACTTCATATAATCGCACATCCGCTCTTTCATACTCATCCATACCTTTTAAATTTTAACACAAATAAAGAAAACTTAATTGAACGAACACAAAATACCATAACAACCATTAAACGACAAAAAGCATACCAAATCGATTCATGAAATTATATTACAAAACGGGTATGCGAATGAACTAGCGAAACGATTTGGCCACATTCAAAATTCCATAAATTTCACAAACCAATTCCACAAAACTAACTTCACTAAACTCTGGACAAAAAATCAAAAACATTTTGGGGTACTGAGTTCAATCAAATAAGGTTTCCAAGAAGCGCGTTTGATCCCACGTTTCAACGTATTCATTACTTCTAAGGGAAGCATTATGGCGACCAGCCGTCTAAAAAAGTTTACTTTTTTCACAACCACCACCACCGCACAGGATAGCACCAAGAAGCAGACCGAATCGGTCCATCCGAAGAGCTAGTCTCTCCCTCCACCTCCCTAGGGCTCCCCGTCCCCCGCCGGCGCCGACCCACCTCCCCTGAACGGCTCCGCCCGCCGGATCCGGACCGCCGGCGATCTGGGATCTCCGGAAGCTCGCGACCCAGATCGCGAATCGCCCCGCTGAGGACCGATCTCGGCGACCCTTTGGATCCCGCGTCGTCCGGAGACCATGTGGAGGTTCAAGGCGTTCGCGCAGAAGGAGCAGGCCGGGCTCGAGGGCCGCGCGATCGACATCGGGAACGTCAAGGTCCATGTCCGGAACGTCATCGCCGAGGGCGGGTTCTCCTGCGTGTACTTGGCCCGGGACGCGCTGCACGTGTCCAGGCAGTTCGCGCTGAAGCACATAATCTGCAACGACGAGGAGTCGCTGGGAGTCGCGATGAAGGAGATCGCGGTGATGAAGTCGCTGGCGGGGCATCCGAACGTGGTCGCGCTTCAGGCTCACACTGTGCTGGACATGGGGCGGACCAAGGAAGTCCTGCTGCTGATGGATTTCTGCGAGAAATCGCTGGTTCATGTGCTGGAGAGCAGGGGAGCTGCGCATTTTGAGGAGAAGCAGATATGGGTGATGTTCAGGGACGTCTGTAATGCCGTCTTCGCAATGCACTGCCAGTCGCCTCCCGTTGCTCATAGGTAATTCTCGCCAATTCCCAGCTCCTGCCTTCTGTTTATTGCGTTTGACATGTCTGCCAGTGTAAGCTAGTCCCTGCTTATCGATGCTAGAGAAGGGAAAGACATGAGCTTTTGGTGATCCATAAAAGGAAAGAAAGAATCTTGTAATTTTTGCTCTCTCATTCCACATACTGCAATGATCCGACTCCTCTAATCTGTTCGCTACCGATCTTTGCTATGTGATCGATTAAATAAGTTGACACACTTGACAGCAGACTCCCTCTCATTGTATTAAAAAAATGGCACCTTTGAAGATGTGATTTTTTTTCAATCCTGTTAGCCTTCCGTGCATCCGTCTCACTTGGATTAGACCCAACAGCTGCAATACGATGATCCTGCTCTTCCTTGATTGCTTATAGATTTGTGAGTTCTTGAGGATTTATTCGGATTTTGCCGTTATATGCTTAAATTAACAGCTGAATTTAGAAATCCTACAGCACATACCTTGGTATTTAATAATTTTACTGTTGTACTTACGAGTTGCTGAATATTACTCCTAATCATTGTATCTGCTGCGTCATCTCTGTTTCATCTAGGAGTACTGGCATCTAGCAAAAGGTCATAAATGCCACTTTTCTGTTCTAACTTACTAGGAAGAAAGTTGCTTCAGAAAGATTAATGGGAGTGGATACATGAGTTGGCACTTATATGATCTTCGTACTTGTTATGGTCTCTCTATTGGATTAGGCTTATTGATACTCAGATTATATCATATGGTATAACTTGTCCCCTCTATTAGCAACTGAGACTCTAGGTTGTGTTATTGGTCGAAAGCAAGGAACCTGCTGACTGAGTTCAGTCTGGCCACTTTTGGGTCTGATGTATATTGATCATGAAAATGACTGATGAAAAGAATATCCAAAGATCAAATCTAAAGATTAGTGGATATAATTTGGGAGGATTACGAGGATAGTTTTCAGTCTTGGAAAAAATAAAAAAATGGGAAGGAGCAAAAAGAGCATCCTTGATGTGCATTTTCAATAATTGGTGGAGGCAATCTTCATCTTGCATTCTCAAGTAGTCCTTGTTTAATTGCATAGGGACTTGAAGGTCGAGAATATTTTGTTGGGGACTGATGGGCTGTGGAAGTTGTGTGATTTCGGAAGCACCACTACCAATCACAAACGGTTTGAGAAGCCTGAAGAAATGGGTATTGAAGAAGACAATATCAGGAAACACACAACACCTGCATACAGGGCTCCTGAGGTTGAATAAAAAGATTTGTGCATTTACATATATGTTTGTTGACTCTGGTGGTAAAAATGTCTGATCCCGTTTGTTGCCGTTCTGATTTAGATGTGGGATTTATATCGGAAGGAGGTCCTAAATGAAAAAGTAGATATATGGGTATGTGAAGTTGGCATTCATATTCTTTTGGAAGTGAGGAATATAATAGTCAGTTGTAACTTATTTTATTTTTTCATCCTAGGCTCTTGGATGCCTCCTCTTTCGGATTTGCTACTTGAAATCTGCATTTGATGGAGAGTCCAAGCTACAAATCCTGAACGGGAATTATCGTATTCCGGAGTTACCAAAATACAGCTCTTTCATCACGGATCTAATTAATGACATGCTTCAAGCTTCTCCAGATGCCAGACCAGACATCACGCAGGCAAGGGCTTTGCTTGATCAGCCACTGATCTTGATGAAATTAAACTAGTCATAGATCATAGTATGCATGCACTCAGTGGAGTTTCAACAATCTGGTTCGCTGATGTTGGCAATTTCTTCCCCTGGTGGCAGGTGTGGTTCCGTGCTAATGAGCAGTTACCTGTTGGACAGCAAAAGTCTTTGCCCGATCGGTCCCCAGAAATGCAATCAGCAGAGATTCATGCAGGTAGTACTTTATTTATTTATTTTTGGCATGAGAAGTTAGTCCTGTTAGTTGACATTTGTTCTACTCAAACATGGAACTGATACCATTGACTGAATGACTTAATTCATGTATATGAAACCCTTTTGAGATGCAGGTAGTCACAGAATTACTTAATAATTTTTTGTAATTTTACAACTCAGTCACTCAAGTATTCGAGTGACAATTCTTCCTTTGACAATGTCTACTTCTCTGCTTTATTTAAGACTTAAAAAGGTGAGTGTCCTTATCCTCCAGGCATTCCAAAGTCCACAAATCGGGTGTCACCGGTGCCTCGTAGAAGTCCGCCACCCCCACCTTCACAGAGTGACCCAGTCAAATCGTCACCGCATATTAAAGCAGGTGGAGATGGAGGGTCGCTTGGTGCTTTCTGGTCTAGTCAGCATGCAAAGGATTCAGTTGTTGCTGAGGATAATACTGGCCCAAGTTTCGATGAAGAACCAACAAGTCATAGAACGTCAAAACTTGATAGAGAGCATGCAGAGAATCATACTTTCTCCAAAAATACTTTTCCGAAGAAAGAGGTAAATGTACAGCCACAACCTACTCGGAGGAGTGTGCCTGGACAAAACTATCTTAGGCCTGAGGGCAATCATCATAAAGACTTCGAGATAAACTTCTTCCAAAAAGATTCAGACCAGCGTCATGAGAGACCTGGAGCATCAAAACCTGAGAATGCGGCCATTTTTCAAGATGAGAGTTTCAATACCTTTGTTGCTGAATTTGATACCAAAAAATTTAGCTCTGGTATCAGTAATCACGGGATGCAAAAGGAAGAAGATTTGGAGGTTGAATTAGAGAGGCTAAAAGAGCAGCTGAAGCAGGCAAACCTTGAAAAGACTGAGATGACTTCTAAATATGAAAAGCTATCTGCCATTTGCCGATCTCAGAGGCAGGAAATACAGGAACTCAAACAAGCTCTTGCTGCTAGAGCTCCATCACCAAGCAGGGATGCTATGAGAAATCAAACCCCTACTAGAATCGAGTCATCTGCTGCTGCTATGGTAATTTTGTTCTCTTTTTGTCTTATTTAATGCATCACATGCAATTTCTAGGTTGTGTTACATTCTATCTTGACAGACATTTCGGTTAATACAGCCATCAGAGGAACCTAGAAAAACCAACTGGGACACCCATCAGGAAAAAGTTGAGAAGAATTTTCAAAGCCCAGAACCCACATCATGGCAGGCTTTCGCCGATGATCCTAAGCCAAGGCAGCCTCTTTCAAGGGATACCACCTCCAGATCTGTTAGGACGAGAAATGGTCAACAAAGTAAGCAGGGCACTCAAGCAGCATCAAAAAATGAGACATGGGGCTTTGGGTCGGAGAGTTTTACTGCCATGCCCAATGCCAGTTCTCAGATATCAAAACCCATTCGAGAAGGAAGCACTTCCCAGCGGTTTGGCGATTCAAAGCTCAGGGAGAACAAATCATCTTCTCAACCTGCAGGATGGGCTGGTTTCTAAATCATTCCCGGATATGACCTTTGACATCTTTCAGGAAGGACAGTTGTCTGAGCAGATGATTTACGCCTGATTTACACAAAGTCCAGAGGTGAAAAAGCTTGTGGACTGGAGCCCGGCTTTGGAGAGCTTATGTTCTTGTAGATACAGTTACTGAACAAAGCACTCTTATTCTTCTATTTCAAATTGTCTGAGCAGCCAAATGCATGCTATGCATTTTGAATGCCATTTGTGACTTATTGAAATTGAATTGCATGGCTGTTGGAAGTACTGGCTCAAGCCAAAAGTCAAGTCTGTTGGTCATGAACTGCACTTCCGTTCTATTAAGTGCAGATTGCAGAGAAATATCTGAAAAAAAGGGAAACGTTTGGGTCAACCTGCTGAAGAATAAACTTGGATTTGATGAAGCTTATCTGTAAAGAGAGCCATACCTGGATGTTTGAGAAGGTCAGTGCTATTACTGTTGCCCTTTTGACTTTTGAGTTGTATACGGATATTCCCCTAAGCGCTTGTCTTTGGTACTACCGAAGTACAAAGTTCCCTGTGAATGTTCGAATTAAAAGTTCTGATGAGTGAGGATGATTGTCGATAAGGTAATCTGTTATTGCCTTGCTTTTGTTGATTCTGGACAGGCAAACCATGGTTAGATTATCTTGATCATCTTTATTGGTTCGCATTCTGGGAAAGATTATGCATATGCATATATATGCTCCATCATGCTTTTCTTTCAAATGTTCTGATGAGTGAGGATGATTGTCGATAAGGTAAAATGTCGTTCCCATTAATGCTTTTCTTTCAAATGTGACCGTGGAATTCTCTGAGTTGCATGGACAAATTTGCGCAGTCATCTTTTCTGATATGCCGTTTGGGAGAAGATTGTACATATAGATATCACTTCGTCCACATGTTGAACCGTACTTGAAGTTGTGCACCGGGGCTTGGGGATGAGTAGAAAATTCAAGTTCTTGGAATTAGACCTATGCGATTGCCCTAGACATGAATTAAGACAAATCAAAGTAAAGGGGGTAAGGACTCAAAGGGGCTGGTTGGGATCGTCGCCGTCAGCTTAATTACTTGCTTGATTTACTTTTCATCGAACTTGTACTAACATTCTTTTGAAATTGAGTGTACAATCACCCCCTTTAAGAATTTCAAATAGACCAAATTATTGTCCTCATCCTCTCCATTCCCTAGTCGGACATAAACTTTACTAATATTGGAGGGGTCTGAGATTCAGAAGAAAGCATAAATGCAACAAAGAAAATGCTCACCACCTCAAAAAAATTCCTCAGGGCACAAGGCAAATTTGGGCTTTCCAACCATATATATTCATGATACCAGATTGGAGCATGAAATCATCCTCAAAATCTAGAAAAGGTAAAAAAAAAAGTGAGGATTAAAATTCTGCAAGCGTGGTTTGCAGTTAATCTTCAAGCAATTTGCATTACTTGTTGGGTGAGGCTTTATTTTCTTGGGATGATCCCTTCATCCCTACCAATTTGCGTGGTATGCCGACCATTGTGCCTAGGACATCTAGGCTAGTAATCATGCAGTTTCCCATGTCGGCTCCATATGATCAACTGTCCAGATGGGCTATGTTATGACGATCTAAAAATAAATATTTTCAACATTTTACCACCTATGGAAGTAAGTCTCGCAAGAATCGGTCGGTATATAACATGTTCTAGTAGCTTTTAGGGTATCAATTCGCTTCCAAAGGGTCCGACCACCGTGGAATTATCGCAACCGTAGGCGCATAGTCTAAGGCCAACTTTGTCGGTGGTATCACTTTATAAGAATCTTATCACAACTGAAGCTCGATCCGCACTAGTTCACTCGTCTTAAGCAGTCCGATTGCGACCGTGCAAACGAAGCATTACCAGAATCTGCCTGCCGAAATCCAACATACCGCAAGAGCATGCAGTGAGATATAGTGATTAGGAAAGCTATGACTATAGTTTCTCTTTGGTAACCCAGAAACACCAGCGCGGAGAACTAGCTAACTAGAGGTTGATGGAACACCTTGTGGGTCCCATGAACCAATTAAGTTTCGATATTTTGTATATGCATGTTGCCTGTACCTAGATCAATTTATACAGATCCCTAGTTCTTGAGTCGAAAATCTCCTGACACTCCACCCAATTACATTAATCTTGAAGGGTTTATGACTAAGGTTTTTACTCAATTTTTGTATGCTTAACTACTATAAAACATGGGAGGACATTAATAATTTTGTATTTCATGTGATTAACTCATAGGATGGTATAAACTAAGTGGTAAAAAACTCAAATGCTTCGTATCTAATGACAATAGGATCAGTAACTTATACATATTGGGGAGAAAGGGGTAATAATTCACCAAGAACTAACTCAATCTAGGATCAATATCTTCCCAAAACTAAACCGATCGAAATCGACTTCACTCCAGCAACAACCAACAATAAATTCTAGTAATACAACACGCAATACATAAATATAATGACAAAATGATAATAAGACATAGGCAACAACACAAAGATCTTACATGAAAAATTTATTAAAATATGTCTCGAATTTGAGCTTAATGCAAAAGTCCGAATATTCCAAATTGAGTATTTTGCATACGTCCGAAATGGAGCAAAGAAGATCCGAAAGTCAACTCCTCAAAAGTCCGAATCCAAGTCAAAGAGTTTGGCCACCAAAATAGAAAAGTCCAACATTGACTTGGACTTGGATTTTTTTTTAAATATACGGAGATATATTTTGGTTGAAATCAACAAGATTTGAAAAAAAAAAAAAGTCCAACTTGGACTTAAATTGACCGAGGCACATGGATTTACTATTCCATGTCGTTTCGGTCTCTACAGGTTTATATTTTGGCAGTAGGTATATGGTCAAGGGGGCTGCATAATGGTGTGACGTGGGTCCTCCAATGAAGCCCCGTTTCGAGTGCTTGGGTGACGACCTATCTTTGTGGGTTGCTCTGAAGTTGATTGCGAAGAAATATTGAAGCCCCGTTTTTAAGCAAGTGCTTGGCATGGATTATTTCGTTGGTTTCGTATATGCTATTACATCAAGAGCTTTTATTTGTTTGTAGCCAATTAAATCTTCTGATAATTCCTTCGTAAAATTAAGAGATTATTTCACTTAGAAATTTTGAAGCTAAACACTGCATGCGTTATTAGGTATAATTAGGGCTTAAAAAACACCGTGAATATTTGAATGACTCGAGTGTGTAATCTCTGTTGTATCGCTTGATCTATAACAAATTCATTATTTCTTTTCCCGTGGACGTAGTTCTTTATGACTGAATTACGTAAATCTAGTATCCGATTTATTTTCTTGTTTTGTCTATTTTATTGTTCGATTGCTCGCTTTTACCAACAAAACCCAACAAAGGAAAAAAATCATGACCGCCTACAGACTTTCACTAATCACCAAAAATAATAGAATACACAAAGAATTTCTCTCTAGTCACACACTAAAAGCTCAACATTAATAATTCAACACTATTTCATTACCACGAAGGTAGATAAACACAAATGGAACAAGACAATCCTAATCGCGATTTAATTTGGTAAAGGCTCTTAATGAACGAACAAAGTCGATTAACTTGTAGCCTTCAGTCTCACAAAAAACGTACTAAAATTTGAGTCAATTTCATCAACCTTTGGCCTCCGAATCAAGACCACAAAGCCACGCCTCTTTTTTTCCTCCTTCTTCAATCTCTCTAAGTGTTATGAAACACTGACACTCTCCAAGAGTTTTCGTGTTGTGTCAGACACTTTGACACATGTCAAACACTCTCCGGTACTCTCCGACACTCTCCGACACTCAATCAATACATTTTTCGACACTCTCCGACACTCGAGTTGAAATTTCAACATACGAGTTTCTAACACGTGTTTCCGATATCAAGGTCAATTTTAAAAATTTTCAATAAATGAGATATGAAATATATGTGAAAAAATATAACACAATAATAAAAATAATAAATGAAAAAAGAAGAAAAACATGGTCTTCTCTTCTCTTCTGACTCCTATTTTCCATAATACACAATTTAACCCTTAAGTTTTTTATTTCCGTCTTCTGACATATCTAACATGCGAGTCCGGAACGTCGATTGCTTGTTTTTTCTTCAAGTTTTATGAATTATTGGAATAGAATTGAATTTGTCAAATTAAAACAATGAATGATATTAATAAATTGTGGATTAATGTTTTTAGTGTAAATTCATTCTAGGCTTTTGTAATTATTTATTTATTTGTGAATTCGGATAAAATTAATTTGATTGAAATAATGATAAAAATGATAATTTATTATGTATATATAAAAATATATATTTAATATACGTGTCGAAATTCTCTATTTTTTGAAAAATAACGTGTCGGCGTGTCGTGTTGAGTCGTGTCGCGTGTCACGTGTCAGTGTCGATGCTACTTTTAGTCTAAGTGCATGCTCTCTCTCCCCTCTTTCTCTCCACCAATCACGCATGAAGCAACCCCACTTTTCTTGTTTTTGACTTTTACGCCTCACCTAGGATGTGCGGCTATGATTCTACCGTCTCTCTCACGGGGCAAGTCAGCTTTGAATGTCCAAGAAACAAAGATCATTTTATATTCCATCTATGCTTGGATACTTATATATACAATCAAACAATTACTTCATCAATCTCTTTCGCCCCTTGCCAGAACATTTGAACATGACAATCCTTGCAATTCTTTTGGGCTTGAGCCTAGCTTATTTGGTGCCACACCAAGTTGATGCTCAGACGCAGACCGATCCCACAGAAGGGTTCAAATCGCTTCCGCTGACTCAATCCAACTTCGATGTGCAAAGGCCGTACGACGTGCCGGTAGATCAGAGATACAGCTTCAAAGATGGAGTTCACAAGCTGTGGGTGTTCGACACCGACAAGCCTCACTCCCCCACAAGCGAAACCAAGCCACGCACCGAAATCCGTATAAGGGTAAGCTACCTTCGTGACTAGTCTTAGCTCAACAGTGTTCCGTCCTGAGATTTGGGACCCCGGAGCCGGACCAGGGATGTGATAACCAGAAAGAAATCCTACATAGAAGTATTAGAAATCGGTATTCCGGTGATAATTGTGCTTTTATATATGCTTCTCGATTCATGATCGCTCTGGTAAGTGCTCGACAACAATTTCTAACTCTGTTTAATCGTGTTTAGATAAGTACATCGTCATTCTTTCCAATCAAATGATGTGCTAGGTAATTAGACTTGTGGAAAGATACTGCTCACGAAATACGAGTGGTCTTGGGCAAGTGAGGATCATGATCCTCGTCGAAAGCTCCTCAGATTGGACTTACCTTAGTATTCCATGATCTAATTTTGAATACTCTTTCACCAACCACTGCATGCTGACGAAATAAAGACGCCGAACAGGGATATGACTATTCCTCCGGAGTGTGGCAATTCGAAGGGCAAGGATACGTGCCAGGCGGAACATCGGGTGTCTGCGTTATGCAAGTTTTTGGGGCCGTCGGTTACGCCACGACCTTCATGCTCCGTGTCTACAACGGCACATTGTATTACTACAGAAGCCAAGTCTTGGTCGAGAACGTCTACGACAAATGGTTCAAGCTCAACGTGATACACGACGCCGACGCCTCTAATGTGAAGATCTACATCGATGATCAACTTAGGTTTTCAGCTCCGGGCCATCGTAGTGGGGCTTCGCACTACTTTAAGTTTGGGGTTTATACTCAAGATGATTCCTCTCACTGCATGGAGTCACGGTGGAAGGATGTTAAGGTTCTCAAGAAAAACTAATTGAAACGGTGGCTTCGTGTAGCAAGTTTCGCTTGCTTGCTCTGTAATGGCTCCTCGTATCACCTATACAGATCCAAGAATAAATCCAGTGGCTCTTTTAACTTAGTACGACCACATAATTCTTTCTTCTTTCTCATATTCTCATGGATTCGGAGGCAGCGCCACGCCTGACCTCCTACCGTATAGCCACCACACATCGCTGCATATAAACTTGTAGAGTATGAGAACAAACAAGAACAAATTAACAATCGATCAATATGAAGAGAAAGTGAATCGAGAAGAGATTGTTAAGCTGTTGTTGATCACGAATAAACAGCGTATGCCAGTCGTGCAAAGAACAAGAAAATTCATAAGATCAAGGATGGATTAGATGGAGATTTTGTGCTTTGACAACACCAGAGAATTTCGAACGTGCAGACGTACGACCTACGAGCAAACAGAGTATCGAATGGCCTCATTCGGCTTTGGTGTTAACAAGAGAGACGTCCAGCCAAATCGTATCCGACGAACACGACTAGTAGACAAACAGAAGTGCACGAGCAATCCGGTGGCCAAACAATTTTGATGATTATCACGAGAGTTCCGATTTTTGTTAGACCAAATCTAACCACTCTTAAAAACCTAGAGAGGTTATGCTGCTGCCGAATTGCATGTACTCGTGGGATCTTTCGAGAGGAATTTCGGACAAGATGGATTTTCTTAGCCGATGAAAAGCTCGGTTTATGCAAAACATGACCACGATATCCGTCAGTGTCAAAATCAATGGAGAGCCTCTAAAATACTTCCCACCGGCAGACGGACTAAGGCAAGGCGGTCCTCTTTCTCCCTGTCAATCAATTTTGGTGGCGAATATACTCTCTATTGATACCTGAGGTTGTAAATGGTCACATCAAGTGCATTAATCTAGCAGCATGCCCCACTCTGTCCCACGTATTCTTTTGGCCGATGATTATGGCATGTTTGTTTGTATTCTTTTTTTTTTGTTATGAACACAATTTCTATTTTTTTGTTCCGGGGAACAAAAAAAAAACATAAACGTGTTTGTTTGTGTTTTTGTTCCAAATCTATTTTTTTTGTTTCTGGGAACAAATTTGAAACAGAAACAAGAAAAATAAAAACTTGTTTCTTGTTCTCAGAACACTTCCGAGAAACAATTTTTCTCTCTCCCATTTTGTTCTTCTCTTTCTTTTCTTCTTCTTTTTTTTTTGGCCGATCGCTGGCCTCGGCCATAGCCGACGACTAGCCGTCGAGGGTCGGCGACCTCGCCGGAGTGTCCCCAGCCCCCGACGAGGCCGAGCGTCTCCGACCCTCGGCAAGGCCGACCTCGCGCTGGCCGACAAGGCTCGGCCTTGCCAAATCTAGGCGAGCCTCGCCGTGGCTGGGCGAGACCGCTGGCCATAAGAAATAAAAAATAAAAAATAAAAATAAAAATATTATAAAAAAAAAAGAAATAAAAAAAATTATATAAGTTTACCAAACGTGTTTATGTTCTTTTTCTATTCCAGGAACAAGTTTACCAAACGTATTTTTCTGTTTAAAAATTATTTCCCGAAACATAAATAGTATTTTTTATTTCTATTATCTAAAATAATTTTTGAACAGAAACGTTACCAAATGCACCCTATGTCTTCTTCCGATGGTGTCTTACGACCGGCAAAATGGAGCTCTTGTCCTCTTCGAAAAGCAGGTATAAGAGACTGATGCTGATGGATTTGACTCACTAATTAACACGCACCTAGTGTCACTTATACACGATAGATATGCGTTTATACCGAATGGGTGTTACGCGGAAATGTCAAGTCGTCGATTCCTAGCGTATGACCTCCCGTCAAGATCTCCACTATCCAGAAACTCAACAACTCAGGCCTGGAAACGCGGTTTTGACCAAGTGTTATGATCATTGTCATTTGTCATGACACGCGTCTGCTCATCATTTCATTTTGCCTTCTGTCGTGATCAAATCATCACTTGTCGACCAAGACCGGACAGCATGGATCACTTCCATCCGTAAAGACTCCGCAATTCAGGAAGTGTCTAATGCATATACTTTCCACACCAATACATACACCGCATGGATCTACACCAACGTTTTTAACAGACCTATACCACCTAATACGATATCTTTCCAGATTTGCTCATGTAGATTTTTCAGTCATAAAGAATTCTTTTAGCATGAATATTACCTGGAATATGAACACTTCTTCCATATATCAAAATCAATATAAATTGTGGATAATTTTGTCAACTTCAAAATATATTATGAGGTTTTCTCAATAGTATTGTGGCACCACCATCATTGCTCAAACCCCACCAGTGCCGATTCATTGCTGCTTATCGCCAAACAATACCATCCATTGCTGCTCATCGCCAAACAATACCATATGAGATTGCATTTGATTTCGCTAATGGGGTTAGCGCGGTATTGATTGGTCAGACGTCTACCAATCTAACATAGACTTCCTGATCTTTAAAAACAGGCCAAAAAGGAAAAAAAAAATTAACAAACAAAAGTGATAGTACCTCTAATTATTGAAAGGACATTGCTAATAGAACAGTACAGTTATTTTAATTTAATAACGGTGCAAGGGTAGCCACACGTTTCAGTTTAGATAAGAAGGACAACCGGCATTTCACCGAAAACAGAAATTAACTATGGTCTGCAACAATGGTAGATTGTAAACTTTCACTTCTTTCTTCTTCTTCTTTTTCGTATGCACAAAAACAAAAGTTCTTTCATTTACACATTAAATTCAAATTAATCTTTCTTTCTAAAAAGATATGTATCAATGTCTATTAATTTTCTCGAACAAAAATAAAAGTTATCTAACTTAGAATTAGTTGTAGTCTGTCAACATATTTATTTCATCTTGAAATAAATTTGATTAAATCAATCTCTTCTAATATTTTTCAAATGAAGGAATTTGTCCAACAATAATTTAATCGATAGAAAGTTGTGTTAGCATAGACATTGAGATAATTATTCAATTGTAGATACTAGTAACCCAATAAAGGGATTGGGTGAGCTTCACCTATAATTTCCGAGCATCGAGATTTCAAGCCTAGCATTAAGGTCGCCGGCCGAGCTTCACTTTGCGAATCTCCCACGGGCGAGATTTCAAGCCTAGTCCAAAGGTCCAAAGTTCCCAAATCTAGAGATGCCAATGAAGCTTGACAACACAAGAAAATTTAAATCATCTCTTAAAAATAATTTCTCTAAAAAAAAAAACTTTCTAGCAACGTTCAATAGTTGATGAAACAAAGCAACTCAAAGCGAGAGAATAAGAACTATAGAATGACTTAGGCTCGTTTGGCAACCACTTTGCCAAGGATCTTTAGCCCCCTAAAGGCCTTTGGGCCAAATATTCAGTGTTTGGCAAAATTTTCTTGACTTGCCTTTGCCAAAGGCAAGCCTTCCCAAGGCTGAAACCCCAAGGCAAGTTGGGGGCTGCCTTGGGCATTCGGCCTTCTCGGAAGGCTGAGGGAGAGCAAGCCCAAAAAATTTCTTCCACAAATGTCCTCATTAACATTTTGTTTTTCCGGTTTTGTCCTCGTCACTATTCACCTTCTTCTTCGTTGAGGTTGGTCGACAAGAAGTTGTGCGGAGCTGCGAGGGGCCGACGACAAGCAAGACAAAGGTCGGCAAGAGGCCGGTGCGTCACGGCGACCGTCGGCGGCCAGCCGCGTGACCTCGACGACCCCTTGCGAGTTGCGTCGCCGCGACCGTTGCAACCCCCGGCGACCACCTAGATTTGGGTCGCAGCAAGGTCGCGCGACCGCTGCAACCCCGGCGACTATGCGACCCTCGGCAGATCAGGGTCACCGGAGGTCACCACAACCCAGATCTGGGCCACGCGACCTCCGGCAACACAAATTTCGCACAGATCTGGGTCACCAGAGGTTGCCACGACCCAGATCTTGGCCATGCGACCTTCGGCAACCCAAATCGTGCGATCGGGATCGCGTGATCTAGTCACGATTGGGGAGCCGTGACCCTCGCCGGAAGGTCGCGTGACCCACCATGCCGCAACCTCCGTGCGGAGGTGGCCGGGGCCGCTCGATCTGGTTGCGACGACCCTTGTCGACCACCTACCCCTCGCCAGACTACTTGCTTGCCCTCACCGAACCGCCTGCCCCTTGCCGGCAGTAACCAACCAATTCTCCTTTTTTTTTCCTTTCTTTTAATAACAAAAGTATTTTGCAAAGTTAATTTATCTAAACACTATTTTTCTCAAATATACTTTACAAAGAACTTTCACAAATACGATTTACCGAACACAATTTGCATTTCCAAAAACCCCTTTAGCTCAAAGGTCTTTACATTTTCTCATGGACTTTTCCCAAAAGTCTTCCCAAACGCACCCTTAATGTGTTTAAGCCATATGATATGTGTACCTTTTTCTCCGATCTTCGGGCTTGATGTTTGGGAACTAATTAAACTTGTTAACCATTGCCTCAAGGGAATTAGTGGTGCAGAAGGCACCGTCATTCTTTTAAAAAGTAACAGACCATCACCTAAGGATTATTCAATCCAATGACATCACTCAAGAAAAGGAAATCCATGGTGTAATTGACTACAATTAGATGGTCGGGCATGGGTCCAAAATAAAACAAATGACATGAAGCCATAGATAAATAACATTAGATACCCAACACGTGAGTAGTATAGATGGGATGGACTTTCAATTTTTTCTTCTTTTTTTTTTTTTATCAAAAGATTGGCCATGGAATTGATTTTTCACCGGGGTCATTTCGTTACCTTGATATGGTTATCTCTCTACATAAAAGCTTTCGATCGGACATCCCACTGTCATTTCACAACCTATTTGTTAATACTATTTTCAAACAAACAAAAAAAAAAGCACTTAGGGGTCGGGTCGGGTCGCATCCGGCCTTGGCCCGGCCCGCCGCCCGCCTCTCTTTCCCTTGCACGGCCCAAGCCATCTCTCTTTGGCCCAGCCCACGTCCCACTTGTCTTCTTCCTGGCCATCCTCACGCGCGGGAGACCTTGGGGAAAGCAAAAGCAGCAACAGCAGGGGACATGGGGCAGAGGAAAAGAGAAAAGCGGAACAGGAAAAGAGAAGATAGGAGCAGAGAGCAGCAGGGGAGAACCGAGAGAAGAAAAAGGGGATTTCTTCCACGTCCTCCGACGTTGGTTTTGGCCGAGAGGGACCAACAAGAGCGTGAGCCCAAGAGAGTGATCTGCCGTCCTCGGTGGTTCGTCAGTCAGCCGCCGTCCGCCGCAGTACCCCCACCGAACCAAACCAGGTAGGTTTTCTCCGGTCATGTATGCTCCGTTTATGTAGGGCGTCGGACCGGAGCTCGCGGACGACTCGTTCGCATGAGCTTTGGTCCCTCCGACCCCCGTAGATCTTTATCCAAGTCTTTGTGTGTTTTTGGTCGTTTTCCGAGAATCCTGATCCCATTTCGAGTCCCAGTTGAGTCGGAAATCTAAACATTCGGTAATGTTCACGGACTGTTTGTATAAATGCCTGAGTGAAGCCCGCATAACTATCTCTGAATCTTTGTTTATTATTGGCGTCCGTCGTTGCTAGACGTGTTTTGTTGTTGTTCTACACGCTTTTGTTTCGTCCATTCCGATTTTACATTGTCGTGGTTAGGACTTATGGCCATATGTTGTGATTTGGGCTTATTTTTTGTGCAAGTTTTGTCCCGTCTTCCTCCCTGTCCGTTTAGGTGAAAGAGTGGGTGTCGGCTCGACGGTGGCCCGAGTGCGGGCGGTGTCGATGCCAGTGACGAAAAATAGTGAGGCTCGTTTAAATTGGTGCTGGTTTGATCAATGAGTTTCGGTGAAAGAGGGTGTAGGAGAGAAGGTGGCTTCGCCGTGCAGAGGTCGCAAGAAGAAGAAGACGAGAGAAGGGTAAGAAGAAAACAAAAGAAAAAAAGGTGCGGGGCAAAAAAAAAAAAAAAAGAGGGAAAAGAGAGCAAAAGTTGACTTCGGGAATGAGGAGTGCAGAAGATGAAGCAGCAGAAAAAGACAAGAAAAAGACAAAACAGGGATAAAAACAAAAACAAAAACAAAAACAAAGATTTTTAAAAACTAAACCAAAAAAAAAATAAAAATTTATCCGACGTGGGTCAGACCTGGGCTTGGATCGGATCTGCCGGCCGGATTGAGTTTACCCGATCCGCACCCTTTTTCCTGCTTTATTATATTAAATATTAAAAAATCAATTTTTTTCAAAAAAAATAAAAAATTCCGAAAATTCAAAGACTCAGAAAACATTAAAAAATTCGACCTTTTTTTTAAAAATTTTTTTTGGGAAATTAAAAAATGTTGGAATTTGGTTGGGAATTGTCATGTCTTGCCTTCTTAGTGTAATTAAGCCTTTATTTGCTCGCACATTTGATTATGTCACAGGTTTAATTTACATGTTTAATTACCTTTGTGATTGTTTAATTGCATGCATTAATTTTACTGCAATTAAGAGCTTGGTTTCTAATTGTCATTTTAATGATTGCGTACTCGCATGATGACCTCACATGTTAATGGATAAGTATAAAATCAATTCTAAGTTGGAATTCTTCCAACACTGTAGTCTGCTAAGTCTACCCTAGAGGGTTTGTGACTATAGCTTTTGCTCGCTTTTTATGAAACTTAGCCACTATAAAACAAACGAGGACATTAACAACCTTGTATTTCGTGCGATCAACTCATAGCACGATTAAAACTAAGTAACAGAAATCTCGTACGCCTCGTATCAATTGACAACAAGATCATCACATTAAACAGCCCACCATAAACTATGTATCCGGCTACCAAACGAAAGAAACAACGACCATTTTAATTCCATCGATGCATGGATACTTTGTTCACCACGTCTACGGGTGCGTTTGGGAATCACTTTTGGGAAAAGTTTTTAGGAAAATGCAAAGATCTTTGAGTTAAAGGTGTATTTCAAAATGCAACTGTGTTTGATAAATTGTACTTTGAAAGTTCTTTGTGAAGTACTTTGAACAAAATGGTGTTTGGGGAATTAAATTTACAAAAGATCTTTGTGCTAAAAAAAATTATCAAAAGGAAAAATTAAAAAAAATTGACCAACAAGGGCAGCGTAGGCCGGCGACCTTCGGCGACCCCAGATCTGGGGCGGTGAGGTCGCGCGACGCCGTCGCGACCTTCGACGACCCCGGATCTAGGGCGGTGAGGTTGCGCGACGCCGCCTCGACCTCAGGCAACCCTGGATCTGGGGCGGCGAGGTCGTGCGACGCCGCCTCGACCTCCAGCGACCTAGATCCAGGGTGTCGAGGTCGCGGGAGGACCTCGCCGCCCTGGATCTGGGTCGCAGCGGGGTCGCATGACCTCGCCGCCCCTAGATCTGGGGTGGCGAGGTCACAGGAGGTCGCGCGACGCCGCCGCGACCTCGCCACCCCAGATCCGGGGGTGGTGAGGTCGCGCAACCCAAATCTAGTCACCGCTCAAGCCTCCAACACCAGATCTGGTCGCGACCAGACCTGCGACGATGGGTCGCACGGCCTCGATGAGCTCCGTGCGGAGGTCGCGGTGCGGCAGGCGATGGTTGCCAGCGACCGCATCTGGTCACAACCAGATCTGCGACTCGCGGAGCTCTCCGACGACGAGCGCCTGGGTCACGGCGTCCCTCTACGCCTGGAGAAGATGAACAGTGCTCATACAAGGGCATGCACCGGAAAAACAAAAAATTCGTGAGGACAATTTTAGAAAAAAAAAAATATGAACAGTGCCCGCATGGGCATGCTGAAAAAGCCGAAAGCCCAAGGCATCCCCATGGCAGCCTTGGGCTTTCGGCCTTGAAAATGCTGGCTTTGCAAGTAAGAGACTTGCAAAGTTTTTTCCCAAAGGCTTTATTTTGGCCCAAGGGGCTTTTCATGGCCAAAGCTCCTTCCAAAGCTGATTCCAAACGGACCCGACATATACATATATGTACACTCAAACAATTATTTCTTCATCTCTCTCTTTTGTTCCTTACTAGATCACTTGAACATGAGAACCCTTACAATCCTTTTGTGCTTGAGCCTGGGTTATTTGGTGCGGGACCAAGTTGATGCTCAGACGCAAATTGATCCCACGGAAGGGTTCACATCGCTTCCGCTGACTCAATCCAACTTCGACGTGCAAAGGCCGTACGATGTGCGGGTAGATAAAAAATACAGCTTTAGAGATGGAGTTCACAAGCTGTGGGTGTTAGACACCGACAAGCCTCACAGCCCCACAAGCAAAACCAAGCCGCGCACCGAAATCCGTATAAAGGTAAGCTACCTTCATGACTAGTCTAGCTCAACAGTGTTACGTCCTGAGATTGGGGACCCCAGAGCCGGACAGGGGATGTGATAACCAGAAATAAACCCTACGTAGAAGTATTACAAATCAGTATTCTGGTGATAGTCGTGCTTTACATACGCGTCTTGATGTATGATTTCTCATCTAAGTGTTCGATGACAAATTCTGGTTTGGTTTAATCATACGTAGACTAGATATATACATTGTCATCCTATCCAATCAAATGATATGGTAGGTGATTATACTTATAGAAAGATAACATACGTGGTGTCATTCTATCTTAGTATTCCATTGTTAAATTTTGGAAATTCTTTCACCAACCAATGCATGCTAACCAGACGAAGACACTGGACAGGGATACGATTATTCGTCCGGAGTGTGGCAATTCGAAGGGCATGGGTACGTGCCAAGCGGAACAACTGGTGTTTGCATCATGCAAGTCTTTGGGGCCGACGGTCACGCCACGACCTTCATGCTTCGAGTCTACAATGGCACATTGTATTACTACAGAAGTCAGGTCTTGCTCGAGAACATCTACGACAAATTGTTCAAGCTCAACGTGATCCACGATGTCAACGCCTCCAATGTAAAGATCTACATCGATGATCAACTCAGGTTTTCAGTTCCGGACCACGGTAGGGCTTCTCACTACTTTAAGTTCGGGGTTTATACTCAAGATAATTCCTCTCACTACATGGAGTCGCGTTGGAGGGATGTCAAGATCTTCAAGAAGTGATTGAATGACTTCATATCCTATAACTTAACACTTACTTCCTTTGTGATAACTATTTGTGTCGTTTACATTGATATGAAAATAATTGAAGTTGCTCGTTCATCCTTGTACTGTCAAATCTTTTTAGATTTCATGTATTATTCTCGTTATACACATAAGGGATGAGTCGCTTGAGGTGAAAATCTCATGTACAGTTATGCAAGAACTTCTGTCAAGTGAGCACGAGCAACAATGTCTGATCCGTTTAGCGACAGCCCTACCACCAGTGTGAAGAGAATCTATACTCCAGTGCACTCCCTAGTGCTAGCGCCTTATTTTGAATAATTTGCTTGATTACGTAGTTTTTTTTTTCCAATGAAAGGTTGCACTCCTGGCCTCCCAATCTATTGCCCCCGACCTCATTGTCAACGTGTCATCGAGGAAGTAAGAAATAACAAAATTCTTAACCTTTTAGCATGTAAAGATGGATTGAAAAAGATAGAGATTTGTGCTTTAAGAAACACATAAGAAGTGACACTTACACAAAATTCTCAAACACGCCCTAATTAATTACAAAATATAATTATACTGGCAATGTATGCTATCATCGACCCATATATAAGAAAAAGTGGAATCTAGCATGGTGGCCTGACAGTTGCGATGATCATTACGAGAGTTCCGAAATTTCTCAAACTAAATCGACCACATTTGAAGAAGAAAGTTTGACATCGTTTGCAGTTATATAAAATGATTAAAATGTGCTAATACTTCATGAAAATTTTCCTGAAAACCTGAAAAAACCCTAACTCATATGGTCTCCGCACCCCCAAAATCCCATCTGCCTCCTCTACGGTCTTGCATTGCTGCACAAGCATTGTCCCTCGAACCCCACCGTGATTGGGCCGCCGTTGCCGCTTGTCCCGCAAACAATACCATGCTTGAGCTTAATCATTCAAGTTTAAGCTTGCATTTGATTTCGTCGATGAAGTTAGTGCGGTATGTGATTGGTCAGGCGTTTACCTATCTAAGATAGACTTCCTTGTCATTAAAAACAGGGAAAGAAAAAGCAAACAAAAGTGAGAGTTCCTCTAACTAATGAAATCCAATTTGCTGATTGTTTCAGCAAATTTTAATTGTACGCAGAGATTGATTATACTAATTAGTAGCAGGATTAATATCAAGAATCAACACCATTACTCTATATCATCAAATTTCGGGTGTGTATGGACTATCTGTTAGAGACTGGCTCCAGTTGCATATATCATGCGGACGACAATTACATCTAGCACACTTCTGCTAACAAAATCAAAGATGAATACTAAAGCTTGAGAAAGCGAGACAAATTGGATGTCATGCTTAAGCCAAGTATAGAAAGAATTATGATGCAAGAGTTGTTAAGAAGGAGGAACTCACATGTTATTAGAAGATGCGCTCCAAGTATTCAATGGAATAATTGTCAAAATGGTCCTAAACCTAATGCATGATGATCAATTTGGTTCTAATTTTTTCAATTTTGGCCAATCTAATCATAAATGTTTTGGTGATTTGCCAATGTATAGGCTAGAAATCGTTAGCACAGGCACCAACTAATTTTTTTCAAATATTTTTCTTTTTCTTATTTTTCGAAAGGATATGAAAAAGGAAAACAAGGAAAAAATATAAGATATTTTAAAAATTGCAAAAATCGCCCACGTAAGCACCGGCCATAACACGTAGGACAACCGATGTTGACTGGATTGGCTCATTAGCGATAAGATTGGCCAAAATGATTATCTTGATAAATCATTAAAAAAGTTTGTAACTAAATCAGTTAAATTAAAAGTTTTATAACTAAATTAGTTGCGATATAATAGGTTTAAAACTTTTCGAACAATTTTCTGAAAGATTATAAAACAGTCTTTATGGAATGTGACCTACAAGTTTTATCTCGTTTCTTGAAATTGTCTACAACTCCACAAAGTTTAAGGGCAATAAACAAGAAAAAGAGCCTCTTGTTGGAAAACATGAACGAGAGTGGAAATGGAATAATGGAAGTGAGAGTGTCCACTCCAACACCATATTATTTGCCGACGCCTTGTCTTCCTCAAAAGTATCTACGACGAATGGTTCGAGCTCAACGCGATAGACGACGTTGACGCCTCCAATGTGAACATCTACAAAGGTTGGAAGGATGTTAAGGTTCTCAGGATAAAATGTAATTGGAAATGATGGTTTCGTATGGAAAGCTTCACTTGATTGCTTTGTAACAATGATTTCGTACCTTCTACATTGAACGCGATGTTGTCGTTGATCACGTGAGAAACGAATTATCCCATTGAGTAAGCATGGATATAAAATAGACGGACGGAGACTTCATGATTTGACATCACCAAAGTATGTCGCCGTGCGGACGTATGACCTATGAGCAAACAAAACATGATATGGCCTTATTCTTGCTTCGGTGTCATATAGGAGACATCCTACTAAATTAGACGAATATAGACAATCAAAAGTGCAAAAGGAATTTAGCATAGTGGCTTGATAATTGTGATGATCATCACGAGAGGAGCCAAAACTGGCCCCACCATACTAAATGGGGCCAAATCGGGGCGTTCTCGACAACGTCAGATCTATCAAGGGTGGCAACGATAGCAAATTTGGCCCAATTGAGTTTGAAAGAATAATAAATCAAGTTTGCAAGACTAATATCTATCTTCGCAATTTTCCATAATAAAGTCATATTACTGTACTCTAATGAAATTTTATAAAAGTAAAAAATCAAGTACTTAATTTTAATGGAAAATTACCAAAAAAATTTTAAATTTATTGCACTTGTCAATTCAATGTCAAATCTTTCAATTTGATCAATTTAGTAATAAACATTTTGATTTGCCAATTTAAATCTAAACATTTTAATGATTTATCGATTTAATCTTATATCTTTTGATGATTTGCCAATTTAGCATTTTCAACCAATTTTATTCGAAAATCACTAACATAGCGGTATAGTCAGCGCTAACCATCCTACGTGGCATGACCAACACTAACGTGAACAATTTTTGCAATTTTTTATTTTTTTTTAAATTTTTGTTTTTTTTTTTTCTCCAGCCATAGATGAGGGTGTTGAGCCTCACCTAGATCTAGGTAAGGGAAACCAGTCAAGGATTGCCGACCCAAATTTGGAAAAAGAAAAGAAAGAATAATGAAATATTCAAAACAATTAAAAAAAGGAATAGGAGCAATAGAATTCCTAAAAAGAGAATCGCAAGCTTGCCAATGGGGCACGAGCACTACCGCTACCATCACCCATCACCGAAGGGGCTAGTGGAGGTTGCTAGTCATTGGCGAGGGTAGCCGGCCTTTGCCAAGCCAAAGTGAGGCCTCACCAGCCCTAGGTGAGGGCTGAGGACCCTCGCCAAGCCTCGGCAAGGACGCCTAGATCTAAGCAATGCTGACCCTCACCTAGGGCCGGCGACCATCACCCGCCCTATGCAATGGTTGGCACCCCTCACTAGGCCTCGTTAGCCCTTGCCTGGGGCCTTTGAGGCTCACCTAGATCTAGGCGAGGCCGACCTTCACTTAAGGCCAACGACCCTCGCTAGGCCCAACAAGCGTAAGTGTCACCCTTGTCTAGGCCTAGCAAGGGTTCCCCCAAGTGAGGGCCAACATGACCCAAATTTAAGCACCCTCACTCAAGCCTAGCAAGGTTTGTTGACCCTCACCTAGGGCCGAGCGAGGATTAGTCATCCTCGCCCGCCTACCATTCTTTTTCTTTATTTTTGTCTTTTGTTTTAAAATAAAATTTCAACTTTCTTTTTTAGTTTTTTAGTCTAATTTAAATAATATATGAATAATAATAATAATAATAATAATAATAATAATAATAATAATAATAATAATAATAACAATATGTCACGTAGGAGAGAGAAATTAATTTAAAAGTACCACATTAACATTTTTGGTTAACCAAATCGACGGTATTGACATATTAACTTGATTGCACCAACTTAACAAATTCTAGAACTCAATTATACTTTCGCGATAAGTTTTAGGACTTCTTGTATATTTATCTATAAAAAATTTAAAATTACAAAAATTATCCACATTAATGCCGATCATATCACGTAAGATGGTCAACGCTAACTAGACCGTCACGTCAATAATTTTCGGTCAGAATTAGCCAAATGGACTAAATTATCAAATCGTTGAAAAGTTCATGACCAAATTCACTAAATTACAAGGTTTATCATTAAATTGACACAAGTCCAATAGATTTAGGATTTTTTTTTGTAATTTTCTTTAAATTTAATTTTATATTATGATAATAAAAAATTGAAAGATATATTATATTTAAAACATATCGAATAGGTTGGCCAAAAAAGCATGTTTAATTGGGTAGTAGAAAAAGTTATCGATAGAATAGACAAGCTTATAATTATCATTCACAATTTTATATATGTGTAAATATATACATAGAGAGAGCAGAAAAAAAATCTTACTTTGGTGTCAAAAAAAAAAAAAACTAAGAGGTCGTTACTATTTTTTTCTCAGATAATTAGAATTTTTAAAAGGATTACATAACGAGTGCTTCTAGACAACTTATTAAGAAACTAATTAATGACACCATTTCAATTTTTATGCATTGATTATTTTCATATTATGCACAATCAATATCTTGAAAATGGAAGAGAGAGTACAAGAAAAAAATTCTTACTTTGGTGTAAAAAAAAAAAAGGGTTAATACCCTGAAAAACTCCAAACCGATACACCTGTGACAAATTTACCCCGACTGACCATAAAAAACCCTAAACTGATACATTTATGATAACTTTACCCCAAACTAATTTATTCGACTGCAAAAAAACCCCAAACTGGTAAATTTGTAACGAATATACCATCTGCTAAATTGGATTAATATTACAAAAAACTCATAAAAATTATAAACTGTAACAAACGGAGCGTAAAATCCCAAATTGGTATACCGATCAACTGTCACGTGTCATTTAACTTAATAATTTGACAGTAAAATTTAACAAAAACTAACATATGGTAAATTTGTCACAAGTATACGAGTTTGGAGTAAATTTGTCAAAGGTGTACCAGTTTGAGGTTTTTGGTGGTCAAAAAAATAGTTTAGGATACCACCGGCCGTGGTGGCTCCGCTGGATAAGGGATTTATTGATCCTTCCTCAAAGGTGAGGGGTTCGAAACCCAGTGGAGGCGCTTGGTGTCTTAAGTGTGACGTCGGGGTGGTGGGTTCTCTACTAGCGTCGCCCCGAGTTTACCTCGCCGTTTACCGGCTGTACGGGGGTTCCCGGGTCACAAAAAAAAAATTATGGTAAATTTGTCACAGATGTACTAGTTTTGTGTTTTTCAAGATATTAACCCAAAAAAAAAAAAAACAAAGAGGGCAGTGACTATTTTTTCTCAGATAGTTAAAATTTTAAAAAGGATTACAATAACAATTGCTTCTAGACAAATTATTAAGAAACTAATTAATGACACCATTTCAATTTTTATACATTGATTACTTTCATATTATGCATAATCAATATCTTAAAAATCGAAGAGAGAGAGTACCAGAAAAAGTTCTCACTTTGGTCTCCAAATAAAAAACAAAGAGGGTAGTGACTTTTTTTCTCAGATAATTAAAATTTTCAAAAGGATTATGATAACGAGTGCTTCTTGACAACTTATTAAGAAATTAATTAATGACACGATTTCAATTTTTATGCATTGATTACTTTCATAGCATGCACAATCAATATCTTGAAAATGAGAGAGAGAGAGAGAACCGGAAAAAAATTCTTACTTTGATGTCAAAAAAAGAAGAAGGAGAGGGCAGTGACTATATTTTCTCAGATAATTAAAATTTTCAAAAGGATTACAATAATGAGTGCTTCTAGACAACTTATTAAGAAACTAATTAGTGACACCATTTCAATTTATATGCATTGATTACTTTCATATTATACACAATCAATATCTTGAAAATCGAATTGATGAAATAAAATAAATTTAACAGACACTCGTTCACATGAACATTAACAAAAAGATAAGAATCATATAAGGTTAAGAAACTTGTTCAAGTGACTTAACAAGTTTTCACATAAGCAATGGCCATGAACTTCATATGTTTGCATAAGTTCACTGGGGCATTCGGTCGCGAGCGCCTAATGACAAGCGCTAGTATCCAAGTACAAAGGGACGATGAGTATAGCACATTGAAAATTCCATAGCCACCTACTTCTCTTCTCCCAATAAAGCCTGGACCTCCTCGCCAATCTACTAGAGCTTTTGACTTCGACTCGCTTCCATAATTTATCTTGCTTTCCTCCACAGAAAATGGAACGCCTTCTTCTTTCGATTTCTCTGTGCCTTGGCCTCGTCCACCACGTCGCCTCTTCGGGGCCCGTCGATCCAACGAAAGGGTTCGTGTCTCTTCCATTGAATCAATCCAACTTCCATGTCCAACGACCCTACGACGTGCCTGAGGACGAGCGGTATTCCTTCCGACATGGAGTTCACAAGCTTTGGGTGTATTCCAGTGACGAGCCTCACACTCCCACAAGCCGAACAAAGCCTCGCACTGAGATTCGCATCAGCGTAAGCTTTCAGTGATCCTGAACTCGCAACGTGATCGAAATCGCCAGATACCCAATGGACCAGGAATTATAAACCCGGTTAGGATGGCGAGTATTGATGTTTAGAGGCGATTTGTAGTAGCCATTACTTTCACTTACCCATTGCAATAAAAGCTGCATAGTTCAGATAATTTGCAACGAAATTTCAAAAGAGACAATCTGCGATTTCATTTTAGTCGTCGTATACTCATCATATCAGCTTTTCACGGACTGATAATGCTTAATCATAATAAAAAATTACAGGGATATGATTATTCCTCCGGAGTGTGGCAATTTGAAGGATGCACGTACGTGCCACGTGGAACATCCGGCATGTGCATCATGCAAGTCTTTGGGGCGAGCCCTCATGCCACAACCGCAGCGCTCGTAGTCTACAATGGTTCATTGTCTTACTACATATATGCGTTTGGTTCAGCATTTTCAATGAGCTTTCAGCCTCCAAAACCCCTTAGGGAAATACCGGATTGTTTAGCAACCATTTTGAAGTAGCTTTCAAGTGAAAGCCAATATCGGAAAGTTGAAAGCTCAATGCTAGTAGGGACTAGCTTTGAGCTTTCAGCATTTTACCAAATGCTAAAACTTATTTTTTTTTCCAAAACTATCCTCACTTATTCTTCAAATTTCTGATTTTGCCCTCGTTATTATTTTTTTAAATGCCAAAATAATGCTAAAAAATAAAATATATATAAATTTTAAAAGAATTAAATATATTTTGGTCTTTTTAAAAAATTATTTATATATTTAGTTTTTTAGCATATATATTTGTTTTTTTTAGCATTATTGTCAAAATTTATATTTAAAAAGTTGCATACATTATTTTTTTCGATTTTAAACAAATAATAATTGAAAATTTCCGATGAAGGGTTTGGTCTTTAAAAAAAAAATTTATATATATGTATTTGATTTCTTAGCATTATTTTCAAATTAATATTTAAAAAGTCGCATACATTATTTTTTCAATTTTTTTTAAAAAAAAATAAAAATATTCCAAAGGATTTGGTTTTTTAAATAAAAATATGTATTTCATTTTTTTAGTATTATTGTCAAAATTTATATTTAAAAAAGTTGCATACATTATTTTTTTCAATTTTAAACAATTAAAAATTTAAAAATTCTGATGAAGAGTTTGGTCCTTTTAAATATATATATATATATATATATATATATATATATATATATATGTGTGTGTGTGTGTATTTGATTTTTTAGCATTATTTTCAAATTTATATTTAAAAAGTTGCATACATTATTATTTTCAATTTTAAACAAATAAAAATTTAAAAATTTCGACGAAGGATTTAGTCTTGTTTTTAAAAAAATTATATGTGTGTGTGTGTGTGTGTGTGTGTGTGTGTGTGTGTGTGTGTGTATTTGATTTTTTTAGCATTACTGTGAAAATTAATATTTAAAAAGTTGCATACATAATTTTTTTTTTCACTTTTAAGCAAATAAAAATTGAAAAATTCCTATGAAGGGTTTGGTCTTTTTTTTTTTTTTAAGTATATATGTATTTAATTTTTTTAGTATTATTGTCAAAATTTATATTTAAAAAGTTGCATACATTTATTTTTTTCAATTTTAAACAAATAAAATTAAAAAAAAAACTAATATTAATCATCCAAAGAGCTTTTCAAAAGTGTTTTCTACCAAACGGCATTTCACTCAAAATTGATTCTCAAAGCATAGTTTACCAAACGGCCTTTTCATTTACCTAAAGTCTTTTAGACTAAACTGTTTTGCATTTTTCCAATGGGCTTTCAAAATGCTAAACCAAATGCACTCTTAGTCTTGCTAGAGGGCATTTACGACAGATGGTTCAAGGTAAATGTGATACATGACGCAAATGCCTCCACCGTGAAAATCTACATAGACGACCAGCTCAAGATGGTGGCTTCTGGTCGTGGTGAGGCCACACATTACTTCAAGTGCGGGGTTTATGCTCGACGTTATAGTTCCTACTATATGGAGTCGCGTTGGAAGCGAATCAAAGTTCTTAAGATGAGTGATTTTTTTTTTTTTGGTCAAAGTGAAAGGATATATTTATATGAACAAAGGTGTACAACCCGCCTCAAGGGCGTCAACATAGAGTAAGTTCTGCAAAATGTAAGGAGGGAAGATGTTCCAGTTTTGGGCCGAAGACATTTCGCGTTGGGCTTTGGCAGCCCAATTGGCAACTTCGTTTGTCTCCCTAGGGCACCAGCGGACGGACATGCACGAGAAGAACGAAAAGAGATGAGCAGCTTTCGCAAGCAGGGGAGTAAGCTCCCAGGGAGGTGATCGCTAGCTAGTGGCGATCTCGACCGCTAAGAGGCAGTCAAGTTCAATCACCACCGGAGTGTTCTGCATATCTCTGTTGATCAGATGGTGGAGCGTGAAAGACAGCGCCTGGAACTCCGCGAGAAGGGCTGAAGCGACGGGGAATCGCCTGGTATGGATCTCTGTAAGTTGGCCTGTGTGATCGCGAAAAATCGCAGCCATCGCTCCTTCTGTACTCTCGAGGTGGAAAGAAGCATCAATGTTACACTTTAATGTGCCCAGATCAGGCGGTCGCCAGCGATGGTTCAGGGGCAGGGAGGGTCGGGGGCGACACACAGAGGTGGACGAGGTGAGCTGATGAAGTCGGAGCTCCGTCAAAGCGGTGTCAACAGCAGCAGAGGGATTGGGCCGTTGCCGGCGAAAGAGAAAGGAGTTCCTCGCCTTCCAGATCTGCCAGCAAACTTGGGCAATAAGTTCAAGAGAAGGTTCGGAGCCGGGGGAAACAGAATGCAAATCTAGCCAAGAGTCGAATCGGTGAGCTGTGTTAGGTTGAAAATCGACATTAATAGCTGAATGGGTCTAGATAGGCCGGGTCCAAGGGCAGAGGAGGAGTAGATGTTTGATCGTTTCGGGGTGGTTAAGACGGCACAACTGACAGTAAGGATCTGGGATGATGCGACGTCGGAAGAGGTTGGCTCGGGATGGAATGGCATTGTTACAAAGGGACCACAAAAAGGTTATGACCTTAGGAGCTGTACTCATCGACCAGATCTTGCGCCAAAGAGAAGTGGGCGGCTGGTAAGAGGAGGAGGGACTCAAATTGGGTTGTGGACTGCAAGCTTTCATTAACAGGTGATAATTACTATTGACTATATGTTTACCTGCTTGTGTAATTGGCTAGACTAGTTTATCTGCTACATATTGAGGTCGGATAGGTATAGTCAGAACTTCTTGAACCGTTTGCTCATCGAGTACACGATGTAGGAGCTCCTCATTCCATGTGTTATAGGTGGGATCTATAAGGTCAGCCACGAGCTGAGGATCATCCCTGTGAGTAGGTCCGAACAGTGTGCCCCTAGGTAACCAGGGATCCTCCCGAATATGAATTTGCCTCCCGTTGCCGACCGACCATCTGATAAAAGGTAGGATAGCCTTGCGACCAGTGAGTAGGCTCTGCCGGACCCAAGATGGACGACCGCCTTTAGTAGCCACTTGAAAAGCGGTGTTACGAAAATACAGGCCCTTTAGCAGCTGAACCCATAGTGCCTGAGGTTGTTGGAGGAGTCGCCATGCTTGCTTGCCAAGCAAGGCTCTATTAAATGCTACAAGGTCCCGAAAACCCAGCCCGCCTTGAAGTTTATGTTTCTTAAGGGACTCCCACTTCGCCTAATGAATGCCAGACCTATGCACTTTAGTTCTCCACCAAAACCGTGCAATATTCTGCTCAACAGTCTTACACAGAGAGAGAGGTAGTCGGAACACAGACATAGCATATTGTGGTATGGCTTGAATGACAGCTTTGATAAGAGTTTCCTTACCTCCCTTAGATATGAGCTTTTCCTTCCATCCTTCGAGTTTAGATTGAACTTTGGCCATAATCCATGAGAACATATCCCTCTTAGAGCGACCCCAATCCGAAGGGATACCCAAGTATTTACCAGCGCGTTGCAGTACCGGAATGCGAAGCTCGAGTGACATATTTTCCTTCAGAGTTATGGGACAATATCTACTGAAGATAAGACCAGATTTATTGCGGTTTAGAGCTTGGCCCATAGCTGTACAGTAGAGGTGTAAGAGATTTGCCATGCTTTGACATTCCCGAATAGTGCCATCTAGGAAAAAAATTGCACCATCGGCAAAGAAAAGGTGGGAGAGGGTGGGGCACCAACGATTGAAACGGATACCTTTCAGGTGTCCCAAATCTACTTCTTGGCTAATCAAAACTGATAGAAGATTTGCAATCAGAATAAAGAGATATGGTGAAAGGGGGTCACCTTGCCGTAAACCTCGAGTCGGGAATATGTATGGCAGGAGTTCCCCATTAAAGTTGATGCTGTAGGAAGTAGTAGTAACACATTGTAAGATCCATTGGACCCACTTGACATGGAAACCCATTTGAAGGAGGTAGTCACCAAGAAAATCCCACTCGACTCTGTCGTAGGCTTTTTGCATGTCAGTTTTGAGGATTGCCTGAAACTTTGTTGTCCGATGGCATGTTTTAAATTGATGCAGGACTTCTTGAAAGATAGATATGTTATCTTGGATTTGTCGGCCACTAACAAAGGCTGTTTGTTCCTTTGATATGAGCTGAGGTAAGAAAGGTTTGAGGCGGTTTGCAAGGATTTTGGAAATGATTTTATAGGCGAAGTTGCATAGGCTGATTGGACGGTATTGTTCGATACGTTCAGGATGAGGAGTTTTGGGAATTAAGGTTAAAATGGTACGATTTAGGTTAGGCGGCAGCTGGCTAGTCTCAAGAAATGGGTAACAAGGGTAAGCAAATCGTCTTTGATGATATCCCAATAAGACCGATAAAAAAGGCCATTAAATCCATCAGGGCCTGGCGCCTTTGTGGCCCCCAGCTGAAAGGTTGCCTGTCTAATCTCCTCTAGACTCACCTTTTCCAGCAAGAAGTTATTCATTGCAGTAGTAACCACTCGGGGGCACTGGTTGAGGATAGGAGCATAGTTTCTCGGACCAACGGTAGTAAACATATCAGTAAAATAAGCTCGAGTTAGTACCTGTAAAGCTGCTGGTTCCCGGAGCCATTGATTGTTGTGATCCTGTAACATTGTGATGCGATTGCGCTGCCTGCGCTGGACTGTCATAGCGTGAAAGAAACGGGTATTTTTGTCGCCTATTTGTAACCATTGAATTCTTGAACGCAGGGCCCAAAATTGCTCTTCGCGCATCCAAAGCTGCCTGATTTCCTCCTTTAACTGAATTACAGCCTCACGATTATGGGAAGCATGGTGCTGGTTTGTGAATTGGCGCAGCTGTTGTTGTAAGTAGGCTATATGCAGATCCCCTCTCGAGAATTTGGAACGACTCCATTGAATTAGAGCTGTAGATGTACGTTGTAATTTAGATGTGATACCTGAGGAGATGCCCCTGCCCGAATGCCATGCTGTTGAGATAATGTCGCTGCACTCTTTGTCATCATTCCAGAAAGCTTCAAATTTAAAAGTTCGTTTTGGAATCTTGTAGGGAGCTGAAGAGTGGATGATCAAGGGGCAATGGTCCGATCCTATCGCCGGCAATACGAAAACCTCAGCGGCAGGAAATAGGAGACGCCATTCCATCGTACACATTGCTCTATCCAGACATTCCTTCACCATCTCTTCATCCATACGGTTATTATTCCAGGTAAACTTGCAACCCTTACTCGGTAGTTCCAGAAAAGCACAGTCATTAATAAAAGTTCTAAAGGTTGCCATTCGATTACGATCAGCTGGAATCTTCCCTACCTTTTCCCAAGGATAAATAATTTCGTTAAAGTCCCCGACGCATAACCAAGGGAAAGAATTGGCAGAAGAAAGGTCCCTGAGTTCATCCCAAAAAGAGAGGCGAGAAGTGTCCAAAAAGAGAGGCGAGAAGTGTACTGATAAGGAGCATGTAGACAGGTGAGGCGCACGGTCCGATCATCCTGGAAGTCATTGTAAAGCAGGTCGATATAGTCCGGAGTAGAATGGAGCACTTGGATGGTAACCTGATCAGTCCAGAATAGAGCCAGACCGCCTGCCCGGCCTCTAGGGTCGACAACATAATGTTTAGAAAAGCGAAGTCGACGTTGAATTCTAGTTATCATCACCTCCTGGTTCTTTGTTTCCGACAAAAAAACGAGATTGGGCTTTTCCTTGGCCGTCATGGCCTTTAAAGCTTGAACTGTCAGGGAATTGCCCAAACCCTGACAGTTCCAGCAAATCATCTTCATTTGTGAGGGGGTGACTGTTGAGGGCCAGCCACCGAAGCTCGGAATCCAGGTTCACTTGCAAAAAAGACAGGGGTCTCCAAAAGAGTGGAATCATCAAGGGTCTGAAGTAAGAGATCTGCAGTAGTAGAGGTAGCATGTCGTTTCTGTTTTTTAGTAACCACCAACTTGGGCTGCAATTTGGAAATTTTTGGTTTTCTAGAGGTAGGATCTGCTGGGACTTCTTCTTGAATGCCTTTTTGTTTCATAGAGGCCGGAATAAGGGCTGTATGTGTAGCTGTGACTTGCTCATCTGATGCTTGTAGGACTCTTGGGAGACAAGGCTGAATCGGAAAGGCAGATGAAGATGCTGCAGGCTGAGGAGATTCGGCGACCACAGGTTGTGGAAGCTGCAATAAAGGCTGATGCAGTTGTGTGGAGGGGGGTGTTTCTGGAATAGTCAGAGGTTCTTGTTCGGCCAGAGGAGGGGGATTGTAGAAAGTAATCCAATAGGGGCTGCACTCCTTTACTTCGGCCCTAAGCCACTGTCCGTAAGTCATAGTGTCTCTCGATGCTACAACTGTGTCATCATATGGGATATCCTTGCATGCCGTAGCATAATGACCTAACTTGCCACAGGAGTAACAAAAGTGGGAGAGGCGTTCATACCTGAAGTCGAGCTAGAGAATTTTACCATCGAGCTGGAGGAGTTTTCCGGTGCGCAGAGGGGCACTGAGAGGGAGTTCCACTCTTACTCGGACTGGGCGCAACAGAGAGCCCTCTGGTGAGTCCACTCGGACTTCAAGCACACGCCCCAAGTCCTGAACTGCCTTGCGAATCAACCGGTCTGAAGTCCATTCCAAAGGTAACCCAAAAATTTGGATTCATAAAGCACAGGTGGAGAAGTCGTAGCAATGGAGAGGGGTATTGGGCTGCCATGGTCTGAGCATTACAAGATGGCCTGAGAATAACCAAGGGCCGCCCTCGAGAATTCGTTGTCTGTCTGCATAAGAGCGAAATTTGGCAACATACAGGTGCGATTCGCGCTGGGAGATATCGACATGGTCAGAACGCCAGGCCCGTTTCATAGTGTTTTGAAATACCAGCAAGTTGACAGGTGGATTGGACAGTATTTTCACTACTAGAGTGTGTCGGCAGTCCTCTAAGGTTTCAGGCGTAGGGTTATCCTCCCAGATTTCCAATGGATGGTCCGTATTCAGGCGACCCAACCGAGCACATAAAGCAGCCAAGTGTGATGACTCCTCCATTTGAGGACAGTCCATTATGCACAATAAGAAGTACCCAACATGCCAACCATGGCAGTATAAAACAGGGCCGAAGAGGAAAACATACCAAGGAGCAGACCAGCTGAAGAAAAAATCCGATCAAAACCTACCGAGCGAGCAAACCAAAGCCAAGCAGGACATGCAGGAGGTCCATCCGACTGGGTAAGGTGAAAACGGCTAAGTCGGTGCCAATCCAAAATTGAAATTGGACACTGCCGAGCAAAACGAACCGCACATCGTGATGTCCGCCGGAAGCACTGGAAGTTCGGCGAGAAAGAAAGAAACTGGGGAAGATGGAAAAGAGGGGAATTGATGTATCAACGAAAGCCTGGCTTTCCTTCAGACCGAATTTTGAAGATGAAGACGCTGGGAATCAACAAGGAAAGAGGGTAGAACAGAGAAATAGGGTTCGGGAGAAAGAAACTACCATGAAGGTAGAAGACGCTCTGCAAAACGAGAGCCGCTTAAGATGAGTGATTGATGGACCTTTTTTCTCAATAATCGTGTCAACTTAGTCGTCACTACTTTTGTAATAACAACCGAGTCGATTCCGAAAATGTCGACTTATCCTTAGGTGGCTAGCCAAAGGGTTTCCCCTTGGTCGTTCATCAACTTTAGGAGAACCTCGCTTGCTGGTAATCTCCATAAATATCTTCCAAAAAGTGTACTATTGAAAGTTTCAAAGCTTTTATTTATTATGCGATCAAGTCCTAAATCTTTTCATTCATAGATACAAAATTTATACCTTTACTCAAAACTGCCATTGAATAGAGAACATTTCGGTCAATGCAATCAAGTGTTAAGATATTTGCAGAAAATTGCAAGCAACTCCTAAACTTATATTGCAAATAAATTTAAGGCTACCACATATGCAATCTTAGAGTCTCACGTAGGCAACTTCGATACTGTGTATCAAAAATACTCGATTGCAGTTTTTGAAGAGATATAGAACTTGAATCTTCCAATTAAAAGATTTAATACTCGAGTACATTCTTTACACAAGATTTAGGACTTCATACTTCCTACTAATTTGGACGACATAGGTGAGCGGAGTCCATAGTCTCTCTGTTCTATTGAATGGAAATAGAAACGAGCAGCATTGTCAAATACAGTTAGCTAGAAAAGTTCCTTGTAACTCTACGGAGGGAACTATACTATTACCAACGATGAGTTTCATGTGGGTGAATGTGAGTTTCATACTAGCACTACCAAAATTAAAGACTTTTTGATACGACTAATGCAGAAACACAAACAAACGAAACGATTTAAGTAAGAAATAAATTGTAGAAATTGATCCTGAATATGGGCAATTCATGAGATTGACGTTGTACCTCCTCCACAGGAGATGATTTGGCTATAATTAAGGTAAGGGAGACCATAATCGCTTGAAGCACTCATACTCAAGTAGTTTCCCTATCCTAAATACACCCAAATCCACAATAATTAATCAATAGAAAATGAGTTTTCTTACACACTCAACTCTCTTGGTTTACGGCTCTCATAGTTTATTGATTTTTGCAAGTTTTTCTATACAAAATAAACTAGGAGATGAGACTTTAAATTATTTGGATCAATTTACGTCGAGAGTCGGTCTACTAGCAAACTAGGCCAAGTAACATACCACAATCGTACAACTTGAGCACTCTCGATCACTTGGCCAATCAACCCACTAGTGTTGCACCGGCGACCGGGGTCATTTGATCGGCCTCCTACTTGGTAACTCCAATCCCGTCTTCATGTCCATGCCAACAATGATACTCCGGGTATCTCAAGAGCAAAATTTCTATCAATTCCGATCGAAAGATAAACTTAGAGCCATAATCAAACAAATATCCGCTTTGCCATAATTTCGGGAGAAGGGATGCCTCCTCACTTCATCCTCATCCTCTTCGTCTCTCCCTAGCCCTGCTGAGCTCCTCACTGCTGCAGATGTTGACAGAATCCAATTATAAATGGAATTTGATCAATGGGACAAGCTTCATCAGCATATTTACTGTAGTATCTATCATGTGCACTTCTCAACAAATGCAGTTTCGTGTGACACAATATCTCGAATAAAATGGTAGCTAATGTCTATGTGTTTCTTCCACTCATGATATCTCGAATTTGATCAACAATTCTCTCTTGCTACGACCCTAGTTCTCTTAGCAAACATCTAAGCCAAACAACATCCTAGATCGTCTCAACTGAGGCTATATACTCTGCTTCAATTGTCAACAAAGAAATTATCGATAGTAATCACCTTTTCCAACAAGGGATAATTGTCAAAAAAATCATAAATCTATTATACGACAACTAATTAGGTACTAAACTTTTCAATTTGACAAATTTAGTCTGAACCTTTTGATGATTTACTAATATAATCATTCCGACAATTGGTCTAGCCTCATTGGCAACGTCATATGTTGAGGGCATTTCCGAAATTTGAAATTTTGCCCAAAGCAAGGTTGGAAGAAAAAATGTATTAGCATTTCGAGAATGCTCAAAGCTCAAATTACCTAAACCTTCGTTGGGTTAAAAGTCCTTAGAGTACTTTGGAAATGCAATTGCATCTCTCCAAAACTAAAAAAAAAATAAAAAAAAAATTTGTGAAAAGGTATTTACGGCCTTTAGAATGACAAAGGTTCTGGCAAAATGTTGCCAACTGCAGCTGAAAGCACCAACTTTTGCGGTGAGACAACTTATTCAACACAATGGAGATCAGGTTTTCAATCTTTTTAGCTTGCTCTGGTATCTTTCTCTCACGTTCAGTTTGGGCTTTCTTTTCCACATCCAGCTCCAGCTATTCGCTTCCCCTCTAATTCAGTCTATTAAAGAAGTTGGAGCGATTTCCAAAATACACTCCCAATTTTACAATGACATATAATACGACATAACTAGCAACAAAGAACCACCAGTAATCCTCTTTTAAGCGCTCGAAATGCTCTGAAGATGGATTTCCAGATCATCATAAAATCGAAGTGTATATGATCTTATCCATCGTAGTTATGAGAAATAAGTAAATCTGCAATTTGGCTTGCTCCTCAATTTCCTTCTTCTATGCGAAGCGGCATCAGTCAAAATCTGTCTCATAAAAAATTAACAAAATAAGTAACAGTCACCATTTTTTTGGTTCTTCTATGGGGGAGTTCGGAGAGAAACATGTAGAAAAATTATTCACATGAACAACTAATCAATTAAGAACAAACGGATCCATATATGATTGTAAAACACCAAGATCGATTAACACAGCGGAATTAAAGCGTACCTGTTTGAGCCATTACTTCACTTGAAGAAAAATAGATCAATCTGATAAACAGTGATCTATCGGAATGCTAGATCTTCCTTTCTATGACCTATTTCGATATAGCAGCTTTCAATGGGATTAAAGCAACTGATAGGTATAACCTACCCTTTTATAGGCTAGAGAGGGGACCTAGCAAACCATAATCAACAGCGTGTCAACTGGGCCATTCCCATTACGAGCTTCAGTTAAACACAATTGCCTACACTTTGCTGCTCAACTAGGCCCGTTATCAATAGATGCCAATACCATATTTAATCAGATCATTGTAGGGTTAAACAAATATTGGAATATCTATTAACCCGATTATTTAAAATAGAAAATCAATTAATTAATGTAAGCCCATATTATAGGAAATTTCCAACATTCTCCCACTTGGGCTACATTAATTAACTTATTTTATTTTGAAAAAGATTTGGAAACGACACTATCGGGTTAATAACTGAAAATTTTGTTTTATGTGGCCACAACTTTAAAAAATAATATTCCAATAACAGCATCTCAATACCAATCCAATCCTATATAACCTCAGTATAGGACTATGGAGATCAATGTGTTAAGAAAATGCTACAACACAAGACCTTCCATAATCACATATAATAAGTATTATATTTTCATGGATCATGGGCCTAGTAGTGTAGTAAGAAATAGTGCCAACATGTGATCAAAATATTCACTATTTCTTATCGGTCCTTAATGCAATTTCTCAATGACATGAAACTGCATTAACACAATTTCTAAACAACATGAAATTGCACAACTATGTCACAATCCAACATGAGATCTCATAATCAGTTACATCCAGTCATCTTTAAACTAAAATTTGTTTAAAGATACTGTTTTATATTTCCATTTCTCAGTCAACAGGAGAAAGGATAACAATATAATCAATAACAGCAGTTATTAAAATAAATGCTTTAATAAACATCATAAAAGCATTATCAGTCTGCATATAACTATAATATCTAGAAATACAATTTGTATAACTCCCACTAACAAAAGAAATCAAAAGAATCTAAGACGCCCATATTCTTTACATGTTCTTTAAACAAAATGGGTCATAAGCCTTTTTATTAGAGGATCAACCAACATGGACTCAGTTATAATATTCTCAATCCCTTTTTGACCAAGTCCTTAACAGTATAATATTTGATCCAATTAACATTTCAATCGTGGCATTGTTGTTATTTATAGCAAAAGTAACCGTTTATCACACATAATGCAATAAGATCAATTATGGGTAATAAGTAATTCAACAAAAATAATTAGTACATTATAAACTCCCCTTTGGGGAGAGTGTATAATGCACCATTATTTTTTCACAGCATGAAGTTTATAGAGCAACAATAAGGAGAATTACATATAATTGTCAATGATCCATCCCTTTTGAGCAGACAAATCATTTAAATTATACATCTCTATGATATCAATATATAGAGAAGATAAAAGAGAAGTACATATAATCTTCAAGGATCAATCCCCTTTGGGCAGACAAATCCTTCAAATTATATATATATCTCCATTATCTCAACATAGAGGGGAATTACACATAACTCTAAAAAATTTATCCCCTTTAGGCAGATAAACCTTTTGAGTCACATATCCCCATCATTCATCTCTAATATATCAATATAGAGGGGAATTACATATAACTTTAAAAAATTTATCCCCTTTGGGCAGATAAATCGTTTTGAGTCATACATCCCCATCTTTTAATTTTGGAATTTATCTTCATGCAATTTTCAAATTAATATACACAATAACCCCCTTTGGGCAGGTAATTGTATATACTAATTTTTATCAATAAAGAACTTCAACAATTTAGGCCCAAAATTCATCAAACAATATGAAACACTTTACAACATGTGCTTCTAATGATCATATTGCACTTATCAAATAACAATTTTTGCCACAATTTTATGTGCCTATTTCAACAATTAAGCATGTAAGATTACTAAGTTAAACTAAAGCAGGAAAGTATAGATAATCTATACTAAATTAGGGAAAGTGGATATTGTTATCCTATCCCTCATACCCTATAATAAATTTCCATAAATTAAAAATTGGAAATATAGGCACAAAATTATTTTTCATTGAATTAATATGGATAACAATAAATAATTCCAAATAAATATTTAAATATGCCAAATTAAAATTTACCATACCAAAAAATCATAAATTAAAAGTTAGGCATATTAAAAAAAAATTGAAACAAAACAGGTCTCAGAGGACCCGAAACACATCCCCTGCACCATTCCGTATGCGTGGGGCTAGCGGCTCAATTGTGGATCTTTATCAATCTCCATGGTGCTTCAATAAATAAGATACTCTTGCACCCAATCAAAATCCAAGACTAATTAATCGAAGAAAAGAAAAGAAAAACTAAATCGTCTATATCCAAGCTTCAAGAAATTATTGATCTTGTCTTGTAGCTTCAATCTACTGCTACTCATCTTCAAAAAATCAAACAATAATACATAATACTAGAACCTCTAGACCTCAAAAATCAGCAAGATACAATTGAAAAAAAAAAATATCTCTAGTTTCACCCCCATCTAGAGGCTCTACATTTGCATCGTCGAATTTGGATGTCCTTATAGTATTTATGAGATCAGCATCACATAAGCCCCAAACCAAATTCAATACATAAATATCCCATGAATATAATAATAAAATCCACATATACGTGATAAAAAAAAACTTAATTTCATCAATACCAAGAAACTTCAGCCCGTTAATTCACCATGTTACACTCTTCTTAGCGACAAAGAAAAAAAAAACTTCTGAGCAAAGAACAAAAAATTGACATTCAGAGAAACCATGACGAGTTCGCTGCAACAACGGCTTCTCATCCAAAAACACCGAATGTCAGCATCTAGCAGGGTCATTGCACCAAAACAAGAATGCGAAACATGCGCATAAGAGGCTATCAATAGCAAAGCAATCCAAATCCATACTCGTCTTCCTCCCAATTTAAAACAATCTAAAATTTACTTTAATTCATGCTGCTTTAAGCACAACGTTCAAGAAGACCGCATCATGGGATTTCCCAATACCTAAACCCACCATGCTCCAGCATCGAAATCCATCTCACAAACCGATTAAAAAAAAAAAACTGACAAAACCCAAAAATTTGACTAATTTCGAACAGCCCGCTACTGTGACTGAAACCTCCCTTGGGATTTCGCCGCCGCTTTCCACACAAGCAGACGATTAACCGCAAAGCACAAACCACGCTAAAAAAAAAAAACAGATTTGAGTTCTTTTACTGGGAGAAAATATCTATTGAGTAATCAACTACCGATAGTCAACCATCCGAGAAAAACCAATTCGATTATCGAACCGATCACACACAAGAAAAACTCGTACTTTTCTGAGCCATGAATTCTAGAAATAAATCTGAGTCAACCAGAGCAACTTGATGACAATCAGGAAAGAAAAGCTGAAACAGACTTCAGACAAATTATTGCTACTATGCACACAATTACTCCAAGCAACTGATATCACATCAGTATCTAAAGGAACTAGAACACACTGCTAACCGGTCGAAACTATGAGTATCCTGCCGTTCACGGCAAAACAATCATGTCACTGAAGGAATGAGCATGAAGCAATGGTTTTCCAAATTAAGATTTTGAAATCTAGAGAACAGATAGGAAGATGGGGGCTTACTTTAATGCAACAAAAGGATGCTAAAACATATATATAACAATACCCATGCAACGATTTACAACGAACATCAATCAATTGCAAGTTATTTGAAAATTTTAGAACTTTTTCATGTATAAACCCTAGAATTTCAAATTTCAAATTCTCTCTCAATTCTCAATGAAATTATGCAAATTATATATGGTTAGAAAGATCTCGACATGTAGAACAAAAACCCTATGGTTTTGGTATCAATCAAGCAAAAAAAAAAAAAATCCACACGAAAAAATAATGCCCATATTCGGCTCAAAAAAGAAGATTTCGAATTTTTCCATGAAAAATAAACTTTGGTTCTACAATCATATATGACTCGCTCTGATACCACATGTAGAAAAATTATTCACATGAACAAATAATCAATTAAGAACAAACGGATCCATATATGACTGTAAAACACCAAGATCGATTAACACAGCGGAATTAAAGCGTACCTGTTTGAGCCATTGCTTCACTTGAAGAAAAATAGATCAATCTGATAAACAGTGATCTATCAGAATGCCAGATCTTCATCTCTATGACCTATTTCGATATAGCAGCTTTCAATGGGATTAAAGCAATTGATAGGTATAACCTACCATTTTATAGGCTAGAGAGGGGACCTAGCAAACCCTAATCAACAGCGTGTCAACTGGGCCATTCCCATTATGAGTTTCAGTTAAATACAATTGCCTATACTTTGCTGCTCAACTAGGCCCGTTATCAATAGATGCCAATACCCTATTTAATCAGATCACTGTAGGGTTAAACAAATATTGGAATATCCATTAACCCGATTATTTAAAATAGAAAATCAATTAATTAATGTAAGCCCATATTATAGGAAATTTCCAACAAATATGACATTACACGTCAAAAGGAAAACAATCCCAATTTCAAAATAATTGCAGAGACAAAAGGGCTACAAGTGGAAGGGAAGCCAATGACATATAGGATAACGATCTAATTCACATGGGCACAACTCGTAATACGAAGTGCTCTATTTGCAAACTGGAGATTGCTTTAGTTTCTACTACATGAATCTGCAACTATGAAATAGCAAGGATGTGTACAAGTTGCAGGTGAACAGACGCGATTCCCACCAAAAACTATATGCAGCAAGTACTGTTTAGAAATTAGACTTTTGTTCATGTAAGAGTCCATTTAGTTGCCACATAGTAAAAATATCACCTTGTGTATCTACTAATATTATTAAAAAACATGGAAATAGAGTTGGATAAAGAATGCCATTAATTGATGCCCGTATAAGGGATTCAATTGATGATGCCTTGCATGGTACCTATGCATGAGATGAAAACTTATGTTCTAGGTTATAGATACCTCAGCATAAAAGGCTGAAGAAGGTCCCAGGAAACTTGACGGAGTTAATAAATAAATAAAAAAACATCCAGTTCACTACAGGAGTCGAGTGATTTTAATAAGAGAAATGAGTAGAGAACAGTGCTATTATTTCCAAAAACGGACGGTGCAATCTCAATCACAAGTGTTAAAGATGGAAAATGGGAGACTCATTTGACCGGTGAATAAAAGATTTAAGGTGAATATCTATTGGATATTGATTCATAAGTTTTGGTGAATATCCATTGGATATTTAAATAGACTCAAAAGTTTTAAATTGCAACATTTTAAAATAATGAATATTATTCTCTAGCCAAAGAAAAGATTTGGGGGATATTGTTCCCAAATAAAAGAACTTAATAACACAAAAAGAATCTTAATATAGAATTCGATTGAAAATCTTTTCTTTTATATTTTAACTTTAGCTTTGACTCATGGGATCTTAAAATTAATCTTGTAATGTTTTAGGTCCTTGTGCATCCTGGGGTAATATTTTCATCTACTAATTTATTATTAATGATTTCTTTTTAGTTAGTGATTATATTTTTCTATTTGTGATTTGTAGTTATCTATATTTCAGTATTTAATTTGTTTTTTCTTCCTTCATATTAAAAAATTTCCACTTTATGAGATTTGTGAGAGTTTCCCTTTCAAATTAGTGCTTCTTGGGCCTTTTTAAATTCTCTATAATTTAATCCCAAATTAAGCCAAGAAAAAAGGAAGCAATGGGACGTCGAAAGAAAAATTGAAACAAGTGGAACCCATCTTGCAACTCCCTCCATGAAAATGCGTGGCTAAAATTTGAAGGTTCCTACTGTCACAAAACCCCCATCGTTAGGCTAGCTAAGCTCTTTTAATAATTTAGGTGCAATAGTAGCTACATCACAGGGAATAGTTTCGCTTGAGCTCTCTTCATCTTGTAGCATGCCCACGCCAACAACACTCGAATCCATGAGTGTTTTCCTTCTCTTAGATTGTCTTTAGTGTCGGACCTGAGCACGTCCTTAAAAGGCTCAAGGGTCTTCTAGACAGGTGGGAGATCTGCCCTGGGGTGGGAGATCCCGCTTGGCTGTGGCCCATATTCCCTACTAATCCGGGAAGAAAAATATCGAATTAGCTGCAGGAAGAGTCAGGAGTGACATTTCTCTTATCAAAAACAATTTATATTCAAAAATATATATTTTTATTTTTATTTTTATTCCTAAATGAGTTTTTGAACAAAAGTACGCATTTGACAATTGCACGAAACTTTTATTCTCGAAATAGAAAAAGAACGAGAATATATTTAGTACGACCCTCAAATTTTTTAATAATGTAGAAATTTAGTTTTTAAATAATTTTTAAAATTTTAATAATTATTTTGACTTCTTTCTTGTTTTTTCTTCTTCTTTTTTCCTCCCTTCTTCTTCCTCCTCTAGCTAGTCACCAGGCCTCAGCGATAGCCGATGACCGGCCAAAGATGAGAGCCAAGGAGGCTTGACCTTGTCCAGCCATCGTGAGATCAACTTCGCCTGGCCATGGCGAGGCCGACCTCACCTAGCCATGGCAAAGCTCCCCAGCCATTGTCTTTGGCTAGTCGCCAACTATCACCAAGGTCTAGCGACCAACTAGAAGAGGAAGAAAAATAAAGAAAGAAAAATGATTTTGTTTCAAAAAAATTTATCGAGAATAAAAAAGGATGTTTTTTCTACTTCTTATTTCTATTTTAAATCTATTCATTGGTCACTAATCTATTCCGAGGAATAAAAAAATTAGCTAATGTTATTAAACAAATTTCTATTATTTTTCTATTCTAGGAAACAAAATAGCAAAAAAAAAAAAAAATAGAGGAATAGAATGGTTACCAAATATGGCCTAAGAGACATTCACCAACAACTCTCTTTTCTTCCATAGGTAAATATTATATATCAAGATTATGCCCAGAATATAAAGTTCTCGAATTAACAAAGAAAAAGAATATTGACCTGGAAGCAAATCCCTTTGATATTCCTCGATTTCAGCCAAGAGTGAAGAAGTTTCTTTCATGTTTTCACGAACCAAAGGTGGCAACAATCCAGATTTTCCAAATTAATTTTGACTGAGGTTTCATTTAGTGGCTCCAACTCCAGACATAATTTGATAGTTTGTATCACTTAAAAAAATAGGTCAATAAGAAATGTTTCGTTATCAACAATAATTTATATCTAAATATATTCATATGCACTCCTTAGGCTATGATAGCCTTTAGCCCAAGGGTCGCCACTGGTGGAAGGTTACCACCACCACACCTAGGGACATATCTAGAGAAAGAACTTCAATAAACATTAAAACTACTTTGTCATCAAAGTATAATTAAGTTTTAAAACTTATAAAAAAAAATGTAATCAAGTCTTAAAATTTATCAAATCAGTACAATCATGTCCTTCTATTAGCTCCTTCCAATTGGACTAACAAAAAATGTGTCCCTCATCATGACACTCAAAGCACTTCACGCGTCCCTTGGACTTTCTATGGTGTGATTTTGATCTGCTTTTACCTCTGCTGCTACTAGGCCCTCAATGTTGTTCTTTACCCGGAATCGTCAGTGCTTGCACTACTCCTTGCGCCAGACTATTATCTCGCAACTTTCTCTACCACTCCTTAGAGAATAAGGCGGACTTTACCTCTTCTGAGGTAATTGTAGTACGCCCTTACAACAGTGAATCAGTAAAGTACTCCCATAACTTTGGTAAAAAGGCTAACAACATCATGCCATGTTCTTCATCATAAAGTATCTTACCGACGTTCTTCAGATCCATCATGAGTTTATTAAATTCATTCAGGTGGGTTCTGATAGACATACCTTCAGTATATTTAAATTAAAACATCTTCTTCAACATGTACAAGCGATTGTTCAAACCTTTCTTCAAATAGAGTGCTTGAAGTTTTGCCCATAATGCTGCGGCATCCTTCTCCTCAGCAACCTCTATTAAGACCTCATCCGACAAGTTTAATAGGATTATCCTCTTTGCTTTTTCCATTAGCTCTACCCTCTCTGAGGCTTTCATTATAATAGGCAACTCATCCTCACCATCCAGTGCCTTGACCAAACCTTGAGTTGTCAATAATGCCCACATCTTAATGCTCCATAACACAAAGTTGTTACTCCCGTTAAACTTCTCAATTTCAGATTTCCTCTCAGACATAATTACAATAACAGAATTTCCAGATAATAATCAAATAAGCAAAAGCTCCAAATCACAATAAAGAAATCCGATCATGGCTCTGATACCAATTGTTTCATATATAATACGCAGAAACAACAGAATCTTGTAATTTATGTCAACACAAAATCACCAGAGAAATAAATGAGAAATAATAAGGACACCAAAAATTTATGTAGTTCAATTCAAGTATCGGTATCTACATCCACGGGAAGAGCCAGCAGTAAATAATCCACTATAATCGGAGAATTAGAGTTTACAACCGCTTACACGTTCAAGTGTTTCCCACACCTAGATTTAACCCTAAACCCAAAGTGTTTATAAATAAACAACTCATTTGAACATAAACTTTACCGCGCGTTCAAGCTCAAAATATAACGCTCTACGTACGCCAAAATCAAAGAAATCCAGCGTTCATCTTTTGGGCTTCGCATTCTAAATCAAGGCTTCACGCGGCTTCAGCTCCTCTTATGTGCCGCTTCTTTTCTTTTATCTCTCGTAGGGCTTTTAGCCGCTGTATGCACGCACTCAAAAAGAAAATTATATTCTATTCATATATATGTGCCCAAAGTCAAACTTTGACTCTGGGCCCCACCATTTGATTCCTTCTTCGGTGACGTCGTCCACGTCTGGGACGCTGTAGGTAAGCTGAAGAACCCCTCCTTTTTTCTTCCTTTTTCCTTTAATGTATATAAAGTCTGCCCAAAGTCTTGTTTTGCACGTTCGAAAGAGAAAATCCAAGAAGGAAATTGTTTCTTCCTTCTTCATCCGATTTATAATCCGCTTGGGAAAAAATTTATTGACAAATTCGATTTTGAATTCAAACTCGACATATGAATTTAACACATGAAGCAACCCCACTTTTCTTGTTTTTTGCTTTTAAGCCTCACCTAGGATGTGCGGCTATGACTCTACCGTCTCTCTCACGGGGCAAGTCAGCTTTGAATTTCCAAGAAACAAAGATCATTTTGTATTCCATCTATGCTTGGATACTTATATATACACGATCAAACAATTACTTCATCAATCTCTTTCGCCCCTTGCTAGAACATTTAAACATGACAATCCTTGCAATTCTTTTGGGCTTGAGCCTAGGATATTTGGTGCCACACCAAGTTGATGCTCAGACGCAGACTGATCCCACAGAAGGGTTCAAATCGCTTCCGCTGACTCAATCCAACTTCGCCGTGCAAAGGCCGTACGACGTGCTGGTAGATCAGAGATACAGCTTCATAGATGGGGTTCACAAGCTGTGGGTGTTCGACACCGACAAGCCTCACTCCACCACAAGTGAAACCAAGCCGCGCACCGAAATCCGTATAACGGTAAGCTACCTTCGTGACTAGTCTTAGCTCAACAGTGTTTCGTCCTGAGATTTGGGACCCCGGAGCCGGACCAAGGATGTGATAACCAGAAAGAAATCCTACATAGAAGTATTAGAAATCGGTATTCCGGTGATAATTGTGCTTTTATATATGCTTCTCGATTCATGATCGCTCTGGTAAGTGCTCGACAACAATTTCTAACTCTGTTTTAATCGTTTTTAGGTAAGTACATCGTCATTCTTTCCAATCAAATGATGTGTTAGGTAATTAGACTTGTGGAAAGATACTGCTCACGAAGTACGAGTGATCTTGGGCAAGTGAGGATCATGATCCTCGTCGAAAGCTCCTCAGATTGGACTTACCTTAGTATTCCATAATCTAATTTTGAATACTCTTTCACCAACCACTGCATGCTGACGAAATAAAGACACCGAACAGGGATATGACTATTCCTCCGGAGTGTGGCAATTCGAAGGGCAAGGATACGTGCCAGGCGGAACATCGGGTGTCTGCGTTATGCAAGTTTTTGGGGCCGTCAGTCAAGCCACGACCTTCATGCTCCATGTCTACAACGGCACATTGTATTACTACAGAAGCCAAGTCTTGGTCGAGAACGTCTACGACAAATGGTTCAAGCTCAACGTGATACACGACGCCGACGCCTCCAATGTGAAGATCTACATCGATGATCAACTTAGGTTTTCAGCTCCGGGCCATGGTAGCGGGGCTTCGCACTACTTTAAGTTTGGGGTTTATACTCAAGATGATTCCTCTTACTGCATGGAGTCACGGTGGAAGGATGTTAAGGTTCTCAAGAAAAACTAATTGAAACGATGGCTTCGTGTAGCAAGTTTCGCTTGCTTGCTCTGTAATGGCTCCTCGTATCACCTATACAGATCCAAGAATAAATCCAGTGGCTCACTTAACTTAGTATGACCACATAACTCTTTCTTCTTTCTCATATTCTCATGGATTCGGAGGCAGCGCCACGCCTGACCTCCTACCGTATAGCCACCACACATCGCTGCATATAAACTTGTAGAGTATGAGAACAAGCAAGAACAAATTAACAATCGATCAATATGAAGAGAAAGTGAATCGAGAAGAGATTGTTAAGCTGTTGTTGATCACGAATAAACAGCGTATGCCAGTCGTGCAAAGAACAAGAAAATTCATAAGATCAAGGATGGATTAGATGGAGATTTTGTGCTTTGACAACACTAGAGAATTTCGTGTTAAGAAAAAAGAAAAGAATATATATGGAGAAGGCCCAGATAATTTTTCCCGCTACTATTTTTGTGAAAATTAAATAGGATAAAATATTAAATGAAAGCAGTAAAGATGAATAGTAAATAACACCAGAATTTTAACGTGGAAAACCCTTCAAGGTGAAGAGAAAAACCACGGGACCGTAGTCCACTTCAAACTTCCACTATGATAAATAATGGAATTCAATTTCACCCAAATGTGGATCTCTCGCTGTCTTCAATTTGTGGATATAAACCTCTCACAAACTAGATAACTCTCTTTCTTGAAAGAATAAAACTATTTCTTCCGCTATGCTGCTATGATATTCTTGCTTTTTGTATCTTCTTCTCTGTTGAGGAGGACTCCTATTTATAGGAGCATATGCAATCCCAATTGGAATTGTGCGATATGAAAATCACGTAGATTTATCTCCTAATCTCTCGTGATTTTGTAGATATGAAAATATCACTTTGATTTCTTTCCCAATCTCCTTTGATTTTCTGGATGTGGAAGATTACGTTGATTTATCTCCCGATCTCTTTTGATATTTTCTTTTTCTTTTTCTTTTTCTCTTTTTTGTTTGTTTTTACTTTTATACACTCACTACCATACATATTCTACTACATATATACATAATTGCGTTGTCCTCTCCAATTGGGAGTGACCTACTCAACAAATCTCCCCCTCACGAGCAATTTGGAGAAGGTGTCAAACCTGCAAAAGTTCGACAGGCTTGCATCTTCACTGTAGATAGAGATTTTGTCATCATATCTGAGCCGTTGTTGTCATTGTGTATTTTCTTTAGCTGTAGGGCTTTTTCTTCCAACACATCACGTATCCAATGATATATGATGTCAATGTGTTTGGATCGGGAGTGGAAAGTTGCATTTTTGCTAAGGTGTATTTCGCTTTGACTATCTGAATACAAGATATACTCCTCTTGGTTGTGGCCCACTTCTTGTAGAAACTTCTTCATCCACAAGAGTTCTTTACATGCTTCCGTTATTGCAATATACTCTGCTTCCGCAATAGATAGGGCAACACATTTTTGTAGTCGAGATTGCCATGAAACTGCTCCCCCCTACAAAAGTCATTAGGTATCCCGATGTAGACTTTCTTGAGTCCATGTCCCCTACCATGTCCGAATCCGAAAAACCTTCTAACATAGTTTTACCATCACCAAAGCATATACAGTTATTAGAAGTACCTCGAAGATACTTGAATATCCATTTGACTGCTGCCTAATGTTCCTTACCAAGATTGGATAGAAATCTGCTTACCACACCAACTGCATAGGTGATATCAGGCCTCGTACATACCATCGCGTACATTAGACTGCTAACCGCCGATGCATAAGGAACTTTTTCCATTTCCTTCTTTTCTATCTCACTTTTTGGGCACTGCTCTAAGCTGAGTTTGAAATGATTTGCAAGTGGAGAACAAACTACTTTGAATTTATTCATATTAAATCTTTCAAGAACTTTATTAACATACTGTTATTGAGATAACCAGAGTTTACGATTCTGCCTGTCTCGCAAGATTTCCATCCCAAGAATTTGTTTTGCGGGTCCCAAATCCTTCATTGCGAAGCACTTGCTTAATTCATTCTTTAAGTTGTTGATCTTGCTTTTATCCTGGCCAACAATTAGCATGTCATCAACGTAAAGCAAAAGAATGAGGAAATTACCATCAATAAATTTCTTGATGAAAACGCAGTGATCAGCGGTGGTTTTGTTGAACCCATTTTCTTCCATGAAGGAATCAAATTTTCTGTACCACTGTCTTGGTCCTGCTTGAGCCCATAAAGACTCTTCCTCAATCTACACACAAGATTTTCTTTGCCTTTGATTTTGAAACCTTCCGGTTGATCCATGTAGATCTCCTCATTTAGATCTCCATGTAAAAACGCGGTCTTCACGTCAAGTTGCTCGACCTCCAGGTTCAAGCTTGTTGCCAAGCCAAGGATAACTCGGATAGAGGACATTTTAACTACAGGAGAAAATACCTCATCGAAGTCGATATCTTTCTTCTGAACGAATCCCTTCACAACCAACCTTGCTTTGTATCGTGGCTATGAGTTACCTTCTTCAGTCTTTAATCTCAACACCCACTTGTTTTTTAGAGCTTTTCTTCCTTGTGGCAACTTGACTAAATCATAAGTATGATTTTCGTCTAAGGATTTCATCTCCTCCTGCATAGCTTTTAACCACTCCTCTTTATGCTCGTGGAATACAGCTTCTTGGTAATTCTATGGTTCTCCCCCGTCAGTGAGCATCACGTACTCATTGGAAGAATATTTACGACTAGATTGTCGTTCACGAGTTGATCTCCTCAATTGAGGTTCTGATGGGACCTGTTCAACAATTGGTTCGAGTTCAGTTGAAGTAGTCTTACCTTCAATCCTAGATACAGCTTGCTTGTTGATAGGAGGAGCAACTGGGCCAAGATTAACTGAGTATTCATCTATTGATGGAGATTTCTCGTGCTTCTCAAAGTCCTCGATTGTCTGATCTTCAAGAAATACCACGTTCCTGCTTCTGACTATTTTCCGGTTGGCAGGATCCCAGAGTCTGTAGCCGAACTCTTCATGTGCGTTCCCCAAAAAAATACATTGCTTTGATTTCCCATCAAGCTTTGATCTCTCATCCCTTAGAATGTGAACAAATGCTCTACAACCGAACACCTTCAAGTGGCCATAAGAAGCATCTTTACCAGTCCAGACACTTTGTGGTACATCACCGTTAAGTGGAGCTGAAGGTGATAGGTTGATTAAATCAATTGTTGTCCTCATTGCCTCACCCCAAAAGTGGTTTGGCAGCTTTGCGTTGGAGAGCATACATCTGATTTTTTCACATATGGTTCTGTTTATTTGCTCAGCGACACCGTTGTGTTGAGGTGTTTTTGGAACGGATCTTTCTAGTTTGATCCCAAGGTTCTTGCAATAATCTTCAAAAGGTCATCGGTATTCGCCACCATTGTCTAAGCATACACACTTCAATCGCCTGCCTGTTTCTCTTTCAACCTTCATATGAAATTGCTTGAAGATTTCCTACACTTGATCTTTAGTTTTCAAGGCAAATGCCCACACCTTTCTAGAGTGGTCATCAATAAATGTTATAAAATAAAGCGCACCTCCAAGTGTCCTAGTTTGCATTGTGCATACATCAGTATGTATCAAATCTGAAATTTCAGCTTTTCTAGATGGTGGGGAATTGCGAAATGCTACTCTATGTTGTTTTCCCATAATGCAGTTGACACAAGTATTCAATGGTGTACCTTTCATTCTGGGTAGAGTTGCTTTCTAGTGAGAATCTTAAGTCATTTCTCACTCATGTGTCCGAGTCGCTTATGCCATAACTCGGTGGTGACTCCTTTTTCCGGTTACATTCACCTCTCCTATACACGGCTTGAATTGTGTGATATAGAGAGAGTTAGTCTTTTCTCCTTTGGCTACCACCAAATTACCTTTAGTGAGCTTCCATTTTCCATCACTAAAGAATTTGATGTAGCCTTCATCATCAAGCTTGCCGGCAGATATAAGATTGAAGCATATGTCCGGAACATGCCTTACATCTTTGAGTAGTAGCCTACATCCAACATTAGTCTCCAAATAAATATTACCCATACCAATAATTTTGGACGTACTTTCGTTTCCCATCTTTACGAGTCCAAAATCGCCAGTGGTGTAAGATGTGAAAAGATCTTGACGAGCCGTGACATGGTAGGATGCACTAGTATCAACTACTCATGTCGAATCTTGGGATGCAAGATTAATGGAATCATCACTTTGAATAATGATCACCTCATCAACAATATTTGTAGTGTCATTCGTCTGGTTCTCGTTAGCTTTGTTGATGTTATGACTTTTTGATTTTTCTGCCTTTAGCTTTCTTCATTCTCGGATGAAGTGTCCCAATTACCACAATGATGGCACTTCTTGTCTCGTCTGAAGTTGGATTGGGACCTTCCTCATTGCTGATTCCAAAAGTTTCGGCTTTTTCTTCTCCCTCTCTATTCTTGATTTTCTTGTCGATTAATGCCAAGAGCCTCAGACGCAGGGTTGACTCCACTCTCTTTTCGCCGAGATTCTTCATTCAACATTCTATCTTTTACCACGTCCATGGTAAGCTTGCCATCAGGAGCCGAGTTGCTGATCGACACAACAAGAGTGTCCCAGCTATTTGGCAAAGAGCTAAGCAGCAGTAATGCATGCAATTCATCATCTAATGTCATCTTCATAGAATTGAGTTGGTCTTGTTGAATAAATTATCTTAAAGTATTTTGAAGTTGACAAAACATTTTCATCAGTCTAGTCTGAAGACTTACAGACTCTATTGACAAAGTCTGAAGATCAAAGTCTGAAGCTAGCAAGACTCATGTTTCATAGTCTACTCTCATGGACAGTCTCCAGACCGACTTATTCTGATCTTATATGATCTTTATTCTAACGGCTAGAGAATATCTTTCTACTGGATTCAGCACTAGAAGATCTTACTTTCATATTCGAATATGTATAGATTCTCTAAAGATTTTGTAACTTATATTTGGAAGGATCTACTTATGGAAACCAAGATCCTGATTGTATGGGCGAGCAGGATTGATGGGCTATCACCACTTACTTTAAAGAGCTCGAGATCTCTCTAATTGATTCTGTCCAACGGGTTGATTGGAAAAACTTCTTTGGAAGGTGCCAACGGTATTGAAGGCATGAAGAAGTATATAAGAGAGATGCTCTAGTTGTTGAAGGGTGCCGGATAGAAGAATTCCAAAGTCTGAATCTCTTTTTCTATTTTGCGATATCATTCTTCGAGCGTTATATGTAATCAAAAGAGAGATCATATTGTAGTGAGACCTTGAGGAAGTGTAGTAGAGTTTTCTACACTGTGGACTCAAGAGAGTGAGACTGTAATCACTCTTTTTGATTCTTAGTGAAATCCAGCCATAAGGGTTGTCCGTGCGGGAGAGTGGACGTAGGCTTGGTCTAAGCCGAACCACTATAAATCTGGAGTCTTGATTCTCTATCCCTAATCATTTTATCGTTCATTACTTTCATTTGCTGCGATTGTTGTTTTTAATTTATTAACATCTCATTCGGATTAAATTGTTGAAATTGCTTTAATCACCTATTCACCCCCTCTCGGTGCTAATTCTAGTCATAACAATTGGTATCAGAGCTTGTGTACTTGCTTATAAGAAGTGTCTAGTATGTTGCCTACAGGGTTGGTTGAAGGTCAAAGCAATACCAGACCTCCATACTTTGATGGAAAAGACTACAGCATATGGAAAAATAAGATGAAGGCATTCCTAAGATCGAAAGATCCTTTGGAATGGGAAGTGGTTGATAAAGGAATCATTCCTGCTGCTGCATCAGAATTAGAGAGAGGAAAAGAAACTGCTGATCCTACTCTTCTGACTCAAGAAGAAATCACCAAGAGACAGACTCTTGACGCCAAAGCTATTTACTCTTTATATTGTGCTTTATCCCCTACTGAGTATAACATAATATCTTCTTGTGATACAGCAAAAGAAGTCTGGGATAGGCTTCACATTACCTATGAAGGAACTGATCGTGTGAAAGAAACGAGGATCAACATTCTTTTGGGACAATATGAAGTCTTTAAGATGAGATCAGGAGAATCAATAACTGACATGTTTAGTTGCTTTACTGAAATTGTGAATGGTCTTGAATATCAGGGACATCCAATCTCAGGACATATGAAGGTCAACAAACTCCTTCGAGGACTCTCAAAAGACTGGAATTACATAAAAACCTGAATAAGAGAGACATAGAGGATTGCTCCACTCTCTGTAGACGAACTGGTTGGAACTCTTCAATCCTATGAAGTGGAACAGACCAACGAAGAGGAATACTCAAAAGGTAAGAAATCTATTGCCTTAAAGTCTAATGACTATTCTGATGCTACAGACTCTGAAGAAGATCTAGATGATGAAGAACTAGCACTCATGATAAAGAGATTCAGAAAGTTGAACAGAAAAGGAAGGAAATTCAATTGGAAGAAACAAAGTTCTCAAAGGTTTCAAAACAAGTCAACAGAGGAAGATGATTCTAACAAAGAAGTGACTTGCTTTGAATGCAAGAAAAAGGGACACATCAGACCCAACTGTCCTCTGTTAAAGAAAAGAAAAGGAAAGACTGAGAAAAACAGGAAGGCACTCAAAGCAAAGACTTGGAGTGATACTGAATGTGAAGAAAGTGACGACGATTATGCCAATATATGTTTAATGGCAAAATCAGACTCAGACTCATACCTTGATTCAGACACAGACTCAGACAGCGAACTCGAGGTTGGTAACCTGAAAATTCCTGTTAAGGTTTCTAAATATATTGATGAACTTTTTCTTAGTCTGAAAACCTCTCTTAAGAGAATCTCCGAATTGAAAAGGGAAAATTCTACATTGAAGCAACAGGATAAACTTATGAAAGAAAAGTTTGAAAAGCTGGAAAAAGATTTTGTTGCTGGGAAAGAAAACTCAGACATTATTTCAAATGAAAATAATCTTTTGAAAAATGATATCACTAACATATCAAAAAGATTTTCAAATGGTTCTGAAAAGCTGGATAAGATTCTTTCGATACAAAGACCATATTTTGATAAGTTAGGTCTTGGTATGACTTCTGAAACTATTCCGCTAATTGATTTTCCGAAGGTAAAAGAAAGAATTAAACAGAGACCAGCTAGAATTGTTTATAAGAATCATTTCCAGAAAGTCTTTGTAAAACTTGTTGGCATAAATGCTTTGAGATGTTCCAAGTGTAAAAGCTTAGAACATTTTGAGAAAGAATGTCCTTTGGTTTGGAGACCTGTTAAAAAGAGCTGGGCTAAGACTATCTATTGTTCTAACACTTCTGGACCCAAGATGGTATAGGTACCAAAAAGAGCTTGAATTCGTGTTAATTGCAGGTTACTATTAAAAAGAAGATTAAATGGTATCTTGATAGTGGCTGCTCAAGACATATGACAGGAGACTCAAGCTGCTTCATAAAACTTGTCCAGATAGACGGAGGAAAAGTTTCCTTTGGTGGTAACAACAAAGGAAGAATTACTGGTCGAGGAACAGTAAAGATTGGAAGCTTGTCAATCAATAATGTTTCCTTAGTTGAAGGATTAAATTACAACTTACTTAGCATAAGTCAGTTGTGTGATACTGGTTTCAAGATCAACTTCCAGGAAGAAACGTGCTCTGGAATCAGTAAAGACTTTACTCAATCTTTTACTGGACGAAGACATGGAAATATCTATCTTCTGGATGTGAATCAAGAAAGATCACAGTGCATAATATCAGTACAAGATGAAGCAAATATATGGCACAAAAAGCTAGGCCATATCAATATGAAGCAAATCAACAAGATCTCTATCAAGAAACTTGTTCGAGGATTGCCTATTCTCAATTACTCAAAGTCTGATCTATGTACACCATGCGTACTGGGTAAACAGGTTAGAAATTCTTACAAATCAATAAATAAAGTTTCCACTAATCATGTATTGCAGCTTCTGCATATGGATTTGTTTGGACCTACCAGAACGCAAAGTATTGGTGGAAAAAGGTTCTGTCTGGTAATAGTGGATGATTACTCACGATTTACTTGGGTCTACTTTTTTTCAAACCATGGAGAAAAATCAGATGAAGGAATCCTTTCTTGGTTACTCAACTACAAGCAAAGCTTTTAGAGTATTCAACAAAAAGACTCAGACTGTTGAAGAATCAATGAATGTCAAATTTCAAGACTCTCCACAAATTCAGCAAATTCAATCTGAAGATTCAGAATCTGTTCCAGACACTGCTAGATCTACTTCCACTGAAGCAGTTACTAATTCGGAATCAGTACAACAAGCTACTGATGAAGAATCTACTCAAGAAGAAGATCAACAATCTATCAGACTAACTAGTAACTGGAAGCACAAGTCTAGTCATCCTGAAGAACTCATTATTGGGAACATTAATGAGGGAATTCGAACAAGATCCAAAAGGCGAGAAGAGTCTAGTGTTGTTGCTCTTATTTCTGAAATAGAACCCAAAAATATTGAAGAAGCCTTAACTGATGAAAGCTGGATTGAAGCAATGCAAGGAGAGCTCAGACAATTCAGTATTAACGACGTATGGGAATTGACTCCCAAACCAAAAGGTAAATCAGTTGTTGGAGCTAAATGGGTTTTCAGGAACAAAGTTGACGAAAAAGGCAAAGTAACGAGAAACAAAGCAAGACTCGTGGCTAAAGGATACACGCAAGAAGAAGGGATAGACTATGATGAGACTTACGCTCCAGTAGCAAGGTTAGAGGCAATCAGATTACTACTTGTTTTTGCTTGCTATAAGAATTTCAGGTTGTTTCAAATGGATGTCAAAAGCGCATTCCTGAATGGATTTATTCAAGAAGAAGTCTACGTGGAACAACCTCCTAGATTTGAAGATTCAAAGAAACCAGACTCAGTGTTCAGACTGAAGAAAGCTTTATATGGATTGAAACAAGCTCCCCGAGCTTGGTATGAAAGGCTAAGTAATTTATTAATTCATAATGGCTTTTCTAAAGGAAAGGTAGACACTACTTTGTTTATTAAAAAGGAAGGTAAAATTTTTCTACTTGTTCAGATTTATGTTAATGACATCATATTCGGATCATCTAATGAGACTTTGTGCAAGAAATTTTCTAAGTCTATGCAGGATGAATTCGAGATGAGCATGATGGGTGAACTATCATTTTTCCTTGGTCTACAAGTGAAACAACTAAAGGAAGGAATATTCATTCACCAAGAGAAATATGCAAAAGAACTGGTTAAAAAGTTCGGTCTGGAAAATTGCAAAAAGACTGACATACCAATGGCAAGTTCCTTAAAGATAGACAAAGATGAAGCAGGGAAGAAAATCGACCAAAAGTTATACAAGAGTATCATTGGTTCACTTCTTTATCTTATTGCATCCAGACCTGACATATTATTTAGTGTTTGCATATGCGCTAGGTTTCAATCTGATCCTAGAGAATCTCATCTAAGTGCTGCTAAACGTATTATTAAATATGTTGCTACTACTGCTAAGATTGGTCTATGGTATCCCAAAGAAGGAGACTTTACACTTCTTGGCTATTCAGACTCAGATCTTGCAGGTTGTAGAGTGGAAAGAAAAAGCACTTCAGATACTTGTCAATTGCTTGGAAACAGGGCAATATCTTGGTTTTCAAGAAAACAAAGTATTGTGGCTCTTTCAACAGCTGAAGCAGAATACGTAGCCCTTGGAAGTTGATGTTCTCAAATACTGTGGATAAAACAACAACTGCAAGACTTTGGCATTGAAGACTCTTGCACAGAAATAAGATGTGACAACACCAGCGCAATCAATCTTACAAAGAATCCTATCCTACATTCAAGAGCAAAACACATTGAGATTCGACATCACTTTATAAGAGATCATGTTCAAAACAAAGAAGTCTTGATACAATTTATAGACTCAAAGAATCAACTGGCAGACATCTTCACAAAGCCACTTGAGAAAAGCTTGTTTGAGTCTATTCGCTTAAGACTCAATATTTTATCTCTTGAAGAATGTTGAAGCTCAGACTCAGAAACTAAAGTCTGACAGAGTATCGGACTCAAAGGTTGAAGACTGAAAATACCAATCGACACGACTGTAAGTTCATTTACTTAAACTGTCATATCGATAAGGTAAGACTATCTGTTTATCTCTAATTGAGCTTATTAAGGCGGTTATATTTAAAAAAATGGTGGTTATCGATTTATTAAGGCAGTTATTTTTTTTAAAATGAAATTCTTAAGATTTCCAAAATATGCGACGCTTGGATTTCCCCCATATCTGTTATCTTTTATACACTTCTTCTCCTTCGTTTTCACTTTACCCAGAAACCCTAGATCAAAAGCTTTTCACTGCTCTGTATTTTTCTCTCCAAAACTTCTTCGTCTCAAAGTTTTTAACTTTCTTGCGACACAAGTGAGAAAGCTTCTCCAAAGAAAGCAACAATGTCGTATCAAAGGAAGTCATCAAGAATAGCAAACAGGGGACCACAAGGATCTGGTGAGGGGCCTACGCACTTCGATCTCACCGAAGAAAGCGACTTTCCATCTAAGCAAACTCCTCAACGATCTCAACAGTGGTCTTCCCAAACTAGACCTCAAGGTCATCGCCCTCAAGATGAAGAAAAAGTTGTTAAAGATATTGAACCTGTAAGAACACTTAAGCCTGCTTTTGTTTATAGGCTTTACTCTGCATTGAAGGAAGGAGGTTCTGCCATGACCTTCATTGATGAATTTCTGAAAGAGAAAGGTTACAGAAATAAGACTCATTTTCTCACCATCATGGAGAGGTCGGGGATTGTTCCTGAAGGAACGACTGCAAAAGCCTTTGCAAATTTTCCCAGTAACCCTAGGTTTGGTAGTATGAATCAGCCAGAGGGAAATGATGATGATGAAAAGATGTGCATACACTTTAAACCATGGACGGGTGTTGCTGCAAACCTTCGTGGGAAGAAGGATGAACTGTTTCGCTCAGACGGACATAGGAAAATGTATGAAAAGTTGTTGAAACGTGGAGTGATGAATCCACGGACGGTGGATTTCGATTTTTTGGACCTATTGAGCATAAATCTGAGAGAGAAGTTTGAAAAACTTCAACTTCATCAGTTCTGTACTGACTGTGATATGGCACATTCTGAATTAACAGCGTACTTCTATTCTAATCTCAGTTTCATTGATGCAAACAGCTTTTCTTTCAGCGTGAGAGATAGAGAGTATGTTGTTGATAAGGACATTCTGGCGGATGTAATTGGTGTGGAAAGAGGAGCTTTCCAATCAATTAGTGTGTTTGTAAGCCATGCTACTCTTGAACTTGCGAGAGACAGAATTGCTAAAGGTCGTCTCTCATACTCCAGGATGAATGCAACAAATACTTTGCTTCACAAGATTGTGATCAACTGACTTAGACCCAAATCAACATCCAAGACAGATGTATCCATCTCAAAGGCTAGGTTGATGTATGCAATCAAGACTGGTCTTAACTTCTCTTTGCCGCACACTATCATGTTTCACATGTACATATCAATGGCAAAGGACAAGGGAAAACTTCCTTATGCTGCTCTTATCACTCGTCTTTTCAGACATCTGAATATTCAGCCTCCTCACATTCTCTCTGTAAAGACTATTGATAAAATGGTCATCGGACTGAGGATGATAACAAAGATGCGTCTGAAAGAACTCAGCAAGAAGCTGGAGCAGTTCAAGGAGAAGACTCCTATCAAGTTCAGACCAGACTCTTCTGCGGCCAAAAGAAAAGGAAAGGAACCATTGGCTAGTTCTACCAAGAAGAGAATGGCAATCATCTTGGAAGATGAAGATGATGAGGATGTTCTACCCATCTCTGCTCTTGTTTCTCAATTTTTTGCATCTGTTCCAATTGTTCCAGAACAACAAATTGAAGAAACAGAGGAAGAGAAAGAGAGTGAAAGAGAAAGAGGAAGAAGAAGAGGAAGAGGAAGAGGAAGAAGAAGAGAAAGAGGAAGTGAAAGAAAGAAAGAAAGAGGAAAAAAGAGAGGAAGAGAAAGAAGAAAAAGCAGAACAAGCGGATGAACCAGCACAAACAGATTCTCCAGCAAAAAAAGAGGATCAACAACAGTCTGTCACTGAGGAAACTCCTCAGAAAGAAGAGTTCTTTTCTCCTCCAGAAGACATGGAAACAGGGGGAGATACACACAGAGAACATACCCCTCTTCTACTGACTTTTAGAGAAGAAGATACACAAACAGGTGTTAGTCGATCACCTCCTGATGCTGAAGATGTTCATGCTGCTCAGTTTCCTAAAAGAGAGGCATCATCTCCACATACTGAACTCCCTGCTGATATTCATACTGGCTTGACTCCACCATCAGACCGAGCTGAAGCAAGCACACAAACTGGCAATTCCAGAGATTTTGGAAGGCTGCTTGATATCATCTTGGAACTCAAAGGCCAAATCTATGCCATAGGGTATGAATTTCAGACTTTGCAGAATGAAAATCATGCAATGTTCATCACTTTGCATGATCAGCTTAAAGAGGTTCAGCGTCAGATTCAGGCTACTGCAAAAAGCACTATTCTTACCCAAGTACAGGAAGATTTGAGGAAGCTTGAAGGAACTGTCAAGTCTATGGAGGACTTTCAACTTGTTCGCATTCCTCGTGCTCCTTGATTTTTTTTATGCTGACAAAAAGGGGGAGAAGACTTTGTAGATTTTCAAGCATTTCAACTTCAGACTCTATCCTCAAACCAAACCAAATCTTATCTTCAATTTTTTAAAACATTTTTGAGTTGTTATTTTGACTTTATCTTGAGTTTTTAAATGTATGCAGTTTTTGAATGTGTGCTCATTATTGCATTACTTTAAGCTTTTAAATTAGATAAAGATAATACTGTCTGTTTATGACTAATGAGGTTTCTGTGAATGCAGATCTGTGTACAGGGTAAGTCTGTGTACAGGATATTTGTGTACAGGATAACTTCTACTATTTTTATTATAATCTTTTATGAGATATCAATGCTTGCTTAAAAGTTGTATTGCAGGGCAATAATATTCAAATCTGCATGAAAGTTTTGTCACCATCAAAAAGGGGGAGATTGTTAGATAAATTCTCTTAAAGTATTTTGAAGTTGACAAAACATTTTCATCAATCTAGTCTGAAGACTTACAGACTCTATTGACAAAGTCTGAAGATCAAAGTCTAAAGCTAGCAAGACTCATGTTTCAAAGTCTACTCTCATGGACAGTCTCCAGACCGACTTATTCTGATCTTATATGATCTTTATTCTAACGGCTAGAGAATATCTTTCTACTGGATTCAGCACTAGAAGATCTTACTTTCGTATTCGAATATGTATAGATTCTCTAAAGATTTTGCAACTTATATTTGGAATGATCTACTTATGGAAACCAAGATCCTGATTGTATGGGCGAGCAGGATTGATGGGCTATCAACACTTACCTTAAAGAGCTCGAGATCTCTCTAATTGATTCTGTCCAATGGGTTGATTGGAAGAACTTCTTTGGAAGGTGCCAACGGTATTGAAGGCATGAAGAAGTATATAAGAGAGATGCTCTAGTTGTTGAAGAGTGCCGGATAAAAGAATTCCAAAGTCTGAATCTCCTTTTCTATTTTGCGATATCATTCTTCGAGCGTTATATGTAATCAAAAGAGAGATCATATTGTAGTGAGACCTTGAGGAAGTGTAGTAGAGTTTTCTACACTGTGGACTCAAGAGCGTGAGACTGTAATCACTCTTTTTGATTCTTAGTGAAATCCAGCCAGAAGGGCTGTCCGTGCGGGAGAGTGGACGTAGGCTTGGTCTAAGCCGAACCACTATAAATCTGGAGTCTTGATTCTCTATCCCTAATCCTTTTATCTTTCATTACTTTCATTTGCTGCGATTGTTGTTTTTAATTTATTAATATCTCATTCGGATTAAATTGTTGAAATTGCTTTAATCACCTATTCACCCCCCCTCTAGGTGCTAATTCTAGTCCTAACAGGTCTACTATACCTTGGAACTCGCTCATGTGTTCCGAGACATTGCTCCCGTTTTTGTATTTCAGATTCACGAGCCGCCGCATGTGATTTTCTTTATTTTGCACTGTTGTTCTTGCATGCATTTTCTCTAATTTTTGCCAAAGAACACCAGTATCATGTTCATTAGCAAAATTTTGAAAAATGCTCTTATCAATCCATTGTCGAATTTGAGCAGCACACTTCCGATTGAGCACCATCCATTCGCTTTCAGACATTGTCGTTGGTTTGCCACCATAAGACGATGCCTATTTGGCTTCCGCTACAAGATCTGACTCCTCGGACGTTGGTACCGGCACCTCCATTAGTATCACATTTGGCCTCCAAAGATCTTTAATGTATAGCAGATCCTCCATCTTTGGTTTCTAGATTGCATAATTGAATGCAGTCAATTTTATCATGTTGCCAAAATTTTCCTTTATTTAATTATGCACAAAAAAATAATATATAGAGCAACCTAGCTCTAATACCACTTGTTGGGAAAAAAGAAAAGAATATATGTGGAGAAGGCCTAGATAATATTTCCCGCTATTATTTCTGTGAAAATTTAATAGGATAAAATATTAAATGAAAGCAATAAAGATGAATAGTAAATAACACCAAAATTTTAACATGAAAAACCCTTCAATGTGAAGGGAAAAACCACTGGACCGTAGTCCACTTCAAACTTTCACTATGATAAATAATGGGATACAATTTCACCCAAATGTGGATCTCTCGCTGTCTTCAATTTGTGGATCTAAATCTCTCACAAACTGGATAACTCTCAAAGATGACTCTCTTTCTTGGAAGAAGAAAACTATTTCTTCCGCTACGCTGCTATGATATCCTTACTTTTTGTATCTTCTTCTCCGTTGAGGAGAACTCCTATTTATAGGAGCAGATGCAATCCCAATTGGAATTGTACGATATAAAAATCACATAGATTTATCTCCTAATCTCTCGTGATTTTGTAGATATGAAAGTATCACTTTGATTTCTTTCCCAATCTCCCTTGATTTTCTGGATGTGGAAGATCACATTGATTTATCTCCCGATCTCTTTTGATATTTTCTTTTTCTTTTTCTCCTTGTTTTTTGTCTTTTTACTTTTACACACTCACTACCATACATATTCTACTACAGATATACATAATTGCGTTGTCCTCTCCAATTGGGAGTGACCTACTCAACATTTCGAACGTGTAGACGTACGACCTATGAGCAAACAGAGTATTGCATGGCCTCATTCGGCTTTGGTGTTAACAAGAGAGACGTCTAGCTAAATCATATCCGACGTAGACGACTAGTAGACAAACAGAAGTGCACAAGCAATCCAGTGGCCAAACAATTTTGATGATTATCACGAGAGTTCTGATTTTTGTTAGACCAAATCTAACCACGCTTAAAAACCTAGAGAGGTTATGCTGCTGCCGAATTGCATGTACTCGTGGGATCTTTCGAGAAGGATTTCGGACACAATGGATTTTCTTGGCCGATGAAAAGCTCAGTTTATGCAAAACATTAACACGATATCTGTCAGGTGTCAAAATCAATGGAGAACCTCTAAAATACTTCTGCCCAGATTCCTCTTTCTCCCTGTCAATCAATTTTGGTGGCGAGTATACTCTCTGCCGATACCTGAGGCTGTAAATGGTCACAGCAAGTGCATTAATCTGGCAGCATGCCCCACTCCGTCCCACGTATTGTTTTGGCCGATGATTATGTCTTCTTCCGATGCTGTCTCACAAATGGCAAAATGGAGCTCTTGTCCTCTTCGAAAAGCAGGTATAAGAGACTGATGCTGATGGATTTGACTCACTAATTAACACGCACCACGTGTCACTTATACACGATAGATATGCGTTTATACCGAACGCGTGTTACACGGAAATCTCAAGTCGTCGATTCCCAACGTACGACCTCCCGTCAAGACCTCCACTATCCAGAAGCTCAACAACTTAGGCCTGGAAACGCGGTTTTGACCAAGTGTTAAAGATCATTGTCATTTGTCATGACATGCGTCTGCTCATCATTTCATTTTGCCTTTTGTCGATATCAAATCACCATTTGTCGACCAAGACCGGATAGCATGGATCACTTCCTTCTATAAAGACTCAGCAATTCAGGAAGTGTCTTACCCCAATATTTCCACGCTCTAATACATATATACTTTCCTCAATTGCTGAGTCTTTCCACACTCTAATGCGTATACTTTCCACACTCTAAACTTTAAAGACTTAGCAATTCAGGAAGTGTCTAATACATATACTTTCCACACCAATACATACACTGCATGGACCTACACCAATGTTCAAGATGGACCTACACCAACAAATACGATATCTTTCCAGATTTGGTCATGTAGGTTTTTCAGTCATAAATAATTCTGTCGGCATGAATATTACCTAAAAAATAAACACTTCTTCCATATATCAAAATCAATATAAATTATAGATAGTTTTATCAATTTCGAAATATATTATGAGGTTTTCTCAACAGTATTGCTGCACCACCATCATTACTCAAAACCCACCATCGTCGATCCATTGCTGCTCATCCCCAAACAATACCATGAGTGAGCCTACCATCCAAGTATAAGATTGCATTTGATTTAGCTAATTGGGTTAGTGCGGTATGTGATTGGTAGAGCCGTTAAACGGGTGAGTTGGGTCGGGTTTGGGTCAGGTCATTAATGGTCCGAACCAAATTGACCCATTGACCCAAATTGACCCATTAACACATTTATGACCCATTTATGCATAATGTAAATTTTCCGACCCATACCCGACTCAACCCATACCCAATCCATACCCGACCCAACCCATATTAATAAAATATTTTCATATTTAACCAAATTTAGAAAAACTTATTCATGTGTTTTTTTTTTTAAATTATATTACTAAAATACTTCCAAGCTTATTTCTTATATATATATAATTTTTTTTAAAATTGTATTGCTTAAATAGTTTTATACAACACAAATTTAATGGACAATTTTTATAACTTTTAAAATAATTATTTTAAAAATCGAATTTTAATTATTTTTTATTTTTAAAAAATTAAAATTTTAATTATTTTTATTTTGTTTTTTAAATATAGTTTTCTTTTTCTTTTTTCTTTTTTCTTTTTTTTTTCTTCTTTGGCCGGCCGTCGGCCACGATGACGACTGGCAACCAGCCACAGGTGAGCCTCGAGCTCGCTGGCGTCGGGGAGCTCGAGGCTCGCCAGATCAGCAAGGCTTAAGCCTTGCTCGACGCTGGCGAGCTCGAGTCTCACCAGATCGGCGAGGCCTCCGCCTCGCCAAATTCGGCGAGCTCGAGGCTCGCCGACGTCAGGCAAGCTCGAGCTCGCCCCTCGTCGGAACTGCCGAGGCTGGAGCCTCGCCCAACGCCGGTGAGCTCAAGCCTCGCCCGACACAGATGAGCTCAAGGCTCGCTAGATCGGCGAGGCTTGAGCCTTGCCCGATGCAGATGAGCTCGAGGCTTGCCAGATCGACGAGGCTCGAGCCTCGCCCAACGCCGGCGAGCTCGAGGCTCGCCTAGCCAATCGCCGGCCATCGATGTCCTAGCGACTAGAAGGATGAAGGAGAAAGAAAAAAAAACAAGAGAAAAGAAAAAGAAAAAAAAGGAAAGAAAAAGAAAAGAGAAAATTATAATTTCGATTTTTATAAAGTTAAGAGGGAAGAGAGAGATTATAAAGTTTTTGTTGAAAATGGGTTCTCAACCCAACCCATTTAAAACCCACTTAAGGCCCACTTATCTTAAACATTTAATTGTAAAACTCATTTAACTACTTTTTATAAAAAACAAGTGACTCATTTATGACCTATTTATGATTTAAATGGATCATGACCCATTTTAACACCTCTAGTGATTGGTCAGACGTCTACCAATCTAACATAGACTTCCTCATCTTTAAAAACAGGCCCAAAAAAGAAAAAAACAACAAACAAAAGTGATAGTACCTTTAATTATTGAAAGGACATTGCTAATATAACTGTACGGTTATTTTAATTTAATAACGGTGCAAGGGCAGCCACACGTTTCAATTTAGATGGAAAGGACAACCAGCATTTCACCGAAAACAGAAATTAATTATGGTCTGCAACAATGGTAGATCGTGAACCTTCCCTTCTTTTTTTTTCTTCTTCTTCTTCTTTCTTCTTCTTCTTCTTCTATTCACAAAAACAAAAGTTCTTTCATTTCCTTTACAAAAAAAAAAAAGTTCTTTCATTTACACGTTAAATTCAAATTAATCTTTATTTCTTAAAAACAAAAGTTCTTTCATTTACACATTAAATTCAAATTAATCTTTATTTCTTAAAAACAAAAGTTCTTTCATTTACACATTAAATTCAAATTAATCTTTCTTTCTAAAAAGAAATGTACCAATGTCTATTAATTTTCTCAAACAAAAATAAAAGTTATATGACTTAGAATTAGTTGTAGTCTGTCAACGTCCTGTCTTCCTCAAGAGTATCTACGACGAATGGTTCGAGCTCAACGCCATACACGACGTCGACGCCTCCAATGTGAACATCTACAAACGTTGGAAGGATGTAAAGGTTCTCAAGAGAAAATGTAATTGGAAATGATGGTTTTGTATGGAAAGCTTCACTTGATTGCTTTGTAACAACGATTTCGTACCTTCTAGATTGAATGCGATGTTGTCGTTGATCACGTGAGAAACGAATTATCCCATCAAGTAAGCATGGATTTAAAATAGATGGACGGAGATTTCATGATTTGACATCACCAAAGTATGTCGCCATGCGGAAGTATGACCTATGAGCAAACAAAACATGATATGGCCTTATTCTTGCTTTGGTGTCATATAGGAGATTGCTTTGTGACAAAGATTTCGTACCTTCTACATTGAACGCAATGTTGTCATTGATCACGTGAGAAACGAATTATCCCATCGGATAAGCATGGATTTAAAATAGATGGACGGAGATTTCATGATTTGACATCACCAAAGTATGTCGCCATGCGGAAGTATGACCTATGAGCAAACAAAACATGATATGGCCTTATTCTTGCTTTGGTGTCATATAGGAGACATCCTATTAAATTATATCCAACAAAGACGAATATAGACAATCAAAAGTGCAAAAGGAATTTAGCATGGTGGCTTGATAATTGTGATGATCATCACGAGAGGAGCCAAAACTGGCTCCACCATACTAAATGGGGCCAAATCTGGCCTCGACGTTCTCGACAACGCTAGATCTAGCTCTATCAAGGGTGGCAGCGACAGCAAATTTGGCCAAGTTTTTTTTTTTTTGGTCAAAGTGAAATGATATATTTATATGAACAAAGGTGTACAACCCGCCTCAAGGGCATCAACATAGAGTAAGTTCTGCAAAATGTAAGGAGGGAAGATGTTCCAGTTTTGGGCCGAAGACATTTCGCGTTGGGCTTTGGCAGCCCAATTGGCAACTTCGTTTGTCTCCCTAGGGCACCAGCGGACGGACAGGCATGAGAAGAACGAAAAGAGATGAGCAGCTTCCGCAAGCAGGGGAGTAAGCTCCCAGGGAGGTGATCGCTGGCCAGTGGCGATCTCGACCGCTAAGAGGCAATCAGATTCAATCACCACCGGAGTGTTCTGCATATCTCTGTTGATCAGATGGTGGAGCGTGAAAGACAGCGCCTGGAACTCCGCGAGAAGGGCTGAAGCAACGGGGAATTGCCTGGTATGGATCTCTGTAAGTTGGCCTGTGTGATCGCGAAAAATTGCAGCCATCGCTTCTTCTGTACTCTCGGGGTGGAAAGAAGCATCAATGTTACACTTTAATGTGCCCAGATCAGGCGGTCGCCAGCGATGGTTCAAGGGCAGAGAGGGTCGGGGGCGACGCACAGAGGTGGATGAGGTGAGCTGATGAAGTCGGAGCTCCGTCAAAGCGGTGTCAACAGCAACAGAGGGATTGGGCCGTTGCCGTCGAAAGAGAAAGGAGTTCCTCGCCTTCCAGATCTGCCAGCAGACTTGGGCAATAAGTTCAAGAGAAGGTTCGGAGCCGAGGGAAACATAATGCAAATCTAGCCAGGAGTCGAATCGGTGAGCTGTATTAGGTTGAAAATCCACATTAATAGCTGAATGGGTCCAGATAGGCCGGGTCCAAGGGCAGAGGAGGAGTAGATGTTCGATCGTTTCGGAGTGGTTAAGACGGCACAACTGACAGTAAGGATCTGGGATGATGTGACGTCGGAAGAGGTTGGCTCGGGATGGAATGGCATTGTTACAAAGGGACCACAGAAAGGTTCTAACCTTAGAAGCTGTACTCATCAACCAGATCTTACGCCAAAGAGAAGTGGGCGGCTGGTAAGAGGAGGAGGGACTCAAATTGGGTTGTGGAATGCAAGCTTTCATTAACAGATGATGATTAGCTCTTGACTGTATGTTTACCTGCTTGTGTAATTGGCCAGACTAGTTTATATGCTACATATTGAGGTCGAATAGGTATAGTCAGAACTTCTTGAACCGTTTGCTCGTCGAGTACATGATGTAGGAGCTCCTCATTCCATGTGTTATAGGTGGGATCTATAAGGTCAGCCACGAGCTGAGGATCATCCCTGTGAGTAGGTCCAAACAGTGTGCCCCTGGGTAACCAGGGATCCTCCCGAATACGAATTTGCCTCCCGTTGCCGACTGACCATCTGATAAAAGGTAGGATAGCCTCCCGACCAGTGAGTAGGCTCTGCCAGACCCAAGATGGATGACGGCCTTTAGTAGCCACTTGAAAAGCGGTGTTATGAAAATACAGGCCCTTTAGCAGCTGAACCCATAGTGCCTGAGGTTGTTGGAGGAGTCGCCATGCTTGCTTGCCAAGCATGGCTCTATTAAATGCTACAAAGTCCCGAAAACCTAGCCCACCTTGAAGTTTATGTTTCTTAAGGGACTCCCACTTCGCCCAATGAATGCCAGACCTATGCACTTTAGTTCTCCACCAAAACCGTGCAATATTCCGCTCAACAGTCTTACACAGAGAGAGAGGTAGTCGGAACACAGACATAGCTTATTGTGGTATGGCTTGGATGACAGCTTTGATAAGAGTTTCCTTACCTCCCTTAGATATGAGCTTTTCCTTCCATCCTTCGAGTTTAGATTGAACTTTGGCCATAATCCATGAGAACATATCCCTCTTAGAGCGACCCCAGTCCGAAGGGATACCCAAGTATTTACCAGCGCGTTGCAGTACCGGAATGCGAAGCTCAAGCGACATATTTTCCTTCAGAGTTATGGGACAATATCTACTGAAGATAAGACCAGATTTATTGCGGTTTAGAGCTTGGCCCGTAGCTGTACAGTAGAGGTGTAAGAGATTTGCCATGCTTTGACATTCCCGAATAGTGCCATCTAGGAAAAAAATTGCATCATCGGCAAAGAAAAGGTGGGAGAGGGTGGGGCACCAACGATTGAAACGGATACCTTTCAAATGTCCCATATCTACTGCTTGGCTAATCAAAACTGATAGAAGATTTGCAATCAGAATAAAGAGATATGGTGAAAGGGGGTCACCTTGCCTTAAACCTCGAGTCGGGAATATGTATGGCAGGAGTTCCCCATTAAAGTTGATGCTGTAGGAAGTAGTAGTAACACATTGTAAGATCCATTGGACCCACCTGACATGGAAACCCATTTGAAGGAGGTAGTCACCAAGAAAATCCCACTCGACTCTGTCATAGGCTTTTTGCATGTCAGTCTTGAGGATTGCCTGAAACTTTGTTGTCCGATGGCGTGTTTTAAATTGATGCAGGACTACTTGAAAGATAGATATGTTATCTTGGATTTGTCGGCTACTAACAAAGGCTGTTTGTTCCTTTGATATGAGCTGAGGTAAGAAAGGTTTGAGACGGTTTGCAAGGATTTTGGAAATGATTTTATAGGCGAAGTTGCATAGGCTGATTGGACGGTATTGTTCGATACGTTCAGGATGAGGAGTTTTGGGAATTAAGGTTCAAATGGTACGATTTAGGTTAGGCGGCAGCTGGCTAGTCTCAAAGAAATGGGTAACAAGGGTAAGCAAATCGTCTTTGATGATATCCCAATAAGACCGATAAAAAAGGCCATTAAATCCATCAGGGCCCGGCGCCTTTGTGGCCCCCAGCTGAAAGGTTGCCTGTCTAATCTCCTCTAGACTCACCGTTTCCAGCAAGAAGTTATTCATTGCAGTAGTAACCACTCTGGGGCACTGGTTGAGGATAGGAGCATAGTTTCTCGGACCAACGGTAGTAAACATATCAGTAAAATAAGCTCGAGTTAGTACCTGTAAAGCTGCAGGTTCCCGGAGCCATTGATTGTTGTGATCCTGTAACATTGTGATGCGATTGCGCTGCCTGCGCTGGACTGTCATAGCGTGAAAGAAACGGGTATTTTTGTCGCCCATTTGTAACCATTGAATTCTTGAACGCAGGGCCCAAAATTTCTCTTCGCGCATCCAAAGCTGCCTGATTTCCTCCTTTAACTGAATTACAGCCTCGCGATTATGGGAAGCATGGTGTTGGTTTGTGAATTGGCGCATCTGTTGTTGTAAGTAGGCTATATGCAGATCCCCTCTCGAGAATTTGGAACGACTCCATTGAATTAGAGCTGTAGATGTACGTTGTAATTTGGATGTGATACCTGAGGAGAGGCCCCTGCCCGAATGCCATGATGTTGAGATAATGTCGCTGCACTCTTTGTCATCATTCCAGAAAGCTTCAAATTTAAAAGTTCGTTTTGGAATCTTGTAAGGAGCTGAAGAGTGGATGATCAAGGGGCAATGGTCCGATCCTTTCGCCGGCAATACGAAAACCTCAGCGGCAGGAAATAGGAGACGCCATTCCATTGTACACATTGCTCTATCCAGACATTCCTTCACCATCTCTTCATCCATACAGTTATTATTCCAGGTAAACTTGCAACCCTTACTCGGTAGTTCCAGAAAAGCACAGTCATTAATAAAAGTTCTAAAGGTTGCCATTCGATTACGATCAGCTGAAATCTTCCCTACCTTTTCCCAGGGATAAATAATTTCGTTAAAGTCCCCGACGCATAACCAAGGGAAAGAATTGGCAGAAGAAAGGTCCCTGAGTTCATCCCAAAAAGAGAGGCGAGAAGTGTACTGATAAGGAGCATGTAGACAGGTGAGGCGCACGGTCCGATCATCCTGGAAGTCATTGTAAAGCAGGTCGATATAGTCCGGAGTAGAATGGAGCACTTGGATGGTAACCTGATCAGTCCAGAATAAAGCCAGACCGCCTGCCCGACCTCTAGGGTCGACAACATACCGTTTAGAAAAGCGAAGTCGACGTTGAATTCTAGTTATCATCACCTCCTGGTTCTTTGTTTCCGACAAAAAAACGAGATTGGGCTTTTCCTTGGCCGTCATGGCCTTTAAAGCTTGAACTGTCAGGGAATTGCCCAGACCCTGACAGTTCCAGCAAATTATCTTCATTTGTGAGGGGGTGGCTGTTGAGGGCCAGACACCGAAGCCCGGAATCCAGGTTCACTTGCAAAAAAGACAGGGGTCTCCAAAAGAGTGGAATCATCAAGGGTCTGAAGTAAGAGATCTGCAGTAGTAGAGGTAGCGTGTCGTTTTTGTTTTTAGTAACCACCAACTTGGGCTGCAATTTGGAAATTTTTGGTTTTCTAGAGGTAGGATCTGCTGGGACTTCTTCTTGAATGCCTTTTTGTTTCATAGAGGCCGGAATAAGGGCTGTATGTGTAGCTGTGACTTGCTCATCTGATGCTTGTAGGACTCTCGGGAGACAAGGCTGAATCGGAAAGGCAGATAAAGATGCTGCAGGCTGAGGAGATTCAGCGACCACAGGTTGTGGAAGCTGCAATAAAGGCTGATGCAGTTGTGTGGAGGGGGGTGATTCTGGAACAGTCAGAGGTTCTTGTTCGGCCAGAGGAGGGGGATTGTAGAAAGTAATCCAATAGGGGCTGCACTCCTTTACTTCGGCCCTAAGCCACTGTCCGTAAGACTAATATCTATTTTCGCAATTTTCTATAATAAAGTCACATTACTGTACTCTAATGAAATTTTAAAAAAGTGAAAAAAATCGAGTACTTAATTTTAACTGAAAGTTATCAAAAAAAAATAAATTTATTGCACTTGTCAATTCAATGTCAAACCTTTAAATTTGACTGATTTAATTGTAAACTTTTTGACAATTTGCCAATTTAAACCTAAACATTTTAACAATTCACCAATTAAATCATATATCTTTTGATGATTTGCCAATTTAGTCTTTCTAGAAAAGTTTATCCAAAAATCACTAACATGGTGGTATAGTCAGCTATAGTCAATACCGACCATCTTATATGACATGGCCAACGCTAACGTGAACAATTTTTGCAATTTTTATTTTATTTTTTTAATTTTCATTCTTTTTTTTCCAACCATAGATGAGTCGAGCCTCACCTAGATCCAGGCGAGGAAAACAGTTGAGGATTGCAAAAGAAAAAAAAAAGAAACAATAATTGAATATGCAAAACAATTAAAAAAAAAAGAAACAATTATTGAATAGGCAAAACAATTAAAAAAGAAAAGAAATAGGAGCAATAGAATTCCTAAAAAAAGAATGGCAAGCTTGCCAATGGGGTGCGAGCACTACCGCCGCCATCACCCATCGTCAAAGGGGCTAATGGAGGTCGCTAGTCCCTGGCGAGGGTAGCCAACCCTTGCTTAGCCAAAGCGAGGCCTCACCAGCTCTAGGTGAGGGCTGACGACCCTCACCAAGCCCGAGCAAGGACACCTAGATCTAAGCAATGCCAACCCTCACCTAGGGCTAACGACCATCACCCACTCTAGGCGATGGTCGACACCCCTCACTAGGCATGGGCTAGGCCTCGTTAGCCCTCGCCTGGGGCCTTTGAGGCTCACCTAGATCTAGGCAAGGCCGACCTTCGCTAGGCACAACTAGCACAAGTGTCACCCTCGTCTAGGCCTAGCAAGGGTTGCCCCAAGTGAGGGCCAGCGTGACCCAAATCTAAGCACCCTCGCTCGAGCCTAGCGAGGTTGGTCAACCTCGCCTAGGGCCAAGCGGGGGTCAGTCACCTCACCTGCCTACCGTTCTCTTTCTTTATTTTTTGTTTTGTTTTTTAAAATAAAATTTCAATTTTCTTTTTTAGTTTTTAATCTAATTTAAAAAATATTTGAATAAATAATAATGATGATGATGATGATGATAACAATAATATGTCATCTAGGAGAGAGAAATTAATTTAAAAGTACCACATTAACATTTTTCGTTAACCAAATTGATGGTATTGACAAATTAACTTGATTGCACCAATTCAACAAATTCTAAAACTCAATTACATTTTTGCGACAAATTTTAGGACTTATAGTATATTTATCCATAAAAATGTAAAACTTATAAAAATTATCCAAATTAGTATCGGTTGTGTCATGTAGAATGATTAACGCTGACTAGACCGTCACGTCAATAATATTCAGTCAAAATTAGCCAAATTGACTAAATTATCAAATCGTTAAAAAGTTCATGACCAAATTCATTAAATTACAAGGTTTATGGTTGAATTGACAAGTCCAATAGATTTAAGATTTTTTTGTAATTTTCTATAAATTTAATTGTATATTATGATAATAAAATATTGAAAGATATTTTATAGTTAAAACATATCAAATAGATTGGCCAAAAAAGCATGTTTAATTGGGTAGTAGAAAAAGTTATAGATAGAATAAACAAGCTTCTAATTATCATTCACAATTTCATATATGTGTAAATATATACATAGAGAAAGTACCAGAAAAAATTCTTACTTTGGTGTCAAAAAAAAAAAAGGAAGAAAGAGGTCAGTGACTATTTCTTTTCTCAGATAATTAGAATTTTTAAAAGGATTACAATAGCGAGTACTTTTAGACAACTTATTAAGAAACTAATTAATGACATCATTTCAATTTTTATGCATTGATTATTTTCATATTATGCACAATCAATATCTTGAAAATGGAAGAGAGAGAGTACCAGAAAAAATTCTTCGTTTGGTGTTAATAAAATAAATAAATAAAAAGGGCAGTGACTATTTTTTTCTCAGATAATTAAAATTTTTAAAAGGATTACAATAACAATTGCTTCTGGAAAACTTATTAAGAAACTAATTAATGACACCATTTCAATTTTTATGCATTGACTACTTTCATATTATGCACAATTAATATCTTAAAAAATCGAAGAGAGAGAGAGTACCAGAAAAAATTCTTAGTTTGGTCTCAAAAAAAAAAAAAAACAAAGAGGGCAGTGACTTTTTTTCTCAAATAATTAAAATTTTCAAAAGGATTATAATAACGAGTGTCTAGATTAAAAAACTAATTAATGACGTCATTTCAATTTGTATGCATTGATTACTTTCATAGTATGCACAATTATTACTTTGATGTCAAAAAAAAAAAGAGGGCAGTGACTATATTTTCTCAGGTGATTAGAATTTTTATAAGGTTTACAATAACAAGTGCTTCTAGACAACTTATTAAGAAACACATTAATGACACCATTTCAATTTTTATGTATTGATTACTTTCATATTATACACGATTCATATCTTGAAAATCGAATTGATGAAAACAAGATAAATTTAACAGGTATTCGGAGACACTCGTTAACATGAACATTAACAAAAAGATAAGAATCCTAATAAGGTTAAGAAACTTGTTCAAGTGACTTAACAAGTTTTCACATAAGCAATGTCAATATAAGCCAGGAATTTCATATGCTTACATAAGCTCACTGGGGTATTGAGCCGCGGGCGCCTAATGACAAGCACAAGTATCCAAGTACAAAGGGACAATGAGTATAGCACATTGAAAATTCCATAGCCACCTACTTCTCTTCTCCCAATGAAGCCTGGACCTCCTCGCCTATCTACTCGAGCTTTTGACTTCGACTCGCTTCCATAATTTTTCTTGCTTTCCTCACAGAAAATGGCACGCCTTCTCCTTTCGATTTCTCTGTGCCTAGGCCTTGTCCACCACGTCGCCTCTTTGGGCCCGTCGATCCAACGAGCGGGCTCGTGTCTCTTTCATTGAATCAATCGAACTTCGATGTCCAACGACCCTACGACGTGCCTGAGGACGAGCGGTATTCCTTCCGACATGGAGTTCACAAGCTTTGGGTGTATTCCAGTGACGAGCCTCACACTCCCACAAGCCGAACAAAGCCTCGCACTGAGATTCGCATCAGCGTAAGCTTTCAATGATCCTGAACTGGCAACGTGATCGAAATCGCCAGATACCCAATGGACCAGGAATTATAAACCCGGGTTAGGATGGCGAGTATTGATGTTTAGAGGCGATTTGTAGTAGCCATTACTTTCAGTTATCCATTGCAATAAAAGCTGCATAGTTCAGATAATTTGCAACGAAATTTCAAAAGAGACAATCTGCGATTTCATTTTAGTCGTCGTATACTCATCATATCTGCTTTTAACCGACTGATAATGCTTAATCATACTGAATTACAGGGATATGATTATTCCTCCGGAGTGTGGCAATTTGAAGGATACGCGTACATGCCACGTTGAGCGACCGGCGTGTGCATCATGCAAGTCTTCGGGGCGAGCCCTCATGCCACAACCGCAGCGCTCGTAGTCTACAATGGTTCATTGTCTTACTACACTAACACAATCTTGCTGGAGAACGTTTACGACAGATGGTTCAAGGTAAATGTGATACATGACGCAAATGCCTCCACCGTGAAAATTTACATAGACGACCAGTTCAAGATGGTGGCTCCTGGTCGTGGTGAGGCCACACATTACTTCAAGTGCGGGGTGTATGCTCAACGTTATAGTTCCTACTATATGGAGTCGTGTTGGAAGGGAATCAAGGTTCTTAAGATGAGTGATTGATGGACCTTTCTTTTCAATAATCGTGTCGACTTAGTCGTCGCTACTTTTGTAATAACAACCGAATCGACTCCGAAAAAGTCGACTTATCCTTAGGTGGCTAGCCAAAGGGTTTCTCTCTCATCGTTCATCAACTTTAGGAGAACCTCGCTTGCCAGTAATCTCCATAAAAATATCTTCCAAAAATTGTACTATTGAAAGTTTTAAAGCTTTTATATATTATGCAATTCCTAAACCTTTTCACTCATAGATACAAAATTTATACTTTTACTCAAAACTGCCATTGAGTAGAGAACATTTCGGTCAATGCAATCAAGTGTTAAAATATTTGCAGAAAATTGCAAGCAACTCCTAAACTTATATTGCAAATAAATTTAAGGCTACCGCATATGAAATCTTAGAGTCTCACGTAGGCAACTTCGATACTGTGTTTAAAAAATACTCGATTGCAGTTTTTGAAGAGATATAGAACTTGAATCTCCTAATTAAAAGATTTAATACTCGAGTACATTCTTTACACAAGGTTTAGGACTTCATACTTCCTGCTAATTAGGACGACATAGGTGAGCGGAGTCCATAGTCTTTCTATTCTATTGAATGGAAATAGAAACGGGCATCATTGTCAAATACAGTTAGCTAGAAAAGTTCCTCGTGACTCTACGGAAGGCACTATACTATTACCAACGATGAGTTTCATGTGGGTGAATGTGAGTTTCATACTAGCCCTACCAAAATTAAAGACTTTTTGATACAACTAACTCAAAAACGCAAATGAAGCTTATTAGCTGGAACTGTCAAGGTTTGGGCAATCCCCTGACAGTCCAGACTCTAAAGGCCATGACGGCCAAAGAAAAGCCCGATGTAGCTTTCTTAATGGAAACGAAGAACCCTGAATCAAAGCTCCACCAGATTCAACAGTACTTACGGTTTCAGCATTCATATATCCTTAACCCAGTCGGTATAGTAGGCGGCTTATCGGTGATGTGGAATGATCAAGTATCTATTCAAGTGCTTCGGTCTTCGCAATATATGTTTGATATGACTTGTAGATTGGTGCAGGAAGATAGAACCATTCGCCTAACCTATATTCATGCCCCTTATAATTATCACCAACGACAGGTTCTATGGGAAGAACTTAGGATGATCAGTAGGATGAATAGTTTCCCTTAGTTGTGTGTTGGGGACTTTAACGAAATCCTTTATCCATGGGAAAAGCTTGGTAAGAGACCTGCGGATTTTACTCGCATGCTATCTTTTCGTGTTGTTCTTATTGACTGTGAGCTTATGGAGATAAATAGTAAGGGCTGTGAATTCACTTGGATGAATAATAGAGAGGGGGAAGAGATTGTAAAGGAACGATTGGATCGGGCATTATGTTCGATGGACTGGCGCATTCTATTCCCAGGGGCAGATGTGCTAGCACTACCGACAGTGGGATCTAACCATAGTCCATTGATCATCCAGACTTCAACACCGTTCAAAAGAAATAATAAGCATTTTCTTTATGAAGCCTATTGGAATGATGATGCTGAATGTCGCGAGATCATTTCTACGGCATGGAATTCTATCCATCCCAATCATCCGGTTTTTCTTTCAAAGTTAAAGCATGTCAGCACAGCTCTATCTACATGGAGTCGCACTAAGTTCTCACATGGACACGCCAGAGTAATTACCCTACAACACCAGTTACAAGATCTGACCAACCAACAACACTTAAATTATCATAGAGAGGAAGCATCCAAACTCAAAGAGGAAATTACAAGGACTTGGCAGAAGGAAGAGCAATACTAGGCTATGAGATCTCGAATACAATGGTTGAAATGGGGGGACAAGAATACTAGGTTCTTTCATGCATCCACACTTCAAAGAAGATATAGAAATCGCATTACTATATTACAAGACGAGAACCAGCAGTGGATTCGTGACCCTCGCACCCTACAAGGTATGACGACAACTTTCTTTTCGAAGTTATATACAACTCAGGGGTTGCGGGATTACGACCCTATCCTTGCCCAATGTCAACAGCTTGTAAGTACTGAAATGAATGCTCAATTGATTGCCATGGTTACTATTGAAGAGGTCAGACAGACCACATTCCAGTTAGGGACAACTAAGGCCCCTGGCCCTGATGGACTAAGTGGCTTGTTTTATCAAAGTCACTGGGATATTATTAAAGATGATCTCCTGCTTCAAGTATAGCATTTCTTTATGACAAGCCAGATGCCTCCAAGTATCAATCAGACCTTTCTTACTTTGATTCCTAAGACACCTCATCCAGAGAAATTAGAGCAATATCGCCCCATTAGCCTATGCAACTTCGCCTACAAAATTATCTCAAAGGTGCTTGCCAACCGTCTTAAAAATTGGTTGAACTCTCTAATATCAAAGGAACAGTCAGCTTTTGTTAGTGGACGACAGATTCAAGATAATATTTTGATCGTCCAAGAGGTTCTTCACCAATTCAAGACCAGGAAGAGAAAGAGAAAATTTAATGCAATCCTAAAGATAGACATGCAAAAGGCGTATGATAGAGTTGAGTGGGATTTCCTACATGACTACCTTCTGAAATTGGGCTTCCATCCTATATGGGTTCGATGGATTATGCAATGTGTATCTACTACTTCCTTGAGTGTAAAATTTAATGGTGATCCCCTTCCTTACTTTTCTCCTTCGTGGGGCCTCCGACAAGGTGACCCTTTATCTCCATATTTGTTTATTTTGCTGGCAAATGTGTTATCGACCTTAATCAATCAAGCTGTCAGTATGGGACACATTAAAGGTATTAAGTTCAATCAATGGTGTCCAACCCTGTCCCATCTATTTTTCGCTGATGGTGCAATCATTTTTTCTAGACGGGACTATTCGAGAATGTTAGAACCTTGCTGATATTCTAAACCAGTATTGTCTGGCAACTGGTCAGGTAGTGAATCAAAACAAGTCCAACATTATTTTCAACAATCACTGTCCCCCTAGATTGCAAGATAATATGTCGGGAGAGCTTAGAATACCTATGTTGACAAGATGTGGTAAATATCTGGGATTACCATCAGATTGGGGTCAATCAAAGAGGGAGATGTTCTCTTGGCTACTAGCACGAATACATGCCAAGTTGGAGGGCTGGAAGGGCAAGTTAATATCCAAAGGAAGTAAGGAAGTACTCATTAAATCTGTCATACAAGCTCTACCACATTACTCTATGTCTATTTTTAAGATTCCTCTGTCAATTTGCAAATCTATAGAGAAAAGCATTGCAAGATTCTAGTGGAAAAATGATCAAAATAAGACAGGTATTCATTGGCAAAGATGGGATCTTTTGAAAGCAAGCAAAGATAACGGCGGCTTAAGTTTTCATGATCGAATAGCTTTTGACGAAGCTATGCTCGGCAAACAGGCCTAGCGATTATTGCAACAGCCCTTGGCTTTATGGAGTCAACTGTTTAAAGGTTTGTATTTTCCTACGCAAAATTTCCTCTCCATAAATTCAGCATCTCGATCGTCATGGGGATGGAAGAGTCTTCTACTAGGCAGGGATGCTATTCTTCCTCATCTACGTTGGTCAGTGGGTAACGGTCAAGATATCAGAATAAGAGGCGACCGTTGGTTACCTATGGGTATTCTCTATGGACCTAACAACAAAGAGGATCCATGGCTGGTGGCGGATCTTAATGATCCGACCCACCAAACTTGGAACCAATCTATGCTCCTCCCTCTATTAGGAGCAGACATTACAGAACAAGTCCTTAATATACATATCAGACCTCTACCCATTGAAGATCGCATCATTTGGACAGCAACGAAAGATGGCAAATATTCAGTTAAGAGCTGCTACCATAATCGACTTCAAATAGCAAGCAATAACAACAGTCATAGCGCATCATCATCCTATCAAAATCCCAAACTCCTATGGCGACGAATCTGGTCGATGCGCACTGCACCAAAAATCATAATATTTACCTGGGCCGTTTGTCAGAATGCCATTGCGACAAGAGCCAACTTATTTCACCGACACATAGCCTTGGATCCTTGGTGCCCTCTGTGTCAACAACAGAGTCCCGAAACCATCGAGCATTTGTTCCTCCAATGTGCGTGGACTCGCGCTGTATGGGCAAACCAGCAAATTAATATTCAAATATCCCCTCGGTCCATCCATTGCCTAGATCAATGGTTATCTGACAGAGCAGCTACACCGAGGCACTTACCAGGGCTTGAGCTCACTACCAATACTCTCTGGCAGATTTGGAGAATGCGCAACGATTTTGTGTTCCGCAATCAAAAGCCGGATCCACGAAAAGTTGTTGAAGCGGCTGTCGCTCAAACTAAGGCTTTTACCTCCCCTGCTATTACCCGATCGAGATCAGGGCTTCAAATCCTCAATCCCGAGCACTTGTGGCGACCTCCAGCCTCCGGCACTCTCAAGTACAATATCGATGGCACCTTTCAACTGGGCAACATAGAGGGGTCAATGGCCTGTGTCTGTAGAGACCATCAAGGTAGGCTAACAGACTGCTTTTCTTGCACGTTAGGTCGAAATCAGTGCTGGAAACAGAGATCAACGCACTCACCTATACCCTCAACCATCTGCTGCGACGAGAGCTTCAACATACCAAACTGGTGCTTGAATCCGATTGCCTTACTCTCGTTGATGTTGTGCGTCATGATAGATCGCCCATGTGGGAGCTTCGGCTGCTCGTAGAGGAGGCAGTTCGACTGCTCTCCCGTTTCTCTGACCTAACCCTGCAGCATTGTCCGAGAGAAGCGAACCGGGCTGCTGACTAGGCCGCGAAGGCCCATCGCACCAATGTTTTGGCCCTAAACTGGTTATCTCGCCCTCCTACTGTACTTCTTGATATACTTTCTATGGATGCTTTAGCTTCAGGATGTAATTTACGCTAATATAAATGCGAATGTTAATTTCGACCCAAAAAAAAAATGCAAAAACGCAAATAAACGAAACTATTTAGGTAAGAAATAAATTGTAGAAATTGATCCTGAATATGGGCAATTCATGAGATTGACGTTGTACCTCCTCTACAGGAGATGATTTCGTGATAATTAAGGTAAAGGAGATTATAATCGCTTGAGGCACTCATACTCAAGTAGTTTCCGTATCTAAATACACCCAAATCCACAATAATTAATCAATAAAAAATAAGTTTTCTTACACACTCAACTCTCCAAGGTTGAAGGCTCTCATAGTTTATTGAATTTTGCAAGTTTTTCTATGCAAAATAAACTAGAAGATGAGGCTCTAAATTATTTGGATCAATTTACGTCGAGAGTCGGTCTACTAGCAAACTAGGCCAAGTAACGTACCACAATCGTACAACTTGAGCACTCTCGATCACTTGGCCAATCAACCCACTAGTGTTGCACCAGCGACCGGGGTCATTTGATCGGCCTCCCACTTGGTAACTCCAATCCCGTCTTCATGTCCATGCCAACAATGATACTCCGGGTATCTCAAGAGCAAAATTTCTATCAATTCCGATCGAAAGAGAAACTTAGAGCCATAATCAAACAATTATCCGCTTTGCCATAATTTCGGGAGAAGGGATACCTCCTTACTTCATCCTCATCCTCTTCGTCTCTCCCTAGCCCTGCTGAGCTCCTCACCTGCTGCAGAGGTTGACAGAATCCAATTACTAATGGAATTTGATCAATGGGACAAGCTTCATCAGCATATCTACTGTAGTATCTATCATGTGCACTTCTCAACAGATGCAGTTTCGTGTGACACAATATCTCAAATAAAATGGTACCTAGTGTCTATGTGTTTCATCCACTCATGATATGTCAAATGTTTAGCAAAATGTACTGCACTCTGACTATCATAATAAGCAATAATTCTCTCTTGCTACGACCCTAGTTCTCTTAGCAAACATCTAAGCCAAACAGCATCCTTGATTGTCTCAATTGAGGCTATATACTCTGCTTCAATTGTCAACAAAGAAATTATCGATAGTATCACCTTTTCCAACAAGGGATAATTGTCCAAAAAATCATAAATCTATTGTACTACGATTAATTAGGTGCTAAACTTTTCAATTTGACAAATTTAGTCTGAACCTTTTGATGATTTACTAATATAATCCTTTCAACAATCGATCTAGCCTCATTGGCAACATCATATGTTGAGGGCATTTCCGAAATTTGAAATTTTGGCAAAAGCAAGGTTGGAAGAAAAAATGTATTAGCATTTCGGGAATGCTCAAAGCTCAAATTACCTAAACCTTTGTTGGGTTAAAAGTCCAAAAAAAATGTGAAAAGGTATTTACGGCCTTTAGAGCGACAAAGGTTCTGAAAAAATGTTGCCAAGTGCAGCCGAAAGCACCAACTTTTGCGGTGAGACAACTTATTCAACACAATGGAGATCAAGTTTTCAATCTTTTTAGCTTGCTCTGGTATCTTTCTCTCACGTTCAGTTTGGGCTTTCTTTTCCACCTCCAACTCCAGCTATTCGTTCCCTCTCTAATTCAGTCAATTAAAGAAGTTGGAGCGATTTCCAAAATACACTCCCAATTTTACAATGACATATAATACGATCTAATTTTAAACGCTCGAAATGCTCTGAGGATGGATTTCCAGATCATCATAAAATCGAAGTGTATATGATCTTATCCATCTTAGTTATGAGAAATAAGTAAATCCGCAATTTGGCTTGCTCCTCAATTTCCTTCTTCTACGCGAAGCGGCATCAGTCAAAATCTGTCTCATTAAAAATTAACAAAATAAGTAACAGTCACCATTCTTTTGGTTCTTCTATAGGGGAGTTCGGAGAGAAAAAATGACATAGCACGTCAAAAGGAAAACAATCCCAATTTCAAAATAATTGCAGAGACAAAAGGGCTACAAGTGGAAGGGAAGCCAATGACATATAGGATAACGATCTAATTCACATGGGCACAACTCGTAATACGAAGTGCTCTATTTGCAAACTGGAGATTGCTTTAGTTTCTACTACATGAATCTGCAACTATGAAATAGCAAGGATGTGTACAAGTTGCAGGTGAACAGAAGCGATTCCCACCAAAAACTATATGCAGCAAGTACTGTTTAGAAATTAGACTTGTGTTCATGTAAGAGTCCATTTAGTTGCCACATAGTAAAAATATCACCTTGTGTATCTACTAATATTATTAAAAAAAATGGAAATAGAGTTGGATAAAGAATGCCATTAATTGATGCCTGGCATGGTACCTATGCATGAGATGAAAACTTCTGTTCTAGGTTATAGATACCTCAGCATGAAAGGCTGAAGAAGGTCCCAGGAAACTTGACGGAGTTAATAAAAAATAAAAAATAAAAAAATCATCCAGTTCACTGCAGGAGTCAAGTGATTTTAATAAGAGAAATGAGTAGAGAATAGTGCTATTATTTCCAAAAACGGACGGTGCAATCTCAATCACAAGTGTTAAAGATGGAAAATGGGAGACTCATTTGACCGGTGAATAAAAGATTTAAGGTGAATATATATTGGATATTGATCCATAAGTTTTGGTGAATATCCATTGGATATTTAAATAGACTCAATATTTTTAAATTGCAACATTTTAAAATAATGAATATTATTCTCTAGCCAAAGAAAAGATTTGGGGGATGTTGTCCCAAATAAAAGAAACTTAATAACACAAAAAGAAACTTAATATGGAATTCGATTGAAAATCTTTTCTTTTTTTATTTTAACTTTAGCTTTGACTCATGTGATCTTAAAATTAATCGTGTAACGTTTTAGGTCCTTGTGCATCCTCGGGTAATATTTTCATCTACTAATTTATTATTAATGATTTCTTTTTAGTTAGTGATTATATTTTTCTATTTGTGATTTGTAGTTATCTAGATTTCAGTATTTAATTTGTTTTTTCTTCCTTCATATTGAAAAATTTCCACTTTATGAGATTTGTGAGAGTTTCCCTTTCAAATTAGTGCTTCTTGGGCCTTTTTAAATTCTCTATAATCTAATCCCAAATTAAGCCAAGAAAATAGGAAGCAATGGGACGTCAAAAGAAAATTTGAAACAAGTGGAACCCATCTTGCAACTCCCTCCATGAAAATGCGTGGCTAAAATTTGACGGTTCCTACTGTCACAAAAGCCCCATCGTTAGGCTAGCTAAGCTCTTTTAATAATTTAGGTGCAATAGTAGCTACATCACAGGGAATAGTTTCGCTTGAGCTCTCTTCATCTTGTAGCATGCCCACGCCAACAACACTCGAATCCACGAGTGTTTTCTTTCTCTTAAATCGTCTTTAGTGTCAGACCTGAGTACGTTCTTAAAAGACTCAAGGGTCTTCTAGACAGGCAGGAGATCCGCCCTAGGGTGGGAAACCCCGCTTGGCTGTGGCCCGTATTCCCTGCTAATCCAAGAAGAAAAATATCGAATTAGCTGTAGGAGGAGTCAGGAGTGACATTTCTCTTATCAAAAACAATTTATATTCAAAAATACAAAAATATATATATTATTTTTATTCCTGAATGGATTTTTGAACAAAAGAACGTATTTAACAATTGCACCAAAATTTTATTCTCGAAATAGAAAAAGAATGAGAATATATTTAGTACGACTCTCAAATTTTTTTATAATGTAGAAATTTAGTTTTTTAATAATTTTTAAAATTTTAATAATTATTTTGACTTCTTTCTTGTTTTTTCCTTTTTTTTTCCTCCCTTCTTCTTCCTCCTCTAGCTAGTCACTAGGCCTCAGCAATAGCCGATGACCGGCCAAAGATGAGAGCCAAGGAGGCTTGACCTTGCCCAGCCATCGTGAGATCAACTTCGTCTAGCCATGGCGAGGCCGACCTCACCTAGCCATGGCAAAGCTCCCCAGCCCTTGTCTCTGGCTAGTTGCCAGCTATCACCAAGGTCTAGTGACCAATTAGAAGAGGAAGAAAAAGAAAGAAAGAAACATGATTTTGTTTCAAAATTTGTTCTCGAGAATAAAAAAAAAGGATGTTTTTTCTACTTCTTATTTCTATTTCAAATCTATTCATTGATCACTAATCTGTTCCAATGAATAAAAGAATTAGCTAATGGTATTAAACAAATTTCTATTCTCTTTTTATTCTAGGAAACAAAATAGCAAAAAAAAAAAAATGGAGGAATGGAATGGTTACCAAATAGGGCCTAACAAACATTCACCATGTTGGAATTTAAGTCGGCGAAGACGACTTACCTTTATCCGATGCGCAAGCAACAATTAACCCCGGAACGAACGTTGAATTGCAGATGAATCACGAACAAAATTACTTCATTCTAGTCTGAATGCAATCACAAGGAAAGCACCCAATTTCCACGGCGTAAATGCAAACCGTTCTTGTAAATGATGAAAGGGAATGCCTTCTTCTTCCTTGATGGAAAGGGAGAGAGATTTTGGTGCAAATGATCTACCAACAGATGCCAATGGTTGTCTACAAAAGACTTATATACGACACCCTTCATACCCTTTCAAAGAAGTGCCTTTCCATTGTAGCTTATCAAGTCCAAACGGTGCGTTCCAATTGCACTCCATCATAGGCCAAATGGTGCGTTCCAATTGCACCCCATCATAGGCCAAATGGTGCGTTCCAATTGCACCCCATCATGAACGTACTAACTAAAGTACAACATCTCCCACTTGGACATGATGGGCTTGATAACGCTCTATCAAGAATATAAGGCATTCAATATTCATCAACTTTACAAAATAATTCATACTGGCAACTAAGCCGTGCAACCAGTGAGTACACCTGCACTTGGGAGCTCAAATTATGCACCTGTTAGGGATGACATAATGGCTACAATCCCGAAAAAGAAATAAACAATTGATGTCTCACAGTATCCCAGACATATTTTGTTACATCAATTCAAGTATACATATCCCTTAAAGGCTATACTTGATTATTCTCAAAACACCATGTATTTACAATTATATCCGCAATCACATAAAGCGATATAATTGGTCGACCAATAAATACATATGATAGATGTATAACAACAATAGTCTTCCTTCGCACTCATGTCTCTCTCTATTTCAGAACAATTGCTTTCCTAGACACGTCCCATAAAACCATTTCTATTCATGACCGCCGATAACATGCTAAAGTAGCAACATTGATCTTTTACTTCGAGAACATAGTCAAAAGTAACATAGGGCACAAATTGAGGTAAATTATAAATTACCTCAAGGACTCACATGATGAGTAAATAGGGATAATTTTACTCACCTTCCATTGTCGATCGTATAATGCACATGTAGTATGAATTACATGCTATAGTGGATTTCTCTTTCTATAAGAGCGTATGTCATTTATTAAATATATCCACTATACAGACCTTAGCCTAAACATAGTCATGTGCCTCTCACGTACTCATGTTTAGCTCGAGTGCTATATCAGCTCGCTTTCTATAGCGCCCAATTAAGTACTCGCATCCGGCATCTTACAGGCATACATGATTGTGGGACTATCATGTTCGGTCTTATTATAAATAAATCACAGACCTCATCTTGACTTCAATCAAGGCGACATATTTTATGTACCAGACTTGTTCTTCAGCATTTATTTGTACATAACGTCCCATCTCAACGTGCTAACTATAGCACTTGAGGTGATTGCTCGTGTGAGTAAGTCAATCATTGCCTACTGACATACTTTACAATAATATGTGTGTGCTTGTACTAGTCTCATAATGGATTTGTACTTCTTGATAAAACATCAAGTCATTAATAAACAAACAAGTACAATACATATGTCCACAAATACATAAAACAATTATCCTCTACAATAACACATATCACATTCTACGCAATCCTAGTGACATCATATGGGTCAAGAATATGTCTCTAGGAATAGCGTTCGTAAATGGATCAGCAACCATTCTATTGGTTGAAATGTATTGTAGGATCACTTATTTCTCCGCTATAATATCTCTGATGAAGTTATTCTTTATGTCAATGTGCTTCGTCCTTCCATGATACTTGGGATCTTTCACATAGGCAATGGTTGCTTAACTATCGCAATAAACTGTCACCGGTCTTAGAACCTCAGTGACACTGGCTAAATTTTCCAATAAACGTTTTAGCCATAGTACGTATTACACTGCGGTAGAACATGCAATAAATTCAGCCTCCATAGTAGACAATGTCGTGCATGTCTGTTTCTTACTATTCCAAGAAATTGTACCTCCATTGAGCAAGAACGCATATCCAGAAGTCGATTTACGCTCATCCAGGTCTCCACCCCAATCAACATCTGAATAACCTAATAAGCGTAAATCATTCCCTTGGTAACAAAGTCGATAGTCCATAGTGCCCTTCAAGTATCTCAGGATCCTCTTCACTGCTTTCCAATGTGCTTAACTGGGATTTGATTGATATCAACTCACCAATCCCATGGCATAACATATGTCGGGTCGAGTACACATCATAGCATACATCAAACTTTCGACCGGACTAGCGTAAGGAACAGTTTCCATTACTTTATTTTCTTTTGGAGTCTTAGGACACATCTCAGTACTTAGGCCTTCACTTTGCATGAAGGGGTATCAATGGGATTACAGTGCTGCATATTGAATCGTTCAAGAATCTTCATAATATAAGACTCTTGTGATAAAGTAAGGAGTTTCCTTGATCGATCTTTTTCGATCTTAACTCCTAATATATAAGCAGCTTCTCCCATGTCCTTCATTTCAAAATTGGAGAACAACCATTCTTTTATGGTGATAATCAAAACCTTGTCATTTCTAGCCAACAGAATATCGTCCACATAAAGTGATAAAATCACAAATTTATCTTTGGACCGCTTGACATATACACAATGATCTTCTTCGATCATCATGAAACCAAAAGTTGTTATGGCTTGATGAAAATGAAGATACCATTGTCTAGATGATTGCTTAAGGCCATATATTGAGCGATGAAGTTTGCAAACTTTATGCTCTTGACCTTTAGCTATTAAACCTATTGATTGTTTCATATAGATTTCCTCATCTAATTCTCCATTGAGAAATGCCGTCTTTACATCCATTTGATGTAATTCAAGGTCCAAATGTACAACGATGGCTAGAATAAGGCGTATTGAGACAAACTTTACAACTGGCGAAAAAGTTTCCTCATAGTCTATACCCTCTTGTTGAGTATAACCTTTTGCCATAAGGCGAGTCTTATACTTTTCAATGGATCCATCCGCCCTTCGCTTAATCTTAAAGACCCATTTGTTTCCAATGGTCTTACGATTAGGTGGTAGATCAATCAAGTCTTAGACATGATTTGTCCTCATTGACTCAATCTCATCTTCCAAAGCTTTTCTCCATTCTTCCTTATCAGATGATGAGAGAGCCTCTTGAACAGTCTTAGGCTCGGCATCATCTTTCTAAGCAATCATAAATGTTTTCCCTTCAATCTCCAAACGACGACGAGGAATACTTTTACCATTACTTTTACACAACTAAATTTCTCTTGAATTCAATTCGCCAGACGATGCAACACTCCCACTAGGTCTTGCATGTTGAGGTAAATCTTCATTTCCCTCTACAACATTAGTGGGTGTGTTATTAGGATCTTCCATCTCATATAATTGGAAATCCTTATCAATCTCACCTCTACTAGGAAAATCGTTCTCCAAGAACATGACATCTCGTGACTCATTTTCGATCACATTCCCATCAGCTTGTTCACCTATGAACACGTACCCTTTGGAGTGTTCAGAATATCTTATAAAGATACATTTCTTCCCTCTATGGCCTAATTTGTCATATTTATGGGAAGATTCATGAACATAAGCTGCACATCCCCATGGACATAGAATACTCAAGTCTGGTTTCTTACCAGTCCATAATTCATAAGGGGTGGAAGTGACCGATTTTGAGGGCACTCGGTTAAGTACATAGGCAGTAGTCAATAATGCATCTCCCCAATAGGAGATAGGTAAATTTGCTTGCGCCATCATAGACCTAATCATTTCCAATACGGTTCTATTCCTTCTCTCAGCTGCCCTATTTTGTTGTAGAGTACTAGGAATAGTCAATTGTCGTACAATTCCCTTTTCATCACAAAGAGCCTTGAATTGCTCCGATAGAAACTCACATCCACGATCGGTTCTCAATGCATTTATCGTTTTGTTCAACTGATTCTCTACCATCGTTATATATCGTCTAAAGCAGTCTAATGCTTCTGACTTATAGGAGATCAGAAAGACATAACCAAAACGCGTGAAGTTATATATGAAAGTAATGAAATATGAGACTCCATGCCTCACCCTCACATTCAAAGGACCACAAATGTTATAATGTATGAGTTGCAATGGAAATTCAGCTTTAGTCCATTTACCGAATGGTTTTCTAGTTGCTTTTCCCGCTAGACAATGTTCACATACGGGTAGATCAACATTAGTAAGTGACTCTAAAGGGCCTTCTCTAGCTAATCTTTGCATTCTTTGCAACCCAATGTGACCTAATCTAGCATGCTATGTACTTGCATCAATCTCAACATTACTAGAAGATGCAATTAAAGAAAAACAACCATTAACATTAACATTGTACTGATCATAGTCAATGTCTAATACCATAAAACCATTCGATACATGACTTGAACCATAATAAATTGTTCCATACAAAATGTCAACACAATCACCATGAAAATTTAATACATAACCTAGGTTAAGAAGAACAACTACAGAGACCAAGTTTCGTTGAATATCTGGAGTATAGAGGACATCATGTAGGAATAGGCTTCAACCACCACGTAAAATTAATTTACATGTGCCGATACCCTTTACTTCAACTCTTGAGTTATTCCCAACATATATCCATCTTCTTCCAAGCTGTATCCAACGATACTCCACAAATGCTTCTCGGTCTCTAGCTACATGGTCTGTTGCTCCTGAGTCTACAATCAACATTACATGAGATTCAGCAAGCATCATAGTACTAGAAACAAAAGCATTACTTAAAGTAATGGAGTAATAGGGTACCTCTTTCGGCTCAGTGCATTCACAAGCAAAGTGACCCATCTTGCCACAATTGTAGCACTTCATCTTGTCCTTGTCCTTCTTCCCACCACGCTTCTTGCGTTGGAAGGTCTTAGCCCTTTTAGGTGCCTGATCAGTCTTCTTCCCTTTGTTGTTGAATTGAGAATTCCTTTTGCGTTTAAAGCTCGAAGCTTTGCGTGAACTCGATTCAGCAACATAAGCATGAGTAGAGGATCTCGCAGCCTCTAGGCGCTCATCCTCTAATTCCAAATGACGCGCTATATCATTAAAAGTGACAATATTCTCATTATGCGTCATATTGATCTTCATATGCTCCCAATTGTCAGGAAGAGACCTTATAACAGCCTGAACCTACTGTTCATTAGTAAAGGAGTGACCTACCGACTTCAGCTCACGAATCATATTTGACATCTCCCGAAGATGCTGCCTCATCGTTATATTTGGGCGCTTTTGATATGTGCCAAACTTGATGGTGAGTTTTCTCAGCTTAGTGGCAGATGTACCCCCAAACTTATCTTTCAAGGCAACCCACATTGTCTGAGCTTTATCATAACTTTCAAACTCACACATGAGATCATCTTGCATACAACTCAGCAACGTGATGCGAGCAATGCTAATCTTCTTTTTCCAAGCTTGATAAGCTTCTAGATCTCTCCTGTGTTGAGCTGAAGTTCCATGCTCAGGTTCATCCATGGTGTGGTTGAGGGTTACCAAAACATCTTGCTCCTCAAGGATGTACTGAACTTTTCGGTGCCAAATATCATAATTGTCACCGTTCAGCTTCTCACCCTTTTTAAGGTCAGCCACAATGGTCTTAGATGCCGATGCCATAATCAATTGCTATAACACATTGACATAATAGACGCGGAATCAATACTAGCACATTTTTCAGAGTAACACACATATTTAATTTGCAGCAAAAACAAACTAAATTAATGATAATTCAACAAAAGACACAGAAACAAAAGTTCACTATGTTCCCAATCAACTTCTATATACGATTGTTCTATTATCATTAATTAGTTTAATTTGCGCAAATTTTAAGTTCTATGTGAGAAGTCCTTCGAATTCTACCAACCTACGAACTCCCACTAGGAAAAATAATTACATGACCTCATGTAATTTCTACATTTTTCCATTAATACAAAAGCATAGCATGATATAAAACAACGTACAAAAAACAATCATGCTGCAACTACAATCAAATCCGCAATTCAAGATCTAACGGAAAAACAAGGATCTCCTACCATTGTTCGAATTTTCATGGATCTAGTAAATAGCAAGTATATTAAACTAAATACATGCTACCATCGAACCAAGCTCTACACAGCATATATGACATCACTTCTATATAGGCTAGCTATTGTATTTCCTAAAGCATAAGAAAATACAAGCCAAAAATGAATGAATAGTGCATTTAAACCACCAAAATACGCGTACTTAGGGTTCCTTACACATTTTCATACATTTATAAAATTCAAAATTGAAAAATAATTATACCACAGTGTAAAGGACATCCATACGAACCAAACACCACCAACCACGCTCCAATCAGAGCTCGCACGCGCCCCCATGCGCTACCTGAGTGCACGGTGTGTGTGGCGCACACGCCAGCGAGCCCAAAGGCTCCTGGCCAGTCCGACTAGTCGACCGTTGACTGGTCAACGGTCAATGGGTCGGGTACGGTCCAGTCAACGGGTAAGATCGGATCGTCAGCGCCGGCGGTAGTTCATCCTAGCGGTTACCGACCGTTCGATGACGTCATCCGTGACGTCATCACGCGTCGCGTCGCTCCACGTGACACGCACACGTCAGTTCGCCAACCAACGCATGTTGCGCACGCACTGGCATCCCCAGCGCGTCAGACGCGTGAGGCCCACGCGCAGTGGCTTCTGGCCGCACGTGTGGGCGCGTCCGGCCTCCTCCGGTCGCGCTCGAACCACCGTCGGACTCGTCTCGACGAGTACTTTCACCCTACATATTCAAAAATTGATTTTGGCCAAAATAAATATTTCAAAAATTGGCCAAAACCGCACGGATGCACGCGACCCCAAACCCGTTCTTCGCTTTGGTTCGATTTTTCGACAATTCATATATCAATTTCAATTAATAAACATCCAACCAATGTAGATATTATACTCTTGATCTTGATATCAAATGGTAAATTGGAAAATTCAATGAAAAACAAGGCAGAAACCACAACCGAGCTCTAATACCAATGTTGGAATTCAAGTCGGCGGAAGACGACTTACCTTTATCCGATGCGCAGGCAACAATTAACCCCGGAACGAACGTTGAATTGCAGATGAATCGCGAACAAAATAACTTCACTCTTGTCTGAATACAATCACAAGGAAAGCACCCGATTTCCACGGCGTAAATGCAAACCATTCTTGTAAATGATGAAAGGGAATGCCTTCTTCTTCTTTGATGGAAAGGGAGAGAGATTTTGGTGCAAATGATTTGCCAACACATGCCAATGGTTGTCTACAAAAAACTTATATACGACACCCTTCATACCCTTTCAAAGAGGTGCATTTCCATCGTAGCTTATCAAGTCCAAACGGTGCATTCCAATTGCACCCCATCATAGGCCAAACGGTGCATTCCAATTGCACCCCATCATAGACGTACTAGCTAAAGTACAACACACCAACAACTCTCTTTTCTTCCACAAGTAAATATTATATGTCAAGATTATGAGCCCCAGAATATAAAGTTCCCGAATTAACAAAGAAAAAGAATTTTGACATGGAAGCAAATCCCTTTGATATTCCTCGATTTCAGCCAAGAGTGAAGAAGTTTCTTTCATGTTTTCATGAACCAAAGGCGGCAACAATCCAGATTTTCCAAATTAATTTCGACTGAGGTTTCATTTAGTGGCTCCAACTCCAGACATAATTTGATAGTTTGTATCACTTAAAAAAATAAGTCAATAAGAAATGTTTCGTTACCAACAATAATTTATATCTGAACATATTCATATGCACTCCTTAGGCTATGATAGCCTTTAGCCCAAGGGTCGCCACTGGTGGAAGGTTACCACCACCACACCTAGGGACATATATAGAGAAAGAACTTCAATAAACATTAAAACTACTTTGTCATCAAAGTATAATTAAGTTTTAAAACTTACAAAAAAAAATTTAATCAAGTCCTAAAATTTGTCAAATCAGTACAATCATGTCCTTCTATTAGCTCCTCCCAATTGGACTAACAAAAATGCTGACGTGACTTTTTTTAAAATTTTCTCTCTCCTATGTGGATTTTTTTAATACTTTGTCTCTCCTACGTGGCATTGACCCTACTAAAACATGTAATATAAAACTAAAACAATGTTGTTTTGACCTAAATCTTAAATAAATAAAAATATAGAAAAACACAATACAGAGAAGGAAAGAAAAAAGGTTAGCCATTGCCGAGGCCCAGGCGATGATAGGGCGTAATGGCCTACGGCCCTTGCTCTTGCCTTTTTTTCTTTTTCTTTTTTCTTTTTTGTGTTTTTTAAAATGCTTTTTTTCATTTTTATCTAATTTAATTAAGATTTAGGTTAAATGATTATATTTGGACCAAAATGAAGTCATTTTAGCATTATCCTTCATGTTTTACCCATGTTAGTGCCACGTTGGAGAAAAGAAATAATAATAAAAAAATCACGTTGACATTTTTCATTAGACAAGTCTGACGAACTTACCGGAATGACTCAATTACATGCACTTTCTTATGAAATATTTTTTGGACTTCCAATACACTTATCTCAAGATATTTCAATGCTATATTCCATATAAGTAATTTTCCATTAAATTTTGAGGAATAAATTGAGTGAAGATAGATATCTCCAAATAATGTTTTCTAGATCTTATAATCACTGTATTTCTAACGATAATTCAAAAAAATAAAAAGTTGAATGCTTAATTTTTTACTTTATATTATGAGAACAAAATAATCATATCACTTTTCAATTAAAATATATTGAATAGGTTGGCCTAGAAAACCTAGCCCCTTTACCATTCTATGTAAAGGGGTCATTCTATTTATACATATATGGGAGAGGGACCCCCATTCAAGCCTTTTTCTTGTTTGTTTATTAGGGCCTCCTTCTTATCTTCATCACGGGGTAGAGCAACTTGGTAGCTCGCCAAGCTCATAAGATCACAGGTTCAGATCCCGTCTCCTATAGAATTGGATAGCAAACAAATCTTAGATAGAGTACACTTGCTTATAGTTTATCATTTTTTTTGCACATAGAGAGAGATTTCTAGAAAACAACTTCGCACTTTTGCAACATGAAACCAAAAAAGAGGAGAATGACTAATTTTGTCAAATATTTCGAAATCTTTATGAGGATTATGTTAATTAGAGCCTTAAAATGCGTTTGGTAACTATTCTGTTCTTGAGAACAATTTTTATTGAAAAATGATTTTTTAGTCTATTTCCAAGGACAATTTCTGAGTTTTTGAAGATGCTTGGTAACTGTCCAAATGTTTATTTCCAAAATAGAAATGCATTTGGTACGACTCCCACATTTTTTTTGTTTCTTTTAATTTTTTATACTTTTGTTATATTTTTCTCTTCTTCTTTTCTTTTTCTTTTTTCTTTTTCCTTTTCTCTTCTTCTCCCTCCTTCTTTGTGGCTGGACGCCGGCCGTGGCGATGGCCAATGACCAACTTGGTGAGGTTTGGGGAGCTCACTTGGTCATTGCGAATGTCAGCCTCGCAGATCTAAGCAAGGCTTGCCTGGCCACCAGTGAGGCTCAACCTCACCTAGTTGGCGCGAGGTTGGCCTTGCCCTAGCTTGGCAAGGCCTAGCCTCACGACAGCCTATGTAGCACCGACACAAACACGCGACACGACACGACACGACATGACACGACACGCCGACACGTCATTTTTTAAAAATAGAGAATTTCGTCACGTTTCAACACGTTATATATTAAATATATATATACATATATATATATATATATACATATATATATATATATACATATATATATACATAAATAATAATAATAATAATAATAATAATAATAATAATAATAATAATAATAATAATAATAGCCTAGAATTAATTTACAATAAAAATATTAAATAATATCATTCATTATTTTAATTTGTTACAATAATACATAAAACTTAGAGGGAAAAAACATTATTTAAAGAAAAATGCTGAAATGATATTTTAAAATTTATTTATTTATCATATATAGCATTTTTTTATTACTTCTTTCATAGTAAAAGACTTTTTAAAAAACTAAAAAAATTCTAAGAAAACAAAACTGAAAAAAAAAATTGACCCCGTGCGTGTATATGTATAGCATTTTTATTACTTCGTTTGGTATATTTATACTTTGACCCCACAAGTTTTAGAAATTTTTAAAATTGACCCCATGCGTGTCGGAATCGCGTGTCGGAGAGAGTTGACCACGTGTTGGATTTTTCGACACTCATTGACCGTGTGTCGAAGCGTGTCGGGACGTGTCGGAGCGTGTCGGACACGTGTCGGAGTGTCGGACACAACACGAAGGGTTCCAGAGAGTGTCCGTGCTACATAGACGACAACTAGGCGAGGGCGCCTCGTTAGATCTGGGGAGGAGAGCCTTGCCCAACCACCAACAAGGCTCAACCTCGCCAATCGCCGTAAGGTTGGCCCTCGCCAGGCCAAGGCAAGGCTTGTCCTCACGTAGATATGCGAGGTTGAAGCTCACAGTGGCCAAGCAAACATTTGGCGAGCTTGCTAGATGTTGCCACCATCAGCGATGGTCGCCGACTGGTTAGGAAGAAGTTGGTCTTGATTCTAAAATTATTCCCGAGAACAAGAAGCAACTTTTTTTCTATTTCTTGATTTTGTTCCAATCTAATCTTGGAAAAAAAAACAATTTTGTGTTCCCAAGAACAATATTTTACCAAACGCATTTATGATCTTTTTTTATTCCGAAAAACAAAAGAATAGGATTAGACACTATTTGAAGTGTTACCAAACAAAGCCTTAGAGGTACTTGTTTTTTTTTCATTAGAAAAAAATTCCATTCGTTACTAAAATAATATATGAAAAGATCCTTGGGAAATCTCAAAGGTCTCCATAAGAGGGCAAGGCCGCAGAGCTTCAAAACAAACTAAAAACCAAAAATTAAGGTATATCATCATAGCATTGGGAAAGATAATGATGCGCCTTTCATTCATGAACAAATCTGTAAGTGCATCCAAGTGAAAAGATCAATGGTGGATCACCGAATCATACATTATCATTAGTAATGAGCACACACAAAGGGCTCTTTAACTATAGTTATGGCTTTGCCTTTCGGCAATGTGCATCTAAGTTCGGCATTCCCAACACCATCATCATATGAAGACTAAATAAGCTCAGATCTAACACCTATGAGAGTAAGCCTTTTAACAGATGTGAAACGCCAAGATTCTTAACAAAAACACATTGAATGAGCAGAGATTTGATACTAAAGCTGTTGTGAAAACCATTGAAACTAGAAGTGGACTATTTATTTATTAAAACTTCTAAATATAAAATTAGATTCTCTAGAAAATCCCAGATATTAAATTGGAAGAGCGAAACTCCCATATCTAAAACTACATCGAAGAGTAAGGAAAACCAGGAAGAAATAAAAGGAAAAACGATGAGGGAGGGGAGGGAGAGATCTAAGTCAAATCCCTCTTGTCCAAGAGTTGAAGAGACAAAAAAGAGCTAAAACTCAAAGGAGGGAGAGGAAGAGGGAGGGGGAATGGAGCGGTTAGAGATTTAGAAAGCAACACAAATGTGGTAAAATGAATCTTAGAGGTACTTGTTAAATAACCACCAACAAATGAAACTTCACAGTTTTCCACGCATTAATTGTCCTCATATTATACTCGGTCAATGACTTGAAAATAAAATTATCTCGAATAAAATATACCTAGTAAGTGCTTGAAGCACTCATAAACACGACCCTTATAGTAATACGGTAAGATATCTTAATATGGTCGATGACTTGCTCATGTGACTAACAGAGTTTTCGTTTAAGAAAGGTAAACTATGAGCCATGAATTTCATTCATCCCTACGTCAGCTCACCAGGAGCATTGACCGGGGAGCATTAAATGACGAGCACAAAGTCCACCGTCATAAAACACCATGGCCCTCTGCTTCTGCTCCCACAAAAATCGAGACCGTCTCGTCGTTCTCGCCAATCTTCTCAGAAGCAAAATATCAAACACCTTCAACTTCGACTCGCTCCCCCACAGAAAATGACCCACCTTCTTTTTTTGATCTCTCTGTTCTTAGGCCTCGTCCACAGCATTGCCTCTTGGGGACCCTTCGATCCAACGAAAGGGTTCGTGTCTCTTCCATTGAATCAATCCAACTTCAATGTTCAACGACCCTACGACGTACCTGAAGACGAGCGATACTCCTTCGAGCATGGAGTTCACAAGCTTTGGGTGTATTCCAGTGACAAGCCTTACGTGCCTACCAGCCGAACCAACCCTCGCACAGAGATTCGCATCCGCATAAGCTTTCACTGCTCCCGAACCTGCAACGTTACTGAAATCAGCAGAAACCCCAAGCACTCGAGAATTATAAACCTGTGTTAGGACGGTGATTATTGATGTTTTGAGGTGATTCAATGGTTAACGATTTCGCTTAGGAGTCCACGTCCCCTGTCCGAGCTCCGGTTTTGAAAAGCATGACAAAAGCACAGACTCACAAGGTCATTATTCATGTGTTATTATATTAGCCTTTAATTTCAGTGATCCATTGCATCGCAAGCTGCATAGTGACATAGGGATCAGACAATTGGCAACGACAATCCAAGACAGACAAACTACGATTTTGTTTAGTCGTGGTCAAATCACTATCCTATCGTATCGAAAACACTTAAATCCATCCAAATACTATAGTCACACTCACTCTAAGAAAACGTTGTAATATATATGCATTTCACCAACTGATAATGCTTTATAAAACTGAATTATAGTGATATGATTATTCCTCCGGAGTGTGGCAATTCGAAGGATACGGGTACGTGCCTTGCGGAACATCGGGCGTGTACATCATGCAAGTCTTCGGGGCGAGCCCTCAAGCCACAACCCTAATGGTCCGAGTCTATAATGGTTCATTGTACTATTACAGAAACCCCATTCTACTCGAGAACATTTACGACAGATGGTTCAAACTAAATGTGATACACAATGTGAATGCTTCCACCGTGAAGATCTACATAGACGGACAGCTCAAGATGGTGGCTCCTGGACGCGGTGGGGCTTCACATTACTTCAAGTTCGGGGTTTATGAGCAAGACAATGCTTCCTACTATATGGAGTCGCGGTGGAAGGGAATCAAGGTTCTCAAGATATGTGATTGACTGACCTTCTCTTTTCCATTAATCACATCGACTTAGTCGTCACTACTTTTGTAATAATAACTAAGTCAGACTACATAATATTTGACGAGCTAGGCGGCGCGCTTTCTCCATAGTAACATGTGCCTTGACCCCTGTACTTTAGGTACATTGGAAAGGCTCTATACGATTACCAAGAAGAGATCTTAGTGGCATCCTTGAGCCAAAACAAAGAGTAGGGCTTGTTTAGACCCGGATCATGAATCAAGTCAATCAAAGCTACTAATCATGTGAGGTTAACGTGGGTTTCATGTGAGTCCTACAAAGACCCTGTGTTATAATTAACACGAATGCGGAAGCATAAACAAACCAAACAATTCAAGCAAGATAAAAATTGCAGAAATTAAACCTAAATATCGGCGTTTTATATGATTCCACAATATGCCTAGTCCACGGTAGATTCTAAAACAATTCTCTCTACTTCGTAATTACCATAAATTGTCGATGTTTGTTTTATAAAATAAAAGTACTAAAAATTCGCATGCGGCCTATTTAACTATAATACATGGACGTGGTGAACTGTGGATGCACTAAATTGACTTCAAATGATTTCCCCATTTACAGGAGGATTTTTTCTCCACCACAAAACTATTACTTAATCCCAATTGTCCAACTTTTAACACTTATTTACCCTCAACGTTCCTCCAAGAGCTAATAAGAATATCCACCAATTTTTGCACACCTATATATTACGTGACAGTATATTCAATGATTTTCGAAATTTCTTTGTACTTTTCCTTTTTCGGAATTTAGCTGCCGATCGTCCATGATTCCCAATTAACAAACGTACAAAAAGGAAGAAACCTACGAGCTCACGTTGAAAATTTCATGACCCAAAGTTGATTCCATGCAAGGAAGCAAAATGACGAGTAAATAAGACAAAGAAAAAGCCTAATAAGATAATTAGTAGGTGGGCTTAAGTTTTGGAAAAATAATAATTTTTCCCTCAATTTTTGACAATGTGGTACTCTTTCATTTGTCAATGCTGTTATTCTAACTCAAGCTGACTGTCACAGAAAACATAACTTCCACCGCCGGCTGTCTACATTATTAGTTAATCATTTTTCTGGGTCCATGTATATATCATGAATTAATTTTGCCTCAAGACTATTTTGCGATTTGTGTTGGGGGTGTTTTGGAAGCATAACGATTCTGATCTACCTAAATTAATTACCGCTTGAGTTTGCTTATTTTCTATTGAAAAGATAACACAAGGTATCAACAATTGGGTCAAATAAACGTGAATACCGTGTTATATTTGTTCATTTTCCTTACTTTTTTCTTCTCGAATGGATGTTGATTATGACCATCTTTTTGGGGGGTTGGCACCCTCCGGTGCCCTTGCTCAAAATTTTGCCAAATTGGCCATCCAAATTTAACCCTCCAAGTAAAGATGCTTTATCGAATAGGATGACCACCGGAACCGCCTACGTTGTTGCCACACTGTATAAAGTAAGGAAGATTCCATTCGAAATTGCGAAATTTTTATCTGAGGAAGTTTTATCCTGACTACACATAAAGATTTTACATATCTATTAACTCCATGCGTCTCTGTAATTAATGTGTTCGATTACCATAATAGCCTTCATTTAAAGTGTTTCTAAAAATAACCACCATTTATTTATTTTTTTACATGATAGGGCGTGAAACTCCACACTCAAATTTGATATACGAAAATAGCAATCCATTTCTTTAATACAAAACGACGTGAACGTAAATGAATTTCTTTTAGGCCTCGTCGCCAACGAGATAACATATGCACGAACATCGCTATAGATCTCCCAACGCATCTGCAGACAAACTTACATTATTTAACTGCTCGCTTTGTTGTATTCTACGTCATTCGTGAAATTATTCTTTTCTCCATCTCTTGTCACCAACGTTGGACCTAAATTTACATCTCTCTATATGTAGTCATATTCTACATGGCAAGTGATTGGCAATGTTTTCAGATTAGTCTTGGCACTGGTCTTTTAGCTCGAAAGTCTCAAATGGATGCTCGCAATGGCTCTCTTCACCCCCAATATTTCTCATCCGCCATTTCGAAACTTACCCCCTTTCTTCTTCTTCTTCTTTCATTGATCTCGGCTTCGACTCCCTCATCATCGAGGGGGTGGCCATCGGACCCGACCTACGGCTTCGAAGAGCTCCCGCTGAACCAGTCCAACTTCGATATTCAACGACCCTACGACATACCTGAAGACGAGCGATATTCCTTCCAACATGGAGTTCACAAGCTTTGGGTGTATTCCAGCGACAAGCCTCACACGCCTACGAGCCGAACCCACCCTCGCACAGAGATTCGCATCCGCGTAAGCTTTCACTATCCCGAACTCGCAACATTACCCAAAATCAGCAGAAACCACGATAACTCGAGAATTTTTAAACCCAAGTTAGGACGGTGATTATCGATGTTTTGAGGTGATTCAACGGTTAGCGATTTCGCTTATAAGTTCACGTCCCCAGTCCGAGCTCCGGTTTTGAAAAGCATGACAAAAGCACACTCACTAGGTGTGTTATTATAGTCGCCTTTACTTTCAATGATCCGTTGCATCACAAGCTGCATTGTGACATAGGGATCAGACAATTGGCGACGACATTCCAAGACAGACAAACTACGATTTTGTTTAGTCGTGGTCAAATCATATTCATTTCGTATCAAAAACACTTAAATCCATCCAAATACTATATTCACACTCACATTAAGAAAACATTGTCCATAATATATGCATTCCACCAACTGATAATGCTTTATAAAACTGAATTATAGGGATATGATTATTCCTCCGGAGTGTGGCAATTCGAAGGATACGGGTACGTGCCATGCGGAACAACCGGCGTGTGCATCATGCAAGTCTTTGGGGCGAGCCCTCATGCCACAACCCTAATGCTCCGAGTCTATAACGGCTCGTTGTACTATTACAGAAACCCGGTCTTGCTTGAGAACATTTACGACAGATGGTTCAAGCTGAATGTGATACACGACGTGAACGCCTCCACTGTGAAGATCTACATTGACGGACAGCTCAAGATGGTGGCTCCTGGTCGCGGTGGGGCTTCACATTATTTCAAGTGCGGGGTTTATGAGCAAGATGATGGTTCCTACTATATGGAGTCACGATGGAAGGGAATCAATGTCCTCAAGATATGTGATTGATGGACCTTCTTTTTTTCATTAGTCATGTTGACTTAGTCGTCACTATCTTTGTAATAATGACTAAGTCGATTATGTAAAATTCAATGCCCTAGGCAGCACGCTCTCTCTTTGGTAACATGTGCCTTGACCCTTGTACTTTTACTTTAGATACATAGGAAAATGGATGGGAAGATTACAGAAACTGTGCAAACCTTGTAAATCCTGGCTATGTCACCGGCCTGCCAATTGAAGGTTACAACTTTAGGCTCCGACCAAAAAAAAAAAAAGAAAAGGTTACAACTTTAGGAGACTTTCGCTTGCGGATGATAACCCTTGCTGAGGTAGCTTGCCTAGGCGCCTCGATAAAAGGTTCGCTCTACGAAAGTGCCATCTTGAAAGTTCTAAAGCTTTTATATACAGTACAATCGAATCCTACACTCTCTAATTGATATAATCATATTGTATGCCGTTACTCAAAGACATTCCCATTGGCGCAATTGCACGGAAAGTGCAAGCAAGTCCTATACTTATACTGAAAAATAGATCTTCAGGTCACCACATATGCAAATTTCAAGTCTCACTTAGACAACTTTCGGCCCTGTGCATCAAAAAGACTCAATTTCATTTTTGGAAAGATATAGGACTCGAATGCTTCAATTCAAAGATTTAATACTCAATTGCATTGTTTACAAAAGGTTGACTTCTTGGTTCTCTTTAATTGCGAAGACATAAGAGACAGAAGTCGATAGTCTTTGCTATTGAATATTGTAATGAGTAAAGAGGAGTGGCATTTTCAAATACAGCTAGCTAGAAAAGTAGCTCATGACCCGGGGAAGCCTCCCATAACACAATTTTGTCCTCTCCTTCTTAGGGTTTTCCCATCTCCCTCTCATCTTCACACAACTTTCTTCTTCAACCTCCATGGAGGAGAGGATTTGAGTTAAAACTCTCCCTCCCATCTCTTTTTTTCCTTTTTTTGGGCTGATTTGGTCCTCTGTTTTCTTTTTCTTGCTTTCCTCTGATTTTGAGAAGTTTTTTTCTTCTAATCTAGTCTAAATCTAAGAGTTTCTTTCTCCCGTTTCGAGGAGGTTTCCATCTCCATGTAATCTAGATTTGGGGTTTTTTACGTGGATCATTTCGGGGTTTCACTTCCTTTGGGTTTCGTTACTATACAAGTTCAATTTTGAAGGTGATAGTTTCGCAATAGTTTTTCTCTCATGGGTGTCAAATATGTGTGCATTCAACCTTGTTACTTTGAATGGCAATAGTGTTGGGGACGTCAAACCTAGGTGCACATCTCCAAAAGGCAAAACCATAGCAACATATGGAGATCTCAATGTGTGTGCTCATTACTAAAGATAGATTTAGTGACCGGTCACCGATCTTAGTTTCTGTTTTTTAAGCATGCGACCCCTAACTTTATTTAATTATTCATCTCCTTATCTAGAACTTGTTTTGTTTTGGATTTGTATGGGATTTATCTTAATTTACAATTAGACTACATTTCTCTATAGTATATCTATGAAAATGAAGGAAATGTTTCTTTGACCCAAAAAAAAAAAAGTCGCTATTCTATTACTAAAGGAGAGGTCTTAGTGGGCATTATTGACCCACAATAAAGGGAAAAACATGTCTAGTTCGACATTCTAAAACAATTCTCTCTACTTCGCAATTACCATATATTGTCAATCTTTGCTTTTATAAACCAATGAAAATACTAAAAATTCGCATTTAGTGCGGTCCATTTTACTATAATATATAGACGCAGTGGGCTGTGGATGCACTAAGTTGACTTCAAATGATTTACCCCATTTACGATAGGATTTTTTTCTCCACTACGAATAATATCATTTAATCCCAATTATCTAACTTGTTAACGCTTTTTAAGCCTCAACCTTCCTCCAAGAGCTAATAAGACCATCCACCAATTTTTGCTCACCTATATATAACGTAACAGTATATTCATATTGTTAAATGAAAAAAAAAATGGTCGGAACATTGTTGAATGAAGTTCGACAGTTTCTTTTTGTACTTTCTTTATTTCGGAATTTAGGTGCCGGTCGTTCATAATTCCCAATCAACAAACACGCTCTAGAAAATGGAAGAAACCTACGAGCTCACGTTGAAAATTTCACGACCCAAAGTTGATTCCATGCAAGAAAGCAAAATGACGAGTAAACAAGACAAAGAAAGAGCCTAATAAGATAATTAGTAGGTGGCCTTAAGTTTTGGAGAAAATAATAATTTTCTCTTCGATGTTGAACAATATGGTACTCTTTCATCTGTCTATGCTGTCATTCAAACTCAAGCTCACTGTCAATATGGTACTCTTTCAAGATGCTTTATCGAATAGGATGACCACCAGAACCGCCTATGCTGTTACCATAATGTATAAACTAAAGGAAGATTCCATTCGAATATATAAAGTATATGCTCACATATGTAAATTAAGGATTTATTCCTCAAATAGATCAAATTTGACATTATATTCATGGATTTTTGTTAGATCAACCGGCTCATTGCGAAATTTTTATCTAAGCAAGTTTTATCCTAACTAGACAGAAAGATACGACCAATCAATTAAGTCCATGGATCACTATATTCAATGTATGTTGATTACCATGATAACCTTCATTTAAAGTTCTTTCCAAATTAACCACGATTTATTGATTTTTATAAGGAGTAGGGCATGAAACTCCATGCTCAAATTTGACATTCGAAAATAACTATTCATTTCTTTAAATACAAAACGACACAAACACAAATGAATTTCTTTAAGGCTCATCGTTAACGAAATAACATATACACGAACATCGCTATAGATCTGACGACACATCCACAGACAAATTTACATTAATCTGCTCACACCGTTGTATTAAACGTCATTTGCAAAATTATTTTTTCGTTATTTTACTATCTCTTGCCACCAACGCTGGATCTGAATTTCAATCTTTCTATATGTAGTGATATTCTACATGGTGAGTGATTGGCAATGTTTTCAGCTTTGTCTTGGCACTGGTCTTTCAGCTTGAAAGTCTCAAATGGATGCTCGTGATGGCTCCTTACCCACCATTTCAATGCTCACTCTCTTTCTTCTTCTTCTCCTTCTTCCATTGATCTCGGCTTCGACTCCCTTGCCATCGAGTGGGTGGCCATCGGACCCGACCGCCGGCTTCGAAGAGCTCCCACTGAACCAGTCGAACCTGCACATACAAAAGCCTTACGATCTGCCGGTGAGCGCCCGGTACAGCTTCGTCGATGGCATCCACAAGCTGTGGGTTTACTCCACCGACCACCCTCTCTCCAAGGGAAGCCCCACCAGGCCTCGCTCCGAGATCTTCGTCAATGTTTGCTTGCTTTGCTCTCTTCAATCTTAATCCTGTTCTACGTTGACGTGCGAATGCATGCTACATCGCTCTGAATCGAGATCGTTTTGACCCGCGCAGCAATACATTTACTACTCCGGAGTGTGGCAGTTCGAAGCGCACGGGTACGTGCCGTGCGGCACCTCGGGCGTGTGCATCACGCAAGTCTTCGGAGCGCAGTTCCCTCGGAACACGACCCTGATGCTCCGAGTCTACAACGGCTCGCTGTACTACTACCACGACACGGTCCTGGTTCCGAACATCTACGACCGGTGGTTCAGGGTCAACATCATCCACGACGTGGCTGCGTCGAACCTGAAGGTCTACATCGACGGCGAGTTCATGTTCGAAACGAATGGATATGGAGGAACCTTCCATTACTTCAAATGTGGAGTCTATGCGCAAGGCAACGCGTCCTACTACATGGAGTCCCGCTGGAAGGGAATTAGGGTTCTGAAGAAGGTTGACTGAAAATGCTTCCCGTGTTACCCTGGACTCCCATCGCATGTGAATCCTACGTTGAAATAAAAGTAAAAATCATTACTTGTTCCCCATCCATTTGAAAACATTAACTGATCTGTATATTATACACTTAGAATAGAGAGCAGAATTTTTATTTTTATTTTCTTTTTTGTTCTCCCTACGGAGGTTCCGGCCCTCAAAATTAGCACGGTTAGTCGAAGAGCTGGGAGATTTTCAGCTCAGCAGAGATTAACCGGTCAAATCCCATCAACTGCGCATAAACTACTTCTAAGTCAAAACCACCTTCATAGGCTAAAAGTTTAGACTTATGCAGTTCATTAGACTTATAGGATATTTCATGAACCTCCAGTTAGTCAAGTTTCCACACTCATGCCCCTCAATTATAAAAGAACAAAAGACTTTCGAAAGGCTAGAAAAGAAGAAAGGTCAGAAAAATAGCAATTTCTTTCTTTATAGCAATTTCATTCGTCCTGGTTTTCACAAGTTGGTACTAGTGAACCTAAGCTGTTTCATTTACAGAGTGTACCTAAATTTAGGAAATCCTGTTTTAAAAGGTGGTCCATGAACTGGTTCTCTTTGAAAAGACCAACCAAACTGCCAAAAAAACCGATTTGGTTCGATTGGATTCCATGGCTCGGAGCGTTTGAGCTCACCCTACATCAGACCCGCAGATAAGCGGGAGCAAAAGGAAAGTGAGATGGTTGAATCGACCGACTGCAGAAGAATCACACCTGCGGAGCAGAGAACACAGAAACTGAAGGCAACATCTAATTCTGCACTACGACAGTGCTTCACATAATGTCACCAACAATCGATGTTTTGCTGCGATACATAAGTCATATCTCCATAAATAACTAGGAAAATCTACCCAGATACAAGATAAAACCAACATGACAACGGTGCATGCCCAAAATATGACTAAATCTGCATCATTGCATTCCCCTTTATATGGGGCCAAGATTGAAACAGCTTCAGGCTTTATCTGCAAGCACACGAGACTTAACTCCGAGTGTTCGGTTTTTTGAGACATAGCAATGAAATAATCCAGATGCGTCATTTGCCTCGCAGAAAATGGCAATATTTGCTCTCTGTGTGCCCTGTACATGCAACTTCTGAACAAGAACATTAGCAAGACCACTGGACTTCACTTTTTGAAGGCCATTACTTCCAGAATGCCATCTTGACGGAAATTGGCAAGAGTAAAACGGGTATCTACAGGTCCAGGCAGGTTAAAATGAATGGAGAATGGACCCGTTGGACTCAGTTGCTGGGTTATCATCCGGTACACATTTGATGAGCTGCTCAAAACGCCTCTATCTGTGATCTCGCCCTGTATTTCAACCCTCCCATTGACTCCAATAGAACATTTCAGCTTACCTTCTCAACAAAAGCACAAATATTTCTTTAATATGACAAGCTAGAAGATAATCACTTCTTGAAGCTGAACAAAAATAAATTGAGCATGCTTTAATTATGTCACCATAGCAACACCATGCAGGTTCCGCTGCATGGGCAGACGAGAGGAGAAGGCAATACAAAAAATAAGCAAAGAACTTGACAAGATCTCACAAGCAACAAAATGTTATAAGTTAACAAGCAATCCACATGCAACATCATGTCACTTTTTTCTGCCCACCTAAAAGACAATAGGGGCAACCTCAAGCTCATTTAGTTAAGTTGATAGAGCAAGATGCTTGGACTTAAATAGCTCAGAAAGTCTTCGTTCAAGAAACTCAAATAAATTTTTTTGACTTCCTTGCTAATATAATCAATGAACTCAAGATCAACTTGACCTCATCTGCTTCTTGCAGAAACAGAGCCTGAGCTCATCTCTCTGAAAACAGTGCATCGCATAATCTAATCTAGTGAATTTGATGTGGATAAATCAACGCACATAAGCAAAACATCACAAATTTTTTTCCACCTTAGAACATATATTAACTCATATATCCTTTTCGATCATTTCAATAGTAATTACTATTGCATGTTCAGATAATGTAAATATAAAAATTAATGACAATATCTCACTACATAACAACAATCTTGTGTAATCACCCGAAAATAATCATGCTCTCCATCTCACAGTGGTGACCAAATGTGCATTCTTTCCTGAGGAACACTATGCTATACTTACCTGATAAGCATACACAAAGAACAGAGAGTCCAAAACAAAAAAAATGGTGAATACCTGATTCCTTGTCAACACCAGGCACAGCAACCCGAAATAGATAGGCTTTCTCAGCCACCCCGATATCAACAACACCAATGGGTGGTCCAGGTTTCCCATCTTTGGCAGTCCCTCTGAGAACAACAGCTGATTTCATCTGTGGATGGTCTGAAGATGCTTGTGCGTCCATATTTTCTGTTTAACCTGTCAATTGACATTAAATAAGCAAAACAAGGAAGAAACTTTACAAGGGGAAAGACCTTTTATTTAATATGAGTCATAACACAGGTAATTTTTCTGTCATCTGTCACTCCCCAAAGTTAAATTTTCCAGAAACACAATTGTTCTAGCTGCAATGAATAAGAACTACCAAGGAACATTAGGACAAATCAATGAACAAGGAAAGCAACATCAATCTTCAGTGTCACTTAGCAGTTTCTGAGGGGAATTAAATATTCACACTATATACAGATATTTAACTATGAGGTGAGTGCTAGTCTTCATATCAATCTTAGAAGTTTAAATACCGGGCCCATAAGTTTCAAGAACAGGAACCTTATATGGCTCCATCATGTTCCATAGCTAGCGCGATCATTATTATCAGCTCTATAGTCAAACCATCCATCTAGTGGATAAATTCACAATTTTCATGTTGATTCTAAGTAAAAGCCATGAGTTGCTTCGTTGTAGGGAGGGTTCGGCAATGGCAGAAGCAAGAATAAATGTCCAAATGGAAACGCCCAGAACTTATGACACCAAAATCACATGCAAAAATTATCAAAAGCCAAGCCTTTTTTTTCATACTTCTTAGATCCTCCTTGGTACACCATTAATTTCACTTTTCTGCCTTACTACATCAACTTCATATCGTACCTCTTCATCTACCTCATCTTCTAACCATACTAACAACCTCTCCAAACAGAAGATCCGTATCTAACAATCCAAACCCGGGCGTACTGCTATAGGCAACTGAGACAAGAGCACATGACATCGAGCCAAAACATGCAGAGAACCATCGACACAGGGCCATAACATCACAAAAAGAATCATAACAGCCCAGAACAAACCCAAGAAACTCCAAACCCACAAGATTAGCACCATTTCCAAGTATATGGGTTGCCAATTCATGTCATGCGTTGTATCCCTACCAGTTATTCATGCCAATCCGTGACATTACCAAAACAGCAAATGACACAAATTGCTTTTTTTTGCAAATGGGTCAGAACGCTTCAACGTGGCAGTTTCAACTTCAGTCGTGTCCATGTTGGATCAAATTTGGGTACTGAAGACAGACGTCTGCCCAACAATGTCATGTTCTCGCATCGTATCAACAGTCGACACCCCAAGTCAAACCACATCTATCTGCTAAAGAACTGCGAAAGGGCCGACAAAACAGAGACACTAGAAAAGACTATTGACAAGTTTGCTCAGCACCGTGCAACGGCTGGAAAGACAAGACCAGTAGGACAAGCCCCGCAATGAAAAAGATCGACAAACCCACAAATCGAACAAGATCAGTAACAAGATGGCCCAGCAAGTTCGCCGCATCAATTACGAAAGCGGAAGGAAGTTCGAGAAAACACAAACCTGCACCGAAGTTGCCCTCGAACAGCGGTCGATCTCAGCGGATTGAGAGATGGCAACGGCCGCGGCCTCTCAGGCAGTACAGTGATCTTGCCGGAGGCGGCGAGAGTGGCCGTGAGGAGTGAATCGAGAGAAATGGAGGGAGCGGAAGGAGTCGAGGGACGAGAGAGAGAAAATAAATGTTTGGGGAAATTGCGAGACAAGTCCCCCAACTCTTGCTCCTCTTCAATTTTGGCCCAATACCATTAAGAAAAAGTTAAAATCATGAAAAATCTCAAAATAGTATATCCATAGCAAATTTACTCCAAATTAATTTTTTGAACACCAAAAATTCTAAACCAGTACAACTGTGATAAATTTACTATTTATTAATCTTCGTTAAATTAAATTAACACAATGAAAAATTACAAACCGAAACACCTATGATAAACGAAGAGTAAAATCTCAAACTAACACATCCGTCAACTACCACGTGTTAGCAAACTCAACAATGTGATGGTAAAAAAAAATTTATGAAAATTAACATAAGGTAAATATATCATAGTTGTACCAATTTAGGATTTTTCATAATATTATTCATTTAAGAAAAAGCACAACTTTTATTACTATAACGAATTAACAAGACCTTTTAAATGTTTCGAGAAAAAAAAACACAAATTTTTACCATTATGATAAATTTAACATGATCATTCAAATGTACCAAAAAAATTGCACAACCTTTTACCAGTAGCATTATATAATATTTTATTTATTCTTATATGTTATTTATCCACGTATCTTTCCACCCACCCTCACTACTTTAATAGCTAGTAACCACTAGGGAAAATGACATAAATAGTTCCTAAACTTTGGCCCAATGCACAACGTAATCCCTAAATTTTAATTTGTTTAATGTGATCTATAATCTTTAGCTCAATGTGCAATATGGTCTTTGAACTTTTCACTTCTTTAATGTGGACTTTAGAGTTTAGGTACATGTTCAACTTAATCCCCAAACTATGTGAAAATATTAAACGTTTCCTCTAAACTTAAATTAATGGAAAGAAGGCAATGAACATCTTCATATAGTTTAGGGACTAATACCAAAAATCTAGAGACTATATTGAATAAATTAAAAATTCAATGATCATATTGCGCATTTGATCAAAGTACTGGGACCATTTAAGTCATTACCCTTAATGACTACTCTCGGGTTCTTACTCCCAAACATAACCTACCTTCACCTATATCATTTCATGGTGTCCTCTCAACATTGAAATCGATTATTTTCATTAAACGAGCATTAAAAAAAAATTAAAAAAAAAATCCTCTCTTCCTAAGACAAGTATTTGAAAGATGTTTTTCTAGAATAGGACCTTTCGGATAAAGGAAGGTTATGGACCAATGTTGCCGTTCACTATTTTTGACACAATGCAATAAGTTGTGCATTCTCATGATAAGTTTGAAAGAACGTGTTAAATTTGTCATGGTAATAAAAATGTTGCACTCTTTTTTTTATAAAATGTATATTAAATTTATCACAATGATAAGAGGCTGCGCTTCTTTTTTTATATCTAGCCCTTCATTATTGTAAGCCGTCCTTCTTTTTTTCTCCACAAGTTTGATCTATATATTAACTTTGAAATTCAGGATTTCAGAATACAAATGAAAAACATCAACTAAGAATTATAGGTCAATATGTAAAATCAACGTGGGGTATACAGGTAAGAAAATTTGGGAATATTGTAAAAAAGTCCTGAACCTATTGTACTTTTGTAAATTCGGTCTTAAACATTTTAATTTTACTAATTGATTCCTAAACATTTTCACAATTTATCAATTAAATCCATCCAATCAATTTTGGCTAGAAATCACTGATGTATATATCAATTGTCCTACTAGACAACGTCAGCACCGAAATAGATAAATTTTAATAATTTTTTTTATTTTTGATTTTTCCTTTTTCTTTTCTCTTTTGGTTTAAAGGGTTGGCAATGTCACTGGCTATTGGCTAAGGACCAGCAACCTTTGCCAGCCACCAGGCAAAAGCAAACAACCCCCCTCCCCCCAACCTCCCCAGGCAAGGGCTGCGAAGCCCTCACTAGATCTAACAAGAGGTTTGGTAACGGCTTACAACGACCTTGCCAGATGTAGCAAGTTGAGGGTGCGATGAGCCTCACTCAAGCCCTTGTTGGCCATAAAGAGGGCAAGCAAGGGCTCGCGAGTTGCAACACCCTCGCCTAGAGGCTAGTAAGGGTCATTGGCCTCAATTAATGGTTGGTGGAGGTTGCCGGCCCTTTGAACCAAAAAAGAAAAAGAAAAGAAAACTATTTAAAAATTAATTGAAAATATTAAAATTTGTCAAGGTCATTGATTTCCAGTCAAAATTGACTGGATTGAATTGGTAAATTCTGAAAAAGATTAAGACTTAATTGATAAAATTAAAAGGTTTAGGATTTGTCGTGACCTCCCTGATGCAGGTTGGACTACCTAGGGGTTTGGCTAATAAATTATTAAACTCAAGCCTAACTCAAGCTCTCCCAAGTTCAAATCAATTCATAATGGGGTTCATATTTTTAATATCAAATCACCACTAATCGGTTTATGGTTAGTTAATTAGACACTTATGTAAAATAATGAGAGAATTATTTTACTTCTACGAACCAGAAATTTTTGGTACATGGACTTCATTACACTAGATTTCTCTAATGCCCTTTAAGTACCATTTTTTTCATGAAAATATGTTTGGCAAACAGTTTGGATTCATTTTATTACTTCCTAATATGTGAGGTAACTATGCGGATGCACAAACCACCAACTTAACACCCACATTGTTAACTCATTCAACCTCTATTTCCCATTTACCCAAAAATATTCTAAATGTGGCTTTGATGGATTGAGGAGTAAAAAAAACCTCATGCGCTGCTCCTTTAGGTTACTGTGTGAATCCTTTAGCATTGTTTCTCAATCCCATTATGTGCGAAATGTTAGTTACTATCATGGTTCATTTTCATCCCGTTCTAAGCTTCAGACTCTGATTCCTACAAAACGATAGAAAATTGAGAATCAACATATGCAAAGATCAATCCATAGTTTCTCATTGGATGAAAGATTACTCAAGGAGACTCTAATTTAAATATTATAAAATTCATGGTATTAGGCTTTAGTGGTTAGTCCCCAATAAGTTACTGGGGCACAAATGAAGCTATTATGCTGGAATTATCAAAGGGTGGGCACATCCCTAACAACTCAAGTGATATAAAGGCTAAAACATTAATTGAAATTTCATGACCATTTTGTGGTTAAATCTAAGAGTATAGCAACTAGTTTGGTGATAATTTGGAGCAAAGGGGTATCAATTATAGTAGAGTCATCTGCCAATTAACCATTTTCCCTAGATTTGTCTAGGACACTTTAACAAAATTATGTACCATTGGGAAAAGGTAGAGAGAAAGATGGTTGAACATTATCAAATGGTGGCATTCCAAGATTTTATAAATGAGTGCTCATTGTTGGACCTTGAATGCAAAGGGTGCGCTTTCACATGATCAAATAATAGAGCAAGGGAAGAATTTGTGAAAGAAAGACTGGACCGAGTGTTATGTAATATGGATTGGAGGGTGGCTTTTCCAACAACTGAAATTTTTGCTTTACCTACAATTAACTTGGACCATGGCTCAATTTTGCTTTCCTTGGAAATAAAAAAAAGTGAAGTATAGGAAAGGATTTAAATATGAGGCTTATTGGGTGGCATGAAGAGTACAATGAAATAGTCAAAAAAGCCTTATTGTCCACTTCCCTCACCAAATGACAATTTTGTGAGCAAGCTGAAAAAGGTGAACTTGTGTCTTAATAGTGTGGAGCAAGAAAAAAATTTCTCATACACAACAAGAAATAGCTCAGTCAAAACATGAGCTTCAGCGCAATACCAATGATATTGATCAACAACAAGATAGAGAAAGAGTTACATAGCTAAAAGGTAAAATTCAAGAGTTATAAAGACAAGAAAAAAATGTGGTGGGAATTGAGATCTCGAATCAAGTGGATGAGATGGGGCAATAAAAACACTGAATTTTTCCATGCCACAATGATCCAAAGACGACAGAGAAATAAAATTTCCATGTTGAGGTTAGAAGATGGGTAATGGAGTAAAGACCCCAACAAACTAAATAAGACCATAGCAAATTTTTTCCAAGGGCTATATAGTTTGGTAGGCTACCAAGACTTCAACCCTTTTTTGGAGTAGTGTCCAAATGTTGTTGGAGATGACATGAATGAATTGCTAGTAGCAAAACTCGCATTCTAAGAAGTTAAGGATGCTATCTTTCACTTGGGTGCATCAAAAGCCCTTAGACCATATGGGATTAATGGACTTTTTTATCAACGTCATTGGGGAAAATATCTAATCGGATTTACTATAGCTTGTTAAAAACTTCATGAGTAATGGTGCATTACTTCCTGAATTGAACAAGACCCTCATCACCCTCGTTCCCAACATCCCAAACCCAAAGAACCTTTCTCAATACCACCCCATCAATCTTTGTAACTTTGCATATAAGATTAGCTCAAAAGTTCTATCTAATTACTTGAAACTTTGGTTGCCCCAGTTGATTAAGGAGAAGCAAAGTGCCTTTATTAGTAGGAGGCAAATTCAAGATAATATTTTGGTGGTAAAAGAAGTGTCGCATCAACTTCGCATCCAGAATAGAGAAAAAAATTCCAAGCAATTTTGAAGCTTAACATGGTGACCGAATAAAATGAGATTTTTTGTTGTTCATCTCCTTCCTCTCAAGGTGATTTCGCGGGTTACTGTTCACTCCAGTTTGCAGCTGCTGCTTCGGACCCTTCGAGGCATCCGTTTGCGCTGATTTTCGGAGACGATCCTCCCTAGGATCCCTTCTACCGTCCCTCCGAATGATTTCTCCGGGTATGGCCTCCTTTTTCCAGAATCGTGTTCGATTATTTTAGGGTTCTTCTCGAGTGCCGCCTAGTTCGGAATGGCACCATCCCCCACGATGGATGCTGGAATTATGGGCAAAGCTCCTCTTGAGGCCTCCTTGGAAGCCTCTGTCCCTCCCCCACCCCCTCTACGTCCTCTTGAAGGCCCTCGTCTTCCGGTTGATGCTCGTGCCCAGCATGGACGCTCGCGAAGCAGGGGCAGAAGTCGGGCTCGTCGTGCCCAGTTCCAGTTTGGGGCCTCGTCCCCTCATTAGCTTAATGCTGCTTCTTCGGATGCTCCTCCTTCTGCCAATAGAGGCAAAGGTGTTCAAGTTCAAATCCGCCCTCTTCTGGTATTCGCCCATCCCCTGCGCCCTCTTCAAAAGGGCAGGCGGGCAATCCTCAAGATGTTGCTCAAGCTCCTGCTCCCTCTTCGAAGGCTCACCAGAACCCGCCTCGTTCCTGGGCAGCGGTCACTCGTTCAGCAGCTAAAGGGTATGGCTTATCTTTTAAACCCCCTGCTGTTGTTGATAGCAAGAAAGTTGTGCATATCTCCCATGACTTACTACAGGATGCCCATCCTAAATGGGAGGAATGTCTAGTGGGTTATTTCATTGGTAGGAAGTTGCCGTATAAAATGATAGTGGATGCTCTTAAATATATATGGGGACACCACTTGACGGAAGTCATAGCTGCGGACTTAGGCTTCTATTTCTTTCAAATTCCAGATGCTGAATTTAGAAGGACTGTGTTGGAAGGGGGTCCGGTTACTGTCGCCAAACTTCCCCTTATCCTCCACCAATGGCACCCTCTCATGGAACTCAAGAAGTCTGCTCATAACTCTATTCCAGTGTGGGTTCGTTTTAGAAACCTCCCTATTTCTCTCTGGTCGGCCTCGGGTATTAGCGCACTAGCAAGTGCAATTGGCAAGCCGCTCTTTGTTGATAGCCGAACTGAGCAGATGTCCATGGTAGCTTTTGCTCGTGTTTGTATTGAGATTGATGCCTCTTCTTCCTTTCCTGAGGAAGTTGAATATATTGTGAATAGGGAGTCTCGTTTTATCACAATCCAATTTGAATGGGTTCCAGCTTTGTGCCCCTCCTGTAAATCATTTGGCCATAGATGCCCTGATCCGAATCGACCTGCCCCATCTAAAGCCGGTCCCTCTCGTTCAAAGACCCCTGCTGGGCGTAGTGAATGGCAAGTTGTAAAGGGCAAGAAGAATACTAAAATCTCCCCTGCAGTAGCCCCTCCTTCTCTGCCCTCTGCGATGGTTCCTTATGATCTTGAGCAGTGCCTTCCTCCTGCTCACGTAGATCCACCTGTTCCCCCTGCTTAGTTGAAGATGAAGGAAATTGAAGTCCCATCCTTCGAGCTACTTGCTGGCACCTCCAAGGAGCCCCGTCAGCTGGGTCCAGTACTTGCGGATAACATCGCTATCCCAGAATCTTCTTCCTCGTCTGGGAATGATATTCCTGATGACATCAGCTCGGATGCCAGTGATTCGGATACTGCAATGGTTCCATCTTCTATCCCAGAGGAGTCCCTACCTTCTAAGGATATGGAGCCAGCCCCACCTGAAGTTGTCTAGCCAATAGGTGTCCCTGGTGCTTCAAAGTCTAGTGGTGTGGCTATCCCTACTCGCCATAAAGGATCCTTGCGATCTGCAGTTGCGGAGACCAATTTCCCGGATAGCCCCAAACTGGTGCCGCCCTCCGTGAAGAAACGGGTGGCAAGAAGAGGTAACTTTGTGCCCTACCTCCTATTTTTGATATGTTTTTTGGCGTATGGAATATTCGTGGACTTGGTGCCCCTGTTAAGCAAGCTGAAATTAGATCTTTTGTGAGGACCAATCGACTTTGTTGTATTGGTATCTTGGAAACTAAGATTACGTCTACTGCCTTCTCTTTGGTCTCGGATGGCCTCATCCCCGGCTGGCTTTGGTGCTCTAATATGCTTATTCTCCTAGGGGTAGAGTGTGGGTGGGGTGGAATCCCCTTGAGGCCTCTTTTACTGTGACTTCTTGCTCTTCCCAGGTGATCCATGGTCGGTTGTTATACCTCAGTTCTGGTATTTCGGTTAGTTTATCTGTAGTCTATGCAGAACATTCATTTGCTTTGCGTAGACCTCTTTGGGATGACTTGCTCCGGATGAGCGATCTGTTGAGTGATACTCCATGGATTATAGCGGGCAACTTTAACGCCATTCGGTATGCCTCTGATAGAGCAGACAGATCATCTTACTGGATTCTTGCTTTCAATGATTTTGGGGATTGTCTTATCGAAGCTAGTTTGGATGATCTTAACTATGTTGGATATAGATTTACTTGGGCTGCCTCATCGGGTTCTTCCCGTAAACAACGAAAAATTGATTGGGTTCTTATTAACTCAGCATGGTCGAGTGCTTTCTCATTCTCACAGGCCTCCTTTTTGCCTCCTGGAATATCTGATCATTCGCCTATGGTTGTTCGGATCTATCCAATCCCCAACACCCGTAAGCCGTTCAAATTCTTGAACTTTTGGATGTCTCATCCTACTTTCTTTGATATTGTGGCTGCTATTTGGAATTCTCCTTTTCTGGGATCTCCTATGTTTGTGCTCTGCTGCAAGCTAAGGGCCCTCAAATGCAGACTTAAAGCTTTGAACAAAGAAAGTTCTGCTGATATTTCCGCCAAGACGAATGAGGCTAGAAAGATGCTCTCTAATGCGCAAGCTGCCTTGCAACTTGATCCTCTTAATCAGGAGCTTGCTGACTTTGAACGGGTTCAGTTAAGGAAGTTTGCCGACCTACGACTCCAAGAGGAATCCTTCCTCAGGCAAAAATCCAAACTGCGTTGGCTTAAAGAAGGAGATCGCAACACGAAATTCTTTCATCATTCTGTCAAACGCAATCATCTTCGGAATAGGATTATTACCATTTCCCATGAAGATTATGTTATTTCTACACCCTCTGATGTTCAGCGACTCTTTGTAGCGCATTTTCAGAACCTCCTTGCTGCGAACCCTCCCCAGGAGTTTCCCTCGGTGCAGGATATCCGCGCGAAGCTCATCCATACCTTGGATGCTAACCAAGTCCAGGTTCTTTCTTGCCCCTTCTCGGATGATGAAATTAAGGCCTCTCTTTTTTCACTTGCTAGTGGTAAAGCTTCGGGACCCGACGGATTCAATGTTGATTTTTTTAAGCGATCTTGGGATATAGTGGGCCAATCTGTTATTCTGGCTGTCAAGGATTTCTTTGCCTCGGGCCAGCTCCGAAAGGAATTGAATTCGACAATCTTGACCCTTGTCCCTAAAGTGCCGAATGCTTCCACGGTTAATGATTTTCGCCCCATAGCTTGCTGTAACATGATATATAAATGCATTACCAAGCTCTTGGCAAATAGATTGGCTATGGTCTTGCCGACCCTTATTAGTCCCTCCCAGAGTGCGTTTGTCAAGGGTAGGCGTATTAGTGATAACATCTTATTAGCCCAAGAATTATTTTGCGACTTCCACCATGATCCTTACCTTCCCAAGTGTATTGTTAAAGTGGATTTTTGCAAAGCTTACGACTCTGTTGATTGGACTTTCATTGAGCATACGCTACTTGCGTTTGGGTTTCCCCCTTTCTTTGTGAAGTGTATTATGGAATGCATCAGGACTCCCAAGTTTTCGATTGCTCTTAATGGTGAATTACATGGATTCTTCCCTAGTGGCAGAGGGATCCGTCAGGGAGACCCGATATCGCCTTATATTTTTACCTTGATTATGGAAGTTTTCTCTGGTATCCTCCATGTCCAAACAAACTTGCGGGAGTTCCAATTATATTGGCGTTGCAAGCAGACCAGGCTTTCTCACTTATTCTTTGCAGACGATGTCCTCCTTTTCTCTGAAGCCAATCTTACGTCCTTGCAACTTTTACTGGATGGGATTCACGACTTTGCAAATTGGTCTGGTCTCTCCCCGAATCACAATAAAAGTGAAATCTTCATCTCGGGAGGCTCCGACGATTTGAAGATGGCCCTGGTGAGTGCCTCTGGCTTCCAGCTGGGTTCTCTTCCTTTTAGGTATTTGGGTGTTCCTATTATATCGTCCAAACTCAGTAAGGAGGACTGTGTTTCTTTAGTTAATTCTATCACCTCGAGAGTCCAATCCTGGACCAATCGGTTCCTATCATTAGCGAGCAAACTACAGTTAATCAAATCGGTTTTACATGCTATCCAGGTTTATTGGTCTAATGTTTTTATCATCCCTATGTCTGTCCTTAATCGGATCGCGCAGATTTTTAGACAATTCCTTTAGCGAGGCCCCACCATAGGCCCGGGGGGCGCCAAGGTTGCCTGGGATGATATCTGTTTACCTAAAGAGGAATGTGGCTTGGGTATTAGATCCCTTAGAGTGAGCAACATAGCTTCTATGTTGAAACACATTTGGTTCTTATTCTCGGATAAAGAATCGCTTTGGTGCAAATGGATCCACTCGGTATTTCTAAAGAGAAAGAACTTTTGGGTTGTTCCGGCCCCTACTTTTGCTTCTTCACCATGGAAGAAATTGCTAGGCCTTAGACCTTTGGTTCAGACTTACTTTAAATGGCGCATAGGCAATGGACAGCAAGTCTCCTTTTGGTTCGATCATTGGCCTATAAGCTCTTCTCCGATCGAGATATTTATTGTTCGGCTATCCCTCTTAATGCCTATGTTGCTGATGTTATCTCCAAGTTGCATTTTCCCCCGTCTAATGTGTCAACTGCCATGGCGAGCTGGACAGATGCTTTGCCCCTTCTTGTTGATTCCCCGGATCAGTTTCCTTGGCATCCCCAGGCCTCGGGTACCTTCTCCTTAGCGTCTGCCTAGAATCTCTTCAGACCGAGAGGAGCCGTTGCCCCTTGGGCGAATTTCATTTGGGACCCTGGCCTGCCCCCTCGGTATCAGACCCATTTATGGCTCATTGCTCGTAATCGACTACCGACCCAGGTATTCTTATTAGCTTATAATCGTATTGAGGATTCAAACTGTGCTTTCTGCTCCTTGAGGCCGGATTCTATTGATCACCTTTACTTTGGCTGTTCCACTACTGGTATACTTGCTTTGTTTTGGGCTGATAAATGTAATATCTCCTGGAGGAACTGTGATTGGAAAGCAAATTTAGCTTGGGTGAGCACGCACCTTTGTAATCCTTCTTTCCACCATGCACTTCCTCGGTTTGCCTTTGCAGCTTTGTGCTATCTTATTTGGAAGGCTAGGAATAATATTATTTTCCGCAACCACAAGTTATTCCTCCCCTCGCTCAAGGAACATCTGTATAAGGCGGTTAAGGACTGGGCCCTCACATGCTCAGGGGTCCATGATAATCCTCATAACCGAAGACTTCAACTCAATTGGAGAATCCATGAGTCAATCTTTCTTTGAGTTGTTGTTGTTCTGCTAGTATGAATTATGGGTCGACCCTGGTCCCTCGGCATCTCACACAGTTTGTGCGTTCTTCCTCTCGCCCGTGCTGTTCGGTGCTTTCACTTCGCCTTTTGGAGTGCCTTTCGGTTTCTACAGGATGCCCTTCCTCTTCTGGTTTACGAGGGTTGTTTCGTTGAAGCTGCCGTCCTTCCTGCTCGTGCCCAGCTCGCTTTCGACCTTCTTCCTCTTTGGTGGAAGCTTGCTGCTGTTTCGTGCTCCTCCTCTTAGCTTTGCTTTGTTCCTTTTGGCTGTCTGTTTGGCCTCTTTTCTTCTTGCTTGTTTCTCTCTAGTGTTGTTTAGTGTTGTTCTTCTTTCTTTCTTGTTGCCCGGCACCCTTTCACTCGGTTAGACGTGTTGTCTTCTCTTAGTGCAAGTTGGAGCCGGACCTTTCTCCTTCTGTTTGTCCAGCTTTGTGCTGCGTCTTTGCAAAAGTCTTTATATATACTTACCCTTTACCCAAAAAAAAAAAAAAGTGGGTTTCAAAGGGAGTTGGGTGGCCCGGATTATGTAATGTATCACAATGATTTCTTTCAGCGTTAATTTTAATGGAGAACCGTTGTCGTTCTTTCAACCCTCAAGAGGAACTAAGCAAGGCAACCCTCTTTGCTCATACTTATTTATTATTGTTGCTAATGTGCTCTCATTGCTCTTGAAGAATGCAACTAAGATAGGAAACATAAGAGGCATAAAATTGAACAAACACTATCCTGCACTAACTCATTATTGTTTGCTAATGACTTGATTCTCTTCCAAGATGGTAAGGTTAGTGAGTGCGAAAATGTAGCGAATGTGCTAAACCAATATTGTGATGCTATAGGGTAGGCTATGAATGTAAACAAATCAGGCATTTTCTTTAGTTTTGGTTGTCCTCAGAGTTTGAGACAAAACATAGCCCGAGAGTTGCTTGTCTCAGAAGTAGACAAAATAGGGAAGTATATTGGCATTCCGTCATATTGTGTCACTTCAAAGAAAGAAATGTTTTTATGGATCCTAGCAAGAGTGAATACAAAGTTACAAGGGTGGAAAGAAAATTTCTTATCAAAGGTAGGGAAAGAAATCCTTATAAAAGCTATAATCCAAGCTATACCATAATACGCAATGTCAATTTTCAAAATCTCAATTTCCATATGCTGAGCTATAGAATAGAAAATTGCTACTTTTAGGTGGAAAAATGGGACTCAAATGTAGGTATTCATTGGAGTAGTTAGGATTTGCTCAAGACTAGAAAGGATAAAGGGGGACTAGGTTTCAGGACTTAATCACAATCGACAAAGCTATGGTAGGCAAGCAAGCTTGGCGACTCTTTCAACATCCTACAACTCTCTGGAGTAAACTATTGAAAGGAATTTATTTTCCTCATTCTGACTTTTGGCACATGGGAAGAGAAAATAGACCATCTTGTGGGTGACAGAGTTTACTAGCGAGGAGGAAAGTTGTTTCAAAGTTGGTTTTGTGGATCAAAGAAGGTAAATGTATCTCATCAGGAGTGATGGAAGGCCTAGCAAATATTGATAAGCCAAGATTTGTGGTAGACCTCATAAATTAACAAGACTCGTCCTAAGATGAGCAATTAATCCGTCATTGTTCGATGATAATATGGTGAAAGAGATACTTTCCATCCCTTTAACAACTTTTAGTAAGCCAAATAAATTAATCTCAACAAGGATAAAGTCAGGCATTTATATAGTGAAAAATAGCTACAACCTCCAATGAGTAGCCTCAACCACTATAAACATACAACAACCATCCTCCTTTTACCAAACTCCAACTAAACTCTAGATAAACATTTGGCAACTAAGGACGTGTTTAGCAACTGGCCAAATGGTGAAAATTTCTATTCTTTTATTTCTAGGAGTAGATTTGGAACAGAAATCCGTTTGGTAAAATTTTTGTTTCCAGAAACAAATTTCTATTTTTTTGTTCCCGGAAGTAGTTTGGAACATAATCGAAAAGTAAAAAAAAAGTTGATTCTTTGTTTCTGGGAACAATTTTAGAATCAAACCAACCTATTTTTTCTCCTCTATCTTCTTTCTTCTTGTTCTTCTCCCCTATCTCTTCTTCTTCAACCGTTGCCACCACCACCCGCCGCCGCCGATCACCGACGACCGGTTGGGCAAGGTCCGATGAGCTCATCGAAGACTCACCAGGTCAGAGCCACTACGAGGTCGGCGTCACCCAGCCAAGGCAAGGCCAACCTCTCGATGGCCCGGCAAGGTCAAGCCCCGCCAACGACTGGGTGAGCTCGGCCAAGCCTTGGCCAACGATGCTCCGGTGAGGTCGCCAACCCTCGTCTGGCCAGTCACCAATCATCCCAAGGCCGACGACCGGCAAACCTTGAAGAAGAAGAAAATAAGTAAAAAATAAATAAATAAATATAAAAAATAATAAAATTATAAAAAAATCAAAAGAAAATTATTTGGATTAGAAATTTTCAGAACGATACCAAACGCAATTCTATTTCAGAAATAAAAAATTTAGATAGTTACCAAACGGTTTAAAATGTTTAAAAATTGTTCCTAGGAACAGAATAAAAAAGAATCACTTCTGATCAGAAATTTTTTCCGGAAACAAAATGATTACCAAACATGCCCTAAGTATCCACCACCCCCCAAAACTAAGAATATTTCTCTGAAGCATATGCCAAAATGCGCCCATGAAAGACAATTTACTCAAAAGAAAGATCCGAGCCAATCTTATATGCCCTTTGTACCAACAAAATCATGAAATTACTGAGCATGTGTTCCTCCTCTGCCCTTGGACAAATGAAGTTTAGTCCAACTCGCAAGTAAACATCAAGGTGTCAAGCTACGAACTGAGCATAATTGAACAGTGGATCTTAAACTATAAAAACTCATAATTGGCACAACTAGATTAGGAGCTTATCACGGTACTCTTGTGGCAAATATGGAAGGCACGAAATGATTTCAACTTCAAGGGGGAGGAAACCAAATCCGAGATGGGTGATCTCTGAAGCCCTTGCCATGAATGAAAACATATCTCGTTAGGGCTCAAAATTAGGGGTGTGCAAAAAAACCAGGAACCGCCCAGACCGCTTGGAATCGGGTCATACTAGCCCGAAACTGGTGGTTCTTAAGGAACCGATTCGATTCCTAATTCCAATTTTTCAAAACCAATGGGTATCGGTATGATTCTCAATTCTAAAGGTGGAACTACTCACCTACCTATCTGGAACAAAGCAGTATTATAATAATGTATATTATAATAATATATTAATTTTCAATATAAAAATGAAAATTCTAAATTCCTTAATATGAAATTTATTCTCGTTCGTCTCTCTCATCTCTATTAGTCTCTCCCAAACTCTCTCTATCTCCGCCTCCGTCTTCATCTCTCAAAACACTGTTGCGCCTCTCAACTCCGATAGACTCACAAATGTGCCGCAGTTTATCGCCTCCCTCTCTTGACTCATAGCCATGCCTTTAGCCATTCATCGCCTCCCTCTCTCACTCTTAGTTGCTCACCTCCATTTACCATAAGTTTGAATCACTAATCTTCAATCCACCAATTAAGCCCCTAAAACTGTAAGTCATTTATTTGTTTGGTCAGTTTAGCTCCAAATCCTAAATCCCTAAATTTCTAAAACCCTCTCTCACTCTCAATTTGTGTCTCATGAAGCTTTGGTTTTTATCTGGGTTCGGCTTGCATTTGCTCTTTCTTCTTTGCACTTCAAGATTGGAACAATAAAGATAAGGTAAAAAAATATTAAACCTTTTTGCATGAAATTTTTTTTCTACTTTATCACTTTCCTATTTCTTGGGGTCATTTAATTTCCCATTTTTAATCTTCGCAAAACAAATAAAAGAACAATTTTAGGCCCTAAAAAAGACAAAAGCAAATTGAGATCTTTTGAGGAGGGACAAGGAGGGAGAAATAGATTAATATTAATGTAATTTGAACGTTCTTAAAGATAATCAAAGAGAGAATGATATGGATTCCCTAAACAAGGAAATACTAATTTAGAACACCTTGCTCAAGTACAAATGCTATATTACAATTCCTCCCATTTAGCTCAAAACCCTAATTTCTCATAACATGGAGGAGGTGAAAAACAATGGATATTTCGCTAGATAAATTGCACAATGATGTGTAAAATTTTATGTTTTGCTAAGTTGGTTAGGAGGTCAACTAAGTCAAATGATCCTTATGTTTTGCTATCTTGTATGCATCAAGTTGTTGACTAAGAGCAATGGATATTTTCATTGACAAATTGCACCATGCTATGTAAAACTTTTATAAGTTGATCTTTATTGATGACGTGTTACTTGATTCGAGCAGGTGATCCATTAACATATCAATGGAAATGGAGGAATCCCATGATACAGTAACGCCAATAATGGAATCAATAACACCAGAAAAATGAAGAGGTGGACACTTTGATGAGGCATCCAAAACAAATAAGGTATCATGTTCTTGTCCTCCTATTGGTTAGCGAAAACCAGTAGCCTGACTTCATTTTCATTAAAAAATAACTCACATCAATAGGAAAGTTAATGTGTTCTGCAATTATTATGGGGCCAAGTATTCGTACCATGTTGATAATGGTACCTCAAATAGTTTGAAGCACTTGAGAAAGTATAATAATAATCCTTGCAATATAGATAAGAAGCAAAAATTATTTACATCACAAAGAGTAGATGGAACTCAATTGGTAGGCAAATATATTAGTATTACTAGAAGTGCTAGAGTTTTAACAACATAGAAGTTTGGTCAAGAAAAATGTAGGCAAATGCTTGTTCGGATAATTATAATTGATGAATAACCATTTTTTATGGTTGAACATGTTGGATTTCATAATTATGTGAATCAATCACAACCTCTCTTCAAGCATATGTCACAATTTACGATAGTTAGGAATTGCGTGAAGTTGTATTTTTGTGAAAAATGACGTTTGAAGGCTTCCTTTCGTAAGCTTAATTTTAGGATTGCACTCACAACTAACACATAGAGTTCCATCCAAAATTTGAACTATTTATGTCTCACTACACATTTTATTAATAAAAACTGGAAATTGCACAAAAAAATCATCAATTTTATAGCGATGCCTAATCACAATGGCAGGTATATTGAGAAAGTGATTGAGAAATGCACATATGAGTAGGAAATAGAGAAAAAAGTGTCAACAATCACTATGGATAATGCTAGTTTGAATGATGTTGCCATTGGTTATTTGAAAGAAAAAATTTCGAAAGATAGATTATTGATCTTAGATGATGAAATTTTATATATGAGGTGCACGACTCATATATTAAACTTGATTGTGAACGATAGCTTGAGGAACATGATTCCATTGCATTTGTTCAAAATGTGGCTAAGTATGTAGGAAATTCTCTCATGAGAGTTAAGACATTTCGAGATTGCATTAAAAGTATAAGGATCGCTTATAAGAGTGTGGTTTGTCTTGATGTCTCTACTAAGTGAAATTCCACTTACCTAATGTTAAAAATCGTTATAAAGCTAAGAAAAGCTTTTGAAATGATGGATGAGGATGATCTTTTTTTCTCAAATAAGCTTAACTATGATACTCCAAGTAATATTGATTGGAAAAATGCCATTATTCTTTCCAATTTTTGAAGAAGTTCCTATGATGCCACCAATAAAATGTTCAGCACTTTGTATATTACTTCAAATGGTTAATTTATGGGGATAACTTCTTTATATAAATATCTGAAAGAATGCTATCATATGGTGAGAGTTATGGGTGCAAAAATGAAAAATAAGTTTGATAAATATCTTAAGAGTTTCGAAAAAGTAAATATGACGGTGTTGATCATGGTAACGTTGAATCTAAGAAAAAAGATTAATTATGTGAGGCATTGTTGTAAAATCATTCATAATGGTGCTGTGAAAGTTGATGAGATTTTTGATAAGATGAAGTTCACCTTGGAACATTTAATTACATTTTTGAGAAATTTTATTTTACTTCTTGTAACAAAAATTTGTATAGTCAACTTATGAGTTCTACTAGTACCGACAGTAATTGCGTCCTTATTGCAATGAGGGAAATGGAGAGAAATATTGCAACTTAAATTTCTATTGCAAGACCCTTGTTTTGATAACCTTCTTAATGAGGAGAAGAAAATGTCCGAAGATAACTTATCTGAGCTCAATCAATATCTTAAAGCTGAACTTAAGAAAACTCGTGATCTTGACATTTTGCAGTGGTAGAGTATTGCCGACCAAAGGTTCAAAATCCCATTTTTGATGGCTTGGGATATTTGTTTATTCCTATAACTACCATTGCTTCAAGTAGAGTATTGCCGACCAAAGGTTCAAAATCCCATTTTTGATGGCTCGGGATATTTGTTTATTCCTATAACTACCATTGCTTCAAGTTAACTTTCAATATATCTAGTTGTGCGTTTGATGGCTTTTGAAGTTCTTTAACTCCTAGAGTAGTGAAAAATTTAATTTGCACTCAAGATTGGTTGAGAGTGATTTGTGAACCGATTAATATTGAAGAGTGTATTAGGAATGCAGAAAAGTTTGAGTTGGGAAAGTCCATGTCATTTCATCTTTTAATTATTTTATGTATCTAATAAGTGAATACTTTATTTAATATCTTCTTTTTGTTAGATATGGATTATGTTAACACGGAGATTAACGGTATATAGACTTTACAAGTTGAAGCGAGAGGAATATATATGGTGAGATTTTTCAATAAATGTTTGAGTTTAATTGTTACTGATGTTGAGCAATCACCTATGCTTATTGTTGTTTTACTTTTAGGAGGATGGAACTTGAAGTTTAAGAGCACTCAAAACTTGAGATTTACAAGCTTTACAAGTCGTGAACTTTTTGGCAAATCTTGTTGCGATTGTTGTGTCATTGTAAACTCGTCTATTTACTCTGCTCGATGAGTTTGTTTCACGTACTTAAGTTTGGTTTGGTTTGATTAGTTGGACTCTTTTAGCATTATGTTTTGACTTCTAGCTATTGTAGCTTCTAGTTTCTAACTACTGTAGCTTTTGGTTTCTTTCACTTTATTTTGTTTTTATGAGAATGTTTGCCTCTAGTTTCTGATTTTGTTTATTAAACGTTGTAGTTAACGACTCAATGACAAATAGACGGGGATATTTTGAAGAGGAAGACCCCACCTAACTCTGCTCTATTCGGTTTTTGCCAAAAACCAAGAGCCATACTTTTGTTTATATTAAAATTGATTACGATTGAGGTTGTTTTGATGATACAATTGAGCCATATCATTTTGTATACTCAATGCTTTGGATTTATATATGTGATGGCTTGTGAGTGGTGGCAATGATCCTACGGTCAGCAATATTAATTATCAAAAATGATCATGGTGTAGTTGAGAATTTGTTTTGAGTGAAGTAGGCATTTATATTTTAAGGAGAAACTTTCTAGTTGCACAGATCTTACAGTCAAAAGAATGGAAATATTTGATTGATATTTGGTAAAACCGGTTACATGGATCTACCTAGAAATCGAAGTAGCCAACAGGCGATTCCCAGTTTTAATTTTTTGAAACAAGTCTTTAGTGGACGATTCCTGAATCTAGGGTGGGAATCGCCCACCCGAACCATGCTCACTCCCACTCAAAATCATATAGTAAAGAAAAGAGGGGAAAGACCTTACCAGGATCTTGGACTTCACCAAGCACCTGTACCCATGAAATCAATGTAAATGGCTCATTCTTGAAGGGTGAAGCAACCGATCCCATCTTGTGGGTGTGTCGAGACTCCACTGGGAGGCTCATCAATGGCCAAGCTAGCTCCATCTAAGTTCACTCAGCTCTTCACGCCACAATCTGGACACTACTCCACGCATTGAAATGTGTGTCCTCCCGAGGATTCGTTGGAGTGATGTTTGACCATTTAACTCTTGTAAGTACTCTTCAAGGAACAAAGTAGTTACCCTAAGATGTCCGTGTGTTTATCAAGGAGTGCCACTAGCTTCTTATCAGTATATAAGGCCTTCAATTGGCCGGTTGCACGCCAAACCAAAATAAGGTTACAGATTGGGTCGTTAAAGCCCAAATCAAAAATATCCTCTCCTCTAATTGAGTTTTAACCCACCTCAAGCCCTTTGGAATTTATTTTGCTCTAAAGCCTAATTGATATATCTAACAACTTTTGATTATGAATGATGAATGAAGCTCTCTTTCTAACCAAAATATATATATGAATAAATTGCAAGATTCATCTTATAGCAACAAAAACATCTGTGAAGTTAGCTTAAAAATCACATTGATAATCATAAATATGATTCCTAATTAATATATAGTTACTCAATATTTTTTAGGATTTTCTCTTGTTTAATGAACTAATATATGTGCAATGCATGTAATGCAAATGCAATGGCATACGAGATGTCTATACTAACCTAACACATGACATTCAATTAAATGAACTTAATCATGCAAAACTATATGTCGTGCGATAATAATTAAATGACCTAATCTAATGACCGGCAAATATTAAATGCGATTATCCTAATTTGTTGCACATTAAAATCATCCTAAACATGCAATGACTAAATGGCATGCAAGGGATAGTCTAATTCTACGTAACACACGTATGAAATTTTTATGTTTTCTTTTCTTTTAATTTAAAATTTCAAATTAAAATTACCCAATAATTAAATATGCAATTTTAATTAAGGAAAAGGAAATCTAACATCCTAAAGCAATGTTTTTGTTGTTTTTTATTCTAAAATTCGGAATAAATAAATTACATATTCTAAGCATGCAATAGCCTAAAACAAGTAATATTCTAGCAAAAATCAAATCTAATTCAAAGAAATTTTTTGGATTTTCTTTTTAAGGCAAGCAATCAATCAATGGACAAATATTTAATTAAATAATGCAATCCACAATCTTATATTATCTATCTCAATGAAAACACGAAATAAATCGACAATCATATCCAAATGGTTATGGATATTGATGGAAGGTTATCCGTTCAAATTTTGAAACGGATAAAATCAACAATCATATCTAAATGGCTATGGATAGGATGAAAGATTTTTAGCATCCTAGGAATCGTATCTTGTAGTTTGAGATTGGACAGCCGTCAAGATACGTTGTTAAGTTAGGAATGTTTTCTAACTTGAGGGGTATCTTAGAATTTTGTGAATCTTACATTATTTAAGTAAATGTTTAATAGAATATTCTAGCATCACATAGAATAATTCTAATTCTAATAAAATATATTAGGATATACCGATCACTCAAATAAGGCAGCAAAATATACGGAATATATTAAAAATAAACACCTTAATTTTTTGAGGATATTCTTGCTAAATTTGAATGCAATGCAATCAGACTGGAATCGCAACCGCAGCTCCATGATGGTGAACTCTAGTGGGTGGAGGCGAGTGGCGGTGACGCAGCAATTCACGAACTAGGACGTTGAGGCGACAGGCTTGGCACAGCGTGGGAGCAGCTCACGTCAGGGCTCCAACTCGGTCACGAAGGAACAGCGATAACCACCATGGACAACTCACGGTACAAGGATGGCGGTTCGTGGAGCTTGCTCTCAATCAAGTCATGTTGATGCTCGGCCAAGGTACGTCGTTCGGTGGGCAACGAATCGTGTCAAAAGCAGCGACTACAATAATTGTCGTCGCGTAATTTGTTGGTCAAAAGATGGGACATCGAGATAGAGCTGCTGGACTTGCTGGGATTCGATGATTTAGGAGACTGCAGCAATGTCTTCAATGAAAATCCACTATTCTTGTGACAGTTCTTCTAATTTTCAAACTTTGACTTTCTAAACCCCACACACTTAGATTTTCCCATCGGTCCCTTGCTGATGCTTCCATATGTATCCAGCAAAATCCTGCAACAAAATTCAAGTGAAGCTCTAAAGAAAGATCAGTGTTTCTGGAGTTATTGCTACAAGGGTATTCCAATGGCGCAACGGCTTTGTACAAGGTGCGGTTGCTTCGTCTCTGATGCGAGGACTTCCGGCACAAGAACCACTTGGCCGCAGGTCCGCAGGTCCGCAGGTCGTCGTTGGTATGGCAGGGACCGTCGTGGGTAAGAGACAACAGCAACGTCGTCCCGGGTTGATGCAGGAGGTGGCGGCATGGACTGGGAGCAGCAGCATCTAACTCGGATCAGGCGCAGACAGCAGCTTGGCGAGGAAGCTCCACGGCTCGGGAGGTGCAGCCATAGGTCTGACCGTGGAAGAGGGCGCTAGCGTGGGGTGTCTCGACCAAGGTTTGGTTGAGCTCTCTCTCTCTTTTTTCACATGTGTCTCTCGTGTGTACTCTGAAATTATAATTATCAATCTCTGATTTGTAAAGCATATCGTTTTATAAATAGTGCAAAATTAGGTTTAAACTTAATCTCATTGGCTTAGTTTAGACCCTTTTCCATGTAATGAGCCGAATTAAACTCAAGAATTATTTTAATTAATTCCAACGGGCTAAAATTAGATTAAGTTAATCTCAATTTGCCATCTTCTCAGGCAAATTTCGCCCACTTGGTCCCCTAGTGGAGGCCAAATTTTGTCCTGCTACAGGGGCTCAATCCATTCACTTTTAAGTTCATGACCATCCACGGCCAGTCCAATGCTAATATAATTAATTAAGATATAAACTAAATAATAAATAATCCTAAAATTATACGCTATGAAATTTAATTCTAATATTTTTTGGGAGGCTTAATTTTCTATGCAATAAATGAATAATCGAGTCACCAAAATGTAGGTGTCAATAGGACTCAATTGGCAAAGATACAATAATTTTTTGGATAACTTTCAAAAGAAAGTTGGGAGGAAATTATAAATGGGGTCCCTATATTAACCCTCCTATTCAATTTGGGTCACGTTCTTTATTTCTTATCGATTCGATTCCTCAAATTAATGTCCAATTATGATTTAAAACCCATTTTGTATTTTTGTCCTGAATAGTCAACATATTATTTCGTTAGCATATGCAAAAGGCCTAACCATGCTACATGCGCAAATTGCAATTCCACAAATTCTAATAATACCTCATTTTGTGCATGGAATTTTGTGCTTATCACTTTAACTTAAGGAAAGAAAAAGGGAATTCTATAATCATATAGGATCAAAAACATTTAAATTAATGTTCAAATCTCGAAAAATTTAGGAAATCAGTAACACAATATCTAATAAAAAATTCTTGATGCAAAGGGGTTTAGTTGTGAACTTAAATTAGTTAATATTGTATTCAAACATCAGTTTAAATCCTATAATCACATATAATTAAAACCATTGAATCTAATGTTTGAAGGATAAAAATAAAATTTTCGATAGGATTGTAATTAGCGGCGGCGCCACATTGTGTTGAGTAAATATTATCAATTGACTCCACTTAACTGTTGAGTTACACATGTGAGTTGTATTAGAAAGTCTCACGTTGAAGAATTGATATGGTATGGAACAATTAGTATATATTAGTTGCTCTATAATCCATTAGCTTAAGATTTTAAGTAAATGTGGGTTCTACTAGAATTGCTGGTGGGCTCAAACTTAGTTACCTCCTGGCGATCTCCCCATCCAAAGATATCAAACTTCTGCTACGCCCTCCCCAATAAATGGTATTAGAATCGATGGTTGATTGGTAGGCTACTTTCAATGTGTATTGGGATTTGATAAATATCTTAATGAAGGAATATGGAAACCGACACAGTTTTTGGGTAGGTGGACATTGTCATGAGAGCCTGATGGCAAACCTCATGATTCGATCTAGAGAAAAAGATTAGGGTTAAAGTTGGGCATCGATAAAGATTCAAGTTGAGATAAGTTGATGCATAATTATACTTGAATTAAGGGGAACAAACCTAACACTAAACTTACATCTCAGGGTAAGATGGTTGAGTTGCACTTATGAATTATATTAGAAAGTCTAACATTGGAGAATTGGAGTGGAGTGGAACAATTAATATATTATAATTGGCCCATAAGTTATTAGCTTAAGCTTTTGAGCAAATGTAGGTCCAAGTAGATATGTTGACAGCTTGAACTTGGCTCCCTTTAACAATCTCCTCACTTAAAAGTATTGGGCTTTTGCGACATGCTCTCCAACATTGACTTTAAAATACTTTTAATCATACCTATAACTAAGAGTGAGTATGGTCCGGATGGGCGGTTCCCGACCTAGAATCAAAAACCGCCCACTAAGGATCGATTAAAAAAAAAATGAACTAGGAACCACCCATTCCAAAGAACAACCAAATATCTCCATTCTTTTAATCGTAAAGTGCATATTATAAACAACCTCACCAAACATTGAGTATACATAATAATAGCCATGTCCATTAATCATTACAACATATAACAAACAAAATCAGAAACCCTATCTATTTTGTGGCAAAATCAGAAAGTAAAACAAAAATAAGTATGTGGGACTGGTCTCACTGTAACCCAAAATCTGAAACTATAAGCCAACGTTCTTAATAAGAACAAAAGAAAATGAAAAAAAAAAAAAAACACTATAGCAACTAGAAACTAGTAGTAGCTAGAAACTAGAACATTATGTTGAAAGTGAAAGAAACTAAAAAGCAAATCAAAAGTTAGAAACCAAGTTAATAATATATTGATTTTTTATTAAAAATTAATATATTATTATAAGACCGGTCTAGTTCGGGTGGGTGGGTGGGTGTTTCCGCCCATGGAACTGGGAACCGAATCAGTACCCATTGGTTCCAATAAATTGGAATTAGGAATCGGACCCGCTCCCTTAGGAACTACCAATTCTAGGCTAGTCTAGTCCAGTTCTGAGCGATCTGAGGATCTTGGTTCTTTTATACACCCCTACCTATAACTTTTTTGAGTTAATGTAATTTGACCCCATTATATTTTGAGTTTTGACGACACTGAATTTGTTTAAACACCAAATTGGACCCTAATAAAACTTGAAATGTCCAAGTTACAAAAAGAAATACAAACAAAAAAAACCCACTCAATTTTGCAAATGCTTAAATAGAATTATAAAAAAAAAATATTTTCTTTCACATGCTTTCTTTGAGATATATGAATATAGTCTATATAATGTCAATTTTTTTTAGTTATTCTTTCCTGCGATTCTATTTTCGAAGATATTTGAACAACTTTTAGAATATTTATGTTGGCTATAAAAATAAGACGATTGCAACCTAAACTCGTATTTGATTATACTTTCCTACCACTTTATTAGCATGTAATTCGATTTGAAAAAATCATAGTGATGTCCTAAATTTTCCATCGACATTGTTCGGCTGCTTTGAAAATGTTTTATATAGGCCCGGAAATTATCACAGAACAAATTCAGTCTAGAGCTAAAAACAGGTGACCCATGTTTGAAGAAAACAAGGACCATAATTTGTTCTTGATCCCTAAATTATGGATAGTGGACGTTGTTTGATGACACAAATTATCATATGCTAAGTTGAATTTTAAAAAATGATGTATCAACATGTCCATTTTTTTATCCATCTATTTTTTAAAATGAAAAGACAAATTAAAGACTTCAAATGCCCCACATGGAAGCCACATAAGCAAATTCCATAATTTGCATTTTTGTTTTTTCCGCCAATCAAACTTATTAGATTGGAAGCCACATCAACAAATTCCATAATTTAATGACAACATTAAACATTTTCATAATATCAAATTTCACATTGAACAAATTAAAAGTCCAATGATGACATTGCACGTTAAACCCAAATTCTTATTCCATTTATATCATTTTCCCTTTTATCTATTTCATGTTATTCAGCTTCGCATTCTTCTGCAAGTTTCAAAAATGTCCAAGAGCCCATAATTACGCCACCCCAATTGTATCATTTCCGATCAATGTTCTGAATAATCACAGCTCAAATCAAAAGACTCATATGATTGTACGACTCAAAATTCATCCGACGAAATTGGTAAAATTGTTAGAATTCACTAACCTTGCAACTAGACTGAATTTAGATGGGCTTTTCCCCTAATCTCTTCGATAGCCCTATGGAAAAACAAACCAATTTGATGAAATCAAATGAACTATTTGCAGTATTGACGAAGTTGTGTTTAAAAAACGAACTATGATTTGGTTATTTTATGTGTTATTGGTGTTGATCTGTTAAAAGTGCAATTGGGCTGTGACTATTGTCATCTTTTTTCCTAGTTCGTGTTCAAACGGTATTAGAAACTATAATGACATTTATATTCTCGTTGGGTTTTTTTTTTCCCAACAATTGACATATTTAAATTGGGTTTATAATCGGTTATATAAAAAAAGATAAATATGCAGAAATAATATCTCCTTTTAAGGAAACCAATTATGCTTCTTCTTTTTTGTTGCTGATGATCAACACCTTAAACAAACCATTAACTATCACTTTCAATAATAAAATCATACGGACACGAATGCTCACTTGGAACCTAGATTTACTTTTTAGGATCCGTTTATTTCATGAAAAAAAAAAAGAATGGTCAATGAAAAGTGTTTTTGCTATCGATACCAATTTATACCTAATCAATTTTATGGTTGATAATAATATTTTTCGTTAATTCATTTTTGTAGTCGATATAATCAATAATTTTTTCAAAAGAATTCTTTCAAATCATGAACTTTTTGTCAAACAAATGCACCCTTAAGACGATGAAATGATCTAGTATAATTTTCTACGAAATAGTTGAAAGAAACAGGGAAGAAAGAGGTGTACATTTAAGAAATGGGCTAGGGCTTAACACCCGTTGAGCCCCACGTTCTTCACCGAGGTTCATGGCCCCTCCACAAGAGAGATTTCATTTCAATCTTGGGAAAAATGGGTTCGATCTTATTGGCGATTAATACATACATTTTGCAAAACCTTTTCCCTCGAAGCGTGACTCGATCTTAAAAAAAGAAAAAAAAACCATTTTGATTCGTAAAAATTGAGTTCTAAAACTTGTGGAATTGGTGCGGTGTAGGGTACTTGTTAGGTTTCGTTAATTTTGCACGACGATAAATGTGACGTATCGCCTAATTGATTTGACGACTTATTGTTTGTTTTGTTCGTTTCGATTTCGTAATTCATTTTGTTTTTTTCCTTCCTATTTTGTTCCCTTCTGTATTGTAATTCTGGTTTGAGGTCCACCGTTTCCGTCCTGCTGTTCCTTGCAGTGCGGATCCCTCCACATCTGGCCACTACCATTAACGTCTCTCTCTCTCTCTCTCTTGCAGACACACATGGGTTGTCTCTCTCTCTCTTGCCGACACATATGGGTTCTCTCTCTCTCTCTCTCTCTCTCTCTCTCCAGAGTTGAAATACTTACAGATCCAAACTTGGTATTCATAAAACATTTATTCTAAATTATTTTTTATCTCGCCAAAAATCTCAAATTAGTATCATACTATAAGTTTAACCAAATCAATTTCATCTTACAAAAAATACCAAACCGACATTCCTAATTATACCCTAGCATGTGTGAATTCATGTATGATCTGTCATTTTCCACATTAGATTCGTTTTGCAATTGTTTGGATACTAAAAGGAGAGTAGATTCACCCACCCATAGGTAGCCTTGATTGTTGGACTTTACTACCTCATTGTCGAGGGAACGAATTCGAATCTCCGGATGCTTGCGACTTAAGTGGGGGTCCTAGAGGTAATTTATTGGGCCAGCCCTCCTTCAAGGGTTTACGTCTAAATAACAGCTTGCAACGAGACCCCACTAGTGCTACCGAGCACTGAAGGGTCGTGTGATATTCGAAGGATGATCTTTGGCGGTCCCTCGGTCATCAAAAAAAAAATGAGAGTAGGTTCGGATTAGAGGTACAAATTTGGATTTTTTTTATAAGATGAAAATTAATTTTGATCAAATATATCTTGGATTATCAATTTGGGATTTTTAATGGGTAGCAAGCCTTTATGTTATAATCACAAATAATATGGTAAATTGAAAATAAATATTTGATATGAAAAGATGTATGTGTAACAATATAAATGTGGTTTTAAATTCATGAGTCATCATAATTGACTACTAAATTGATAATTATTATATTAACTCTAATTTTAGGCTATTTGAGAGTCATGCTGTTTTTCTCCCTCGTTACATATGTCATGCTATACGACAGACAAACAGTGTAATATATTATATTACAGTTATTACTTAAATCAATTGGCGTGATAACTGTTACAGTCATGCGACATTACAGAGCAATAATTGCCAAACCACAATTTTATTTAATCGTTGCGGTCAAACAAACTGTAAACTACCTTCAAGAGTAAAAAGAATGGATAGGAGCTTCTCTTCAACTTAGAATTAAGCCAAAAACGGAAATAAAAAAAAATTATTCTCGACAATATTTAAAATATTATCCACATTAAAGATTTAAAAGAAAACCCAAGTGTACTCTAGCGTCGATATGGGTATATTGTCGAATTTTCAACTAGCTAAGACTAACCACATCACATGATTTAAACTAAGTAAAATGTGAAAACGACACGCCCATCTATCTACCACTTGCAATTTCAATTTTAGGGTTTGAATATTAACAACGTCAGAAATTCTATGAAAACCCATGGATTGTGTCAAGATCTGGATTTCTCTTGGCAACAATGTCCTGCCTTCCCTTCGTTGACTTGTCAACAACCTAAAAGTCAACACAGCTTCTAGCGTACTCTCTCCCTCGTGCAGTGCCGTCCAGTTGCGCACCAGATGGAATATAAATATATTTGCATTTACACTTAAAAAAATAAATATAATCGGTCCAAAAAAAATTTAAAATATAGATTCGCGGTACTTGAACAAGAATAAAAGCTGGCGCTCGGCTGTCCACCTGCCCGAGCATCACCCGTCTCGTCAAAGAGGGAATCGGGCAGGCCCCCGCCCCTGCCCGCCAGGGCTGCCCGGGCACAACGATTTTTCCCATTTTTAATTTTTTTTTAATTTTTCTCTCACTTCCCGTCCAAGTAAAGAGGCCCGCGCCAGCTGTACCCGCGACAGAGTCGTCCCAGTCATCGCCCCAATCAATCACCGTCAATCCTGCGCGGGCCCCACGCCCACCGGACTGGAAAATCCCCTGGTCCTACCCGTACGCGATCGCTGCCCACCGGTCACATGCGGCTCCACGTGGCGCGTCCCCATTCGAAGGGGGGGGGCCCCGCTCGTGATGATGCCGGGTTCCGAGTTTAGTGATTGAATTGATGATGATGGTGGGAGGAGATTACAGATTAGCGAGGTGGCGGGGATGAGGCGCCGCCACGTGGCGCGAGACGAGTGGAGGGATGGGGAAAGGAGGGAGGGACACGATGCGATGATTAGTGGTCTGGAAATCCGAAAAGCTTTTGCCTTGCGCTCACGTTGTTGTAAGCTGGAGAGCAATGAACGTGAAGCTTCTTTGCAAGGAAGGAAAAGCCTAACCTGTTATCTGTTGTGTTACACGTGTTGGTTTCGGAGAACACTCATGATTTCTTTCACGAAAAGTTTTTTTTTAATTAATTTGGGGTTTGCAATTTGACGATTTATTGGTTTATATTTGATGAAAACAATGGAGGGTCGTATTTATGATGTCGTTGGAATTAGACCATACCCTCCATTTGAGGGAAAAAGTAAATACTTTGGAGTTAAGGATGCTCGTTGTATTAAATTTGTAAAAAAGGATTGGGTTATGATGTAATCGATACTTGGATTTTTCTTTTTCATTTTATGATTGAACGTTTGGATTATTTTTTATACCTCACTGATTGAAATCTGGCTCGATTCAAGGTTCTCTTTGAATAACTCACTAAAGTTGTTGAGGGGACTTGCTTACTTGGCAAAAGTTAAGCCCAATTATTGACCCGGTGCATTTACAAGGCTAGAATCGTCTTATTTTCTTTAAGTGTTGATGGGCAACAAGGAGAGAGAATTGCACTGCCTTTATTGACATGGCATCATTTAGAGTGATCATATGACATGACAGTTGAAATTTAACGTTAGTTGCCTATTTGACATTTCTCTGTTTACTCTTTCGAATCGAGTCCTCGTACTGATTTGAATTCGAAATGTTGAGGTACATGATCAAAAAAACAAAAAGCCCAGATGCTCAATTTTCAAAAAATAAAAATTCAAGCATTTATATTCTCATTACTCTTGAAAAATTATGAGTTTTGCTTCATTTTTCGCTAGGCACATCGAGGTGCATAAATCATGTTAGAAATCTATGGTAAGCTAAGGCTACGAGACTAGCCAAAATGGGCATACAAACTTGATTACACTTTTTTTCATCGGTCTAGACCCTAGATTAGAGAGATTGATGAATTACATGGACAATTAATTATTTTATCCTCCTTTTGGAGTTGGGGACAGATGCTAACGATTGGTCATCGAGTTTTTTTCGATGCTTTTTATTACTCAATCAAAGGAGGAGGCGTTCTCACGTCGCAATCATCCCAAGAAGTATTTTAAACCCAAAAGAAAATAAAAATATAAAAAATGAAAAAAAAAAAGGAAAAGGAAAATCGTCATGAAAAGTAATCACAAGCCTAGGTCAAATTAGTAAGTCGCATTGAGTGGTGGAGGACGAGGGCCCCAGGTACTTTATACATTTATTAATTAAATATAAACAAATAAATAAATAATAGGGGTGGGTATTTCGCGCGACCCGAGCCACCGACAGTTTCTGGGCACGTGGATTGACGAAATTGCCCTTGGCCGGACACGAGATCGCGAGGGCGTACATTTGTGTACTCGAAATGGCAATTAATTCCCGAGATATAGCTAGTACGGAAAATTGAAGAGCTTCGTTGAGAATCATGGTATTGCTCGTGAGCCGAAGTTAATGATACGCCCTGTTCAATTGCCAAAAATGTGAAATTCGATGTCTGATTCAATGCATTGATGAAATTGCCCTTGATTTATAGATTATGGCATTGCTTATGAAGCACGAGTCGTGATGCGCTTTGTTCGATTGCCAAAAATGTGAAATTCAATGTCTAAGTTAGGTCAATTTCGTCCGTAGTCCATACCCACAAGAAAAACCAAGTCGATGTCTGTGATGTGGCATTGTCCATGGTCTAGATGTAGATACACAACCACCTTCATTGATGGGTGCATTTTTTGGTTGGGGGTAGGGGACCAGGATCGGGCTAGGATCGTGAAATCGAAACCTAGACTGCCTCCTCAAACGCATTATCATTTACATTAATGGCCGATGAAGACATTGCTTAGTATGGGGCGAAAAGGGCACTAAAAGCCCGCCCGCCCGCCGGCCCCGAGTGGCTCCATGGCCGGATCCCTCCATCCGCCGTCCATCCGGCGGCGAGCTCCTTCCACCGACAGCGCCAAATTCAATGGAAGTTCAAAAGAAAGGGAATCCCAACGTGGGCGAATTGCAAGGGCAAAAACATCATCATGGCTTTTCGCTAGGTTTGGACTCAGACAATTTATATAAATTAAAAAAAAAAAAACCAAGACAATTCAAGAGATAGAGAGAGAAAGAGAGAGATTAAAAAAGAAATGGCGAACCATAAAAAAATAATAAAAAAAGAAAAGAAAAAAGGTGTCAATAATAAAAAGAACTAGAAGTCTCCTAGAGAAGAGAGAAACGACCCGCCTCTACCATGTGCGGATCGATATGATAAAAGGGGTTTTTGACCGAGTGCAGTTATAAAATTGGAACCGAGCTTTAATTGCTGTCTGCCGACACGTCATCGGTAAATTTAATAAACCCCATGCGTCGTCCGGAATCTCTAACCCCTCTCTATTTAAAAAAAAAAACAAATGCCTCCTGGCGAAATTGTGAAAATGAAGCATGAACCACCCCAATAAATAAATAGCCATAATTATTATAATAAAAATAATTTATTACTATTATTGCGATTAACTGAAAACCCAAGTTAATATATTTATAATAAATTTACAAAAAAATAAATTTTTGTCTATAAAAAATCATAAATTGATAGATTTGTAAAAACTTTACCCTCTATTAATTTTTATTAAGTCCAGTTAATACCATAAAAATTATAAATCGGTACACCTATCACAAATAGAAGATAAAATCTCAAATTTTATGATAAATTTAAGAGAAACTGATTGAGTTAAATTATCATCGATGTACTAATCTATGGTTTTTTGTGATTAAAAAATTAATTTGAGATAGATTTATCATAGGTGTACCTATTTGAAAATCTTTATGTTATTCGCCCCAAAATAAATACCGTTCACAAATAAATCCGGCCAATGAAATTGCGAAAATGAAACGCGAACTACCCTAATAAATAAAACAAGTCATCCTAACAAAAACAATTTATTATTATTATTATTATAAGATCCGGGGCAAATAATTATGATCGTGGTCCCGCGTCATTTACACGAACACGGACCGACACTCAGATCTGGAAACCGCGAAACCGAAACGGAAACGGCGGGAGCGGGCGCGCGCGCTGGCTTTCGGGGGTCAACGCAGAACTTAACGGTCAAACCCGGCCGTCCGTCCGGCCGCCCGCGAGACGGACTCGGCTGCCCCGCTGCGCCCCGCGGGGGGCATCTCGTGTCGCGAGAAATTGGCGAGAAAACCGAACCCCCGGAACACCAACCCGTACGTTGTTGTCGTTTCAGTAAGAGAGAGAGAGAGAGAGAGAGAGAGAGGGGAAGTAGGATCTGCTCACGCGGAGTTAAATATCCTGTCCCGCTTTCTCTCTCTATCTCTAGGATCTTGTGTGTGTCCGATACGCGTTTTCTCTCTCCTCTCTCCTCCGCATCGTCATCATCTCCCCCCCCGACCGTCGCCCTTTCTCTCTCTAAAAAGAGAGTTTCCCACTCGGGTTGGGTTGGGTTGGGTTGGGTTGCTTTGCTTTCACTTCGCGACTTTTCTCTCACTAGAATCGCGGAAAATTTTAAAAGAAGGAAAAGAAAAGAAAGGAAAGAAAAATGGGGAAGAAAATGGGGGAAGAGAAAAAAGGAAGAGACGCGACAGCCAGAACCCAAAATCCCAGCTCCGAATCGCCATTAAAGCGCCCTTAAATTAATTCGCCATCTCGCCCAAAAAAAAAAACTGAAATCCCCTCTCTATCTCTTCTTTCTCTCTCTACTTTCTCTCACCACCAACTCGACCTTCCTCCTCCTCCTGTCTTTTTTTTTTTTTGTTTTTTGTCGTGGCCGGTGGGGGCGCCCAGCCCAGCGCCACCACCACATTGTGGTCCCCACCTTTCTCTCTCTATGACTGACTTTTCTCGTTCTCTCTCTCTATCTCTTCTGGAGTCTCGATTAGATTGGATTCACTCGTACACACAGGCACCAGCACATCTGCATCCATCTGCTCCTCCTCTCTCACTCCTCCCCACTTCCCTTCCCTTCCCTGTCACGCCTCCCCTCTCTCTCACTCTCTAGACGCTCGTGAATACGCAGGCGAGACCCATTTCCTCCCTTCGTTTCTCTCTGTCTGAATCTACCTGTCTAAAAGGCTGTCCGCACACATTGATCGAGATCGAGAGCGAGCGCAGCAGAGCATCCCCCGCTCGACAAGCATTCTCCCCCGCCAGATCGGCCGCTGCATTCCTCGTCGTAGAGGGGGAGGCAGCCTTTCTTGGTGGGTTCCTTGTCGCGGGCGGGGGTGGTTTGGCGGGTGGCTCCGGGCGGCAATGCGGAGATCCGGGTCTGTTCTGAAGAGCTGAGACTGCTGCTGGGTTTCTCTTCTTTCTTTCTTTTCTTGTGCGGTTCGCTTCCTTACGTTCTTGTCGGTGGTGGGTGAGTTGGGTTCTCTCGTTCTGGTCCCGCCATGAACACTGGAGGGAGGCTCATCGCCGGGTCGCACAACCGGAACGAGTTCGTGCTCATCAATGCCGACGAGAGTTCACGGGTAACTCTCCTCTTTCCTTTCTTTCTTTCTTTCTCGTGTCGGTGTCGGTGGCGGATCGATTCGCTGTTTCTTTCGATTTCATGGTGGGCTGTTGGACTGGCCGAAGTGGGGATTCGGAGGACTGGGGTGATAAATTTAGGAGATTCGTCTTACGTGGGAATCTGCTGCTGTACTTTGCTTGTAGGGGTTTTTTTTTTGTTTTTTTCTCTTGAGAGATTTTCGTGCTTCCGGTTGCAAATCTGTTGATTTTGATTGCATTGCGTGGGGTTGGTTTCTTTCTGAGGAGTTCTGTTATTGTAATGGGCTCTGTCGTGAGAGTTAGTTTTGTTCTAGGGAGGTAAATTGCTACCGACGAAGTGGGTTTCTCCTGATGCGACTTTGCGGCTTTGCGGGACGAGGGAGCAAGGCTCCCTCTCTCAATTCAGTCGGTTTCGCTTCGGTTACTTTGGTGTTTTCGCCAATTAAATTATGCGCATTGTGCCTTTCTTGTTTTCAGTTGACCACGTTCGTCTCCGGGGTATGCGGATTTTCATATGCAGTCGAAAGTTTGGATTGCTTTGGTGTGTCAGTTGGTCGTCAGTCGGTGGTTGGGTGCTGAAGATGTTTTTGTAAAAAGATCAGTTGACCTGGAAATCTGGAACGTAAATAGCTAATGCTTCTAGGGTTCTACCTTAATTAATGGGCATGACGATTCTGCTATCTCAGCCTTTTAATTTGTGAGGTTGTGTGATGTGGAGCTTACTGAAACCAAGAATGTGGGTTGTTCTTTGTTCCTGCTAGTTCGATAAATTTATGACCTAGTGCCTGAAACCAAGAATGCACATGATATTGAGGAGGGTGCGCTCTAGGAATGAGTGTGTAGACAGGTCATAATAACCTCTTAGAAAATAGGGATCTGAAATCCGAACTAGAAGAGGCATCTGTATGTGAATTTCTGGTTCCTCAAGATTTTCTTACTTTATTCAGATAAACTGATGGATCTGTATGTTCTTGGAGAACCATTCCTTTCCAATTGATCAATACGAGAGTCTTAATTGATTCTTTTGAATTAATGTTATGTTTGTGTGCACGACATTGGCTGTTTTAGTCTTGCTTTATCAACTTGATGAGCAAGGATGCGCTGCTTCTGGATGTGGTTGTCTTTGAAGACCCAGGCACTAATGCAATGTTTATGTTTTTGCAGATCAAATCTGTGAAAGAACTGAGCGGACAAATATGTCAGATATGTGGGGATGAAGTGGAGATAGCAGACGGCGAGCTCTTCGTTGCCTGTAATGAATGTGCTTTTCCAGTGTGTCGGCCTTGCTATGAGTATGAGAGAAGAGAAGGAAATCAGGCCTGTCCGCAATGTAAAACTAGATACAAGCGCATCAAAGGTGAGATATTCTTCCGCATTTCTCAATAAATAAATCCCCTGAAGTATGGTCAGTTTGGTTGACGAAGTGATCTTGTTATTGTTATTCGATTTTCAGGCAGTCCGAGGGTCGAAGGCGATGAGGAAGAAGATGACATTGATGATTTGGACAATGAGTTCGATTATGACCCTTCGGATTCTCAGCACATCGCTGAGAAAACGTTCTCTTCGCGGCTTAATTATGGCCGTGGTGCACATCGGAACGCATCTGGAATGCCCACTGACGTTGAATCCTCTCCGCTTAGTTCACAAATTCCTCTCTTGACATATGGCCAAGAGGTCTCTCTCTCTCTCTCTCTCTCTCTCTCTCTCTCTCAGAGACACACATGCACACAGGGAAGAAAGGGGATCTGCTGTCTCGCATAATGTTAGGTCTGTTTTAGATGATGCATCATGATGATGTCTTTTACTTGTTCTAGGATGCTGAGATTTCTCCTGATCAACATGCTCTTATTGTTCCCCCTGCCACGGGTCATGCATATAGAGTTCATCCGATGCCATATCCAGATTCGTCTAATCCTCGTGAGTCATTTCCCGAAAACTTTTGTTGTGGATATTTCTAATTAGCTCAAAACTGAATTGAGTGCTTCCGTGTTTATAGTTCATCCCAGACCAATGGCCCCCGAGAAAGACATCACACTGTATGGGTACGGAAGCGTGGCATGGAAGGACAAAATGGAGAAGTGGCGGAAAAAGCAAAACGAGAAGCTTCAGGTTGTTAAACATCAAGGAGCAGGTGATGGTGGAGACTTTGGCAGTGACGAATTGGATGATCCCGACTTGCCCATGTACTATTCTCTTTTCATTATTTTCTGAAGCTTGATTTTCTGTTTTGAATAGTTTCATTTGGTTTTTCTGTTGTGTTCTCTTTGTTGGGTTGACGATCTTTGTAACCAAAAGGTTGGGTTACGATAGAGATCAACTGTGCACCCCTATTCGAGTGTGCAACTTTACAAGAGACTGTGAGACTGAACGATCAGGAATTACGGTGCAACCGTTATCTATTTACAATGCACATACTAAATCACTGAAAAAATCTATGGTTATAAACAACATTAGTCATTGGCATTTGTAATTGGTAATTGTGAGATTGCTGTATCACCTGATTTTCTTGTGATGAATTATTACACAATCTTGTAATATGTAGTCCTTCAGGTCACATATAATTTGTCTTCTTGAAGGGAGACATAAGTGGTAAATATGATGCGATGCTTTAGTCTTGGGACATGAATGTAGATTATCATTTATTTTTTACTTGTTTTACATGACTTCATAGCTCTAATAACTTTTTGTTTAGTAGTACTCACAAGATTTCCCTTTTGCACATTATCAGGATGGATGAAGGGAGGCAGCCTCTTTCAAGGAAGTTACCCATTCCTTCGAGCAAGATAAACCCATACAGATTACTAATTATCCTCCGTCTTGTGATTCTTGGACTATTTCTCCATTATAGAATTCTCCATCCAGTTAATGATGCATATGGATTGTGGTTGACATCAGTTATATGTGAAATATGGTTTGCTGTGTCATGGATATTGGATCAATTTCCTAAATGGTACCCTATAGAGAGAGAAACATATCTTGATCGTCTATCTCTAAGGTATGAGTAGACAAATTCAATTTACATTGCACATTTAATTGAAGTTGTTGCCTCATGCGTGGTGGTGTGTTTAAATTGCAGGTATGAAAGAGAAGGGAAGCCATCGGAATTGGCTCCTGTCGACGTTTTTGTGAGTACAGTCGATCCAATGAAGGAACCTCCACTAATCACTGCAAACACGGTTCTTTCGATCCTTGCGGTGGATTATCCAGTTGATAAAGTGGCATGCTATGTCTCAGACGATGGTGCTGCAATGCTTACTTTTGAAGCACTGTCCGAGACATCTGAGTTTGCGAAGAAATGGGTCCCTTTCTGTAAGAGATATAGTATTGAGCCCCGAGCACCAGAATGGTACTTCTCTCAGAAGATGGACTATTTGAAGAACAAAGTTCACCCAGAATTTGTGAGGGAAAGACGTGCAATAAAGGTTTGTGGTTTCTGATATGCAATTTCCAAACCTAAAATGTTTGTGATTTCCTGAGCAAGTGCTTTCAACCAATATAACAATAATATCTCTGAAGACTTTTGACCAATTTCGGTGTGGGTTTGTTTGAGCAGAGAGAATATGAAGAATTCAAAGTCAGAATAAATGCATTAGTTGCAATGTCGCAAAAGGTTCCTGAAGAAGGTTGGACAATGCAGGATGGAACCCCATGGCCTGGAAACAATGTCCGCGATCATCCTGGCATGATTCAGGTAGGTCGATGTTCCTCTGATTTTATGTCTTTCTGTATCGCTAATACGAGTCATACACTTGGTAGGTGCTTGACAGAAACATAGTATCTCCTCATTCAAATTGAGAGAGAAGCAAAAGGTCTAAATGCACAGTTGTGCCCTTCTGTTTATCTTTAATTTTACACCTGATTTATGTCAACTCAGCTGATCATCCATCCTTAAGCTTTGACACAAGAAACTGAGGTACAACCGTACAAGCATGTACTGATACAACAGTGAGGCGTTCAATGTGATTTACCCTAAGAGTATTGCATTTGCTATTGCCCTGAGGAGCAATGTTCCATCACTTAATTCAAACCTGTCCAGCGACGTCATGATTGAGCCCCTGAAATAATGTGACATTATTGATCATTCTAATGCAGTTCAGTTTGCGAATAACTTGCGTTCTTATCACACTGCAAATTGCTCTTTCCATTTACATATAAAGATCCGGGGCATTCTTTTTGCAGGTATTTCTTGGTCATAGTGGTGTCTGCGATGATGATGGAAATGAGCTGCCTCGATTGGTTTATGTTTCTCGTGAGAAAAGACCTGGTTTTGACCACCACAAGAAGGCTGGTGCCATGAATGCCTTGGTAAGTCATTCTGTGTTTTCTATCCTTTGCATATGGCTGGGTGGCACTGATGTGGTTGCCGTGATGTCTTGTTTTATATGATTCTTGTGATCAAAGACCCTTCTTTTGAACACCATAAGAATAATGATGCTGTGAATGATCGTTTTTCTCTTGGTGCCAATGTGCAAATGATACAGATTCGGGTCTCTGCAGTCATCTCCAATGCCCCTTACATTTTGAACGTTGACTGCGATCACTACATCAACAACAGCAAGGCACTCAGAGAAGCTATGTGTTTCATGATGGATCCAACTTCGGGGAAGAAAGTTTGCTATGTGCAGTTTCCTCAAAGATTTGATGGGATTGATCGTCACGATCGATACTCTAACAGGAATGTCGTATTCTTCGATGTATGTATATCGCTCCTTTCTAATTAGCATTTTGTTGTTTTCTGCTCTTAGTGCTTGAGGAATCTTATTCCTGTTTTTTTTTTTTTTTTGGTAGATCAACATGAAAGGACTTGACGGTCTCCAAGGACCAATTTATGTCGGTACTGGGTGCGTCTTCAGAAGGCAGGCCCTTTATGGACATGATGCTCCTTCCAAGAAGAAACCTCCTAGCAAGACATGCAACTGTTGGCCGAAATGGTGCTGCCTCTGCTGTGGAGGTAGAAAGAACAAGAAAGGGAAGACAAAGAAGGAGAGGAGCAAGAAAACTAAGAATAGGGAAACGTCCAAGCAGATACATGCACTTGAAAATATTGAAGAGGGAGTGTCAGGTACATCTACTTTTATTTCTGATAGGCATGCACGATTATATATTATCTCATAAGTGAAGTTTAAAGTAGATAGATAAATATGGGATTTTCCATTGCAGAAGTGAGCAACGAGAAGTCATCTGAGATGACTCAGATAAAATTGGAGAAGAAATTTGGTCAGTCCCCTGTTTTTGTTGCTTCCACGGTTTTGGAAGATGGTGGTGTTCCGCCAGATGCTAGTCCTGCATCACTACTAAAAGAAGCCATCCAAGTCATCAGTTGCGGATATGAAGACAAGACAGAATGGGGAAAAGAAGTGAGTGAAACAAAATAATAATAAACAAACGTTGAAGATAGGCTTTGAAATTGGTATTGCAGCATTTTTTTTTTTTTATGAACTTAATTCCCCTGAAATTTTTCAATCTGCTCCAGGTTGGCTGGATATACGGTTCGGTGACTGAGGATATATTGACTGGGTTCAAAATGCACTGTCACGGCTGGAGGTCGGTGTACTGCATACCTAAGAGGCCTGCATTCAAGGGTTCAGCACCGATCAACCTTTCAGATCGTCTACACCAGGTTCTCCGGTGGGCTCTTGGGTCAGTCGAGATTTTCTTGAGCAGGCATTGCCCAATCTGGTATGGCTACGGGGGAGGTTTGAAGTGGTTGGAACGATTTTCTTACATCAATTCGGTTGTGTATCCTTGGACCTCCCTCCCCTTGATTGTTTACTGCACGCTCCCGGCTATCTGCCTTCTCACTGGCCAATTCATCGTGCCTGAGGTAAGCCCTTTTATGTTGTCATTCATGTTGAATGTATTAGAAAATGGTTTTGCTGAATTATGATGGGAAGCCTTTTCTCAGTTATATTTTCGTTGCAGCTTCTGGAGTTGTTGGACATTTCTTGATAAACTACTTGATGCTATAATGTTGCTTACGCACTCAGACAGATACTAATCTCATGAGTGGCTCACAAAATGGCTTATTACAAACATCATCAATAGATATGTTAATAAGAAGTATATGCCTTTTGGAGCAGTCATTTAGATGGTCTTATGGCTTATTTCTGATTGAGTGCTTTTCTAATATGAGATATTCTTGCTGTTTCCAATACTTCTATGCATCAGCTTCAAGCAGTGATTAACGTAATAAATTGTTTTTTGTCTGCAGATTAGCAACTATGCAAGTCTTGTCTTTATGGCACTTTTCATCTCCATTGCTGCGACTGGTATTCTTGAGATGCAATGGGGTGGCGTTGGAATCGATGACTGGTGGAGAAACGAGCAGTTTTGGGTTATTGGAGGCGTTTCATCGCATCTTTTTGCTCTTGTCCAGGGTTTACTCAAGGTTTTAGGTGGAGTCAACACAAACTTCACCGTCACCTCAAAAGCAGCAGACGATGGAGAATTTTCAGAACTCTATATCTTTAAATGGACATCGCTGTTGATCCCGCCCATGACTCTCCTGATCATGAACATCGTTGGGGTTGTCGTCGGGATCTCCGATGCCATCAATAATGGGTATGATTCGTGGGGTCCCCTCTTTGGTAGGCTATTTTTCGCCTTCTGGGTCATCGTCCATCTCTACCCATTCCTAAAGGGATTGCTTGGGAAGCAAGACCGGATGCCGACAATCGTTGTGGTCTGGTCGATATTGCTTGCCTCCATCTTGACCCTCTTGTGGGTTAGGATCAACCCATTTGTGTCAAGAAGCGGCCCTGTGCTGGAAGTTTGTGGGTTGAACTGTGATTGAAGGTGCAATAAAAGATATCTAGATAGTCATTAGTTCGCGACATTAAGAAGGAGATGGTCATCGAGTTGTGGGAGAATCATTGAATGCTTCCTGGGGTATCTGCACAATGAAATAAAAACCAATTGATGGGCAAGGAGAAAAAAGAAGGAAAATTCTTGAAGGAAGCTATATCTGTAATTTGGGTTGATGCTGTAGATACAAGATGCTGGGGCTGACACATTGTCATTTGTTTTTACAGGGTTTCATCAAATTCTTTTATTAAATTTAGGGTTTGTATGTCTTCTTTTGGGGGTTCTTGTGTACTTCTAAAAAGTGGGGGATTGAATTATAAAGGTACATTCCCTCTGTGAAACATGGGCGTCTTCTGTACTTGTCTGGGTGAAGAAGTATTCGTTTCATGTTGCATTGGTTTTTTACTCGTTCAATGTGGACATGGCATGTAATCTGTTCTTTTGAAGACAAGAACACGTCAGATTCTTCATTGTTGTCTTGACCAAGATTTTCTTGAGCAAATCTTTTGGTCTTTCATAATTGATGCTAATGTTTGGTTGGTAGACATTTGCATGGCTCTTAAGAGAATGTCTTCACCTTTGGGGAGTGTGACTACCATATATGTTATTTAGCATTTTCACAATTTAGGGTAAGTATGACGTGGGTATATACTAGTTTGAGGTAAATATGGAAATGGGTATATAGGTTTCATATTTTTTATGATGCGAAAATTAGTTTGGGATAATTGTAGTATGGGCGACACCATAATAAGCTTGGAGTTAATGTGGCATGTGTATATAAGTTGATAGTATTTTGTGGTATTAGGCCTACTTATTATAGCATCATATTAATTGATGCAATAAAGAATAAAATGTGAATGAATATTTGTTATCCTATACTTTTTATTTGCCCCTGAACTATTATTTCTTGAATAAAATGGAAACTCGTAAACTCTTCTCGTGAGTTACTGATGGGACCAGTAAATATATTGTCATGATTTACTTTACATTTTATGTATTCAAGGGCATGATTGTATACGCCTGACTACCAATAGGTCTATGAAATACTAAGTTTCATAACTCGGTCAAATATAGGTCTTGGCATGTGCGGACGGTCACGATCCTAAGCAGTTAACCCAAAATTCGTGTGATTTGAATATATGACCTCAATTTCCTAAAGCTAGAATTTCCCTAAGCACTAATCCAAAGTGGGTTCTCTGATCTTTATGTAACTTCTTTGAAGAATCGGTGAGTTGACCATCCCACTTGTCATTCTCAGATCTGATGTCCTATTGGCCCTTCGATTCACAAGATTTGCTTGTGCATAAGAAATTCTTGATATCGAGAGAACGTTAGCTCAATACGTAAACTTAAACTAATAAAGAAATTCTTTAGGTGGATGCGTGAGTACAAAAAATTAATCATATATACTCAGATATTTAGGATCGAAACGAGTAAATTAGTAAGTCTTGACGTCACAAGAGAAAGGGAAACCTCAAGTTCGGATTGAATCCACTTGACTATTTAAAATACCTAATCAAACCCAAGTTGCTATTTTCCCAATTAACCGTCTGTCGGATCAAAGCTTCTCACGTCAAGACATACTCCACGTTTAGATATTCAATTGGTCAATCAAATCGATGAAATGACAGTGTATACGCTGAGGAGACTTAGAAAACTGACAGACACAGTTGGAGTCCTTCCTACGCGGGTCAACTTTCGTCTCGGTTGACCGGTCCTCGGCCTTTTCTGCTCTTTAGTCAGGTTGAATCAAGGAATTCTTATTTTAATTCACCAAGGAAAAGTCACAAGCAGTTTAAACGTAAAATTATAAAATAAGATAAACCCTGTCACACATAAAACCAAAATGAAGATGTTCCCGAAATTGACCATTATATTAGGTCTCTCCCATGAACTCTGATTAATTCCAAGTAAAGGGTCAAAGTCTATGGTAATATTAGACGTACAAACATTTATTTGTTGAATTGGTCATATAAGTGGACATTTAAATAAGCAAACTACATACACGTACTCCATAAAATCCCAGTACGTCATGTCGGCTTGTGAACCGACTTTGTTTATCGGTCTATGCATCTTCAGCATCAATTTATATAATTACCCTACATAAGAACATTTGGTGAACCCTATTTGAGGATGTTTCCTGTTGCTATTTGGTTGGAGCGTCTCATCTCGATTGATTACATAGAATCATGAAAGGTGATTGAATGATTGAGAGTTGTCATTCTATCTTTTTTGGAGTACAGTCCTCGAGTTGAACCTAAATTTCGTTTGCAATTTACAAGCAAATGAATTAACCAAATTAGAAATAGGTTAATTACTTGCTTTGCTTGGTCAGGTTTAGTTTTATTTCTGGCATCAAGAACCTAAAATCAAAAGCTTCTGGAGGTCTAACTAAAAGGGTACCAACATTAAAGCAAAGGCAAGACATGTTTAGTTGTGAAAATGACATTTCGGCACCAACATATGTAAGGTTGTCAATTGATTTGCATATTTTGTACGTTTCCCAATAAAATATGCAGCTAAATCAGGCTCAAATGATTACCACCATCTGATATTGTGAGACGAATAGGTAGAGCCTAAAGAGCACTTAACAATTCCTCCAAAATCAGGTGGAATGAGTTGAGTTCAATGTCAGATGAACTGCATTTTTCATATTTATATATACCTTCTATGAGGGATATGCTTGATTGAATAAGAGAAAGCAATAATAACATAAATCTCTTACCCAAAACAAAAATGGGGGATTATTCTCTCTAAATTGCAATTTATCCCCCCCCCTTCTCTCGCCATTATTGATTATACATAAACTCATGTATTTAAGCTAAGGTCATATAAAGAAATTTTCTTAAGTGCACTTTTTAAGCATATCATTATATGCATTGACAGAACAATTGATCATTTCTTGGTTCTACATAATACGAGGATGGTCATAATTTGCACAATTAATCATTTAAGAGATAAGCACATTAAAAATTCTAAAAGTTATCATGAAAGTACAATCGAATTCTAAAAATTAAAAAAAAAGTGCGATTAAATTATAAAATTTATCAAATTGGTGTAATTGAGTCTTTCTCTTAACTTCGTTTAACCTACAAGCCATCGCCTACGGTCCACTGGTCAAGGCCAGGCGACCTCTACTGGCAATTTGCCACCCTTGCCAACCCTTTTCGATGATGGTGGGATAGCGGTAGTGAGGATTTGCAGCCATAGTCGCTTGGTTTCTCAACCCCTTCCCTTTTTTTAAAAAAAAAAATTATTTTTTTAATCTACCTTATTTCGTATTTTAAGGTTGATGACTTATCACATAAAAGACAATGTTATAAAGTACGGATATTGAGCCAATAAAGACCAAGAAGATTGACTCAAGAACAAATTTCATGAGGGGCTCGATTGTGGAATTCAAGCTAAACCATTAATTGCGAAGCGGTGGGATTGACAGAATCTATGAATGTGTACGATTCTATTGAAAAGTGAATCCCAATAATTTGATATGGTGGGACGGTAGAACAAATGAAGAATCAATTCATTTATTTTGAGAATTCATTAGCATGGACCAAAACAACTTCGTCATCATCACAACATAGGAGAGAGAAAAAATATTAAAAAAAGCAACGTCAGCATTTTCCGTTAAAGAAATGACTCGAATGCACTAATTTGATAAATTTCACGACTCAATTACACTTTTCGCAAGTTTCATGATTCAATTATACTTCCGTGAAAATTTTTATAACTTCCGCTACACTTATTCCATTAATATTATTAGGTCCATTAGACCGATGGAGGAGCAAATTCTTTTCTTCACCATCATCATCCCTTAATTTGCCCTAACTCCTTTGCAGCAATCAAATCTCTGAAAAAGCATCCCGTACACGCAGCCGAATAAGTTGACCTTCGTAGGAAACCCCCTCGAAGCGTATTCCCGGAGACAAAACCCCCCGGTCAAAGTAAAAGGATCGGACGGGAGAAACGTCTCCAAGAAGGTGCACGGAACGTAGGACCGCCCGCAGCAGATCAAGAAAAAAGCAAAACAAAACTTCCGTCTTCCTGTCATCTTCATGGAACTAACCCTGCAATTTCTCTCTCTCTCTCTCTCTCTCTAAATGTTCCAAAAAACCTCCTGCACGAACCCCAAAACGCGGTCGCCAGTGGACCCAAAAAAGCAAAAGAAAACAAGAAAATGAAAAATAGAAACCGTTGCGGGCATATACATAGCAGAATAATTCAACGTCCATCTCCCCTCCTCCTCAGCAATCACCAAGAAATGGCAGATACCATGTCTCCTCTCCCTCCCCCTCCTCCTCCTCCTCCTCCTCCTGCTCTTGCTCTTGCTCCTCCTGCTCCCCACAGAGGCGGAAGAATTCATCACCGCCGCCGCCGCCGCCACCGCGGGGGCTTCGGCTTCACGGACTCGGACGTGGCGGCGGCTCACCAGCTCATCCAGCTGAGCGACGACAGCGACGAGGACAAGCGGAGGTCGGCGAAGGGCGGCGGGGCCGTCGATCGCGAAGTCACCTCGGCGAGGATCGAAGAGATCTTCGGTAGGGAGGGCGGGGATCGCCGCCGGGAGGGTCTTGGCCAGCCCAGGAAGAAGAGGTACAGAAGCATCGCCGAGATTTACGCCGACACGGAGCCGATGGAATTCAGAAGGATGGGTGGTCATCACGCGGTCAGATGAGCAGACAAGTCATGGGTCTTGTCTTTCTAGGGTAAACGATAGTCATCGTCTTGGTCCCGCCGACCCTCTCGTTGTTGCCAGCGATGTTTTCTTACGATTACTGTTCGAATTTCGATTTCGAGAGTTCTGATGTAGAAAAGTTTTGTCTTAGCGTCAACGAGTTTTCTTTCTTGGCTCCGCGTGTGCGTGGCCACTTTCCTTGTCTATACTCTTCCTTCTTTTGCATGTTTAATACTAGGAAAAGCGTAGGCTTTAAGGAACAGAAGGAAGATGCTACGTCTTAAGCAACTTTAACTTGTTTGGGTTTATAAAATCTCGATGACACCGCCAGGTGTTTGGTTTCTACCCAGAATCGGTTCTTTGCTTCTTCGTCTTCCTCGCCCATCTCCATTCCGGTTTGCTCGTGCATTCTCATGCAAGGATTAAACATGGTCAAATCAAGCTGCGCTGCTCAGGCACACTTCGCCTTCTCTTTTCCAGTTCTAGAATGCAGATTGGTCATAGCTGGCCCGGCGGTTTCTTGGTGCCTCGAACGCAAGAACAAGTGCAAAGCCATCTTTCCAACTTCTCGATATGTAAGACGGAATCAATGTTCGACCTTCTAGATATGGTAAACTTCTGACTTTCAGATGAAGGAATTCGTCGGCGAGTCGTTTCGGAGAACTTGTTCAGCAAGTAGTCGAGGTACACGCAGTTCTCTACGCGTCGGTGCTCTTTATCGTGTGTAATAGTCGCCACTTCGCAAATTAAGACATTCTCGAAAGCATTCTTTAATAAGATTCTTCTACCAAACATCATCGATAAGAAGTGAAAACTTATGAAGGCATTGTCAAAAATTGGATGGAGTATGGGAGTACGAGGATGGGAAGAAGTAGCACTTAGATGTTCCAATGAACGTTATTTGATGTAGTCTCTCTTTGATAATCTCCTCTTGATAATGTATATAAATGTTCAAAACACATATTTTATGTCACCTGTGTTTCCAAATTTGTGCTCTACATCTATTATCTTTTAAATGAAATATTTCATTTTTGTTCTTCATTTTAGTTAGTATTTTTCAGTGAACAACATTTTTTGAGATTGAAATTGTTAAAAAACCATAAAAGATTGTTGACTAGCCGCTACTTCTTCAATTTAAAATCTACTCATTACCTAAAGAAAAATTATTCAAGTTCATTATGAATCTCACGTCATGCATGTATATATATACATATACCACAAAAAATCACCTCAGATTTGGCTAATCATTTCCTTCTATGAGTTAACATCATTTCCTTATTTTTAGTTCTTTTTATGTATTTTTAGCAATCAATCATTCATTACATTAATGAACTCTTTACCTGTATAATAAGCAGTCAATTCATGTCATTGCCATTTTTGTTATTGAGACATTTTTCCCGTATAATTTAATTTGTGTAAAATATCTTATTAAGTTCTTCTTTTTTTGACATCTATTTAGTTCTATTAACTTGGCTATATTTATCATTTTTTTAAAATTGTTTTTAGTATTTTTACTGATTTATTTGTTACATCATCATTATTTCCGTTACTTTAATTTTCTTCCATATTCTATAGATATATATTATTTTTAACAGCAAAGTCTCTTCAACTTCTCCATTTCACTGGATGGATCATGCCATTAGGTCAACAGTATTAGTAGCTGTTGCTGTTTATCAATCTTCTCGCTAACATGGTCACGTCTGATCTGAACTGTTGATAGCTTTAAGTCAAGTGACTTGAGCACTTTGTTCTAGGCATTGCACGTAAAAAAAATCACCGAGGTTGATAGCCATAACAAAAAGAAATTTCAGGAAGATACTCTGTACCGGTTGAGAGTCAAGAGCGAACATGTACTCACGCCAAAATTTAAAGAGTTTTGCATAATTTTTCTAAATATGTGCTTAAATCCTCGAGTATTGGATGTGTTGGCATTATATTAATCTCCCCTAGATGTGTCCATCACCACATAGACAGCGTTGTAATAAGAGAGCCAAGTAGGTTCATAAAACCTTGCGCGTGGCCCTCAGAAATCTATAAAGATGATCATTGAACTTGAGATCTCTTATCTTTTTAAGGCAAAATGTATGACATATGATATTATGATATTAGGAAGTCAGAGAAATCAAAATTTGATACGATAAAACATGATACTACATAATTCGAAACCGCCACATATTAACAAAAATTATACAATTACGTTGGAATATTTTTGTCTTGATATGAATACAAGATGTAGACATGAGTTGCTAGCCCATGGTCACTTTTGACTTGAAAAGTTGTGATCTTCACGGTCCACGCATTTATTGCGAGGGAACAACATACTTTCCATATATTCACCTAGAGAGCTTCAATAGAGAACTCAAGTCCATCCGTCAATAAATTTGACTTACATTCACTTAAAAATTTAAGTTAATGATTTAATTTAATCCAAAACACGAAAAAAATTTATTCGCAAACACTCCATAAATTATATAAGTTTTTCCAATCCAAAACGAATGAAATTTAATTGGCATTTTAAAAATTACCCTATTTTATGCAAAGCTTTGATTTAATTGAATTTCGTGTTTTAAATTTTCAATGGAGAATGTAATTGTGATTTGTTTCGGCACATCTTTAAAGAGGGCCTTTCCCAGTTTGATAATGATATGAGTAATTGAAAATTAAAGATTATAAACATGAGATTGTATTGATCAAGTTGTTTATGTTAATTTTTTCATAAATATGTTTGATAATGTGAAAAAAAAACTGGGTTTTTTAACAAATTTATTTTCGACGAACCTAATTTCAACATTAGTGAACTCTTAAAAAAAAAAAAACAGAGAAACCACAGTGTCTTTGATATAAATGGCAATACTCAGTTGAAAAACAAGCAAAACAAAATAAGCAATATTCTTAATAAATGTAATCGGACTTTACAAAGACACAGAAAAACTATAAAAAATAAAAATGACTAAGCGCAACTCGTATTGGGGGTAAAAATAATTACATTTTAAATGGAACAAATAAAAAAAAAATCCAATTCAAAGCGCGCCAGGTAGGGGTCGAACCTACGACTTTCTGCTTAGGAAACAGACGCTCTATCCACTGAGCTACAGGCGCGTTTCGATGACAGCTAGGACATTAGATAAATTATATTATTTATTAACAAAGTTTCCTCGATTCATTTTTTTATTCCTGTGTCTGTCCGTATTTCGGCTCCCGCATTCATAGTTGGGTCTACACTCCTGCGACGTCGAATTGCAGCAGTGATGCCCTCACGTCGTGAAAGTACTTAGCATGGATCATACAGTCCGCCTGATATGCATTCTAATCGATTTGTAGCTGTGGCATGAGCACCACGCAACGATAGGCGAAACCATTTTGCTGTGTCGGATTCCAATCGTCACTCAGAATCGCCTGTTTATCCCCCTAAAGGGATGCAGAATCTAGGTTTAATACCACAAGATGGAGATACCGCATTCAAACCTCATAAATACATGTCACAAGTTCTAGAGAAGAATCACCATCACATCACTAGATAACCGCATCGCTTCAGCGTATCAACCACCACACTGATCCAGTATCGACCTGGCAATAAAGATCGCGCGGGAGCGGGATCAGGACGAGTCTAAAAAGAACTCCGATTCAGATATTGCCGACGACATACGCCTAACAGTTTGCGGACATGATAGTAAGCACAGAAGGCAACGATAAGTACAAGAATTACATCCGCTCGTCGCTTTTATCAAATTATTTTTCATGTTGGTAATACACAGTTGAGTACATATAAGTGTTCCATCCTAGAGGCAAGAGACAAATTTAAAAGTTACAGATCCCTCCAAGCACATGAATTTTTCAAAACACTGAGACCATCAAACGCAAAAGCAAAACTGTTCCTACATAAAATCCTCCGTCCAATCCGGGATCAGGCTACATCCTGGAACTTTGCTTCGTACTCATGGGGTGGCTGCGCAACGGAAGAAAAGAAAAACAGGTAATATCAAGTAAGGAGACGATGGATTCCAAAAAAATAAAAATAAATAAGGAGACGATGCTAGTGGATCATATGCAACACCAACACGGAGATCCTTCGTGATGACAATGTGGAAAAATGCACTTGCTGACTGAAAGTGTATCTAATTGGTGATTTTAACAATTAGTGGAGATGCAGAAGCAGAAGTGCCTTTCTAAGATTACCTACCAATGATCGACGGGAAAAACATATACAGAAGTGTACAAAACAAGAAGAAAGGGGAAACGGGATTTGCTTGTTCGATCAGTTAATCTTATCATGGCATGTATCTTGATTTAGTCTAGTAGCTTTACATGGTCACTGAATGAATTTAAAGTAATCAGTTTTAGATTCTCGAGTCCCTCGTCCTACATACAAAGGGGAGTTTGAATACTTTGCTGATGCATACAGCTATCATGTATGGATGTGTCGAAGCCTATGCCATGTGGTACAACCCAAAGATGAAATGCATACCATGAATATTGCCGATATTGACCTCCCTGCAAACCATCTCAGATGCATTGCACGCTGAGCATTCATTGCTGCTGGTACATTTTCAAACCTTAAATACACCCAACCAGAAGTATTTCTGCAAAAACAAAACGTAGAACAGGCTATTTTCAGAAAATGCAAGCACAGTTACCACTGAGAAAACAAACACATTAAACATGTCATGAAAGAGTGCTCATCTAATAATTGCTCAAGCAAATGCCAAAATATTCCGCAGCAGCTCCATGGTAAAAGCAACCAGTTCTTTTGCACAGAAAGAAAATCCTCTAGAGGTCATATTGTTATTTTGAGACAATTAACTTACACCTAATGATGATCGGCATCTTTGGAAACCCTGCAGAATTGTCTATCTAAATTTTGCTAACAATGAACAAATAAGTTTACAACTACTTCAGCAGGATCCATGATGAAATCAACCTTTAAGCTTCAAATGAAACTACTTAATCAATTTGACTCCAGGATATTCCAACTTGGTGCCTTTTTTGGGCACACAGATCGCAAAGAAGTTTTGATGTTACTAATGTTTAAAAGGATTGGAATCAATAATCAGTGGCGTCAGTAAGGTAAAGAGAATTTTAACGACATCCCAAGCTTCGTAAAGGTACTCATATCAGATCAGAATACATACTTGTCCACGTATATATGCTTCACCCGGCCAAATTTGGAACATTCTTCTTCCACGTCGTCCTTTATGTCCAAATCATAATCAGGCTCCGTCTGCAGAAAGAATATCCCATGAGTGAACATCCAGAAAAGAATAGGCAAAAATACAGAGAAAAAAAAATGTATGATGAAAGTTGATTTCACTTGAAAGGAACAAAAATATCAAAGCTCAATATGGACCTCAGTGGCTGGATCAAACAGGTTCTTCAGCAGCAAGCACTCAGTTGGGCTTCCAACAGGTTCGGTGGCTGCAGAAATAACTTGTGCAGGAAGCATAGCCATAGGAACAGCAGCTTGCTTGTTGAGAGGCAGGTTAACAGCTTGTTGATTAGGAGCTCCATTTAGTGCAGGGACTCCAAGTGAACCCGCAATACTGTAAACGTGATGAAGCGTGCTTAAAACATATACTCATCATCTATCTGGAGAACCAAAAATACTGCTGGCACAACAAACCTGGAGGCAATTCCAGTTCGATCCAGCTTCTGCATTAGTAATGCTCGTGACTGAGCATTTAAAGCCTGCATGAAGCGCATACCACAAAGAATATATTATCCACCAACCCAAAGCAGGAGCATACCCAGAGCAGGCAATTCTTAAAAACTATGGTGAAAAAAAAAAGAAAGCTCACATGCAGCAGATATAACGAATAAATTACGCTAATTGTCAAGCACAACCACCACAACTAAAAGCAAAGACATAGACAACAATGAATATGAAATTTCTTTTCCCCGCTCTTATCTTTTTCATTAAGGACAAGACAAATATGTCACAGCAACAGCCTGTATGGACATGCAAAATTGTGTCAACTTCTGCTTGAGGCCAAAGTATCTCAACCTTGCATGCTTGGGACAACTTTGCTTCACACAATTTGCTTGTTTTTTTCTAGTGGTGTTCAAAGTTAAAACTCTTATTCAACACTGAACAACTGAAACCTTTAACAAGGTAAAGCCACCAAACAATCAACAACGTACAGATATTGACGTGGCCATTTAAACTCTTTCATAATTTCTCAAAAATTAAGATAGTGCTCCTGTTTTGACAAGAAACAAAAAGAATTACTTTCCTAAGCCAGCCTGAACACAATGTACCCTATTTCAAAGAGTTGAACTAAGTTGTGTCAAAGCAGGTTCATATAAATCTTTCAGCCACATCAGATAGGTTTCTCTCTGCATTTCTGTTAAGTATGAGCCAACATGTTTAACACTGTTGCATGAAACAAAACCACACTTGTCAAGCTTCTCGTTTTGCTTTCTTTAGGGATCTTAGATATACTGGCATACTAAGATTCCATCAACAATAACATTTCAGGCTGCTATGCTTTTAGGCAGTCTTTGACAGAGTGTATTCCAATTTCCTATGAACAAGCAGATCCTTTTCTGCTAGCCTTAGTGTAGAGTAAGAGCTACTCCATTATAAACTAGAGAGCACAAGTTCCAAGTAACAATAATGCATTTCTTTAATGCCATAGTGAGAGTATTTATATTTCACAAGCCTCCCCAGAAACTTGAACACAGGAGCAAGCTCCACGATCTTTTACTCAACTTTCTGTAGGAGGCACGATTCCTTGTTACCCTTGAAGAAGCTTTCATAAACTCAATTTTTCGTGAGTTGCCAACTATGCTCCTCTATGATTTTTTGGCTATTACTATCGGATGATAGCTATTTCTTGCATGAAATACCAATCATCATGATGAAAAATTCTGATGCACATTTGACCGTGCCAAGGTGCTCCTATTAAGGTCACATTACAGCACCCAAAGTGCCAACCTTTTGTACCTCAACCATCTTTAAAAACAAAAGGTATAAGATGAAGCTGTCACTTACCAATCCACCCTCATCATCATCCAAATCTGCAGATTTTGCTGTAGTATCTTGTGCTCCAACATGATCAGTTACAGAAGAAATCTGTACGGTAGATTAAAAAAGTATAAAATTAGCAAAACTCCAGAAGAGAGGAAACACAAATCAATGAATAGTGGATAAAATGAAAGAAAACCGTTTAAGCACAAAAAGAATGACAAAGGAAGGATCTGATTCAAGGAGACTGCAAGCTTACCTTGAGAAAACGACCAGCGATTTCTAACTTCCCATTTACGCTTTGAGCAGCCTTAGCATGTTCAAGCTGAGCAAACTGCGATGGATAATCAATTAACACACCAAGAATCTATAAACAGGGGAACAACCACTAATTCAACCAGAAACATATACAGACTTGAACAAACCCAAAGCCTTTGCAGTGTCCAGTCTCTGGATCAAGGGGCAGTTGCACCAGCTCAACAGGACCAAAAGCCTCGAAAATCTAATTCCCAACAGCAAGGTACATATGTTAATTAAACTTCCAGAATCAGAAGGCAATTATAAATGTGTCTGAAAAAAGCTGGTATTAAAAACAAAGTCAAGCAAGAAAAAGAATATTCTACATTCCCCTTTATGATGCTTTCCAATAAGTTGCCCACAACAAAATTAAATTAAAAAAACCCAAGCGAACTGCCCCCACCCCTAATTCTCTTACAGTAGTAGTCCAAATGCAAAAGCAGAGCATCTTTAAACAGGTAGAGATGATTTACAAAAAGAAAACTTACGCTTTTCAGATGACTTTCTGTCATATTAAAATGTAAATTCCCCACGTAGAGTTTCCTGTCTGTTGCTCCATATGCTCCAGCAGTACCTGAAGCACCAGTGGCGGTAGACTGAACAAGATTCTTCTCAGCCTCCGAAGGTTTAACCATCACAGGTTGCCCAAGAAGTAGTTGTCCAGAGAGCGCTATTGCCATTGGTACTGACATTGCATCGTAGAATTCGATATACCTGCAGCATCAGGAGGCTCCTCTAAGTTGGTCAGGGCATGTATGCCACCAGAAATTGTGATCAAAACTTACAAAGCACAGCAAATTGAAGCAGGGAAACAAAAACTCTAGTGAAGTGAGCTCAAGCTGAGGTTCGTTTGATGAATCTGACGCCTCATATGAAAAGAAGAAGTTAGCTCATTGCAGTGAAGATATAAGAAAGCAATGCCAAAAGGTAATATAGAAGAGAAAAAGAACGAAGCAAATGATAGAATACCAGGCCACAATATAGCTGTGCCTTATGTTAACTTCACAAGTATCTAGTACCAGCACCAATATCTCAAAAGGGTACGAAACAGAAGGAAGTGAATTAAATCGTCAAACCACCACCTATAGGCAATTCAATTAAATTAACCACCAGTAGTAGTTATTTTGATTGGATCAGAATCGGCCAAAGACCAATAAGCGTCCACGCAAGAAAATGCGTATACCTGGTTTATCCCTACATGAAACAACCATCACTCACTAAGTATGGGGTGCAACAAAAATTTAATAGCTTCCACAGGTGTTTCGCTGCTCTTTGTGTAACAAGAAGAAGACATGGTGAAAATAAAAGGAACTAAGGGTCATGTCATCTACCTTGGCAACGCAGCATGAATTGATAAAACATGAGTGCAAGGTATTCCCATCATCCCTCATCATTATCGCATTGCTAGTGAATTTAAGAATACAGTTAAACTTGATCCTTCGAATAAGATATGCTTAAGATACTCTACAGGCATGTAAATGTTATAAAGCTTTTTCTGTGATGAAGCACATACCCAACACCTTTTGAACGTCTTGAATTCCTGTCCATTATCAACCTGACGTCCCTCACCTGTAGACAAGGAAATTACAACTTATGAAACCAGGATCCATATGTGCCGTTGAGAAATAGAATAACCACACTACTTTTGATGCTGATAAGAGCAGACAGTCCAACAAAGTACAGATGAATAAAAATGATCAGGTCTCTCATTCCAATACTTATGCATTGTACCAAAAGATACCTAAAGGTCCTGCCATTAGTAATTACTAAAATTGGGTCCAAAACCTTACAGCATTAGCATGATAAGAAAGAAAAAGGGAAGGGGGGGGGGGACTACTCATGGGCATAAATGCATAAAATCAGAATAACCAGACAAGTGGAACATGCAGAGCTAATCTCCATGAAGCAGAAAGCTAATGGTTTTGGCTGAAACAACAACATTAGCAGCACCAAACTAAGTATTACTAAAGCACTCAGTCTTCAAACAGAAAAAATTCAGGGGCTCAAATATAAACAGTCAAACCCTAACCTTGCCAGCTTTTGAGAAAAATTCATACGCGTCTCTCTCGTTTGCTTTCAGAGGCATCTGTAAAATCAACACCAAAAAGAAGATCACACCATGGCCATTTCATCAAATCAAAGCTGGCTAAAAGCAAATCATATAAAAAATTGTACCTGGTAAGCAAAAACTGTTCTCTGGTCCCTTTCTGGATCAGCTTCAGGTTCCACAGCCTCTTTCTTGTCCTTAAATCTCCTGCATATGTGCAAGGAAACCAAGATAACACAGTCCAATATTAATACTGCTGGAAGATAATTAAATGCACTTATTAAATAATACTCATGCAGATGAAAACTTTCCTGGGCAAATAGAATTTTCATCCAAGAGAAAGGCCATTATATTATTATATACACTGATATTACCAATGACCACCACCAGTTTTTTGTATAGGTTTTTATTAGGTCAGAAGCGAAAGAGAATGCCAACTGAGGTAAGAAGATTGAAAATACAGAGGATTACGTTAAAAGGCTACTATTAATAGCACTCCGTATTCATGCTAAAACGAAAAACAAAGCTTGAAATGCCAAGTGCCTTATGGTCTCTACCAAAACAGCAGATAGATAGGTATTACTTCCTGTAGTTCATCTGATTGTTTCAGATTTCATTCTTATCGGGTGACAGCTGGTTCCATGAGAAAAAACTTGAATAAATAAAAGGTACTCCAAGTCCACCCAGAACAAATGCGCGCAAAGCAGAGATGGTTTCATCCCACAGTTAACATCTCAATATTCCATTCAATATCTGACATTTTTAGATTATTGGTCCCTTTCTCTCTGTGGTTAAATTATATAGCTAAAGCACAATTGTGAAAGAAAGCTTTCCTAGCATGGGGCTTCCCTACGATCACTGAACTACATTTCAAGTTAAATTTGCAAGAAATGAAGCTCGGAAATTTAAACAAGATTCAGCAAGCAACTGCTGTTGCCTGTTGACATTGCATTATCTGCTGATCAGGTAGGTGCATTGTCTGCTGATCAGGTAGGAAACCAACTTTTGCATTGACTATGTAGTTTAAGGTAGACCAAGTCAAAATCCTCTAGTTCCACAAACCAGTGATTAGGACGAACAGCTTGAGAAGGCGAATCCAATGGCTAATGGTGTATTGAGGAAAGGCCAGGGGGGAAAAGGAGAAACATATTGATTTTCCAGAAATTAATTATATAGCTTACTTAGCTGGGTTACAGATTCACAGTAGTTGATTGTCTAGATCCAGCTATAATTTCCTATTACTTCAGAATCCAGCTGAGTCTCGTGTTTAGGTCCTCCAAACAAAATCAGGATGCAACACTTTGTAGTTCATAACAGATTTATCACTGTTAACAAACAAGTATAGTAATACACAAGACAATATATGTGGCTATACATTCAAAAGAATAAAAGCATCGAGCTGATTTCAGACCAGTATCACAATATCAATGGTACAGAGAGACACAGAGCAGCAGGTACACAAAGTCTGGCAAGGGGTGTGCAAAACATTCATCCTTGTTATTGAGGAAGCAACCTCTAGAGGTAGCAGAGAACATAAGTTCATGCTGACACTACAAAACCCATAACGAAAGCCACTATCATATCTGAATCTTAAAAATAACTTCCCTAAAACCTAAAAATTCAAAATTCACTCCAGAAGGAAAACTGCAGTCACAAAAGTTTATGCCCAAAACCCAATAACCTTCCTCTTTGTTCTAACGCTAGCTTAGTCGAGGTGATGAAGCTCACTCAATAACTGCTCCACAACAGCTAGCCTCTAGTGCAACCAAATTCTCAGTGGCAAGCCACCATTTTCAGGCAGTAATTTCCGAAATTTCAACAAAGCAACACCATCTCAACTACATGATCTGCAAAGGACATCAGGGAAGCAAAGACAAACCTGTTGTCGCGAAACTCCATCTCCCTTTCCCTCTCGAAATCAGCATCTTGCCTCAGCGAGCGGCTACTGCTCCTCTGCGACCGCAGCCGACTAGGGCTCTGACTCCTCCGCGAATGGCTGCTGCTCCTCCTCGACCTCTCCTTCTCCTTCTCCTCTCTCTCCCTCTCCTTATCCCTCTCTCTCCTCTCCCTCTCCTTCTCCCTTTCCCTCCTCTCCCGCTCCTTCTCCCTCTCCCTCTCCTTCTCCTTCTCCTTCTCCTTCTCCTTCTCCTTCTCCTTATCCCTATCCTTCTCCTTCTCCTTCTCCTTCTCTCTACTACTCCGTTCTCGCTCGCGATCCTTCTCTCTCTCTCCATCCCTCTCCCTCTCCCTATCGCCCTCCCTGCTACTCCTATGCCGGTCCTTGTCCTTGTCCCTGCGGGAAGCCCTGTCCTTCTCGTCCCGGTCCCGGTCGCGGTCGCGTTCGCGGTCCCGGTCTCTCCTGGAGCCGTTCTCCTCCTCGCCGTTCCTGGACCTCTTGCTCCTCCGGTCCTCGCCGTCCGCGTCCACGTCCACATCGCGCTTCCGGTAGCTCTTGTCGCCCTTCTCCGAAGCCCCGTCCTTGCTCTTCCTCGACGGCTTGGAGGAGGTGTTCTCCCGGTCGTCCTGGCCCTCCACCGTCTTCTCCAGATACTCGTACTCGTCGAAGTCCATCGAATCGCACCCGAGCCGAGCGAAGGCCCCCTCCGGCGGAGATGGAAGGAAACCCTAGGTCGTCCTCCACCGCGACGACGGTGGCGGAGGCGGTGGCGGTGGCGGCGGCGGTCTCGGGTTTCTAGGGTTTTTCGCCGAGAGCAACGGCCGAGAGAAATCGCGAGAGAGTGCGCTTCGGGTTCGGCCTCTCCTGATTTGACGGGGGGATGATGAGTTCGGGTTGCGACTCGCGAGGGCTATTTCGGTCCTTCTCTCTGTTGGGGAAATATATATATGAGATTTTTGGATCACTAGAATGGTGAATGAAATTGAAAAAGGCAAAATATCGAAAATATTTCTCTTTTTTTCTTCAATTAATTAATATCATTAGCATATTTCGAGAAGATTCCTTATAAGCATTCGAAGTGCCTTCATTTTCTCAAATAAAAGTATAGAGTTGACATTATTTTAAATAATGGCCTAAAATGATTATGGCTATTTCAAATAATGCCGGCTTAACTTCACCGGCTAAAATATCAAAATATTATGATAGATTAGTGATATTTTCATCCAAAAACTTTTTTTTTATTTAAATTTTATAAAATTAGTTTAAGAATAAAAAAGATAAAGTTAAAAAAAAAAGAAGCAAAAATATCGGTAGGAGAATCGAGGCGATGGCCCCATCACCAATAGGGCAACGACAATGGTTGCTAGGATAGTTGGCACCTCGTTAGCACCAAGGTGAGGGTCAATCCCTTTGTTTGCGTTGAGTGGTGGATTCCGAAACTTAAAAATCCGTCGACTTTAAAAATCGTGAGGGTTCAAGTCTTATGCATACAAGATGTATTCGGGTTATAAAAAAAATCCTCTTCTTTTTTTTTAGTTTTAGCTAGTGTGATAGTATGGATTGTGAAAAGCCTTGACTTATAGATGAGATTGACAGAGAGATAAAAAAAAAAAAAAAAGCAAAGTCAGTGACCCTCGCTAACTAGAGGCAAGGGCCCGTTGGCCCTCACCAGAACCCATTGGCCCTTGCCAGAAACGAGAAAAGGTGGACGACCCTTGCCTGGAGCCCCAAACCTATTGGCGACAGTCATGAGGCCTCGCCTAGGCATCGGCAACTCTACGGGCCATCATTGTCACCCCACCAACGATGGGGTGATAGCCACAGGCGAGAGGGAGCCCTCCCTCTTGTATGTTTCTTTTTTTTTTTCTTTCTTTTTTTTTATGGAAAGAAAAGAGAAAGAAGAAAGGAAAAAGTTGAAAAAAAATAAAAAGACGAAATTGCTGTCCACCAAATAGTGAGTTCAGGCCATTCTTTGAGATTGATGTAATCACTTTAGTCACTTATTTGAAATAAGGTCCATTTCATATCCTTATTTGAAAAAATATAACACATTAGGTCTTCATTTGAAATAATATGCACTTCATACTTTCTTTTTTTTTTTGAGAAAATGATGACACTCATAACCTTTCTTTGAAATAATGTCCACTTCAAATCTTTTTTTTTTTTTATAGAAAATGATGACACTTTAAACCCTTTTTCGTTTCTAGCGAAGGCTAGAAGCCCTTGCCTTTGGTTGGTGATGATGGGATGGGGAGGGGGAGCCCTCCCTCCCGTGTCTTTTGTTTTTTTAGTTTGTTTTTTATGAAAAGAAAAAGAAAGGAAAATTTTAAAAGACGAAATTGCCATCCACCAATGGATGAGTTCGAGCCCTCTTTTCAAACCAATCATGTTAGGCATTTATTTGAAACAAAATCCACTTTATATCCTTATTTGAAAAAAAAAAATGATAGTATTTTAGTCTCTTATTATCCACTTCAGACATTTCTTTGAGAAAATAATGGCACTTTAGCCCCTCATTTGCAATTTTCTTGCATAATTTTAAGCATAGCTCCTATATTGAAAAAAAAAATCGAAGTATCCCCAATTTTTTAATTGGCTATATTATTTTGAGTAAGTACAAGAGTTTATGGAAAGAAAATTGCATTTTCATAAATATGGACATGACAATAATCGATGCAAATTTCAAAATAAAGGTATATAAATAGTCATGGACCAAAAGGTGATATATGATTTTGGCATTTTTCTTCAAAACAAATATATCTCGACCATCCATTTCTTCACAAGCCAAATATGAGGTAAAAAAATTTCAAATTTGTACTTCCATAACACATTCTGCCAAAAAAAAAATTATTTAGGTAAAAAAATACTTTTAAATTTGTACCTGCATGATACATTTCGCCAATATAAACATTTCTAATATAGTCTTAGAGGGAGCGAATTGGTTATATATTGCAATATTATTAATTTTTTGAGCAATAAATAGAGCTAGTCAAGAGGAACACTTTGATATATAAAATAATGAACGGCAAGTTATGCGTGTGACGCTTTTACGAAACTGTTAAACAACTAATAAAGAATAGAGATTGATGTAATCTTAAGTACACTCTCCAAACTAAGAAGATAAAAATGGTAGAGTGCGTTCATTTTTACGTGACACTCACTTGAGTACTAAAACTTTTTTTTTGCTCACTCAAGTCTTAGAAATATAAAAAAATCTATCACTTGAATGCCATTGATAATTTATTTAACTGGGAAATACGATGTGGTAGCTGGTCGTCCAACATGGCTTCACCGATGCTAACATGGATAATTTTTATTTTTAAATTATTACTTTTTGAATTTTTATTTTTATTTTCCTTTTTTTTAAAGGGCCGATGAAGGCCACCGGTGTACCTCGTCGGCCGTGAAGGCCCTGGGCAAGGTCGTTGCAGTCTCGTTGGCCAAGGGTGAGGTGGCCTTGCCCACCACTACCCTAAGCTAGTGAGGACCTTCGTTGCTGAGGGTGAGGTGGCATGCTCAACATGGCTATGAAGGCCTAGGACATCATAGTCTCGCTAGCCACAAGTGAGGCCAAAAAGGCCCTCGCCAGCTTTGGGAGGTTATGGCCTTGCCCAAGGCCTTTGTGGCCGAGGGTGAGGATTTCATGGCCAGCAAGGGTCACAGGTGACTCCCGTTGGCCCTAAAAATAGAGGAAGCAACCCTTGCTGGCCTTGAAAAAGGGAAAAGGAAAAAAAAGTTTCAAAGAAATAATAATTTAAAAAAAAAAAAAAAAATCCACATTGGATGGAAAATTACTAATAAAAATCCATCTAAGATGATTTGCTAGAATTGTCATTAAAGTGATTGACGTTACTTCAATGTAGCACTTAAGTAAGCGAAAAAATAAAATTTTGACATTCGAATGAGTGTAGTACAAAAGTTACACAATCTTACTATTATTCTGCCCACACAAGTCACCAACCAAGGCTGGATTTCGCTAATAGCTTTTTGATACGTTATAATGTAGCTTCTGTTGTTTCTACTTAAAAATGCTATATCAAACTTACCAAGTTACACGCATTACCATATCAATTGTACACTTTTTAAAAAATTGACAATCAGTGGCCCCGTTTGGTTCAGCATTCCCAAGGGGCTTTCAGCCCCAAAAACTCATTGGGAAAAAATTTAGGTGTTTGGTTTAGCATTTTGAAGTGTCCTTGGCCAAATGCTGGCATTTGAAATGCAAGTCCAACTCTATTATTCATCCGTTGACTTCTTTTTCTTTTTTCTTTTTTTTTAAACTGATCAACTTCCCCACACCCCAACCGCCGTTGATCGGCGACGGAGTTTCATCGGATTTTATTTTTATTTATTTTTTTTAAAAAAAAACCCTTTGCAAATGTTGGGTTCACCTTCTTTTTTTTTGTCATTTTTATCTTTTGACAATTAATAGCCCAACTTGTTATCAATACACTAGAATGATCATTAATTAACGAAGATGATTAATACTACAATAATTTAAAAAAATTATTCAAAGTTGAAAACAAACCTAAAACAACACTAGGCCAAAAGTTGAGTTATGCATCTAATCTATAATCAAATTATTTTAATATAATTTTTAAATAAATTTACTAATATATATCTTTTACATTACTCTCAACATGAAAATGTAAAATGTTATATAGTCATTGTTTTTTTTTTTGGTAATTTTAAAAATACTAAAACTAAAAAACTTAATTTAGTCACACTAAATGGCTTTTCAAATATATGTTTATCAAACAGTCTTGCATTTCCTTAAATCACTTTTCAGTTATAGTTTACCAAACAGTCTAACATTTCGGAAAACCCCTTTACTTCAAAGGTATTTACATTATCCTAAGGGCATTTCCCCAAAGCCGAATCAAACAGGCCCAGTGTATAATTTTCAGTAAGTGAATCACTTAATCACATAATAGGTAAAGTGCTCTTGTAGTTGTTGCTTCCAAGAATAGAGACTCCAAGTAAGGAAATAATAACTGTCCATTGATGTAATGGATGATTGATTGGATTTTCGTCAGAGCGATGAATCTGCAATTTTATATTTCTGATTGGCTTTCAAATTCCTTTAGCATGCGTAATAGCGATGGAAAGGAATATTAAGATCTGCAATAATTATATCACACATAATCAATAACGAACTTTGCAGTTTGATATAAGGGGTAGCTTCCATCAACTTTCTGCGATTCTGCTCATTTATTCAGAACAATATTTCGTTGATTCTCTTGAGCACATATGTGAATGCAAAGTCCCCACGAACTTTCTATTCTCTTGACTTGTTCACCCTTAAGATTTAACTATTCTCTTTAGTCCTTTAATTTAGATTACGTTTGGTCGTTTGGATTTGGATTAAGATAGGATGGGATAAATAGGGACTTCAAATCTTTCAAATATCATCTAGACCGTGGAAATATCCAATCATATGTTTGGCACAACCTAAAATAGGATTTGAAGGCGGAGTTCGGAGTGTGATAGAGAAGGATGAGGTACAAAGTTACCTCTTCCATTAATTGGAATTCTGAACTAAAGGCGAAAAGGATCTCTTAAAGCACTTAATTCAGAGTCAATCAAGAGAAAGATCAATGGAACAATGGAGGCCAAGAGTGAGTAATTAGACATGAAGTAGAGAGAGAAACCGAGAGAGATGATTTGGTAACGGTGGAAAAGTTGGAAAACGTATTGAGAAAGAGAGGCAGTCATGGATGAGGTGGTGAGCCCTAGCCTTCCAAGTGAATCGTGAGCAAGGGCATCGGCAAGAATACTCGAGGATACCCGAGTGAAGGGCTGTTAAGGTTGATGGTTACCAGAATGGTGGTGGGTGTCATTGATTAGAAATGCAAAGGACAATGAGTCTTTCGTGATTTGGAATTTTCCTGGGTCAAGAGAATTGTTAAATCGATTTTTAAAATTTTATATGCAATATGGGTTTATCTCATCTTTTATGCCGGATTTCTTTCCTGGATGTATTTGAGTTATCTAGTTCGGAGAACATCCTTAAATACTAGTTATACCAATTTATTATCCTTTTTTTTTTTGTCAGTCCTACTCTATTCATATTCTAACGCTCACCCTCAGACTTTTGCCATGTCTCCTTGCAGGGTGTGAGAGTCGAAACCCACTCTTGAGACTATATCGTCCCACCCTAACCCCCCGAGAAGGTGGAGATTCGAACCCCCCACCTCCCCCTTTCACGTTGGAAGGGTGGCCACAAGGGCAAACCCTAATGGTTATTTATTATCATGTTTGGACTCAAATCCAGACAACTAAATGCAGCCTTAAGGTGTGTGTTTGTTTAACACGAAACTCAAGATTTTGAAAATATTTTCTTAAAATTGATGGTTTATATTGCTTACAAAAATGAATTAATGCAAAATATTTTCATTTTCCATTAAAATAATTAGGCACAAATTGTTGTCGATAATGACAATTTTCTATTTACTAATTTTTTTAAGTAATATAATCAATTATTCTTCGGAAAATATTTTTCAAATTTTGAATTTACTGTTAAATAAATGCACCCTTAGTGTTTAGGATAGATTCAATAATATTTGGTTACCAATTGATTCCACCTGAGTAAAGCAACACCTGCATATATCAGAATAAACCATAAAGGATGGTTTTCCAAATCCTTGAAGGCTTTCTCAATAAATGTAAGACATTTTCTCTTAATTCGAGACGATGGTCAACATGAGTACACATAATTTTTTTATATACGAGTAAGTGCATTAAATATGTTAAAATTTGTTGTAAAATTAAATCCTAAAATTTGTTGTGAATTAATGTAATTGAGTTTTTTTGTTGACTCCGTCTAATTTGACCAACGAAAATAGTTGTCTTAACAATTTTTATTTACTTTCTTAAATTTGAAAATTGAAAAAGAAAAAATGAGAAAATACAAAACTAATAAAAAAGAACAACCGCTGCGTTCTCAACTTCTTTAACAGTCCATCGTCTTCCTTCTGTCAATGGCGCGTACTCTTCATCTTCCTCGTTCTCTATTAGGTTCATCGGCTGCGTCTCGACAGCCCGTCACCGCCTCTTCGTCTTCTCTCCGTCCGGGCCTCTCCCAACTCTTCGAGCTCGATGTCCGGCGGAGCTCGAACCCCCAAAATCTAAGTTCAAGCTCCTTGCCATGAGCAGAGGTCGACACCAAAATCTGAGGTTGGCCTTGAAGCAGCCGGTGGAGCTCAGCTCAGATGGCATCGAGTTCGAGCGGCGCGGTGGAAATTGCCCACCACGAGCTTCACAGCCGTCATGGCCGGCCACCGGCCATGGTGGATGTCAGGGCAAGTGCAAGTATTCTCATGACCAAAATCAATTTCGCATAAACACAAACATCAATTAATTTGATGTCAATTATAATGCTTCATAAGAATCTAAAGAAAGGTAGTATTTAATATACTGCCGCGTGGAATGACATAAACACGACAATGTCAAATTGGTTGTATTCTTTCTTTTTATTTTTTTAGATCTTTTTGGGATCTTAGAACAATTCTGGAATACATAATGAAATTATCGACGTGATGATGTCTAATTGATCGTCCTGATGGATAGATTGATGTGAATGTGGTTATGTTGTAGGGTTCAGCTGGGTTTCTCATGGCAAATTTGTCCTGGCAGTTGGTATCTGGAAGAAACAATCAATTGATAAACTCCAAAGCTTTGCTATAATTTTTTTAACACTTTTTCCTTTTATCATTTTAAGTTTTCTAAGTTTCTTTTCGGGCTAATTCCATAAAAAAAAAAAGCATCAACTTTAGGTCGATGGACAAATCAGGCGAAAACATTTTTTTGTCTCATGAAAAAGCACAAACTTTAGGTCGAGGGACAAATTTGGCCCAAATTTTTTTTTGTCTCATAAAAAAACACCAACTTTAGGTTAAGTGACAATTCTGACTCCAATTTTTTTTTTTTGTCTCATAAAAAATCACAAACTTTCACTCCTATCCAAAATCGAACCCTTACCATCAACTTTCTATTTGAAGTTAACCTTATTTCAAGAGAAAATGTTCTAGCTGTGAGGTTAGTGGATCTCATCCATGGTTTCTCTTGATGGGCGGTGATCTACAGTTTCATATTACGACAAAACGATAAAGTCTAGTAAGAGAAATTCAATCTAGAGATTTTTTTACTTGCTAGTGAAGTATAGGAGACGACACAGTTTCACCGTTATTCTTCAAGCTGTGGCTCAAATAAAAAGACAATGAATGTTGTTAGCCAGCAAGTGTAAGGACAATCAATGAATATAAGTTAAGTGGAGCCAGATTTAGGATTTAAGTGAAAGTTTGTGATTTTTTAAAAAAAAAATTGGGCCAGAATTGTCACTCAACCTAAAGTTGGCGCTTTTTTACATGACAAAAAAAAGTTTGGGCCAGATTTGTTACTCGACTTAAATTTGGTGTTTTTTTACAAAACAAAAAAATTTTGGGCCAGATTTGTCCATCGACTTAAAGTTGGTGTTTTTTTTTGGAATTAACCTATTTTTTTTCAATGTGACACTTGGTGGGCGCGCCACATCAGTGCTCCATGTCGTTAAAATAATAGAAAATGCATGTAAGCATTTCTTGTTAGTTAGATTAGATTGAGTCAATGGAAGGATTCAATTGTATCAATTTAATAAGGTTTATGATTTAATTGTACTTTTTGAAAGTTTTAAAACTCAATTGTAATTTTGCTACAAATTGTCGGATTTCTCCAATACACTTATCTCTTTTATATAAGGGTAACACTTTTTTCACACCTCTAGAGACTTCATTTTTGAGTGTTTTGACCACATTATCCCTTATGGAGCTCACCACTTCTCATACAACATTATAAGGCTTCGTTCGTTTTATGAAAAATGTGGTGTTTCTGGAAAATATTTTTTAAAAACCATTTTCAAATAAAATAATCATATTTTTTGGTGTTTGGGTGAAATTCGAAAATGAATTAAAAAATATTTTCTACCATTCAATTTGAAAAATTCGATTCGATTTTCCTCCATGCACTTATTTTAATATATACATTTTTTTAATTTTATCTAAAAATTATTTTTAATTTTCCTTATACTTTTTTCTCTGTTTTTTGCCCCTTCTTCTTCCTTGGCTGGTTGTCGGCCACATGAAGGCCCGCCAAAGGCGACCTTGGGCTCATCGGCGAGCTCGAGCTTGCTCGTCACTCACTAGATTGGCAAGGCTCAAGGTCGACAAGCTCGAAGCTCGTTGACCTTGGCCTCACCAAAATGGTGAGCCAGAGGGCTTGCGATCACCAAAGGTCGGTGAGTGAGAGGTCACCTTTGGCTAACCGCTGACCATTGCATGGTTGGCGATTGGCCAAGGAAGAAGAAAAGCCAAAAGAAGGCAAAAAAAAAAAAATTATATTTTTTAAAAAAATAAAAAAAATAAAGAAGTGAGGACTACTAGGAGTGTAAGATAAGAGAGAGTGAATGAAGAAAATGTTTTTCATTATATGAAAAGTGGAAAATATTTTTCCTCAATTTAGAAGACTTTTTTTCCCTCATTAAAAAAGGTTTTCCTAAATCAATTCATTTTTCGTGAAATGAATATAAAAAAATCGGAAAGACGTTATTTTTTTTTAAAACGTTTTTCATGAAACGAACGGAGCTAAGTGTTCTTATTTATTTATTTATTTGGCCAACGCTTTTTACTTTATTTTTCATTTTTTCCCTTGTGGGTCCTACTTTCCTGCTCCTTTCTTTCCGTTTTAAACCACTAATTTAAATCTTGCTTCATATTACTTAAAAGAACACAACTTGTTTATTACCCTTGACTTTTAAGTCTACACAAGGAGCAGACACATTTATTTTTTCTCTACACACTCACATGTTATGGAAAAGGGAAGAGAGAGAAGCAATGCTTCATAATATTACCTTCCATGGTGCAAGAAGAGTTAGCATGCGATGGAGAAAAAGGGCTTGTTGGGCAGGTCACCGGTAAGCCCAATGCTGATACCAACAAAAGTGTGGAGGATGATGGGATTAACGTCATAGATAGAAAACATAGGACAATGAGGTCTGTGGAAGGAGTGGGAGGCGTAGAAAACAAAAGAGAATGCCTTGCGGGAGAGAAAACAAAGAGACGATCTACAAAATCAAGGAATTGAGAAGTCAAAGTCGTGGAAAGAAAGAAGAAGGAAAGTGGGATGTACAAGAAAAAAGAAGAAACAAAATAAAAATATAAAGTTGTACCAAAGGTAGTGAGTTCCATAAGAAATAATAGTATGATTTATATACACAAAAAGTGACAAAAGTACACTTAAAATGCCAAAACTTGGCATGAGACCTCGCCCTAGATTTAGATGAGGGCTTGCGGGCCCTCACTGTCGATTGACTGGGGTCACCAGCCCCTAGGTAGGGTCGGCCGTCCCACCCCCCCACCGTCGTTGCCCTTTCTCGGCGATGGCGAGGGCAACCCTCGCCGCTACAATCCCCTCTCTCTTTTTAAATAAATAAATTTAGTTTTAAATTTAATTAAATTAATTATCTATTAATGTTAGCAGTAAAACAACATCGTTTTTGCACAGGTCTAACCACGTCAGTGTGCAAAACGACGTCGTTTTGCATTTACATCTTCGGAAAATCACCACGTCAGTATTTTGATAGGATTTTTTTGCTGTTGGCACTTAAGTGATCAATTTTGCTTCGATTTTGGCATTTAAGTATCACTTTCTTAACTTTTGGTACTTAAGTGTTTATTTGTGCAAAGTTTTGACACTCCAGGTGTTCGGTACTCCAAAAAAAGCAGTGTCTAAGCCAAAGAAGGAAAGCATTGCCCTTATATAAGTGTTGCGCTCATTTAATTGACTATTTGACAATCCGATATTTCATAAGATTTTCGGAGGATCGACTTGTGAAAATTCAAATTGGATGACACGGATTCACATTGGTCAAAATGATTTAAAGATTAAATGTAATTGATTGGTTCTTGAGTACTATTTTACGATTCAATCAAAGGCCTAAACAATAGATATCGATCGGTTGAATTGGCAATCTCTTCAATTGTAAGAGAGATTTTCGATTCATTAAAGATTCGATACATGACTATCAATTCAATTAATTTTTAATTTCTTACCTATCAAATTAATGACGTAAATTTTGTTATACTTCATGATGCATTTTTCTTTTCTGCACTTCAGGAAAATTTAAACTGAATATTGTAATTTACAATGCAAATACAGATGAAGTGACGTATAAAGATTTGCAATGGCCTGTTTAATTATTACTCACGCGTTAATTTATGCATTACAAATATGTACTCGAAATTATAATATCCGTCATAAGTCAAAGATTTTACTTAGATATTTTCTTTATGATTATAGTAATTCTAGGTTAGGCGAAAAGTAATAAATTGTGGATTTGAGGGGGAAAAATAAAAATAAAAAAATCATTTCCAATTCCTCGAGGACACATCACTTATTCAATATGCACACCCATTTCATCTTAATGTGTGTGTATATATATATTATATTTCTTTATTTATTACTCAGCTCCCATACCAAATGTGAAGATGAAGGTGTAAAGTTGCAGAACTACAGGCAGAAATAGTTGCATAACTACAGGCAGAAATAGTTGCAGAACACATGAACTAGCATTTCGGCGACACAGAAGAATGAAGTCAGGAAATCACAGAATGAGAGCTTTATATATCACTACTTACAGATGCAATTATTACTCACAGGAGAAATGAAACTTACACAAGTAGAATCATACACAAATTGATTCGACCATGTTACAATCTACGAACACCGACTACAACTACCCGACTACCGAACATACATTCAGGTTACAAAACAATAAACATCCAAAAGAATGCAGCTAGACCCATCAAGACATCCCTCGTCTTCATAAAATCATATGATTCTGTCAAGTGGAACAATTTCACCTTTCCTTGAGACTTTTTCCTGAGGCGAAATAGTTTGGGGCATTGTCATGCCCCCAGATACGATGATCTCTGCAAAATGGAAATTCTCAATTAGGTTAAAAAATAAATAAATGGTTCCCATTGTTAAAGGATCGCTATGAATCTCAAAGATGATAATTGATAACTGACTGGGCCCTTAGAGCTTGGATATCACCAACAGCAATAAGCTTAACAAAGTATAATTAGATTTTCGAATGACACCAAGGGATGATTTCTATGCACACAGATGATAAATGGACATGAGATGCATTGCTTGCCCTGCTAAAGAATGAAAGTACATCTCTCATCTGAAATTAGTAATCTAAGTTCACATAAAAGGGGACTTGCAATATTTCTTTTCCAATTGAAACATGAGAACAGACCAGTTTCTTCAGAAACACTCTTGGAAAACAAAAAATAGCAAAATCTATAGAGCATTCAGAAAGAAATTTAATCATAACAAAAGCAACACCATTCATCAGCATGTAAATAGGAAGTCGTTTTCACCAAAAAAAAAAAAAAAAGAGGAAGTCGTACCTATGCCTTCCCGGATTGAGAGATTTGGTCTTATGATGTCTTTGGAATTAACAAGAAATATGTCGCCTATATATAGATGGTTTGTTGGGACGAAAACACTACATAACTCCTCATCTTCATTGTCTTTCTGCATAACAAAACCATAGTAGGTAAAAGATACAGAAGAACAAGCAATATCGAAGCAGAGCCATCTTTTGATTATGTATTCCGCCCATTACCCTCTGGTTCAGGCATCAATAACTAACAACAATAAGACACCCTGCAGGATTTGCCTGGTCCATCATAGCACTATAAGACTAGACTAGTAAAAAGTGCATCAATAAAAGTTCCCATTTCTATAAGACTAATCTTAGGGCCCGAACAACCCATTTGTTTAACTTTTTTATTATGTATGACTCTTGTTGTCTTATAAAGGTAAAGTCCAATCAATCCTGATGAATTGTATACAATGCACTATCTTAGATTCTCTGACAAATTGATTTATCTATAACTTAGTTCAGTTAGAAGCATGCTAAACTCAAATCTTTTTGTTCTGGTTTACAATGGATCTTCCAGTTTCTAACATGATATCCATTACCCTTTGTTTCTATTGTCTATTAACATCAAAGAATTTTCTTTTTTTGCTTTTCCTTATTTTATAGGGAAAAAATTACTAGACTTAATGGTAAGAAGAACTATCTGATGCATAGAAATCACAAGCGTGTCAATTATTTTCTGCTGAAGAAGCAGGAAAAGACCAATAATTTTGCTCTTGAATTCTCAGTATAGGGATGGTGAATAGTAACATAAGACAAGCACCTGAAGTATGACTGTTGATGTGATGAAACCAAATGCATATTCACCAACACGTGGATGGCGGATGATTGCAACCTCTTTAAACGCTGTTGTGTTTTGGTCTGTAGGCAAAGAAAACCACCCAGTTCAAGCATGTATGCCGTTGTTAGGTTAAAAAAAGGTTCACAAAAAGAAAGAAAAGGCTAATCAACTATAAGAAATGAATGATCAGTAAAGAGGAAGCCCATGTCTCAGGCAAAGTATATGTCACATTTCTTTTCTCCCCTCCTTCAAAGCTATTCTACCACAAAAGCCTAAGGCTGTGTTTTGTCGTTAGGATTTCTAGTCCAGCCAAGACTAGATAGGATAAGACATGAAATCCAGGAAATTTACTATGTCTTATCCACTGTGTAAAGCTAGATATTTACATATCTTAATCCATTATTTGGTAGAAATTACACATCAATGTCAATGACAAATATGTTACTGCCATGAAAAGGTACCATTCACATCATCATAAACTCCCAAATCCAATAAAGAGAAAGGAAAAAAACTCCTAAATCTGACTACTTTATAAAATTTGCATGTTAATTTTAAAAAAAATGTTCAGTCAAGATGTAAGATAGGCTTTCAATTAAAGAAAATAAATGTTCCTTTTTCTTTCATCTTTGTTCATAAAATCAGCAAATTGAGCAAGTAGAACCAACTAATGAAACCAAAGCATGCATTATACAAAAGAAGAGTGTGTGCTTGCAAATTTACAGCAACCGGTTTTAATAACTGGAAAGCAAGAAATCATCCTGCACTTGGAAAAGGTAAGATGGCATTTTGTCCAAAAAAACAGATAGAGATTGAACTTGTCAGAGCTATGGCACTTGTTGGGCCATATCCAAAGCACACAAGACAGCTAAAGACCAGAGTGATTGCAATCTGAGTCTCTAACAGAATCAGAAAATATACAGTAACAATGTTTCTTTAGCCCCCATCATCCTTTATTTTCCCAGACATCAAAACCACCATTGAAGCAACTAAACTTTAGTGGAAATCCATCAATAGCACCTGCTGTGACACTGAGTTGGTATGCACTTGACATCGTCCCTATTTCTTGAGACAAAAATTTCCACAAAACCACCTTTCACATGGTATGTTTAAATATCCAAGCATTCAATTAATACCAAAATCCACATCTACATAATTCACAACTTCACAAGAAAAAACATTGTTCAATGTTGTTCAATGTCATAAAACAACATGGATGCAGATATGCTAATTAAGTGCAAAATCAAAGGAATCAAATCAATACACAATGAGAGAAAGCACGATCATTGACCTATGAGAATTACAAGTATAGTGCTTCAAATCTCTCACTGCTTCAACTGCACTGGAGAGCTATAGAGGTGGAACGGGTAGGTTTTTCAGAATACAACTTTTATATCATGGACATAAAAAATCCTATCCCCGTTTATCCCACCCTCCACATAGGATATTTTTATCCAAGCTAAATTCCTCTCTTATCCAGGTTTATCCTATCTTGAACAGCAACCAAACAGCAGGTACGATGTAATTTATACCGTCCTGATTTGTATCTTGGTTACCAAACGTACACTAAGTGTCTTCATTCCATAAATAAGATTATTATCATGGACAAGCATAAAACATACACGAGATCATCATCAGTGTCTTTACGTTCAGAAATGGACCAAAAGTATGATGCCCAACTAGGCAGGACAGCAAACATATCAACTGAAATTACATTCAGCACATCTGCATTTCTGAACTCCTCATTAAAAACAAAATTTGTATTTCCAAATCTCCATAAAAAATGGGATGGAAAAGCACATGCCATTCAGATAGTACTATTCACAATGATTAGTATACGAAGATATAACAGTTTTTGCAGTAGTTGACAAGGCAGAATAAAGAACTAATAATCTTTACCAGGAGAAACTGCGGCACTAATTTGCTTGGAGGCTGAGTATATATGCTTAACGAATGGCATTCGCTTGATAAACCACTCTCCAATCCAGAAGACAGTGGAACCCAGCCATGACGAAACAAAAACCCCAACAAGGAATACGAAAAGCAGAGATGTGACAAAGCCCAACCCTGCAAAATAAGAGATCCAGCGCTTTGTGAGCCACAATGTTACAAGTAAGAGAATAGGTTATCAATAAGAAGATGACGTCATCAGACTAAGTTGAAAAAGTTGCAGCATAAAGTAGATGAGAGTACTTTGTATCTACATAGGCATAGAATAGATAGTTCAAGATGTGTGTGTTCAGAAAACCATATTCATGTCAAGCTGCCAATATTGAATCAGGGCCTTATCAAAACGTTTGGAGAGGGAGCGAGAGTACATGGAGAAAGAAGCTTCCAAGCAGAAAGGGGTGACCAGAGATTAAGATATGTAAAGGAAGAAGAGGATAGATCCCACTTCTTATTAAGTTATCTCAGAAAGTTAATTCTCTATTTACTGGAATAACAAAGACAAAAATCAGGTCATTGATGTGCCCGCAAATCTAGAATGAAAATCAAATGAAAGATCCAAGGAAAGGGGATTGCAAAAGCCTAATGTTCCATACATGAATCAACTGGAAACGGTCCTCAAGTCAAAGATTAGGTCTAAGCAAACACAAGTCCAAAATAGTTGTCATGTATCACCCTAATTGACGGCAAAAACATCTTTTTCATGTTTTATCCTCCCACAAGCATCAACTCAGGGAGTATGAAATGCATGGACAGTTTAGAGCTATTTGTTAAGGCTTACAGAATTGTCCAGAAGCCTTTCCTGTTCTTTCTTAAAAGTCAGGCAGTAAACTATTATGACAAAGAGCTGCATGCCATGCAATCCTAAACGTTTGCTAAGAATGTTTTGCAGGGTAGCACCCATGAAATTCAACTTTAGAGAAAATAAACCAAATAAGTCTTTTTGGCTTTACTACTGAATAAACTCTATGCAAAATATGGTTTCGCTCATATGGCCAATGACTGCTACCTCAGACAAAAAATATTCGCAGAATATATTCACTAAGAGTTTGCTACTTACCAAATATGTCTATGCCTAGCTGGTCATAGATAGGACTGAAGAAACCATCAACAAACTCAATAAACCACCACGTGATAAAGAATGTGACTGCAACTGGGAACAGAACGACACTGCAAATAAACACCAATTATATCAGTCTTCCAGAAGTAGTAAGCAGCCAACCGTAGCATATGAACAGGTAGCTAAACAAGTTACCATCCAGTCATAAACTTCTTTGAGATCCAACTCTGAAGCACATAACAGCAAGCCTGCCAAAATAAGCAATAAAATATATAGCCCTTGCAAACAGATTGAATTCATTTGTCACAACCTTCACTTGACAAATTTCCTAAAATAATAGAATCTCCTTTACCACCACTTAGAATTTTACTACACTTGAAGGTACTTCACAAAGAAATTAAATTTCTTAACCTGAATGAGCGTGTTTTGCCAAATATAATTTTTTTTTGACCAAAAGCTAAACAGTAACTTCACTTGATATTTTTCTTTTTTTATAAAAATTAAATTACTTCACAATATATTAGGAAGGTTTACTACAAGATACGTACTTTTGCTACAAAAGAGCAACTTTTACAGCCACTGAACTGAGCAATAGACTTCCACTTTTCTTATTGCAAGATGGTTACGTTTACCATGATTAAGCACATTTTACCAAACTAAATGCTATTATAATTATATCTACCTTCCTGCCTCAAAAGTTAATATGAGCTAGTGGCCAAAAAAGAAAAGGGAGCACATGAACTTGATGTAGTAATTACATATCCCACTCTACCATGGAGGAGTTTTTTTTTTGGCATACGCCATGATGAGGTTATATACAAAGAAATGACAATTTTTAGTATTCAGGAGATATCACAATCACATAGTAGTTGTAAAAGGAGACATTTTACCGTAAACTAGACTACTATTAATCAAAAGAATAGATGGCGAATATAATGGACAAAATCTTATTCATAAGGTTCCAGCAGTTAAACCCCCAAAAAAAAAAAAAAAAAACTATTTATACTTCATATGGGAGGGTATATCTATAACTACCATTGGAGGTAATTTTCTACAAGTTTTTCTCTCTCCATTCTCTGTAGGTAGCTATTGGTTATTTTCATATCTCTAACCACTCTTTAACCACTCATTCCTTTAAATGTTACTTCTGCTCACACTTAAGTTCCTACATTTCATGGAATTCTTAGTGCCCCTAGGTAAGACATGTTTTCTCTCTTCATAGTCATTATACAAATTAATTATGTACTTTTTGCACAGCCATCAAGTGTGCATCCATATTAGTAATTATAAATGAGTTCTATCGTGGCCAGCAGTAAGATTCGTGCTGGATCTACTCGTTGATGACAATACATGAAAAGGAAAAAAGAGCTCTTAGAGACTTTCGCTTGGTCTTCTGTGTGGAATGGTAAGGTCTCAATGTTCACATTGTTATCATAATTCTTGTTACTGGTATTGATGTTTGATAAGGTATGAGAAGATGTATGAAACAGTGGAGGGGATGAAGATGAGATTCAAGATTTCCAGGACAAAATCAAGCTGATTATATCCACTAACAAAGGGCTTATCATGCACTCTTCGTGTGTAATGATTGGAAGATGGCAGAGATGGGAAGCATAACGGCCTAGTTCACTAGTCTTGCCCTCAACAACCAGATCATTGGACAAGTTGATGAGAAAGTCTTGAGCATATGATATATATATCCATTGAAGGGGAACAAAATCAGCTGTTGAATCTGGGTAATACAGACTTAAGTTCATGCTAACCACTTGAGCAGGTGAAAATGCGATATTGAGGTTGTAGACCAAGATTATGTCAGTTGTATTACTTATAAATTGGATTAAAATACAGGATTGTCATGAACCCAGCACAGCCCAAGCCCAGGAAAGGATCGAAATTCAACAGAGCTAATGATGCCAAACTGCAGAAATGGAGGTCAAGTTGGCGCAAGTGATCATTGGACAAGTTGATGAGAAAGTCTTGAGCATATGATATATATATCCATTGAAGGGGAACAAAATCAGCTGTTGAATATGGGTAATACAGACTTAAGTTCATGCTAACCACTTGAGCAGGTGAGAATGCGATATTGAGGTTGTAGACCAAGATTATGTCAGTTGTATTACTTATAAATTGGATTAAAATACAGGATTGTCATGAACCCAGCACAGCCCAAGCCCAGGAAAGGATCGAAATTCAACAGAGCTAATGATGCCAAACTGCAGAAATGGAGGTCAAGTTGGCGCAAGTGATCCCGAGGAACACGCTCGGTCAGATACTAAAATGCATGAGGAATCACAGACTAGAAACATTGTTTTGTTACACCAAATCGCAAGCCGAGCACTGTACTTGTGAAGCTAAGCCATCACCCATGTAAGGATTATGACGAAGAATTCAACACCACTCATAATTCTCCCACTTCCTTCCGTCTCTGGTCCTTTCCCTTCCTTCTACTTGCCTCCTCTCTCCATGACAGGGACACACAGAGAGATCAAGAACGCATCTTGACCTTAATTCCCACGACTAGGGACCATTTCACGCCAAATGGCTCCCACCAAAACGCCCATAAAGGATCCGCAACGTGTCAAAAGTAAACTAAAAGCACAAAAAATCAAGAACCCAGATACGAGAACCCGGTAAAAAGAACAGGGTCCGCCCGAATCAGGGACTATTCACAACCAAAAAACGTGGGTCAGTCAACAGGGAAAATGGCACGGACCTGGCGGGTGGAAGAGTTGGCGGGAGAGGGCGGGCGGGGCTTGACCGGGTCCTCGGGATCTCCGCCTCCTTCGCTCACCTCGTCGATGTCGCGCTGGCCGCCGCTGCCGCCGCCGCCGCTCAGCGGGACCGACGTCGAGTCCTTCTCGTCCGCCATTGTCGCCGCCCTTTGTTCTCGTTCCGTTGGAGAGAACGGCGCAGAAATCTGAGCAATTAGCAGTTGACTTGAAAGAGGGAGAGGGAGAGACTGCAGTGCTAAGCAAGAATTAGACTGCCGGTGTGGTTGGGTGATGACGATGATGGGTGTGTTTTTTTTTTCTCTTGCCAGATCTGCAAGAAATGTCTTCTTGTTTTTCCTCTCCTCTTTCTTGCTCATTGAAGCAATGTCATGATGTGACGTTGTTGCTTAAATAGGTTAATAAGTGAATAAAATTACAATTTTGCATTTCACAATGTTAGAGTTGTTAGGATTCGGTGCACAATTATAAAAAATAGAGAATACAAGTAAGAAAGAGAATTCGAGACATAAAGTTTATCTTAATTCACATTTAAATTAGGGTTATATCAAATAGAAAATTTAACTATAATTAGCACCTCGTGCCCTTGTCATATTCCTCAATTATAAGAAAAAGAGATTGTATATTTATAGAACTTATTCATGAGTCAAAATCTAAACTATTAATAATATATGGACTCATATTATAAAAGCCCTTTGGCAGCTCGAGGGCACACTGCCCATTGACCCTCAAATCAAGGTGTCATCTTATTGATGAGAATTATGAATTACACTCTCACAAAGTTGTCCGATTTAAATAGTTTTGTATCATAATTTAACAAAAATCCCATATTGTTTAGAGAACTTTTGATGAACTTTGAGATGGGAATTGCACAGAATTCATTTAAATCATACACATGCTTTTTGTAAGTTGTTCTCACATGTGGCTTGTGATTAGCAATGAATCTATCAATGAATTGTGCTTATCTCGTAAGGACTTGGTCCAATGAGGATGAAGAGGTGATCGTCAAGGCTAGAGGGCCAGAGCAACAAGTGACTATTGGCGAGCTCTAGGAAAGCAAAAGGGAGGGAGTGGAATTGTGCTCTAAACGAATAGGGGAGAACGCTTCCAAATTATTTATTCAGTAGTGCTTTCATGAAAGTGAAGTCACCAATAACAAGATAGATTACTCATCTTCCAACATGCGGTCATGAAATTGGAATTAGCTCACAAGATATGCCTTTCGATATAACGACAATATTTAGTATTAGAACTATCAAGATGAGCAATCTTCTGGAAAAGGTATCATCAAAAGACAAAACAAGTTCTTAAATTATATAGGAAAGTAAAGACCGCATTTTAAAGGAAATTAATGAGTTTGTCATAGCTACCAAGGTTTTCTTATACGTAAACAAGATTCTCGAGTACTTCCAAGTAAACTTTCTAGTAAACTTTCAGAATGCAGATCAGACAACTCTTGTTCTTTTGTGCCTCCGTCGTCTTCTCTGCTTTCCTCGGCAAAACTTGTCGACGAACCAACGTTCGATTCTTGCGGTGTAGTTGAGCCCCACAACCGAGCCGATGACCGACCCACTTGCGAAGCCCATCAGCACGATCTTCCAGTCGAGCTGTTCGATCCACGTCCTGGAGTCCTCTGTGACAGACGTGCCCTGGGACGGCAGAGGTGGCGATGCTTCGAGATTGCCGCATTTCTTTGTCAGAGGAGCTCCGCAGAGTCCCCAGTTCCCTGCGTAGGAACTGTTCTCGAACGTGTTGAACTGCTTCTCTCGAGGTATAGGCCCTGAAAGACGGTTGTCCGACACGTTGAAGAAGGCGAGGGAAGTGAGTTTGGTTAGCTCCGGAGGGATCTTTCTAGTGAGCTCATTCCTCGACAGGTCGAGAGCTTCCAATTTGGTCAAATTTCCCAGGGACAAAGGGATGGAGCCGGCGATGGCGTTGTTGGAGAGATTGAGCAAATGGAGTTCAGTCAAACTTCCGATGGAACTCGGGATTTCTCCAACGAAGCTGTTGCTTGAAAGGTCGATCACGGTCAGGTACTCCAAGATCTTGTTGTCCTCCATCTCGATTCCTTTGTTGAGTGTCGTGATCGAGTAGTCATAATCTCCGGATGAATTCGTGAACCAGGCGTATTGCACCATCTGCTCTGTAAAGTAGACCACCTCATCTGGTCATCGAATTTCATGGCGTTCCAGGAATCGAAGTACTTTGACGGTAGGCCACCGGAGAAGTTGTTCATGGACTGGTCGATGATGTGAAGCTTGGGAAAGCGATGATGATTGCCCTGCGGCTCCTTTGTAACACCATGAAATCTATTGTGATGCAAAATGAGTACTGATGGTTTTATTAAGTTATGGAGATGGGCCTAAGTTGGCCCGTCCACCCATGTTGGGCCTAAAAGCCCGGCCCACAGGAATAAGGCCCGTGGATGGATGAAGGTATAAAAGGGATGAGAGAAAGGGAGAACGCACCTTTTGGCATAATTCAGTACGTACGTTTCCTTTCTTCCAACGTTCTCTCTCTCTCCAAAAGGAGTGTAAGCAAAAGAAGCGATGCCGCCTTCCTACCAAGTGAATTGTCGTCATCGGATCGAACATGGCTAGATTCTCTTCTTCTTCTCGACGTCGGTGTCTAATCTGTGGCTAACAAGGTACGCTCGAATCCGTGGTGTGCTTTACGATCGGTGATACGTGACTTTTTCCCGGGCTTGTCTTCCGCGTCCGATTTAGGGGTTCGATTTAAGTATCGAATCCATTTTCGGGGATCCGTCAATCCCAACATTGGTATCAGAGCCTTAGTTCACGTTTTTCCCAACCTGTTTGATGTTTTTGATTGATTTTTCGCAAAAGCAATTCGGCCGTACGGATCGGGGCGAGAAATCCCGACACTCGAGTGTTGTTCGCCCATTTTTCCGAGTTTTTGTAAGTCGAAATTGAATTCTGATGACATAAGGAGGAAGGGGACGTCGAGACGAGTCTGGCGACATGTCGCACGCCGCCGGGAGACGCTGCACGCGCCCAGACGCGCTGGTTCGTCCAGCGCGTGCGGCACACGCGCCGATTAGCGAACCGGCCCACGGTCGACCAGACGGCGATGATGTCGCGACGTCGGCGAGATGAGACGACCCCCTCGACCGGCACGCGCGCGCGCACGTGCGGTCGGTCGGTCCGACCGGGGCGATTGGTCTGACCGGCCCGACCGGTCCGACGACCTGACGGTTGACCTTGACTTCCGTTGACCATTGACCGTTGACTTCTATTGACAAAAAAGAAAAGAAAATGAATTTGTTTCTTTTTTCCAATTGAGTCAATGTGAATTATATGTAATCCCTTATTTGTTCTGCATTTGTTGCATGAACAATGCCTCCCCTTCAGTTACGTACGCCTATTCGCGTGATTACCGATAAACAAAAAGAAAGGCTTTCTAAGTTGATAGCTGAGTTGACTGATTATCGATGGGAGAATGGTGACTTAATTGATCATGTTCATGAAGTCAACGGGAAGATACAACATGTCATATGGAATGGTCGTCCCATGCTACAGTCAGAGATGGTGCGATTTTCATTAACACTCTTCCACCTGAATGGCAAGATGTATTGAATCGCATATGGGATGTCAACGGAGCTGCTTCATATAAGAAAATTGTAATGGATTTTGTAAAAGAATATTACTGCATTGTTACAAGGGAGAAGATCCAGAATTTGAACAAAAGAGGATCTTTCCCAGTTCGTGTGCTGGCTTGGTGTTAGATGTATTAGCTGTTTTTTGTTAAGTGTGCTTTATGGACATCTTATGTAATGATCACTACCTGATTGTTGTTGTTGTAGCAACCTATATGTTAGATATATTATATGAAAGCATTATTATAATATTGTATGTCAATTATCTGTTGCTTTTTGTAATTGCTGGTTGTTGTGGGTAGTTAGCTGTGGGTAGTTAATAGAAGTTTTTGTAGCTTCATAGAATTGATTTTGCATATGACAATCATATTAATGATAGTTTTAAGTTATGATTTTTTGGAGGATGATTGGAAACGTAGTGACCTTTTGATTCTAAAACCTTACTTGAAATTATTCATTAATATGATGGGTCTGTGCGAAAGGGATGCATAAATGATAGGCATTAATAACTTGTGCATATATGTCTGATGTGTTCAGATCAATGGCTTCAGCCACAAAGTGTCACGCCCCGAACCCCGAGACACGTGAACATCCCACCTTGGTCATACAAATGCGACATTCCCAGGTAGTGTCGCCGACCCAATTAATTCATTATGCGCATGCGGAACGTGTTATCTAACCCCTGACAAAAACTCATGAGATAGGAAAGCAGGAAATAATTACAATCATAAACAAACATACTTCCATAAACAAATAACCTCCCAAGGTTTACATATATACCAAAAAGGGGCTTGTTCACAAAAAGGGATCAGTCCACCAAAAAGAATAAACGGTCCTAAGACTACTAGTCGGACTCGTTCTTCGATCCCACTTCAAACTGGACAGTCTCCAAGGGCGGTGATTCCTCCATCTACGGTCCTGAAAAATTTTGGCCCACAACGGGGTGAGACATCGTCTCAGCAAGTTCGACCCCTTAAACCCCTATTAGAAAGCAAATACACCCAGGGTGGCCTAGCCCCCTCACACAGACGACTTACCTCGTCTTAATTCCTCTCTGCAGGTTAGCACAATATATATATCACGCAAACTCAGGTAATAATAAGAGTTTAAATAATTGGAACGACATCGCTTTCATGTAAAATCACAATCGTACTCAACTCGCATTTCAATTATTCACCACCACACAAGGGCATAGCCTACTCGCCATTCAGCTATCTACTGACACTCATGTCAGGCATCGCCTCCCCCCATGGAGCGCGGCTTCGTCACTACGTCGACGGCATTCCCGAAGGAGCATCGGTCCAGTCGGCCCAGCCTCTACTGCGACCGGCATCCATTGCGCGGGCATCCCATATAGGGGCATGTCTAGCTCAACAGCTCAGGACAGTTCCTCATTAACCAACACACGACAATCATTACTGACTTCCGGACATTCCACAATTCAATCACATACTTCAATTTCAATAGTAAACCATAACAATCAAAGTTCTGCATCAAAATCCAACACTTAGGTTTTTATAGCTAAAAACCCTATTTATCACAATCAACACTCAATTTACAACATCCATTCATCAAATTCAAATTCTAAATGCACAACAACGATCAGCACGAAATTCTAAGCAATTGAGGCCAAAAATAATTTTTCGAGTTTTTTTTTTTAAATAATAATATTTTAATGATTTTCGGAATATAATATATTATTCTATTTTCCATAATTTCGAAACATAAAAATAAATCAAAAGTGAAACCAATAAGTCACATCAAAGCTTAAATTATATAAAACCACTTAGCTTTAAACTAAACACACTTAACACTAATTAATTCCCTTAACCAAAATCACCATTAAACAAACTAAATTAACCACCTAAACCTAATTAAACCAAGCTAAGCACACTTAGGGTATTATTAACCCTCTAATCAAGGTTTAGTGAGTTAAACTCACCGGATTAGCAAGTCGAGCACGCCAAAACGACCGGGCCGACGCGAGGATCGACTTTCCTCAAGGCGGGCCGAGCAACCGGGGCCGGGAAGACGGCCAAAGAGGGCCTCGAACTTCCAGATCTAAGCTGGAAATTCAAGGTTCGACCATGGCCGAACGAAGGGGGAAGAGGGGGCTCGGGCGCGAGACGGCGGAGGGGTGACGGCGGGCTGCTGGCGGCTGGCCTCGGCGGGCCTCCGGCGGGGTGGAGCAGCGGCTCGGCAAGGCGGACGACGGCGGGAGGCGACTGGGCGCGACGAGCTACGCGCGAGCGGGCGTGCGGCTCCGCACGGGCGCACGGCGACGAGCGGCGACGGCGGTCCGGCGGCGGCGGCGGCGGTCCGACGGCGGCTGGTCCTTCCCTCCCAAGCTTCTTGGTTGCTGGTTTTGAAGAAAGTGCAGAACAAAAATGGAGGAAGAAGGCTACGGGAGGAAGAAGAAGAAGAAGAAGAAGAAGAAGAAGAAGAGAGGAGAGAGAATGGGGTTTCTTTTCTTTTTTTGTATTTTTATTATCCACAATATGACCTCACCATGACATCATCATGATGTCATACCCCACTAACTCTCCACAACCTTAGTCCAATGGGTCAAATTTCATTTTCCGCCGGGGCACAAAATCTTGTACCTTGATTTCTTCAATTCTAATCAATTCTCCTCCAATTGGGCCCAATTAAAATCCATAAAATTAATATATGATCCTCATAAGGTATGTGACACCCCAGGACTTCCAATTTCTTAATTCAGTCACAATTTCACGGTTAATTTCATTCTGGCACGATATTAGCGCGTCCTGACTTACCGGTTAGCTTTTAGAAATTTTTATGCACTCGACTTGTGGTTGATAAATCTCAAGCCACAACGTACATCTTTGACACATTGGCGACCATCGGTTGTTGTGAAAATCTCAAGGTTTCAAATACGAACACAGGGGACCCAATCGACAGAAAAGTCGGTCCAGTGTCAACTGACAAGAATGGTGTGATCTGGTGGAATCACCCACACTCGATCACATGCCTATGTCGAGCCGACCTATCTCCGGCTTCTAATCGATTTTTAACTGTGCTATAATGACCCTTGCAGATTAGCCCAGTCGAAAGGTCGTTTCCTAGTCAAATTCTCGAGTTTGATGCATTAGAATTTCTTACCAGCTTCACCTGATAGACTGGTTTTCACATGAGTGGCCAACTCAAGGAAATGAACTATATGCGTGCAGATGAAATGCCCGTCTCAATTTACTAAAAATAAAATTGAAAAATTCGGGATGTCACACAAAGAGCATAGTTGCCGAGCTGAACAACGGTGAAAAGCTCAATGGTGACAACCATGAAATTTGGCAAATGAAAATACAGTATGTGCTGGAAGAGCAAGAAGCACCTGAGGTTCTTAACCTGACCATGGTAGAACCTAAAGAAGGAAGCATTGCACAGCATAAGAGAGACAAGGAAGCATTTGCTGCGTGGAAAAGAAAGAACTCTCTTGCTCGCATCACGTTGCTGAGCAGCATGGAAAATGATGTCATGCGAGGGTTTAGGCATTTTGACAATGCCAAAGATATGTAGGAAGCATTGGCGGCAAGATTTGGTCATACTTTGGTGACCAGACTGAGGCAGCTCACTATTAGGTTTGACTCTTATAAGAAGCCTCATGGTCAGACCATGAAGCAACATCTTAGAAAGATGTCAAACATGATAAATGAGCTGAAAGATGCTGGCCATGTCCTGACAGATGAGCAACAAGTGCAAGCAGTGATTCGTTCCTCACCTCAGAGTTGGGAGCATATGAAGGTGCACATGACTCATAATGAAAATATCAAAACCTTCGAGGATGCAATGCGTCATCTTGAGCTGGAAGAGGACTGCCTGTTGGCGGCTAAGCCGGATGCTGAACTCTATCATGCTAGTTCTAGCTCAAATGGAGCTTCGAGCTCCAAGCGCAAGCGCCTTAACTGGTTTAATAAAGGGAAAGGCAAGGAAGCAGGTCCTTCAGGGAAGAAACCCAAGTTTAACCAACATGAAAGAGGAAAACGTCCTCACATGAAAAAGCTTGCAAGGGTGAAATGATACAATTGTGACAAAAAGGGTGTTGCGGAGAGAATAAACAGAACCCTACTGGAAATGGTTAGGTCCATGATGGCGCATGCTAACTTACCCATCACCTTTTGGAGTGATGCGTTGTTAACTGCTGCCTATATGCTTAACCGAGTGCCTTCCAAATCAGTTACTTCCACTCCCTATGAGTTATGGACAGGTAGAAAACCGGACTTAAGTTTTCTTAAGCCATGGGGTTGTGCTGCCTATACACATGAGTCCTCTCACAAGTTTGGGAAATTGGGTCCCAGAGGAAAGAAGTGTATTTTCATAAGATACTCGAAACACTCAAAATGGTATGTGTTCATAGGTAGCAGGAAAGTGAGAGTATAACTGAATTTGAATCACGAGATGTTATATTTTTAGATGATGAATTTCCTAAGAATGGCGAAATAGGGGAAGACAACTCCCTATTTGAAACTTCGGATCAAGATAATGATCTTAGTGGAGTTCGTCCAAGTGGGAGTAATATGAGAAGTGATGAATTGAATTCAAATCATTCTCAATTGCAACCACATAATGAGACGACATCATCATTATTTAATCCAAGTAGGAGCATAATGGGGAATGATGTGCAAAGTGTACAAACTCCCATACGGCGAACAAGTCGCCAAAGTATTCCCCGTCGACGTTTTGACATTGAAGGGGAAACTTTTATGGTTGCTCCACAAGATGAGGATGAGCCAAGAAATATTAATGAGGCTCTGAATTGCCCTAGTAAGGAAAAATGGATTCATGCAATGGAAGAGGAAATTGAGTCAATGAAATCAAACCAAGTCTGGGAACTGGTTGATCTTCCAAAAGGACGCAGAACTATTGGGAACAAGTGGGTTCTCAAAATAAAGCGAAAGGCTGATGGCTCGATAGAAAGGCATAAGGCTCGCCTTGTGGCGAAGGGGTATAATCAACAGGAAGGAATTGATTATGAAGACACGTTTTCTCCTGTAGTGAGATTTACCTCGATTCGCATTATTCTGGCAATAGTAGCTAGTATGGATCTTGAGTTACATCAGATGGATGTAAAGACTGCTTTCCTCAATGGAGAATTAGAGGAAGAAATATACATGGAACAATCTACTGGTTTCATAGTGAAAGGCCAAGAAGAAAATGTATGTCGACTTTTGAGATCGATATACGGCCTTAAGCAGTCATCGAGACAATGGTATATACGTTTTCATAATGCCATAATGGCATATGATTTTACAACGATTGATGAGGATCATTGCGTATATATCAAAAGATCCAAGGATCAATTTGTGATCATATCATTATATGTTGATGATATACTGATTGCCGGAAGCAATATGGAGTTTGTTCATACTATCAAGAGTTGGTTGTCTTCCAACTTTGAGATGAAGGATATGGGTGAGGCTGCATACATTCTTGGAGTTAAGATTTCAAGAGATCATTGTCTCTTTCGCAAGAAACATATATAAATAAAGTTCTTGAATGATTTCGTATGCAAGATTGTAAACCCATAGACACTCCTATTACAAAAGGTGAAGGATTGAGCCATAGACTGTGTCCGAGGACTCCACAAGAGAAGGAACAAATGAAACATGTTCCTTATGCTAGTGCAGTTGGGAGCTTGATGTACGCTATGATGTGTACAAGACCCGACATATGTTTTGCAGTTGGAATGGTGAGTAGATACCAATCCAATCCAGGTCCAGCACATTGGAAAGCCGTTAAGAGAATACTGAGGTATCTGAAGGGAACTGCTGATTTCAAGTTGAATTACCAAGGAAAGGATCTGCGACTTGAAGGCTATTCAGATGCTGATTGGGGAGGAGATTTAGATGAAAGGAAATCTACCTCTGGATTTGCTTTCTTACTGAACAATGGCGCCATATCGTGGAGCAGTAAGAAGCAAACATGTATAGCCTTGTCCACGATGGAAGCTGAGTTCGTGGCATTATCAGCAGCGGTACAAGAAGGAGTTTGGCTTAAGAGATTTTTGGATCATTTATGTGTTAATGAGAAAGCTGCAAATCCATTATTGGTTAACTGTGATAGCCAAGCAGCTATAGCGTACACCAAAGATCCAAAATATCATGGCAAGACCAAACATATAGATACCAAGTATAATTTTGTCAAGGATATGGTTGCATGAAGCAGATCCTATGACAAAACCAATACCTAGAGATGTGTTTTGTGATCATGTAAAATCTCTAGGATTGCGTAGAGTCTGATGTACTGGATTGTAATTTCCCTGAGTTGTTCACTTTTATGAACTAGTGTTGTTTCATTATTAATGCCTATGAATCTTTGTTTGATCTTTATGCATCTCAATGCTCAGTGCATTACTTTATGTTGAGAAAGTATGTCGGACAGATAAGAGATTAGCCCACTCACACGGGTAATCGCCTCTATTTACTATGTGATAAATAGAGATGAGATGGTTTTTAAGCTTATTATCTAGGTGATAATCGAGAGCTCAAGCTTAAAATACGTATGTCGCCTTAACTGAGTGTTAAGATGAAGACATAGTACTTACGATGTCCGAAAGTAAAATAACCCACACATTTTACTTTATCTGTCTAAGATGCCAAATGTGAGTTCTGATGAATTTTGTGAATGAGTAAATACGTGAACTCAAGTTAGACATTGGGTATGTCTAAACTATCATCTGTACGGTATTGATGGTGTAGACATACGCTCCATGGGAAATGAATTAATACCGTAATACGTATTTCATACTACGTATGCATGAGACAACCTATAAGAGTGGCAAAAGTTTGATCTCAACTTTTATGACGTGTGAGACTCTTGAGGAATAGAGTTCCTCAATTTTAGTGCCCTCATGACTCTTACTTATTTTCAAGATTTCTATTTAGTGTTTGCTATCTTAGAATGTTACCAATGGTCATGGGTTGATTCGATCTAATGGGACATTTCTAGAAAAGCAAGTTGAACTGAAATTGAGAGTTTGAAGGAAAGGGGAAGATCGAATATGGAGAATCACATTGTGGTTTTGTATTCACTGGTCGACCAATTATGACTGTCTTTGGGATAATCATAATTGTGAATACAATATATATATCATTGTTTAAATGAGATTAAGAGAGATATAAATGTGATCGATCGATCTAGGGTACTGCATACTAAATTTACTCGGAAAGTGATGCCCATTATGAGCTGCTATATATTCCTAACAGATGTATAACAATGAGCTCTCAAAGTATGCTGGTCGCACGGATTATTCACCAGTATGAATGTTGAAGAGAGGTAAAGAGGATCTTGTTCAGCCCACCATGTGCAAGTGGGATATGATGGTTTTATTAAGTTATGGAGATGGGCCTAAGTTGGCCCGTCCGCCCATGTTGGGCCTAAAAGCCCGGCCCACAGGAATAAGGCCGGTGGATGGAGGAAGGTATAAAAGGGATGAGAGAAAGGGAGAACGCACCTTTTGGCATAATTCAGTATGTACGTTTCCTTTCTTCCAACGTTCTCTCTCTCTCTCCAAAAGGAGTGTAAGCAAAAGAAGCGACGCCGCCTTCCTACCAAGCGAATTGTCGTCATCGGATCGAACATGGCTAGATTCTCTTCTTCTTCTCGACGTCGGTGTCTAATCTGTGGCTAACAAGGTACGCTCGAATCCGTGGTCTGCTTTACGATCGGTGATACGTGACTTTTTCCCGGGCTTGTCTTCCGCGTTCGATTTAGGGGTTCGGTTTAAGTATCGAATCCGTTTTCGGGGATCCGTCAATCCCAACAAGTACCTTTAGAATAGGAAGAGAGCCTAACCCTGAAGGAAATGTATCCACAATCCGATTGTTACCCAAATTGAGAAACTCAAGCCCGACACATTTGCCGAGTCCCCTAGGCAACGGCCCTTGCAATTGGTTGTCGCTCAAATCGACCATTTTCAATTTGCACGCCCCCTTCTGTAGCCGAGGGATTCTTTCGTGAAACCCGTTGCCGTGCAAGCTCAACGTCGAAAGGGTGTTGCTCAAATTGCTCAGACAAGAAGGGAGGACTCCCGAGAGTTCGTTCTTGGCCAAATCGAGTATCTGAATTGAGCTCAGCTGGCACATCGCTGGTGGTATCTGTCCTGTCAGTTTGTTATTCGAGGTGAGATAGAACGAGATGGATCTTGGCGGAACCGGTAGTTGTCCTTCCATTCCATTGTACCGGAGATCCAAAGTCTGGAGATTGGCCCATTTGAATTCAACTGGGTACGATGAAAATCCGGTCTGGGAGTTCTTAGAAAGATTCAGGTGTGCCAAGTTTTCCGGACTTACGTTTAGCAACCACTGAGGTACTTGCCCAGAAATTCCGTTGTAGGACAGGTCGATATATTGCAATGTATCGAGCTTCGCGATGAACTTTGGTAACTCCCTCAAGCTGCAAGAAGCCAATCCGAGAATGACTATCGTTGAAAGGCTAACATTCAGGTCTTTGGTGGCCAGAGAGAAATTGTTGAATGACAAGTAAAGTGTCTGGAGGCTTTGATGCTTCATCAGCAGGTCAAATTGGGCGGTGCCGTTCAAGTTGTTTGAAATCACGGCGAGCTTATTCAGATTCTTGATGCCAAAGATCGTACTCGGCATCAGGCCCTCCAGTCTGTTATAGGAGAGATCAAGCTTAAGTACACTGGCGAGGCCTGATATCTGGGATGGGATATGCCCGGTCAATCGATTGTAGCTAAGATCGAAAAGAGTGACCTTGGCGAGATTCATCAAAGAAGATGGGAGAGTTGATTGGAGCTAAGATCGAGATAGCCAAGTCCGACGAGCTTCCTAAGCGAAGGTGGGATTTCACCTGTCAACTGGTTCCCGCTCAAGTCCAACGTATAAAGCCTAGCCAACTCGCCCACTGAAGATGGATTGATCCCTGATAACTCACAGCTTGCGATGTTCAACCCAATTAGAGAACTCAGGTTGCCAAGTGAACTTGGGAGCTGACCAGAACACCTAGTCCAGGAAAGCAACAATGACTTCAGCCGGCTGCTCTGACGAAACTCTAGCATACGGATAGAGAGATTCTTGTTGAGACTCACGTCAAGAGTTTCGAGCCTCGGCAACTCGAAGGTGGCCATAGGGAGCTCGCCTCGCAAACTGCAGTTTGCAAGCACTAGGGAGGTCAAATTGGACAGCTCCGCAATTGCGTCGGGAAGCAAACTTGACGTGAGCACTTGAGAGAGGTTGAGTCCCTCCAGTTTGGTCAGACTCCGGACTAGGTTGTCCATACTAGGACTCTTGAGCTCCAGGGCATTATAAGAAAGATCAAGGAAGGACAAGTTGGTCAAGTTCAGGACTTCCCACGGGATCTGTCCATGAAACGAAGATTCGGAGAGGACTAAGCTCGTTAGCTCCTGGAGATTGCCTATGGCGGATGGTATTTGGGACGATCTGAAGTCATTCGCGGCGAGGTTGAGCCTCTGCAAGCGAACAAGGCGGAAGAGGCTGGCATTAGAGTCGATTGGGCCAAGGAGGCAGCTATTCTCAAGGTCGGGGCTGATCACATGGCCAGTCTCCTCATCACACTCGATGCCATCCCAAGCACAGCAATCCCCGGCTTCTCCCTTTGCCGCCTGCATTCTAGCGTCGCGGTCACGAGATAATCGTAGGACGTGCACAAGCTCTCGCTGAAGAAGGCTCTCTTGAACTCTAGCAAGGCCGACCTCTCAGTCTTCGTGGCATCTTGGCTTCCTCGAGGTCACCCTCGCGGCAGCAGAGGAGAAAACGGGGTGGACTAGGATAAGCGAAACCGCCATGAGAAGCGGCGCTCCAAGTTTCATGACGATCGTTCAGTTTCGCATTGTTGGGTCTAGGGCTTTTGCTGGTAAGATGATGCTGAAGATGGTAGCGATGATCACTTAGTGACTCCCCAAGCGCGTCTTGAGTGTTGACCGATACTTTGTCTAGTGTGTTAAAGAAATAAAACAGACAGATGCTGGTGATAGTAGAAAAGCTGAAGCAGAGGATGAGGCAGAGGAAGCTGAAGCAGAGGAAGCAAACCACAGAGGAAGCAAACCTCTAAACGAAGCTTAAAGTAGAAAAGAAGATGAGCTGATGATCCTGAGCTGAAATGATGAGCTGGCGATCCATGACATCAAACCTGAACACAGAAGCTGATCAAGCTAACTGAAGGAACTGCACAACCAGAAGAAACGCACATGTTCTCATATTAGCTATTCTGTTACAACAGAAAATAGTTGAAAACAAGTGTTGTATATAAAAGGATAAACGAGGGAGAAAGGAGTGAAGTTAGTTCTTTGTTGTTTTCTCTACTTCTGACTCTCTCAATACCTCTCGAGATTTCTCTCTTCAATCTCTGTATTCAATGATAGCTGAGAGAGATAGGAAAGGAACCAGAAGTTCTGAAGAAGAAGATAAGAGCTAAGATTTCTCCATTGATTGTTCAGGTTATGTTCTATCATTCATTTCTTTTCATGGTATCAGAGCATAAATCCTGGGAATGATAGATCTGCTGTGTTCTTACTGCAAGATATTGTAAAGATCTTGCTAGCCTACTGTCAAAGTTTACTGAATTGTTTCTTCGATTCTTCAAAGTTTCTGAACATATAAGAATGGCAACTAGAGTGCAGAAGTATCCTTTTCCTATCCATGTGAATATAGCTAACTTCGTCACCATCAAGTTGAATGAAGAAAACTTCCTGTTATGGCAAGCTCAATTTAACAGATTTATGAAAAGCCATGATCTGATTGGTTTCATTAATGGTGAAACATTACCTCCTACTCAAATGATACAGACTGAGACAGGAGAAGTGATGAATTCTGATCACCTGGATTGGATAAAAACTGATCAGCTTATATCATCTTGGATAAGTGGTGCAGTATCAGAAAATATTCTAAGTCTGATAATTGGCTTAGAAACTTCATTCGAAGTATGGCAAGCACTCTTAAACAGATTTACACAGAAGTCTGTTGCAAAGGAATTTGAGTTAAGAGGAAAATTACAAGCTTGCAGGAAAAGAAACAGATCATTAAGTGAATACCTTTGAGAATTCAAAACCATCTGTGATCAATTAAATGCAATTGGAAAGCCTGTTGATGATATAACCAGAATGTTTGGCGTACTTGAAGGGTTAGGTTCTGAATATGAAACTTTCAGGACAACCATGTATTGCCTTAAACCCCAGCCAGAGTATGATGGGGTTATTTCACAACTTGAGAGATTTGAAACTAGATTGCAAACATATTCTGTGAACGAGTACAATGCTAACCTGGCCTATTATGGGCAAAGAAGAACTGGAACAAGTCTGCAGAAATTCAATCCCAGAAATCAAAGAGAAAATGTTCAAGGGGGATTTAGCTATGGCAGAAGTCAATCTCTGAATAGAAGGGAATATGGAAATAATTTTACAGAAGCAGGAAGGAATCAACAAAATAAAATGAATAACCTGAATTCAACTCAGCAAGGTCAGGTTAATAAGGATAATTGGTCTAACTATGGACAAGGATTTAGACCATATTCAAACCCTTCACAGAGATATCAAAGTGTAAGGTCTTATCCACCACAAAATTCAGATGGTGGTAGACAAACACATATTACAAAGCCTATAAGTAATGGCCCTCTGCAATGCCAGATCTGTAAGAAATCAGGTCATACAGCACTCAGATGTTGGTATAGATTTGATAATTCGTACCAGGCAGACGAAATACCAACTGCATTGGCAGCTGTGCACATTGAAGAATCCTGTGGTTCAGAATGGTATCCAGACACAAGGGCTACTTCACATGTTACCTCAGAACCTGGTATGATTCGAAACTACAATGCATATAGTGGTAATGATACTGTCATGATAGGAGATGGATCTCATTTGTCAATCTCATGCATTGGTAATGGAATATTAAATACAGGAAATAGCAAATTACCTCTGAATGATGTATTAATAGTTCCTGCAATCAAAAAGAATCTTCTATCTGTATCAAAACTAACAGATGATTATCCCTGCTCTTTTATCTTTGATAAACATGGGGTATGTATGAAGGACAATTACAATCATACAACAGTGAAGCTAGGAAGGAAGATCAAAGGGCTATATCAGGTGGAACCTAAAGTAGGAGAAGCCTTCTTCACCCAGACTCAACAGAAAGTAGGAGAAGATGTCTGGCATCAAAGACTTGCTCATACCAATCTAAAAACAGTGAAGATTTTACAGAAACAACATCTCATTCAGTCTAGTTCTAAAGTTCAGAATACATGTAGTAGCTGTCAAATTGCTAAGAGCTCAGCTCTAGTTTTTCCTATCTCAGATCATATTTCTAATGTTCCATTAGAAAGAATACATTGCGATGTATGGGGACCATCACCAATACAATCTGTTCAGAAATTCTCCTACTATGTCATTTTTGTGGATGACTTCTCTCGATATAGCTGGATATATCCAATGAGACAAAAGTCAGAAGTTTATGATGTGTTCATTATGTTTCAAAGATTTATAGAAAATCAGCTTGATCACAAGATCAAAGTCTTCCAGAGTGATGGAGGAGGAGAGTTCACTAGTAAGAAATTATAGAACCATCTACAACAGTGTGGAATTAAGCAGAATATCTCTTGTCCTCATACACCAGAGCAAAATGGTGTATCTGAGAGGAAACATCGACATGTGATTGAATTGGGACTAGCAATGATGTATCATGCTAAAGTACCACTGAGATACTGGGTAGATGCCTTCAAAACAGTAGTTTATGTTATCAATCTCCTTCCTATAACAAAACTGCATATGCACTCACCCTACTATAAGCTCTACAATAAGACACCAGATTATTCTCATCTTCGAGTTTTTGGATCTGCCTGTTATCCATGCCTCAGGCATTACACACATCACAAATTTGATCCAAGATCTCTTACATGTATCTTTCTTGGATATAGTGAGAAACATAAAGGATACAGGTGTCTCTTACCTACTAATGGGAGAGTCTACATCAGTCGACATGTAATATTTGATGAGAAAGTCTTCCCTTTTGCTCATATAATAAATACTGAGTATCAACAGGGATATGAACTATACAAACAGTGGATACGAGGAGTACTATCTTCCACTTCCAACTCTAATTCTATTAAGCAGGCTCAATCACAAGACAGTATATCAAGGGAACATTTGCAGCATACCAGATTAACTCCAATATCTCCAGAAATACAGGACAATGAGATCAGTATAATTCACTCTATAGATATATCACAAATGCATATAGTACCTGATGCTGAGATACAGAGTGATGTTCATCATGCTCCCAGTGATATTGAATCTTATCAGAGATCTCCAAGCATTGAGGAACAAATACCTACAAATCAAGAGCCTGTTTCAACATCAAATGCTAACGCAGGACAAATACAAATTGGTTTTGCAACAGGACATATACAAGGCACTTTTCCAACTCATCCTATGCAGACTAGACTTAGGTCTGGAATTGTTAAAGCAAATCCTAAATATGCATGCCTTGTTGAGTATCAGATTCCTGTTGAACCAAAATCAGTAAAGTCTGCTTTAGCAGACAAAGGACGGCACCAAGCGATGAAAGAAGAAATGGATGCCTTATATCAAAACAAAACTTGGGAATTGGTTCTTAGAAATGATCACATGAATGTAATTGGTTGCAAATGGGTGTTTAAGACAAAACTTGCACCTGATGGGAGCTTAGATAGACTCAAAGCTAGACTTGTAGCAAAAGGCTTCCATCAAGAAGAAGGTCTTGATTTCACAGAAACCTTCAGCCCTCTAGTGAAGCATGCCACAATTCGAATAATCCTCTCAATAGCTATGATGAAACACTGGAAAATTCATCAGTTAGATGTCAAAAATGCCTTCTTACATGGAACTTTAAGTGAAACAGTGTATATGGAGCAGCCTCCCGGGTTTAAAGACTCACAAAAGCCTCACCATATTTGTCTTCTTCGAAAGTCACTTTATGGACTTCGACAAGCTCCTCGAGCCTGGTTTGATAGGTTTAGCAGCTTTCTGCTAGAATATGGATTCTTCTGCAGCTCCACTGATCCCTCTCTATTCATTCTACATACTGAAACAGAAACTATTCTCTTATTACTGTATGTAGATGATATTATTCTCACTGGAAGCTCCTCTCAAATGCTTTCTAGTCTTATTACTTCTCTAAGTACCCATTTTCATATGAAGGATCTAGGCTTCTTACACTATTTCCTTGGCATTGAAGCTAAACGAACATCTGCTTCTCTCTTTCTTTGCCAAACTAAATATGCCTTAGACCTCCTCAACCGAGCTCATATGCTAGAATCCAAACCAATTTCAACTCCTCTTTCATTAAAACCACCTATTCTGATTAATGATTCTATCTCTTTGAAAAATCCTACTGAGTACAGAAGCCTAGTTGGAGGTCTGCAATACCTCACATTAACCAGACCAGACATTGCTTATGCCACAAATCTACTCTGCCAGAAAATGCAGCAACCCACCATTGCAGACTTCAACAGGTTAAAAAGGGTCTTGCGATATATAAAAGGTACTATAAAGCTTGGCTTATTCATTCATTCTCAAAGTACCATGCATCTCTATGGTTACTCAGATGCAGACTGGGCAGGGTGTGCAGAAACCAGAAGATCAACAACTGGTTTCTGCACATATCTTGGATCTAATCTTATATCCTGGGCAGCAAAGAAACAGCCCACAGTGAGTAGATCCTCAACTGAAGCCGAATACCGTGCTCTTGCCTCAACCACTGCTGATCTCACCTGGATTAGTTTTGTATTACGTGATATAGGTTGTTCACTTACTCCTCCTATTCATCTGTACCGTGACAATAAATCAGCAATCTCTCTTACTCTGAATCCTATCTTACACGCTCGAACCAAACATATTGAAGTGGATTTCCACTTCGTTCGAGAAAAGGTAACATCCGGATCATTACATGTCAGATACATTCCTAGCTCTTGCCAATTAGCTGATATCTTTACAAAGCCACTATCACGGAGAGCACATTCTTTTATGCGATTCAAATTGGGAATTTGTACTCTATCTATTCCCAATTTGAGGGGGGATGTTAAAGAAATAAAACAGACAGATGCTGGTGATAGTAGAAAAGCTGAAGCAGAGGATGAGGCAGAGGAAGCTGAAGCAGAGGAAGCAAACCACAGAGGAAGCAAACCTCTAAACGAAGCTTAAAGTAGAAAAGAAGATGAGCTGGCGATCCTGAGCTGAACTGATGAGCTGGCGATCCATGACATCAAACCTGAACACAGAAGCTGATCAAGCTAACTGAAGGAACTGCACAACCAGAAGAAACGCACATGTTCTCATATTAGCTATTATGTTACAACAGAAAATAGTTGAAAACAAGTGTTGTATATAAAAGGATAAACGAGGGAGAAAGGAGTGAAGTTAGTTCTTTGTTGTTTTCTCTACTTCTGACTCTCTCAATACCTCTCGAGATTTCTCTCTTCAATCTCTGTATTCAATGATAGCTGAGAGAGATAGGAAAGGAACCAGAAGTTCTGAAGAAGAAGATAAGAGCTAAGATTTCTCCATTGATTGTTCAGGTTATGTTCTATCATTCATTTCTTTTCATAGTGGACGCAACGAGTTTTTTCCTGCTAGAAGACGCAACGAGTTGCCTTCTCAACAGTTTGGCCAAAATGATTCGGAGTTGACTCGCATGCAATTCTTGACTGCTTGAAGTGGTTGACTTGGACTTTCCATCTCGAATCATGATGCGTGGCTTTACAATCTTCGCCTAGGCTTTTGGTTTCGCGGAGTCGACCATCCAAATGTTGAGAAGGCATCTTGTGCCTCAAATATGATACTGATTAAGGCTATGTTTGGTAGTCGGAAGTTGAGTTCGAATAAGATAACAGAGTATTTGGCACGTACTCTGGATGGGATATACTCAGATAAACTGCCGGATGAAAAATCTGGGACAATTGAAAGATAAAACCAGATTAAGTAGAAAATTTTTAAAAATAACTTCACAAACTTTATTATCTTTCAATGATGCCATGAAATGAGCAGTTGGATATTACTTCGCCGGCCGTCGCATGAGAGTCACCACCACGATAGCTAATCATTGTCACTTCCGACCATTCTCGATCGTACGGAACGTGATTGGTTGTGGTGGTGGTGGTGGTCCTCACGACGGCTAGGAGGCAGACTCAAGGCATTACGGGGTGTGTCAAAAGTGGCGGATGAAGGCCGAAGCAGCTAGACATGAAGGAAGATGTTCAAAGATTTTCAATCCCACATTAGATTTCTTTTATAATTCGGAAAATGTTCAAAATATTTCTAATTTCACCTTATCATATTATTTCTCAATCTATATACGGATGACTAAACGTAGAGTGTACACAAACAAGTTATTTGTGACAAGCTACTTGAGTTTAGCTCATGGTTTACTTGATTCATTTCAAGTTCGAATTGAGCTCGAGGAACTCAAGTATTTAATCGAGCCAAACTCGAGTTAGATAATATTTAATTCAAGGAGTTCGCCAACCTGATACTCGAATAATTCTAGTAGAGTCGAGCTCGAGTATTGAGTTGACTTGATTCGATTACACCTCTAATTCATGACAAAGTGGAGGAGGATTTCTTGAGTTCCATCGCTTTCAAGAGGAAGAAGACTTTTGCTAGGGGGACAAGCGAGTCAAGAACGGTCCATCCACATCTCTTGTCTAGTTTAGTAATTACTTAGTGCTTGGTAATCAATTATACAAAACTTTTTTGACCGTCCAATCTTTGGACGCTTATGATCCACATATATCGAGGGTCGAACGTTAATGATCATCTGGACGATCGACGGAACGGATGGAGGTTCGATTAGACTGTAACTGAATCAAATGTAAGCCTCAATCACTCAACTTGTAATTTATCAAAAACTCGATACTTGTCTTGGACGGGCACAAGCTTGGGTTTCCAAATTCTAACGTACTCGATGAATTATTGAAGGAACTGAATGTTCGAATTTATTCGACTAGCTCTGTTGAGTTCAACTTGACTAGAAAAATCAACTTTGTAATTTACTTTCGTGTGGGGAAAATTGTTCAAAAAGTCCTAAAGCTAGTGTACTTTTGCTAATTCAATCATAAATCTTTCAATTTTGTCAATTAAGTCTTAAACCTTTTTACTTCTTACCAATTCAATCCTAAACCATTTTACTTCTTGCCAATTAAGTCCATCTGACTAATTTTGATCAGAAATCGCCAACGTGACACTTTTTTAATAATATTTTGATTTTTTTTTTTGCTTTGGGGGGGGGATTTGGATGTAGGGCCGGCAAGGGTTGCTGGCCAACCCTCGCTAGCCATAGGCAAGGGCCGGCAACCCTCGCCAACCACAGGCGAGGGCTGGCTGACCATCACCAGCTCTAGGCAAGGGCATCATGGCCCTCACCGTTTCGAGGCTGAGGCTCATGCTGCACCCTCGCTTTTGCCAACAAGGGTGTCGCACCTCTCGCCTATGGCCGACAAGAGTTGATCGGCAATCCAAAAACCCAAAAAAAAAAAAAAGCAAAAAAAAGTAAAGAAGAAGAAGAAGGAACCATAAAAAATTTAAAATATTATTTAGAAAGTGCCACATTAGTGCCAGCCATCCATGTTAGCAATTTCCGGCCAAAATTGGCTAAATGGACTCAATTGGCAAGAAATCACTTTTATTTTTGGCTTTTATTTGTGAAGTCCATGACAAATTGTGCTTTTTAATTTGAAATTTTCGAGAAAAAGGAGTCTGAAGCAAAGATAAAAAAGAAAGCAAACATAAACAATTGGTGGAATATCCAGAGCAAAGCCCAGGTGCTTTTTGAACCGAGTATCACTTGGGCCATTTCTAAGGAAATGCGTACAATCCGGCATGATCCGCTTGTTAAGATTGGGCCGACGAAAAAACTTGTTAAGATAAAATCAAGACATAATTTTTTAGAAAAATAGGTTGCCCACTTGACATAATTTCATAGCCATAGCATGAGGCCTTGAATTTTCTTCACCCACTTATGATTTTGTGGTGGATAGAACTCTGTAATTGGGTCAGTTCAATTTGAGAACTGAGTAGAACAAGCCTTACTAAACTGGTTTTAGGTTGATTCACATGGAGTCTGGGCAGAATCCTTGGTGAAAAAAACGAGGAACGGGCCTTAAGGCTCTGTTTGGTGATGTTCCTATTTCTCTCAATTTTTGTTCTTTTGTTCATCGGAAGGAAAAAAGAATAAAAATTTGTTTGGTAATATCAACTAATTTTTCTATTCCCCAAAATAGAAAAGTAACTAGAGAATAGATTTAACACAAAAACAAGAAGTAAAGAAAAGTTGCTTCTTATATCTAGAAACAATTTTCACAAATAAGTCATTTTCTTTCTTCTTCTTTATCCCCGCCCACCACTGTCGCTGGATACCAAACATCGCCACCGTTGGACATTGGCTGTTGGTAGACTATTGCAGCCACCGGACACGAGTTGATGGCCGCGACTGCCAGACACTGGTCAATGGCTAGAGGAGAAGCAAAAAGAAGAAGAGAGGGAAAAAGGAAAAAAAAATTATTAAAAAATAACAAATTCCACGTTACAAAAAAATTTATGATTCGTATTAAAAGTACTATTATTCTTTTTTCTATTTTGAGAATAGAAATTTTGTGTTATTACAAAATTATTCCTTGTCACCTGCATTCGTCAACGGTAGTTGCCGCGGCTACGGTCTAAAGGAGGAGCAAGAAGAAGAAGAGAGGGAAAAAAAATCTTAAAAAGAAATTCTATATTACAAAAAAATTTGTGGGTTGTACCAAACTCATTCCTATTCATTTTTTATTCCGAGAATTGAAATTTTGTGTAGTTACCAAACACGTTTTTTTACCCATAAATTGTTCTAAAGAATAGAAATAGAAAAAACTATTTTTAAAAAGAAATTATTTTCCTGAACAGAAATGTTACCAAACACACCCTATGTGGTTTGGTTCCTCGAGATACATACATTTGGTTAGTTAGGTTTCAAGACCAGGAAGTCTAGAAAATCCATCCATCCTTTACCACCATGCTGCAAATTGTTCACATGATATATTTTCCCTGTAATAATAGTTATATTACTTAAACTTAAGTTTGGTTCTCAGATCGACCCTAAAATCGGTCATTACCTATTCCATTCCCAAGGGAAACGATTAGATTCTTCTTGATTCTTCGAATAGAATTTACCTACTTTGAAACTAATTACCTCTAGCTCTAGGTTGGGGAGGGGGGTGGGGGCGGGGGAGGAGAATTAGCATGATGGGGAAGAAGAAAAGGAAAGGCAAGAAGAGTAAAGAAGTAACCGAACCTATTCTCTCATCTTAATACGTCAACCTCTCGAAAAGAGTAAATTGAAGACGCAAGTTTAAACTAATTCGAAGGGATCTCAATCTTTATAAATATGGGGAAAAATTCCAAATAAGAGCTTGAAATATCTTTATTTTTTCAAATAAGGGTCTAAAGTGGATCTTATTTCAAATAAAGACTTAAAGTGCATTTATTTTCTTAAATAAGGACTTGAAATGAACCTTATTTTAAATAAGAGTCTTGTTGACATCTAAATTTTGACCATTTGATCATTCACGTATTGCATTAAAAATTAGGGATTAATTTTAACCCCTAAACAAAAATATTATAATTAAATTGCATAACATATATTTTTAAGAGAAATTTAGTTTATTATTGCATTTGCATGAATTGATATGCAGCAATAATTGTTTTTCTTGTAACAGTCTTCCACATAATCCTCTAGATTGAGTTGCTTCAATTGGATGGCACAAATTGCATGTGAGCAAGGTATTCCACTCAACTGCCATGCCTGATAGGAACATTTTTTTCTTTTCAAATGAATAACATACTTGTCACCATCATTCATGATCTTAAATCTATCATCCTATTCCAAATTGGATGACATAATCTACTAGCAGCAATATTGTCTTCCAATTTTTTTATAATCTTATACCTGCATTGTGTAGGCCACTTCAAATATTCATCTTTCTGTTTTTGCAATCTTGTCATCACTATAACTCTGATGTCTTCAAGCATACTGACAATTGATTTGCACTTGACTTCTATAATCATACTGTTGAAAGCTTTGCAAAGGTTGTTGTCAATGCTATCGCACTTGAATTTCTCACTAAAGAAAGCTTTACACTAATGCTTTGCTTTAATTTGGAACAATGTCTCGCTTCATTTGACAAGGCATGCGGAGTTTCTTTATGAATTTTGAAATCTGTTATATTTGAGCTTTTTGCAATCAATCAAAATTGCTTATGCAGTTGATCACCTCTATACTTCTTTGCCCAATTTACATATATGTGTTGAGCACACATTCTATGCTCGGCATATTGCATCAGCTCTACCATGGCTGGAACATGTCCCTACAAAATCAACAAACATTTGTAAGCTACCTAAATGATATAACAAGACATAATAATATTAGCAAAACCAACAAACAGTGCCAATACATTTTGTTGATCGCTTATAAATGCTTAACATCTTCTATTAGTTATTCCAAGATCAGTTATAAGATTTTTCAAAAACCAAGACCAATTGTCCTTATTTTCTATATTGACTACAGCCTAAGCTATTAGAAACATTTAGTTGTTCCATCCCTACCAATAACAGCCAATAACTCTCCCTTATATAACCCTTTTAGAAAATACCCTTATAATCCGATCACTTTTCTACAGCCAACTAAAAATTCCTTTCTACATGTATCAAAGCATGTATACATCCTATCAAACTATGTCCCATGATCAGCCAAGGGCTTCTCCACAACCTTTACATGAATTCTGCTAGGTGGATTTTGCAACCTACATTCCTAAGCGTAGTCCCAAATCTTTTCATATTCTTCCTTATATATACTCATCAATGTACTCATCACCTTATACCTAGCCCTTTTGCACTGATTATGAGAAACATTTACACCAACCTACTCTTTTACTAGTTGTTTCAATTAAGGACTTTTGATATATGGCATTACTTGAATGATTTTGAATAAGTGCTTAGCCAACTACACACTAGTCACTCTTTTATTCTCAAACATAACACTATAGGTATGCTCATCCTGTAGTGACCGATTATGGAATGAGCCACTCTTCTTATTCAATGCACCATATATTACCCATAAACAATTGTCTTGTGCACACTTCACTTTAATAAAATTATTGATATTTCTAACGAATTTAATATTTCGTTGTTGAGAGATTGAGTACCCGACAATAACATCTCTTAATTGCTTAACATCATCAAATGTCATTGATATACAAAAGGTAGGATTTGTACCAGTTGAATCATAATAAGGATATTGACTTCCATTTCTATGTTGCGCTACACTATCTTCATCATCATCCTCATGGTTGCCATTGTCATCACGACCACTTTCCATCACCATTAATTATAGGAGCTCATACATCCCTATTTACTACAATGCCTTCATTCATTGGCCCAAATTGTGCTTTTCTCCTTTCTTCGAATGTTCAATTTTCTTCCCTTGCTTGTGTGATATTCTCATCGTCGACATCACTTGTGCAAATGATGTGCACAAGTGTTTCATCCTCGTAGTCATTAGATAATGCAATCTTCCAAGAGCTTAGGGTTATTCTAGTCGATTCTTCAACAAGTATATCTTCACCATCATATATGCCTCCAGTATCCTCAAGATGTTGAAATATCTCTAACGCACATCGTGTATGCAAATCTACAGTGTCCTCTGCTCTCACATATCCTTCCAAAATAGTTTCAACACTAGGCTGGGTTTCGATAGCACATTCTAACACTGCTTGCTCATCTTTTCATCGCAATTATGTTCTACATGCATATAAGTATCATGATCGTGCAGAAAATGATAAACAAGATCCCTCACCCCACTATCATCATGCAAATATCTTAAACCATCTTTAAGAGACTTACCAGGTATTTGGTAATATAATTTTCCTATTTTGCATCTCAATTGATCTACTATATCCCTTTTAAAATCTGTAAATGACAGCTTACTTACACAGACAAGGATAACGGTGATTTGCCTACCAATGTATTCCTTCTCTTCCCCAGTAATCTTAAACTCTCCACCGTAGCAAACTTTAATGGGCATACTTGTATCACCCATGTTAACACTACACCAAATACAATAAAATTTAATTTTTACATTAGGGAACCACAAGATCGATAAATAATAATAGTAATTGGTTCCTACAACTCAAGTAAATAACAATGAACAATCGGTCCTTACAACCACAATAAACAACCGGTCCACACAACCATAATAAACAATAATTTCACTATTGGCTAGTGGACACCAACTGATAAAATCCTAAGCATGAATAAACTAAAGCACTCACCTCTACACTGCCCAAACCCCTAATATTTGCCCTCCAATATGTTGCCTTTTCCCACACTTTGACTCTGTTAGACAACACCAAATTTGCTTACATTGTCGGTTGGTCAACACAAAACAATAAAAAGCACTAACCTTTTACTTTTTCTCGACAATGATTCCTCACGTCACAACCCTTGACTTTTCCCTCCAACTTGTTGCCTTTTTAGTCTTTGTCCAACAAGTGAGGATGACATGACAGTAGTAAACTCAAAACCCTAATTTGCAAGTTAAGAGACAAATCGCAAAGAGGTTTTGGGCGTACTAAGATTCGGTGTGGGGTCGATGAAGTATGGTTTGATGAAGAGGGGGCAATTTTTGACGGAAACCCTAATTCTATGGATAGGGTTTGAAATTGAAGAGAAAGAGGGCTTTGGCCTTGTCCGAGATGAAGAGAGACGACGTCGATCTGGTTGTTGAATAAAGAAAAACGACGTTGTTTCTCTTAAGAGAGAGAGAGAGTGCTCATATGAAATGATGCCGTTTTAGGTAAGAGAAACGACGTCATTTTTATTATGCTTATTTTACTAAATATCCACTTCGCAATCGAAAATTTTGTCTTATTTTTCTAAATATCCACGTAAGAATAAAAAATCATTAAAAAATATGGATAATCATTAGAAAATCCATGTAGGACGTTTGGCCAGAAATGGCACTTAAGTGGGTGATTTTACTTTGATTTGGCACTTAAGTGAGTGAAAAAAAAAATTTTGGTATTAAAGTGAGTCCCCTATGAAAGTTTTGGTGTTTATACTGTACTTACCCTAATTTCTTGAGTTCCGTCACTTTTAAGAAGAAGAAAACTTTTGCCGGGGGACAAGTCAGTTAGGAGCCGTCCATCCACATTCTCTTGTCTAGTCTAGCAATTACTTGGTGCTTGGTAATCAATTACACAAACCTTTTGACAATCCAATCTTGGACCCTTATGATCCAGTTATCGAAGGTCAAACGTTAAGGATCATTTGGACGATCGATTCAACGAATGGAGGTTCGATTAGACTATGATTGAATCAAACGTGTGTCATGATCATTTGATGTGTAATCTTAATCTTTATATCAAAAACTTGATAATCGTTTTAGACTTGCGCAAGCTTGGGTTTTCAAATTCTAACATACCCGATGAATTCAAGGTATTGAATGCTTGAATTGATTCAACTAGCTTTGCCTAGCTCAACTCGATTAGAAAAATCAGCTTCTTTTTTTAGTTTCGTGTGATACATAATGAGATCCATCCGCTAAAATCCAAAATAAGTTAGGATGACTTTTATTTTTGACTTTTGGTAAATTTTTGTGAAATTCGTGACAATTTTTTTTTTTAATTTAGAAATTTTTGAAAAAAGAAAGTAAGTAAGATCATAAAAACACAAAGCAAATAGAAACCATTGGTGTATTATATAGAGCCAGGCCCACATGCTATTTTGGACGGAGAATCACTTGGGCCATTTCTAAGGAAATTTACACATTCGGCATTGTCCGCTTGTTAAGATTGGGCCGAAGAAAAAACTTGTTAAAATAAAAGCAAGACATAAACTCCTAGAAAAATTGGTTGCACACATAACATTATTTTATAGTCATAGCATAAGGTCTTGAATTTTTTTCACTTGCTTATGATTTTGCAAAATGAGCAACCGGGTTGGTTCAGTTCGAGAACCAAGCTGAATGGGCCTTACCAAACATGTTCAGGGCCGATTCACAAGGAGACAAGGTAGCTTCCTTGGTAAAAAAATTGGGGAGTGAGCCTTAACAAGTTCGGTTCCTGAAGATAGATATTTATTTTAACCTCCATTAGTTTCACAGAAAATGAATAATTTGAAAAAAAAATTTCCTAAAATAATTGCTTAAAATTTGAACAAAGAAAGAATTTTTTCATAATCCATGAAAACATTGACATAAATTATTACGAGTAATGAAACCATTTCTCTTTGACTATTAATTTCAATCGATAGAAATAATCATTTTTAGAAAAAAAAATTTCAAAGCATATATTTTTCACAAAACAAATAGAGCCTTAGATAGGTTTCAATGATATGTTTTCTAAATTGATCAATCCCTTACCACTATGCCACAAATTGTCCACGGTGATATGTTTTCCCAGTAATGATAGTTCTATTTTTTAAACTTAGGTTAGGTTCTTGGATCAACCCTAAAATCGGCTAGTACCTTTTCCATTCCCATGGGAAGCAATTAGATTCCCGGTCTAAAATTTATGAACTAACTCTGACAGGGTGGATTCTTGATTCTTGATAAGAAACCTACTCATTTTGAAACCAATTATAATAGATGCGGGGAGAAAAATTAGCATAATGTGGAAGAAGAAAAGGGGGGAAAGGAAAGAAAAGCAAAGAAACAACCAAACCTATTCCCTCATGTTGATATGTCAACCTAGTAAATCAAAGATGCAAATTTAGTCTAATTCAAAGGGGTCTCAACATTTATAAATATGGTCATCCAAAAGTAAATTTTTTTCTAATATACCCCAAGACTGCTAGTGATACATTGATACCATTCTTCTTTTTTTCCCTTTCTTTATTTATATTTACAAGGACAAGCTTTGACCTCTATAGTGGTCAACAGTAGATTTTCATCAACTAACAAAAACACCAGGAGTCCATTCAATAGACGGGGGCTTGGCAAGTATCGTCGATTTGCAAAGTCTTTGATCAAATTTTCAAAGCTCATATTTTTCCTTCTGCTTTATTTATTTAATTATTTATCGTTGAAAAATGTGGATCGTTATCTAACTTTGTACCCTAACGTTTTTAAAATCCTAAAAAAAAAAAAAAATTGTCCTGTTTTTCCTTGGTTATCTAGACAGCAGAGCGCGAAGTGCAATTCTTAGAAATATAAGGATGCGGGATTAGAGAAATTAATTCCTATATGGAAGATTTCACAGGACTGTCATCAATTATTATGAAAATTTAAACATTTAGATTGTGTTGCAATTTTTAACGTTTTTTTTTTTTTTGGTTGGTCCTACTCTACGCCTATTCTAATACTCACTCTTAGCCTTTTGCCCTGCCTTCTTACAGAGCGTGGAAATCGAAACCCACTCTTGAAATTAATTCGTCCCCACCCCAACCCACACTGAGAATGTGGGGATTCGAACCCCCTATCTCCCCCTTCCATGTTGGAAGGGTGGTCACTGGGGTAAACCCCAGTGGTTTTGTAATTAACGTTAGAATATCCAACAAAAAAAAAAGTTCAAGTTTTCAAAATAGTTGACAATAGTCTTACAGAATTTTATATGGTATCAAAGCATAAGATACCGAAATCAATTTTTTACAGAACCCCTTTTTTCCTTTCTCAATATATATTTCCATGCTTAATTTTAGATTAACATCTAGTCTACTTGTGAGGGTTGTTACAATGTACAAAAGTTAATCCATGCCTCCATATAAAGGCATAGGCTTTGAAGATTAAAAATCACAAGGAGTTGTCTCAGTGGCCGCCCTTCTCATATGGTAAAGAGGAGGTGATAAGTTTGACTCCCTACTTTCTCATGGGGGCTAGGAGTGGAAACATTTAGTTTCAGGTTCGAGGTTTGACTTCTACACTTTGCAAAGAAGTTGGACAAAAGTTTGCAAGTGTGTTAAGAGTTAGAGTAGGACAAACAAAAACAAAAACAAAAACAAAAACTATAAACTTATTATATAAATGTCATTTTAATCTTAAACTTTTTGATTTTGTGGATTGAATCCTAAATTTTTGTATGGAATTCTAATGTAGTCTTTCGGGTTGGTTCTTGCTAGAAATTGCTAACATCGCGGTCCAATCATCGCCTACCATCCTACATGGTACATCGCTATGTCAATAATTTCCAGAAAATTGACTAGAAAAACTACATTAGAATTCAAAGCATAGGTTTACGACTAAATGACAAAATTAAAATGTTGACATTCGTAGAATGAGTTCAAGACTGACCGGATAGTTCCCCCTTTTAACTCAGATTTATTTAATGCAAAATGATTTCCCCCTTCTCTCCTTCCCAAAACCGTCGTGAAAGTTTCAAAGTGCACTGGCTGAGGGAGGCCAACTTGCTAAAAGTCAAATTTAAGCAAAATGCATGGGGCCCGAACATCGTCCGGATGCATCAAATCGGCGATTTGTCGAGGTATCTCCATTGGAGCTCGAAGGCATCTTCCGAGGACGCGAACGAGACGGTTTGTTGTGTTTCGAAGGGCACATCGAATCCTTGGACTTTCGAACCGAAAAGGTCAACTCCTGAATCGGCATTTGGTCATCTTCGCAGTTCAGACACGCAACACAAGCCTTAACTAACATTGGTGCATTTATCACCACATCATCGAACACTTTCTTAGAGTTAATGAAAATCTCCCCTCAGTGCAATTTGTTTTGAAAAAGAAGAAAAAAACAAAACAAGAAGAAGCGCAATTTGCGTTGTTAGGTCCATCGTCAAATGTCATTTCGAACCGTAATGGTGCGCCTTTCACGTTTCAACAACATCCCAGGCCATCGATGAGCTCATTCTCCCTGCGCAGCCCACTAAGTCCTGTCCTTCCACTCTTTTTATGTTGTCTTGTCGCTGTGTTTTGAACACCAAAATCATTGACTTTGACTTTCCCCCCACTTTTTTTTTTTTTTTGGTCATTCGCACACAAATGATTAAATCATCAATTTTTACTTTGTGTTTTTACATAGCGTAAAAGTCAAACTTCGCATTTAAAACGAATCGCCTCTACCTACACCTAAGATTAAACATTCCTACTCACATATTGACTTTCCCCAAGATTACACCAACATTTTTTCTTAAAACATCAAGAGGATTATCTAAATATATTTCCGGCAAGGGTTGCTGGCCAACCCTCACTGGCCATAGGCGAGGGCCGGCTGACCATCACCAGCTCTAAGCAAGGGCATCGTGGCCCTCACCATTTCAAGGCTGAGGCTCGTGTTGCACCCTCGCTTTTGCCAACAAAGGTGTCATGCCTCTCGCCTATGGCCGACAAGAGTTGGCCTGCAATCCAAAAACCCAAAAAAAAAAGCAAAAAAAAGTAAAAGAAGAAGAAGAAGAAGAAGGAACCATAAAAAATTCAAAATATTATTTAAAAAGTGTCACATTAGTGCCGGCCATCCACGTTAGCAATTTCCGGCCAAAATTGGCTGAATGGACTCAATTGGCAATAAATCACTTTTATTTTTGGCTTTTATTTGTGAAGTCCGTGACAAATTGTGTTTTTTACTTTGAAATTTTCAAGAAAAAGGAGTCTGAAGCAAAGATCACAAGTGAAAGAAAACATAAACCATTGGTGGAATATCCAGAGCAAAGCCCAGGTGCTATTTTGACCGAGTATCACTTGGGCCATTTCTAAGGAAATGCATACAATCCGGCATGATTCGCTTGTTAAGATTGGGCCGAAGAAAAAACTTGTTAAGATAAAATCAAGACATAATTTTTTAGAAAAATAGGTTGCCCACTTGACATAATTTCATAGCCATAGCATGAGGCCTTGAATTTTCTTCACTCACTTATGATTTTGTGGCAGATAGAACTGTGTAATTGGGTCGGTTCAATTTGAGAACTTAGTAGAACAAGCCTTACTAAACTGGGTTTAGGTTGATTCACATGGAGCCTGGGCAGAATCCTTGGTGAAAAAAACGAGGAATGGGCCTTAAGGCTCTGTTTGGTGACGTTCCTATTTCTCCTATTTTTTGTTCTTTTGTTCATCGGAAGGAAAAAAGAATAAAAATTTGTTTGGTAATATCAACTAAATTTTTCTATTCCCTAAAATAGAAAAGTAACTAGAGAATAGATTTAAAACAAAAACAATAAGTAAAGAAAAGTTACTTCTTATATCTAGAAACAATTTTCACAAATAAGTCATTTTCTTTCTTCTTCTTTTTTTCTTTTCTTTTCTTTTCTTCTTCTTTCTTGCCGCTCACCACTGTCGCTAGTTACCAAACATCACCACTGTTGGACATTGGCTGTTGGTAGACTGTTGTAGCCACCGGACACGAGTTGATGGCCGCAGCTGCCAGACACTAGTCAATGACTAGAGGAGAAGCGAAAAGAAGAAGAGAGGGAAAAAGGAAAAATAAAAATAACAAATTCCATGTTACAAAAAAATTTATGATTCGTACTAAAAGTATTCTTATTCTTTTTTCTATTCAGAGAATAAAAATTTTGTGTAATTACAAAATTATTCCTTGTCACCCGCATTCGTCAACGGCGGTTGCCGGTCAATTGCCGCGGCTATGGTCGTCGACTAAAGGAGGAGCAAGAAGAAGAAGAGAGGGAAAAAAAGAAAAATCTAAAAAAAAAAAAATATAACAAATTCCATGTTACAAAAAAATTTGTGGGTTGTACCAAACTCATTCCTATTCTTTTTTTTATTCCGAGAATAGAAATTTTGTGTAGTTACCAAACGTGTTTTTTTACCCATAAATTGTTCTAAAGAATATAAATAGAAAATACTATTTTTAAAAAGAAATTATTTCCCTGAACAGAAATGTTACTAAACACACTCTAAGTGGTTTGGTTCCTCGAGATACATACATTTGCTTAGTTAGGTTTCAAGACTAGGAAGTCTAGAAAATCCATCCATCCTTTACCACTTTGCCGCAAATTGTTCACATGATATATTTTCCCTGTAATAATAGTTATATTACTTAAACTTAAGTTTTGTTCTCAGATCGACCCTAAAATCGGTCATTACCTATTCCATTCCCAAGGGAAACGATTAGATTCTTCACATAGAATTTACCTACTTTGAAACTAATTACCTCTAGCTCTAGGTGGGGGGAGGGGGGAGGGAGAAGAATTAGCATGATGGGGAAGAAGAAAAGGAAAGGCAAGAAGAGTAAAGAAGTAACCAAACCTATTCTCTCATCTTAATACGTCAACCTCTCGAAAAGAGTAAATTGAAGACGTAAGTTTAAACTAATTGGAAGGGATCTCCATCTTTATAAATATGGGGAAAAATTCCAAATAAGAGCTTGAAATATCTTTATTTTTTCAAATAAGGGTCTAAAGTGGATCTTACTTCAAATAAAGACTTAAAGTGCATTTATTTTCTTAAATAAGGACTCGAAATAAACCTTATTTTAAATAAGAATCTTGTTGACATCTAAATTTTGACCATCCGATCATTCACTTATTGCATTAAAAATTAGGGATTAATTTTAACCCCTAAACAAAAATATTATAATTAAATTGTATAACATATAGTTTTAGGAGAATTTAGTTTATTATTGCATTTGCATGAATTGATATGCAGCAAGATAATTGTTTTTCTTGTAATAGTCTTCCACATAATCCTCTAGATTGAGTTACTTCAATTGAATGGTACAAATTGCATGTGAGCAAGGTATTCCACTCGACTGCCATGCCCGATAGGAACATTTTTTTTTTCTTTTCAAATGAATAACATACTTGTCACCATAATTCATGATCTCAAATCTATCATCTCCATTCCAAATTGGATGATAGAATCTACTAGCAGCAATATTGTCTTCCAATTTTTTTTTATAATCTTAGGCCCACACTGTGTAGGCCACTTCAAATATTCATCTTTCTATTTTTGCAGTCGTCATCACTATAACTCTGATGTCTTCAAGCATACTAATAATTGATTTGCACTTGACCTCTATAATCATATTGTTGAAAGCCTCGCAAAGGTTGTTGTCAATGCTATCGCACTTGCATTTCTCACTAAAGAAAGCTCTAACTAATGCTTTGCTTTAATTTGGAACAATGCTTCGCTTGATTTGACAAGGCATGCCGAGTTTCTTTATGAATTTTGAAATCTGTCATATTTGAGCTCTTTGCAATTAGTCAAAACTGCTTCTGCAGTTAATCACCTCTATACTTCTTTGCCCAATTTACATATATGTGCCGAGCACACATTCTATGCTCGGCATATTGCATCAGCTTTGCTATGGCTGGAACATGTCCCTACAAAATCAGCAAACATTTGTAAGCTACCTAAATGATATAACAAGACATAATGATATTAGCAAAACAAACAAACAGTGCCGGTACATTTTGTTGGTTGCTTATAAATGCTTAACATCTTCCATTAGTTATTCCAAGATCAGACATAAGATTTTTCAAAAACCAAGACCAATTGTCCTTATTTTCTATATTGACCATAGTCTAAGCTATTAGAAACATTTAGTTGTTTCCATCCCTACCAATAGCAGCCAATAACTCTTCCTTATATAACCCTTTTAGAAAGTACCCTTATAATCCGATCACTTTTCTACAACCAACTAAAAATCATTTCTACATGTATCAGCCAAAGGCTTCTCTACAACCTTTACATGAATTATGCTAGGTGGATTTTGCAACTTACATTCCTAAGCATAATCCCAAATCTTTTCATATTCCTCCTTATATATACTCATCAATGTACTCATCACCTTATACCTATCACTTTTGCACTGATTATGAGAAACATTCACGCCCACCTACTATTTTACTAGTTGTTTCAATTGAGGAGTTTTGATATATGACATTACTTTAATGATGTTGAATAAGTGCTTGGCCAACTACACACTAGTCACTCTTTTATTCTCAAACATAACACTATAGGTATGCTCATCCTGTAGTGACCGAATATGGAATGTGCCACTCTTCTTACTCAATGCATCATATATTGCCCACAGACAATTGTCTTGTGCACACTTCACTCTAACGAAGTTATTGATATTTCTAACGAATTTAATGTTTCATTGTTGAGAGATTGAGTACCTGACAATAACGTCTCTTAATTGCTTAACATCATCAAATGTCATTGATATACAAAAGGCAGGATTTGTATCAGTTGAATCATAAGAATGATATTGACTTCCCTTTCTATGTTGTGCTACACTATCTTCATCATCATCCTCATGGTTGCCATTGTCATCACGACCACTTTCCATCACCATCAGTTGCAGGAGCTCATACATCCCTATTTACTACAATGCCTTCATTCACTGGCCCAAATTGTGCTTTTCTCCTTTCTTCGAATGTTCAATTTTCTTCCTTTGCTTGTGTGATATTCTCATCGTCAACATCACTTGTGCAAATGATGTGCACAAGTCTTTCATCGTCGTAGTCGTTGGATAATGCAATCTTCCAGGAGCTTAGGGTTATTCTAGTCGATTCTTCAATAGGTATGTCTTCACCATCAGATATGCCTCCAATATCCTCAAGATGCTGAAATATCTCTAACGCACATTGTGTATGCAAATCTACAGTGTCCTCTGCCCTCACATATCCTTCCAAAACAGTTTCAACACTAGTTTGGGTTTCGATAGCACATTCTAACACTGCTCGCTCATCTTTTCATTGCAATTATGTTCTACATCCATATAAGTATCATGACCGTGCATAAAATGATAAACAAGATCCCTCACCCCACTATCATCATGCAAATATCTTAAACCATCTTTAAAAGACTTACCAAGTATTTGGTAATATAATTTTCCTATTTTGCATCTCAATTGATCTACTATATCCCTTTTAAAATCTATAAATGACAGCTTACTTACACATACAATGATAACGGCGATTTGCCCACCAATGTATTCCTTCTTTCCCCATTATTCTTAAACTCTCCACCGTAGCAAAATTTAATGGGCGTACTTGTATCACCCATGTTAACACTACACCGAATACAATAAAATTTAATTTTTACGTTAGGGGACCACAAGATAGATAAATAATAATAGTAATTGGTTCCTACAACTCAAGTAAATAACAATGAACAATCGGTCCTTACAACCACAATAAACAATTGGTCCACACAACCACAATAAACAATAATTTCACTATTGGCTAGTGGACACCAATTGATAAAATCCTAAGCACGAATAAACTAAAGCACTCACCTCTACACTGCCCAAACCCCTAATATTTGCCCTCCAATATGTCGCCTTTTCCCACACTTTAACTCTGTTAGACAACACCAAATTTGCTTACATTATCAGTTAGTCAACACCAAAAAATAAAAAGCACTAACCTTTTACTTTTTCTCAACAATGATTCCTCACGTCACAACCCTTGACTTTTCCCTCCACTTGTTGCCTTTTTAGTCTTTGTCCAACAAGTAAGGATGACGTGGTAGTAGTAAACTCGAAACCCTAATTTGCAAGTTAAGAGACAAATCGCAAAGAGGTTTTGGGCATACTAAGATTCAGTGTGGGGTCGATGAAGTATGGTTCAATGAAGAGGGGGCGATTTTTGACGGAAACCCTAATTCTATGGATAGGGTTTGAAATTGAAGAGAAAGAGGGCTTTGGCCTCGTCTGAGATGAAGAGAGCCAATGTTGATCTAGTTGTTGCATAGAGAAAAACAACTTTGTTTCTATTAAGAGAGAGAGAGTGCTTATATGAAATGATGCCGTTTTAGGTAAGAGAAACGACGTCATTTTTATTATGCTTATTTTACTAAATATCCACTTCGCAATAAAAATTTTTGTCTTATTTTTCTAAATATCCACGTAAGAATAAAAAATCATTAAAAAATATGGATAATCATTAGAAAATCCATGTAGGACGTTTGGCCAGAAATGACACTTAAGCGAGTGATTTTACTTTGATTTGGCACTCAAGTGAATGAAAAAAAAAATTGGTATTAAAGTGAGTCCCGTATGAAAGTTTTAGTGTTTATACTGTACTTACCCTAATTTCTTGAGTTCCGTCACTTTTAAGAAGAAGAAAACTTTTGCCCGGGGACAAGTCAGTTAGGAACCGTCCATCCACATTCTCTTGTCTAGTCTAGCAATTACTTGGTGCTTGGTAATCAATTACACAAACCTTTTGACAGTCCAATCTTGGACCCTTATGATCCAGTTATCGAAGGTCAAACGTTAAGGATCATTTGGAGGATCGATTCTACGGATGGAAGTTCGATTAGACTATGATTGAATCAAACGTGTGTCATGGTCATTTGATGTGTAATCTTAATCTTTATATCAAAAACTCGATAATTGTTTTAGACTTGCACAAGCTTGAGTTTTCAAATTCTAACATACCCGATGAAGTATTCAAGGTATTGAATGCTTGGATTGATTCAACTAGCATTGCCGAGCTCAACTCGATTAGAAAAATCAGCTTCTTTTTTTAGTTTCGTGTGATACATAAACGACTTTTATTTTTGACTTTTGGTAAATTTTTGTGAAATTCGTGACAATTTTTTTTTTAATTTAGAAATTTTTGAAAAAAGAAAGTAAGTAAGATCATAAAAACACAAAGCAAATAGAAACCATTGGTGTATTATATAGAGCCAAGCCCACGTGCTATTTTGGACGGAGAATCACTTGGGCCATTTCTAAGGAAATTCACACAATCCGGAATTGTCCGCTTTTTAAGATTGGGCCGAAGAAAAAACTTGTTAAAATAAAAGCAAGACATAAACTCCTAAAAAAATTGGTTGCACACATAACATTATTTTATAGTCATAGCATAAGGTCTTGAATTTTTTTCACTTGCTTATGATTTTGCAGTGGATAGGAATGAGCAACCGGGTTGGTTCAGTTCGACTGAATGGGCCTTACCAAACATGTTCAGGGCCGATTCACATGGAGACAAGGTAGCTTCCTTGGTAAAAAAATTGGGGAGTGAGCCTTAACAAGTTCGGTTCCTGAAGATAGATATTTATTCCATTAGTTTCACGGAAAATATAATCGCTTATATCACATAAAATTTGAACAAACAAATAAATTTTTCATAATCCATGAAAACATTGAGACAAATTATTAGGGATAAGTGCATTAGAAGTCCTAAAATTTGTCATGAAAATGTAATTAAGTTCTAAAATTTTCAAAAAGTAAGTCTTAAAACTTGTCACAAAGTGCAATTAAGTCCTAAAACTTTCAAAACGTGCAATCAAGTCCTAAAACTTGTCAAAGTAGTTCAATCTAAGTCCTTCCATTGATTGCACTTTTGAAAGTTTTAGGACTCGGTTGCACTTTCGAAACAAATTTTAGGACTTTATTGAACCTTTTGAAAGTTTTAGGACTTGATTGAACTTTCGTGATAAGTTTTAGAACTTAATTGCACTTTTTGAAATTTTTAGGACTCAATTGCATTTTCATGATAAGTCTTAGGACTTCTAATGCACTTGTCCCTAAATTATTACGAGTAATGAAAACATTTCTCTTTGACTATTAATTTCAATCAATAAAAATAATCATTTAAAAAAAATGTTTTCCAAATCATATATTTTTCACAAAACAAATAGAGCCTTAGATAGGTTTTAATGATATGTTTTCTAAATTGATCAATCCCTTAACCACTATGCCACAAATTGTTCACGGTGATATGTTTTCCCTATAATGATAGTTCTATTTTTTAAACTTAGGTTAGGTTCTTGGATCAACCCTAAAATCGGCTAGTACCTTTTCCATTCCCATGGGAAGCGGTTAGATTCCAGGTCTAAAATTTATGAACTAACTCTGACAGGGTGGGTTCTTGGTTTTTGATATGAAACCTACTCATTTTGAAACCGATTATAATAGATGCGGGGAGAAAATTAGCATAATGTGGAAGAAGAAAAGGGGGGAAAGGAAAGTAAAGCAAAGAAACAACCAAACCTATTCCCTCATGTTGATATGTCAACCTAGTAAATCAAAGATGCAAATTTAGTCTAATTCAAAGGGGTCTCAACATTTATAAATATGGTCATCCAAAAGTAAATTTTTTTCTAATAGACCCCAAGACTGCTAGTGATACATTGATACCATTCTTCTTCTTTTTTTCCCTTTCTTTATTTATATTTACAAGGACAAGCTTTGACCTCTATAGTGGTCAACGGTAGATTTTCATCAACTAACAAAAACACCAGGAGTCCATTCAATAGACGGGGGCTTGGCAAGTATCGTCGATTTGCAAAGTCTTTGATCAAATTTTCAAAGCTCATATTTTTCCTTCTGCTTTATTTATTTAATTATTTATCATTGAAAAATTTGGATCGTTATCTAACTTTGTACCATAACGTTTTTAAAATCCTTAAAAAAAAAAAACAAATTTGTCCTTTTTTCCCTGGTTATCTAGACAACAGAGCGTGAAGTGGGGTTCTTAGAAATATTAGGATGCGGGATTAGAGAAACTAATTCCTATATGGAAGATTTCTCAGGACTGTCATCAATTATTATGAAAATTTAAACATTTAGATTGTGCTGCAATTAATGTTTTTCAAAATAGTTGACAATAGTCTTACAGAATTTTATATGGTATCAGAGCATAAGATACCGAATTCAAATTTTTACAGAACCCCATTTTTCCTTTCTCAATATATATTTCCACGCTTAATTTTAGATTAACATCTAGTCTACTTGTGAGGGTTGTTACAATGTACAAAAGTTAATCCATGCCTCCATATAAAGGTGTAGGCTTTGAAGATTAAAAATCACAGGGAGTTATCTCAGTGGCCGCCCTTTACAGAACCCCATTTTTCCTTTCTCAATATATATTTCCACGCTTAATTTTAGATTAACATCTAGTCTACTTGTGAGGGTTGTTACAATGTACAAAAGTTAATCCATGCCTCCATATAAAGGTGTAGGCTTTGAAGATTAAAAATCACAGGGAGTTGTCTCAGTGGCCGCCCTTCTCATATGGGAAAGAGAAGGTGATAAGTTTGACTCCCTACTTTCTCATGGGGGCTAGGAGTGGAAACATTTAGTTTTAGGTTCGAGATTTGACTTCTACACTTTGCAAAGAGGTTGGACAAAAGTTTGCGAGTGCGTTAAAAGTTAGAGTAGGACAAACAAAAACTATAAACTTATTATATAAATGTCATTTTAATCTTAAACTTTTTGATTTTGTGAATTGAATCCTAAATTTTTGCGTGGAATTCTAATGTAGTCTTTCGGGTTGATTATTGCTAGAAATTGCTAACATTGCGGTCCAATCATCGTCTACCATCCTACACGGTACATCGCTATGTCAATAATTTCCAAAAAATTGATCGGAAAAATTACATTAGAATTCAAAGCATAGGTTTACGACTAAAAGAAAAAATTAAAATGTTTATAACTGAATTGACATTCGTAGAATGAGTTCAAGATTGACCGGACAGTTCCCCCCTTTTAACTCAGATTTATTTAATGCAAAATGATTTTCCCCTTCTCTCCTTCCCAAAACCGTCGTGAAAGTTTCAAAGTGCACTGGCTGAGGGAGGCCAACTTGCTAAAAGTCAAATTTAAGCAAAATGCATGGGGCCCGAACATCGTTCGGATGCATCAAATTGGCGATTTGTCGAGGTATCTCCATTGGAGCTCGAAGGCGTCTTCCGAGGACGCGAACGAGACGGCTTGTTGTGTTTCGAAGGGCACGTCGAATCCTTGGACTTTCGAACCGAAAAGGTCAACTCCTGAATCGGCATTTGGTCATCTTCATAGTTCAGACATGCAACACAAGCCTTAACTAACATTGGAGCATTTGTTTTTTTTTTTTTTTTTTGTCGATCCTACTCTATTTCTATTTTAACGCTCACTCTCAGACTTTTTCCCTACCTCTTTGCGGGGCGTGGGAGTCAAAACCCACTCCTGAAACTACAACGTTCCTGTTGACACCTAATTTTTACTTTCAAGTACATAAAAAAAATTAATTAAAAAAATTAAAATTAAAATTATTATTAATTGACTAATTAATTAGTTAAAAAAAAAAGAGAAAAAGTAAAAGTAAAACAAAACAACAAAACAACAAAACAAAGAAGAAAGAAAAAGAGAAAGAAAAAACAAAAGAACAAAAGCAAAAAGAGTGAATGGCCGTAAAAGGGGAGAGGAGGAGAAACCCTGAAAAAGGAAGAAAACATAGAAGAACGGAGGGAGATTTGAGCGCGCAGAGAGAGAGAGGACCGGAGAGGAGACCGTCGCTGCCGCCGACCCCGACCACCGCCCCGGTTGCAAGCGTCGGCAACCCCCGACCTCAGAGGTCGAGGGTTGCCCCCCCGCTCGCCCAGTCGCGGCCTTAGCCGGAGCCACCCGCCTGTGCTGCCATCGAACAACGCCGCCTCCGCCCAGATCTGCCGGCCACGCGTCTGCCTAGATCTGCTGTGCCAGAGTGCGACCCCAAGGCATCGCGCATCTGCGCGTCGCTGCCGCCACCCGCCGCATCACTGCAGCCGCCTGTCGCGTCTCGACGCTGTTGCCCAAGAGCCGCAACGCCACCGCCGCTGACCGACTCCTCCACCTGCTGCCCTCCGGCCACCAACTACCCGTCCAAGCACCGCACAGCCATCCCCGACGCGAGCTTGCGCCTCCAAGCCAGAACCACCAAGCCGTGGCTTCCCTTCCCTTGAATTCAAGTTTTTGCAGTGAGTTTCCTGTTTTTTGGTTCAACTCGTGTCGATTTCCCAAGGATTCCGGCTCGGGGGCGTGCGAGGCGACCGGACATTGTTCGATCTATTGATCTCACCTGCCGTTTGCCACCCTCGGGTCGGGTAGGGACCTTCGCCGACCTTTTTCTCTTTGTGCCCTGCCTTTGTCCCGTTCCCTCATATTTTTGCATGGTTTACTGAGTTGTGATGTGAGTTTCGGATCCGCTTATGCTGCCCTTCGTTGATGTTGAGCATTCCCTGCCATTCTCGTTGGGCTGTAGTCTAGTTTCGAACCTTGTCATTGTCCGTGGCTGCCTTGAGTTGATGCACCCTAGGTGTTTGATAAAATGCCCTTGAAGCGCTTCGGGGAAAATAGCCACTACCTCGTTTTGATCGCTAGTTACTGAGGTCGTCTTGCATGAAGCTTTAACTCGTTGATCGTGGGTAGTGGTTATTGAGGTTGAGCGGTGGCATTTCTTCAAGAGAGACCTTGACAATGGTGTTGTTCTTGGCAAATAAGTGGACGTCGAAAAGAGAGCTTCAATGAGGAAGGATGTCACGCATAGTTAAGGGATAGTTAAATAAAGAAAAGAAAACAAGAGAAACAAAGAAAGAGTAATGAAAAGAGAGATAACATCAATACGTAAGTCATTTTAAGCGTGTGGATTGGATGGACTTTAGGAGTGTCTGTGTCATTTTCAAAGGTGTAACATTTGTCTTCTTTTTGTCCATTTTCGCGTGCATTTTGCGGATACCCGAACTTGTGGCCGTACATCGCACCTCACGACCATCTTGCGTTTTGCATTTTATATAAATTCGAGTTTGTTGGATAGTGGCGCATGCTATTCTCGGCCTGGTATGGAATAAATATACGTCAAGATTATGGTTTTGGCACTTTGAGGTTGGGGTTGAATTCACGGGAATTTCTGGGTTTAATGGAAGCTTCGGACGGAGAAGGAAGCGTGTAGAGTGGAAGACCAGAAAAGGGGAAGAGAAAAACAAAAGAAAATTAAAAAGAAAAAAAAACGTGAAAAGTGCGCTAGGTTTTGTTGTTGTGGGCTAGGGTGTTCTGTTGTGGGCTGGGCTCATTTCGAATGTGGGCCAGAAAAAGAGTTAAAAAATTCATGGGCTTTTATAATTAATTCCGAGTGGTCTTTTAAGGTTAATGTTTTTAGTTTAACGCGATACAATTTGGTTTGGGTCTGTTTAGTTGGGTCAGGTCTCATGACCCGGTTCGCCCCTTTTTAAATTAAAAATTATTTTAAAAAAATTAAAAAATTAAAAATTTCGAAAATAAAAAAAATGTCGGTTTTGGTTAGGAATTGCCGTGTATTGCCTTTATAGTGTATTTAGGTCTTTTATTTACTCGTATATTAATTTTATACCATGTTTAATTTGCATATCTAGTTATGTTTAATTGCACGTATTTAATTTTTCTGCAATCAGGATCCTGGTAGCTATGGTTGTTATTTTAATGATTGCGCACCTGCATGATCACTTCACATGTTAGTGGATAGGTATAAAATCAATCCAAACTGCTTGCAAAAAAAAAAAAAAATCCTTTTTGAAAATGAACAAGATTAGGTACTGAAAGGGCACTAATCGGTCAATTAGTGTAATTAAGTCCCCGACCCTAGATTCTCTGGTTGTGTAGGAAGTGAGGTACACTCCCATGCCTCACTTGGTTTCTAGCCGACCCCAATAGGCTAGTGGCGACTCCATTTGTGCAAAAAAATTCATAAAAAATATCACAATGTCACGCGGGGTATGGGCTTGGGAGAGCCCGAGCTTAATCATGGGCTTTAGGTCCATCATTTAGGCAATACTCCTAAACATGTTCCCTCCCCCCGAGGGTAGGTCGCGACAGCTTGGCGACTCCACTGGGGATTAGTTTTAGACCTTAGAGGACTTAGGCCGAAATTGATCTTGTTCAAAAAAAATTTGTTTGGTAGCGAGGATTCTAGGTACGCCCCTAACATCAAAGGTGTTAAATGTTTTTGCAGAATGGGAGGTATAAGGGGAAGTGTTTGCTCACCTTTGTCATGCAGGGAGATGTAGGAATGTATGGTTTGTTTTTTATGTATGAAGTGCTGATTGTTTATAAATTGTCATGCCTGTGTTCCTTGCATTGCACTACACCATAGCACACACAACCTGCCGCCGGACCTGGGCTGCATAGGATCACTTAGGATGGTGTTAAGGTGGATACCGCTCCAACTGCAAGCATGTAGTACGAGCCACCCATCTTAACCCCGAAACTTCTTTCATGTCGAAGGTACCCACCCCGGTCTGCAAGCGCACGACACGGGTCGGTTCTTTGACGAAGCCGGAGTCATGGGTAACCCGACCTAACCGCAATCTTGTTGGTTCAGTCCGGTGATCCCATGGCTCCATTTTGAGCTGGATAGAGTAGAAATCGAACCACCTCTCATGTGCATGTCTATGTAAAAAAGAAAAGAGAAAGGTCGGCACCCATTGTGAGTATCATTTTTATTTTTATTTACTCATTTTGTATTGCATTTTCATCTTGAAATTCGCAGAAATCAATCGAATGCCCTCGGTGTTGTAGGCTTTTGATTAAAAAAAAAAAGTTGGCAATCATTCTTGAATGCAAGTTCTAAACACTTTGATTTGGCCCTGCTGAACACATGGTTTTGTTTAAATTTCTAGTTATGGGCTCAAAATCATTTAAAAAAAAAAAAAAAGCTTTCAAGTTGCAATTATATATTGGGGCACAAAAATTAAGATTGCATTTTTTATCAAACTCTTTCCTTCTCACATTTTGGGGACTGAAATGCAAATCATATTTTGTATAGATTTCACAAAATAGAAGTCACTTCATTTTTTTGCAAGAGTAAAATCATAAAATCGATCTCTTCAAAAAAAAAATCAATGCCATTTGTGCATACAAAACTTTTGGAATAAAAGTAGACATTCGATTGATGGCCATAGATTGATTATTTTAATGATGTCTTCTTTTATAATAAATCTTGGCGAAATACAAAAATCCCATAGTAAGGACTTTGGGGGCATGTACCGTCACCTCGATTTTGTTGTAAGAAGCGTCCTCATTAAGAGATCATTTTCTCATTCACCGGTTATCTGACATTGTTGCCTTTTTGCAAGCTACGCGTGATGCTCCATGACATTCTCGTGTTTGAATATATAGAAATGTGAATTCTAGGGCTAGAATGAGAGTTGATTTTTACTCTTATCTATACAAGAGTTTCTTGCATTTTATCATTGTTTTTATTCTTGTTAAGAATTTTGTTTTCCATTTTGGGTTTTGATCGCGAATCCGATTGATGCTTTGGTAAATCATGCAACTTTTTTTTTTTTATGATGGAATTCAATTTCGTGAAAATCATCCCCCCAAAAAAAAAAAACAAACAAACAAACAAATTCAAAAACGTTTCAAGCGAACCTTTTTGTCTACCTTCCAAAATGAATCTCAAGAAAACTTTGCTTAAGGCTCTCTCTTCATGTAGTCGTTTTCTTAGGCTCATCAAACTCGAGAAGCAAGCATGCGTTGAGGCATCGTCGACGCCAATTTTCCATAGAGGCGGAGCGAAGTTGAATTCCATTCTGGGAAGTTTTGTTATTTGCAAATGCCTTAGGAACCAAAATAGCCCATCAATTTCATTCACTCTGCATGATGAGACAAATGAAGGGAGTTGTCAAGCGTCAAAAAGGGCGAAATCGAAGGAAGAGTAAACTGTGTCGATTTCAATGATCAATTTCTAATACCGTTTCTGACATGGTTTTCTTTTCCATTATCAAGGAGACATCAAGAGTGTCAAGTTTTGTAACGTTCCTAACAAACGCGGTGAAGCATTTTAAGTCTTGTTTATCTTAAACAAGGAAAGATTCAAAGGAAACAGAGGGGCAATATTATCCATTCCTCCATTAGAGATACCTTGGGATGTTGATCGCCGACTTTGAAAAGGATGTATATCGTTCCTAAACTTGATTCTCTTTAGCATAAAAAATGACATGTCATTTTCTTTGATATAGGACGGATTCGAGCATAATAAAGAGTGATGAATGGGAAAAATGTTGCACCTTGACCGTAGAAGCAACACCTTCCATCAAGGCAATAAACGGGCAAAGCATCTAAAGAACAATATTCTCAGATGTAGAAACAAGGAGCACCCACTCTCCTTTCAAAGCAAAATCTTGAAAAACACATCTCATGATCCATATACAAAATTTTGAAGCTCCTTGTCAGCTAACCATCTCTTCAAAAAGAGCATCTAAAACAAAAAACAAAATAGGAATCAAACTTTGTGAATTGTTGTATACAATAAATAAGTGCTTTTTATGGATAAAATCAGGGCCACAAAGCCATTTTTCAATAAATTCTAGCAACTTCAAGCAAAGTTCATACCTGAAGAATGAAAACACGTGAAGGGTAAATGGTGTCGATTCCAATTGCTCATTTTGGATAGCGTCTCTGACATGATTCTTTCTTTTCTTGATAGGAAGACATCAAACGCTTAAGGGTACATGTAAGTGAAAGGTAATACCAAGTTACCAAATATCCACGAGGATGAATCCAAGAGATGTTAGCCCCCAAAGGATAAAAGCGAATGAAGGGTAATAATGTATCGTTTCCAACATTTCAATCCCTAAAGATCTTTGCGCTAACATATTCTTTTACATTCTTTACAGGGTTACCGAGTTGCCATGCCGCAAGTAAGTACCCTTCTTCTCAATCTTTTTTTTTTAAGTAAAAAAAATCGGAAAATTTCCATTACAAAAAAATTCTGCAAACATTTTGGGTATTCTTTGGCGCTTTCTTAGAGACAAGCACAAAAATGAGAAAAGAAAAATTTCTGCAAACTTTTTGAGTATTCTTTTATCTCAAAATTGTTTTCTCGTCTTGTGGATTATTCACTTAAAATCAAATTTCCATATGGAGATTGATCTACTCAGATGATCTCGACAGAGTGAGATTGAGACGTTAACCATGCCAAACAAGAAGTGTTTAGGATGAAGAAAGGCAAGCCCATTTCCAAACACGTCATTCAAACATTTTTGAGAGTTGAGTGGAAAATGGCATTTTCTTAGGACGAAGGATTCATTCGCATTGAGCACAAAATTCGAAATGATAAAGGCATTTCCTTCATCAATTCCAAGTAGGGGTGTGCAACGGAAACCGCCCGAACCGGGAACCGGCCGGACTGGACCGGACCGGTCGGTTTCGGGCGGTTCTAGAGGGTCTCAGTCCGGTCTTAGGTTCCTATTTTTGGAACCGGTGACCGGTTGGTCCGGTTCTCGGTTTTGGGGTCGGAACCGGACCGACCGGACCGACCGGACCGACCGGACCGGACCGACTATTTATATATATATATATATATATAAATTTCTGAACTAATCTACGTTACCCATTACCATCATATTCATTTTATCCCTCCCCTCTTTTGCGTTTCTGAACTAATCCACTCAACAGTAACCATCACATCAAATTTTCTTTTTTGCAATTCTCACTTTCCTTTTCCCTCGTGAAACCTAAACCCCTCTCTTTTATTTTTTTAGTTTATGCTCTAATCTACAGTAACCATCACATCAACTTCCATTTTCCCAAATTTTGCAATCCAAGTTCCAAGGACCAATTCGGCGGCAATTCTCTTCTCACTTTGCTTTTCCCTCTCAAAACCGTAACCCCTCCCCTCTTGCTTGCCTTGCTCGACACGACGCCTTGCCCCGACGCCCCCCATGCCTCACCTCACGGCTCACGCCCCACTCACTCCGACGCTCGGCTCTTTTCCTCCAAGTGCCTCGTCGTAACGTCCCGCCTCACACCCTCGGACGCTCAGCTCTCTTCCTCCTCCGAGTGCCTTGCTGCAACGTCTCGCCTCACACCTCGCTCCCTTGGACACTCGGCTCTCTTCCTCCTCCAAGCGCCTTGCCCCGATGCCTCGCTCGCTCTGACGCTAAGCTCTCTTCCTCCTCCGAGCGCCTATCTGTGAGGTCTCGCCTCACACCGCGCTTGCTCGGACACTCGGCTCTCTTCCTTCTTTGAGCTCCTAGCCTTGACGCCTCGCTCGCTCTAACGCTCGGCAAGTGCCTTGATGCCTCGCTCGCTCTGAGGAGTGACGTTTGCCTCTTGACTGACATAGGTGCATTTTTCGGCTTCACTTTCGTCGGTTTTAGATCACTATCTTTTTGTAGCGTTTGTCACTTGGAGACTGTATTTACGTTCACTAGTGATTTAGAAATCAGTGTAATAGTTATTTAGAAAAAAAATCAAAACCAAGTGAATCACTATCGTTGATTTTTATTTAGTTGACAATGCTTGCTATATTTATAATTGTTCTTCATTGTCTACTTTGTCTTTAATTTTTATGTGAAATTCAAGTTTCTTATTAACTTTGGTCTCATGGCAATTCAAAATTATTAACACCCTTTAAAATGATGTTCCCTATTTAGCGAAAAAAGTCTGTGTGAGAAAGGAAGTTCATATATGATCTATGTGCCACTTGCGACACGATGCTGACGATTATTCGTTGGTTCAGTTTTCGAGCGTTGGAGTAACTTTTCCTTACTTTTTGTGATGATTTCTATGTTGTAATTCGGTTTCTGTGATTTTCTTTTTTCGCTTTTTCATCTAACTTTGACATGATCTACTTGTCACAATTGATATAGGCATGGCGGTCTCATTGGAGTTTGCTTGGTTGTTCAGTCTCTATTTGATCGGTTTAAGTATATGAAATTCTGTTTTTGGTCTGTCTATGGTCCATTTTGGAGGAAAATGTATCACTTTGGCTGCTGGAAATCTGCTCTTGCTCGAGTTATAACTTAATATCTGCTTAATTTTTTAGTATCTATTTTGGTATGTATAGTTATATGATAAATATGGACATGACATTAAGAAGTAAGGCTGCAATCATATCTTTAGTATCCCTATTGTTGTAAATGAATATGATGGTTTGATGGCTCATTATAATGTTTTGTTTGATTCAGGCGAACTATTTATATGTCAATGGAAGTGGATCAATCAAATGATTGTATGAATCCTATGATGGACTCACTAGAACATGAAGGTGAAAAAATTGAAAACATCGAAGTGGCATCCAACACAAACAAGGTATCTAATACTTGTCTTCCTAGTTCTGGTAAACGAACATCAACAGTCTGGCTTCATTTTCATAAGGGCAAAACCGAGAAGGAGAAAACTATGGTGATTTGCAATTATTGTGGGGCTAAGTATACGTACTCTGTTGATAATGGTACTTCCGCTATGTTGAAGCACTTGAAAAGGTGCAATAAGCATCCTCGCAACATTGATAAGAAGCAAAAAAATTTCACCTCACGTAGAGCACAAGGGATAACAATGGGGCATAATAGTATTGATGGTAATGCAAATGTCTTATCAGCATGGGAATTCGATCAAAATCGTTGTAGACAAATGCTTGTTCGAATGATCATAACGGATGAACTACCTTTTTCGATGGTTGAGCGTGTTGGATTCCGTGATTTTATTGATCAGTTACAACCTCTCTTTCATCACATCTCACGATTTACAGTGGCTAGAGATTGCATGAAGTTATATATTTGTGAGAAAAAAAGTTTGAAGACTTACTTTGGCAAGCTTAAGTCTAGGATTGCACTCACGACTGATACTTGGAGTTCCATCCAGAATTTGAATTATTTATGTCTCACCGCACATTTTATTGATGACGACTGGAAATTGCACAAAAGAATAATCAGTTTTGTGGTGATGCCTAGTCATAAGGGTAAGGATATCGGGAGAATGATTGAGAAATGCATCTATGAGTGGGGAATAGAGAAAAAAGTGTCCACGATCACTGTGGATAATGCTAGTTCTAATGATGTTGCCATTGGATTTTTAAAAGAAAAATTATCAAGAGATAGGCTATTGATCTTAGAAGGTGATGTTTTACACATGAGGTGCACGGCTCATATTTTAAACTTGATTGTGAAGGATGGATTGACTGAGGTACGTGATTCTATTACACGTATTCGAAACGTGGTTAAGTATGTGAGAAGTTCTCCCATGAGAGCCAAAACATTTCAAGGTTGCATTGAAAGTGCGAGGATCACTTATAAGGGTTCGGTTTGTCTTGATGTCACAACTAGGTGGAACTCTACTTATCTCATGTTGGATACTGCCTTAAAATTCAGAAAAGCTTTTGACATTATGGAAGAAGATGATCCTTCTTTCTTAGGTGAGCTTGATTATGACACTCCTACACATGAAGATTGGGAATATGCTAGAATTCTTTCAGTATTTTTAAAGAAGTTTTATGATGCCACCAACAAGATGTCCGGGACTCTATATATCACTGCGAATGATTATTTCAATGAGATAGCAACTTTATATAAAACTTTGAAACAAGCGGAGAAGGCTTCGGATATTAGTTTGAAAGTTATGGGTGCAAAGATGAAGGAGAAGTTTGACAAATACTATGGGAGTTTTGAAAAAATGAATATGATGGTGTTGATCGCGGTGATATTGGATCCAAGAAGAAAGATGAGCTATGTGCGGTATTGTTATAGATTAATCTATGATGATAGTGCGAAAGTTGATGAAATGTATCATAAGGTGAGAATTGCCTTGGAAAGATTGTTTCATTTTTATGAAAAATCTTATCTTAGTTCTTGTGATAGAAATTTGGATATTAATATTGATAGTAGTTGGGATCCTGATAACCATGAGGAGGGTAAGAAGGATGATCTTGATTTGGTTGAGGATTTCAATTCAGACATGGCATTTGATATCTTTCTTCGTGAGGAGAAAAAAGTGTCGGCAGGTAAGCTATCTGAGCTTGATAAGTATCTTAAAGCCGAACGTGAAGAAAGTCGTGATCTTGACCTATTGATGTGGTGGAAAACTACTGGCCAAAAGTTTGAAATCCTTTCTTTGATGGCTCGAGATATTTTATCTATTCCTGTAACAACCGTTGCTTCGGAGTCGACTTTCAGTACATCCGGTCGTGTGCTTGATGGCTTTCGAAGTTCTTTAACTCCTACAGTGGTGGAAGCTTTGATTTGCACTCAAGATTGGTTAAGAAAGGTTACCATGCCAATTAATGTTGAAGAGTGCATTGAGAATGCGGAAAGATTTGAATGGGGTAAGTCATCGATGTATCTTTTTATTTTGTAATTCTTTTTTATATATAATAAGTGAATGCTCTATTTAATATTTTTTTTTTGTTAGATATGAATGATGTTCATTCGGAGCTTACTGGTAAATAGAGTTTGCAAGTTCAAGTGGAAGAAATATATGTGGTGAGATTTTTCATTAATTATTTGAGTTCAATTAAAAGTAATTCTACTTTAAAACTAATGTTGAGTTATCATATATACTTATTGCAGGACTATTAGCAAGTTTTGGGCTCTCGGCTTTGATCACATTTTGCTTGCTTGAACAAAGAATCTATTCCCCTCGGGCCATGCATCATTGAGTGATTCAGCGAGATGTATGGAGTTTGGTAGTTTAATGTTGAATGTCTTTCTCTTGTGTTAATTTTGGAATTTGGTTTTGTTTTTTATTTCATGGAGGGTTTGTTCTAGATTAGTTATGACCACTAATGGATGGTATCGAACAATGGCCAAACTATGCGTTGAATTTTTGTTGAGTTCGGATTCTGTTTTTCCTTTGTTTTTTGCCTCTCTAATAGCATTTATGTTCATGAGAATGAAGGTGAGTGTGTGAAATATGTTTGGAAAGAAAAACTTCTTTGATATTTCAAATTTGTGTGGATCTTTAGCTTATTTTTTTATTTCATAACAGTGCAAGGACATAGGGTATAATGCAGGATTTTAATTTTTGTTTCCACAAAGTGGACGTTTATAATTTAATAGGGCGTCACTTTGTTGGTCACAAAGTGAATAAGAAAACTTGACCGGATCATGATCTCGTGTGTTACTTTACTAGTAATTACTATTTATTTTTTTTGTTAAATGAAATGAAAACAAGTGATGGTTCATTGGAACCGGACCGGACCGGTTGGTCCGGTCCGGTTCTCGGTTCCAAGACAGCTGGTCCGGTCCACGGTCCATAAAAGTGGGAACCCGTCCTCCCGGTCCGATTCCCGGTTCTTGGGTGGAACCGGACCGAACCGGGAACCGATCACCCCTAATTCCAAGCACCAAGCTGACATCTTGCTATCCCTTTGGGCCAAAAAAAGAAAAGAAAAGATGATACTTCAAAGTACCCTCATCGAGAACGACCCTACATTAGGGCAACATAGGGGGTTATGATCATGTTGTAAAGCGAAAGATTGAGAAAGATTCTATTACTTTCACTTGCATCAATCTTCTGATGATAGCTTCAGAGGAATTCTCATTAGAGCTTGACTCATCCTAAGGTGAAGAAGAGCATTTCATTCTCTACCCAAACACTGATATCCATTGTTTTAACCAATTTGGGCCTAATTATTCATTTCTGAACCCTGAGCGGTGATCATCTCCCTTCATTGGGGCAAGGCATAAGAATTGACCAAATACAATGGACGGTCACGAGAAAATGTGAAAAGCATCTCGAAAGTCATAAGAGCTATAAAAGTTCAAAGAAAAAAAAAAGTTCGACAAACTAAGGGGCATGAAAAAGCAGTGTGCCTGGTAAAAGCAAGGTCAATGCCCGTCAAGAAAAAAAAAGAAGAAAAAAAAAAGCCAAAAGGCTGCATCTTATGTGGAAAAAATTGTCAAAGTCAAAGTCAAAGTGCCTGCGTAAAAAAAAATCATCGCAAGTGCAAAGGAAATTAGAAAAAGGAGCAAAGCTCCATTATAGAAATGATTAGTCAAGGGACTTTCGAGATGCACAGTGTTTGAAAAGCCAAATGCCTCCAAAAGGTCGAGTGACTTGGTCATGATGCCATGATGATCACTGACTCTTAAAAACCCTCTTGAAAATTTTAAGCCTTTCGAGCCTCTCCCGAGCCAACATTACAACCCTTTTTCCGAAGCCTCTTCTGATTGGGATGATTTGAGTGAAAATGAGAATACCACAAAGAAGCTATTGCTTGAAGGAGTGGAAGTAATTCTATCTTATCTTATCTTCCAAGCTCTCGACTTGTAAACCTGATGAAGATAGCGACAAATGTTCCTTTATTGGCCTCAAAGCAATAATTCTTTTGTGTAAGCCCGAACCGAGCCTATATTGCGATCCTTTCAAAAGACTTTTTTGATCGATCAGATTGTTCTCGTCACGAATGTTTCTGAAAGCCTTTGACATGGGTTATGTGAGATATCCTCAGCAATTAGTTACTTCCCATGCGAATGGATGGGATCAAGCAGCCATTTTGTCGAGAGTGTGAGAAACCCTTTCTGACTAGAAAGCTTTAGTTTGGCATGTTTAATGAGTCTTTTTCATGAGTCGTAGCCATTCTGATAAGAACTTGACTCTTGGAGAATTTGATGATTAATGATACATCCCCAAGCAAGATGACAATTTTGCACCACATGATGCTGACTAACATTGAATATTCTTTTAAAAAAAAAAGCAGTCGAACTTAGCTTGTTCAATTGATGCTGTAATATTGCCAATACGTCTCTTGATGACGTCTCTAATGACATTTACTCAAGTTGAGTTTGATAGGATTCCTTAGTGAAGCCATGCAGTTTTCAAGGGGTTAGCGGATGCTTCCTTAAAAACCAAAGGTTAATGGTCAGCCTTAAACCATGTCATCTCCAAAGGTTCATGGTCAACCTTAAACCATATTATCTACAAAGGTTCATTGGTTTTCTTTAAACCATGTATTTTTTTCTAGTCGAAACCCGTTTGTACACGGTGAGACAATCGTCCGGTCGAAACCCGTTTGTACACGGAGAGACTATCATATCCGGTCGAAACCCGTTTGTACACGGTGAGACTATCATCCGGTCAAAACCCGTTTGTACACGGTGAGACCTCATTTCCAATTGAAACTCGTTGTTACATGGTGAGACATCGTTCATCCCCTTCTTCTTCTTATGACACGGAGAGCTTTGTAGCCCGGAGAGCTTTGTAGCCCGGAGTCCTTTTTCCTATGACACGGTGAGCTTTATAGCCCGGAGAGCTTTGTAGCCCGGAGTCCTTCTTCTTATGACCCGGTGGGCTTTCCGTAGCCCGAAGTCCTTCAATCCCCTTCTTATGACCTGGTGGGCTTTTATAGCCCGGAGTCTTCCTTCAACCCCCTTCTTATGACCCGGTGGGCTTTCCGTAACCCGGAGTCCTTCAACCCCCTTTCTTATGACCTGGTAGGCTTTTCGTAGCCCGGAGTCTTTCAATCCCCTTCTCACGACTCGGTGGGCTTTCCGTAGCCCGGAATCCTTCAATCCCCTTCTTATGACCCGGTGGGCTTTCCGTAGCCCGGAGTCCCCATTCTTATGACCCGGTGGGCTTTCGTAGCCCGGAGTCTTTCAATCTCCTTCTCACGACCCGGTGGGCTTTTCGTAGCCCGGAGTCCTTCAATTCCTTTCTTACGACCCGGTGGGCTTTCCGTAGCCCGGAGTCCCTCTCCTTCTTCTTATGACCCGATGGGCTTCTGTAGCCCAGAGTCTTTCTTCCTCTTATTGATAAGACGCGCTTCCATAGTTATGAGTCATTTCCGTCGACCTGACGCGTGCCTATGCACCTAGGGTCTCCCTATCGCCCAAATAATTTAGGTGTCTTCTGTCTTTGAATGCAACCTCTTCGAGCTCCCATTCAAAGAGGGGCAGCTGTTGACACCTAATTTTTGCTTTCAAGTACATAAAAAAATTTAATTAAAAAAATTAAAATTAAAATTATTATTAATTAACTAATTAATTAGTTAAAAAAAAGAGAAAAAGTAAAACTAAAACAAAACAAAAAAACAACAAAACAAAGAAGAAAGAAAAAGAGAAAGAAAAAACAAAAGAACAAAAGCAAAAAGAGTGAATGGCCGTAAAAGGGGAGAGGAGGAGAAACCCTGAAAAAGGAAGAAAACATAGAAGAACGGAGGGAGATTTGAGCGCGCAGAGAGAGAGGACCGGAGAGGAGACCGTCGCTGCCGCCGACCCCGACCGCCGCCCCGGTCGCAAGCGTCAGCAACCCCCGACCTCAGAGGTCGAGGGTTGCCCCCCCGCTCGCCCAGTCGCGGCCTTAGCCGGAGCCACCCGCCTGTGCTGCCATCGAACAACGCCGCCTCCGCCCAGATCTGCCGGCCACGCGTCTGCCCAGATCTGCTGTGCCGGAGTGCGACCCCAAGGCATCGCGCATCTGCGCGTCGCTGCCGCCACCCGCCGCATCACCGCAAACGCCTGTTGCGTCTCGACGCTGCTGCCCAGGAGCCGCGACGCCACTGCCGCTGACCGACTCCTCCTCCTGCCGCCCTCCGGCCACCAACTACCCGTCCAAGCACCGCACAGCCATCCCCGACGCGAGCTTGCGCCTCCAAGCCGGAACCACCAAGCCGTGGCTTCCCTTCCCTTGAATTCAAGTTTTTGCAGTGAGTTTCCTGTTTTTTGGTTCAACTCGTGTCGATTTCCCAAGGATTCCGGCTCGGGGGCGTGCGAGGCGACCGGACAATGTTCGATCTATTGATCTCACCTGCCGTTTGCCACCCTCAGGCCGGGTAGGGACCTTCGCCGACCTTTTTCTCTTTGTGCCCTGCCTTTGTCCCGTTCCCTCATATTTTTGCATGGTTTACTGAGTTGTGATGTGAGTTTCGGATCCGCTTATGCTGCCCTTCGTTGATGTTGAGCATTCCCTGCCATTCTCGTTGGGCTGTAGTCTAGTTTCGAACCTTGTCATTGTCCATGGCTACCTTGAGTTGATGCACCCTAGGTGTTTGATAAAATGCCCTTGAAGCGCTTCGGGGAAAATAGCCACTACCTCGTTTTGATCGCTAGTTACTGAGGTCGTCTTGCATGAAGCTTTAACTCGTTGATCGTGGGTAGTGGTTATTGAGGTTGAGCGGTGGCATTTCTTCAAGAGAGACCTTGACAATGGTGTTGTTCTTGGCAAAGAAGTGGACGTCGAAAAGAGAGCTTCAATGAGGAAGGATGTCACGCATAGTTAAGGGATAGTTAAATAAAGAAAAGAAAACAAGAGAAACAAAGAAAGAGTAATGAAAAGAGAGATAACATCAATACGTAAGTCATTTTAAGCGTGTGGATTGGATGGACTTTAGGAGTGTCTGTGTCATTTTCAAAGGTGTAACATTTGTCTTCTTTTTGTCCATTTTCGCATGCATTTTGCGGATACCCGAACTTGTGGCCGTACATCGCACCTCACGACCATCTTGCGTTTTGCATTTTATATAAATTCGAGTTTGTTGGATAGTGGCGCATGCTATTCTCGGCCTGGTATGGAATAAATATACGTCAAGATTATGGTTTTGGTACTTTGAGGTTGGGGTTGAATTCACGGGAAATTATGGGTTTAATGGAAGCTTCGGACGGAGAAGGAAGCGTGTAGAGTGGAAGACCAGAAAAGGGGAAGAGAAAAACAAAAGAAAATTAAAAAGAAAAAAAAATGTGAAAAGTGCGCTAGGTTTTTTTGTTGTGGGCTAGGGTGTTCTGTTGTGGGCTGGGCTCATTTCGAATGTGGGCCAGAAAAAGAGTTAAAAAATTCATGGGCTTTTATAATTAATTCCGAGTGGTCTTTTAGGGTTAATGTTTTTAGTTTAACGCGATACAATTTGGTTTGGGTCTGTTTAGTTGGGTCGGGTCTCATGACCCGGTTCGCCCCTTTTTAAATTAAAAATTATTTTAAAAAAATTAAAAATTTAAAAATTTCGAAAATAAAAAAAAAATGTCGGTTTTGGTTAGGAATTGCCGTGTATTGCCTTTATAGTGTATTTAGGTCTTTTATTTACTAGTATATTAATTTTATACCATGTTTAATTTGCATATCTAGTTATGTTTAATTGCACGTATTTAATTTTTCTGCAATCAGGATCCTGGTAGCTATGGTTGTTATTTTAATGATTGCGCACCTGCATGATCACTTCACATGTTAGTGGATAAGTATAAAATCAATCCAAACTGCTTGCAAAAAAAAAAAAAATCCTTTTTGAAAATGAACAAGATTAGGTACTGAAAGGGCACTAACGGTCAATTAGTGTAATTAAGTCCCCGACCCTAGATTCTCTGGTTGTGTAGGAAGTGAGGTACACTCCCATGCCTCACTTGGTTTCTAGCCGACCCCAATAGGCTAGTGGCGACTCCTTTTGTGCAAAAAAATTCATAAAAAATATCACAATGTCACGCGGGGTATGGGCTTGGGAGAGCCCGAGCTTAATCATGGGCTTTAGGTCCATCATTTAGGCAATACTCCTAAAGCTGTTCCCTCCCCCCGAGGGTAGGTCGCGACAGTCCCTATCCCAACCCCTCTGAGAATGTGGGGATTCGAACCCTCCACTTTCCCATTTCAAGGTGGAGGGGTAGTCACTGGAGCAAATCTCAAGGATTACATTGGAGCATTTATCCTCACATCATCGAACACTTTCTTAGAGTTAATGAAAATCTGCCCTCAGTGCAATTCGTTTTGAAAAAGAAGAAAAAACAAAATAAGAAGAAGCGCAATTTGCGTTGTTAGGTCCATCGTCAGATGTCATTTCGAACCGTAATGGTGCGCCTTTCACGTTTCAACAACATCCCACGCCATCGATGAGCTCATTCTCCTCGCGCATCCCACTAAGTCCTGTCCTTCCACTCTTTTTATGTTGTCTTGTCGCTGTGTTTGAACACCAAAATCATTGACTTTGACTTTCCCCCCACTTTTTTATTTTTGGTCATTCGGACACAAATGATTAAATCATCAATTTTTACTTTGTTTTTTTACATAGCGTAAAAGTCAAACTTCGCATTTAAAACGAATCGCCTCTACCTACACCTAAGATTAAACATTCCTACTCACATATTGACTTTCCCCGAGATTACATCAACATTTTTTCTTAAAACATCAAGAGGATTATCTAAATATATTTTATTTAAATACCGCAGGTCTAATAGTTCTATGAATAAAATATAACGTTATGTTTGATCTTGTCAATATTCCGGTTTGACTATAAGAAATTTTAGATTCGTAGATACATGCATATGGATGGTACACTTATATAATTTTTTCCTTAATCGTCGTTTTTCAATCACTTCTCTATATGCTAAGTGAGAGGCTCACAAAGGGTCACATATATATCTGTTTTTTGGTCGGCGGAGAATTACAATAGCCTTGGACCTTGAATTCTTAGGCAAAAAGTTGGCCACCCAAGTCATTATTGAACACTTAGAGAAATTAACTATATATTTAGGCTCCATTTGTTTTATGAAAAATGAATTATGTTGAAAAATATTTACAAAAGAACTTATTTTCAAGGAAAAAAGATTTTTATTTTCCAGAATTCAAATTTTTACAGAACCCCATTTTTCCTTTCTCAATATATATTTCCACGCTTAATTTTAGATTAACATCTAGTCTACTTGTGAGGGTTGTTACAATGTACAAAAGTTAATCCATGCCTCCATATAAAGGTGTAGGCTTTGAAGATTAAAAATCACAGGGAGTTGTCTCAGTGGCCGCCCTTCTCATATGGGAAAGAGAAGGTGATAAGTTTGACTCTCTACTTTCGCATGGGGGTTAGGAGTGGAAACATTTAGTTTCAGGTTCGAGATTTGACTTCTACACTTTGCAAAGAGGTTGGACAAAAGTTTGCGAGTGCATTAAAAGTTAGAGTAGGACAAACAAAAACAAAAACAAAAACTATAAACTTATTATATAAATGTCATTTTAATCTTAAACTTTTTGATTTTGTGGATTGAATCCTAAATTTTTGCGTGGAATTCTAATGTAGTCTTTCGGGTTGATTATTGCTAGAAATTGCTAACATCGCGGTCCAATCATCGTCTACCATCCTACACGGTACATCGCTATGTCAATAATTTCCAAAAAATTGATCGGAAAAATTACATTAGAATTCAAAGCATAGGTTTACGACTAAATGAAAAATTAAAATATTTATAACTGAATTGACATTCGTAGAATGAGTTCAAGATTGACCGGACAGGTCCCCACTTTTAACTCAGATTTATTTAATGCAAAATGATTTCCCCCTTCTCTCCTTCCCAAAACCGTCGTGAAAGTTTCAAAGTGCACTGGCTGAGGGAGGCCAACTTGCTAAAAGTCAAATTTAAGCAAAATGCAGGGGGCCCGAACATCGTCCGGATGCATCAAATCGGCGATTTGTCGAGGTATCTCCATTGGAGCTCGAAGGCATCATCCGAGGACGCGAACGAGACGGCTTCTTGTGTTTCGAAGGGCACGTCGAATCCTTGGACTTTCGAACCGAAAAGGTCAACTCCTGAATCGGCATTTGGTCATCTTCGCAGCAGTTCAGACACGCAACACAAGCCTTAACTAACATTGGAGCATTTATCCCCACATCATCGAACACTTTCTTAGAGTTAATGAAAATCTGCCCTCAGTGCAATTTCTTCCGAAAAAGAAGAAAAGACAAAACAAGAAGAAGCGCAATTTGCGTTGTTAGGTCCATCGTCAGATGTCATTTCGAACCGTAATGGTGCGCCTTTCACGTTTCAACAACATCCCACGCCATCGATGAGCTCATTCTCCTGCGCATCCCACTAAGTCCTGTCCTTCCACTCTTTTTATGTTGTCTTGTTGCTGTGTTTGAACACCAAAATCATTGACTTTGACTTTCCCCCCACTTTTTTTATTTTTGGTCATTCGCACACAAATGATTAAATCATCAATTTTTACTTTGTTTTTTTACATAGCGTAAAAGTCAAACTTCGCATTTAAAACGAATCGCCTCTACCTACACCTAAGATTAAACATTCCTACTCACATATTGACTTTCCCCGAGATTACATCAACATTTTTTCTTAAAACATCAAGAGGATTATCTAAATATATTTTATTTAAATACCGCAGGTCTAATAGTTCTATGAATAAAATATAACGTTATGTTTGATCTTGTCAATATTCCGGTTTGACTATAAGAAATTTTAGATTCGTAGACACATGCTAAGTTAGAGGCTCACAGAGGGTCACATTTATATCTGTTTTTTGGTCGGCGGAGAATTACAATAGCCTTGGACCTTGAATTCTTAGGCAAAAAGTTGGCCGCCCAAGTCATTATTGAATACTTAGAGAAATTAGCTATATATTTAGGCTCCATTTGTTTTACAAAAAATGAATCCTGTTAAAAAACATTTACAAAAGAACTTATTTTCAAGGAAAAAGATTTTTATTTTCCTGTATTTGTGTGTTTTGCGTATAACGTGGAAGCTCTCTTATGATTTTTATTAAAAGAAAATTATGAAATGGATACTTGTGAAAAATCTCAAGTACATTGTTAAAACCAATATAGCGTGATCCAATGCAAATCATCAATTCTATTTTATCCCCTTATGTTTTGTTAATTGAATCTCAATTTAATTAGTTCATTGTTAAAACTAATATTTAACAATTATCTTTAAAGGGCTGGGCCCATAGTAAAATCAAGAACCGACACTACTAGTCCTATATCCCTAGTTTTGGCACTAATTCTTCTCTTTGATAGGTTCCCCTCGTGAGGACGAGTTGTGCTTGTTATGAATCCCAAAAGCACCCTCGATACCGTAATCAGTCTTGCACTAAGAAAACACAACCATGTAGAGAGGCATGATTAGTCTCACAAAAAAGAAGAAGCTCAAATCATATTAATTTTATTATTTATTTTTATAATGCGAAAGCCAATAAGATCCTTAAAATTCATGTCCACGGAAATACCCTACTAATCTCATAAACAAAGTAAAGGGTGCTTAAATGCATGCTCGGAATATGAATCTTTACTTTTACATTTTTGTTTTGCATTATCATTCTTACATGCCGGCGTTAACATTAAATCCCTTGAAACTTCAAAACAATGTGTAGACTGACATATGAAATATCTAAAACCCCACAAAACCTTTCTACAATCATTTCAAAAATTAGAATAATTTTTGTCTTTGTTTGAATATCTCACACAGTTTAACTATGTGGTTTATACGCTTTCTATATACATGCAGTCACCTTCCATTTATCGGCTTAAAATTTATAGGTTGAGCCTTCTAATTCGTTATTAGAGTCGAGTCCCACCCTCATTTGTGTGCCCGTCTGCCCCATTCATCATATGCCTAATCCAACTTGCATGTGAAAGGAGATAATGAAAAATGAGGATTGTTATCTAACTTTGTACCTAAAGTTTTTTAAATCCTAAAACCCAAAAAAAGAAGAAAAACAATTTTGTGCCTTCACCTATTGTCTAGACTGCAAGCATGATGTGCGGTTTTAAAAATATAAGAGTGTGGGATTTGAGCAATCGAGTGGGGCCACTGTCCATTGTTCATAAAATTTAAGCATTTAGGTTGTGCTATAATAAATTTTTATGATGTCCAACCCAAAATATTTAAGTTTTAGAATAGTCAGTAAAAAATTTATACGCCATTAGTGCATGAGGTACCAAAGTCAAAATCTTTACAAAACCCCTTTTTAACCTTTCTCATTATATATTTCTACACTTAATTTTAGATTGAACTATTCATGAGGGTTGTTACAATATATAAAAGTTAGATCACAACCTCCAAATAAGAGGGAGAATTAGAAAAAAAAAAAATCCTTAACTTATTGCAATTATGTCAATTCAGTCATAAACCTTTTTTTTTTCATCAATTGAGTCATAAACATTTTATGTTTATATCAGTCCATCTAGCCAAATTTAGCCAACCGACGCTGATGCAGCACAATTAGTGTTGACTTGGCATGGCCGATGCTAGCGTAAGCAATTTTTAATAATATTTTAATGTTTTTTTTTAAATTTTGAGTTTTTTTTTCCTCTTCCTTCTTTCTCTAGCCAACAAGGTTGATCTCGCCCAGCAACGGTGAGGCAAGAATTGCCAATGGTTGGTGAGGTCACCTCAATTGGGTGATCATCCCTCACCTCTGGCCAATCGCCTCAGTCCGGCGGAAGAAGGAAGAGGAAAAAAAATAAAGAGAAAAAATGAAAAATTAATTAAAAATAAAATATCATTAAAAATTATTTACATCAACGCTAGCCATGCCACCGTTGGTTTGGGCATTTCCCCCTCTAATTGCGGAAGGGGGGAGGTTCAAGTCACCTTATTGCAATTATGTCAATTCAGTCATAAACCTTTTTTTTTTCATCAATTGAGTTATAAACATTTTATGTTTTTATCAATCCATCTGGCCAAATTTAGCCAACCAACACTGACGCAGCACAATTAGTGTTGACTTGGCATGGCCGATGCTAGCGTAAACAATTTTTAATAATATTTTAATATTTGACCTCTCCTAGCAATGGTGAGGTAAGCATTGCCAATGGTTGGTGAGGTCACCTCAATTGGGTGATCAGCCCTCACCTCTGGCTGATCACCTCAGTCCGGCGGAAGAAGGAAGAGGAAAAAAAATAAAGAGAAAAAATGAAAAATTAATTATAAATAAAATATTATTAAAAATTATTTACGTCAACGCTAGCTATGCCACCGTTGGTTTGGGCATTTTCCCCTCTAATTGTGGAAGGGGGGAGGTTCAAGTCACCGCGTGCGCATTAGCACGACTTAAGCGAAATATCGTGGGAGGTGGGTCCCCGCGCCAGTGCTTCCTAGGGGTTTACATCGAGTGCTCGCTGTGAGGCGGTTCCTTCGGTCTAAAAAAAAAAATGCTAGCCATGCCACATCAGCATCAGTCGTGCCATGTTAATATTAGCTAGCCAAATTTGGTCAAATGAATTGAATTGGTATAAACGTAAAAGGTTTACGACTCAATTGGTAAAAAAATGTTTTGGATTAAATTGATATAATTGCAATACTAATAAAAACATAGGCTTTTAATATGAAAACTATTTTGTCAACTTTGAACTCATTATTCAAATGTCGATTAAGTGTCGAACTTTTCAATTTTGTTGATTGTGTTGGATGAAATCTCTTAAAGTATTTTGAAGTTGACAAAACATTTTTATCAGTCTAGTCTGAAGACTTACAGACTCTTTTGACAAAGTCTGAAGATCAAAGTCTGAAGCTAGCAAGACTCAAGACTTATATTTCAAAGTCTACTCACATGGACAGTTTCCAGGACGACGTTTATTCTGATCTTATATGATCTTTTTTTCTAACGACTAGTGGATATCTTTCTACTGGATTCAGCACTAAACGATCTTAGTTTTATATGGAATATGTTTAGATTCTTTGACGACTTCGCAACTTATATTTGGAAGGATCTACTTATGGAAACCGAGATCCTGATTGTATGGGCGAGCAGGATTGATGGGCTATCAACACTTACCTTAAAGAGCTCGAGATCTCTCTAATTGATTCTGTCCAACGGGTTGATTGGAAGAACTTCTTTGGAAGGTGCCAACGGTATTGAAGGCATGAAGAAGTATATAAGAGAGATGCTCTAGTTGTTGAAGGGTGCGGATAGAAGAATTCCAAAGTCTGAATCTCCTTTTCTATTTTGCGATATCATTATTTGAGCGTTACATGTAATCAAAAGAGAGATCATATTGTAGACCTTGAGGAAGTGTAGTAGAGTAATCTACACTGTGGACTCAAGAGCGTAAGACTGTAATCACTCTTATTGATTCTTAGTGAAATCCAGCCAGAAGGGCTGTCCGTGCGAGAGAGTGGACGTAGGCTTGATCTAAGCCGAACCACTATAAATCTGGAGTCTTGATTTTCTATCCCTAATCTTTTATATTGTTAACTGTTTTCATTTGCTGCAATCGTTGATTTTAAATTATTTATATATCATTCGGTTTGAATTGTTAAAATCGCTTTAAACACCTATTCACCCCCCTCTAGGTGCTAATTCTAGTTCTAACAATTGGTATCAGAGCCTGTGTACTTGTTTATAAGAAGTGTCTTTACTTCTAAGTAAAAGATCTATGGCTAGTATGCTGCCTACAGGGTTGGTTGAAGGTCAAAGCAATACCAGACCTCCATACTTTGATGGAAAAAATTACAGCATATGGAAAAATAAGATGAAAGCATTCCTAAGATCGAAAGATCCTTTGGAATGGGAAGTGGTTGATAAAGGAATCATTCCTGCTGCTGCATCAGACTCAGAGAGAGGAAAAGAACCTGTTGTTCCTACTCTTTTGACTCAAGAAGAAATCACCAAGAGACAAACTCTCGACGCCAAAGCTATTTACTCTTTATATTGTGCTTTATCCCCTACTGAATATAATAGAATATCTTCTTGTGATACAGTAAAAGAAGTATGGGATAGGCTTCACATTACCTATGAAGGAACTGATCGTGTGAAAGAAACAATGATCAACATTCTCTTGGGACAATATGAAGTCTTTAAGATGAGATCAGGAGAATCAATTACTGACATGTTTAGTCGCTTTACTGAAATTGTGAATGGTCTTGAATATCAGGGACATCCAATCTCAGGACATATGAAGGTCAACAAACTTCTTCGAGGACTCTCAAAAGACTGGAATTATATAAAAACCTCAATAAGAGAGACACAGAGGATTGCTCCACTTTCTGTAGATGAATTGGTTGGGACTCTTCAATCCTATGAAGTAGAACAGACCAACGAAGAGGAAGACTCAAAAGGTAAGAAATCTATTGCCTTAAAGTCTAATGACTATTCTGATGTTACAGACTCTGAAGAAGATCTAGATGATGAAGAACTGGCACTTATGATAAAGAGATTCATAAAGTTGAACAGAAAAGGAAGGAAATTCAATTGGAAGAAACAAAATTCTCAAAAGTTTCAAAACAAGTCAACAGAGGAAGATGATACGAATAAAGAAGTGACTTGCTTTGAATGCAAGAAAAAGAGACACATCAGACCTAACTGTCCTCTGTTAAAGAAGAGAAAATGGAAGACTGAGAAAAACAGGAAGGCACTCAAAGCAGAGACTTGGAGTGATACTGAATGTGAAGATAGTGACAATGATTATGCCAATATTTGTTTAATGGCAAAATCAGACTCAGACTCAGACCTTGATTCAGACACAGACTCAGACAGCGAACTCGAGGTTAGTAACTTGAAAATTCCTGTTAAAGTTTCTAAATACATTGATGAACTTTGTCTTAGTCTGAAAACCTCTCTTAAGAGGATCTCTGAATTGAAAAGGGAAAATTCTACATTGAAACAACAGGATAAACTTATGAAAGAAAAGTTTGAAAAACTGGAAAAAGATTTTGCTGTTGTGAAAGAAAACTCAGACAGTATCTCAAATGAAAATAATCTTTTGAAAAATGATATCACTAACATATCAAAGAGATTTTCAAATGGTTCTGAAAAGCTGGATAAGATTCTTTCGATACAAAGACCATATTTTGACAAGTTAGGTCTTGGTATGACTTCTGAAACTATTCCACTGATTGATTTTCTGAAGGTAAAAGAAAGAATTAAACAAAGACCAGCTAGAACTGTTTACAAGAATCATTTCCAGAAAGTCTTTGTAAAACCTGTTGGTAGAAATGCTCTGAGATGTTCCAAGTGTAAAAGCTTAGAACATTTTGAGAAAGAATGTCATTTGGTTTGGAGACCTGTTAAAAAGAGCTAGGCTAAGACTGTCTATTGTTCTAACACTTCTGGACCCAAGATGGTATGGGTACCAAAAAGAGCTTGATTTCTATTAATTGCAGGTTACTATAAAAAAGAAGATAAAATGGTATCTTGATAGTGGCTGCTCAAGACATATGACAAGAGACTCAAGCTGCTTCATAAAACTTATCCAGATAGACGGAGGAAAAGTTTCCTTTGGTGGTAACAACAAAGGAAAGATTACTGGTCGAGGAACAGTGAAGATTGGAAGTTTGTCTATCAATAATGTTTCATTAGTTGAAGGATTAAATTACAACCTGCTTAGCATAAGTCAATTGTGTGATTCTGGTTTCAAGATCAACTTTCAGGAAGAAACGTGCTCTGGAATCAGTAAAGACCTTACTCAATCTTTTACTGGTCGAAGACATGGAAATATCTATCTTCTGGATGTGAATCAAGAAAGATCACAGTGCTTAATATCAGTACAAGATGAAGCAAATCTATGGCACAAAAAGCTAGGCCATATCAACATGAAGCAAATCAACAAGATCTCTACAAAGAAACTTGTTTGAGGATTGCCTATTCTGAATTATTCAAAGTCTGATCTATGTACACCATGCGTACTGGGTAAACAGAACGAAAAGCATTGGTGGTAAAAGGTTCTATCTGGTAATAGTGGATGACTATTCACGATTCACTTGGGTCTACTTTCTTACAAGTAAGTCAGAGACTTTCTCTCTATTTTCAAAATTTGCTAAAAAGGTGCAGAATGAGAAAGGTCACACTATTACAAGCATTCGTACATACCATGGAGGTGAGTTTGAAAATCAAGACTTTGCTAATTTATGTGATGAATTTGGTTTTCAACACAAATTCTCTTCTCCATATACACCAGAACAGAATGGGGTTGTGGAAAGGAAGAATAGATCTTTACAAGAAATGGCAAGAACACTTTTAATTGGAAATCAAGTTTCTTCAAGGTTTTGGGCAGAAGTTGTTTCAACTGCTTGCTATATTATAAACCGAGTGTTTTTAAGACCAATTCTTGAGAAAACTCCTTATGAAATTTTTAAAGGGAAGAAACCAATAGTTTCTTATTTTCAAATATATGGTTGCAAATGTTTTATTCTAAAGAATGCAAATGATCGTGTTGGTAAGTTTGAAGAAAAATCAGATGAAGGATTCTTTCTTGGATACTCTACTTCAAGCAAAGCTTTTAGAGTGTTCAACAAAAAGACTCAGACTGTGGAAGAATCAATGAATGTCAAATTTCAAGACTCTCCACAAGTTCAGCAGATACAGACTGAAGATTCAGAATCTGCTCCAGACATTGCTAGATCTAACTCCACTGAAGCAGTTGCTAAATCAAAATCAGTACAACAAGCTACTGATGAAGAACCTACTCAAGAAGAAGATCAACAATCTATCAGACTGAACAGTAACTGGAAGCACAAGTCTAGTCATCCTGAAGAACTCATTATTGGAAACATTAATGAGGGAATTCGAACAAGATCCAAAAGGCGAGAAGAGTCTAGTGCTGTTGCTCTTATTTCTGAAATAGAACCCAAAAATATTGAAGAAGCTTTAGCTGATGAAAGCTGGATTGAAGCAATGCAAGAAGAGCTCAGACAATTCAGTATTAACGACGTATGGGAATTAACTCCCAAACCAAAAGGTAAATCAGTTATTGGAGCTAAATGGGTTTTCAGGAACAAAGTTGATGAAAAAGGCAAAGTAACGAGAAACAAAGCAAGACTCGTAGCTAAAGGATACACGCAAGAAGAATGGATAGACTATGATGAGACTTACGCCCCAGTAGCAAGGTTAGAGGCAATCAGATTACTACTTGCTTTTGCTTGCTATAAGAATTTCAAGTTGTTTCAAATGGATGTCAAAAGTGCATTCCTGAATGGATTTATTCAAGAAGAAGTCTACATAGAACAACCTCCTGGTTTTGAAGATTCAAAGAAACCAGACTCTGTATTCAGACTAAAGAAAGCTTTATATGGACTGAAACAAGCTCCTCGAGCTTGGTATGAAAGGCTAAGTAATTTCTTAATTCATAGTGGCTTTTCCAAAGGAAAGGTAGACACTACTTTGTTCATTAAAAAGGAAGGTAAAAGCTTTCTACTTGTTCAGATTTATGTTGATGACATCATATTTGGATCATCTAATGAGACTTTGTGCAAGAAATTTTCTAAGTCTATGCAGGATGAATTCGAGATGAGCATGATGGGTGAACTATCCTTTTTCCTTGGTCTACAAGTCAAACAACTAAAGGAGGGAATATTCATTCATCAAGAGAAATATGCAAAAGAACTTGTTAAAAAGTTCGGTCTGGAAAATTGCAAAAAGACTGACATACCAATGTCAAGTTCCTTGAAGATAGACAAAGATGAAGCAGGGAAGAAAATTGACCAAAAGTTATACAGGAGTATCATTGGCTCACTTCTTTATCTTATTGCATCCAGACCTGACATATTATTTAGTGTTTGCATATGTGCTAGGTTTCAATCTGACCCTAGAGAATCTCACTTAAGTGCTGTTAAACGTATTATTAAATATGTTACTACTACTACTAAGATCGGTCTTTGGTATCCCAAAGAAGGAGACTTTACACTTCTTGGCTATTCAGACGCAGATCTTGCAGGTTGTAGAGTTGAAAGAAAAAGCACTTCAGGTACTTGTCAATTGCTTGGAAACAGGGCAGTATCCTGGTTTTCGAGGAAACAAAGTACCGTGGCTCTTTCAATAGCTGAAGCAGAATACGTTGCTCTTGGAAGTTGTTGTTCTCAAATATTGTGGATAAAACAACAACTGCAAGACTTTGGCATTGAAGACTCTTGCACAGAAATTAGATGTGACAACACCAGTGCAATCAATCTTACAAAGAATCCTATCCTACATTCAAGAGCAAAACATATTGAGATTCGACATCACTTTATAAGAGATCATGTTCAGAACAAAGAAGTCTTGATACAATTCATAGACTCAAAGAATCAACTGGCAGACATCTTCACAAAGCCACTTGAGAAAAGCTTGTTTGAGTCTATTCGCTCAAGACTCAATATATTATCTCTTGAAGAATGCTGAAGCTCAGACTCAGTAACTAAAGTCTGACAGAGTATCAGACTCAAAGGTTAAAAGACTGAGAATACGAATCGACACGACTGTAAGTTCATTTACTTAAACTGCCTTATTGATAAGGTAAGATTATCTGTCTATTTTAAGTCGGTTATTTTTAAAGAGAGTGGTTATCGTTTTATTAAGGCAGTTATTTTTTCAAAAAGGAAAATTCAAGATTTTCAAAAGATACGACGCTTGGTTTATCCCCCGTACCTGTTATCCTTATACACCTCTTCTCCTTCGTTTTCACTTTACTCAAAAACCCTAGATCAAAAGCTTTTCACTGCTCTGTATTTTTCTCTCCAAAACTTCTTCGTTTCAAAGTTCTCAACTTTCTTGCGACACAAGTGAGAAAGTCTCTCCAAAGAAAAGCACAATGTCGTATTAGAGGAAGTCATCCAGAATAGCAAACAGGGGACCACAGGGATCTGGTGAGGGGCCTACGCACTTTGATCTCACTGAGGAAAGCGACATTCCTACTGAGCAAACTCCTCAACAATCTCAACAGCGGTCATCCCCAACTAGACCTCAAGAACAGGGCCCTCAAGATGCAGAAACGATTTATGAAGATATCGAACTAGTAAGAACTCTTAAGCCTGCCTTTGTTTACAAGCTTTACTCTGCGTTAAAGGAATGTGGTTCTGCTATGTCTTTCGTGGATGAGTTTCTGAAAGAGAAGGGCTATAGAAACGAGACGCACTTTCTTACTGTTATGGAAAGGTCTGGAGTTGTGCCTGAGGGAACGGCTGCAAGAGCATTTGCAAATTTCCTTAGTGACCCTAGGTTTAGTAGTATGAATCAGCCTGAGTGAAAGGATGATGATGAAAAGATGTTCATACACTTTAAACCATGGATGGGTGTGGCTGCAAACCTTCGAGGGAAGAAGGATGAATTGTTCCGCTCAGACGGACACAGGAAGAGATATGAAAAATTGCTGAAGCGTGGGGTGATGAACCCACGAACTGTGGATTTCGATTTTCTGGACTTGTTGAGCATAAATCCGCGAGAGAAATTCGAAAAACTCCAACTTTATCAGTTCTGCACAGACTGTGACACGGCGCATTCTGAATTGACGGCTTATTTCTACTCCAATATCAGTTTCATTGATCCAAACAGCTTCACTTTCAGCGTGAGGGATAAAGAGTATGTCGTTGATAAGGACATTTTGGCTGATGTGCTTGGTGTGGAAAGAGGGGCTTTCCAATCAATCGGCGTGTCTGTAACCCATGCTACTCTTGATCTAGCAAGGGACAGAATTGCAGAAGGAAGACTCTCTTACTCCAGAATGAATGCAACAAATACTTTGCTGCACAAGATTGTAATCAACTGTCTAAGACCCAAATCGACATCCAAGACAGATGTATCAATTTCTGAAGCTAAGTTGATGTTTGCCATCAAGACTGGTGTAAACTTCTCTTTGCCGCATACCATCATATTTCACATGTATAGATGCATGGTAAAGGACAAAGGAAAGCTTCCTTATGCTGCTCTCATTACTCGTCTCTTCAGACATCTAAACATTCAACCTCCTCATACTCTCACAGTGAAGACTATTGATAAAATGGTCATCGGGCTGAGGATGATTACCAAAATGCGTCTGAAAGAGCTTAGTAAGAAACTGGAGCAATTCAAGGAAAAGACTCCTATCAAGCTCAGACCAGACTCATCAGCAGCCAAAAGGAAAGGGAAAGAACCTGTGGTTTGTTCTACCAAGAAGAGGAGGGCAATCATCCTGGAAGATGAAGATGATGAGGATGCTATACCCATCTCTACTCTTATTTCTCAATTTGCTACATCTATTCCAACTGTTCCAGAACATCAAGTTGCAGAGAAAGAGAAAGAAAAAGAGGAAGAGAAAGAGTAAGAGAAAGAAGAAGAGAAGACAGAGGAAAAAAGAGAGGAAGAGGAAGAAGGAAAAGAAGAACCAGCAGATGAACCAGAAAGAACAGATTCTCCAGCAGAAAAGGAGGATCTACAACAGCTTGTCACTGAGGAAACTCCTTAGAAAGAAGAGTTCTTTTCTCCTCCAGAAGACATGGAAACAGGGGGAGATAAAGAAAGAGAACACACACCTCTTCTGCTGACTTTTAGAGAAGAGGATGCACAAACAGGTGTTAGTCGATCACCTCCTAATGCTGAGGATATTCATGCTGCACAGTTTCCTGAAGGAGAGGCATCATCTCCACACACTGAACCTCCTGTTGACATTCATACTGGCTTGACTCCACCTTCAGACCGAGCTGAAACAAGCACTCAGACTGACAACTCTGGAGATTTTCAAAGGCTGCTTGAGATCATCTTGGAACTTAAAGGTCAAATTTATGCCATGGGATATGAATTTCAGACCTTGCAGAATGAAAATCATGCAATGTTCATCACTTTGCATGATCAGCTTAAAGATGTTCAGCGTCAGATTCAGGATACTGCAAAGGGCACTACTCTCACCCAAGTACAGGAAGATTTGAGGAAGTTGGAAGACACTGTCAAGTCTATGGGAGACTTTCAACTTGTTCGCATTCCTCGAGCTCCTTGATTTTTTAATGCTGACAAAAAGGGGGAGAAGACTTTGCAGATTTTTTTTCTCAAACCAAACCAAATCCTATCTTTTTATTGCTTGCTATCTTGACTTTGACTTGAGTTTTTAAACGTGTGCAGTTTTTGGAATATGTGCTCTCTATGGCAATACTTTAAGCTTTGTAAATTAGATAGTACTGTCTGTTTATGACTAATGAGGTTTCGGTGAATGCAGATCTGTGTACAGGGAAAGTCTGTGTACATGATAACTTCTACTATCTTATTTAATCTTTTATGATACTTGCTTAAAAGTTGTATTGCAGGGCGATAATATTCAAATCTGCAGGAAAGTTTTGTCACCATCAAAAAGGGGGAGATTGTTGGATGAAATTCCTTAAAGTATTTTGAAGTTGACAAAACAGGTTTATCAGTCTAGTCTGAAGACTTACAGACTCTTTTGACAAAGTCTGAAGATCAAAGTCTGAAGATCAAAGTCTGAAGATCAAAGTCTGAAGCTAGCAAGACTCAAGACTTATATTTCAAAGTCTACTCACATGGACAGTTTCCAGGACGACGTTTATTCTGATCTTATACGATCTTTATTCTAACGACTAGTGGATATCTTTCTACTGGATTCAGCACTAAACGATCTTAGTTCTATATGGAATTTGTTTAGATTCTTGACGACTTCGCAACTTATATTTGGAAGGATCTACTTATGGAAACCGAGATCCTGATTGTATGGGCGAGCAGGATTGATGGGCTATCAACACTTACCTTAAAGAGCTCGAGATCTCTCTAATTGATTCTGTCCAACGGGTTGATTGGAAGAACTTCTTTGGAAGGTGCCAACGGTATTGAAGGCATGAAGAAGTATATAAGAGAGATGCTCTAGTTGTTGAAGGGTGCGGATAGAAGAATTCCAAAGTCTGAATCTCCTTTTCTATTTTGCGATATCATTATTTGAGCGTTACATGTAATCAAAAGAGAGATCATATTGTAGACCTTGAGGAAGTGTAGTAGAGTAATCTACACTGTGGACTCAAGAGCGTGAGACTGTAATCACTCTTATTGATTCTTAGTGAAATCCAGCCAGAAAGGCTGTCCGTGCGGGAGAGTGGACGTAGGCTTAATTTAAGCCGAACCACTATAAATCTGGAGTCTTGATTTTCTATCCCTAATCATTTATATTGTTAACTGTTTTCATTTGCTGCAATCGTTGATTTTAAATTATTTATATCTCATTCGGTTTGAATTGTTAAAATCGCTTTAAACACCTATTCACCCCCTCTAGGTGCTAATTCTAGTTCTACCAATTGGTTGACCAACTTGCCAGAAGTCATATTTAAGCAAAATGCATGGGCCCGAACATCGTCCGGATGCATCAAATGGACGATTTGTCGAGGCATTTCCATTGCAGCTCGAGCGCATCTTCCGAGGATTTCGAGGCGTGAAGGAGACAGCTTGTTGTCATTGGACGTTTGAACCGACAAGCCCAACTCCTGAGTGGCATTTGGTCAACTTCGCAGTTCAGACACGCGACACAGGTTTTAACTAATTTGTTTAAGCCACATCATTGAACACTTTCTTTGAGTTAATGAAAGTCTGCCCTTAGTGCAATTTGTTTTGCCAAAAAAAAAAAAAAACAAGAAGAAGTGCTATTTTCGTTGTTAGGTCCATCGTCAAATGTCATTTAGGATCGTCACTGTGTACCTTTCAAGTTTCAAACGATGAGCTCATTCATTCTCCTGCGCATCCCACAAATTCTTGTCCTTCTTCCACTCGTTGTATGTTCTGAGTTTGAACCCTAAAAACATTGACTTAGACTTTCCCCATGATGTTTTTTCCTTAACTACAATAATTATCATCTCACTCACTTTTGCCATGTTTCTTTACAAAATGTGGAAATTAAACTCCACACCTAAAGTTAAACGTCCCTACCCACATCTGAAACTAAATATCCCTATTCAAGTATTGACTTTCCCCACGATTACACCAACATTTTCTCCTAACTAAATATATTTTATTTGATTGTTGCAAATAATTTATAGATACTGTGGGTCCAATAGTTCTGCGAATAAAATGGAACATTATGTTCGATCTTGTTGACATTCCGGTTTGACTGTGAGATATTTTAGATTCGTAGATATATTGCATACATATGTTATACTTATATAATTTTGTCCTTAATCATCGTTCTTCGATAATATCTCTACATGCGAAGCGAGAGGCTCCCAAAGGATCACATCTATATCTATTTTTTTGGTCGGCAGAGAACGATAAAAGCCTTGGACCTTGAATTCTTGGCCAAAAAGTTGGCCACCCAAGTTATTATCAATCACGTAGAGCTTACGCTCCATTTGTTTTGCAAAAAATAAATCCTGTTGAAAAAAATTTGCATAAAAAAATTATTTTCCAACAAAAAGATTTTTATTTTCTGATATTTGTTATGATTTGTGTGTAACGTGGGAGCTATATTTCAATTTTTATTAAAGGAAAATTTTTGAAGCGCATACTTGTGAAAAATCTCAAGTACAATCCCAGCTTCCGAGTTCGGACGTCGTGAGCCTAGCTTTGAAGGTCCTGAGCCTAGTCATCAAGGTCTCTGGAATGAGCATTGGGTTCTAAGGCCTGAACGTAAGGGACTCCACCTGACTACTAGGAGCTAGATACCCAAGCTCGTCAATTGGGACCCCGGTGCTTAGCATGACTGTCAAGGGGGGTCCCAGGGCAGCACCAAAGGATAGGGTCCATTTGTATTTTGGAAAATACTTATTGTTTTTCAAAAGAGAAAGTCATTTTTTTATAAAATTTAAGCATGAATTTTCCTTTGATTGTGAAAAGATTTTTCCGTTATTTTTCTAAATGATCCAAATATTTGAAAAATGAGGAGAATGTTTAGCGGCGATAAATTTCAAGCGAAAATAAATGGACTCTTAAGATAAGTAATTCAAATGCCATTCATCGTTCTGCTTTAATCATTTAGAACGTGTTCGAATGCAAATCATCAATTGTAGTTTATCCTCTTGTGTTTTGTTAGTTTAATCTCGATTTAACTATCGCATTGTTAAAACTAATATTTAACTAATTATCTTAAAAGGATTGGCCCTGTAGTAAAATTGAGAACCGACACTATTAATCCTATACCACTAAGATAGGTTCCAAATTTCAATATTAAAATTGATTTGTGAGGACCATGCTATCCCTGGTTTTGGCACTAATTCTTCCTCTTTGATAGGTTCCCCTCATGAAGACGTGTTGTGCTTGTTTTGAATCCCAAAAGCACCCTCGATAACGTTATAAGTCTTGCACTAGGAAAACACAACCATGTAGAGAGGCATGATTAGTCTTACCAAAAAGATGAGCTCAAATCATACTTAATTTTTTTTTTTTGAAACAGGGAAACCAACTAATATCCATAAGATTCGTGTTCACAAAAATACCCTGCTAATCTCATAAACGAAGTAAAGGGTGCTCAAATGCGTGCTCGGAATATGAATCTTTACTTTTACCATTTTGTTTTGCATTATCATTCTTACATGCCAACATTAACATTGAATCCCTTGAAACTTCATATGAAATTATCTAAAACCCAACAAAGCCTTTTCATGATCATTTCAAAAATCATAATGATTTTTGTCTTTGTTTGAAGGGTCCAGAAGTCCAAAATTTATCGCGAAAGTGTAATAGGGTTATAAAACTTTCAAACAATGTAATCGTGTTCTAAAATTTGTCAATTTGGCACATCAAGTTCTTTCATTAATACCATCAATTTATTTGATGAAAAATGCTGACGTGGCATTTTAAAATTAATTTATCTATTATATGTAGCGATTTTTTATTATTTTCTTAGTCAAATCTTTTTAAAATTAAATTTGAAAACCAAAAAGGGATAAAATTTTATTTAAAAAAGTTGAAAAAAAAAGGAGAATGAGCTCGCTGGTGGGGCATTGCCTCCACCCACCATTGGAGGGGACAATGGAGGTCGCTAGCCCTAAGTGAGGGCATCTAGATCTAAGTAGTGCCAACCCTCCCCTAGGGTTGGTGACCATTGCCCACTTTAGGTGAGAGTTGAAGACACCCAAATCTGGTGAGCCTCACCTTTGCTTGGGGTCGATCGGCCTCGCCTGGGCTTGGGGAGCCAGCCACCCTTGCCTCGAGCAAGCAACCTCTGCCAACCCCTCTAGTAAAGGGCAACAACAAGGGCCACCAGCGAGGCCGTACCATTCTCTCTCTCTCTCTCTCTCTCTCTCTAGTTTTGTTTTTCTAAATAAAATTTTAGCTTTTTCTAAATTTTTAAAATCAATTTAAATAAGATTTGAATATGGATATAATAATAAAAAAATGCCACATTTTAGAGAGAAATCATTTTAAAACTCCACGTAGGAGAGAGAAATTGATTTAAAAATGCCACTTTAGCATTTTTCATTAGACAAATTGATATTGTTAATGAGAGGACTTGATTATACAAATTTGACAAGTTTTATTACTTCATTGCACTTTTTAAAAGTTTTAGGATTCAATTGCACTTTCGTGATAAGTTTTAGGATTTCTAGTTAATACATCCCTTATTTGAATACATCACACTATTTGACTATGTGATTTACATGCTCTCTATGTACACGCGGTCTCTCTCCAATTATCCTCTTAAACTTTTTGGTTCGAGCCTTCTAACACGTTATCAAAGTCAAGTCTCGCTCCTATCTTTTTCGCTCTTGCATTTGCCCCATTCATTAAATTATATGCGTCATTTCTGATCCGACTTGCATGTGAGAAGAGATGTTGAAAAATGGGGATTGTTATCTAATTTTGTACCCTAAAGTTTTTAAAATCGTAACCCCTCAAAAAAAATAAAAAAATTGTGCCTTTTACCTGTTATCTAGACTGCAAAGCATGATGGGCAGTTTTTAAAAATGGTTGATATCCTAGAAAACTCCAAACCGATACACTTATAACAAATTTAACTCAAACTAATTTTTTGACCACAAAAAATTCCAAATTAATATACTTGTGATAAATTTAACCTAAATGACCACAAAAAACCTCAAACTAATACACTTTTAACAAATTTACCTCAAACTAATTTGTTTAACCGTCATAAATCCCAAATTAATACATTTGTGACAAATATACTTTTTGTTAAATTGGATTCACAAAATGGTATAACTATAATGAACATAAAGTAAAATCTCAAACTGATACGCTAATCAACTATCACGTGTAATCTGACTGCGCAATTTGATAGTAAAATTTAATGAAAACTAACAAAAGATAAATTTATTACAAGTATATCAGTTTGAGGTAAATTTGTTAAAATTGTACCAGCTTGAAATTTTTGGTTGTCAAATATTAGTTTTGAGTAAATTTGTCACAAGTGTACTAGTTTAAGATTTTTTAGGGTATTAACCCTTTTAAAATATAAGAGTGCCAAATTAGAGAAATCAATTCCTATGTGGAACATTTCGCAAGGCTACAATCAATTGTTTTGAAAAATTCAAGCATTTAGGTTGTGCTATAATACAATTATATGATGTCCAAACCAAAAAATTGAAGTTTTTAAAATAGTCGGTAGTGATTGTACAAAATTTTGTACGCCATTAGTGCATGAGGTACTGATTTCAAATCTTTACAAAACCCATTTTTTGGCCTTTCTCATTATATATTCCCTTGCTTAGTTTTAGACTAAAGTCTAGCCTATTCATGAGAGTTTGTTACAATATATAAAAGTTAGACCATGCCTCTAAATAAAAGGAAGAATTACCAAAAAAAATTTAACTCTATTGCAATTGTGTTAATTCAATCATAACTTTTTTTTTTTGGTCAATTGAGTCTTAAACCTTTTGCATTTGTATCAATTTAATATATTCGACCAAATTTGGCCTTTCGGTGCTAACGTGGCATGATTGATGTTAACGTGGCATAGCTAGAAATTGTTAGCCTCACTAGTGGTCGACAACCGGCCCTCGCCTTTGGCTGATTGCCTAAGTCCAACAACCAATTGGGGGAAGAAGGAAGAGGAAAAAAATAATTACAAATTAAAAAAAAAACAAAAGTGTCATTAAAAATTGTCCACATCAGTGTCGGTCGGTTAAATTTTGTTAGATTGACTGAATTGACACAAATACAAAAGATTTATGACCCAATTTGTCAAAAAAAGTTCAATACTTAATTGATAAAATTACAATAAGTTTGGGATTTTTTTAGTAATTTTCTCTCAAATAAAAGCGTAAGTTTTAAAATGAAAACTATCCAATCAACTCTAAACTCATTTAACGAATGTCGATTCAATTTCAAACTTTTCAATTTTGTTGATTGAGTTATAGACCTTTTTGCAAAATTTCAATATAGTCATTGCAGTCAATTTTTATGGCAATGTGCCAAGGATTGATCGAAATGACTATGTCCATAAAATTCTAAATGCAAGTGAATGTATCGAACAAATAATATTATGATGAGAAAGAGTATTATCCCATAGAGATTGATGATTAATAAACTAATTAAACACTAAAAATAGGTTACTTCTACAATATATCTAACATATCAAAATAGAATTGAGAATAAACTAAAACTAAAAATTTTAAAAGTAAAATTTGGAGACTACATGCAATAAATCAATCAAATAAATATGTTAGATCATATGATTTCACCATAATCACCAGATATGAATTTCAGGTTGCTATGCATATAAGAACGATATCAATCATGTGATAGCGGAATTTCCTAATCTATTTATTATTCTATTTCTAGGTATAACAAACCTACTCAGTTCATTAATTCACCATATCTCTATGTAAATTTAAATAAACATAAGTGCATTAAAATCTATGAATATTCCCGACTTACGATTAGTCTTTTCAATCACCTTATCGTCGAAAGCTATGCAAATAATGCAACATATCTCTATCTACATTTAATTCATGATTATATATTATAATGAACAATTGCATATTATCACTTCTTACTCTCAAGTATGCATATCAGATCATTCAAGTGGTGGTCAATCACTTAAAAATTATTAAGCACAATAACTCACATGAATGAAATCACTTGCATACACAAAAATCATGAAATTTATATCATCATGGTTAGACTATATCATAGCCTTAACAAAAGAAAATAAAAACATAGTAGAAGAAGAAATAAAAATATAAATCAAACCTAGCATTATGAATCAAAAAACAAGAATTCTGTCATCACTTTTATTTTCTCTTCAAAATACTTGAAAAACTATCAGAACAATGAAAAACGATCTAAAAACCAAAAAAACTTAGTTTTCTATATTATCCTATTTGTAGGATATATTTAAGAACCCTAACATAATGTATTTTCTTATTTTTTCTGCATAAAATCATGGAATAAATTGTAGAATTCTTGATTTGGTATCCATTTTCCAACGCTTTTTTATTTGAATCCCAAAATCACAGAATTTTCCTTTCTGTCCTTTTGCCCTTCTTTTCCCTATTTATTTGGGTAAATAGAAGGAAATTCAAATATTTTCTAATGAACATTGCATTATAAAGTACCATATTTATTGCCTAAAATAGGTAAAATAACTCTATTATTATAGATTTATCATACTACATTGAAATTTTGTACAAAAGTATAGGACTAAATGGCGAAATTGAAAAGTTAACATTTGAACTAACATCCGTACAATGAGTTTAGGACTAATCAGACAATCACCCTCATTTAACTCAGATTTACTAGCAGTACGTACCCTTGGACGCAATATGATTTTCCCTTTTCTCTCCTTTGCAGAACCGGCAGAGGGAGACCAACTTGCTAGAAGTCAACTTTAAGCAAAATGCATGGGCCCAAACGTCGTTTGGATGCATCAAATCGACGACTTGTTGAGGTATATCCATTGGAGCTCGAAGGTATCTTCCGAGGATTACGAGACGCGAACGGGACACGGTTTGTTGGTTTCGAAGGGCTCGTCGAAATCAATGGACTTTTGAACCGACAAGGTCAACCACCGAATCGGCATTTGGTCAACTTCTTTGTTCAGACATGCAACGCAAGTTTTAACTAACTTCGGAGCATTTATTTCCACTAGAGAAGCCTTCAAAGAACTTGTCTTACCACATCATTAACAATTATAAGAGTCGAGTGCAGAAGATAGCCATTTGAAATGGTAAGATCAAATTGTGACCGTGTCTGCTTATCGTTACTTAGAATAAAATGCACAGTAACTTTCAGTGGTATCGTGTTTGTCGTAACCAATGTCGTTTTGGATTGTGCATATTGAGTTATATTGCAATTCCTTGGTCGAGACATTTGATTTTGTCGTACCAAACGAGGGATTGTGATATTGTTCATTTTGTTGTAATTCGTGGACAAGCCATAAGGAGTCGTAGCATGGGTCATTTTATCGTGACAAAGTCTGTTTGTTCGTAATAAGTTACACCCGGTCCCTAGTATTGATCGATCAACAATAATTTCTAGATTGACCAATTTCTACTTGTGAGCAAGCTTGATTACATTCATTTTATCTTAGCTCGATGAAAATGTTGCAATGGCTTTTCAATGAACAAGCAGTGATCAGTTGTAAGACATCTAATTTTATCATGTCGCAATTCATCTTCATAATAATTTTTCAATAAACAAGTCGATACACATTTCATTTTATCGTACTGCAATATTTTTTCCCCATAAAACAATTGATTAAGTCTCAGATATCGGTTGTATGATGTCCAAGCATCGCTTGGCTATCTCCTATGTTTTCTACCCACTTGATTTGAAATTATCGTGGTTTATGAGAGATGGGGAAATTTGAAAACACTCTCGCGGGCTTTCGAATCGTAAAATGTTGTAATTGCTTTCATTTTATCTTAAGGGTTCGTTCGTTTCGCGGAAAATAATTTCCGGAAAAATATTTTCCGAATTTTCCGGCGTTCGTTTCACGGAAAATGAATTCCTTGAGAAAAATGTTTTCCATCAAAGGAAAAAAGTCTTCTAAAGTAGGGGAAAATGTTTTCCACTTTTGAAAAGTGGAAAACATTTTCCTCATTTGATCTCTCTTATCTCACACCTATACAAATCTTGACTTCCTCCTCCCCTTTCTTTTTCTTCTTTTCTTTTTTCATTCAAATTATTTTTTAATTTTCTTTTTCTTTTTTTAATTCGAATTATTTTTAATTTCCTTTTTCTTTTTCTTCTTTTCTTCTTTCTTTTACTTTTTTTTTTTTTGTTTCCCATCTTCTTCTTTCTTGACTAGTCGTCAGACCAAGTGAAACCTCAAATTCGTCAATCTCAAACTTACGCTCGTCGATCTGGCGAACCTCGAGCTTGATGCTCGCACTCGCCAATCTGGTGAGTAGAAAATATTTTCCTTATCGAACACCGAAAAATATTTTCCGAAACATTTGATGTTTTAGCCGAACACTAGAAAATATTGTTATTTTCCTGAAAAATGACTTCTGAAAAAATATTTTCCGGAAATGGCTCATTTTCGGCGAAACGAACGGACCCTAAATTAATGAAAAATTTCTTAATAGCTTTTCAAAGGAACAAGTCATAAACCATCTCATATTGTTCAACCATAGTTTATTTTTATTTTAGAAATCAATTGACCGGTGTCCAAGCATTGATCTAGGGTTAGTAATTTTGTTCCACCAACTTGATTTGAAATTGTGATGGTACATGACATTTCAGAAGATCTGGAATTGGTTCAATGGTTTTCGAGGCCTGTGTCACGTCGTAATTTTGATCTTATCATAGTGGGTAAAAAATTGCCCATCGAATTCGGGTGGCCATAGGGGTATCAAAAGAGTTGTTTTGAAGTACGAAGGCGACGTCAAGTTGGAAAGATGTAGAACAAGTCAATGCTGTACTTGAAGAATCTTCTCCATGTGCATGACCCGTTTTTTAGGTTAGAAATACTATTTCGAACTTTGCATCTCATCGGTCAAATCTCAATCGACTGGGCCAAAAATTAGGTGTCTACAGCTATACGATAAGCCAATCAAGGTTGACATGTTTAAGAGCTTAATTATGATCATGAAATAGTTTTTTTTTTCATGAGACACCATCATTGCTTAATTGGAAGAAAAAATGATTTCAGTTATTTCTCTTGTATATGGGTTGTGTAATGAATACTTTGGAAACTATCTCATATATATGGATCTAACATAAACGCATTATATACTCCCTTTCACCTAATTTGCCAATTAAACATGACCTAATCATCGCCTTCACGGAAAACCCTCATTGGACCTTCGCGCAATGGCCAATCCATCGGTTTTCCCTTTAGGCCGTAAGTTAGCCTACAAATATCTAGTTGAGAATCCAACACGTTCCTAAATGACCCATTCCAGGATGAGAATTTAGGATTAGGTGCACAAACACAACGAAATAAAAAGGAAATGCGAAAAAGAGAAATTGAGATACATGATTTATCCCAATTTACTCTTAAACTAGAGTTATATTCAGAAGATGATGATTCATTGTAATTAGCATCCCTATTTCTCTATATAACTCGTCATTATAAGAGAAAGAATTTATATATAGGTGGCACAAGAAAATTTAAGATCGAGAAAGCCCTAGGCTATTCAGTAGTAGACCCCAATACCTTCTCGTTGATGGGGAGTATAAACTACACCCCAACGTCGAGCTCTACTACGATTCTTCTGGTGCACTTAAGCATCACAAGGTCGGTCTGATCACGAACTCATGCCCCCTTCCCCTCAAAGTTGCTATTTAGTCGATGGATCTCGACCCAACTGGTGAGTAAATTTGCGCATTAACAATCCCATGCATAAAACTCCTTCCCACAACAGAAATTGAGAACGAAATTTACGTAAACTTACCCCCTAAGATACGAAGTGGATTTTTCTTTTTATTGGTCAAACCAGAAGTGGATTATTCTTTTTATTGGTCAAACCAGAAGTGGATTAGATCACGGAAAAGGTCAGACATTTGAACCAAAAGCAAACAAAACAAAAAACAAAAAAACAAAAAAACAAGAAGAAGAGCAATTTGTGTTGTTAGGTCCACAGGTCATTTCGGATCGAATTTGTGCGCCTTTCGAGTTTTCAACATCGTCCCCACGTCATCGATGACCTTATATATTCTCGTGCGCACCTCGCCAAGCCCTGTCCCTCCTTCCATTCTGTTTATGCCGTCTTGTCGTTGAGCTTGAACCCTCAAAAACATTGACTTTGACTTTCCCCACGATTACATCGACCCTTTTCCCCAAGAAGATCAAAATAATTAATTAAATATATTTAATTCAATTGGTGCAAATACATTTATAGATACGGCTGATCCAACAGTCCGACGAATAAAATAAAATGCTCTGTTCGATCTTGTCGATGTTTCGGTTTGACCGTGAGGTATTTTAGGTTCATAGATACGTGTGTATGGACGGTGTACTTATCTAATATTGTCCTTAATCGTTGTTTTTCAATGATACCTCTATATGCTACTCTCGCATGGGTTCACATCTATATTTTATTTTTTGGTCGGTAGAGAATTATAATAGCCTATGGACCTTGAATTCCTAGGCAAAAAGTTGGGCCACCCACGTCATTATTGAACACTTGGAGAGATTAACCGTACTCCTATGCTCCGTTTATTTTACAAAAAATGAACTCCGTCTGAAAATATTTGCAAAAGAGCTTAATTTCGAGGAAAAATATTTTTATTTTCATGTATTTATTGTGTTTTGTGTATAACGCGGGAGTTATCTTCCGATTTTCATTAAAGAAAAAATATGAAATACGTACTCGTGCAAAGCCTCAAATGCAGTCCCAACTTCCGGGTTCAGGCTGTGGAGGTCTCGAGCCTAGCCATTAGGGTCTCTGGAATGGGCATTGAGTTCTAAGACCCGAACTCGAGGGGCTTCGGCTTGGTTGCCGGGAATCAGGGACTCATGCATGGGCACTGCGAACCCGGGCTAGCTGCCAGGGTCTCGAGCACAAGAGCTAGGGACTTGGCTCGGCCCTTGGGGGACTTGGGTATTGACAACTTGAGTGCAAGAGCGTGGCATCCAAGCTTGTCACCTCAGACCAGCGCCTAACGCGGTTGTTAAGAAGGGTCCTGGGCCAACCTTGGAGGACGGGGTCCATTTGTATTTTAAAAATGCCTTTTGTTTTCGAAAGAAAGTAATATTAAAAAAAAATATTATGCATGATTTTTCCTTTGATTGTGAAAGGATTTTTTTGTTAGTTTATTTTCCTAAATGACCCAAATATTAGAAAAATAAGGAGAATCTTTACTGACAATATATTTTCTCCAAACAAATGAACTCTTAAGATAAGCGATTCAAGGCAATTTATCTTTCCTCTTTAATCATTTAGGTTGTGTTAGGAAATTAGGATGAGATTTAGTCATATACTTGGTGCTTGCTCAAGACATAAATAAAAAGAATATAACCCGAATAAAATTATCTTAAGAGGGAATTGGGATAAATGTGGATGTGATTTTTAATATCCACAATAGGGAAGTTATTTTCTCTAATAACAAACTTCGTAAATTAATAAAATTGAAAATTTATATTTCAATTCAAATATTTTTTTAATTTAGTCATTTTTTTGAATTTAATTCTATCTTATAATATGGATTCAATAACTAAATATATATTTATACTTATTGCATATTTTAGGTATTTTATGTATATTAGTACATTTTATTATTTTATAATTTTTTTATCACAGAATGATGGAAGGAATAAAGAAATAAAAAATAAAATGATTTAAAAGGAGGAAAAATATTAATAAAAAGAAAATAAAAATGAAGTAGGCAAAAGTGTTGCGAGAGATTTTTATCATATTCATTTATACAACTTTTAGGTTCATTTATACCGATATACGGTTTATATACAACAATGTACATAATATGATGTAAATATATCTGAATTCATTATTACGATTCACTAAACAGTAAATAGGATATAGCAAAATCCTCGATTTCCATATCATATCAAATCCAATCTTATCTTGATTAGAAATTCTAAATGACTAAATGTAGCCTTTATGTGTTCAAATGCAAGTCATCAATTGTAGTTTATCCTCTTATGTTTTGTTAATTTAATCTCGATTTAATTAGCTCATTGTTAAAACTAATATTAACTAAATTATTTTAAAAGGGCTGGGAACATGGTAGAATTGAGAACCGACCCTACTAGTCCCATCCCGTCAGAATCGGTACTAGATTCCATTAATAGAATGGACCCGTGAGGACCATGCTATCCCTAGTTTTGGCACTAATTCTCCCTCTTCGATTGGTTCCTTTCGTGAAGACGTGTTGTGCTCGTTATGGACCCCAAAAGCACGATTCGATAACGTCGTAAGTCTTACACTAGGAAAACACAACCATATAGAGAGGCATGATTAATCTCACTCAAAAAAGATTACCTCAAATCATGCTTAATTTTATCTTATTTTTTTATAAAGCAAAAGCCGACTAAGGTACATAAATTCTTGTCCACGAAGATACTCTACTAATCTCAGAAACCAAGTAAAGGGTGTTTAAACGCGTGTTCGGAATATGAATCTTTACTTTTGCCCTTCTGTTTCGCATTATCATTCTTACATGCGAGCATTAACATCGAATCCCTTGAAACTTCGAAAGCAATGCGAAGACCAACGTATGAAATTATCCAAAACCCAACAATATCTCTTCACAATCATTTCGAAAACCAGAACAATTTTGACATTGTGGTTTACATGCTTTTATATACACATGGTCCCCCTACATTTATTGCCTTAAACTTTGGAGTCGAGCCTTCTGACATGTGATCAAAGTTAACTGCCGGCCCTTATCTGTTCCGCGCTCGCGTCTATCTTATTCATCACGTTCCACATGTCAATCCTAGTCCAACTTGCATGTGTGGGAGACATTGAATTCTTGCCTTAAATTTTTTGATCGTACTCTCGAGAAAGTCGAAAAAAACTTCGTCTTTTCCACTTTTAGGAGCCAAACTAGCTCACGACATGTTCTCTATCACGAAGTTCTTCCATTTCAGCACGTCAGTCTCACCTCCATTCGTCCCCACCCTACAGCTGAGGGGGGCCATGCCTAATAAAACCGCGTGGAACGGGAACCCGGAAGGATCCTAAATGTTTGACCAAAGTCAACGTTGACCCGTCGCTGTTCTTCAATTCCGACCGCACACCGGCCGTGCACGTAGCACGCTCCCACGCCGAGAACGGTCCTGGGCCCCCGCGTGATATCAATGTTGGGGCCACGAGCACCGCCTTCCCCAGCAAACGCCATCGTCGACCCAATTCCACTTGGCAAATTCATTGCATAGATGTCTGCAAATTGACTAGATGCGTTCGGAGCTAAGTGCCGGCATGCTCTCGATGCATGTGAGCCCGACTCGCATGCGTCTACTTGGTCGAATGCAATTTGCCTAGATGTGTTCGGAGTTGAGCGCCGGCATGTTCCCGATACACGTGACCCTAACTTGCGTGCTAAATCATGTGAATCTCACGCTCGGAACTTGTTTAGTCCGGCGGTCGCGATTATCCTCCCTCCTCGCTCGATGAGCGCTTGCTGACATGGAGCCCTTTTGCTCCCGGTGGGGTCAAGGAATAATTTTCAAATTTTTTATATACTACCAAACATTTTTCGGTCTGGTGTAACATTGAAAATTCCTTAAAATGATTTTGACCCCACCGAATATTTAATATCACAATCCAACTTGTCGTGTTTAAGATGCCAAAACTATAATGTGATCAAGGAATAATTTTTAAATTTTTTATTACTACCTAATATTTTTGGGTCTGGTATTATATTGAATATTCATTAAAATGATTGTGACCCCACCAAACATTTAATATCACAATCCAACTTGTCATGTTTAAGATGCCAAAACTATAATGTGAAATTCGATTATATATTATGCAATTCAATAAAGTTTGAGTATAGTTCAAATCTTAGAGTTAGGCAGGGTTGAGTTTGATAATATTCGATTTGAGCACTTAGAAAAGAAAAAAAGTCAATAAAACCCTTGGATTTTTTAAAAATAAAAATTGTCCATATTAGCGGCGATCACGCTACATAGGATGTTTGGCACTGACTAGACCGCCACGTTGGCAATTTGTTACCAAAATTAGCCGAAATGGTTACATTGGTAACTATTAAAAAGTTTATGACTAACTTGACAAAATCTCCGAAGGTTTAGGATCAAATTGACACGATTAAAAAATTAGGACTCAATCAATAAGTTGTCAAAATGTTTATGGTTAAAATTGGAATAATTGAAAAGTTTAAAATTGAATTGACTGTTGTATAATAAGTCTAAAACTTTTTGGACAATTTTTCCCTCTACACTATCGATCACACCAAGGAAAGTTCCTAACTCCAACGCCAACTTAAAATTTGAAAAAAAAATCCATCAAGCTGGTTTATATTATTCTAGCTAGTGATCAGGAGCTCGTGATTATATCCAACCATAGCGTTTGGATTATCTTTTTCATCAACTTGGAACAAAGCAAAGTCTTTAGATCGAGGGATTACCTAGATTGACTCACGAGACTGAACAAGTTGGCAAAGTCTATCTGATCACGGACATGATATCAATTCATAAGAAGACCACATCAGCCTAGATTATTCATGCTTCCATTTTCTTTTGATCTATAGGCACGATGCTGCCAAATAGATTGACAGTGGAATTTCAAATTAGTGAAAGTTATGAATACAAATTCATTGCGAATAATTAGTGAGATTGAATAAGGAACAACATATCCTCACTTCTCAAACGAATGTGAAAAACTACCAACCTTCGCTCGTTAGACAAAAATACCTTGCCCAATAACTTTTCCATTCAAAAAAGCTTATGTGTCAGTAGACAATAGGACTATGCAACCGGGTCGATTCTATTCGGGAATTATACTGGACCATCTTGAACTATGTTCCAAATTTTTGTACTTGGTCCGGTTCTCGGTTCTGAGTAAAGAACCACCTGGAACCAGACTAAATTTGGAACCTATTTTTAAAGCCTAAAAATTCTAATTGTTCTCTTGGCATCTTTTTCTCTATCTCTCCTTTTTTTTTCCCTATTCTCTCCAACCTCCATTAGAGACTTCACGACTCTCTCTCTCTCGCTACTCACCCTCCTCGCTCACTCATGACTCGCCCTCGCTCGTTTGAGCCTCACAACCCTAATTCATTCCCGACTCGCTTTTGCTCACTCGCTCTCGTTCATTTTATTTATTTATTTATTTTGAATCTTTCTCTTGCTCATATTACTTTGCTATAAAAAAAAATGAAATAAAAAAAAAAAAAACAGGGTAGGTTCAGGGCAAAAAAAATAGATTTTCTAGTTCTAACATGACGGGCTTCACATTTGAGTGATGACAAATGGCATGATGCGTACAAATTAGACGTATGCAAGCGAAATTTCGGGCATTGACTCATACAAAACAGCATTGTTTTTGCAATTGCAGAACTAGACGACCACTTAGATCCGCTATTTAAAATAAAATAAAATAAAAACAGCATTTTGTACACGTCGCCGCCTACTTGTCGCTCAGATGACGCGTCATTTGTCCACGTTGCGTCCGTTTGTCATGCCTAAGTTTATTTGGACGGAAATACCTTTACATTTCTTGGTCGGCGGCGACCGATCGACAAGCCGACACTCCGTCGGAGATGCACGTCGGTCCTATCACGTCGGCGTTGAGGCCAGGGGGGTCGGGTTGGCACCGACGTCTGGAAGGCTGGAAAATCCGTCTATATCCAATTGGCCATCCGTCACGGCCCCAACTTGCCATCCTTTATTCTCCCCTTTGACAATCACACCAAACCTTTGACCGCATATACATGTATATTTAATATATTCTTATATATTGACTTAATAAAAGGACCCTTCTTTTTTGCCCATAAATGTCCCATAAAAGGTTCGTGTAATTTTTCTAAATATGTCCTTTTGGGTCACGTGTCGACCCGCTTGCAGAATCCCCTCTGAACGAAACTCCACCGTTCAATGAATCTGTAAAATAGTATTTTCATGCGGGAGTTTCCTTCGCACCAATGTATAAAAAAGAGCTCATTTTCGATCGACTGAAATGTCAAAACAGCAGGAAGAGAAAGAGTCTCTGAAAATTTTAGGCGGCGTATCCGTTGAAATTTCTCAAGCTTGATCTCATCCTCTCTTATATCAGGCTCCGTCAATAACTTTCGAGATCGTCACGCGCTCGCGAAGTGATGGCAATTTTTTGTTCGTTCGTGGTCTGAAACGTGGCGAATCCGAGCGGAGACGACCGCGAGAAGGACGGCGGTGTCGAGGAGGAGAACGAGGAGAGAGACTTCCATGCATGGCTCAACTTCCGGCCGCCGTCACTGCCTGCTGAGGGCTCTCCTGCTTCCGGCCCTTCAGCCTCGTCATTCAGCAGGGAGCAAGAGATGTCCATCATGGTTTCTGCTCTACGCCGCGTCGTGTCTGGAGAAGTGTTGTCGGACGATGATCAGCAACAGCAGTTCAATTTGAGCGGAGGGTACTGCAGCAGGGACGGGCAGGCAGCGTTGCTTGGCCGGTCCAGCTCTTTGGATTCCGTCGGTGTCGGACAAAAGAGGGGAAGGGGAGATTCGACCTCGTCATCTGAGTTCTTGGTATCTCAGGATTCAGTAGTTCTTGGCGGTTTTCCGCAGGCAGGCTCATCGTCATCTTCTGATGCCAGAGGTAAGCTTATTAATGGAATTACAAGCTAGCACGCCTGTGATATTTAGATCAGAACATAATCGCTCGACTTCGCTAGCTTTCAATGCTAAAAGTTAGTGAAGAACTTCTCAGTAGCCTTGTTGGAAAAAGTTTTCCAGAATTTCAGTAGAGCGCGAATTCATTAACAATGAATAGTACGATTCAATTTCGATACGACATTCTCCTTCATACCTCATGATATGAACAGCTCGAAAGACGAAGGTGGATTTGATACGAATTCGCAACTGCAAAAGGTTTTGTTTCCATGGACGGTGCATGCATATGAAATGAAGATTTCTAACATGATATTATGAAATTGTTAAGCTAAGCTGAATTCATAGGAAGTAACACATCCGTTCTTGATCCTCTTCTTTCGGTTGCAGAAGATCATGCAGGCTCAACAACTGTTGCAAAAGCAGATCGACCAGCACATGGTACTGCTCCAAAATATGAATACGCCTATGAGGCCCTGACGACGATGGCAGCATCAAGATCGGACCCGACTGTGAGGAGGAAATACAGAGGAGTGAGACAGAGGCCGTGGGGGAAGTGGGCGGCCGAGATACGAGACCCTTTCAAGGCCTCGAGGGTGTGGCTCGGCACGTTTGACACGGCTGAGGGGGCGGCTCGTGCCTACGACCGGGCTGCCCTCCAGTTCAGAGGCAGCAAGGCCAAGCTCAACTTCCCCGAGAATGTCCGGCTCCGGCAACAACCTGCTCCTGTGGCCTCTGCAGCCTTTCCGTCGGCAACCCACTTCGCCGTTTCCCGAGAGTTGCCCGCTTCTGGCAATTTCAATGCCATTGGCTACGACGGGCAGGCTCCTATGCAGCAGTTTCCCGAAAATGATTTTCGTGAATATCACCCCGATGTCGCTGCTCATCAAGAACGACTGCAGGGACGAGCCATGAGTTTGTACGAGCAGATGGTGTTGTCCAACTCTTCGTTCGGGAGTCAGTTTCAGCCAGCTTTCTCGCTCTCTCCTTCTTCTTCATCATCATCGAGTTCAGTGCTCGCGCAGTCTCCAAACTCCTCTCTTTTCATGCCTTCTCCGCCGACCGTGACCTCGAGGTCCCAAGAGGGTCGGAGAGGCAGCGGCGACGGGGCGGCCGTCTTTTCTCTGCCTCCCTGGACAGATTCCAGCCATTACAGTTCTTCTTCGGGATAGGATTCTTCCTCCTCTTTTTCAATTCTTTCCCTTTCGAAATTACAGTTGTATTCAGTTCCATTTTGCTGTTGTGCGTGGCCATTTTTACATTGAAAAGAATGATAGAAGCAGAGAGATTTTCCATCCTGTCAAAAGTCAAAACTGCTTTATCTCCTCCTCCGACCACCATACGAGGTTTGAACGTGAGCCATTTTCCAAACTCTTGCTGCAGAAGCTGTTCTTGTAAATCAGCAATGACGGGTACGAAAGAGGGAGCGTTGAATTGAAAGCGTAAAAGCACACGTGACGTGCCGAAGCTCTCGCGGACTTCAAACTCTTTCAAAACGTCATATTGAAAAGCGGTGAGATCTTTGCGAATGTCAAACCTGTCGCTCGAGTATTTGGGCAATGCACCGCCATGCACCGTTTCCCAGCTTGTGTAGGAAGAGAGAACAAAAATAAATGAAAAATAGAAGAACTCGGAGGAAAAGTAAAAATAGCCATTATTGTGATAATGGAATGGAAAATGGTACAAATGGTCCATGAACTTTAAGTCAATATGTAATTTTTAATTTATTTAATGCGGTCCTTGGACTTTTGATACATGTTCGATGCAGTCCTTGAACTAGTTATTGAACATTTTCATATAATTCAAAGACTGCACTGAATATGTATCAAAAGTTTAAGGATTATATCAAACAAATTAAAAATTCACGGACTAAATTGAATGTTAGATTAAATGTCATAGATCATATTTATGGATCACATGTCATTATCTTGCAATTGAATAACAGAAAGAGACAAAATAGAGAAGAGAAACGTGGGGCGATGCTGACCTGGTCAAATGTTGTTGGATGGCTTCAAACGAAGAATGAAAAGAACAAATAACTAAAGCATGAAAAGGAAAGGGCGGCCGCGAAAGATTAAAAAAAGAATAGAAAACAGATATCACCGCAAAGAGGAGGGAGAGAATGTTCATAGGCAAAAAAATTAGAAACAAGATTGTTTTTTTCAAATTTATGACAATAATTCGGAGTTATGTGAATTACGAATTGTGAAGTCCAATTTTTGAAGTTATTAAGTTGAGAAATACATGGAAATTTGAGTTTAGGGTGTTGAGGAGACATGAGGTTGTAATGAAAATCGATTTTGAAATATGATTTGCTTGGAACAAATTTTTTAAAAAATTCACACTCTAGCCCGCATAGCAAATAGCTTCAAATAACCGCTTTGTGTAAGCGTTCTGATAATGCCTAGAAATCATTTTCTCGGCACATAAATTTAATTTGGTTGATTCATAGTTAAGATTGCGTTTTACTTTATTTGATGTTATTTCTTGCTTATTTAATAAGATTAAGTTCGTACGCTTGAGATGACTTTGTGGTTTGGTTTAGGCCTTATCAAATGAGTGGTGTTTATCTTTTCTTTGAATTTATAAACTTCTGTCTTAAAAGTGTTAAGGATTTGATATATTATAAGCTATTAGAAGCATGTTTGTTGCATAAAGTATGGATCGAGCATTTACTACATTTCAATTTTTCGTGAATGATTTGACAAATGTTTTATAAAAGGCATTATAAATGGTTATCAATCTTGATTTGTGAATTTGGTTTATAAAGAATTTTGAATAGGTTTGAAAAATGCCTTGTGAAATGTATCATGTTTGATGAATGAAGTTATGAAAGAATATATTTTTGGTTAGTAAAATATATTATGATTATGAGATGGATCTAGATTTGGTTTTGTGAATTATTAGAGGATGATGTTTTAATGTTCAATCTCACTTGGAACTGGATTAGGGGTTTCTTGGAATAAGAAATCTTTAGCCGAGATACTAGCTTATAATAGGTAGACACATTGCTAAGGGAATTTAGGTCGCCTTAGCATTACGTGTTATATCATGACCATAGTTTGATATTTAGACATAAGACTGATCAATAAAATGGACCATTGATGAGACATTAATCAATGGACCATTGATATGTGATTTGATGTTGATTTAAATGAGTATTTATAATATGTATAAAGTTATGTTTAAAAGATATAACTCATTTTTGGTATTGCACATATATTATGTATTGGAGTTGAGAATATTGGGTTGCTAGTATTGTTTTGTAAATATGTATAATGAGTGATTGATCTACTTAGAAAATGTTTGTATTACTTACTAAGCTGAGATTGTTGATTCCATTCATTCCAAATCTTTTTTCAAGTTCTTTAATTAACAACAAATAGAATGAGAGTAGAATGAGAACCACCCACCTGGGTGGCGCCGTTGGAGCGAACACTCTTCCTCTCGCAAAAGGTCGAGCGTTCGAATCCCGAGCGACGCAGGGTGACTTAACCGGAGGCCGTGTGTGGTGGCTAGCACGTGTCGCCCCCAGGGTTTACCTCCCCATTACCCCGGGCTGTCCGCGTTGGTACGGTGCAGGGGTTCCCTAGGTCACCAAAAAAAAAAAAACAAACAAATAGAATGAGAGTGTTATCAAGGAGACATTTGGTAGTTGAATGTTGCGTATGGTTTGATGTAGTTATATATATGGTTGTTGATAGTTGTTGGGTTTAACTGAGTTATAGACAATATCTATTCTATTCTCCTTTTGGATTGTAGAAACACTGACACTATAACCAACTTCATATATGTATGTGTCACGGGCCGATCGATTCACTCTCCATCACTCGTAGGTTGACCCGTGCGGTCTTAAGGTTTCACCCCTAAGCAGCCATTCACACTCGACTCACAAGACTCGTATATAGAGAGAGAAACTCTTAGAGAGAGAAGCTCTGGATTTTGTATTGCTTTGTGTATGAATTACAATGAAGGGAGGAGACCCCTTTATATACAAGTATAAGGCAAACCGTATCCGTAGATCTCCCTTAGATCTAACGGTGGAGATGCACCTCCCCAACTACCCATATTTACTCCCAACTACCAGCTACTCGCATTTATAACGTATGCGTACAAATACAGTATCGCCCTTCCCCAGGAGTATTCTAGAAGACTCGAGAATACTCTAAGTCTCGGGATATCGGTCGAGGGTCGGATGTGTCACGCCCGTCCTCAAGAACCCTCTTGGCTTGTCCTTCTCACAGACCGTGACATTCTCCCCCACCTAATCAGGCGACGCCCTCGTCGCATCTTTGGCATGAAAGGCTTCGATCTCTTTCTTGAACTACCAAAGACTCTCCTCGGGCTCCCAACTGGCTTCACTCTCCGGAAGACCCTTCCATCAGATCAAATATTCACGCTTGGCCGCGCAATACCTCTTCCGTATGACTCGATCCGCCAAAATGCTTTCGACTTCCCGATCATACGAGGTCTTTGCCCCGAGCGACGCCCTTTGTGATTCCCCTCGATCCGGGTCTTCCTCATCAACTTGGAAGGGTTTAAGCATACTTACATGGAAAACCGAATGCACCTTTAGCTTTGGTGATAGTTCCAGCTTGTATGCGACCTTTCCCACCCGTTGTAGTACTCGAAATGGTCCTTCGTAGCGACGGATCAACCCCTTGTGCACGTCCTTGTATCGAAGAACTACGTGCAGCTTGGCCAACACTTGGTCTCCCACTTGGAACTCCACGTGCCGTCGCTTCTTGTCCGCCCATTTCTTCACGCGCTTAGAGGCCTTGTGTAGGCACGCCCGTGCCAAGTCCGTCTCCTCTTGCATGTTCTTGGCGAACTTGTACGCGGGCGGACTACTCCCCCGGTAACCCGAAGCAATCGTGCTCGGGGTGTTCGGTTGTTGCCCAATTGCAACCTCGAACGGACTCTGGCCAGTTGACTCGCTCCGCTGCAGGTTGTAGGAGAACTGGGCTACGTCGATCAACTTCGCCCAATTCACTTGCGTTGTGCTCATGTAGTGCCGGAGGTAGATCTCCAAGAGAGCATTGACCCGCTCCGTCTGACCGTCGGTTTGGGGATGCAAACTTGTTGACATGTTCAGCTCCGACCCCAGCAGCTTGAACAACTCGGACCAGAAGCGTCCCGTGAAGCGGGGGTCCCGATCGCTCACGATCGTTTGTGGTACTCCCCAATACTTCACCACATGCTTCATGAACAGCTTGGCCGCCTCCTCGGCCGGGCAATCCTTTGTTGCAGGCACAAAGGTTGCATATTTAGAGAACCGATCAACCACCACCATTAGAGTCTGACACCCTTCAGACTTCGGTAGGTTGACGATGAAGTCCATGGAAATGCTTTCCAATGGACGAGTTGGGATGGGAAGTGGCTTCAACAAACCTGGCGACGATCGTTGCTCCAGCTTGTCTTGTTGGCATACCAGACAAGTCTTCACATACGCCTCCACGTCGTCGCGCATTTGAGGCCAATAATATCGATCTTCGACGAGGGCCAACGTGCGGTGGATCCCTGGATGACCCGCCCACTTCGAGTCGTGGCACTCGCGCAAGATCTCCTTCCTTAGCTTCCCATAGAGAGGCACGTACAGTCGCCTTCCCTTGGTGTAGAGGAGTTCGTCCTCACACCAGAACCGTCGAGTCTTACCTTCCTTGGCATACCCGATGAGAGCTTGAGCTCTTGGGTCGTGTGTCAACCCCTCTTTGATGCGGTTGACCCAAGGACAACTCGGCCGACTCATCGTGTGGCTCATCAGCTCCGTCTTTCGGCTCAACACATCCGCCACAGAGTTGGCTTTCCCCGGCTTGTACTCCAATGCGTAGTCGAACTCCGCTAGGAAGTCCTGCCATCGAGCTTGCTTCGGACTCAACTTCTTTTGGGTCTGAAAGTAGCTCGTGGCCACGTTGTCCGTCTTCACAACGAACTTCGATCCCATGATGTAGTGTCTCCACGTCCGAAGGCAGTGCACCACCGCAGTCATCTCCTTCTCTTGGACGGTGTAACGACGCTCCGTGTCGTTCAGCTTTCGGGACTCAAACGCCATCGGATGTCCATCCTGCATGAGAACACCGCCGATCGCAAAATCTGATGCGTCGGTCTCTACCTCATAGGGTTTGGTGTGGTCGGGCAACGCCAACACCGGCTCCTCGGTCATGGCTCGCTTCAATCGGTCGAAGGCTCTTTGGCACCGATCCGTCCACTCCCACGCCTTCTCTTTCTTCAGTAGGTCCGTGAGTGGCACGGTGATACTTGAGTAGCTCCGGATGAACCGCCAGTAATAGTTGGTGAGGCCCAGGAATGACCTCAACGCCAGCACCTTCATCGGTGGCTCACATTCGACGATAGATTGAATCTTCGCCTTATCCATCCACACTCGTCCTCCTCCGACGATGTGCCCCAAGAACGGAACTTCTTCTTGGGCGAAGGCACACTTCTCGCGCTTAACGTACAGTTCGTTCTCGCGCAAAACTTGGAAGACCTGCCTTATGTGTTCGACATGCTCTCCCAACGTACGGCTATATATGACAATGTCGTCTAGGTAAACCACTACGAACCTATCTAGGAAAGGGTGGAGTACCTTATTCATCATTGTGTAGAAGGTAGCCGGAGCGTTGGTCAAGCCGAATGGCATTACCAGGAACTCATAGGATCCATACCGCGTTACGCAGGCTGTCTTTGGCTCGTCCCCTTCAGCGACCCGAACTTGATAGTAGCCCGATCGGAGATCCAGCTTGGTAAACCACTGAGCTCCACCAAGTTGATCGAAGAGATCTGCGATGAGCGGGATCGGGTACTTGTTCTTCACAGTCAGCTTGTTCAGCGCTCGGTAGTCGATGCACATCCGGAGTGACCCATCGTGCTTCTTCTGAAATAGGACCGGCGCACCGAACGGGGCTTTTGACGGCCATATGTAGCTTGCATCGAGCAGCTCCTTGAGTTGTCTCCTCAACTCTTCCAATTCGGGTGGCGCCATACGATAAGGCGCCATGGCAGGCGGTCGAGCATCAGGCACTAGCTCGATCCGGTGATCCACCTCTCTCTTGGGTGGTAGCTTCTTCGGCAGCTCTGAAGGCATGACATCCTTGAACGAGTCGAGGACTTGGGTTGCTTCTGTCGGGACTTCTTTCCCTTCACCCTTGTCGTCCTCGATCTTCAAGGTCGCCAGGAAGGTCACTTCACCGTTCTTGGCTCCTTTGGTGAGTCGCATGGCCAAGATCATTCTTCGATCATGATGCGACTCATGATGGACCGGAATCACGCATTGACAGTTCTTGTCCAATACGCATATACACTCGGCAAAAGGAATTACAAATGCATGGATTCTATCTAGGAATTTGATTCCAATGACAATATCGTAGTCGTCAAGTGGAATTACCTCTAGAGTTTCTTTGCCTCTCCATGACCCGAGCTGTAGTTCCACGTCCCTCGCAACTCCGATCGCAGGGACTTCCTTCGAGTTTACCGTCTTGAGCCAACTGGCTCCCTTCTCAACCCGCAGGTTAAGTTTCTTCGCGGCTTCCTCCGAGATGAAGATGTCGGATGCTCCCGTGTCCACAAGTGCACTCACCGTGGTCACTTCGATCTTCACGTCCGCGAACATCAAGCCTTTAGGCTCCTTCGCCTTCTTGGCCTTGATTGTACCAAGGAGTCGCAGCGATCCCAATCGTGCTTCCTCCCTTGGCTCCTCTTCTTTGCAAAGAGCAGCCAACTTGGCCTTGTTCGGGCAATCCCGCGCCATGTGTGGACCGTCGCAAAAGAAGCAACTATACGAGCGTGCCTTCCTTTGCCCTCCTCCATTTGGCCCCGCATGAGCCCGATGAGGATGAGGACCAGCTGGTGGTGGTCTTCCTCCGGTCGGGCGGTTGTATCTCCCCCGATCTCCCCCACCAGTGGCTTTGTCCCTAGGACGAGTGTCCTGTCGGGATGTGGAAGGCGACGCCTTGTACTCCACGAGTGACTCTGTTACGGTCATGGCCGTAGTAAGATCTCCCACTTTGTACCGCTTCAACTCTTGCTTCATCCATGATTTGAGACCACCCATGAACTGGTGAAACGCTTCAACCTCATTCATCGAGGGGATTTGGAGTAGCAACTCCGAAAACCGCTTGATGTAGTCGCGTACCCCACCCTTCTGCTCGAGACGCTTCAACTCGTCACGAGCTTCCTCCTCCGCATAAGCAGGAAAGTAGTTTCGTCGAAACTCCTCGACAAAACCAACCCAGGTCGCGATAGGATTCCCGCACCTATCGTCCGACCGACGACGCCACCACAACAATGCACTATCAGCTAAATACATCGATGCAGTGTTTACCCGTGTTTGGTCATCGTTGATTCCCATGGCCTGGAAGTACCGCTCCATGTACCACAGAAAGTTGTCCACATCCTTGGCCACCCGTGAGCCCCTGAATTCCTTCGGCTTCGGCGTGTCCACCCGTGGACCTTGCACCGTGATCACTCCGTTCACGCGTGGAGCTTGTGCTTCAGCGAGCTTACCCGTAAGCTCCGCTATCTCCGCGCGCATGGCCGCCATTGTGGCCTCCAAGGGTTCGTACCGTTGCACGAGTTCCTCCTGTAAGGTCCCTAGCAACTCGTGGCGGAGTTCTCCCATGCCGGTCTTGAGCTCTTGCACATCCGCAAACAGCTCCTCCCTTCCGACGTCAACTCCGTCCACGATCTGGGTCAGGTCATCGACCGATCCTTGCACATCGGTGACGAACAACTCTAGTTTCGCCATCCGCTGTGCAAGATCCCCCGTCGGATCCCTCGAACCACCCCGGGACTTCTTCCCCTTGGCACTAACCTTCTCGGCGTTCCGCCCACGATCAGCACCATCACCACCCATGGTAATCGCCTCGTCAGATCGTGGATCAGCCATTGCACTTGCGCTTGGATCGCAAATCAGCTCCGATACCACTTGTCACGAGCCGATCGATTCACTCTCGATCACTCGTAGGTTGACCCGTGCGGCCTTAAGGTTTCACCCCTAAGCAGCCTTTCACACTCGACTCACAAGACTCGTATATAGAGAGAGAAACTCTTAGAGAGAGAAGCTCTGGATTTTGTATTGCTTTGTGAATGAATTACAATGAAGGGAGGAGACCCCTTTATATACAAGTATAAGGCAAACCGTATCCGTAGATCTCTCTTAGATCTAAGATGCACCTCCCCAACTACCCATATTTACTCCCAACTACCAGCTACTCGCATTTATAACGTATGCGTACAAATACAGTATCGCCCTTCCCCATGAGTATTCTAGAAAACTCGAGAATACTCTAAGTCTCGGGATATCAGTCAAGGGTCGGATGTGTCATGCCCGTCCTCAAGAACCCTCTTGGCTTGTCCTTCTCACGGACCGTGGCATATGTGTGTGTGTGCATGTATATATAATCAATTTAAGTTTGTTTCCATCTAAAGCTGTGTCTTTTGGTTAGAAGGATGACTGTATCATTTCCCATAATCTTATAAGGTTTGAGTTGTGACAATTATGATCCCGCCAATAACATTTTAGTGATTTTGTCTTGTCTAGGGATGGAAGCGGGACAAGTATCACGAGGTTGCAACGTGTCCAACCTCTAATGCTGGGCGGCTCATTTGAGGATGTGTGATAGATTTGAGGTCAATCATAAGAAATCCAGTAGGGTTTGGGAAGGATTTGTCGAACATTTCCGAGGAAGTTTGGGTTTTTTCTCTTTGTCCGTTCGTTATCTAGAAACATTTGGAGATGGATTTGATCTTCTCCAGTGAGTTGGAAGGGGAAGAGAGAGAGAGAGATCAAAATGTCGGCGAAGAAGATTTTAGAGAGAAAGATGGTTTTTTGGCGACTGTAGACGCAATGGATGAGTCGAAGGTGGCGTAGTGATTTGTCGGACGAGAGCTCGGTCGTGAGTCAGGAGGGAGAGAGAGAGGGCAAAGTTGTCGTGTGAGTCGAGAGAGGGGAGAGAATAGAGTGTAGAGAGAGAGATGCCTGATTGACAATGTGGCTCACAAGCGACATGTATTACAAGTTGAATAAACTTGTATTTTGCTGAGTTGGCATTTGAGTGGTACGTAATATTATCTCGATGGATCCTGGCATAATTATTAGCTTTATAAGGATTAGTAACATTTTTTAGAATTTTCTAAGTTGCCTTTACAATGCTAGAACTCTTGAGATCACCTATAAGATTTGCGACGGTAGAGCAGGGAGAGGGGGAAGGGAGGAATAGGGTTCGAAGGGTTAAGATTAAGTCTTCATACGATCCGACAATTTTCAACGATGATTACAATTTGGTACCTAGCTTCTAATAATCGTTAGGCCTTAGATCTTTATGATCCTAGATATTGAAATTATTTCAATTTATTTTTTTGAGATTTCGTGAAATTATAAAGGACATTTGCAATGCATAAATTTGAGGTTATCCATTCTATAATTTAGGAAAATTATTATTTTTTACAAATTACGATGGCAGACTGCGAGTACCCAATGGCAACCTTGAAATGCTATGGCCTATTTGAGCAAAAAAATAAACCAAATGTCATTACATTTGTCCAATGGACTTTAGAGTCCCAAAATCGATTTGCAGTGTTCAAACGAGACTTATATCGGTATCAAAAATGGAATGGGATTGGGACCACATTAGTTGTCCCAAGACTTATATCAGTATCGAAAATACAATGGGATCGGGTCGGGACCACGTTGGTTGTCCCGAGACTTATATCGGTATCAAAAATGGAATGGGATTGGGACCACATTAGTTGTCCCAAGACTTATATCAGTATCGAAAATACAATGGGATCGGGTCGGGACCACGTTGGTTGTCCCGAGACTTATATCAGTATCGAAAGTGCGATGGGATCGGGACCACGTTGGCTGTCCAAAACCCATATGGCTTCCATCACAATGTCGGTGGAGTCCGAGTTTGAGATATTTTCCGGTTTGGGAAAGTTCGATTCGGGCCGGAGTGAATAGTGAGTTGGATCGGGTTGGCCTCGTGGGCTGGACCCATAGAGGCTATTGGGCCCGCAACGGTGCAAAATCGGCCCAATAAGACTTCCAAGAAAGCAAAGATCCCTTTTTTCTCTTCTCTCTCTCTCTCTCTCTGCTTCCTCCTTTCATTCCTTCTGCTGCTTGTGTCGGTTCTGCTACGGATTGATCTCTGCCGTGCTTGCTCGCTCGCTCGTTGAGTGCCGCACTTTCGGCGTGCGTTTGCATCTCCCGGAGAAAACATGGAGCGCTTGGGTGGTTGCTAAGAATATACTGTCGGGTTTCATGAATCATGTATAGGCAAAATTAACATAAACATAGCGGAAACAAAGATGAAACATTTCTATACATGTATCTCTAGAGGCGTTGTTCGTGCGTTTTAATAAAAAATCTGAATATAAAAAGGGAGTTAAATGAATTACCTCTCGAAGCGCGTTTTAAACGAATTGGTTCAGATGTTCTTCAATTCGAGCCCCACAAACCTCGGACATCTAGTTCAGACACACCACCAATAAACGTTGACTGGAAGAGAGAATTTGCATATAATCACCACTATGATTGTGCTAGTAATCTCGTGAAGACAATCCTTCGTATCCTTGATATTTTAGCCACGACTCGAATGAGAAATTATTTTTCTCTCTTGCGTACACCAGCACACAAAAACACACACTTAGCAACCGTTGCTTATGCCCTCCTTTTATGCGGCATCTCGTGACAATTAGTAACCGTTGCTATGTGTGGGAAACCATCCCACAATCAACAAAAATTGCTAATCGTGGGACAATCAGCAACCGTTGTTGATCGTTCATGCACGATGATTCATGCATGACGGTTGCTGACCGTCATGCCACGCACTCCCTTTTTTTATTTACTCATTAAAAACACGCACATGTGATGTGCGTTGCACATGGTTAGCAACAATTAATGACCATGTGCACATTTTAATTAAATAAATAAATAATTAATCAATCCTTCTTTATTTTTTGATTCTATAAAAAAATAAAAATAAAAATGACATAATCTTTATATGTGCATTTGGGGTACATTAACATATATCCACTTTGGGCATGCATGTGCATCATATGCACGTAGGCTCATGACTACAATACAAATTAAATTAAATCCCATTTAATTTAATTTTAGGTTAACTCAATTCGATTGCAGTAATTGCAAACACATTTACAACATTATTTTTCTCTTGTTCCACGTTATCCTAATTGTTTATGGTGTGTGACATATATAGGTTCATCACTAAACTGGTAAGACTTGTGCTAATATATTAGTACTCCCAAAAGAATTAATTGTCCCGATTAATTTTTGGGTCCTACAAGCCATGATTGACATTTAGTAATATGTCATGACTACCCAGATAATGTGAATGTTTTAATAACATAATGAACTTATCAGCTTTGACTACAGTGTAATTCAATCCCTTTGTCTTACTATGTCCCGATCGAACAAAGATCATGGAATATTTGTCAAGTCACCAATTCAATCATATGCACAAATCTAATTGACCTCAATCATATGCACAAATTTAATTGACATGCATTTTATTCAAGACATAAACAATTTATTCCCGGTTACAACCCCAACCGAGGATTTCAATGCATTGTCATAATCATATCGCATATGACATCATTGTTATATCTTACATGTAACAAGGAGAGAGATTCCATATTATGTACACGTGCAACTTTGTAAATGAACAAATTATGACCATAAGGTATAAAGACGAATCAATGACTCGACATTTTGTGTACTTGTGAACCATAGTTGTTCAATACACAAGTTAACACTATGTCTTAGGTCTAAGGATTATTTACACAAGACCAAAGTATGAACAATTATATATTGACCACGTTAAAAGCTTCCATGTCACTAATCATTCCATATGCGTCACGTTCAATGAACTTGTCTGAATAACTCATGCATCAAAATACCCAATGAATTGCGACTCATCATTTCCTTAAGTATCAAATACTTAATGGTGAAATTAAGAACACACCGGTCTCAACAGGATTATTAATATCCATTCAATAATCTAACGTCGGGACAGTTTAAAGATTCAATCTAATTATGAACCCCTCACATATATTCTTAAAGTCTCAAGAATAAGTCTAATTGTAACTGATCTTATGGAATCATTCGTAAATATAAAATAATTGGACAAATGAATGAATATGTCACTGCCATTAATTAAATAATAATAATGATAGTACAACTGAAATTCTTAACATGTAACTATTAGAGGATAGCTTTAGGGCATACATCCAACATATACACTAACACCACTTGTTTACCCATCTTTGAAAGAAGAATGTTTGCTTAGCAGAATGTACTCTATACTAAGGGTGTCAACGGTTCGGTTCGATTCAGTTTTTCCAAAAAATCGAACCGAACCGAACAATTAGGAAAAACTTCCAAACCGAACCGAAATTTGGGTTCGGTTTAGTTCGATTTTTTCGGTTTTTAGTTTTCGATTTTTGCATTTATTTTTTTTTTTTCATTTTTTTTTCTACTGTATATATTTTTCGTTTATAATAAATAATCTCTTATCAGTTCGTAGGTTTGGTTCGATTAGGTTAACCGATAAAAAATAATTTCGCTTTTTAATAAAAACCGAATCCAATGAGAACCAAATTTTTCGGTTCGGTTCGATTTTTGACATCCCATACCCCATGTTTGGGAAGGAAACACTCTCTCTTGATCAAACGGTAGCAGTTCATGTTTGGGAAGGAAACACTCTCTCTTGATCAAACGGTAGCAGTTCTGCTGGAAAACCTCCGCAGTGATTATAGTTTCCGCTCTACGCCGCACCAATTCCAGAGGAGTATTGTCCGGCGATGATCAGAAACAACAGCTCGATCTGAGCGAAGGCTCTTGCAGTTCAGCGTTGTCGCTTTGTCGGTCCAGCTCTTTGGATTCTATCGGCGTTGGACGGAAGAGAGGAAGGGGAGGTTCGACCTCATCGTCCGAGTTCTTGGTATCTCAGGATTTGGAAGTTCTCGGCAGTCTTGCGCAGGCGGGCTCACCGCCATCTTCAGGTGCCGGCGGTAAGCTTGTTAGTGGGATCCCAAGTTGGCTCCCCTTTGATTTTTAGATCAGAACATAATCTGTCAACTTCACTAGTTCTCTATGCAAAAAATTAGTGAAGAACTGTCCCCTAGCTTTCATTCTGAAAGAGTGGTTGGAGTGATCTTAGGTTAAAAAATTGAGTTTTTTAAGGTATGCTGTTCCCCCACGCATTCTCCATGATCGTTCCTGAGCTCTCTATATATATAGGAATGCCAACTTTCTTGAGCAGCCGATATGGACTTTCCCTTCCATCAGCCCACCATTCCTGACTTGTTCAAGACCTTCTCCAGCCGACTTTTCTGACTTTTTTTGCCTTGCAGCCGAAGACTTTGCTACAAACTTCAAAATGGTACAACAGTGCTGCAGATATAAAAGATCCCACCCAAGATCTGCGAGACAGATGTTTCTAGGATAACATTCTGGAATTGTCGAGCGAAAGCGGTAGTTCCATGCCAAGCGACACGTCCAATCTTGATCTTCTTCTTTCGGTTGGGGAAGTTCGTGCAGGCCCAGCAACTGTTCAGACAGCAAAAGCGGATCAGCCGACACATCGTGCTCCTCTCATATACGAATACAAGATCCCAGCAACGACCATGATGAGATTGGACCCAAATCCAAGGAGGAAATACAGAGGAGTGAGGCAGAGGCCGTGGGGGAAGTGGGCAGCCGAGATACGAGACCCGGCAAAGTCCTCGAGGGTGTGGCTAGGCACGTTCGACACGGCCGAGGAGGCGGCTCGGGCTTACGACGAAGCCGCCCTCCGGATCAGGCGCAACAAGGCCAAGCTCAACTTCCCCGAGAACGTCCGGCTCCCGCCGCAGCCGCCTCCCGCGGCCTCAGAGGCCGATCCTGCGGCGACCCACCTTGCCCTTTCCCGCGAGTCGCCAGCTCCCAGCAATTCCAACGCTAGCAACTGCGAAGGGCAGACTCCTGTGCAGCGGTTGCTTGAAAAGAACCTTAATTAGTATCACAGCGATGTTCTTCTTCTTCGAGAACGAGCGTAGAGGCGACCCATGAGTCTATAGGAGCAGATGGCGTGGTCCAGCTCGTTGTTGCGGATGCAGTTTCAGTCATCTTTCTCGCCCTCTTCTTCTCCATCATCATCGTCATCGTCATCGAGTTCAGCGCTTGCAGAAGCTCCGAGCTCTGCTCTTTTCATGTCTTCTCGACCGCTCGTGAATCTGAGGTCGCAAGAGGGCCAGATAGGTGGTGGAGCAGCCGAGATTTTTCTGTCTCCATGGACGGTTTCTAGCCATAACAGTTTCTGCTTAGGATGTTTCTTGTCTTTCTTTTATCTTAATTGCGGTTGTATTTGGTTCCATTTTGCTGTTGTAGTTTGATTAGCACAGACATGTTGACAAAATTGAAGAGAATGATAGAAGCAGAGAGACTTTCATTTGTGAGGATTTGGCAACAGGAGGTTAGGAAAGTCACAGATTGAAGAACACAACCACAAAATATTGCAAAGCAAATTTATGGATTATTATAATTTATCATGGAATGACAATATCCGGGAATATTGAAATTGGAATTTTTTTTCTTTTTTGTTCTTCATAATTGCATTAAAAATGTTATCCCTTATTATAGATCCAGCCAAATCTCAATAAGAAAATTCATAGATTATGTATAGAACACATCTCCACTTTTCAAGTGTCAAAAAAAGGGAACCAAGCTTTACTTGAGAAGTAAAATAACCCACTCTTAACTTCTACATCCCTGTGAATTGATAAATGTGCTCAAAATCATTGATTCAAAACACTAACTTTTACCTCTTTTAACTCGGTTCACCAACCTGGTAGCTTCAAATTAGAGCTCCTAATTTCCTTTCTATTTTCTCATCGAAACAGACAAGTTCATGATTGAAAAAACTACAAGTGTGGAGAAACATAAAATGTTTTGCACCAGTCGTCTTAGGGTGCACATAAAAAAATTTCTACTTCTCTATTTCTTTGTTTCTCTGTTCCGTGGAACAGATTTGAAACGAAAATCCGTTTGGTAACGCAATTTGATTTTTTTCTATTTCTGGAACATATTTCTATTCAATAAATAGATTTGAAGAAGAAATCAGAAGCTAAGGGTGCGCATGATAAAATTTTAGCTTATGATTTCTTCTTTAAATCTATTTCTTGAATATAAATCTGTTTCAGAAATAGAAAAATTAAATTGTGTTACCAAACGGATTTCCATTCCAAATCTGTTCCGAGGAATAAAAAAACAGAGAAATAAAAAAGTATTAAATTTTATTATGCGTGTCCTAAAAACCCATCTTGCATCCATCCCTATGTCGGTGCGATCCGAGCTCATGGTGTTTACGGTTCGGCCGGGTAAGTCCGGTTCGGGTCTCGATCGGGTCGGTCCTCATGGCCGGACCATTGAAGGCTATTGGGCCCAGATTTTTTTGGGCCCGCAGCAAATGCCAAATCAGCCCAATAAGGCCCCCAAGAAAACAAACCAAGAAATCCCTAGACACTCCTCTAATTCCAAGAAAGGGAAGACAAAAACCCTAGCGAGCTCTTCTGCCTCTACATATAGCCCCATCCATCCTCTGCTCCGCCGACTCATTCAGCAGCTCACCGAGCATCCCCTGTTTTCCTCTCTCCCTCTCTCTCTCTAGAATCTGCAATTTCAGAGCGCGGCCGTTGTTTTGTTCTCCTGCTTGATGTCTGTTCTTGATGAATTGGTCTTCGTTGTGCTTGCTTGCTTGTCGGATGCCGTGCTTACGGCGTGTGTTTCGGTGGGAATTTGGGGTTTTGAGCGCGTCTGGTGTGATTTCAATCGAGGGTTTTCTTGATAGTTTTGGGACCGGCACGTCTGCCCCCTCAAGCATCGATCTTGATTTTTTTTTTAGGGACGAACATGTCCTAGACATTGGTTTTTCGTGTGTGTGTGTGGATTTGATTTGAGGATTAGGGTCTCGTTCATGTAAAACTTGGAATGCGATGTGGCTTTTCTTGGGTCGGTGACGATACATCCGAAGGCTTGTTTCTCGGAAAACATTCGCAGTGGCCGCCTAAGAGCTTTCGCCTTCGCCAGGCTTGAGAGCTGATGCTGCTATATTCCTTCCTTGGATGTCTGAGACCTTGCCATCTTGTACTTGCTATGTTTCATAACGTAGATTGCTATTGCTTCGGATTAGGATTTGCTCAGTCTTGTGATGCGCATACAATTATACATTGGTTGTTGACATGTCATTATGATTTCGCCGAAAATTTGTTGTTGATAGAGATTCTTTTTGTTGATGATGTTTATCGATGATGACAATTCGAAGGCTTGTTTCTCGGAAAACATTCGCAGTGGCCGCCTAAGAGCTTTCGCCTTCGCCAGGCTTGAGAGCTGATGCTGCTATATTCCTTCCTTGGATGTCTGAGACCTTGCCATCTTGTACTTGCTAAGTTTTATCACCTAGATTTCTATTGCTTCGGATTAGGATTTGCTTAGTCTTGTGATGTGCATACAATTATACATTGGCTGTTGACATGTCATTATGATTTCGCCGAAAATTTGTTGTTGATGGCGATTCTTTTTGTTGATGATGTTCATCGATGATGACAATTCGAAGGCTTGTTTCTCAAAGAACATTCGCAGTGGCCGCCTAAGAGCTTTCGCCTTTGCCAGGCTTGAGAGCTAATGCTGCTATATTCCTTCCTTGGATGTCTGAGACCTTGCCATCTTGTACTTGCTATGTTTCATAACGTAGATTGCTATTGCTTCGGATTAGGATTTGCTCAGTGTTGTGATGTGCATACAATTACACATTGGTTGTTGACATGTCATTATGATTTCGCTGAAAATTTGTTGTTCATAGATATTCTTTTTGTTGATGATGTTCATCGATGATGACAAATCGAAGGCTTGTTTCTCAAAGAACATTCGCAGTGGCCGCCTAAGAGCTTTCGCCTTTGCCGGGCTTGAGAGCTAATGCTGCTATAATCCTTCCTTGGATGTCTGAGACCTTGTCATCTTGTACTACATTTGCTTTGGATTTGGATTCGGATTTGCTCAGTATTGTGATGTGCATACAATGGTGCATTGGCTGTTGATGTGCTGTTACAATTTCGTGGGAAAGATGTTTGTTAAGAGTGATTCTTTTTGGTAATGATATCCATCGATGATGACAATTCGAAGGCTTGTTTCTCAAAGAACATTCGCAGTGGCCGCCTAAGAGCTTTCGCCTTCGCCGGGCTTGAGAGCTAGTGCTGCTATATTCCTTCCTTGGATGTCTGAGATCTCTTCTTGTAAATTCCAAACGCATGTCATCATATTCAGATGCTCGTGTATTGTCCATTATAGATAAGTAGCGTAAAAAATAACCTGTCTGTTGCTTCATGTGTGTCTGAACAGGGGAATTTACAAAATTGTTGGTATGTCCTCGGTTTCATTGATCTCTATGGTGTCATTTCAGGCATATTGTTAGTTGTTCTGTATCTGTATTCTTCAGCGACCTTGTCTATCGGTTGATGCAGCGATGTCGAAGCCTAGAAGGCTGGGGGGCCGGGGTCACTTTTGAGTACCAATGTTGCCGGTTCAAGTCGAGGGCGAGGAATTAGTGGGAGCTTATGAGAATCAGTTTAATTGAGTTATGGCAAGATTGACAAAGAAATTGTAATATTTAGTCCTCAAGTCGCCTTAGGCTTTTTTTTTGTTTTTCACCTTAGTTGGAAATGTATACATTTTGTTTTACTTAGAATAGCGAGTGTTTCGACCAAGAAAAGGAAGCAAAAGTGTGGTATAAGCCTATAAGGATATCGTTTGGGTTAATGTGACGAAAACTTCAAATTCAAATTGGTATATCCAAGATAAATTCACTCCAAATTAATTTCCTGATTATCAAATTTCATAAACTAATTTTCGTTAAATTGGATTAATGTCACTAAAAATCACTAAATAATACATTTGTGACAAATGGAGAGTCAAAATTTAAATTATTATATTTGTCAATTGTTATGGTAATTGTCATGTGCCATTTAACGGAGTGATAAATTTATTATAAATATACTGATTTAGAATTTTTGGTTGTTAAAAAATTATTTTAAAATAAATTTGCCATAGGTATGCAAATTCGAAATTTTCTGTTACCTTTATCGTTTAGATAGGTGAAAGCAACAATTTAAGAAAACCATTAAATTTTTTCTCAAAGGCGATACTATCATTTCACTGTTCTCACCTCTAACTACTTTAATAAATAGAAGATACTAGAAAAGAATTCATGCGATTTAACAGCGTACCGATTTCGTTAAAATTCAATAAAAATGAAAATTTGTGAAATTTTTGGGTTTTATCTTAAACTTGCAACTTATTATTCTATCACGATTGTAATTAAATTACTAAATTTTTTCAATCAGTAGATTTATAATAAAAAGAGAATAAATCATCTCTCTCTTGGCAAAAGAATGTATAACATATTTTTGGTTTCTTCCCAAGTTTGATTTATTAAGCCATCATAAAGTATCCCGCTCCATGAAGAAATTACACGTTGTCTACTTAAATAAACCCCTTGAAAACAGATCATACGAATTTTCTGATTTTTCGTTATAATTTATACCAAGGCATTACTGATCACACGAATAATATATATGAGTTGATACCCTAACAAAATAGAACAAAATGTTTATATAGCGCCGGAATTTGCCTTGACAATGTTATTTATTGCTATTATATCTGACTTATGGAATAACAATTTTTTTATTTCATGTAAAACACTGGAAATTGTAATTCATTCTAAAATTTTGTAGCATAAAGGAAAAGGATGAGGAAGGATATATTGATTTCTTATTGAATTCTTACACCATATCAGCACTTTTCCGATTACTCTAACCAATCACGTGGAGTCAAGTGCTATGATATAACTATAAAAAAAAATCGATGTCTGCTGGTTTAGTGATCAAAGCATGAAGCTGTGTAAATGAGTTAGTCATACAACTTAAGGCATAAATAATTTCACATATGGATTACTCTCGAGCCTTGACTAGCAAATTACCCAGTCCATAACATGCTTAAAATGGCTCTGTCGATGTATTAGATTATTGAAATCGTATATTGATGATTAGATTACAATACTTATTAAATTTTATGACTATCAATGGAATTTTTCCCGTAAAACTTGGCACCTAGGGATTGATTTGGAGGAATCGCATAAGGTATCTACACAATGCAGGTAAATATTTCTTAGAAATTTTGAGGCCCTCATTGGATCCTAAAGCTCTACGTTTGCAGATGTTGACTGCATGTTGGCTAATAAGGGGAAAAAACCCCCCAAAATTAAAAATGGAAGTAAAGTTGAAATTGGAAAAAATAAACTCAACATGGAACTATGGAACTGATCTCCCCTGACACGTCAAATAAAGAAGTAGAAAAAATATTTAAGTAATACATATTAATTTTTTACACTCCTTACAAAAAAAAAAAAAAGAAGAAGGAAAAAACAGTGGAAGTCACATAGAGGGTCTCATGTCTCTTCGGAGACATCCGATAAAAACATAGAGGGTCTCATCAGACAAGTACTGTCGAAAACCCCCACCATCTCATGTTATGCTCAATAAGAATATATTTCTATTGGTTTGTTTCTGTCAAATATAAATTCGTGAATGGGAAAAGAACCAGGAAACCCTACAGGCAGAGCTCCGCACCATGCCCATAACAATGTAATGCCCTTTAAATTGGATGCTGCAGAGTTGATTTCTAAAATTTAACCGAGGATGACCCAAAATACATTTTTATTTTAATACTCTATCGATAGGATGATCATAGTTCGTTCAAAGTGAGTCCGAAAGAAATATAATGGATATGTGAGGCATAAAAGTATGAATTCATATATGTGTGTAAAAAAGAGCAATAGGACTCGAATTCATAACTTTTAACTCCAACACCTTTTAAGACTCTTTTTATTTCGCAGAAAATAAATAATTTGGAAAATATTCTCTCTAAAAATGATCACTTGTCACTTGAAATAATTAGTCAAGGAAAAAAATATTTTCATTATCGATAAAAATTTATGTTTAAACATTTTGTGAAGGGCGAAGACATTTATTATTTATTTATCTTTGTAAGCAATATAAGCAATCATTTTTTAAAAATATTTTCTCAACTAGTCATTTTCCGTGAAACAAATAGAGTATAAAGATTGAGTACAGTATACACAACCATATAAAGACAAATTTACACAAGCAATCAAATCCATTGTTATGAGAGTTTTAATTGCTCCGTCTCTTATTAACCATCAAAACAATGATAGATAAAACCACTCATTGCAACTTTTTTTATGCCATCGACATATGCTTTAATGACTCAAATTATAATATGATGTATGAGTAATCTGTCTAGCTATTATCCCCTTCTTTTGCCACAAATGTTTAAACCTTGACTTCTTCCTTATCTATTAATGACCTCCCTCAAGTTTTAAGTAACAAATACTAGAATACTCAATACCGAATATGCATTTGCCTATTGTTGAGATACACGGGTGAATTATGTTAGAAAAGTTCCACATTGAAGAATTGGTGTGGTGTTGATGAGTTTATATTTTCTAGTTGGCTCATAATTCATTATCTTAAACTTTTGAGTAAAAGCGAGTTCAATTGAAATACTCTTGAATCTCCCTAGATGAAGGTACCAGAATTCTGTTACATTCTCCCAACAAATAATATTACAGCTGATGGTTGAGTGGTAGCCACTTCCAATGTGTATTGGTGTCATCAAGTCACCAAACTTCATTGGCCTTCCGACAGTGGGCAAGCGTTAGCCTCTTACATGGTTTTATGACTTTACTGAGAACTATGTTTTCAAATAGTTGCTGAGGCCTAGTTGCCGTACTCCTCTTGTGAGATCTCAAGGACAATTTTTTTTAACCAATGCAGTTTCCAAGCAAGCCTTCATGGTTCGATCTAGCAAAAGAGGTTGGGCGTGAAGGTGGACGTTGTGTTGTAGTGGTTTCTAGGCAAGCCTTCATGTTTCAATATGGTGAAAGAGATTAAAGGTAAAGGTGGGCGTTGTGGAGTAGCTAGCGGAAGAGACTAAAGATGAAGGTGGGCGTTGTTGGAGATTCAAGTTGAGACATATTGATGTAGAAGGAAGCCTAAATTAAAGGGAAGCATATTTAGCATTGAACTCACATGTGAAGCAAAAGAGATCAAGTGTGAAGGGGGGCATTGTGGTTTAGTTGGCAAAAGAGACCAGGGATGAATGTGGGTGTTATTGGAGATTCAAATTAAGATGTGTTAATACAAAATGATACATGAGTTAAGGGGAAGTACACCTAATACTAAACACACGTGAGTGGAAAAATATTGAAATGTATGTGTGAGTCATATTTGAAAATCTCACATCGGAGAATTAGTGCAATGTAGAGTAGTTAATACATTTTAGTTGGCACATAATTCGCTATTTGAAATTTTTAAGTAAAAGTGAGTCCAACTTGATTTGTTGATGGGCTTGGAATTGAACTCTTTCTTGACTATCATCTCGGATGAAGGTATCGAGCTTTTGTTATGTGTTTCCAATACCTTTTATGCTTCCTCCTTTCTTACGACCAAATCATTGATGCCATCGTCTAGACTTATGAGCATGTCTTTCAGCTACATAGTTGACACTTTCTGGCGTGTGAAAAGCACGTCCATGGTGATGGAGATTCATTTTGAAGCTATTAATGATACATATTTTCTAATTTTTGAATCACAGTTCATTTTTTCTAACTGGAATGACTTAAGGTCCGGCATGAACTTCAATGTAGATGAAATGGAAGAATGGGATTGTCATTCTGATTAGGGTTTTGCATTCATTTAGTGAGCTTTTGTAGACATTTCCTGAAAATTATGCCTTGGATGTCTCGGATTTAACTTGAAATTCGGCAGAACAACTACAAAGTGATGAAAGGATGCTTAGAGTGAAGACTGCAGAAAAGGCATGGGACAAAATATGGAAGGAGTACCTTGGCTTGTCATTCAGCCCGATTTTACTGTAATATTCTAGCGAAACTATTGTATTTATGGTGCAATACCGTGAGTTAGATATACCTATTTGCGGATTTGATCTAGAAAAGAATTGAAAAGCATACATGATTCATTACTTTCTGGCTACAAGGAAGAGAAAACACCTTACAAGTATATGCCCCCATCTCTATATAAAAATTCTGCAAAATTTTAGTGTGCAAGCCCTAAGTAACTTTCCTACTCTCATTGCTGCAAACTTTTTTCTTGGTTCTTCTCTTACTATCATATCTAACATATGGAAACATCTTTCTATCTACATTCAAATGGATTGGATGAAGGTTGTGGAAATGAATGATTCAGCACCAGAAAGCATTCATTCCTCTCCGATAATTTCATAAGTTATGAATGGGAGGCTTCTTTCGTGCCGGAGTATAATCCATAGAAAACAGGTCATTCGGGTCAGGTGGTTGCCCTTCTTTCACCTCAAGCGTTTCCACGTGACTTGTTCCTTCTCCACCAACACTCTCCCGCAAATTTCGAGCTACATAACAAGCAAAAGAGAATCACTCAATGATTCAATTCAACATTTCCACAATAGAGAGAGAGAGAGGGAGGGGGAGAGAGAGAGAGAGAGAGAGATTACCAGTAGCCGTAATGGAGATGAAACAAAGCAAGACGAACATGAAGAGAACGAGATGCTTGGACGAGGGTTTGGCCATTTTAGACTCTTTTTGATTTTTCTAGCTATATCATAGGAATCGCCACCAGTTCATAGCTTTCTTCTTTGGGTTTTCACTGCTTTATATACATGGACTTTATAAGAGGAGCAATAGAAGGGTAGACAATAGACAGGTTCTTTCAGGTTGAATGAGACTTAGGCTTTTGTATGCAAATGACAATGTCAACATCAATGTCTCCTAATGGGTCTTGCATGATAATGCCGAGTATGGGCCTCTGTAGGCATATGTGATGTTATTGTTATCTTCTTTTGAAGGGGTGTCTCCGTCTGTTCCTTCATAGCAATCCCCTTCATGTGTGTACAAATTCTTAAAAAAGAAGAAAAAACTAATGTATGCCTTCTTCCCCATCTTGAATTTCTCTTTTATTGATGGGAAAATCAACCAAAGTCGTTTCTCTTACCCTCAAAGTCCAGTAGTATTATCGGGACCAAGGAACTAATAAATTCTTAAGCTAATGAAGCCGTTGTTACGTAGTACATAACACTCAGACGTCGAGGATTGCCGAATGATCATCGTTGCAGAATATAGAACCAGAGTGGTTTCCTGTGTTCCAAGAAGAAACAGCTTTGTGAGAAAACCTCCGAAGCCTCTCTTCTTTTTCCTTGCGTTAAACCGTTTGTCTCCCCTAAGTCGAAGATGTCGAGCTAAGTCAGGCTGCAATAAAGATGAGAATTCTATCAAAAGCCAATCCCTTTGTGGGTACCTTCTTTGAACTTAGTTCCCATGCACTTCAGATTCAAACTTTCTGTCAAACTCATTTACCACAAGTAAATAAACCCTAGATGCTATTATCTGTCTGCTTTGGATCTTTAACCGTCAACATGAGCTCAAGTTGAAAACAACCCTAATCCCATTACATGGTGTTCGATTTAGCCACGAGACATTCCTCTATCTCATGGAGAGAGCTGATTAGACAAACCTGTTTGGATCTAAAGAGGACCTAGGGTTTTTGGCAGCTCAGACTGTTTGGACTACATTAAACCACGAACTTGTGGATAAATGCCATTCATCCAAACAACCTGACGTGTCTCGCCCTGGTTGGTGGCTGGACTTGTACCGAAACAGAGAGACCACACAACCAAGTTCGAGCAGTGCAGAAGATCTGCGGGCCTCAAAGTTCCTGATCTTGCTTAGCAGAGCATCCATGACCCTACATTTGCAATCCCTCATAATTGACTATGTCCCTCTTCGAACACGATGTGGTTGTCCTTACTTGTGCAATTAATGGAAGTTCCGGGAAAATAACAATGCATCTAACATGGTTGGTTAGGAAAAAGAGTGTACAATTATGATCGACTTGATTTGATCGGAAACCATGCTTTGGTTGATTAATTAGCAACTAACCGTATCTATATGCCGAGAAGAAGGCTAAGGGACAACGGTGGGGCTACAATCGTTTTCGGACGAGGCAATACGCATAGCATAATCACATGGGGAGCATCGACGATTGTCTACTAGGTGGCCCCGACCTTGTCGTCGGACTATGCAGAGTAGTGAGCGCGTGATTTGTTGACGATTATGGCTTAAGATAGTGATGCTAATGGAGAGAGTTTGAACCTTGCAAACATGGTTTAGATATCGCTTAGGCACCAGGCTCAAAACCGAGAAATTGATCGACATCACCATGTCGTTGATGCTTGATCTTGCCTTGAAGGCGATCGACACCCTCTTTGGATAAATCAACCCTTCCGGTTTAGCCTTAGATTGGAACCTGATGTAGATTAAGCTCTTGTTCTCTATTGCCATTGGATGTGAACTCTTCGGCTATCGGCTATCTGTTTGAACATACTGCTAAGAGACAGGAGAATTGTCAAAAAAAAGTCATAACTTTGCATCCATGACTACAAGCGAAAGTTCTAAAGAAAAATGAAAAGAAAAAGGAGATGCCCACGGAATTTCTACACAAACTAACATGTCAAATTAATTTGGTAAGATGGAATCCTCTTTAATTGCTTGAATTCAATGCATGCCCTATAAATTTTAATTCAACGCTCAGTTACATTGTAATGCATCATATGATATTTCTGATATTACTTCATCGAAGACGTCACCTTTTCACATAAAGAGTGATTCAAAAAAGTATAACCGGACAAAGTTTGGGACCTGTTATGCACAGTTCACGCTCGGAAAAAAAGATAAAAGAGAGTCGAGTCAAGTGATGGTGATGGAGGAAGGATTTGCCATGACTTAGTTCCAAAAGCGATTGTGCCCTGTTTTAGTAGCCATGGGCTCCACGGCCGCCCTAGCATTGCCGACACGAATCAACAAACCCCACTAGCCAAAATGACTACGGGAAGGTTCCTTTTTCCAAGATGACTTTGGGAAGGTCCTTTTACTTGTTTGAACTCCCGATTTAGCCGCGAGTCGCCGTCGGAGAGCGAGCCCATCACGTGCCCGGGAGCGGGATTGGCTCGCGCCAAGACGACACCCGGATCACTTCTCGTCAGGTGATTCACATGGACTTTACCATCGGAAAAAGGAGAGGGAGCCCCCAAAAGATGGGGGCAACTCAATTATTGCTGGTCTTGTCTTGTTTTCTCTCCTCTCTTCTGTCCTTCTGATTCTTCGTACTTACATCGGCTTGATGTGTTTTGAGACGCTAGCGGCTCAAATATCACGTGAAGGTGTTGGATCATGTAGGTGGCATGCTCATCGGACTGTGGATAGCAATGCATGTTGAACTAGTGAGTTGAACTAATGAATGCTTGATGGAACACCCTTTGATTAGTCGTGTCGGGCAAACTTACATGATCTTGACATAGCAAAACTCAAGTTTTTTTTGAGAATTTGATGAGCAAGTACGGGATTGATTGAGCAAAAACCGATGGCTTTGATACATGTCATTCGGAATACAACGGAGCCACTAAATCATGATAAAACACTTTTGATTTCATTTAAAATACATCACATGGTTTGAGCTTGAAACGTTGAAAGCCAAAACTCTTTTATTAGTCGTGTGGGACAAACTTACATAAAATTGACATAGCAAACCCTAGTTATTATTAGTAGTTTTTTTTTCATAATTCGACGAACAAGTATGGGATGATTGAGTGAAAACCAACGGCTTGGAGACATGTAATCACTACTTTTTGAAATAAGGATAAGTCGTTTCCGAAAAATAATGGAGCCACTAAATCACGGGCAAAGAAAAAATAGTTGTTATTTCATTTGATATACATCCCACAAGCCAAAATTGAAACTTTTGATAGCGGAAAAACTTTATTAGTCATGTCTAACAAACCTCCATGATCCGCATAGCAAAACCCAATTAGTTGTTGGGGTTATCTCACATCGGTTGTGGAAGAGAAGTCAATTTATAAGTGCGAGGGAAAGTTTCACTATTTAAACTAGCTATTGGTGTAAGGGAGAGCCAAGACCACCTAATACTGGTATCAAAGCTTAGGTTACCAACACTTCTGGACCCAAAAGCCACTTGGAGAGGATTGTTGCAACTCCGAACTCAACCCGATGCATGAGGGGAGATTGTTAGGGTTATCCTATGTCGGTTGTAGAAAAAGTTGGTGGTCGATTTATAATTGTGAAGTGAAACCTTGAGATTATTCCACATCAGTTATGGAAAGGGTTGGTGGTTGGTTTATAATATGAAGGAAAGTCTCATCATTTTAGCTAGCTTTTAGGGTGAGAGAGGCCAAAACCACCCAACATTAGTATTTATAGTTATTTTCATAATTTGATGGACAAATATGGGATAGATTGAGTGAAAATCGATGACTTATAGTCGTGTAATCACAACTTTTTGCAATAAGGTTGTGTCATTTCAAAATACAACGGAGCCACTAAATCAAAAGAGAGTTGTTTATTTCATTTGATGTTCTCACTAAGAAACCCGGTGATCGATGAAGAGAGATTCAAGATATTGTTAGATCTTGAATTGCTCGCATAAAATGAAAGAGGCCAAGACCACCCGACATTAGTATTTATAGTTCTTTTTGTAATTCGACGAACAAATATGGGATAGATTGAGTGAAAGTTGATGACTTACATAGGTGTAAGGACAACTTTTGCAATAAGGTTGTGTTATTTCGGAATATAATGGAGCCACTAAATCAGAAGAGAGTTGTTTATTTCATTTTGATGTTCTCATGAAGAAGTCTGATGATCGATGAAGAGATATTCAAGATAATGTTAGATCTTAAATTGCTCGCATAAAATGAAAGTACAGTTTACAGCCATTTGAGACAGATTTCAAACGTTGGAATATCAGCTTTGGCGTCTACACGCACCTTGAGTCTCTTCTTGAATCTCTGAGGGCCTTCGAGTTAACTGACAAAAGAGATTTTGCCTTTTATCGTTGCTCTATTCTTTATATGAGAATCAAACTTTAATGAATTATTTTCTCGTCCTATAAGTTGGGTAGTGTAATAACTTGATATGAGGAGACTTTTCATTGCGATTTGTAATTTATGTCCTAAACGTACGTATCTATCTACTAACAGCCAGTAATTTTTATATATCATTATAAGCTTCAATGAGAAAATGTAATTTTCTCCAAAAAGCTATGCAGAATTAAAGAAAAGATCGCCTCAAAAAAATAATTGACTAATGAGTTATGTTCACTGAAGTTTTGCCTACTCAAATTATTTGTAACAAGAGAAATGACAGGCTTAATTCCTACTAATTCCCTATATATTCTTGTTCGTCAAAATAATAATTTCTTCACGTGGTTAGTAATTTTTTCATATGAGACAGTAACTTTTCTGAGTGACTTGTAAATTTCAAAGGTGAAGAATGACTCATACCGAAAGTTATTATATTGTACACAAAGTTAGGAACTTTTCATGCAAGAAAAATGCGAAATTTTACAATCTTTATCATTGTAAATATTATTTTGCTGATCACAACAGTGGAAAGAGGTTGGCCAATGTTATCGGTCTAGGTGTGCTGGGAGTATAGCAAGTGTGAAACTTTCATGATAATTCAAGGGGATAGTCACACCGGTCGCCACCCCTCCCCACCCTTACAATTGCCAAAAATAAAGGAAAGAAAAGAAACTTTATATGTTCAAATCTGTATGTGTCCATATACTGTGACTAGAAATTGATCTAGATCGATTAGTATCTATTAACGGGAAAATGATATAGCGTTTAACTCATATGAAAGTACCGATTAGTTTTTGGAGATGAAAAGTTTGGTCGATCGTATGTCCTGCGATAGTATTCTGCCAAATCATATGACTACAAATTTGGTGGCCAGAAGTTTTGGCGATTTCTACCTATTGTAAGCTTATAGAAGAATGCGTCTCAATACATGTACGGCTATGACAAGATAATATTTTTTAGGTTCCATTATTTTGTTGAAAATTTTCCATCGGAATTTTTTTTTTATTTTTTGACGTTTGAATTCTTGTAGCTAGCAAGTATTTCCTAAAGGAAGGTGAATAGGTGATTCAAATTTAAGACGAAATTGGAAAGGTCAAGATTTAAGTCTGAACTTAGAGTGCAAAGTTAATAATATGAATAAATTTTAGAAGCAATTTAGCAAATGTGCAACAAACTATAGTAATAAGCAGCAAGAGGTTAGGGATAAGAGAATTTGCACACAAGAGTAAGGGTGGGTTTGGTTCAATTTTGGGAATGAGCTCTGGATGTAAAGTAAATGTTGAAAGCCAAAATCCTTTGGGGAAATGCATATTATGTTTGGTAAACATTCTTTGTAAAGCCATTTTAGGTTCAAGTTGTGCTTGGTTAAAAACTATTAAGCTTTGGTTACATTTTTTGTGATGAGCCAGATCTGGTGTTAATGGCCATCGACTAAGGACGCCCGACCTAGGCGACCGCCACCTAGGTCATGTGAGGGTTACGCAATCCCAAGTGAAGGCTGCTTAAGGTCACGCGACTAGGCGATCACTAGCCTAAGGTTGCATGACCTCAAGGGAGGGTTGCTTGAGGTTGCGCAACCCAAGCAACCGCCACCTAGGTCTCATGACCCTCATCGGCCTTTCGCAAGTGAATTGCCAACCAAACTAAAGAATCTAGCAAAGAAGATGAACAATTACAAAAGGTGCAAAATAGAAAAACTAAAGAATTAGTGAGGGTAATTTTGAAAGAAAAATAATTTTAATCCTAGTTCTAGTATTTCGCAAATACTAACTTCAGAATGTTAGGTGAAAATAGCTTTAGGCTTCAACATTCCCAAGGCTAGTATTTGGCCGAAAGCTACTTCAAAATACTTGCCAAACACATCAGCATTTTCCCAAGGGATTTTGGAGGGTGAAAACCCTTTGGAAAAGTTGAACTAAATGCATTATTATAGTGGTTCGGCTTATATCAAACCTACATTTACTCTTTGATACTGATAGCATACCGGTTGGATTCAACTAGATGATCAATAAGAAATTACAATAGTGAGTGATAATACTCAGTTTGTGATATGTCTCACTATCTCACTCAATCACTCTTTCAATATTTCTCTAAGATCACAAAATTGTAGCCCAAGAAAGATAAATATGCCGGATCGAAATTCTCTCAAACTTTGGAATTCTTGATTCTGGACTTTGACTTGTACATTCTCCTCCTTAGTTTCCTTCTATACTCCTTTACTTCCAATCAAGCTATTGGACAATCTTTGAAGGATCATCTTCAAATTTATCCATTGGACAAATATGTATGAAGAACATTGAGTAGCTGTTGAGTGGCAAAATTTGCATCTCCATTTGATTCTAATCACTCATATAACTAGATTCTTGATTTCCAAAAGCAAAGGTCACCATTTATAGAAAGTAACTTGTCTCGAGATTGATTTGCTAATCAATTAAGGTGTTTTGCATTATAATGTTGGTTTGCAAAACAATTTTTATTATTGAGTTAATCAAGTCTCTTTAAATGTGAAATTTGAGCTAGGTCACTAGCCATTATATACGTTCTGAACTTGTGTCTGAATGGGAACATAAGTAGTTCTCTAAGTCTGAAGAACTTAATCTTTAGTATAAAGTCTAAATTTGTTTCCCTTAAAGTGAATTTCACAATCTAGACGTGAGTCTAAACAAGATCAAGATTGCTATAGGCTTCTCTTTCAAGAGTATTTCCTTGAAACAAAAAATATTTCAAGACATTTATCAGACTTACCAAACAATCATGGATAATTTTGTCAACTTCAAAATTCATCAAGAAGTTTTCTCAACATAGATCGCTTGAGAAAATCAATTAATGGAAACTCTATACTTAACTTCAAGAAAATGATTTTTTAACAATAAAGAATCATTCTTCAAAATATGACTAAACCTCGGCCAGAGACCTTGGCGCTTAGGCATGGGAACCCTAATGCCCATGACGGGGTCCTCAGCAGTAGGGCTAGGTCTCTTGGGTCCTCGACAATTGGGGCCGAGTCGTAGGGGTCCAACTTAGGTCCATAGAAGTCGAGTCCAAGTCTGTTGAGGCTAGTCTAGGTACACCAATGCCAATACTTGATACTCGGGTTTCGTTGATCATGCTCGATTATCTGGCTCCTCGAGTCCAAGTCTGTTGAGGCTAGGCTAGGTACACCAATGCCAATACTCGGGTTTCGTTGATCATGCTCGGTTATCTAGCTCATGCGACCAAGTCATTGGTACCCAAGTATGTGTTCATTGATGTTGGGCTTGGTTCCTCAGCACCCGGACCCAAGATCAATAAGGCTAGGCCCTTATCCCTCGAGGCCAAGACCTTGAGACTCAAACTCAAATACCTAGCTCCTTTGCCCAAGTCATCGACACCTGAGCCTGAGCCTATTGAAGCCAGACTTGAGATCCTAGTGCCTGTGCTTAGGACCTCGTGCCCATGTTCCCAATGGCCATACCCAAAGTACTTTGGCTTCTGTGCCCAAGTCATGGGCACTTTGGTGTATGTCCATCAAGGTCAAGTTCAATTCCTCAGTGGACAAGCTCGGTCCCTAAAGGTTGGGCTCGGCCTTGGTCCCTTGAAAATGAGCCCAAGAAAGGCTAAGCCCAAGATCTCGATGCTTGTACCCAAGTCTGTATGGTCATGCCTGAGTTATTGACATCCAAGCCGAGGTTGACCAAGGCTAGGCTTGGGAATTGGATGCATGTGCCTAGATCCTTGGCAACTATTCACTAGACACCATGCCCTTGTCCTCAAAAGCCATGCTCTAGTATCCATCTCCTATGCCCAAGTTGTTGGTGCTTTGGCCCAAGACCTTATCGCCATGTCCGGGTCCTTGACGACCGTGCTAAGGTACCTAATTCCTAGGCCAAAGTTGCCAATGCCCAAACTCAAACCGATAAAGACCAGACCCACGTCTCTCTAGGTAAGCCTCAGGACCTTGGTGCTTGTGCTTGGGGGTCATCGTTGAGTACCGGGCTCTCATGCCCAAGTCATTGACACCAAGGCTTGAGTTCATTGAGGCTGGGCTCGGTTCCTCAACAATTAAACTCAAGTTCACAAAGGTTGGGCCTCGATCCCTCAAGGCTAGGCTAGTACCTTGTTGATTATGTCCAAGTCCCTTGTGATTGTGTCTAATTATTCGGCTTTTGCGACCAAGTCAACAACGCCCAAGCCTGGGACCTAATGCTTGTGCCCCAATCCCTGATGGCTATGCCTAGCTACCTAGCTACCACTCCTAAGTCATTGGCACCTAGGCCCAAGTCGATCAAGACTCGACTTAATTCCTTGGCGGCCAAGCCTAAGTACATAAAGATTGGGCTCAAGCCTCTTGAAGCCAGGCATAATACCCTTACTACCATGTCCGAACACTTGGCTCTTGCACCCAAGTCACTAGTACTTAAGTTTGGATCAATTGAGACCAAGCTTGGGTCATCGATGCCCATGCTTGAGTCCCTAGTGATTGGGCCTAAGAAACCTCAACCCTACAATTGAGATCGGCTATAGGGCTTGGGCGCCTAGTAACTTAGCCCAAGGCTTTGAGGTCTAAGCCTTGTCTTTAACACTTAAGCCAATTTCTCGACTGTTAAGTTTAGGACCCTAGCAGACAAGCCTAAGTCCCTCGAGGTCAGGCTTAAGATCTCAACACTAGTACATGTGTCTTCACTTATCATGCCCAAGTCCCCAAGACCTCGATGACTAAGCTTATATTTCACGTGATTGAGTTTAATAACCCCATGCCCAGGGCCCAAGTATCCCAAGGTTGGGTTTAGGGTCTAAGCATTGGAACTTGCACAAGAGATAATAATTGTTTACAATCTATTAAAGTATTTATGTTATGAAAATTTGATTCGATAAAATTGAACTTAATATTTGATGATATCACATATATAGCCTTTATATTGCATGAATAGTGCACATCTCTTTAAAAAAAGATAAAAGCAATTCTTCCTTTCAAATGATGGGAAAAAGAATTTCAATTCATTTTCAAATTTCAGTCAATATAAAAAAAATAGTCATTTTCCTGAAAAATGACTTTTTAGAAAATATCTTCTAAATGTGTCTAATTTTTTATGAAACAAACGAAAGCTTAGTGAGTTTATTAACTTTTTAAAATTGAAAATTAGATTTTTTCTCTATCATAAAATGCTAGTAGTTTCATTCGTTTCTTCCTTTTCCAAAATATATTTAGTCTCAACATCTCCTCTCTGACTCAATGTGAAGGATTACATTTTCAAGAGATTGGTATTAGAACAATTTAGTTTCAATTGTGAATTTTAATTTTCATGTTTTACAATAAGGTGAGATAAAAGTTTGAGAACCAGAGTTATATCGTTATAGAGTAGGACCAGTCCTAAAAAAAAGAAAATCGACTCGCAAAAGCTCGAATTTACAAATTTATCCCCGAAAAGCAGAAATTATTTGCGAACCAGCGATTTCGCGCTCGAAAGATCGCCGTTCGATTTCAATCTATTCTGCAATCGCCTCGCCTCCGATCGGAAAACCTCCCGCCCGGAAAATGTCCGACCCGATTCTCCTCTCCGACGAGGAAGACGACCGCATCGTGCTCTGCACCCCCACGCCGGTCCCCTCCCGGAAGCACCGCCGCGTCGGGGCCGGCGGCGGCGCCCGCCCGGAGCCGACGGTCCTGGTCGTGGACGACGACCCGACGCCGCGGAAGCCGGCCTCCGGCTCCGGCTCCGGCTCCACGCCCTCCTTCGTGGCCGAGACTCCCATGTCGGACGTCGCCGTCGTGAAGTGCGCCGCGAGGGCGGGTTCTTCCTCGGGCGACCAGGCTAGGGCTCCCGAGGCTCCTCCGGAACGCGCCGGTGAGTCCCTTCGTTTGCTGAAATCGCTGCAGCGGTTGTTGTTTCGGTACGGTTCGGGGTTCCTGCGGTTTTGAATTTGATTGGACGCCTTGTTATCCGGAAAGATGAACAGTGATCCTTTGGAGTGATCTCTCTCTTTTTTTTTTTTGGTGGGGGGGGGGGGGTAACTGCAAGCGGAATTGATCTGACATTGACGTATAACGTAATCTGTAGATGTTTTCAAGTTGAATTTTTGTTTGATGGTGCCATTTTACTGGTAAAAAGTAGAACTTTTCGATCTTAATCCTGTCAATTTGATTAATACACAGTACAGACTAGCGAATCCATTTGAGTAAACCTCAGAAAGAAATTGTTGTTGTGAGAATGAATGCTGGGAAAATATAGTATTAGAGGTTCTATTTGATGGTGCTGGTATTTTGAAGAGTTTTGATCTCATGCGACAGCTTTAGCCCTTTCGGTCTTTGATGGGAGTTTCTGCATCGTCATTAGAAATGTTTAGCGCTCATGCAATGGCTTTAGTGCTCTCCTTATGTTGAAATTTCTGTATTGAGTAATAATGCAATCTCAAATCTTATTCATAATGCTTTTGCATACCAACAAAATGAGTTTCATCAAATTTGTCATTGCTACAGATGGTGGATGTGAGGCTGGTCAGTAGTCATAGCACTGCCACTGAACATGAAGATAGAAATGCTTTCGGAGCAAAATTTAGATTTGTGAAAGCCATACTAACGGGATTTTGTTCTATTATATTCGTTTCTTCTCTTTGTTTGAAGTTTTAGTAATATCATGACAAGGATCTTTTTGTATGAAATAATGGTAAGTATGGTTGGAACTGATGTGAGGATGTTTATTAGTAATGGCGATCTGCAAATCCTCTCCAAGCTACTTTGTCCCTGATTGTGGACTTTCTGGCTCATGAAATTGTTCATCGAGTGATGCCATTAATGTGAATAAGGTGCACAATATTGCAAGGGATTTATTGCAAAGCGCCCTTCTTATACTTGTGTCACTGTTGCTAATCTCTACTGGCATACCAATAAATCTTCTTCTTTTGATATTGTAAATGTAAATTGTGCTAATTCTATTGACATTCTGTTGATTTGTCTTAGAATAAAGGAAATTGCAATGGAGAAAGTTAGGATCTCTTGCGTGATGCATGAGACCTCTTTGGGGTTACCTATGGGATACTGTCTCTTTTACTCCTATAGTTGTTGCAATTAGGAAGAGTAACCCCAGATAGACGAGGGTCTTATGCATCATGCTCATGGGATTAAATTTTCTTCATCGTAATTTCTTTCTATGTAAATTGACAAAATGTCATTAGAAACCATCTCTGTGACATTTTGCATCAGTAAGACAAGTATATTATAGTAGTGGAGATAGGTCGCATAAGTTGAAGAGTTGAATTGTAATAATCTTCTTCCAATGTCGTGCATGTTACGGACATTTGGCACTGTCATTGCTTAGAATGATTTCCTTAGCCCAGCAATCTATTACTGTGGATGGAAAAATTTTGGGACGAATATGAATCATACCTCTTGGGGAAAAGCGATTAGAATGATTCTAATTTAATAAAGCTACCACGTTTGACAACATCATTGTTGTAGTGTCATGAAGTACTTCAAGCAAATAATGAAGAAGGAATATTACCTTACCTTCCTTTTGGTGTGGATTTTTTGATTTATGATGATTGATCACAATTATTGAAATTCACTAATGCTAGATCAGGAGAGATTTAAGATATTATTACTTTGCACGAGGTGACCTGAACTGAAGTGACAATTATGGGTTCTTATGCACAGATAATGTTGGCATATGAATGATCATAAATTTGCGTTTGATGGCCCATTTTACTAGTAAAATCAACCTTTTAGGTCTAAATCCTATTAAAAACCAGTATACTGTACTGACCAGGGGACCTAGTTGACCAAACTTGCAAAAGAAATTGTCATCATCAGAGTAAATGCTGAGAAATGATAGCATTGAAAGTTACATCTTATGATGCTTATAATCGAAGAGTTTCTCATGTAACAGCTTTAGCACTCTGGGTCTTAGATAGAAATTTCTGCTTCGACTTGTCAATCATACTTTGATTGTTGTTACACAAGTAGCTGAACAAATCTTTCTCTGTGATCCTTTCGAATGATTGTGTTTGAATTCTAATTTGCTTTGCAGTAAGAATTACATCTTTGGCTCTAATTCTTTTTTGGACCATAGAATAGCTGAACTCTATATTATTTGCAAATTCGGTAGTACATAATCCTTCATTGCATGTCTGCTGGCATTGGGTGTGCATGCGAATGCTTATGATGTTGTGGCCTTAGGTTTATCCTGTCTGGCCCACACTAAGTTTAGACTTAGGCTAGGCATTATTAGTGGCTAATGCTAATTCCTATTTCTATAAATTCTTTGTGATATTTATTAGAATATTTAAATAATAAGCCACATCTTCATCTAAAAACTTAAGCTTTTAGAATAGTTGCAAATCTCACATGATATCAGAGCTGGAGGTCCTGAGTTCACATATTTCCGGGCCCCATTTACCTCCTCAATTAAATTTCCACACTTAGTTCTAGGCAAAAGGTTTGACTAAGCGTGAGGAGGAGTATTAAGATATTTAAATAATAAACCTCATCTTCATCTAACAGCTTAAGCTTTTAGAACAATTGATAATGGTCCCACTAAATCTTATAATATCTACGTATCTTTGTTCTGAAAGGCAAATAGATGTATCATAGGTGCATTTTCTTTTTTCAGTTCTGATGCCATTCTTCATGTTCTTAATGTCTCATGCGTATGTAATCTAGGTATGAGCAGGCTCATTTTTCTGGAATCTGATAATGAGTCTGATGGCTTTCTCGGAAGTGGGCTATGGAAGGCGAATGGGACCAGTTTCGCTTCTCATGCAGTAAAAGATTTTGGACATGGCATAAATTTTGTAGATTCCACAGATTCTGATGGTAAGCAATCTTCATATTGGATGTTCTTGTTCTTTCTTATGAGCCGCATTTGATGTTAAATTATTATTAAACTAGGAATGTTACTTCTTTTTGGTGCTAAAATGTATTGCACATGAATGAAATATGATTATTAGGGAATGATGATCTAATTCAAACATCTGAAGGTGGTGCATGTCCAGCACAATTGCCATGTGATGTGTACACTTACCAGGTAACTTGTGGTGAGATGGTATCAAATTGGTTTTCCTTTTCTTTTTACAATTTAGTACTTACTATTGGTGCTGATATGCACTAAACATTGATTTTAACTTTTCACCTATTTAAGGATTTCATGGGGAGATATAACAGATGGGCTGTGCTGGTTCATGATTTTGAGTAATAGCTGGTTTTAGTTGCTAGTCATCAGTTGTTTCTCCTATCACGTTATTGGTGTTATTTTAATTTATTTGTAAAAAGAAAGACATCAAATTCTTGTTTACAGTTAAACGTGTGCAAAAAAAAAAAGCCTAAGGATTTTATGCTGTCGTTTGATTGTCCTTTGATATTTAATTAGGTACATGATTCTCCCGACAAAGAAAATTTTGGCACAGAGCAGGTGGACGATGAGCCAAAACACCCGACTGGAAGTAAATCATATGCTGAGGAGAAAGATAGTGCTCAGCAGATGGATTGGAAATCAAATTGTCAAAGCAAAGCAAAACAAAATGCTCAGAAGAAGGATGATACAAATAAAGCAAAAAAGAAGAAGACTGACGAGGAGAAGATTAGGATGAAGGAAGAGAAGAAACAGAAGAAAGAGGTCAGCAAATGGTTGATTATTGCTAGTTTTATGTGTTTAAGGTGTTTAATTGACCTCAATCAATTCTGCAGGAAGCCAAATTGCAACAAGCCATCATGAAGGCTGAAGCTGCAGAGTTGAAGAAGTTGCACAAAGAGAAGCAAAAATGGGAGAAGGGGAAATTTGCATTGAAGTCCATTGTAGCAGAAATAGATGCAAAAGTGGTTGAAATGGGTTCGATTGGAGGTAAGGTGATAAAAATGCTTACACATCATCATTTCATTTTCTTTAATCATTACAAATTTTTAGTTAAAGTCATAACCTTACTATTTTAATCAAACAAATTTTGGTTCCAGGACATCTTCTTTCTAGGTTTACTGATAAAGGACTTACATTCCGCGTAAAGGCGAATCCAATTGAAAGATCAATCTTGTGGACCATGACGGTTCCAGAACATTTATCACAGGTGAATAGTGATTGAAGCGTATAAATTTTCCTTGTCCAATATCTTACAATTTTTCTATTTGAATTTTGCATGCCTTATTTTATGATCCCTAATAACTTCTTCTTCATTGTTAAACCTGAGTTTGCATGAACTTCAAATTACTATATGGCTTTAAAAGCCTTACCCTTTGAGTGTGGTAATACAATCAACATAATATAAATACTTAATATATAGACCTCATTTTGGTGTGCTAGAATTGAATTAGCTCATTACATAATGGGATTCTGGAATTATGGATTCAGAATGTTTTAATACATATTTCAACCAATGTGAATAAGGTGCACAATTTTGAAAGCTAATTTATTGAAATGTTCACTTCTTACACGCGCATCACTGTTGCTAACTTCCACTGGCAAACTAATGAATCTTCTTTTAATATAGAAAAATCCAAGGTTTGTTAACTCTAATGACAATTGTGTTTATCTGTTTTTGAATATGGTAGATGCAAAGGAGTAAGTTAGGATGCATATTCACCTTCTCTCTTGGGCTAATAACAGTGGAGATAGCAATTGTAATGCAAGTGGAAGTTGAATTGTAATAAATCTTCTTCCAATATCATTCATGTCATAGACATTGGGCACAGTTGTTGCTTTGAGTGATTTCTTAAGCACATAAATCCATTGCCATGGGCAGGAAAATTATGAAATGTATATGAATGGTACTTCCTTAGGAAGTGTGCTCGGAACAATCCTAATCATATGCACTATAACTTTTGACAAGATAGGTGTTCTAGTTAGTGTTAGGAAGAACGTCAAGCAAAAAATGGAGAAGGAGTTTACCCTACATTCTTTTGACTGTGGTCTAACAATTGCAGTTATTAAAAGTCAATGATCTGGATGCTGTATCATTCAGGGATTTTAGGTTATCATTATATTTACAGGGCATGGATTTTGTTGGTGTATGATGATGTTGATTTGGAACTAGCTATCATCTGTTACTCCCTTTTACATATAATCTCTGCCGATGATTTGTCTTGGTTTCCATCACCTATCGATGTTATCTTTAGCTGTGAATGTGTTAATTCAGTCTTCTGTAGAGATTATATGATATGGTGTGTTTCAATCAACCTGTCTCCCTTACGCTTACTTTGAGACCATACAACCTAGGAGGAGGAGCAAACTTGGGAGTAATGGTAATAAGAAATTAATTGTAAAATACCTGGCAATATATGTAATTTGATGTCTTCGGTGCATCGCCAGCTTCTCCCTTATTGAGGTGGTCAATACAATTATTTACTGTATCAGTTTGCATTTTGTTATTAGGTATTTTTTCCTAACAAAAGTAACCTATTTGTTTTTGCCCTCCCAAGTTAAATGTTATGTAAATTATTTACTTAACTGCAATATCCATTTTGAACCAAGAAAGCTGTACTTATCAGTTATTTTCCCTGAATTTCCTCTGAAGAATGTTTACATGATAATACTATGAAGGTCAGTTTCTGATTTTATTTATCAGAAAATTATGAATTACATATTTGAGGAAAAGATTAGAGCACAGTCCTGAGAACCTTGTGCTGGCAACGAAACCTGGTTAAGGGCAGCCAGCACTTGAGGACTGGCAATGGCGTCCTGAGGGCAAGCACCAGGTTAGGGGTTCAGAGGTCGGAAAACTAGGTCCAGGAGGCAAGATCTTGAGTCGTGGCTATGGAATTTAAGTCCGGGTCACAAGGGACCCGTGTGCGGTTGCCAGAGTATCGGGTTCAAGCAGGTGGGATTGGCCAGGTCTAGCACCAGTGGCTTGGGCGTAGGCTGTCAAGGACCTGTTAAGGTAGCGGGCTGTGGGAGCCTGGGCCCGGGCACATGGTGGAAAATTGTAGTTGACTGCTCAATGAGAAATGAACCATTACATCATGAGATTTTAAAGCAAAAGCTCCATTTTCAAATGAATTTCTAAGAGCTTGCCAAACACGTTGTCCTTGACTAGCACAACAATTTCCAAATCCTAATTCAGAACATTGATGTCTACATATAAATCTGCACTTCATCTTAAAATAGATGAGAACAAAAAATTTTACCTTGACTCTTCAAATTGGAGGAGCATTGAATGAAGTGACTTCATTAAAACTTAGAAAGAACTGCAGGATGTAAATGAAAAAATGTAGAATCATAGCTATGGAAGCTATTGAGGTTGCACTTTTTGGTGCTCAGTTGGCTGTGAGTGAGTGTGCAACGTAGGCAGGTGAGGTTCAACTCAGCAGGGACACGAGTGAGGTTCAAATAAGCAGAGGTGATGCGTAGAGGTTGCTGGAGCGAGTGATGGGCAGGTGACGACAAGCAAGAAGATGGAGATGATGGTGAAGAATTTAGAGAAAAGAATTGTGATAATTCTTTCATAAAATGTACCAGGATTACAAAGCTCTTTATAGGACTTCTACAAGTACTAACTAGGAAAAAACAGATCTGAATAATATAGCTATAATCCCACAAATCAAGGGATACTAATAAATCACATCCTAACTAATTATTTACAGCTATTTCCTAATAATTAGAATCCAGAAAATCAGGATTGAATATTCCTAATAATCAGCTCCTAAGAATCAGGATAATTCAACACTCCCCCTCAAGCTGAGGAATAGATGTCTTCCATTCCCAGCTTGGAGATAATATCATGAAAGATCCCACCATTAAGTCCTTTGGTTAGCACATCAGCTAGTTGATCTCCGGAAGGTATGTAGGACATGCAAATCAACCCCTCTTCTATCTTTTCTTTGATGAAATGCCTGTCAATTTCAATATGCTTCGTCCTATCATGCTGTACAGGATTATGAGCAATATTAATTGCTGATTTATTGTCACAATACAGCTTCATAGGACCCTCCCACTTGATTTTCAAGTCTTCTAGGATGATTTTAAGCCATAATAGCTCACATATTCCTTGGGCCATTGCTCGAAATTCTGATTCAGCACTTGATCTTGCAACTACATTCTGTTTTTTACTCCGCCAAGTCACTAAATTTCCGCCAAGAAATGTGCAATAACCAGATGTTGACCTTCTATCCACCATAGATCCCGCATAGTCAGCATCGGTATAAGCTTCCAACACCATTTTTTGATTTCTCCTGAATAGGACTCCTTTTCCGGGACTTCCTTTTAAATAATGTAGCACTCGATGGACGGCTTGTAAGTGTGATTCTCTTGGGTCATGCATAAATTGACTAATCACACTTACTGAATAGGCAATATCAGGTCTAGTATGAGCCAAATAGATGAGTTTCCCGACCAATTTTTGATACATTTCTCGGTCTACAGCAGGTTCTTCCTTTGCATCCCCAAGCTTTTTATTAGGCTCAATAGGTGTAGCTACTGGTTTACAACCAAGTTTTCCAGTTTCCTTCAAGAGATCAGTCACATACTTCTGTTGTGAGACAAAAATTCCTTGTCTAGAGTAAGAAACTTCAATACCAAGAAAGTATTTGAGTCTTCCTAGCTCTTTTATTTCAAACTCTTTAATCAAACACCGCTTCAGCTGCTGTTTCTCCTCATCATCATCACCTGTGACAATAATATCATCGACGTACACTAGAAGTGCCGTCACTCTCCCTCTTGCCGAATGCTTAATGAAGAGAGTATGATCACCTTGGCTTTGTTTGTAGCCCGAAGCTTTCATAACTCTGGAAAATCTCCCAAACCAGGCTCTAGGTGATTGCTTGAGCCCATATAATGCTTTCCGTAATCTACATGCTTTGTTTGCTGTCTTTTCTCCTTCAAATCCCGGTGGAATACTCATGTAGATCTCTTCTTCTAGGTCTCCATGTAAGAATGCATTCTTCACATCATACTGTTGAAGTTGCCAATTAAAGTGAGCCGCCAAAGAGAGTAGAATTCTCACGGTGTTCATCTTTGCCACCGGAGCGAATGTCTCTTGATAATCTACTCCATAGGTCTGAGTATAACCCTTTGCCACCAATCGTGCTTTATATCTCTCAAGAGAACCATCAGCTTTGTATTTCAAGGTAAAAACCCATTTGCAGCCCACAAGATTCTTTCCTTTAGGTTTTTCAACAATCTCCCAAGTCTGGTTTTTTTCTAGTGCATCCATTTCTTCTCTCATTGCACTCCTCCATTCTTCTTTAGACAATGCCTCAGATAAAGTATTTGGAATAGAAATGGTGTTCAGACTCACAATGAAATTTTTATGAGATGGTGATAGGCGGTCAAGTGACACATAATGAGATAGTGGATATAAGGGTCGCTTTGTGCACTCCCTAGTACCTTTTCTAACAGCAATGGGAAGATCCGAGTCATTTTCTGGCATATCAAGTGACTGTTTATGCAAAGGAGAGTCGGAACTTACCGGAAATTCATTTGCAAAACTCGGATGGGAATCTTGAACTTGTGTTTGGTCTGGAACAGCTGTCTTTCTTGAGTATACCTGAGGAAATCTCATAGAGTCATAAATATGGGGAGATACGGGAGTGGACTCTTGTTCCGGAATAGGTTCAATCGTAGAGAGTGAGTCTGGAATTGAAGTAGCACGAACTGATTCATCAGAAACTGATTTGTGAGGAGCCTGTTGATCAGAATTGGAGGCTGATTGGTCAAGAGTTAATTGATCAATGATTAGTTGATCAGAAGTAGGAGCTCGGATTGGAAGATTATTAGGAGATAAGTCAAGATTAAGATTGTCAAAGTCTTTATCTTCAACTAATGACTTCTCCCCCTGAAGATAAGACTGTGAAAAATAAGATTTGTTTTCTACAAATGTAACATCGATTGATATATAAGTTCTTCGAGAAGGAGGATGATAACATTTATACCCCTTTTGTGTAGAGGAGTAACCAAGAAAGACACACTTGATTGCTCTAGGATCTAGTTTTCCCCTTTGATGATTATGAACATGTACAAATGAGGTGCAACCGAAGACTCTAGGTGTGAGATTATTTGTTGTCCTAAAATGGGGATAAAAGCTAGAAAGAATTGCCATAGGAGTTTTGAAATCTAATACTCTTGATGGCAATCTATTAATCATGTATGTAGATGTAAGGACAGCTTCCCCCCAATAAGACTTAGGGACATTTCCATGAAACAACAATGCTCGAGTAGTGTTGAGCAAATGACCATTTTTTCTTTCAGCCACCCCATTTTGTTGTGGTGTGTTTACACAAGATGATTCATGGATGATCCCTTCCTTTTGGAAATAATTTGACAAAATTTGATTAAAGTAGTCTCTAGCATTATCTGATCTAAAGCTCTTAATTTTAACTCCAAATTGATTTTGAACCATAGAATTAAAATTAGGAACAATACTACTTACATCAGATTTGTGTTTGAGTAGAATATCCATGTGACCCTAGTGCAATCATCGATTAGAGAAACAAACCATCGAGCCCCTGAGATATTTGGAATTGTGGAAGGTCCCCAAATGTCACTGTGAATCAAATCAAAAGGATGAGAACTTCTTTTGTTGTTTATAGGAAAAGATACACGGGTGTGCTTAGCAAATTCACAAGTATCACATTGGAATTGACTCATATCTAGTCCTTTAAACAAAGAAGGAAACATGATATTTAAGACACGAAAAGATGGATGACCAAAACGAAAATGGTAAAGCCAAATGACATCCTTATTTGAAGCACTAAGAAATGACAATGGAGAATTGTTTATGACTTTCTTCGAAATCCTCGGTGTCTCAAGATAGTACAACCCATTCTTTTCCTTAGCAAGTCCAATCTTCCTCTCCGAATCCTGTTCCTGAAAAACACAGTAGGTAGGGTAAAAAATTGCATAGCATTTGAGGTCATTGGTGAGCCTTTGTATGGAGACTAGGTTGGCTGATAGTTTTGGCACATGGAGGACATCTTTTAGAGTAAGAATAGCTGTAATATAGATGTCACCAACTCCTGCAACAGTGGCCAAAGAACCATCTGCCACCACTATTTTCCTATTGCTTGGACATGGGGTGTAGGTACTAAAAAAATGTGAAGTGTGAGTCATGTGATCAGTGGCACCTGAGTCTATTATCCAAGCTTCACTTGAAATTTTTTCTGAGGCATTTAGACAGAAGAATGGAGACTTACCTGAGAGTGCTAAGGAACATGCACCAGAAGGTTTATCAAGAGACCCTAGAAGCCCTTTAATTCTTTCTATTTCCTCACTGCTGAAGGATTCTTTCACCTGTCCTTCACTGATTTGCTGGCTGGTCTGTTCAATTAGATGAGCTTGAGGCCTTGGCTGTCCTCCTTTGTTTCCCCACTCTCGGCTTGAGGTTGCTGGTTTCCCATTCAGCTTCCAGCATCGTTCCTTTGTATGTCTTGGCTTCTTACAGTAGGTACACCATAAATTGTCTCGATTATCCCTCCATGTAGGCCTCAAAGCATCCGACTTTCCTCTTTCTTGTGTTGACGCATTGCGAGTTACTAATGCTGAGCCTTCCACAGCTTGAGGCTCTAGCATTATTCCTCTTCGACTTTCTTCTGCCCGGATTAGAGAGATCGTCTCTTCCAAAGAAGGAATTTCTTCCTTTCCAAGTATCTGAATTCTGACTTGGTCAAATTCAGAATTAAGACCTGCCAGGAAATCATACACTCGATCCTTTTCAATGAAGGTTTTTAGAGTTGCAGCATCATCTGCACACTTCATCTCAAATACTCGATAATGATCGAGTTCTTGCCATAGATTTTGAAGGGAATTGGCATATTCCGTCACCGTTTTGCTCCCTTGTTTTGTTGCACTTGTCTTTACCTTGATTTCATATACTTGTGCTGCATCTCGAGCCTTTGAATAAGTCCTGCGAATAGAATCCCAAATCTCCTTTGCTGTTTTGAGAAACATACATGTATCACTTATGGCTGGATTCATTGAATCCCAAAGCCATGACATGATCATTGAATCTTCCTCATCCCATGCGTTGAACGTGGGATCTTCTGGTGTTGGACCTGTTCCGAGAAGATGGCTAAGTCTTCCTTTACCCTTCAAATAGGTCTTGACGAATTGTGACCATTTGAGATAATTCTTTTCATTCAGCCTATAAGTTGCTCTCACATTTTGTAGATCTCCGGTCATATGGTTGGTGTTGGCCTCCTCATTTTGACCCGAAGAATTTCCAATCAGTTTTGTCTCAGACATGGATAATTCCAAGCACAAAGAAAGTACTTGGAAAGGAAGAGCAAAAAACAGATGTAGTAGAGGTTGCAAGTGTATGAGGTTTTAGGGCAAAAATTGGGACAAGTTTAGAAGCGAAGAGAGAAAAATATGGCTAAAGGGATCACAATAATGAGAGTTGCGACCAGATTGTTAGGGACAAAGACAAACCCAGCAATGAAGGCTGTGATTAGAAGATTATTGCATCAATGAAGGATGCACTGCAACACTATCCCAGAAGAATGAGCCTTCAGCTCTGATACCATGAAGAATTTAGAGAAAAGAATTGTGATAATTCTTTCATAAAATGTACCAGGATTACAAAGCTCTTTATAGGACTTCTACAAGTACTAACTAGGAAAAAACAGATCTGAATAATATAGCTATAATCCCACAAATCAAGGGATACTAATAAATCACATCCTAACTAATTATTTACAGCTATTTCCTAATAATTAGAATCCAGAAAATTAGGATTGAATATTCCTAATAATCAGCTCCTAAGAATCAGGATAATTCAACAGATGGAGTGAGTGATGGAGAGCCAAAAATGTCAAGAAAGTTGGTATTGTTAAGAGAGAAATGGGAGAATCTGTGATTGATGATTGGTAGCTTGGAAATGTATCTTCTAAGAGTGAAGAGTTAAGGTCAATATTGCAGCTGAAGGGAGGAATTTAGCTATGAAGTGAGAGAATCATGAACAAATATGGCCTGGTCGTAGGCGGCAAGAACCTGGTTCAGAGCTCTGACGTTCTGGGTCTAGACTACAGGAACCCAAGACCGGGCCACAGGGGACCCAGGTCTGCACACCGGGGTCTTGAGTCTGGGCTTTGTCATCTCGGGGTTGAGTGGCCGAGGTACTCATGGCAAATGCACAGGTCCCAGTGGCAGGGGTCCTCCAAAGTCCAGGGTTCTAGGTTCGTGTGCTGGGTTTCGAGTCCTAGTCATGGGTATCCAAGTCTGGGCTGCAGGGGGCCTGAGTTTGGGCATTGGGTCCTTGCGTTTGTGTTTGTATTTGGGCCTTGACAACCCGGTTGAGTCCAGCACTAGGGTCTTGGGTGCAGGCCACTAGGGACCCATGTCAAGATGAGGTCCTGAGTCCGGGAGCTGGTGTCCCAGGATCCGGTCAAGGGGAAAAGGGCTCCCTGAGGACCCAAACCCAAGATGGTCTGATTATATTGGAGGTCAAGTTGTATTTTGGAAAATGATTTCTGATTTTTCAATGGTTTGAGTCATTTTTGTGAAATGAATTATAGATTTTCTGTTGATTACGAATATATTTCCCGTTGACTCATTTTCCTAACAGATTCAAATGCCGTAAAATGAGGAAAGTGTTTCCCTGTAGTCTGTTTTCCCCAAAACAAACAGTGTTGTAATTAAGGAAGGGGTTAATTTGGTCAGTAGAAGTAATTAAGGGGAATTGTCTAAAAGAAAAGGTATTTGATGGAATTTAGAACCTTATTTACTATATTGCTAATAGTTTTAGATATTCAATTATCTACTATTATCAAACAATTTTATATTTCTAAACTTGGCACTTAAGGTGGTCCTCACGTAAAACTCAGTTGCCAATTTTTTAGTTTTATCAAACAAGTGTATTGTTAAACACTTCTATTTTATTCAACATTCCCATTTCAGTTATCTATATAGTGTCTGATGTAGACTTAAAAGTTGCTGGATAAGAAACTTGGTGTCATCAACGTTCTTTGAAATCACTAAAAACTATTACATATGTATCTAATAAGATCAATTAATAATGCATTTCCAACTTGTTAGAACACATGGCTTAACCTTAAACTATGTCAACATCTTTTCATTAGTTTTTATTTACCCACAGAATATATATTTCTCAATTCCAAAACTTTAATCGAGGAGTCCATTTTGCTAACACTATTTTACAAGATCTTACCATGCAACAGGAGAAAAAGAAAAAGCAAAAAGAGGAGCTTTACAATTTGGGACAAATTTTTAAATTTTATAAATCATGATACAACATTTTTTCAATTGGTTCTGGTACATACCGCGTGCTGGTATCGGTATTATGCGCCATCTGTAATGAATGACAGGCTAGGTCTGACTAACTTGTCAATTGGTTCTAGGTCTCTCATTGTTATGTATTTATCCATTTTCTTAACGCATTTAATACTTGCGCTTTTGCTATGACATTACTGAAAAGAATTTTAACTCCATAGATTCATGTGAACATATATGAAAATGGTGTTGGAATGTCCTCTTTCTGCATTAAGTAGATTATAGAGAATTATTATCTGCATCATCATCATTTCCTAATTGTCTAATGTTCAAGCTGTATTGCAAAGATGATGTTAGCTGTCATCCTGATAGTTTTTCCTAGGTACTTGGAGTGTCAGGGGACCTGCAGACTGGGTGTTTATTTGCAATATTCTCAATTGTTTTTCTTTTCTGTTCCATGCTATCTTTTGCCTTGTTTGTCAGTAGTTTTGCATGTATCTTTTTACATACTCTTTTCTGCTTCTTTAGATGCTATACTAAGGTATTGATCTTTCTAAATCGTGCAGCTTTGTCCCAGAGAAACAGTTATTTCATATATAATACTTATATATGAGGCAGAAGAATTCTGCAATCTCGTTTCAAGTGGGTCCCTTTTTGATCATTTAAATGGAATCCGTAGTCTTTATCCATCTCATACGGTGTGCTACCTCACGAATAGGTTGATGGCATACATTAACAAAAGGTAAGACATCTCCATCTGTTCACGCTAACCTGTGTTATTTCAGATCTTTCTCTTTATCACTTTGTTCTGTAAATTCTCTTGCATAGTCATAAAATTGAGATATCGAACATCAATCCATATTTTAGGTTTACAAATTGTACAAAGAGCTAATATCAAGTCCACTTCCAGTCAATAAAGAAAAAAAGACATCTTTCCTATTCCGTGAAGATGATGGAGCAGCATACCATGATGAGATCTTCAAGAGCACTTTCCTAGAATGTTTTTGTATTTCAAATGGACCAGAACGATAATGAATCCAAGACTACAATACACCCTTCAGGGCTATTCATGCCACTAAACTTAAAGTCATATTGTCCAGGCATGCTTTGCATGAGGAAATTCTTGGAAAACAGGACAACATGCAAAATGAGTAGCCAATTTTGAAATGCTTCTTGCATGTGGAGGCATACCAAGGCAAATACTGCAGATGATTATATTCAAGAAAGTTGGTGTGGCCGCAATTACAGATTAGATGAATGAATTTATTAAGATGATTTGGAAATTGAGACAACTTAGCTGATCGAAGATGATCATGTGGTGAAGTGACTTCACCATGTCAAGAGGTATGAGGAATAACTTAAAAGACACAAGATGCTCAGAAGAACTACAATGGTATAAGAAAATTGCGTAGGCTACCTTTTTTATTGATTGGTTTGGGTAGGCTACCTTCTCTGAAAGTGTAGCCTACCTTTTCTTACGTTGCAACAGACCGAAACTATGTATACCCCCCAGGGAGAAAGACAGAGGTTGTCTCCCTTTGAAGGCAGATAGGCTTTAATATCTTTAAACTCGGAAACTTCCCACCCAAGAACATCTTTTCCTTCTATGACATAGCATTGCGCTCATTGGCGGTGACACTTAATTTAGCACATTGTAAATACTTGTACTGTTTAAACATCTTAGAAGGTAGGATTCTGTATCATAATGTTCTCAAATGTAATACTGTAAGAGAAAAGGTTCTTCTCTATCTGGCGCTAGTATTGCTTCCGCCACAAAGAGACCCTACTTCCTTGAATTGCTATTTTCTTTGGTCAGATTTGAATCACAATATCTAGTTAGCATTAGCCCCTGCAAAATGGAAGTTTTTATGGCTTTTATATAAAGAAGATGCTAGTTGATTTGGCAATTACACGCTTGGGACCAGTTATATCTATGGAGTAACCCCCACATGCTTGTTAGTTAGAGATATCCTGGATTCTGGAATCTTTGGATGTCGTGTAAGATAGGTTTTGGAGAGATGAATAGGGTATATGGTATACTAGCAGATGATTAGTAGCAAATTTCAACTGAGAGCCTGTATAAGTTCACTATATCAGTTGACACTGTGTCTGTGTAAGAACCGGAACAATTTGAATCTAGTTGATCAGAAAGAGAAATCTACTTTAATTACTGTACCTGTTCAATGAATGGATGTTCAAAACTGTACATAGAATAATTCTTGCGTTTTATTTGATCTAAACAATCTGTAGCTGTCACTATTATTTATACCTTTTTCTTTTTCTAGTTGTCATTACCATGGGCGACTAGAAGGGCTCCTTTGCTGTCATTAACATGGGTAACTAGTTTCGTGTCATGATCATCGCTGGAACTTATTAGTATGATTATGAACTGCAGTTGCTGTCTTGATCTTGCTGGATTTAGGCTTTATAAGCGCTTATATATTATGTAAATTGATGCATAGGTTTTTGCATCATATCTTAGGGAGCAGCAACAGTACAAGAATCCAGCCAGTAATGGTTGGCAACGACCACCAGTCGAGGAGGTGATTAATTTTCTTTTTTTAACATATTGCAACTTTGAACCTTGTGTTCACTTGCCTCTCTTTGATTAGTCCTTGTGCAGTTTTTTTATTATCTTTTGGATATTAAGATAACACTTGAAATTTGACTTGCAGGCATTAGCCAGACTGACAACGCATTTTGCTAGGGTGCACTCAAGGCAATGCATAGATGAACCTGAAATAGCTGAGCACATTGTTGGTCTAACATGCAGTCTAGCCTCCTGCCAATACAGGTGAGGATTAAAAGGCTACCCTAATGAAGAATAGAATAGGCAGCCTTCCTTTTGTCTTGCACAAGGCATAAAATTATGATTCTCGATTCTAGGAACTTAAAGTGAATATAATGATCAAGTTTGAACCCAAGTATCTCTCTCTTCTTGAGCTGGGAAGCTATCCTCAGGTAGCCTTTGGGAGACCATCTGGGATGAAAATATCATATCCAATGTTTGGTGGTGCACTTGGATTTAAGAAACCCGGATATGTTTATATATAGCCCCTAGGTATACTTTTTGGGCGAGACAAATTTTATCCCACTTGGTTTGGACAACATGAAAGATAAAGCAAAACCCTAAAGAAAAGAAAGAAAGTTTCCTTCTGAGCAAAGATGGTGAGCAGTGGTGCCACAGTCGGTAGTGATCATCCCGCAGTGGTCGCCTGAGATTCGCTTGTGCACACGGCTTTCATTGTGGACACTCTCTACTCCTGGCTATCCTAGATCTATTTAACATTTAATATATTTATATAATATTTTGTTCTTTTCTGATTTTTTTGGGGGGTGGGGTGAGGGGGGAGGGGGGAGGAGGGGGCACTAGAATTGAATTTATTATTTTTTTAATCGATGAATTTCCCGTCCTTTTTTGAACAATTTGTATAGTTGTTTAGTATCTTTGCCAAATTTGCCAATTTATTTATTGTAAGATTTGAGCGTTTCCCATCAAAAGTTATATAGTGATGCCGGAAATGCACCTTATAGGTTGGAATTCATCAGGAAAATATTGTTTTTTGTTGGGGTGGGCATTTGAATTACGCTTTTGATTAACTTGTTTTTCAACTTCCTATCATTTTTTTTTCCTTTAAATTAATAAAAACATTTGTGCACTCTACACAACAATAAGTTAGTTACCTAGATGTGTCTGGATTGACTTAAACTTTGTGACTCTTTGCTTCGTCTCTTTTTCAATCAAAGAGGGATGGGAGCAAGGTAGAGTTATAGTTGTTGCGAATATTTTTTTAAGGTCATTCTTTATGCGATTGAAGTATTGCTCCAGATTATCGATATGCTTTTGTTTATAAATGTATGTCAGCAAATTAATTTAGCTATTTAGCTTGTTGATGTCCTCAATCTGACATTTTGCTGTATCTTGAAATGCAGAAAGAAGTTAACACGGCTTTCTGTTAATGCCAATGGATCCATCATTCCTAAGGGTTCTCTTGACAGGAGCTTAATTAAAAATAACTGCTGGTAATTACCCTTTCTTCTGTCAACAGATAGTTGCAACAAAGATAAGCACTATGCATAGCATGTCAATGTGAAAGGGTTGTAAGAGATGCCTTTTTCCCTTAGCCTGGACTTGTATCATGTTTTATATAGTTTCCATGAACAGCTTGAGGATAATTACTCTCAGATTCATCTAAGATTGGGTTTTAATTCGTATTTTTTCGATCCATAGGGTTAGTGGGAGCATGTCACGAATGTTAGGTTCATCTACTTAAGGGGGACTTCCACATCTTAGAAAAACTTCTTGTTACATCTACAACCACTGTTCAATCAATCAGGTTTAATTACTCAGTACCTAGTGGTAAAACTACGACTACCATATGACAGCTAGGAGTGAGCATAATGTGGTTCAAGAATGAATGACTGACTTGAATGATATGTGAAAACATTATTGCATCTTTGACAACCAATATTACAAATTGTGATGCCCTTGAGTTAAGTAACAACTAAATCTTCAGTTGACCCTAGTCAAGAATGAGCGGATCATAACAGAAAAACATGCTCTTTCCTTCGAAACTGTTGCATCCCAAGTCAAAACTATAAAACTCATCGTTGAGAATGACGATTTTGGTTGCTGGCATTCATGTGGCCTTCACTAGAGAGGTGAAAATGATTTAAGGGAAGAGGTTTAAAGGTCGTTTGGAGTGACTTTTATTGTTTACTTGTTACAAATATTGTGGCATGTATACTTTGGTTTTTTTCCAATTTTAAGCATCCAAAACTTTCGGAATATACAAATGTCAACAGCTTGATTCACATTTTAATGCTTGAATAATGTTGTAATTTTTTGCACGAAAGCAAAAAAAATGCCTTTTGCTTTTTAGAAGTCAAAACTAACAAACGCTAGACTTAGATGTATGATCCAACTTGGTGATTATAGAAAATGAGTTGCACTTTGCTCTTATCCTAAATATTTAATAATTCGTCATCATCCTTAATTAAGATAATTTGATAGGGACACAATCCCTTTTTCTTTGATCAAATACAATTTTATGATCGGTGATTTTTCTCTTAGATTAAATACAAATTATGATTGCAGATTTACTACAAGAAAGGCGATACCTTATTCATGAAATTTAGCAACTCTTGTAAGATTAGGAACCCTAGTAGCAAATTTCACCTTTCTTTGTTCATGTTGTTTTGTTCATTGGGCTTATGCAATCCATTTTAATTGTGATCCTCTTTTAGTGCCTGAAAATATGCATTAGTTCTTTCTTTTTCTGTTTCTTGATAACGATTCAGCCATTCAGAGGAAAGAGTAGTGCATTTTGCTGTGTCCAGGGTACGGTCCCCATGATTAAGATCTAGTTGAGGCCTCTCCCCAACCCCCCAGCCCAATCCCAAAAGACTAATAGAAGATGAGAAAAATGTAATGTTAAACTTGCTGTTATCTTAGACACTCAGGAAGACTCCTCTTCTGCATAGGAAAGTCTTAGATCCAGTACTGTCTCACCCTTTTTTCTGTGCAAAAATGAGAAAAAGAAGAGAGAAGACGACTCCTTTGCATGCTCTATCTTTATCGGAAATGTAGCGACTCATGTGACAACTTATTTGGAGCAGTTCTCATGTCTTATTTTGTCGGGCGTTTCACCACCAGGTTGAAAGCGTTGATGGCTGTTCCAAAGGTGCAGCCACGATTTGCTGTGGCTATATGGAAGAAGTACCCAGCCATGAGATCTCTTTTGAATGTCTACATGGATCCTGACAAAACTGTAAGCATCTTCTCAGTTAATTTTTACCTGTCATTGATTCTGACAGTGGGCTGTCATGTTTGATGACTATGACTATGGCAATGTGCTAACCTAGCATTTTACTGCTTGTGTTTTATAGCTTTAAAGCTCTCATTTGGTTAAAAAATTGCATAATATTTATTGGTTTAGAATTGGAGCTGCCCAAGTCAGATATGCAGAACGCTGTTTATAGACAGGTATCCTCAACTGTAATGTTAGCAATTTCCAATAAAAATGGGAATTATTGGGAAATTGTTGGAGGTTTGTAAGGCTGGTTTTATTAAAAGTATTTGTGATGTAAGAAAGGGATGGTAGAGGGAAAAAGGTCGAACTTCTTTACGTGTGACCAATAATGCTCCCTCCGTCAGTCTTGGCAAGAGATTGCATTGCAGGGTTCAAAAGCAAACAGTTGTTTGAAACTCAATAGCATTGATTCGTACATGCAATGGCACATCTTTGTCAAAACTTGGTAATTTGTGTCCATTTTTCAATTGCTATAAGCCTGTTGATTTCGGGGACTTCAACTTGATACAGCAGGAAGCCAAAAGGGGTGCTGACTTCTTTGCTTGTTGGCAATCGTCCTCATATTAGTAGCTGAACATATCCGACCATTTCTGTGGCTTGTTTTATTTCCTGTTGGTTGCTTTCACTGGTTAATTTTTTCAGTATTGCTGATTTTCCTGTTGCACGACCTAGAATTAGCAGTTTCAATTGTATGGGATACTTGCAGAGATTGCTTGCTTTTGCAAGTCTGGCTCATAACTAAAATTTCTACCAATTGGTTTTATTAGAAAGATTATGATATGCTTATCTAGCTTTCATGATACAAATCTCCCCATGTTCTTTTCGCTTAGCTCCAGGAGTTTTTGTTGTTTTACATGTACCTTAGCGAACAATATCTCAGGAGTTAAAGTAGTGGACAAGAGGATTCTTGAAGATGACTTTGTCCATGTGAACTGAATTGCCAGAAAGAAACAAATATCTCCATTGAAGGATTGGAAGGAGTGCTCAGATTGGGCTGACCATGAACTTCTTCCTATGTTTTCCAGAACGTTGCATCCTGCATATATGCTTGCAATTTGTTTTTTTGCTTCATTTCTTCATGTAGGGCAATGAAGTCCTTTTCTCTGAACGTTGCATCCTTTTTAGTCTCATTTGACTCTGGAAATCCTTTTCTCTAGACTTTATCCAAAGAGACCAGAAATACATGAGATAAGTTTTGAATCTTTTCTTCTTTTTTTTGCCGCAGGATAATTTCTTCCTAGGACAATGAAGTTCTTTTTAAAAGTTAAATTTACATGAGGAATGAAAGGAAGGAAGGCCTTTTAATTTGTTTTTATCTTACCAAGTGTTGAAGGAGAAGCTGAGGAGCAAAAGTGGCTAGCGTTCTCTTTAATGTGGTCTGGTGGAGAGTAGTAGGAAAGTTTCTTCAAAATTTAGTTAAAATGACCTAAAAACAGATGCTCTGACTCCATTTACACTATAAAGATTTTGTTCCTCGTGGTCTCCAGGAATAATGAGTCTCCTACTTGTCTCTACAGCTCTTCAGTTTTGGCTATTTTAATAGAGAATGTGATTTGTTTTTGACTTGGTTCTTGACCAATGAAGCTTTTACTGATATTGTGCTTAAATCCTTCTACATCTCTGATCGCAGGTACATGAAAAGGAATTTCACCTTAAGGACTTGACAACTGAAGGATTACTCGGTGAAGACAGAAGATTAGGCGAGGTGTGTTCTAAAAGAGTGTACAGAATACTCATGGCTCAAAGTGGCAGCATAAGGACTGAGGATGTGGAGGATGGTGCCGATTTTTTCGCGACGTAATTCCTAGTCAAACCTCCCTAGCAATTGTGTTGTCGGTTCACATATTGACTTGGCGGAGTGATCGGCATCTGTTGTGTAACTTTTGCTTTTCAAACGGCGGGCAACAATTTGTTGCTAAATTGTATTTGGTTGCATTTTGTTATCCTTTTCCCTTCTTAGGATTTGTGTCCTCATTTGATAGGTCTTGCAATGTGTACAGTCTCTGTCCCCTATTAATATGTTCAAACGGAAGGCTCTGCCTTCCTCATCTTATTTCTAGTGTATGACAGATCGAAATTTATAGGCTTCTCCTCAACTATTTGAAATTTGGGTAATCCATGTCGATATATTTACGGGGCTGTATCTTTTACCAGTATATATAAATATCTATGGGCTTATTTATGGACCCGTAAAACACATAATTTACTATTGAGTTTTCGTCTACGAAACGGCCGGAAGATATGGTGCCTATCAGGGAGTTTGGGCCCGTTTGGTTCGGCTTTGGGAAAATGCCATTGGGGGAATGCGAATACCTTTAAGGTAAAGGGACTTTCGGAAATGTGAGACTGTTTGGTAAATTATAGCATTGAAATGCAACTTAACATAAACATTGTTCGGCAAAATTCACATTTGTAATTAGCTTTTGTTATTTTTTATTTTTTTTAAGTCTGAAATCAAATTCTGGAGGCCAGCCACCGCCGACCACTGCTGGATGGCCAAATCTGGCCGTCCTCAAGACCACCAGATCTGGCCTCGCCTGGTCGCTTGGCTCGCGTGCGCCAGGCGACCTAAGGCCGCCCGACCTCAGGCCACCTCGCTTGAGGTTGTGCGACCTCAGGCGAGGCTTCCCAGCGGCCAGATCTGGCCGCTCGCGGCTGAGCGCCGCCGAAGAAGACGAACGGCGAAGAAGAAGGCAAACGGCGGAGGAGACGATGAATAGTGGCCCGGTGAACAGTAAAATCGCATCTCTGGAATGCCCAATGCTCAAAGCTAGTCCCCTCGGCATTCGGCTTTCGGCATTTAAAATGCTCGCATTTCGCAAATGAGCATTCAAAAGCCCTTGCCAAACACCCAAAATTTCCCCCAAGGGGCTTTGGGAATGTCCAACCAAACACCCCCTACCCGTTAAAGTTACTTTAATTGAGTTTCTTTTTTATTTTCAGAGTTTTATTTCTTTTTTACTTACATAAGAGTATTATGGTCATATACAATTTATATTTAATATAAACACAATGGGTGTAGGGTTTTTATTACTACAGAAATCTACGGCCCTTTCTTTGTTTCTTTCTTTTACATTCTTCTTCTCCTCCTCTCTGTCTCTTCCTTCTTTCTCTCTTGCTATTTGTCGCGGGTTTAGAGCATTATCTGTTCGCAAAATTTTAAGGGATGTATTAAACTAATTTGTAACCTCACGATGAAATAATTTGAAAACATGTCAAAAATCAGAATGGTCATGAAACATATAGAGCCATGTTAAATGAGAATAATCATCCACAAAAGTAACAAAGTACTTAAAACCATTTGTACTAACAATACAGGAAGGTCCATAGATGTCCGAATGAACAAGTTCAAGTAAAGTAGATGCACGAGAATCATTACGACTAGGAAAAGAACTACGATGATGTTTCCCAAGTTCACAAGCCTCACTCAAGAGTAGAAATTGATTTACACTCGAGAATTATTTGTTGTAATTTAAATAAAGATAAATGCCCTAAACGAGAATGCCATAATAGGGGGTTAATAGAACTACTAGCTAGACTATTGGCGTCAACAATGGAGACACCATTTAGATAGTAGAGTCCATCATGTTCATGCCCTCCGTTCAATCTTCCTCCTTGTCTTCTGGTCTAGACGATCTTTTGATTGTCCTTCACAAAGTTACTCGGTCTTGCACACAAAAATCTTCTTTGGCTTATCCTATTGAGCGTTATGTGTCTCTCTCACATCTTCCTTCTCCATTACATGACTTTGCTCTATCATTACAAACTCACACAATTCCTACTTCTATCACTGAGGCTTTGTCTCGCCATGAGTGGAAGAAAGCTATGGATGTGAAAATGGAAGCTCTGGTGTCTCGCCAAACGTGGTCATTAGTTGATCTTCCTCTTGGGAAAGATGTGGTGAAGTGTTGTTGGGTGTACACTATCAAGTACAATCCGGATGGCTCAATTGAGTGTCTTAAAGCTCGGCTCATTGCTAAAGGTTTTACTCAAACTTATGAAGTGGATTATTTTGAGACTTCTTCTCCTGCGGCACGTCTTAATTTTGTTCGTGTTATTATTTCTCTTGCTATGAATTTCGATTGGCCATTATATCAATTGGATGTCAATAATGCTTTTTTTTTTATGGCGATTTATCTGAAGAAATGTATATGGAGCAACCTCCTAGGTATGTTGCTTAGGGGGAGAATCGTAGTAAAATATGTCGGCTACATAAGGCCATTTATGGGTTGAAAAAGTCTCCAAGAGCATGGTTTGAAAAATTAAGTTCAATGATTTCCAAATGTGGTTTCCACCAATGTTATTCTGATCATTCTGTTTTTGTTCACAAGAAGGAATTTGGGGTGGTCATTCTTGTGGTATATGTTGATGATATAATTGTCTCTGGTAGTGATATGACCGGCATTTCTGAGGTTAAGTCGTTTCTTTAGCAGCAATTTCAAATTAAAGACTTGGGAACTCTTAGGTATTTTCTGGGTATTGAAGTTTTACGAAGTAAAAAAATGTATTAATTTGTCTTAGCAAAAGTATGTTCTTGATCTTTTGTTTGAGACTAGTACACTAGCTTCCAAGCCAGTTGATACTCCTATGGATCCAAATCAAAAGTTTGGAGAAATTGAAGACAAGCATCAGTATCGACGTCTAGTTGGGAAACTAATTTATCTTACCGTCACACATCCTGATATTTCTTTTGCTATTGGTGTGGTGAGTCAGTTTATGGAGTCACCTAAGAAGGCTTATTGGGATGGTGTCTGTCGCATTCTTCGATATCTTAAAAGCTCTCATGGTAAGGGACTAATTTATAAACCTAACGGTTCTTCCACTCTGGTTGGCTATTTTGATGTTGATTGGGCTAGATCAACATATGATCAACGGTCTACAACTGGGTATTGCACCTTTATTGGTGGTAATTTGGTTACTTGGAAAAGCAAGAAATAGACTACCATTGTCAGGTCTAGTGCGGAGGCTGAATATCGTGATATGGCACATACTGTGGCTAAATTGTTGTAGTTGAAATCTCTTCTCTAGGAGCTTGGATTTTCTATTAATCAACCTATTGATATGATGTGTGATAATCAAGTGCTATTTATATAGCTGGGAATTCTGTTTTTCAAGAGCGAACTAAGCATATAGAAGTTAATTGTCATTTTGTTCATGATGATATGAAGCAGAAGCTGGTTGCTACTCCTTACGTTGCCTCTAGAAATCTTTGCTGATATGTTCACCAAAGCATTATTCCATCCTGCTTTGGTGCTCGTTGTTCCAAGCTGGGCATGGATGACATATATGTTCCAGCTTGAGGGGGAGTGTTAAAATTACTTTAATTGAGTTTCTTTTTATTTTCAGAGTTTTATTTCTTTTATACTTACATAAGGGTATTATGGTCGTATACAATTTATATTTAATATAAACACAATGGGTGTTTTGTTTCTTTCTTTTACGTTCTCCTTCTTCTCTCCTCTCTATTCCTTTGCTCTTCCTTCTTTCTTTCTTGCTATTTGCTGTGGGAGCTTTGTGACGGTATGAAAAGAATTTTTGGTAAAATTCTCATCTACGTCTATGGCGCCTTCCATACAACCTAGGCAATCCGCATTGCTGTTTTCAAAGCCAGTGTTTTGCCCAAAGGCAAGGGAGTAGAAAATCATGCACATTGCTTGGAATCCTGGAAGGATCTCATCTCTTTCCGAGGTAAGTCCTTGCCTATGGTTATCTGAATCATGACATTGACTACGTGCCTAACTTCAGAGATGCATATTTGTGGCTGCATTTATTGAAGACAGTTGCCTCAACTCCCTCTGCACTAATATTTGACTTTGATGAGATGCTATTTAAACCTACCTTTCTCTCTCCCCCCCTCCCCCCCATCACATGGGACATCCTTGTCTTCTCAGACAGGGCCACAATATGCAGCCTAGTGTTGCTCCACATAGGACAAGACAGGCAAGGTGGAAGTCACCCTCCACTAATCAATATGGCACTGTTCGGTGCGCATTCCGAATGTGATTGGGCCTTGTGGGCCTTGCCTACAATTTACCCACTTGTGGCAGTCAAAATCACTGGTCAGAACTTGCCCACTCCTATCCTACAACAGCTCTGCCCACTGATGCCCATTTCTCACCACATGATTCCTTCTTTCCTCTTGTTTCAGGGAAAAAAAAAGAGCCTTCTGCAAACGCATTTCCACGTTTCCTATGTCGGCCTTTCTAGAATTCTCTTGGACGCACATGTGATTCGACCGTTTTCCATCACAATTTGGCTTTCTAACTGAGAAACGAATCCATCAGATCAATTTGCATTCGGAGTATTGTGCATGATCTGGTTATAGCTTAATTGACTTTCCGGTTGACTAGGATGATGCATTCGAGCCCCCGAATCCATCGCTGTCTCCCACTTAACCCATTTATATATAATCAGCAGATAGCATATCTCATCCCATCACCACCAACGGCCCCCCCTCTTGCTGTTGCACAACCCAATAAAGTCCTGTCGATGCCAACGCATGCCGCATTAGAGAGCTAACAGCGCTGAATTAGGTATGCACGGGTTGTATGGTACACTACATTTCTGTCTCTATATTAGACCCGATAGAGCCTCCCATTCCTCCACTAGGCCTCTCTGAACATGGAGAAAAGCAAGTCGTTTAACGGTTACTCAGCATCTTACTCAGAAATAAGGCTCGGGTTCGAGGAGAGGTCCAAATCGTATAGCTTCAATGGTCCGAGCAATGTGCCCGATGGGTTGCAGATTTCCGGCAACCCGGAGCTCAAGAGGAGGAGGAGGGTGGCCAGCTACAACATGTACACGATGGAAGGCAAGCTCAAGTCCTCGCTGCGCAACAGTTTCAAGTGGATCAAGAGCAAGTTCTCCGATGATTTCTCCAGCATGTAGAATGCAACAGATTCTACTTTTACTTCCTTCTTCCTGCTGCACGGTGGTGTTCGGTAAGAAACTGTTATAAAGAATCAGAAGCTGTAGAATAGCTGAGACAGACTAGACCGAGAATGCGATTTCCTGGCTCATGACTTGTGTATCTAGTGAAAATATCCATCACTATGAATCTTCTCTTTTTGCTCAGCAAGTGTAATGGGGTTGAGATAATTCGAGTCGAGTGAAGATGGGATGTGATTTGCAGCGTTGAATTTCAAGTTCTAGTTCCTGCAAAATGAATATGGAAGATATGAATGAGCAAATATCTGTGCAACCGATTTTTGTAACTTTCGCCTGATTTTCTTTTGAGTCTGTTCACACTGACATCTCTTTTGCTTCATCAAAGTCCAATTGTTTCTGTTAATATTGATCCAACTTTTTTAGAATGATGTAGAATGATGTAGTATCCATAGAAATATGTAGAATACAGGTAAAACATCAACAGAACTCTAGAAGAAGCTGAGCCAATGGCCTTCTAGGAAAGTGGGTGGAAGAGATGTTAGGTCATCTTTTGCTAGTTGGAGCCTGCAGCCTCTTTCCCTTCAAATCTTGCAGTCACTGAACAATTCACAGTAGTATTCTCTCAGCTTGTTCCAACTATTCCACCGAGTTCTCCTTTTTATGACTAAATGACTAGCCTCATATATGTGAACTCCATTAAAAAAACAAAACCATAAGGACATTAGAATGCCAAAAAGTTTTATATAATGCTCATTTTGTTGTCGAAAGTTTTCGTTAGGTCACTTGACTGCTAAATTAGAAGAAAAATGATCACTGAAGTGCCTTCAACAATAAAATTTTGACAAAAAAATCCTATGTGACTTTTTAAATTAATTTTTTTCTCCAACATGACTTCTTAAAAAGAAAATGAAATTCAATAGCGAGTGCTCGGCGTAACCCAACAGGAACACCAGCACGGGACCCATCTTCCACGATGCTCTGTTTAAGTCGCGCTTAATGTGTATGCGGTGACTTGAACCTCCCCCTTCTACAATTAAAGGGGGAAAAGCCCAAACCAACGCGCACAGTGGATGGGTGTCGAAATTCTTTTGTCCACTGTAGCAAAAAAAAAAGAAATTTTTTTTTAGAGAATACATTCTCTCTCTCCCTTTACACCTCTCTCTTGATGAAGCTGAAGGAAAGAAGCTCTGTTTTCACGTGGAGAAACAGAGCTTTGTCTCAACCTGGGGTTCGCCCTTGTGACGCTTCGATTCTCGTTGCCGCAGCTCAGGAGAATGAAATCTGAAGTATTGGCGAAGAAGGGACCTGTTCTTTGAGATTGGAGGAGGAAGAGGAGGCCTTCCAGGCCGCACCGCAAATCCCGTTATTTTGCTCTGTTTTTCGACTGGGAAGCTTGAAGTGCTTCAAGCTCGCTCAATCTTTCTTGGTCTTTCTTCGCCAGCAAAGACACTTCCAAGATCCTTGCTCTCTGGTTTGAGCTTCGAGGTCAATGCCTTCTTGCTCTGTTTCGATGAGCTTAGGTCCGAGAGCTATGGTTGAAGTTTGTGTGAAAATCAATTCTGATTAAGCATCAACTAGTAATCTAACCATACTTTGATGTGACTATGATATTCTGGATCAGAATTAGTGCTATGAATTAGAGTTATGAATTTGGGGGCAAGCCAAATTAGGGTTTCAAATTTGGAACAAAACTGAATTAAGGTTTCAATTTTGAGTTCATATTTGGGGTAAAATATGTAAACAACGTCATTGTATGGTATATATGCTGATTAGGCATGGTAGCAAGCCCTGTCAAACAGAAAAATCAATCAAATATAGATTGAATTTCTGACAACCCAAATCAAAATCGACAATTAAGTAATTGTTTGTTTTTAAAAAGTGGCACTTAAATAATCAGAATATATATATATACTAAAATGAATATCATACAAAACTTTTGACATTTCTATTATCCTCGTACCCTAAAAAAATTAACAACGTTCGCTTGGTATTGAGTGTTTGTCATGTTTGCCTGCTATTAAAATCACCCACTTAAATATTCAGCACCAAAATAGGAAAAGTATCAAAAAAGTCATAAATTTATTACATCGGTATCATTTCAGTCCTAAACTACGGTACTAATTCAATCATAGGCCTTTTAATTATATCAATTTAGTCATAAATCTTTTTCACATTTATACCAATTCAGTCCATTAAATCAATTTAGGTCGAAAATTGCTGATGTTGACATCTTTAATAATATCTTAGTAATCTTTTTGAATTTTTTGAATTTTTTTCCTTTTTTTTTCCTTCCCCCCTTTCTCTACCTTTTCTTTTACCGATGGCCAACGCCAACCACCGACCACAACCATGGCCAGCAAAGGCCGGCCTCGCCTAGGAGAGGTCGCATTTGCCAGCCACGGGCGAGGGCGAGTGCCCAAGCGAGCAATTGAGGTTGCATCTCTTGTTGCTACTGCTGAGGGTAATGGGGCAGAGGAGGGGATGAGATATGAGAATTGATTTGGACGGGGTCGATTGAAGGAGACGAGTGAGAGAGCGGCGATTGGGACAGGATTTGGGGGTTCAACGATGGATTTAGGGAATTGATGCCATTGAGGCCGCCGAATCCATCGAGTTTGAAGATTGAGGCTTCGGCGACGAGGTTGGGTTGTCTGCCATAGCTCGGGTTTGTTAGCGGCAACTCACACTAGTTTGTCAACCCTCGCCTAGGCTAGCGCAAGGCTCGCCGGGCCTCACCCATGCCTAGGTGAGACCCAACAAAGCCAACCCTTGCTCAAGCGAAGCATGGCAAGGCCACTCCAACCTGGGCGAGGGTCAGCCTCGATAGATCTCACGGGAGGGAGGGCCTTGCCTAGACAGGTGCACTTGCCCTCAACCCGGCAATGCTAACTCGCCTATGGTTGTTGAGGCTAGCCCTTGTCAGCCATGGCTATGGCTGGCGGCCAGCTATGGCTAGTGGCCAGTGCTGGCCACAGGAAAAAGAGAAGGAAAAATGAAAAAGAAAAAAGTTCTAAGTTTTGTTTAAAAAATTCAATAAATTCAAAAAATAATTAAATATTATTAAAAATGTTAATGTTAGGGCAATCACGCCACATCGGCCGGCCGACATTCACATCATTAATTTCCGGTCTAAATTGGTTGGCTTGACTGAATTTTTTTTTTTTTTTTTTGGTCGATGGCTTGACTGAATTGGTACTGATGTAAAAATATTTAGAACTAAATTAGTCTAATTAAAATATTTATAACTAAATTGATATAAATATAATAGATTTATAATTTTTTTTTTACTTTTTCCACGCGAAAACTATGCCTAGCTCTACCTCACACACACTATATGTTCCTACAGTCTTGATGGCGCGAGATGGACGTAAGAAAGAATATGCAACTCCGAAAGAAGGTGCAATCATTCCGTCAGAGCAACTACAGAAGGATGCAAGGGTCTACATGTCATCTAGTAAGAACTCTCCGAAATGATATTTTGGAAAATCATTGTAGCAAACACCGGAAAAAAGGGCATGGGATATACTATGAAAAGAATTCCAAGGCACAACAAAGGTATGTATCGTTAGACTTCAATCTCTTGAAGGGAATTTGAAAATACTAGAAGAAAAGATTACGAGACCATCCGGCAATATTGTGATAGATTAAAAGAACTAGTAATTCAAATGAGTATCTATGAAAATAGTATCGCTGACTAAATGGTAGTAGAAAAGACATTGGTGACACTTACCTGAAAATACAATATGATTGTTTTACTACCCGTTGATCAGTGATATCTTCATACACCCTCATTTGATTTACCAGTTCTTTTAATTTATTATAATACCGTTGAACAATCTCATAATCTTTCGGTTTCATATTTTCGAATCCCTTCTAAGAGATTGAAGTCTAATGTTGCGTACCTCTGTTATGCCTTGAAGCTTTTATTGTAAAGTTTCCCATGCCCTTTATGCGATTTTCGCTCCTATCTTTGTCAACAATGCTCGCTCGATGACACATGGAGCCTCTGCATCTTTTTGTTATTGCTCTATCGGAACACTTTGCACCTTCTTTCAGAGTTGCATAATTTTTCTATCCGATACCCCATAAATCTAGGACTGCAAGACTTCACTGCTCCAGTGGATATAATTATTTGGGATAAGTGCATTAGAAAGTCCTAAAATTTATCATGAAAATGCAATTAAGTCCTAAAACTTTTAAAAAGTGCAAATAAATCCTAAAACTTGTCATAAAGTACAATTAAGTCGTAAAACTTTCAAAAAGTGCAATCAAGTCTTAAAACTTATCAAAGTGGGTCAATTTAAGTCCTTCCATTGATTGCATTTTTTGAAAGTTTTAGGACTCAGTTGCATTTTTTAGACAAATTTTATGACTTTATTGAACCTTTTGAAAATTTTAGGACTTGATTGAATTTTCGTAATAAGTTTTAGGACTTAATTGCACTTTTTAAAAGTTTTAGAACTCAATTGCATTTTCATGATAAGTTTTAGGACTTCTAATATACTTTTTCTTAATTATTTGTATCGAAAGTTAAAACAATGTGAGGTAGAGTTGGTGGTCATAGTTTTGGTGCTGGATTTTTAAGATGGGTGATTTTAGTAGCATGTGGATAAGACAAATGCCGAATACCAACCGATGGAAATTCTGTTATATCACTGTTAGTTTTATTATCCATGGCGTTTGGATAAATAAGCCAGCTATATAGCTTTTGAAAAGGTAATTTCGGTGGAATGGTCGGGACAAGTTAAGGGAATGGTATAAGGAAAAGTGATTCTACAAGATTTGATGCATGAAGAGGCTGCAGACTTATTTTTCTGCACCTGCAACAAGCACTTGATTACCTATATATAGGCCTCGATTTTCACTCTGTACTCGGGAAAAATATTGAATATGTCTTGTATATCAGCGTTACAAATAAGAAGTGCCTTGAGAACGCAACACGTGTCGAGTGTCGGACCTACATTGGGTGCGTTTGGATGGGCATTCAGAAAGCCCCTTCAGCCCAAATATGAGTGTTTGGCAACCAACCTCAAGGAGCTTTCAAATGAAAGCCGGGCCTTGGGAATGCTGAAAACCTTTTTTCTTTTCCTAAATTACCCTCATTGATTTTTCATATTTCCGTTATTGCCCATGTATTTATTTTTTTTTAATTGAAAAAGGAGCAGCCCCCTTCGCCGGACCGGCGAAGGGCGACGGCCGCCGGCGAGCCAGATCTGGCGCCGGCGGCCGTCGGCT